>OY776112.1:75129338-77529338 GCA_963675035.1 Allygus modestus | reverse complement strand
ATTACAATGCGTTAAACAATAAATGTAAAACTTTCTAATGCTGCAACTGTTGTATTATGTTATTAGTGGCGAAGCTGACCCAATCTATTTGTTTGTGGCTATCGTACGTATGAAACTGCAAAGTAAGACTTTTTTAATTTTGTTAGTCTCAGCCAACAATGTTGCACTTGTATACAAACACAACAGTAAAGCATTTAATAAAAATAAAACAATGTAACCGTTACGAGTAGTTCTATTATTTAGGTTGTACTTAAACTGTTATTAATTTTAAACATGCTTATGCAAATATATTTGATTTATATTTAAAACATTATATCTCAAGTGCAGAATTGGCAGGAAAAAATATGTGTTAATAAAGCGTGAACCGAACTGAGAGGTAAAAATATGTGGGAGTGTGACAGGAAGCGGAAATCCAACTGCGGCTGCAACCACCGCTGCTAGACATAACTTTTTTCATCTTGGGGTTTTTGTGTGTTTTATTTCACATTTTACTGCGATTAGTAATATTATTATTCATTATAATATTCTAAATTTCATTAAAAATCGAGAGAAATGAGACCTGAAACCAGAAATTAATAACTGTAGCGTAACGAATAACTTGTTTGGTTATCAAAACTATATGTAAATAAACATCTGAGCTAAACAAGATTTCTCCTTAACGTAAAAACTGTACAATCAAATAAGTCAAAGCCATGGAAGGTATGTTGGTTTGGATGCGTCATAAATGTTATAGAGATAAATGTCTGAAATTTAAAACTAGAATCGTTCAAATCGGAATGGTTGAACGACTGAAATGACTGTAAAGGTTTATTTTTTAAATTTATATATTATGGAACCACAAATATAACTAAGATTATTTATATTTACTTCAAAATATTTTATTACGAAACACAACCAAATAAATTAATCTTTTTCAGAGAAGATGGTAGAAAAAACAAATTTAAAGCCTGTCTAAGTGCAACCACATTCAACTGGATGGCTAACCTAGTAACTAGAGTGCTTTGTAATCCAGGACCATGACCATGATCATGAGAAAATCAATCCTAAAGAGGCCGTTAGGGTTCAAAACAGGTCCCATGTGCAATTTGTCGCTAGGCTTTACAAGAATAAGTCAAACTAAGATAGGAACAATACCATGGTTTGGATCGTTCCTTTTAAACGTAAAAAGTCGCAGTGGTAAAAATACATGCCAAAAACGAAAACAAATACAAAATAAAGAGAAAGTAAAAATCCACGTTAATTTATGAACTAATAGTTTTACTCAAGTAAGGTTTGTAAGCATCAATTAGCATACCAATGCTCTTTATGATGTGGATAACATCTAGTTTATTTGCAACACAATTGCTCATTCCTTGTAAATCAAATTTACTTTTACCTACTTGCCAATAATTTTGAACTGTGAAATTAATATATCAAAATTTTTATTCAATCGAATGTTTAGTGGACAAGGCCTTTCAGTATCAAAAATACAACCGTTAGGTCAATTTAAAATTCCTTTTTATTGGAATTTCAATTTTTTAATTTCGTAGTTCAAACTTTAAATGATTTCCAATAATAAGCTCTTAGTAAAGTACAAATTATACTTGCCAATAAACAAATATTAAATTATTTGTTGAAAATATTTATCTGGAAACGTTGGAAGGTACTTGAAGTGATATTCAACTTTGGTTATGCAGTGGTAAAGGTCCTTATTATCGTAATCATAGGGTGCAATAGCACATGCAAGGGTACATTATAGAGACTATTCACTGGAACCTCTCCAATAGTTCCTCATATCAAGAAGTTTTGGATATATCGTCCTCAAACTGGGTATGCTAGTAGTATGTATATTTAAATTTAATATTATTTATGACTTCTGTGTTTGTCGTACTGCAAGGTTTAAAAATTACATTATTATTACTAAACATTCAAACATTTAATAGTCGATCCATATATTTGTATATATATATATATATATATATATATATATATATATTTTAGTTTAGTAAAGTTATTAAAGAAGTAACTAAACTTTATTGCTCTGAAATAGTTACTAGGTTTCCATAATTCCAGCAGTTTGTTCGTAAATATGAGTTTTTCAAAGTCAAATTATTATTTAAGAGTTACTAACGATTTCTCTTTTGCTCCTAATTGCCTAGTTGCTTGTAATTCGCTTCTAGTTGCACACTTCATTAGGATAAGGATCCGGGTGATGAATTGTCAATACAACAGTATATGAAGCAGTATATTGGTATATATACTTGCCTTTAACTGATGTGTTCATTTAACCTGAATAACTGTTTTAAAAAAAAGTGGGGAACATTTAATTGGTTAACATGTGAATTATCTTGGAAACAAACGTATCCAAATATTTCAATTTTGACGTTGGAAGTTAGTGAGATGTAATTTTCTAAGAGTAACAAGATAAATAGCTTTATTTTAATTAACAAACATCGAAATGAATTACACTTTTAGTTGAAAGTTCATGAGCATAGCAAAAGTTCTAGTAAAATATGATCGTGCTATCATTATTAACGTATTTATTAGCTAGTACTGTAATTTATCAGATTAACATCATTACAAAAGGAATATTGCGTTGCTTTAAAGATTAAATCCTATGTCTATTTATTATTAAGATCATTTTCTTTTCCCATATCTCTTCCAATATTTAAAAGTGTTTATATATAATTTTTATTATATTAATACTAATTAGCTATCACAGGTTTATAATTCATGATAGTCTATATAATTCTAAATAATCTCACTGTGCACGTTACTATACTTATTTCTTAACACGATGGTACTTAGTTCAATGTTTTTTTATGAAACTATCACCCAACGTGTAATGACCGAACAAATTATGTGTGGTCGAAATTATTTTCTTTTTTTAATAAAACAAAAATAATAAGTAATTTATTGTTTCAAATATAAATCAAAATATTTGATTTATATTTTTTGTATCTTACTAAAAATATGTTTCAATTTTATAGTTCATATTATATTATACAGTAGTATATTTAACGTGAATATAAACTCTAAAACTAAAACTCCTTATTTCTGAGTAACCTAGATAAGTTATTACTCATGTCAAAATTTATCCATCAATTCTCTAAGCCTACGAAGATCCTTTGAAGTCAAATGTAAAATGTCCTGTTCATCCTCGTAATAATTTTGTTTCCCTTCAATATAAAAATGGTCGGAGATAATCTTCAAAGGCTCACCTTATTGCTTTCCTTTTAAGCTTGAATACTCTCAAAACCCATCGGAAACGTTTTTCTTAGTTATTAAAATCACTTTTAAAACCACGGTGGTGTTTCTCAACATTTTACTATTTCAATAAAACTATAAAACGGTGGATAAAGAAGAGCCATTTTAGTCTACATGCACTTCTCTCTTTTTAAAAATATAGGCAGAATTTCAACATCAGGTTTGACAATACTGGTGATATAACGCAGGTGCTCCTTGTTTGATGAGTTTCCGATTTGATGTCTCAGATCATTTCTGATAATCCTCAATGGATCTGATCAATTCGAACTAATTTTTCTCTGCTACTTGCCGTCATTGCAAATTTTCCAGTAAAAGGGCAGTTAAATCCATCTTATTTATCACAAGTTTAAAAATGTGAAAACGATTATTACTGTGCAAAATCTCAACTGGTTTTTTACTACATCAAAATAATAGTTTATATAGATCAATTTAGAACAGTTTTTGAAGCTGTAAAATCGATTTTAAAGGGTACTGTTTAAGTTAATGGTCATAAAACAAGAGGTCCAAGCTGTCTTACACCGTTATCGACGGCCATCGCATTGGTAGGAAACCAGTATTGAAACGTTGACATCATGAATAGCAGTCTATTTATATACTGTTGTAAACTTAAAATTCATATTTTTCGGTCATTAAATTCTTTTAAATAATTCCACCCAATGTGGCTACCTTAAAATTACTCAACCAATTAAAAAGTAAAACACCAAAATAAATCAATTTCAACTATCTTAAAGAGTATTTGCCGTCAATATGTTGTCATTTGTTGAAACACTTTCACGGTTATTTGTAGCATATAGATACAGAAGCATTCAATCTTTAACAGCTATGAAGAGCTGATGACAAAGTCTAAACTACGTTTATCACATTTGTAATGTTTGTGTTGTATCTCATGTGTCACGTATAAAAGAAACTAATTAAATTGGTGACATTTCGCATGACCTACTCAGCAAACGAAGCCCAACTTTGTCCAGAACAAAGTGAAACGACAGAGGCCAGCTGATCGCGTCATTCTTGAATGAGCGTCTTATCCGCATCGTTGTGTAAATATGCAGTGAGGGTGGGAGTAATTACTTGTGTTATAATTTCATAATATTTCAATTGTAATACAATATAAATACACAATAAAATACCAATCACAATAAATAATTTACTGACGATGGATATAAACTAGATATAAATCAAAAATTTATTTTTCTTGATTCAACTTATCACACCAACTTCATAGAATATTTTACTTTTTATATTAGTTGTAAGACTAATTGTAACACTTATAAAGATCGTGTGAGTATATCTATTTTCTTGTGGCCTCCACAATTTTAAAATACAAATTACCTACGATAAACTCATAAAATAATTTACTACTTTTAAAATATGAGATCACTGAGTTTTTTTATAACATTGAATTTTGTACAGTACTAAGTAACGGTGCCAGACATACAGGGTGAATTTTGAATTTTCCCAACTTTACTTTGCTATATTTTTAAAAGTGCCTATCAAACCACCACCGATGATTGTTAAATATTTATTTCTTTATTACTTAGTTAAAGTTGTTGGCGTCAAATAAAAAAATAGATGTATATATGTATATATATATATTTGTATTGCGTTGTTGTAGCCCATTATTATCAATTATTGTTTACGAACTAAAGACAATTTCTGTATTAAAAAATAATTGTATGTCTAAACCCAACACCACTTACTGAACATCATGGTTTTCTTTATATCTCCATACTACTGTTAAATATCCTTCATCAACAATAACTTTAACCTTCTGCATTAAAAAGTGTATAACACGAATTTAATTCTGTAATTTTTCATTAGTAGTATAACGTATAACTACTGTACAAAGAAATAAAAAGCATATATACTTAAAAGATAGCGCAATTATCTGTAGAATTCATCTTCTGTATTTAGAGTCACAATCCTTTTTTTCTGTATAACAAATTTAATAAGAGTATCAATGTTTTGCTAAGGTTTAAAATTATACAACATAGCAAATGGATTAAATTTAATAATAATCCAAATGTGTAATAATGTTAATGTGTAACAATCCAACAATGATAACCAAAAATAATCTACAATTTTTTTAATCACAATGATGTTTGGTTAATCCCTAATAAGTATCACTTGACATTTTGAACGACACAGGTAAAATAAATTGATGGAATTAAATGTATATATTTCTTATATTTTATTTATGTATGGTTGTTAACGCTACAGAAATGTTAACAATTATTAATAAAGTTTTAATAAAATATTTAACTTTAATAAAACAAAAATTCTTTACTTAACGTCAACAAAATTTGGAATATTAAATTGCAATTTAATATTCCAAGTTTTGTTGACGTTAAATAATCAGACATTGTGTATTATCATAGTATCCCAATCTAAATTTTGTCTGTTATTAATTAATTTAGTTTTTTATTCAATGAGGAAACGAGGATTCGTTTGTAAGTTATTTGTTGTAAGTTTAAAAAATTGGCAAACTGAAAAGTGTGAAGTAATACTATTTATTTAATATTTTAAATTCTGGTTAAAATATACCTATATTTATATAAACATATTTGGCTTATTTAGAAATGTGATTAAGAGCAATTATTTCAATACACAGAATAATATTATTCACAGGTGACCTCTTAACTGAGGATTCCCAGGAGGATATTTGCATGTAAAATGTCTCAGCGCAGTGAGCGAGGTTGTCAATTTACTGTTTTACATAACCCAGAGTAGAGCACATATCTCACTCTCACTGAAATCGGCTACTATCCAGTGAAAGGATTTGTGCATATCAAATTGTTACAGCTATTTTATATTTAGTGAAATACCCATATGATCATTATTGCTTTTAAAGACAATAACATGTCCTCTTTCAAATAAAAACCGCAGTGATCGAAAAAATATATTATTTTACGTGGTTATAAATAAAACTATAACGATGCTAAAATGTTTATATTAGTGTACAGCTTGTGATTTACCACAAAAAGTAACAATCTAAAGTCTTATTTTCGGAGTTTATTCAATGAGTCTAAAAACTATCAATGCAAATTAAGAAACACTAATTAGAATTAAACAAAAACAGGAAAAAAGCCTTGGCTGATTGAATTTTTATCGTTGTGTTGCTTTTATTTCCAGTTTCCAGTATTTCTGCGTATTAATCTTTCATGTATTAATATAGTATTCCATGATTTATCTAGAGCCAATATTTGCACATCAATGTTTAGAACTTTTTTGGTATCTTGATTTGTCAACGTTTTGTAGTCAACACAACTAGGTGTTATTTATCAGTTATTGGTAATATTATACTCGCTATAATTTCAATTATATTTTTTACATCATACAAAACCTAGAGCGAAAGATAAAAGTTCTTAGTTGCAAGACTAGACAGGATAGTAATTAAAATGTTAAATCAACTTTCTTTCTTCTTTAAACTAAATACCACAAGTTTCTTTATTACTTGAACCACATTATTATCTTGTGGGAATACAACTTTGTATAACAACTTTTCTTGTTTTAACAAATGGCATTTTTTAACGTAACAGATTAAAAACTCAAGAACTGTACCACTGGCTTTTCACTCGCTTTTAAAAGTATTTTCTTTTTGTAAATCAGAGATCATACAAACTTTCATAACTTTGAAATTCCAATCAAGATTGTTATTTTGGATTTTGTTCCATTCTTTAGTAAGTATTACAAAACACAAGTCTTGAGTTAGTTGCAGGAAGAATAATAAGGACATTATATTTAAAACATTGTTTAGAATGTTAATTGTATAGCTTGAATGTGTAAATGTGGTAATTTATTTTTTAATTTGTGTGTTTAAATATTTTAATTTTGCATTAAAAATTATGTGGTTAGTTTCATAGGCATTGGTAACCAAAACATGCAATGATAATGATATTTTATTCAGTAATTAAAGTTCTACCAATTTCTTCTAATTATATTTACCAAAAGGGTTTAGTGTTTGTTATATAGTGTCTTCCTTTACTGGTTCTGAATCTTTTCCCAAATATGCCAAACTGATTTTATTACAATATTGCGTCATTTGTATTTGTTTTTATATTTCTTTTCTTAAACCGACCGTTGGAGGTTAATTGTAGTAATTAGCCATCGTTTAAATGTGCCTTCCAAAAAATAACAATTGAATGGAATGTATTTCGAACTTCGAGGAGTCAATCATTCTTAAAGTAAAACGGAACCTGTGGCAACTCTGGCCAGTTAACTGAACCATTTTAGGGTTGCATAAAATGATGGAGGAAAAATTGTTTGTGAATCCTTCGACTATTAATGTACATATAGCTGTAAAAACGAAATATATCTGATGGAGTTGGTTCAATTTAACATTTTTCAGGTATGACTCATAATATAAGGAACAACTTAATATTTCCACAGATGTACTGATTATACTTAGGTAATATCACACCGTAAATAAAACTTAACTTAGCCAAGGGGCATTATAACTTCAAATAATACTGTTCCAAAATACTTGTACTAGTTTTCGTTAGTTACAACATTAAAAACAACATGACTTAATTAGTTCTATAATAAAGGTTAAATACTTGCGATCTGCCTCGTGATCCTGGATTAAGTGAGCACTTTTTCGCCCACGCTGACGGTCCAATATTGCTAATATCATTAGTTTCGATTATTACGATATCGAACAATTTCATCAACCGAGTGTTTGTTTGTTTTACCAAATGAATTTATAATCGTTGCTTACTGATTGAAGAATTTCTAATTTCAGAATTATCGGCAAGCTACGGTAGCCCAGTGGATTCGACGTCAGATCCACGATCGTGCGGTCCCGGGTTCTAATCTTACATTTTGATGTTTACTTTTTGAAATCTGAAATTTCTTTTATAATCGACTTTAATTTGTACGGGGTTGAATTATACTTTTTTTGTTAACTATTTTAGGTCTAAAATGTATGTTTGATTTTACTTCAAATATCAAATTTTGCAACACAAATTTCATTTATTCCAAATTCTTATCGCATATTAAACTTACCTGTATACCATATTGCTGAAAATGCAACGCTGGGTAAAAAATATAAGTCATTATAAATTTACCTTATTAAGATACATGTATTTTCAAGTAGCTTTATTTTTGTGGAACAGTGAGAGGATTGGAAAAATAATTTCCAATTGGAAAATATAAAATCTGGGGGGGGATAAAAATATAAAATGGAGGGGGGTCAAAGTAAAATAAAAACATAAAATCAAAGAGGGGGAGCAAAACATAAAATGGGGGGCAAAAAATATAATATCGGGGGGGCAGAATATAATAATACCCCCGTCGCAGCAAATCTGCGTGCTCAGCAAATTTCCAATGCATATATATGTGACTCACTACTACATAGAGCTATTTACCAATTTTCACAAAAATACATCCATAAACAAGTGATATATAGCATTTTATTTGTTCTCCATATGAATAAAATTAGGGCTGAGGACGCAGGTTTGCTGCAACGAGGAAGATAAGTAATGTGGTTTTTTTTGCAATTATCAATACAACTGACCCAGGTGAAGCTACATACCAAGTTCTCTTAATGTAGGTTCATAATGAAGGGAGATATACAACTTTACGTATTCTCCATATGGTAATGAGTATGTAGGTTTGCTGAAACAAGGAACACAAACAATTATTTTTTATAAAATATAAATAGAATTTAACCAAGCGAAGCTACATACCAAGTTTCATCAATATTCAATCATAAATAAGCGCTATATAACATTCTAGTTATTCTCCATAAGAATAACATGGGGCTGAGAAAGCAGGTTTGCTGCAACAAGGAACAAAAAAATGGCTTTTTATATAATTATCAATATAACTCAACCAAGTGAAGCTACATACCAAGTTTTATTATGATCATAATTAAGGGAGTCATTACATTTGACTTATTCTCCATAAGAATAACATGGGGCTGAGTACTAAGGTTTGCTGCTACGGGCATAATAAACAAAATACCCCCGTCGCAGCAAACCTGCGAACTCAGCGAATTTCCAATGCATATATATGTGACTCACTTTTACATAGAGCTATTTACCAAGTTTCACAAAAATACATCCATAAATAAGTGATATATAGCAATTTATTTATTCTCCATAGGAATAACATTAGGGTTGATGACGCAGGTTTGCTGCAACGAGGAAGATAAGTAATGTGTTTTTTTTTTTGCAATTATCAATAAAACTGAACCAGGTGAAGCTACATACCAAGTTCTCTTAATGTAGGTTCATAATTAAGGGAGATATACAACTTTACTTATTCTCCATATGAATAACATGGGGGCCGAGTATGCAGGTTTGCTGCTACGGGGAAAATTAACAAAAAACTTGTTTTTGTGCTAATATAAATATACCACAACTAGTTGAAGCCACATACCAAGTTTCATCAATATACATTCATAAATAATCGAGATATAGAATTTTATTTATTCTCCATAAGGATAACATTGGACAACGTACTGTGTTTAGCACTTTGAATATCTCTGCAACGGTTGGACGTAGAACAACGATTAAAAGACAAAAATGTTTGTTTTGTTGAGCTAAACACATTAATAAACAGAAATATGAAGTTTTTAGTAAAACTATCTGAGAAAAATCTAAAAACCTTTTTCCCATAAGATTAACATGGGACACGTTTTTTTTGGATTTTCTTCGGAACCACTTAACCTAGGTTAATGATTCAACATACTAAATTATTTGTTTTTTTAAGTTCTATAAAATGGCTATAACCAAAATTGAGTGGTTTTAACATTTTGGGGTCAAATTTGCAAAAAACCGATTTTTGGAAAATTGTAACCCCCATAAAACCCCCTTCCCATAGTGCAATCGATCTGGTTTTCGAACTTAAAGTCATAAATGCTACTCTCCACATTTGTGCCAAATTTCATCAAAATCGGGTGTTTCTTTCAAAAGTTATCGCGGTAACCGACAGACACACACACACACACACACTATTATATATATATTTATACATATATAAATTTGAACGTATGGTGTTTTTGGCATCTGGGGACCTCAAAACGAAAAGTTATCATGGTCTCGGGCTTAAGTCTTACCATGCCACCTACGGTAATAGCTTCTTCCCTATAGGGAAAATTTGCTAAGATCGGGAGGAGAGCAAAATATTAAATCGGGGGAAGCAAAAAAAAAAACGGGGGGAGTATAAAACCGGGGGGGAATATAAAATTGGGAGGGGGCAAAAATATAAAATGGGGGGGAGATAAAATAAAAATATAAAATCGAAGAGGGGGGGCAAAGATATAGACTCGGGGGTGGGGCGAAAATTAAAATCGGGGGGAGCAGAAATATCAAATCGGGGGAATTATAAAATCGGGGGGGGGGGCAAATATATAAAATCGGTGGGCAAAAAATATAAAATCGGGGGGAATATAGAATCGGGGGGGAGCAAAATATAAAATCGGGGGGGGGGCAAAAGTATAAAATGGGGGACATAAAATAGAAATATAAAATCTAAGTGGGGGGGAGCAAAATATAAAATCGGGGGTGGGGCAAAAACAAAAATTGAGGGGGGGAGAAAAAATATAACCCGGAGGGGGGGTACAGGAAGTATCAGTAATAATTGTTTTTTGTGAAAATAAGAATAGACCACAACCAGATGAAGCCACATTAATATTAGTTCATTAATATTAATTAATAGCTAGCTGACGTACCTGTTCTTCGCACAGGGTTTTTCTCTACCCGTTCTTTAGTAAATGCAATTTGCATTTTAGTTAGCTTGAAACACCTGTTCTTGCTTCTGCTTTTTAAGCTTTCAAATGGAAGTATCCACAGCTGTTCACATTACAGTTTCTGAATGTTTACTTTATTCTGAAAAGTAAACATTGACACTTAGGACGTTCACGGGCCGTAGCCCGAAGGGATTTTAAGGAAGTGAATAGGCCTATGTGTTGCATGAGGTCAAGATCTCATACCTGGGAGTAAAGTTTCAGCCCAGTCGGTTCAGTAGTTTTTGCGTTCACCCGGAACATCATACAGACAGACAGTCAGAAACCATCTCTTCTTTATAATATTATAGATGGTTTACCTAAAATACACGTAGCTTAAGTCAATTTATCAGCAATTAATGTAAACATAGTTTGTCAATACTCTACATACCTGATAAGTTATTCGGTTTGGTGTACTAAGGGGGATGTATTGTTCTCAGATCTGTATTTACTGCAATTCCTTTCAGATTCAATCTGAGAATAATACGTTTCATCATAAGTCGAATTCATCCTCACTTATAGTGTGTTTGACGAAATAGTCGTTTACACTGCATATGTGCAATTATTTTAAGTCTTTGTCAATGTCGTTATGTTAAACGTAAATGGTCTGTCACCACGGTCGAGATAGTTCATAAAAGTAATAAGATATTTTTATTATTCTTCCCTGAGACAAACGATAATTTTGCAAAATAGTCTTTCGGAAGCTAAATACACAAAGTATTAAGATAGAAAATAATATATTTTAATTTTCTTTATTTGTAAGCAGTAGGTCAGAGGGATACGTCTTGCTGCTTTTGCTAGGCAGTAGATCAGTTTAATGGTGATATGGGCTTCATTTATAGCCTCACAGTTCCTATCGTGTGTCTTTGTAAATACTTCGTTTGACTTATCATAATACGTCATGGTTCTTCGACTATATAATTGTTCAGTTTGTTGGTAATAAAAATATACGATTGTAGGGTCTTTAATTTACTTTTTCTTCACTTTGAGTAAAAACCAACATTGAAAAAGCAATGTCTAGTGGGTGTGCGAGCCTAGTGTGGACGGGCTTTAATTATTGCTGCAACATATTGCTGTTGGTGCGTGAAAGTATTGCTAGTGAGCATAGAAGAATGATAGAGAAATCTGACTTAAATGTAGTGTTTGTTTTTGAGTAGTGGCTTTAGAATGAGTAAGAGGGTTAATGAAATATGTACATTAGTAGAGGAATTGGTAGCATAATAGTACCATTGACGTAATTATTTTGTGTATCAAGTTTTTGTAAATATAACAATTTTGTTCCAACATTTAAATATATTCTGAACTTATGAATTATGTTATTGTACAAATTTCTATAGCCGGTCAATTTACTATCACGTTCAATAATTTTCATCAGTTCAAAGATCCAAATCGCACAGGACGCAAGTTCAATTTCCTGTTCCAGCCAACAGTTTCCGCTACCGTCTTGATCACTCCTCAATTTATAAAGTCGTTTTACTCCATCCTCCTTTATATTGATTTATTTTCAGTGTTTACACTTGCTTAAATACTTTGATAAGGCCTTATTCAATTATTCCTAGATTTTTCGGTGGTTAATTAGAGATAATTACACGCAACATCAAAACATCGGTAAATCGACTTTTTGTTTAGTAGAAGAGGGCGGTAAGACTCATCGCTGGCCTCAAGCCGCGTTATCATTATAGGGAGGCCTTTAGAAATTTAAGAATCTTGACTCTACTTCTATTCATCTTTTGACGTTTTTTATGTTAAACTGAATGTAAAAACAGCCGTGCTTGATCATTCTTACAACACAAGATTCAAAAATCGCTTGGTTCTTTCTCACAACACAATACTGTTTTAAAAGCAACCTTTCTATATTTAACCACGCCCCCGCACCCGCACCCAGACGAACCATCAGCTGGAAAGCATGATCCCATGGAGACGGGGCGAGGGAAGGCTCACAGCCCTACCTAACAAGGAAGGCCGTGGAGGAGAAGTTCAAAAACAACTTAGTGTTGAGAGGCACTAAACTGTAATCCAATGCAAACAAAAATACATACAAACATATCTCCAACATCATCGCTCAAAGTGTTTCAGTCATTACTCCTCTCCTTTCCTCTAGTTCACAGATTTCAAATGGCATTGCAAGAGGAATAATCATGTTTCATTCGTTTTAAAGGTGCAAATCTCAAAGTGCCTAATTCTAAATTCTTTCAAATTTAAAGTTTCAAAATATTAAAATTATAAGTGGAGTTTTCAATTTAGATTATCTAAATAAATATATTAAGAAATAAAGAAATACAAACATGAAATACAATGGACATCACAATAAAAACGAATTGACTTTTAACAGTTAGCTTGAATTTTTCTTTGTAGGGGCCCCAAATAAATAACGAAGACTTGAACAAACTGTGACTAAAATCTAAATAACAAAATTAAACCCTCAAATTCAACAGTTCAGCAGTCCATTGTGATAACAGCCATAAATCATAAATAACAAAACAGGTTAACACTTGCGGCAGGCGGTACTACAGGCAGGAGAGGGCCAAAATAAAGAAGAATTTCCATGTCCTGACGTATCCCATACCTTATAATCTAGGTCAATGGTATGAAAAGGAACACGTAAATGTTGCACATTTTATACAATGTGATGGAGTCATTAAAAAGATAGCTCAAAGAAGAAAGTCATAAAAGAATAAAACTACGCATCAGATAAAGAATGAAGGGAACACAACTCAAAGGAGTTCCGATCATAATACAAGATTCCAATATACATAATTGGTATAAGAGGAATTGATTATTTCCTTGTTACTAAGGAAATTATTTAAAAGACGAGGGATTGTAAGGATCCTTTAAATATTTCCTAGTATAAGGTTAGTGGAAACTTTTACTTCCGATCGACATATTCGAAAAACTCAAAAATAAGATATCTTTGTCAGCACCAGTTCCTCTAACATTTATTTTAGAAGCGATAGGTAAAGTCCAAATAAATAAAAAAATAAATTCAAATCCATCGCTATTATAAGTTTCAAAAATACAGTCCTGTAACATATTAAGTGTTGGTACGGTAACGGCCCTCCCTAACATAATTTAATGTTTAAAGAAACGTAATATCATCGACCTGTTAAGTTCCTGTGAGGTAATAAAGGACATCAGAACCTGCTAAGAACATCCGTCGTATTACTCCTGCTATGCTAAAATATATGAATATGTGTGGCCACTTTTGCTAGGCAAGAAAACTTTGAATGGAACAATTGTGTACAACTTATGAACAAATACAATTTATGATAGTTAGATCAAGAGATAATTTAAAATTTACAATCACACTAAATATGTGTTTTCAGTACATCTGAATACAATTTATTTTGAAATCACCTCTGGATGCAAATCCAGATTTCTTCCTGTTAATAAACAAATGTTTACATATAATAAGAATTAATTACCAGCTCAAATACAAACATCTTTTAGTTTACCTAAATCATTCAAAGTCGTAGCTATTTCTCATAAAAATGTTAACACATATCACTTCATTAGGTAATGCACAAAGTCAAACACATTAACATGTAAGCTAGCAGTTTTATGCACACAGTATATTTGCCTTTTACGATTTTTGGCCATGGGTTTCAGCCTTACAATGCACGGAACAAGCACCATTTCCCTTCTGAACACAACTCGATCTGGCAATTCAGGTTATTTATTACAATACATTTACATGTAACCAATATTATTATTTTTCTGCTTCTTCTAAATATTAAAACTGTCTCGCTCGTAGACTCAAAGGCGCCCACCGTAAAGAGGAGATGTGGGTTTCCTTTTTTAACTATTCGGTTTTGACCATGATTTCCAGACCAAGACGATATAAACACTCAACTCAGAAAACGTAAGCGTGAAAGATAAATCTTCTTAACCACTTCAGTAGTGGTTCATCTAAATCACCTAATGTAAAATGTTTTAGGCTCGAATTAATTTTGACAACTCGCCGGTGTTTACTCTGTTTATTTACGATTCTCTTTTCAACCAACCTCCCTTAATTAAAGTAATCTGATGGACCATCAATGTACGATTCCCTTATGTAAAGGAAATACGTATACGTAACTATTGAACACCAATGGTTGAAATAAATTTGTATACTGTACTCCAAAATAAGTGTTTACATGTTTACATGAGAGTTACGTAATGTGTTAAAAAAGATTTAAACACACACAACCCAATATAACATTTTTAAATGATGATATCAATTAACATAGTACTTTGTAATCCCTTTCAGAGATGCAGACGTATATCGAATTCTTTAAACACTATGTTATTTCAAAGATTTTACTGCTTTTTGAGCTATAATTGCAATTTCTCACCCAGTCACACCAGTAAAGAACCGTTAAATATACTTCAATAAGGAAAGGTATGTTAATCTTAAAGGTACACATATTTAAATGAATGACAATTATGCAAATTCTTGAGAGAGGTCCAGAAGTTAGGTTTATACGAACAAGGAACATTTCCATATCTCAGCAACAGTAGGCGATCCATTTCCGTTTCCGGTCATTCCTTTCCGTTTCCGCCAGGCTTGCCACTCGGTTCAGAGGCAAAATTGCACTATCTCATTTGCTTTTGAATGAAAGTAAACCTATTCGCAACATGCAACACTCTTGCGATCTCTTGTGGTTTATGACGTCTATTTTAGTGTAGTATTTATGAATTTTGATCTTGCATAATATTTTACGTAATATTCAACTAATTATTCTTTACAATATACAAAAGTATCAAAATAAACGTGTCCTATTATCCTATGAAGATAATAACAGTTATTAAAATACAAGTTTTGCTTGATGAATAAATTAATTGTAAAATACGTACATCAATAGTTAGGTAGAGAGTAAATTCACAATTGCATGACACTTGGGATTTTCCATCACATACGTTCAACAAGTATACGTAATATGCTACTTTTAATAGGTCTCAGACACGATGAGTTTATATTACATCACAATACTTGTTTTCTACACAATATTGAAACTAGGTATTCAATTGCGAAAGTGCCACTTTTTCTATGAAATGCCCACAGAACATAATATATTACTTAGATACATTTTTGCGCGGTTATTTTTGATTATTTTACATTTAAATGTTTTACATTTCAATTGTCCGTTATTTTCTTCATTACTGATGTAACTGTTACTGATCATCACCTATACAACTATATACTCGTTATCATACCTGTACATCCAAAGTAACATAACAAATTAACGTTACTCTACTCTTCCCTTGAAAAAAACAAATTAAGATGAAAATAATAACAAAATAAAGTAGGAAAAAATACAATTGATTCGGATTATATTAGAACTAAAGGGATCTAATTGACTTTCAACCCTTAATAGAACAAATAGAACTGATAGTATTAAACGTATAGTATAGTATAGTATAGTATAGTATTAAACGTGGAGTCAGTTAGCGAAATCAGTATTGGTTTATCTAGTGTTTATAAAATAACAAGAATATTTCAAGTCAGCAAACCACAGATTAATATGGTGTCAGGAAGAACTCTTTAATCCTACACAATAGAGTTTTGTTCACTTTGCCTGAACCAATTTATCGGAGGAAAATTTGTTCACCAATTTATTTACACATTTACACAGGTCAGTTTGTATGTACGTGTCACTAAATATAAATTGTTTTGGTTTTTATGAGATTTTTTTTCTAGTATAACGATTAGTTCTAATTTTATTAAGACAGCACCAATTAAATGTATACATTGAAGAATGTTTGTGGATTATATTAGATCTGTATTAAGCAAAGTCACCATAAAGGTGTTTCCAAATAACAATATTGGAGGAAAAGACTTAAAGATTTCAAATTGTTTGATCTTTTCTGCAACAATTTTGTCTAACATTAAAATAATCATAATTTATGTTATATGGAGTTGTCAGAAGTAAATTAACTATGATAAATAGGAAAAAATTGTTTATGAGAAGGAAGATTGTGCTTTCTATTCTCTATTTCACAGATATCATTTATAACCCTAACTCCCGTATTCGATTTATATCTTGATCCTAGTTTGATATGTAACCGGTACACAGTGGTCGTCAGAAATACTAGTGTTAAAAGACGGATTTATATATCTGCATTAGTTTTACTATATCGTTTATCTTTTATCAGTCTAAATATTCCTCCTTAAAAAATCTATTACATGAATCCGATTCATTAGGAACCCCCTATATTAGAACCAAACACTTGAAAACCTTTAGAAATAATAATCCAAACCTGTAATTGATAAGTTATTTATTTGATCACAATTGTATCACCACTATTTGATTAACTCCATATGTAAACGTCACAGTTGAAAGGTTTATTCCTCTATTGCAAAAATAACAACGATAAATGGACAGTGTGTACTAGTCAACTTAATAATATAAATTAATAGGAGGTAATTAGGTACAATGTAATAGGTGAGTTCAAACTTGCCCTTCAACAAATTAAACAACTCTTAAGCAAGTTGATCTTCAGAATGTCTGCTTGGCTCGTTCATCACCATTTCTGTGGTGCAATATAGTGTACATGAGGCATATATTACATGCTCCGGAGTGTCATACTTGGCAACATTATTCATCAAGTTTAATATGGTTGTTTCATAACGAAGCGCTCAAGCCTACTTTGCGCTCAAGAATGTAACTCACCTGATATTATCCTCTATCATTATACCTGAGTTATTTACGTTATTTATATTGTGTAAGTATTCTTAGTATTAAACTACTTTAAATTGTATCAAAATATTGAAAATAATTTTGCGATTTCTTAATATTGTTAAAATTTTTGTGAACCGTTCTTAGTGGTTTATTTTATAGAATTACAGTACCGAAGTTCGGTTTTCAAAAGCACAGAAACTAATATAGTTTCAATTAATTATACAAAATTTCCTGCCTAAATTACAAAATTCTAAGAATCGGTCTATCTTAGTCAATAAAAAGTCCACAAAAGGCATCACCACATTATAGACTAATCTACTATTCATACTTACCTTAAAATACGCCAAAGTTGCGTCGGCGTCTTATACGGTAATATAAATATGTCAGATGACAATTTCCAACTTACATGGTGGTAAGCTATAACACGTTTCAACCTCATTACATAGTGTTTTCCTGGCAGTGTAAAATTAGGAACTCCCCAAAGTCAAACAGAGTTTTGGATAGTCATACCGAGTGGCATTGCTATATTTAAAACTTGTTCTTTATATTTTTAATCATTCAGTTCATATTTAACCTCTGTTTGAATATAGGATCAACAGCAGTTAATTAAACCGTTATATTTCATAACGGTATGTAGTATGTCGATATTAGATTTGATTTATATTAGATTTACCTTATGACGTTTGCGTTTACCAAAACAGGTATGTCAGATGGTAAATCCGATATTAATGTTACAGTGATGGTCCAGTTTAGGAAATGAACTATCATTATTTTAGCATATAATATATATTATTTTGGTATTATTATTTTTTAGTTAAAGCAGGAAAGATTTGTGATGCTTTTTTCCGATCCACCCTTGATGTAAATATGTCAGGAAAATTAACTCGCTAATGTATTTAAAAACTGCCTTTTTATTTCCTGACAGTTTCAGTTCCTCTTTGCAAGCAGCCTTTTTTAGCAGTTGAGATGAATATACCTAATGTAATTTTAAAAGAGACAGAGAAGACAGAGGCTATTAGGTTCACCCCCGACTACAACATCTCGCATCTCCCACGTCGGCCAATAATCCTATAATGTTAAAGGCGACAGTTGAGTGGCACATGTCGTAGGAATGAAACCATCTAAATTTACAAGAAATTAAGTTATTAAGCTATCGGTTATTGAGTATAAAGCGTAATTTCAAATAAAACACGTTGAAGGTTTAGCTAATTAATAAGTATATATTGAATGAACTTATTGACAGAGCGATTGCAGAATCAACAGGATAAGGATTAATTCCCAACTAAAGGATTAAGAAAACAAAAACAAGAGAAACGTCCAAAATCACCGGTTGTAAGTGACAACAAGTTTAACTATAAAACCATGGATAATAAAACAACAGGTGCAACGTCACGTGATTTGTTAGTTTCGGTAGACCGATTCATTTCTGTTAGCGTGTTTTTAGGTTAGTTTATCTTATGAAAGTGTCTGTACCGAGTTTGTATACGTATAAATAACCATCTTATGTATGGGATTCTGTTGCTATACATGCGTTTTAAAAAGATAAAATATCAAAACCCCGTTGGGATAATGTCTAACACTCTGATTAACATTTTTAGTTTGTTTAAATGTAAAAGAAAAATTGAATGTTTATTATATTTAAGGGTTAGATGTAAGGTAACGAAAACAACTATAGAACGGAAATCAGAAATAGAAACATGACCTCTTTTAGCAGTATAAATAGCCTTCTTTTGATGCCAAAATTTGAATTTTTCTACTTTATCCTTTAATTAATCCTTAAAACTGGAACACCGTCGGGTTTATTTTTAGTTTAACTAAAAGTTAGATTATTTAAACATTTTTTTAAAGTTGTTTTATTTGTTTGTCTTTAAAAAATTTAAAATCCCTCCATTTAAAAACTAAATATTGCAGAAAACCCAATTTTGAAGATAATTTGTAAACTGTTAGGGACAATATTCATACCTATCGCCATTTATTTATCTTTAACATATTCTTAAACTATAAGATTGTTTTGTAAAACGCACTGTTGGAAAACGGAATTCGGAAGACATATGTTATGTTTTATATTTAGCAAACAGTTATTTGGACTTATAAATTGTTTCTATACCGTTTAACTATCCAAATTTAATTCTTCAATAAATTCCTTCAATATTCATACAATTTTATAAATACCAAATGATAAAAGGTTACAATTTAGTAGAAGTTCAGTTGCATCATCTATCTCTCAAATATGTTTCAAAAAAGCGATAGTTAAAAACAATATTTTTTATATTGAAATATATAATTTATATATGAAGGCAAAATGGTTACATTAAGTTACATTTCTTTATTCCTTTTTACAAGGTGTATTTGTATGGAATAAGGAGAGGCTTGCACGTTTATTTCTCACTTTAGAGAAAGACCCAGTTGATGTTTCCTTAAGAAAATAGGAATAACAAGCGCTAAATGTTTACGAGAAACATGGATACCCTTTTAGGCAGTTGTAAAGCATGCAGGAGTACTTTCCGGGTTCTTTGAGAGAGGGATGGTGGGTGCTTCTTAGGATAGTATAGATAAACTAAACATTTGTCTCTCATTAATTTAAAATGTATTTACTGTAATGAGAGATTAAATCGTTTTAAGTTCGACCTTAAGAGGAAGTTTTACTTATTTATTTTCTACAGGTCTTAAACAATCTATATAGGGACTCTTTTGCCTTGCTTTAAAATAATCAATATTTTAATAGATTATACATTGTTCTTATTGTTCAAGCACCTTATGTAATAATAGCTATATTAAAATTATTTAAAACAACAAACTCCACCAAATTAAGGGAACTATTTTGCCCGACATGCGTGATATTTATAAACCCATGATCTCCTTACTGTCAGTTACAAAATAAAATGTTTACGTAATCCACTGATTGAATTAATTTAATTTAATTTATTAATTTCTTTTAAATTCGTCCAAATTAAACCCCTACACATACATTATTTTTGTTTTAAACTAATTTGCAAAGATGAGAGTTCCTTTTTCACTTCGATTTATAAATATTAGATATTACAGAATATTTAAGGATACATTGCAATATGTACTAAACAAAGCATTTTATTCATTTATTGCTTGCTAACAAACACTGATATAAGCTTAAAAATAAACCCTTTTTAAACTTTGTAAAGATAGATAGGGCAGTCAAAGTAATTAATTTAAACATTTAACTAAATCATATATACTAGATAATCCTGAATAATACGTTTAATAAAAGTTATAATCGTCAACAGATATAAATATAAATGCCATGACTTGGGTGGTGTTACGGATTTAGGTATTTAAATTACTATCGAGGATATATGTAATAGAGCCAAGTCTGTCCAAGCAGTCGTAGTGCAGCTGATAATTCTGAGAAATAAGCTCATTACATCCAAGCACTGTTAAAGGAGGTGCCAAAGCCGGGTTGCTAGGACGTGAATTATGAAAGGGATAATTAATGAGCTACGGCCAGGTACAAGGTGTATACTTGCAATGAAGATAATTACATTTCAGTGTTATGTAAATTAGTAACGTGACGTTGTTATGACAGTGCCGTTTTAATTGCTTACAATAATGTATTTCTTTAAGTGAAGCTTTACATATTAAAAGAGCAAATATCATTGAGCAGTGTTATTTAGCATACACTGTCTGTTATGACGAAAGCCTTGCGTCTCATTTCCACGGCCGGACACGTTTAATAGGGTTTCATTAATGGATTACCGATTAGACTTTGTATGAAGAATGTCGAGGTTGGGTATATATAATTTGTTTATAAAATGCAAATGAAACAATTCATACGCATACATTTAATATGTTCAAATATACGAGTACATCTAAGATTACAAAATCAAAATACTGTACTCAATTACTCGATAGTATTATAGACTGATCATTGAAATGAGAATATCGGGTTTTGTTTTTTATAACCAAACAAAATATTTGTTTTAACTATTTTCTTCAAGGTGTGTAAATCTGCTTTGCTTACTAGGAGACACGCCACCCATCTTTCTCCCCAAGTGTCACAATATCCTTAGTTAAGTTACAGATTTATAACTTTCAAACATTTATTTTTTATATATTTAATTTTTAATTAGTAACTATGATTCCTCGTTTCGGTGATAAACTAATAATTTAAATCGGTTAACCTTTCCTCTATAAACCAAAGTTTTCTCTTCGAGAAGGTTAAAAATTACTTTATCACCAATTTTTCATTTAAAACAATAACTTTTAAGTTTTACGATGAATATTTTATTTGTAGCTTTGACAAGTTTGTATTGTTTTATATATTTAAAATAAATTTGTGCCTAAAGTTCTAACTCATCGTTCACAAAAATTCTGGTTTCCTTTTAGAGATATTTCGTATGCGTGAGAGTTGTTTTTATTTAGTTTAATTAATTAGTTCCCAAGTCAGATTTTCCTTTTATACATGTTTGGTTTTTAACAACACTTACCATATTCTTCCCTCGTTTATTTAGGTTGAATCAATTTAAATCTTACTTTACTGAAACAGCATATAAAATTCGATGGAATTAAGATTTTTGTAGAGTTTTGGGAAAATATTTTTTTTTTATCAATTCAGTATGTGATCCGCGTCTTTTAAAATAAACTGTTTGGTTCTTAGCTGAAGCGATAATTGGATTCGTAGAGTATTAGTATGTCAGTTTGCTTTCTAAGGATTAGGATTAAGTTTATCTTAATGATGGAGAAAAATCCGACTGTTTCGTTAAATTCAGCTTGAAAAAGGATTTCACTAATTAATATCTGAAACAGAGCCTTATCCTTGTATTTAGTACTTTAGGTATTTAGGGACTAGATTAACGGACATATTTTTAGTACTTTTCCCGACGTGTCCCACAAGTATTTTTGGTTAAGGAACCATAGATTATTTTGATTATGTTTTTTCTGTTGTTGTAGCCAAGTTAACAAACAACTACCACAGTTAGGGGCATATCTCTCTTCTCCTCTGTAGCCAGTTTAACAAGAACATACTCCGCAATGAGCGAGGCTGTTTTTACTTGGCCCAACATGTTTCAAGTGTGCTTGTAGTTACGGACCCATAGTTTTTTCTTGTTTCTGTTGTAGCTACAGGTAGACCAACAACCGTCTCAGTTAGGGGCATAATTTACTTCTCCTCTATTATCATTTTAACAATAACATCCTCTGCAATAAGCGAGACTGCTTGGTATTTTGCCTAACATGTTTGATGTGTGTTTGTTGTGTTTGTAGTTACCGAGTCATATATTATGTTGTTTCTGTTGTAGCCACAATTGTAGCCACCAACAACCGCCACACATAGGGGCATAATTGTTTCATCCTCTATTGTCAGTTTACTAATAACACACTCAATACCGCGCTTGTCTGTACTTGGCTCAACATGTTACACGCACGTT
Source organism: Allygus modestus (assembly GCA_963675035.1). NCBI lineage: Eukaryota > Metazoa > Arthropoda > Insecta > Hemiptera > Cicadellidae > Allygus > Allygus modestus. The sequence continues at coordinate 77,506,308 of OY776112.1, read as the reverse complement.
TGCGGTTATGGATCCATAGATTATGTTGTTTCTGCAGTAGTTTCATACAAACCAACAACTACTCCAGTTAAGGACACAAGTTCCTCCTTACACATTGTTAGTCTGGGCTTTACAAGCGGTTTGTACACAATTTGGCATAGCAAAAGCAACATAATATTTTGTTCCAGTTTGACCAAGCATTGCAGGTGTTTTTTTTTAACCAGGTAATATTCGGTCGATAAAAATAATCATTTTACTTAATATATTGGATAATATCATGATTTATTAACATATACTGGTAGATTTAGTTGTAGGATGGCTCAGTGGAGGCGGTTTACAATCTGTTTATCTACCGAGCTATCACCGTCGGCTCCGGGTAGGCTTTCAACCCATTACGGCCTGTTGGACCGACTAACAGTTTTACACCGTTATTCTGTGTTCTATTTCTACAGTCATTGCAATCGACTTTGGATCTATTTATTTAAAATATTGTGAGACCGTTTAAGATTTATTTGTTTTGATAAAAATAAACGATACATATTGGAAACTGAGTTGCCTCATATAAATATGATCTCCATTACATGTTTTATTTATTTTTAGCGAATTTCTTCTATAGGGAAGAAGCTATTACCGTAGGTCTCATGGTAAGACTTAAGCCAGAGACCATATTAAGTTTTCTTTTGAGTTCCCCAGATGCCAAAAAACCATTCGTTCAAATCTGTATGTATGTATATATATGTATATATATTATATACATATATATATATATATATATATATATATATATATATATAATGTGTGTCCGTAAGCACCATAACTCTCGTAAAAAAGGTCCGATCTTAATAAAATTTGGTACGAATATGTAAAGTACCATTTATTTGAACGAGTTCAAAAACCAGACAAATCGCACTATCCTATGGGGGGCTTTTTGGGGGTTTTGTATCCCAAAAATGGGTTTTTTGGCGTTTTCACATGTAACTGTTATTTAAATAAAATTTTAATTTATACCACTATATTCAGCTTAAAAAAATTTGGTATTTTGATCATTGCTTTACGTCATTGGTTACTGAGATATTAAAAGTGCAAAACACAGTACGTTGTTCAATGTTATTCTTATGGAGAAAAAGAAAAAATTATATCTTGGTTGTTTATGAACATAAACTGACGAAACATGGTATATCGCTTCATCTGGTTGTGGTTTGTTGTTGTTTGTACAAAAAATCAATTTTTCGCCTATGGTTCCCGTAGCAGCAAACCTAGGTACTCGGTCCCTATGTTATTTTTATGGAGAGTAATACAAATGTTATATATCGCTTATTTATGAATTTATATGGTTTATTAAATGCTTGGTATGTGAATTCACTTAGATGAGTACTATTGATATTTGCATGAAAACCCATTATTTTTTGTTCTTTGTTGCAGCAAATCTGCGTACTTATCCCTAATGTTATTCTTATGGAGAATAATGCATATTTTAAATATCGCTTATTTATGAATATATTTCTAATGAATCCTGGTAAGAGGCTTAGTGTGTTATTAAAACATATATATTCATTGCAAATTCGCAGAGTATGCAGGTTTGCTGCGACGGGGGTGTATGATCTCTATATATAACATTTATCAATTTAACCCAAACTAACCATAACTAACTATAAAATAGCCAATTTATTAATGTTACGCGCAATTTATGTTTCTTCAGAAAATATAATATTTTATTGAAATAGTTTAATATACTTTAAAATTACTCTACAAGCCACAAGAATAAAAACCACACTAAAACTATAACTTTAAAATTAGAATGCACAAATGCTTCCAATATATTATGATATGTTGTATTCTGTTGCTTGTTGCTCTTAGACTTAAAAGACAAGGTTACAGTTTGTTCCTCTAATAAATAATTGACTACCCTTACCAAAATGAATTTACTCAATAGCTTCTGAACCCTTACTTAGATAAACAACGAATCTATGTTTTTAGGTGTATGAAGGTGTATAGGTGTTTTTGGTAACAATTAACTTAATTACACTAGGTTTACAATAATTTGATACCCAAACAATACTAATTATATACTTAATGTATCATCTTGGAGACCTGGCAATGAAACCTAATAGGTAACGGGTGATGATTTATTGCAAGTGTTTGACAATATTACAACAAATAAATAATATTTATGTTATGCATTAAAGCATTTTTGGTTCTCCTAGCACTCGATCTATGGCAATGTTAAACTATTAACGTAACTAAAGACCTTTGTTATCACAGTTATTTTAAATCCGATATTACACATTTGAAACAATAACATGACAATTTAGGTTGTATTAATGTTTACGTTATTTATGGTTGTTTGGTGCAGTTTTCTTGAAACAGAACATCGATCTGACATAATCGAGGAATTAATTATTTTGCAACAAAAATTTCAGAGAAAGCTTGTAAAATAAATCAATGTTTCGCTTAGTAATATTTTTCTTATTAGGGTTATGCTTGTAAACACATCCATCACTATAACCAGTCATCACCTGAAAAATGATAATATTGTAAATTTCTAGCAGATGAACCCACAGGGAGTTTGAAAGCGTAATACATTACTGTAACAATATCAACATGCAAATTCTAAAGCGTGTGGGTTCTCCACCCCATTATTTTTCATAGCATGTTTGGACGCGACGAAATTGGAAAAGTTTTGTTTGCTATCCTCAGTAAACAGAACCAATCGTTTTTATCAACTTGTTTTCTCTTGGCAAGGTGAGAACAATTGTTGCGTAAATCAAAGTGTTAGTTATAAATATTTTCAACTGTAATTTAATACATGAAAATAAATAAACTTTTGAAATCATGATATCATCTCCTGTTAGTTCTTTGTTGTTGTGTTGTGGATAACCGTTTTAAGAACCCATTTATAAACTCAGGATAACAAAATAAAGCCATTCTTGATTTGTAATGACATAACAATATTGTTAAAGTGATTCCTTTTTAAAATGTAATGATGACACAAGGCTATTAATATACCACCCATATATCCACCCAGCTTTCTTTGTTTTTGGGAGATCTGTTTTATTTTATAACTACTAGACGCCTTTTTTCTAAGACACCTGTTTGGCTTTAGATACGAGAAATTATCGATTCCATATTCAGAACTATTTAGATATTTATTTTACTTGCAGGTAACGGTTGCAGGCCTCCATCGAAGCCGCCAGAAATCTTTCTCCCCAGTAGCATGGCTTTCGGAAAAGGCACTCAACCTTGAACGCCATAACCGAAGTCATCAGTGCCGTCCAGCAAGCCGATACAGCTTGCCATCAGGCTCGGCCGATAGTATTGTTGGTCACCCTTGACGTGAGAAATGCGTTCAACTCTGTTCGTTGGCAAGACATGGTAGAGGCGTTGCAGCGGAACTTCACTGTGCCAGACTACCTCCTGGTCGTTGTGCAGGATTTCCTGAAGGACCGATGGCTGTCATACGGAACCGAAGAAAGGAGGAAACCCAAAGAGGTCACTGCCGGTGCTACGCAAGGGTCCATTCTTGGTCATAACCTGTGGAATTTTTCGAATGATGGCTTGCTTCGCCTCGAAATGCCACACGATTTTTAACTAACCGATGACGTAGCCACAGTCATTACTGCTAGGACTCCGTAGTTGGCCCAATTACGCCTAAATCAGGTTATGATTCGGGTCAACGAATGGATGAATAGCCCTAAATTGGGGCTGGCGGTCGCCAAGACCGAGATCGTCATGCTCATCCAACGGAGGATTCCAACTGTAATACAATGACTGTTGGTACTGTCGAGGTCCAAAGGTGAAGTATCTGGGAGTCATGCTTAATTTTAAGCTGCAATTTTTGAAGCATATCCAGATGGTATAAGAGAGGGCGGCGAGGGTTGTTGTTTCTCTCAGCAGGCTGATGGGAAACGTGGGAGGCCCAAGACAAAGCAAAAGACGACTTCTCATGTCTATCGTCAATTCCATTCTCCTCTATGGCGCAAAGTTTTGGGCGGGGCCATGAGATTCAAAAAATATAGCAAGAGAGTTTTTGCGGTTCAGCGCAGGGCAGCGCTGAAAGTCGGGTGCGCATATCGTACGGTTTCTACCTCAGCTCCGTTGGTCGTGGCTGGAGTAATTCCCCTGGACTTAGTCGCCATATAGAGATGGAGTAATTTTTTGTCCAGCCCCGGATCTTGGGAGGAAGGAAGCTGCGGTATTTGCCAAATTTGAGACTCAACAACTTTGGCAGCGCAGATGGGATGGACGGGGTTGATGGTCGCTGGACCTATCACCTCATCCCGATCTCAACTCTTGGATGGATCGTGGCCACGGAGAAATTGATTTCTACGTGTGTGAGCTTCTGACGGACCACGGATACTTTAGGAAATACTTTCACCACATGGTAAAAGTGGAGTCACCTCATTGCGCGTACTGCCCGGAGAATGAGGATAATGCTGTTCATACCTTCTGCGTGTGCAGACTCTTCGCCGAAGACAGAAGACTTCTTGCCTCTACCACTCTAGACACCATTGTGGTGGTGACACTCCGAAATAAGAATGTGTGGAGGGCAGTTGTCTCTCTTGTTCACGTGATACTTCGTGCGAAGCGAGACGAGGGATATGGGTGACTCCTAGGTTTCCGAAATAAAATGCTGTGACCCGTCAGGGCGTTAGACACGCGGCCCAGGCTTGAAGTTTTCCGATAAGGGTTACAGCCTGGATCAACGTGGCTCGTAGGGGATTTAGTGGGTATTCCCCAGCGAGCACAGAATAAACGTATTCCCTGCAGGTGTTCAGGGCGAGTCCCACACTCCGTGCGTACATGCATTCCTCACGAAAAAAGACCTAAAACCTAAAATCGTATTTTAATAGCTCAAACACAATGACCAACTGAAGGACCTGGGTGTCACTCTAGGTCGATCTCTCACCTATAAAAGCCACTTATAAATACTGCAAATAAGGTAAGAACCAGGGCTAATGTTTTACACCACCTTGCTGAGTCTACATAAGGAGCCAGCACACAAGTTTTGTGCACTCCAGCTTTGTCCCTGGTCACCTCGACGGCTGAATGCTGCGCTACCGTGTGGCTGAACGGCGTGGCCTGACTTGCTAATCAGGCTCTTTACCTCTGAGCTACCCCGACCAGTAAATAACAACAACTGAACAAATATATGTATAAGCATGATTAATAGATACTTAATAATATATAAGTATTATGTATGTGATTAACTTAATCATATAAGGAAGGAAAATAATATTTAAATTGAAACGATTTTGACAAACCTGCTGAGTCCTTATCATTGACTGTGTATTCAAACAATAGCTTTGGTGTCAGTGAAATCGTTGCATTATGAATGTTCATATGATATTTTTCAAAAATAACATATTTTGATATTAAAGTCTTTATAAAGAGTTTTGATATACCCGTTCTTCGCACGAGTTAGAAAGGTTGAGGTATTTAAACAGCTGTTCTTGCTTCTGCTCTTTAAGCTGTCACATGGAAGTATCCACAGCTGTTCACGTTACAGTTTCTGAATGTTTACTTTCTTCTAAAATATAAAAATTGAAACTTAGGACGTTCATGGGGTGTAGCCCAAGGAAATTTGAAAGAAGTGGGTATGTCTATGTGTTGCACGGGTTCAAGATTTATCTTTGTATAAAGTTTCAGCCCAGTCAGTTCAGTAGTTTTTACGTTTACCCAGATCAGCAGACAGATAGACACAGACAGACAGATACATAGACAGGCAGAAAACAGCTCTTCTTTATAATATTACCGTTTCATAATAAAAAACGACCATCTCATCAATCAAATAAACGCTCATCTTTAACAAATGAAACGTTGCGGGTTTTAACAATTTCAACCCGCTTCCGCACCGTTTTAATATAGATTGATCTGTTAAGGTCGGGTTTGCAATTTTGTATTCTATTCAAAGAGACTTATAAATTGGTATTAAACTCTACCCATGCTGCTTCTCAAGAATTGCTCCCAACTCCTCGTGGTAAAGCGGGTAAAACATGAATTTTACGTAAGAAAAGATTAGTGGCTCCATTGTTAATTTGTGGAGTTTTGTTGCTTTGTCTGTAACGATAAAATAAATATTAAGTCGTTCCTGGAATTAATTGACACCCTTTAAATACAGTTTAGGAAGAATAGTAGAAATTAAAATGTACAAACCGTGTTAAACCATTAAGCTTGTTATTCAAATGAAGGTCATGATGGAAAATTAATCTGATTAATTTTTTATAAATGGACAAGAGTTGCTTAAATTCTGGTGGACCTTTTCACGTCAATTTTTCCACACTGTCCAAATTGGATAAAAGCCATCACCTTTGCACTAATCACTTTAAATTACTATTATATTGTCAATTGATGGTGTTAACAGTTAGACCGAATGAAATTTATTTCCTTTTTATTCCATATAATTCCATGCAAGATCATCGACCTAACGAGGATAGGTTTTTGCCTTAAAAGGTATTTGTTGACAGGTTCTGTTGTTTACGAAAGTAATATGTAATTATAAGAGGTTTATTGGCCGATAGGGAAAATACTTTTTTTTATATAAGGTTGAAGATTATTTCACGGAAACTAAATTTATAAACAGATATGGAAACAAAACCCATTTTTAATTGTTAATTAAGAATACAATGTTTTAAGACATAATTTAAAAATGTAAATAATGTAATATCCGTGTAAAACATTTTAAATTCTTAAAACCCGTTTTAAGTATTTGGAACACCATTATTGTTTGATTCTTTTGTTAAAAATGAGAAAGAAGTAGCAAGAAAACAGTAAAAGACGCGTCTGAAGTAATGGGCTTGAAAATAAAAGTCCCTGAAGCATTAAAATGGAATTGTTTAATCTAAACGCTCGTCTTGGAGACGAATTTGGTTTTATAAAAAGACAAAAGCTCGATTTAGTATTGATCGATTTAGAATCGATTTCTTGCGACAGTAATAACTTCTAAAACTTCTTATAGCGGATGATGTTTGTGAAGGAACCTTTCATCAAGGATTTTTGATAAGTTTAGTTGATATGAATACTCAATCTAAAACAGACGAAATTAAACTCTCATTTATTTATATGTAGTGATTTCTTGATTTATTTACAAGTTAAACAGATATACTTCTTATCTAAAGTAAATCTATTTATTATCATCTAGTCATTAGTGTTAAGTTTTAAAAGTGTTTCAAAGCTTGCCAAATATCAGCAGTTGGGCATTTTCAAACTGTGTATAGTGGAATTTTAATATGGGAAATTATTTATTTATTTCCACAAAATAAAAAAATTATCAACCGTAAGGCTGGTTAGGGAAATAACTTCCATTAACTCTGGCAAGTGTACACAAATATTAACATTACCTTTACAAAATATGATTCGAGTCTTATCAGTCTTTTAAGTTAAGTTTCGCCACTGTGTTATTCATCGCACAGTTTCACGTTTTTAATTTAACTTTGAAATTAGACAACATTTCCAATTACACCACACTGAATAAATAAACGAATAACTTAAAAAAAACTACTAACACCTTTAGAACAAAAAACAATGACATTTCATTTTTTCAACACAACTATCTCTCAACACTCCTACCTTAACACATTTCTATTTCACATACCCAATATATTAAGTAAAACATCATTTCACTGTAGGATCCACCAAGACCACAATACCAGGGTTCCTAAGATATTACTGAGTGCCTTTATCATTGGAAAATAGATCCAACAGGTTTCTATGTCAGTATATATATAAGCAATTACATTAAAACAGCCAAGGCAATTCCACTATCATCATTTATCTCAGCCAAGAGTAAATTAAGAAATGTCAAATGATAAATGACAAATATCTTTCCAGTACCACTATGAACTACTAGGAGATATAATTTACCAGCGTGATTAAGATTGAGATTTGAACCTGAGAATTACAAATTGCTAGAAAAACTTATTTTGTATTTTATAAAATGCATTGTTGCTTAATAAGTCCCTTTATTTTAAATTTCGTAAAGCTTGACTACCAAAAGAAGTTGCATTTACCGACACCAGTTCAAAATCTGTTCAGGTCGATCCACTTGGTCATGGCAAAGATTTGGCTTTGCCCAAGAAACTCACTCTAAAATTCATAGAAAATATATAACTCTCAAGACAAATCAATTTACTTAAATAATAAGAGAGAGCCTGCAACAGTCAAATAATTCTGTAATGAATGTCTTTAGAGCTTAGGAATCCTTAAATTACAATTCCTATTTGAACTTAAATTGTGATACATTATTCATAAACGTGATTCAGTTAAATCTACTAATGTAAAATAGGTAGTAACGTATAGTAAAAAACATAAACAATTTTATTCAATAATTTAAAAACAACTCTGAAATCATGTGAAATAACAGTTGATTTTAAGCCTTGGAGTAAATTGCTTATGTAATCACTTTTGTATTTTTAGACTCATGTTATAATCCCATAACTTTCATTTTATTTTTTACTTGTTTTCTACCTTAATAAATATCTAAATATTAAGCGCTTTGAATTTCAATGTAAAATTTTTGAACTGAAGCAAATAAAGTCTGTTTTTCCAAATTTTGTTCTTAAAAATAACAATAATACTACTTCATGTAATATAATAAGTCAACACAAATTATGTTACCGTTAGTATGTTTTGAATTGTTATTAAAATCCATTGATGGTGAGGTGTTTCCTATATAATAAATAATATTACTTCCAAATAAACATTTAGAAATTATGATTTTCCTGCCCTACGTACCTACGTAATATGTTGTTCTAAATAACTGTTAGTACCTATTCTGCTCATTTAACTAACTACCTATATCTGACGACCTCCCTGTCCTTCCTCTCCTGAGGCAGAACAAACTTTTACAGATCACATTTGGAAAATAAGCCAGCACAAGATCACGTGGGATATTTTGTGTACATATTTAATTATACATAATAAGATTTAATGGTTTATTATGTAAGTAATTTTAAAAGTTTTTATATTTTGAGAAATATAACATTTTTATTCATGAATAATTTTCCCTCGACCTTACGATGTTAAGGAACGAGTTAAGGAACTTTAGCTGGGTGGAAACTTACAGCGAAATGAAGTTGTTCAGACGAAGTTAACTGCTCTAGCCCTCGACTCGATATGTTACCAAGATGTAAAATATTAAAATTATATTTCCTGTCTGCGTGACATACAAAATTTTCTACTCTGAAACACATACAATTTAACATATATCGTTGATTTACTAAATAACCCGAAGTCTAACCACGGTTTCATTCATATAATCAAAATAAATTTGTGTTGTTTTAGCTTCAAATAAAATAAAACTTAATAGGGCAAACGTATCCTGTTATTGTAAGAGAATTTTATTTTAATTTTTTTACTGTAAACGATATATCTTCAATCAACATGTTATTACATTACGCCCCTATTATGACTGAGGCAGGTAAGTTAAATTTGGAAAGGTTATATTTTCAGTTGAACATTAAGAGGCGGCTTAATGTTTAAGGTTTGAAAATGTACTACTTGGAAATGTACAAATATATTATATACTAAATGTTTCGCACAGGCTTCGTCCCGCAAATGATTTTTAAAAACTATTTTAAAAACTATGGCAGTTGTGTGTGCTACATTCTATGGTTAACCCGTGGAACTACTTTGAATCATGATCAGCTGATTGTATTTTCATCAGATCAAACAAAAATTAATGTCCGTAAGGAATACATGGGAACGTGGAAGTCCCGTGGGGAAGAGCCCTATAGGATTGTCAAAACGAATACATGCCTACGTGTTTATTTGATACATAAGGAAAATTCCTTTAAATTTTCATGCCAATCGGTTTTTGAGTTTTTGAGTGATTGTGGAACACACAGCAGACAGATAGACAGATAGACAGACACACACCATCCCATTTTTTATATATTAATAATAAGGATAATGACAAACCATATATAATATTAAGTATAACAATAACACAGTCTCAAAGTTTCAGTTAAGATCTAAATTAGGATAGGGGGAAAGTTTTTCGTTGACAGAACAACAGACGAGCTTTGATTTGAACAGGAAGTATCACACGAAAGAACCTCTTAATAATTGGCACTGTGTTATTCTTCTCGTTAAAAGTGACAACGACAAAGAGTGTGAATTACAGTACCCTTTGTTGTGGTGTTGCAAGCGTTGAAATCATTCTGTTTCTAATCCTATTGCAACTGTGTATAACACTTTATTAGTTTTGGCTAAAGGGTAAGGTGTGCTAAAAAAATTAAAAAATATAAATTTTTTTAATTATATATAAATTTTGGAACTGTAGTTTAGAGTCATATTCCGATTTCACACCAATCAACTGGCTAAGTGGCTGGCTGGGTTAGAGTGCTCGTCTCATGATCTGAGGTCCGCCAGATCGAAAAATCTAAACTTTTTATGAAGATTACATACTGAACTCAGCAACCATTTGTCATTGGACTGTTAATTTAGTATGCGTTTTAAGTCAGGTTGACTCGAGATTGTAACATACCAGGAGTTAAACCATTCCCTTTAAAAACCTTTACAAAATTCGTCATTACACCCGTAACAAAACAAATATTTATTGGTTAACAATTTCAATAATTAATTCGATTTCTAGAGTATACTCCTACCCAAATCTAAGACAAAATTAACGTCTGATAACAACTTATTTGATTTTTTGGTCATATGTTCCCAGTAACTGAAATGAAAAAAGGAACGGAAATGCAGTGTGAAAAGTGTTAGTTTTTCGTTGAAAAAAAGGTAAAATCCCTTACAATTAATACTGATAGTGCAGTGTGAGTACAGGGTGTTTTTACGCAACACATTATTTTAAAGTAGAAACTAAAAATATTTGTCATAAACAAAATAGAATATGTTTCGTCATACTGCAAATAACATTAAGATACCAATTTTACAAAATCTAAATTCTGTTTACTTTGTTCCCTTTAAACATTTTCCTCCATCTTTATCTCGCTACTCTAAACCAACAGCTGTTACACAAGTTTCCATTGTTTACAAGTTGATTAATTCGTTCAATTCTTATTTTACAGATTATGACCTCGACCGAAAAGTGTCGTCAAATGATGCTTTTTGTTCTAGGTCTTTTTATCCTAGTAGTAAAAGAGTAACTTTAGCACCTCATTGCATGTGTTTAAAACAGCTGTTTTTGAAGCAGTATCATGAATCATTATTTTGCATTACTAGGGCCAAAAGTGACGCTTTTCGATCCGAGCTCAAGTTTAACCCATTAAGGTACATTCTATTACAAATTACATTCTATTCGCAATGACATACAACGGGATATAATTGGTGCTGCACTCTAGTAGCAAAATCTGTATCTAATTTATATAGTTCTCTCAGCGAGGAGCGCGGACTGACTATAAACCGATATATCAACGACAGGCCACTGGTCGTTGTAGGTGATTCGCTAACTCGTGGAAACACCTTGGCCATGACGATGAAAACTTGAGGAACAGCTGTTTGTTACAGGTAGCAGTATGATCAATATGGAAGCTAAATTTAATGGTAAAAAAGTAAACAAAATTTAGTTTTGAGATATATTTATATTAATATTGTTTGGAGCATGACGAAAAATATTAGTTTTGAGAAATTTTTATATTAATATTCATTGCGGTATAACAAAAAAATATATTTCATCACTAGGACTAAAAGTGGCTTTTCGATACTCGCAAATTTTCAATCCTCGGCTCCGCCTCGACCGTTAAACTTGAGCTCGGATCGAAAAGCGTCACTTTTATTCCTAGTGATAAAATACAGCCTACTATTTCATCACCTACTGCAACTAATTATTAAGACAAAATTAAAAAATTTTATGTTTAGGCTTGATGCTCAATACCTTAAATATTTATGCAACAGTCCACTTATTCGAGAAAACTTGAAAATAAATATTTTGGATTTTAATGCAATAACTCCAAAATAACAGGAATAACTTAACAATGCTAACCAGCTGGCGAATAATGAAGAAAGAAAGAATGGCTGCCAACTTTTAAATCTGTTTGGATTTTAAACGGTGACCTTGGAACCCTATAACACCAAACTCGTTACAGGCTTTAACTATTTTTTTTTTAGTTTTTCCGTGGTAAAGTTATACCAACCGACACTGGGAATTTGACAGTTCCATTTATAACTTTTCTAAACTGTAGGATAAGTTGGCAAAGTAAGTAATATTATCAACTCAAAATAGAATATTTAAACGCTCTCTACTAATATATCTCGGTGTCATAATTTGTCTTGGAAACCACAACTAATACGTGATGCTGCGGAATCTCTATCGGTGAGGAATAAAGTGAGATAAAAGGAATTTGTGGGTGTGAGGGAAGTGAAACTAAGACTTACAGCCATATGACGGCTCCCTCAGGCTGAGGGATTTGTTGGAATAGTTTTATATCACCTCCATTATGCATAGTCCGTATTCAAATAATTTTTTTGACGATTTGCCAACACGCAAGACACAATTACTGCAAACAGATTATTAACATTTCTCTAACAGATCACATCATTATCCGTTTGTGGTTATATTGTTTGATGTCTGGCTCTTTTGTCAATACTCGCTTCCACACAAGGATCCACAGTCAAACAATTATCACAGTTCAGCAACAGCTTTTGACTCACGTCACACCAATTGGACCAGATGTAATATTGCGTTGCCTATAAGGTTTTAGAGATAAGGATAATTTAATTATAGTTTTTGTCAGTTGTGCCCAATATTTTCTACCTCATATTTGTACTGTTGACATGTGCATATTTATTAGCAACTGCGTAAGTTTAGCCATACATCATTATTATGTATTTAAGGTGCAAAGTTGTTGTCACCATGCCCGAGTCTCCGAACTGAAAATTCCTATACTTTCACGAACCAACCACCCAAAATACGTTATGAAAAGATCATTCTGTAATGAAAATTTGTATCTTCGTAAATATTTTCTCAAAAGAGAAGACTGGTCCAGCCTTTATGCTTTGCCAATGGATATTAATATTCAGTTTGAAAATTCCTTAGCTATAATATCCTACTATATTGACCTTATCTGCCCCATAACTATATCTGACATAAAGAAACGAAAGTCCCTCAAAAAAGTTCCATTGGATAACAAACTTGTAAAACTTCAAGAAAAGCAAATTTTTTGTATATTTTGTCCTAGGACCTATCTCGGTCACATCCTCTAAGGCAGGCTTATCTAGATGTCAGGAAAGAATTTAGATCGGGCATTCGCTTGACAAGATCTTCAGCTGTTTACAATTTTATAAATAATGTCACTAATCAATCTAAAGCTACTTTGGAAGTTGCATAAGATGTCATGCTTAACTCTTCTGAAAAGCCTTTTGGTAGTTTACAGTAATTGGTGATAATAACGAATTGATTACTGATTCATCTGATGTATAAAAAAGTTTTCATCTGTTTTTTCCTCTGCTGCCGATCGTTTAGGTGTCACTGTTGGTAGGTGTTCTTTGAATTTGACTTCAAGTCTTGCTCAAAGTTCATTTTTATTTTTTGCTCCAACTAATGTAAGTGAAGTTTATACATTTATAAAGTCATTTAAAAAAAATATATTCCTGTCTTGACTGCATTTCTTCGTCTCTTCTACAGTTCTGTGCTGAAGAGTTGGCAATTCCAATGTCTTATCTTGTCAATACTTCCTTTGAATTAGGATTATTCCCCGATGACCTTAAGCTTTCTAAAGTTATTCCATTGCATAAGAAAAGGAATAAACAGGACCGAAATAACTTCAAACTAATCACTATTTTTCTACTTTTTCTAAGGTGTTTGAGAAACTAGTTCTAAATATATTGTATTCTTATCTAAATTCCAAGAATAATTTGTTTGAACACAGTTTGGCTTCCGTGAATACTCCTAAGGCCATATATATAGCCTTTCGAATGAAATTTCAAACAAAATTGGATAGTAGACAGTATTGCCTTTGTCTGTTCTTAGATATAACAAAGGCCTTCGATCTTGTGGATCACGGTATTTTGCTGAGGAAACTAGCTGATGTTAATAAAGAAATTAAAGCATTTGATTAGCTTGCTTATTTTCTTACTAAACGAACACAAATAGTTGAGATCCCATTTATGGACTCTAATGGGACTCTTAAAAAACATTACTAGTAGTGTGCATTTGAGGCTGCTGGGGCGGAAGTGACGTCATCCGGTCACGTTACCGGATGCGCTGAGTCATTAAACACGTCATCTGAGCCTCAGCCAGTGACGTAGGCGGTTTTGTGACGTAATGAGGGAAAGGTTAAAGTTCAAGGTCACTGGGAGGTAATTTTAAAAAAGTACTACCTCGCACGCGTAAAATCCGATTGTGATTCGATAGTTTTAATTCGATAAAAATATCGAATGAAAAAATCGAATGAAGCAATCGAATGATACGAGTGCGAGGTAGTACTATTTCATGTATTACTTTATTATTTACATTTATTTTTATTTACAATAAGTTATGTTTACAATAATTTATGTTTACAATAGTTCCCCGTTGTTTGTCGTCATCGATGTTGTTGATCCGGAGTCGCGACCGTCAGACGTAGTCTTCAAGTGTTGCGCTTGTTTGTCCAATCGGCCCATCCTGACTGTGTGTTCCTTGCCTATTTATGTGACCGCAGGGAACACACAGTCGGGACGAGCAGCTCGATGTTCACCGGTCGAGAGCCGGAGGTGTACTGGCTATTCACAAGCTAGCGTTGTAATCGTACTAAATGGTGGGGGTAAAATTGTGGTGGGGCGGAGCAGATGGCGGACGGCAGATGGCAGGCGGCAGATGGCAGGCGGCAGATGGTAGGCGGCAGGTGGCAAGTGCGCGGCAGATGGTTGCTACTCCATTCGCCGCCAAAGTAATGCAAGCCGTCGCCGTAATTCTTGTATTTTATCTTGACGGTTCATTTGATATGTTTTACATCTACATATGCAATAGCTGAAACACCTGCACTTACGACAAGCTTTCCCGTCAACTTGATCGCCTGGTATTTTAAAACATTGCAACTCGCAACAATATGTCTTCAAATTGTTATCGAAAAATAAATTGTTCATCGGTGGCACCGACATGTTAGCTGCAGCGTGTGTTAGACAAGACTGAGACTAACTTCACTGCTCCCTCTCTTTTATACCCCTTCATAAGTTAACCCTGAATGAAAGTTCAAGGTCATCCATTTGAATTTTAAAAAAAAGCAACACAGCAGTATATAAAATAATATACTGCTATGTTGCTGTTTTTTTTTTGTTTTGTTTTTTCTTTTAATGTTATTCTTTTTTTTATTTTTATTTCTTTATTAAACAAACATTTTACAATACAATAAGCTTAAGTCTAACATTGATGACTAGAAATACAAACAGAGAAAAACAAATAGAGACATTATGTACAATGATGCATGATGTGCAGAGTGAGTTCCGTCGAGTTGTTGCCGCTTACACCGTGTGATACCAAATACAACGTCCCCGGTTGAATATCTCGCAAGTCTTCATTTTGTAGCAGTTGAACAAATCGTTTTGGAAGAAATACTTGAAACTTCGGCTCATCTCCTGGAGTCATAGGTCCTTCGCACAATGATACTAGAATTGCTTCTCCATGTGTGGTTTCCACTTTCTTGATGCTATGAATAATGTAATGTCTTTGTTCTTTTAGTTCTGAACATTTTTTAGTTAGCAGAAGGTTCGATTTTGAGTGAGTGTTGAATTGATCAACCAATGTTTGTAGATATTGTTGTGATGCCATCTTCGTCAGTGGTGGTGTCTTCTGTGATGTTGCCTCTTCGGAGTCTCGAATAATACTCATGCTGAAGCGGTGTTGTCTCCTCGTATTTATAGGCCCCGCTACCCCCACCACATTCCTGCGTTTGTTTCAAGTAAGCAGCCGAACGATATGCGTTGTACAATGCACAGTTTGTTTGACCGTGTTTAAGATCTTTTGCAGCGACACAAATATTACCGAGATTAATGTTAAAGTCCTTACTGATAGTTATATCGAAAACATTACCGTGCGTATACTTTTGTATCCAGTTCTTTTTTTCTAATCCTCTTGTGTATATATGTGAATATTGTTTGCAAAAGTTAAACATAATACTGTGCAGATTACTGTAGCTTATAAATCCTTCATACCAATGTATGTGATGAAAGTAGTTTGTTATCCATTTGTTTGTACTTTTTGCTTTGGTGTTAAGTTTGTTAAAAGAAAAAGGAGCTTCAAACGTGAATGGGTAGGCTACAAATGTAAGCAAGTCTAAAATTACTAATTCCTTGATAATAAACCTATCGTCATTATTTCGAAATGCTTGAAATTCTATTACACAAGGCTTTACACTCACTTCTTCATCCCCTCCGCTCATCATGGCACCTAGCGATCAACTAAACTGTTTTCCACACCACGGTAGGTTAAATACCAGGCCGTACAGTTGCAGGCGCGTTGGTGTATATTTAACGTGGGCACCGTCCCCAATAGGCCTACCCCACGTGTGTTCTTCTTTACTAAGTCAAACTTTAGTCTTTTTTAACTTCTTCTTCTTGTGTTTCGTTTTCTTCTTCTTGTTTCTCCGTTTCTTCTTCTTCCTGTGTTGTTTCTTCTGTAGCTTCTGTAGCGATTTCTACAAGTGGTTCAAAATCCTTTAACTTTCTCCACATGCAAACTTCATGAGGTATTCTATTAAAAATAGATGTATCCACAGGTCCGTACACGATGGTGCTATCAGGTTGTTTTTCCAAAGTATCGACCAAATATTCTTTAATAATAGCGCTTGCAAATACCAACTGTCTCATGTACCTTGTAATAGGTTCTGTTGCGTAGTTTAAAACGTAGAATTCTTCACGTGACAGTAGAATCTTATTTTCATGTTGAGTCAAGTCTCTAATTCGCACTTGTAGTTGTCCGCGATGTTTAACAATATCGATTTCATTGTCACAATCCAAAAGTCGAATATGTGTTTTCCTTCCACACAAACTGTTAGTTAAATAACATTCTATTAAATGTACATGTTTCAAAAATGACTCCCAAGCATTTTGCGAAAATAAAACCTTTTTTGTTCCATGGTGTAGTATTACTGTAGGGGAAAAATCCAATGATTTCATCAATCCAACTGATACACTTTTACTGATGCATGCTGAGATGGGGTAAAAGATTCGCAGAAAAACTTCAGTTAAAATGTGAGGAGGAATATTTTCTTCAACTTTCTTCTTCCTCTTTGGTACTACCTTTGATGGGTCTGCATTAATTTCCTCCTCTCTATCTCTTTTACCAAACTTTAAAAATGCAGTTATTTCCTTGATGATTTCTGCTTCACTAGTATTATCACGTTCCAATAACGGTGCTACCTCTGCATCACCTTGTACAACAGATGGAGAACTCATTTTGTAGAAGATGTTACCCATGCGCCGATAGACGATCAACTGAAGACCTGCATTGCTGCTCCGCTATTTATAGGTTAGCGACAGTGGCGGTGCCGGTGGTGGTACAACGTTTTATAATACTGTCTTTACAATACCGGTCAACGGTGTGTATGTAACAATTTTATCGTGCAAAATTAAACAATACGCAGATGTATTTGCAGGTACGTTTTCTTGAAATTCCAATTCTATTTTTATATCAACACTAGACGATTTTACAGATTCATTTTGTTTGGAACAATCAATTACAACAATCGGAGCTTTCGATTCAAACTGAACGGGAGATAGTAGAGGTGTATTTGTTTTGCCGTAATATGGATTTTGGAACCTAGCGTACATGTCGTATAAAACACTGTATCTTTTCTTATCAAAAGAAATATTAAAGTTGTCGTAGGGAAAGAATTGTGAATTCAGGAACACTTTACAGTTTGTTAATTTACAATGGTCAAATTCACCAGCATTTTCAGTTATTATACTTTTCTTCTTCGTTTGTAATCCAAATATTACATATCTCGCTTTTTCCAAATGAGTAGAAGTTTTTACAGTCCATGTATGTCGTTGTGTTGTAGGTAAAACGGGGTATTCATGAAACTCCCAGCTTCTGAATGGCATTACAATGTCTCGATCTGATTTTAACTTTCTTAATAATGTAATCCTGTGTTCATCATTTAGTCGCACATGTGGTACTCTCCAAACAATCTTGTCTAATGTTAATTTCCAATCTAAATTGGCATCAGTTGTTCCAGTAGCTGCTTTAATAATATCTTTATCGTTTGATGATCTTAATAAAACTAGTTCTTGTTTTACATTTATTATTATTCTTCTGTAGTCTTCAGCAAATCCTAGGAGTAGTCTTAAAGGTACGTAGAAATCAAAGTTTCCCGAAGAGTCAGGAGCGATTGTACTTTTGTCTGGTGCAACCCATCCTGCAACAGCTAACAGATTCTTCTCATTTGGTGTTAAAGACGCTAATCCTTTCAATGTACTGGAAATTCCAACCTTTTTTGTTGAATCGACTGTAACTCCTGAAATTTCATATCTAATCTCGTCAAACAAAAATGCCATAGGATTATTTATGAACGGAACAGTGGTTCCAGCAGTACCATCATTTTTTGTTACTTTTCCTTCAATATATAAATAACTTTCGCATGGAAGAGTATAAATGTCTTGTTGTTGTATAGGAATCCTAATTTGTTATTGTTTAATTTGGACGAAGCGTAAGGGTTGTGCGTGTGATATTCCTTTTCCCATAAGGTCTCGTCGAATGTTGGACCCTGCGCTATATCCAGTATATCCATTGTTAATGACTTTTAATCCAATTTCTTCTAGAAAACGAATGTTGTCACTTGTTAACCCTTCTACAGCTGATAAGCTACTGACCTCTTTGCTTGTTGGCTCTCTCTTTTTAAATGATAACCCCATTGTCTAAGCGGATGATTTTATATGTATTCTTACAGTAATAGCTTCTCCTCTAAAGTCAATAAGGTTTCCGTCTTGATCCACTATGTTCAGCACGATGTCTGAAATGAAACTGGTGTTTAACGGTAGGTACACAAGGTTTTGAGGCTTTTCTCCTATCTTGAAACCCGGTGCAACTGATGGGTAGAATGTGTGTAATATATGACGATTCTCTCCATCTCTGTAGGATCCTTGTATAATGTTACATGTAATGTCTATGCTATTAACTTTGATGATCGTTACAGTTTTATTCCCAGAATGAGTTTTATTAGGTTCTAATACTTTTGTTTCCTTAGAAAACCCCAATAAACTACCAATTGAATGTTCTTGACTAAAATCAATATAATACTTAGACGTAATTTCGGCTTTCATTGTATTGTTATTGCCTTTTATCGTTATATTTTCTTTTCCCATATGTTTTTGTATAAATTCATTTATATTATCAATTTCATAAGCTCCTGTTGGTAAACTGAATTCTTCCAAAGCTGAATACTTTCCTTTATCATCTTTTGTCTTGTAATAATGTATTTTGTTATTAATTCCTTCACTAACGTTTGGAATAGAGTTATATGTTGTTAAATCCAATAATGCGGCTTCCCATAGTCTTCCTTTTTGCAAACGTAGCGCTGGAAACAGAATACTGCGCAAAGTACATGAGTTACCGGTTAATGACACTGTATACGAGGACATCTTAAAGTTGACTAACACTTTTAGCTAAAAAGTCTAAACATAAATGACCGCAAATGGATGTATCATCAGGTTGTTTTCTTGTATGATTGTAAAAAACATTTTCTGCCGCACGAAAGTATTGTTGAAGTTCTTTCGGTGGTGGAAGGTCTCCAAAACTGTCGAAATAATAAACGGTTTTACCAAGTTTCTTGTAACACACCCAATGAGTGCCTAATCCTTCACTATTATCCAAATTTACAATACCAGTCTCATTTTTCCACATTTTAACCGGTAACTCATCTTTCATAAATACTCCTCTAAAAAATGTGATTTTCAAACAAGAAGCATATGTAATCAGTTCTTCATTGGTCAATTCTTTGTTTTTAATTATTAATTGCTCTTTCTTATTTAATACACACGATACGGTCTTAGGTATAATCCTCCTCCCTTTTTTATCATTGACCATATTGTTGGTTTCTTTTTAGCTTTACCACTGGTAGATCGACGTTTTCTTCTGATATTACCTCCTTGTTTTTTAGCGGGTTTTTTCCCACGCCTTCTTCTCTTTCCTCCTCCAAACGTAGTTTTTGCTTTCATTGCTGCTGTTACTGCTAAAGACGCTGCTTTTTCACCAATACTCGCGTCACTAGATTTTACTCTTTGCCAAGCTTTCTCAGCAAGTGCTTTATCCGCTATTGATCTATTTTTAGTATCACCAAATTTGGAATACGCTATATCGTGCTGTTTACAAGCCTGATCGAGCTTATTTATTCCAGGATCTCCTCTAGCAAGACGTTTCTCTAATTTGGTTCCAGGACCACAATATTGATATCCTCCAGGTAAATGTAATTCCACAGGTAATAAATCAATCGCCTTGTTAACTATAGCTCCAACCGGTTTACTCAATAGAGAAAATGCTGTTGATGCTATTCCCCTTCCTCTCTGTAATCTCTCTCGATTATGACTGATGCGTTTAACCCTCGACATGACTATTTATAGCAAAATCTACAATCAGTAGGTGCACTCTATAAATGTTTTACAATGAATGTAATATCAGTTTTGGTTTCTTGTATTATATACTGTTTAAAATCCATTTATTATATAGAAATAGATTTATTAATTAAATGTAGACATATTAAATAAAAGTAGTAAAAATAGAAATAAGGTGTAATTGAAGATGTTCCAGATGTTTCTCCGCTGGTGATGGTATCGTTGTCTTCGGTAAAATGAATAAACTTTAAATAGTTGTCATGTTCCCTTAGAAACTTGCCACTTAATCGTTGATAATTGAATAACACATCCCAGTCTAGTTTATCTTTAAAATTGTCAATGTAATTCTCAGAGAGATTTTGATATTTACTTATTACTTCCCAACAGTTATTAAAATTCGATGTCATCTCTACGAGGAAGTCTTCTGAAAACTGTTGTCTTTGTAAAATATGGATCCAGTTAACTCTGTGAAAATAAATTCTTAACATAGTCATTGTAAAGAGGTAATGTATGGAAAGTTGTTCCCAATCCATATATCTATCAAACCGTTGAACAAAA
The DNA here is from genome assembly GCA_963675035.1 of Allygus modestus. NCBI lineage: Eukaryota > Metazoa > Arthropoda > Insecta > Hemiptera > Cicadellidae > Allygus > Allygus modestus. Next base: position 77,485,293 of record OY776112.1, on the reverse strand, counting down.
CCATCTGTCAACACTCCTTGGGGAAATCTCGGCTCTTGAGATATTAAACTCCACGCAGTAATATTGGATTCCATCATCCTCTCTGTATCGTCTCTCGAATATGACTGATGCTTTATCCCTTATCATGGGGGGTATTTTAAATTCTTTTTTCTCTTATGTAATCTTCATTGTTTTCTGTTGGTTCATTAATCACATTCACTTTATCCTCCTTTCCTAATGTCTTGACTTTAGAAGGCTTAGATGGTTTATCTCGTTGATTAGGTTTCTCTGTATTGTGTATATTTTTCCAGTCTAAATAATTGTGACTGTCAACATCTGAAGCTGCATCTCTTCCTGAAGCCCGATGGATATAATGGAATAGAGCTGCACCAAACCTTTCCAAATGTTTTTCATATTCCGTAGTCCATTTCTTGTGTACAATATCAAACATTTTCTTATTTACAGCGTCTCCATCCTGCTCACAATCACCTACATTTGATAATTTTAATTGTTTTACATCATAGCTTGTGTCAGTTTTATTCCTTTTGTAAATCGTTAACAATTTTAGAGTAGCTAAATTTACTGCTTCACCATCATAAATGGGATATTGTATATCGCTTAACCTTTTACCGGAAAACCCCCAATGATCTTCGTGTACAGTTGGGGTTCTTTTTTTCATGTACTGTACCGTAACCGCATCAGACGACATAAGCGGATCACCGACATTTTGAATTACTTTTCCTTCAAAATTATAGTTGCCGTCAGGTGTTAACGGAAACCCAGCTCTTTTTTCACTATATCCAGATTTTACTCCAAACTCGGAATACCGTCCAAACTTGTCCACACTCATGATGTAACTGAATCGCTATCGTTTAGGTTCTTATTATATATATATATGCGTCTACTGAACAATTATTCCTTGTTTTCGCAGTTCATCAACCAAAGCTATCCATTCGTTTTCTAAACCAGTGTGCCCGGCTTCCATGGCTTCATGTAATAATCTCATTCGATCAACTAACTTATTTATATCGTTGTAATATATTATATTAGTTTTATACAAATTTTTCAATAATCCCCTTCCAGATGTGGTAGGATCAGTTGTTTTTTCTCTTTTTATGCAAAACATTTAATTCAGCAGAAGATAAAGCTCTTCTTTTAATTTGAGCTTTTTTTGATTTTGAGGGGAAAAGACTAGATATAATACTTGTATATTTTATTGACCGATTTCTATGAATAGGTAGGTCTTTGGAATACTTTTTTCTATGTGCATTTGTATACTCTAATATATTTTTAAACAATTGTAAATCCCTTTTAGTATATTTATCCAGGATTATTTTTAAAGATAAGTTCAAACAAACCATTTGTACCTTTATATTTCTTATCTCCAATAACTATATCATCATTTTCGTTTATATCTAACTTGCTATCTCCAATCATTAATCCTTTATCCTCTATTCTAGCTCCATAGGTATGATAACTTCGATTAGCATGTGCGGCGTGTAACATTTTTAACGTATATGTTCTTCCAAGTGTTCCTTTAAACATAATATCCGTGCCTAATTTGCTTAAGTTGGATGGGTTAATATCCTCTTCTTCTGCTCTTGTATCTTCTACACTTGTATCTTCTGTACTTGTATCTTCTGCAATATCCTTTTCCTTTAAATCCTCTATATCTCCGCTTTCTTCATACTCGTTGCTTTCTTCAGATGTATGTAACTGGCCAAAACTTTCATCATTCTGAAATTCTTCTTCATATTTGGAAATTGGTAGCATTTTGTCTCCTTCGAAGCGAATTGAAGGTTTTTCCATATTTTGTGCTAATCGCTTTAAAGGTTCAGTAACAGGTTTGAATGTTGTTTCTAAAAATTGCTCTCTTTCATTTATACCTGATTTTAAGGCTCGGTTTTTTTGTCTAATAGAATCACTAAGTGATTTTATTTCCTTTAATAGCTTTTCCTGGTTAACCATCTTCACACCTTGACGACTTGTACAGTAATACCGCTAATCAGTGTATTAAAACGAATTTATCAAAACCTATTCTATAACGACCATCTTTTATAGCATGATCTTTCATAATAACCAAAAATCCATACTTTTCCGCCCATGCTTTTCCGCAAAGTTCTTTAAACTTTTCAAATGGCATATCCGCATTCACATGATCGTTATATATATGTTTTAGGTTAGTATCATCTTGTTTGAATACAATTAGAATATTTGCATTATCTCTGATAAGTTGTTTTGGGATTTTGCTATAGGTTTGTCCTATATATATGCTGTCGATGTTATTATGTCTTCCCATGGCAAAGTAGTTTCTAATAGTATCCTGATTTTCACAAGATACATCGTCAAATATAAATACAGAATACGGTTTCGCTTCGTTTGGTTGCATAATGCTATCACTAGCGTTAAATTTGTAAAAATTAACATCAGACACATCAGATAGGATTTTATCCAGCAATTGATACTTTGGTTGATGTAGAGACTTTGAAAAAATATATAGGTTATTAAACCTTAATCCCTGCGGATTAGTGATCAAATTAAAGACAACATTGGTCTTTCCGCAGTTTGAGGGGCCACTTACTATACATCGAACAGTGTTTGGAAGTAAACTACCGTGTTTACCATTGTTGATTTTAACGTTATCCACAGTTAAATCATCTATGTTATTAATATTGAATCGATCTTTATGGTTAATAATCTCCATCCTGCTCAAAGGTTAACGATGAAATGAGTTGCTTGCATTAAACCAAGTCCTTTATAGGTATCCATGAATCCTCAGTTTTGTTAAACCCTAACCACCGCACTTTAACTGCGTCCTTTTTTCTTTGTAACACTTTTTCAACAAGATATACATCACCTACTGTTGACTTTAACATTTCATGTCCATAAAATGCACCTTGCAACAAATCTCCTTTGTTATCTTTTAAGATATACGTTTCAGGTACAGTCGGTTGCACTTTATACACTGTAAAAACTTCATTCGTCCAATTGGGAAGGTATTTCTTGGTAAACACTCCCTTATATTTACTAATCCGTACTTTATCACTTACATTAAATTTTCTTGGCTGCATTTTTTCTACTTTAGGCTTTGTATTTTTCTTAATGCGTTTTAATACATCTTTTGCATTTCTTCTATTTACTTTGTTAGGTTTCATACCGATAGTTCTATGAAACCTGTTGTTATAATCATTTATTAATTGTGGTAAAACATCATACCATACGTAAGAACCTCTTTTTGAAAATTGTTTATACAGTGCTCCTTTTAAGGTTCTATTGAATCTTTCTACAATAGCTGCTTTTTTCTCTGAATTTGTAGAATAATGATTTATTTTATATTTATTCATTAACTGTGCAAAGTTTGTATTAAAGTATTCTGTTCCATCATCAGTTTGTAAATGTTTAATTTTGTTTTTATCTCTTTTTATGGCTATTTCCATGGCTTCTGTTACGCTTTTACCAGTCTTGTCCTTTAGAGGCAAAGCGTCTGCAACTTTTGTAAAACAATTTATAATTGTGAGTATATATTTAAATCCTTTGTTTATTCTGCTATGCGGTCGCATTTCAATTAAATCCGCTTGATATAGATCATTTATCCCTTTTATAACAGTATTTCTTCTTGGAAACTTTATTCTTGCAGGTTTGTGTAGTTCATTAATAATCTTCTCCTTCAGGTCTGACATGATGGTTTCACGAAGACAGCTGATATGATATTAAATATTCTTTTGTATAAATCTGCTTATATAGGTCAAGGTCATTCTAAACTAATGTATAAAAGGGGGAACACAGCAAAATACTGCTGTGTTCCCCCTTTTATACGGAAAGGAAAAGGAAAATGGATGTAGGACGATGAAAGGGTTACTCGTCAATAGGGTTGAGGGAGTAGTGGCCGAATGGTAGAGTGTGGATGTTGTCTGCAAGGATGTGGCGTTTGTCATCATTTGAAGAGAGAGCTTTTTTTACCTCCGTCACGCTGTACAGCTGATGGTTGAAACTTCTGATTGTGTTGAATTTTGCTGTTATATCTTGATCTTCAAATAAACATTTCTTATAGTGATTAAAATGCACATTCTTCTTTAAATACAAACTTTTTACTCCTTTAGCTTTCTTAATGACTTGGTTTTCATTTAGTTGTAAAGAATATAATTTTGACATTAGTGCAACAATTTCTTGAAGTATAACACCATTGGCTTCATCTTTAAATTTGCCAAGCACTTTTTTGTTTCTGTCATTGTCGTAGTTTGGATGATCTTTTGGATAGTCGGAAAAGTCAAAATCGTTTTTGTAATCAAATTTCCGAAGGTCTTCATACATATCGTTAGTAATTATCCAATATATAAAGGCGTCTGTATCCATGTAGGAGATGCCGATGTTTTCTCGTCCATAAAAGGTGACCATCTTTTTATAATGAAAATCGTACATATGAGTCTTGGAGATATCCAGGATTGACATACCTATATACAAAGGACGATCCATCTTCACACTTGTTTTCTTCATAGATACAGCTACAATATTTTCGTTAATAATTATAGATGTTCCAAAATTTGGCTGTTGTACAAGTTTCTGTAGTTTGTTTGGATCTGTAACAAGTTTAACATTTTTATGTCTTCTTTTGTTTTCCAATGTTTTACCGAATATTGCATTGTTCATAAATTTAAAAAAGTCTTTTTGAAAGGCTGATGTAGCGGCTGCTCTTCTGGTAGTATTCGAGTCTATGTACGGTTTCAACCAGCACGATTGGGAAAATTCCACAGCTCTATTAATTTTAGTAAGACGTAAACCTAATTCGATAGCTTGTTGAACAACCCAATAGTGAGCTACGTATCGTTGTTTATTGTTAAGGGTCATCATTAATTTGGGGTGTTTTCCAGTTGGTGAAATTTCTGTTCTTGCAAGGAGTGGAAGGTCATAATGAAGATCGTGTAAATGTTCTGGATATTCAAAGTCGCAATCCAAAATATATCCGGTATCTCCATGTTTTGGAATTTGTGATATATCGCCAATACTGTCGGGATCAACCCATTTAAAGTTGTCAAATGGAAGTGGGTTCGACATGGCCCATCCATACAGATTATTTGCGTCGAAATATCCCAAGTACGATGAAGGTTTCTCTTGATCATGGTCAGGTAAATACTTGTTGTTGGCTTTAACATGTCTTGTCACGCTTTGAGTTAATCAACCTCTAACACCCGACTCAACCATTAAAACCATATCTATATCTGTTAACAGCTGGAGTTTGCATTTTGTTTCTTTCAGCATTGCTTGCCAAGCTAGTCCTGGAGATGTATACGAATGTAGAGGGTCCAAACCGTATGCTGCAAAACAGGTTCTTCGGAATTCTTCCATAACATCGCAGAGAAGAGTCACGTCAAGTTTTACATAAAAGTCTGAGTATTCTCCTAAAGTCTTCATATCCAACTCGTTCCATACTCGACATGCATGTTGATAATCTTCAAGTGAAATTTCCGAATCATTAAGTTTGTTGTTAAATTGTTCTGGTGGAGGAAGTGATGTTTCATTAAATCTATGCAGTCCATCGATGTAATCGTAGGGGAAGACCCCTTTTCGAAGAACCAGATCCATTTTACTACTGGCTACAATTTTGCTTGTTTCTATCAGATCTTCTCTTTTTAAATTCTCAGTTAATTTCATTAGGCTAGAAGGCATAAATCTAAACGAATCAATAAATCTAAGTTTTATTTTGCCAACCTTTTTAGAGAAGCTTATAAATTTTTCCATTGTTGTTGCCAAAACATCTATTGCTCCATCATCTCTTCCTAACTCCGGGATTATGAAATGAGAGTCATATCCGCTAAGGTTATGTAGAACAACGGGTATAAAAGATGGTACTTTGTAATTCAAGTTGCAAGCGTTACAGGCTGCTCCTCTGTAGACTCCTGTAAGATGGTCGTGATCACGAACTTTAACGTTATCTGGTGTAAATATGTTATTACACAGATAACATGTTGTTGCCAGATTGTGATGTTGAAGTTGATGTTCTTCCATAGGTAGCATCGGTATTTTAATTTTGTAGAGTTCTTCCACCTTAGAGGCAATGTAATACAAATCGTCTACAAAGTGTTTCGCTGCTTGTTCACCGCGATAAATCTTCGGAGCAGATGATAGTCCAAATTCTTGAAGATGTTCTTCAGACAGCGTGGATTTTGTTAGTATAGAATAACTGTTTGGTGCGTGTTTTTGATATTTGCTTCTTTTTGCGATATCCTCTTCTTCTTGTTCAATTGGAAGTAAAGATGCTTCGAAATCCGCGTACACAACAAATGGAATAGGGTATTGTTGATTTACTTTGTCAAATTGTACGTATGATCTGCTAGGATGTGGCAATTTAATTCTAACTTCATAGTTTCCACTACATAACCTTTGGTGTTCTAATAACCATTCTGAACCTCCTCTTCTTAATGGTTTGTTCACATGGCAAAAGCATCTCTTACATGTTGTGATTTTCCTTTTATGTTTTGTTAACTGTTTACATACGAGCCCTTCAAAATCTTTTACATACACGTAATGAGATATCTCTCCTTTATTGATTAATAACAAGTCAGTATGATTGTTGCGCTCATTCGATGTTATGCGCAAGGGATACACATTATTTGACGAATCCAAACCAAATATGTTGACTGAAGCCGACGGATTTTGCTTTTCAAATTTTGATATATCAGTAATTGCAACAGGGTAAGTCATTCCCTGGAAATTATACTTATGTTGAACTTCTTCATATTTTTGACTCGGTCTTTTTTGATGGTCTTTGTTTACATATTTTACCAACATAGCATATTTAAAACATTCGTTATCTTCATTTTGCACATTAATACAGGATTTTGTATCACTTATTTTTTTCGGAAGAGGAATGTAACTACTTCCTCTCATTCCATAACCGTGTTTATGAACTCTAACATCCAGACTTGTTATACTTAATAAAGTCCATCCAGATCCTCTTCCTTCATGCTCTTGTAGTTTCGTCAAAAGTTCCTCAAAACATTCTGTTACGATTTTTTCAATATCTGACGCAGCCATGATGGTTCGGTTTTTTGTCATGAAACCTCTTGGTGATGACTCGTTTTGAATGTTAGTGAATATGGCATCTAGCAACAGTCCAAATTTGATAAAATTTAATCTTTTTTGTTCATTCTTTAGTGTTTTGGTTACTAATTCTTTGGCGTTATGTAAAAAGTTTTCAAGTTGTAATTTTACGTTGTCAATTTTAAAATGTGTTACTACCTTACCAGGTAGTGCTTGAGCGTGTAGTTCCACATCTACTGCTGTTGATGTTGAGGGTCGGTGAAGAGTAGACATAGCAGCTGTTGATGTTGAAGGACGGTGAAGTGTAGACATAGCAGGCGTTGAAGTCGATGTTGATGGTGTTGATGTTGAAGGATGGTGAAGTGTAGACATAGCAGGCGTAGAAGTCGATGGTGTTGATGTTGAAGGATGATGAAGTGTAGACATAACAGGCGTAGAAGTCGATGTTGATGGCGTTGAGTGTGCATAATGGATGACACTCGGTCTTAAAACTTCATTTTGTTCTTTTTGATTTAGGTTTGCAAATTGATGTTGTGCTAATTGATGGTCGATTGAATCTAATTCTTGTTCATTTTGTTTTTCTTTTGTATTTGTGTTGGGATTATGTTTTAGTTCTTTATGAATGGCTAAAAGCCAATCATCTCTAAATGAGGCTTTACAAATATCGCACCGATACATATTATAACTGTGTCTTCCTCAAAGGCTAACCAGCTACTAATAACACTCCAAAATTCACCTCTATTTATACCCGAAAAAGAACAGTGGTGGGGGGTATACATGCCGGAGTATATGTGTTAGTGAAGAAATACCAAATTTTACGCAGGCAGTACATTTTGCATCAAACCAAGATGTTTTCAAGTCCCCAAAGTGGGTCAAGGTCGTTTGAACATGTTGCCAAAACGGGGAATAGAGCAGTAAGTGATTCTCACTTGGACCACAAACTGATCTATTCCCCGCTTTGTATTATTTAACAGATCTTTAAGTTTTCTTTTAATTATCCTGATCTTCAAAAAGTTGTTTGTATGAGGGTTCTTCAGCAAAGAAATGTTGAACCGCCAAGTCATCTTCAGTCAGAGGACATGATTCCAACAGTTTTTGATCGATTGAGGGAGCTGACAGCGGTTCTTGGAGTTTTTCATCTTCAGTCAGAGGACATGATTCCAACAGTTTTTGGTCGATTGAGGGAGCTGACAGCGGTTCTTGGAGTTTTAACTGTAAACTTTTGATATATTCCATGGCCTTATACAAAACGGTTATTTTTGCATCTCGAGGATTGGCGAATGGGATTACACTTTGTAATCTCTCATATCCAGTGTTAATATTCACTCTCCATTTCTTTGAGTGTTCAGCGTTTCTCTGATTGTAGCCAGATCTGGAGTTGGATGTGCTTGCTTGCGAATCCATAGCTGACTAATACGTGTATTCCAAAGTGCATGGTTAAATACCTGCTTACCCCCACCATTAGAGTACCCCCTCTTGGAGCATATGTTTGATTTAGTAATAATTATTGTATCAAAAGAAGTTGTTTCCAAGTCCAGATATAGGTCAAGGTCATCTGAAGATATTTCCAGAACGGGGAATAGAGCAGTAAGTAGTTCTCACTTTGACTACAAACTGATCTATTCCCCGCTCTGTATTTGTAGTTGGAAGGTTAACGAAGAAAACTAATCAGACTCATCTGACACATCCGACTCATCAAACGGAAATAAGCGACGGGGGAGAAAGCTAGTGACGTACGTACCCTCAAAAAGGGTCCTACTACCACTCGGAGTTGCCTCCATGTGTTCCAAACAGAGTGACTGTTGGTAACACTCCGTATCGTCCGAATTCGAGTTTTCCTCCACGTCATCCGCTACACTAGAGATATCCTCATCACTCTCCAATTGTTCCATCCAACTCACGGCTTCCATCTCTACGGAATCAACTTCTTCATCTTCCAACACCGCATCTTCATTTTCATCTTCATCTTCTAACATAATGTTTTTTAACATTAGAATTACCTCTCGTGGATGAGGAAAGATGATGTCTCTTGGTGCCATGACTAGACTGATTCAACCATTGATACAAACTCGCCTTTTATACCACAATATTTAGGGGGGGGGGGAGTGTTGGGGAGGGGATATTGTTGTTAAATATATATTTAGTACTAAACAAAGTTGTTTCCAAGTCCTGAAGTGGGTCAAGGTCGTTTGAACATGTTACCAAAACGGGGAATAGAGCAGTAAGTGATTCTCACTTGGACCACAAACTGATCTATTCCCCGCTTTGTATTCCAGACGTCTTTAATTTTGTTAACCCAGTTATTCATCCTGGTCTTCATCCATGAGGAAGATTTGTTTGTAGGCTGACGGTTCTTCCTCAAGAAAATGATGTTTCGCCAACCTATCTTCCACCAGGAACACGCATTCTATCGGTTCAAGAGAGACCGGTTCTTCAGAAGGAACTTCTGCAACTATTTCCTGCAGATGTTTTATGTATTCTATTGCCCGATATATCATGTCCTTTGTTTTAGTAGTAGATTTAACGCCCGGGACTTTACTTGATAATCTCCGGTAGGCTTTTTGCATTGTCAGCTTATATGTTTTTGTTCTTAATGCGTTTTCGGCTCTTCGGTTCCGCAAGCAATTGTTGAACTTCAAAAACTCTGATAGTTCATCTTTATACTCTTTGGATGTGCTTGCTTGGGAATCCATAGCTTACTACTGGGGATATTCCGATGCGGTCGCTTAGATACCAAGTTTACGTGGTGGGGGTAAATGACAAGGATATTATTGTAGGAAGTACATTTTATATCAAACATCGATGTCGCAGAATGTCAAGTCTTGTAAGTGGGTCAAGGTCGTCTGAACATACCACCAGAACGGGGAATAGAGCAGTAAGTGGTTCTCACTTAGACCTCAAACTGATCTATTCCCCGCTCTGTTTTTAATCTCTCTCCTTTTTATTGATTCAACAATGGTTTGGTTTAATATAAAATGTTGTATTGATGATCCATTTCTGCCGGAGTAACCTTTCCATTATACCAATCATTTTAAGTAACTTTACATTGTTTTTATAGCTTGTTTTCCATGCTTCCTGTTCACTATTATACACTGGAGCCGTAGGCTTCCACATATACAAATCACAACCAACCTCCCAATCGAGAAACTTGTGCAGTAATCTTCTTAAGACAATTAACTGATCGTGATTTTCAACCTTTCTGCTTACTACTAGTGTTGCTGCAGCGATAGGGAGAGCGGGTGTACTCATTTTCAGCAGAATGATTTTACCAGTGATAGGGAACCCCTTTTATACTACGTTTAAATGGTGGGGGTTAGTGGTGGGAGTACAAGGGTTAGGGAAGGGGTATATCGTGTTAAGAAATAAATATATCTTCCATTATTTTACCACACGGAGTGTAAGTCACTACTATACACGAATATTCTAAGTCTTTTTAGTGGGTCAAGGTCGTCTGAACATATTGCCAAAACGGGGAATAGAGCAGTAAGTGATTCTCACTTTGACCACAAACTGATCTATTCCCCGCTTTGTTTTTTTTTGTTTTTTTTTGTTTTTTTAACCCCTCTCATTGTTTAGTCATCTTCTTTTTTAAGGGTCGGAGGTTCGACAAAAACGTTCCCTAATTCTTTTTGTAAGAATGAGGGGGGCAGCGGTTCCTCAGGCAGTTCAGCTTTTATACAAGGTTCTTGAAGCTGTGTTTGAAGGAACTTAATATATTGTACTGCCTGTCGAATTTTTGAAATCGTAGAATCACTAGGATTAGCAAATGGTACAGCGACTTGTAATCTTTTGAATCCTTCTCTTACTTTATTTTCGTTTCTTCGTGAACGTGCACTATTTTGTTTCGCTCTACGTTTCCAGATTACTTCCATATCAGTAGCTGATGAGTTGGATGAACCTGCTGGAGTCTCCATAGCTGACTAATGAATATGTTCTACGACGCCACGCTTATATACCCGCTTACCCCCACCTAAAAGGTTGGTGAACAGATCAATGTTTTGGTTTGAAAAGGAATTTAAACAGAGCGAAATGTTTCTAAGTCCGTTATCTAGGTCAAGGTCGTTGTAACATTGTAAAAAAAAGTGTGGACAACCTATTTACACTCTGCAGCATATGCTACAAAATGTAAATAGGTTGTCCACACTTTTTTTTTAATTTGGAAAAAGAAAGACTTGATTTAATTTGGAAAAAGGTTATTACAATTTTTTCCACACAGTGGTTCCTGAATTGTCTCTGATTAGATAGTGCTTTTTCGTGGGTTTGTAGGGATGGCGCATGGCTTTAGGTAATCTTAAAATGTAGAGTTGGTCTCCACATTTTAACATGACCTTTAAGAAACCCATTATTTTGACAAAGAAGTATTGTTTGTTTTTACAAAGCCTATTAATCCGAGTTTTGGCTGGTTTCACTGTTGGATGTGGTGTGGAAAGAGAAACGGTACCCTTGTGTTTTTGTCTTAAATGAAAACTGCATAATTCTTCATCTAAGACACAAGATTTAGCACAACGTTCCCCTTTCCTTGCACCTTTTTTAAAACTGTATTTACATTGTTGTGCAGGAAGTAAGCACTTCCTTCTCAAGGATTTTAATTCATTAAATTTCTCTGAAGGAGTTTGATCATTTATGCAGATTACTGACGGACGAAAACTTGTGGAAGGTGGAGTGATGATTGGAGAAATGATCTGCGGTATAGTGGGTGTTGAAGATCTTGAACTCGGTGATGATGATCCCGAGCTCGAAGATGAAGAAGAAGAGGACCTCGAGCTCGAAGATGACGAAGAAGAAGATGACGAAGAAGACCTTGTCCTTGACCTTGGTGATGGGGAAGATAAAGATGATTTTGTTGGTGACTTGGGTCTTGGTGGTGGAGAAGATGGAGACCTTGGTTGCGACTCTTCCGGGATTATCAAGGACATCAGTAATGCGTGGCGGAGTATGGACGCAGGACCGGATGATGAAGAAGCAGGCGATGAAGAAGCAGGCGATGAAGAAGCTGGCGAAGATAAAACCTGGCGGAGTAGAGACGGTGCAGAAGTAGTTGGTGTAGATGATGAAGAATCAGTAGAAGAGGTAGTAGGTGTTACAAGAGCTGGTTTTGCTACGACCATCTTCTTAGGCTTGGTCTGCTTCCTGATATGCGCCATGGTTAAACACAAACAGCAGAATGTTTTACCAGTGATGGGGAACCTCTTTTATACCCAATGTAAGTGGTGGGAGATGTAAATGGTGGGGAGATGTAAGTGGTGGGAGTGGAGGTGATTGAGAAAGGTTATTTTAAAAGTATATTTCTTCCAATATTTGATCAAACGAAAGTTTTTCTAAGTCCCGTCAGTAGGTCAAGGTCATCTGACATAATGCCAAAGCGGGGAATAGAGCATAACATACTGCTCTATTCCCCGCTCTGTATTGGGGAAGGGGACAAAAGACAACAAACAAGAGACTGATTTTAAACAAGAGACTGATTTTAAACAAGAGACTGATTTTATATTTCACAAACATTTCTCATGGGTGAGATAGGTGGTGTCAACCGGTTTGCATGGCCGTATTGATCTTATTGACAAGGCCGGTTTTCAGGGCCGAACCTTATTGTCAGGGGGTTAGGAAAAGGATGAGAAACAAGATACATTACTTTGAAAATAAAGACTTTACCAGCAACTATGTAAAAGAAACAAATTAATCAGTTAACGTTATTTTTACAAAAACAGCCGAGGTCGGTTTTGCAAAGGTCAACAGTATCACTGAAACCCGGTGGGACGTAGACCCAAACACCCGGCGTCAGGCTGCTGCGAACCCAAGTTTTGACCAAGGTTGTTGAGGGACCTGTAGGGCCGGGAGTACATATGTTATTAGTAAATAAAACACTTCAAACCAATACCAAACACTAACATATATATTAGACTAACTACATTACCTAGCAGCAAACTACAAGCGTTATCTAACATGCTTAAACAAACTAACTAAACATGCAAGGGCGCGGATCTCTTAATTGCGCGTCGGGCCCAACGCACACTTAACAGACCTACGCTGCAGCAGAGTGCAACCCACTGGGACGTATATCCAAACAGCGGGCGGCAAGCTACTGCGACGAGACTGCGGGCTGCTCCCGCTTATAAAGGCAAAGTGACGTCACCGAAGCGGAAGGGGGAAGTCGAGGGGGGGGGTGACCTTGAACATGACCCAAATCGGGGGGGGGTTACGTCAAGGGGGGGGGTCCGCCCCGTGACGTCGGGGGGGGGGGCTCCGCCCCGTGACGTCAGGGGAGGGGGGGGGTTGTGTCGTCACGGTGGAAGGGGAACAGGATGTAGACCGGTCTTTAGCTTTCTACCCGTATATGGAAATGTCACGGTTACACTTGGCGACCCGCTTTGCTCCGTCTGGTACCTCATTCCAGCTTTGCCTTGCGAACTGTATACACCTCTGCGCTATGTCTTCTCCCATCACACCCGAGAAACTGCAACGTTTGAAGGAGACTTCGAAGAAGTCTTCGGAGAAAAGGAGCGGTTTCAAAAGACCTAGTTCTTTTAGGTCTTGTATACAAAGAAATTTTCGGAACCACCCACTTTACTTTGATCAACGGCCTTCGACGTCTTCTGCATCTCCGCCATCGACACCGCCTCGCCCTTCAGCGCCTCGACCTTCATCGCCACCTCCAACTGTTGAGGAAATAATGAAGAGGACGGCTACGTTGAAACTTACCGAGTTGGTATCGCCGCTGGAGTCTGTCACCGTCAAGTTTGCCCAGTTGAAGTTGAACGTGGAATATTTATTTGTGGGGAAGATCGGCGACGAATACCTACTCCAACACCTCTTTGGCGGCCGTTACGTCAAGGTTCACCTTCCAAGGTCCACTCTGCCACCTCCTGAGACCGAGTGCGACTTGTTTTTGGTACGGCAGAAAGGTCAAGTAAAGTGGGTTACGAAGAAATAAAGTAATCACTGTCCACTGCTCCTTATCCACCATCTCCTTCAAACACAAACGGTCCTTTTCAGGACCACCCTAAGCATTTCAAGTTAGGGACTTGGCCTGTACATAGGCAGGAGACTGTTAGTCTCATGTTTGTGTGCAGCCCACTTTGTGAAAATTTCTAAGTCCTAAGGTCCTTGACCTTGGGGTTGACCTTGAACATGACCCATTTTGGGGGGGGGTACAAAGTTTGTGTAAAGTATGTCATGTGGGTACTCAAATTACGCGACATGATCAGACGAACTAGTTGGTGCAAACAGAATTCAAATCCGACCAAGGGTATAGCAGTAATAGCTAAAAACAACTATTTTGGAGGTTAAACCTAAATAACTTCTTTATTTACGGATTAAAGTATATCAAGTGGGTACTCAAATTACGCGGATTGATCAGACGAACAAGTTGGTGCAAACGGAATTCAGATCCGACCAAGGGCATAGCAGTAATAGCTAAAAAACAGCTATTTTAGAGGTCAAACCTACATAACTTATTTATTTGCGGTTTAAAATATATCAAGTGGGTACTCAAACTACGCGGATTGATCATACAAACAAGTTAGTGCAAACAGACTTCAGATCCGACCAAGGGTATAGCAACTGTAGCGAAAAACAACTGTTTGAAGGACAAGGTAACGTTGTGGTGGGGATAGGTGTCTATCCTACTCGCTAGCGGTACATCATTATACTTCCAGCTCTTGTCGGATGAACATCTACCTATATAGTTTGTGTTAACGTCTGAACATGTCACAGTTTTACAGGAATATGAGTAAGGTGTCCTTCAGTAGCCCGCTTGCCACCACCTTCTACTTCTCCGACGATGAAGATAGAATGTCTACGCTTTTAGCGGACAATGAGCGGTTCCATCGTAGAATAGCCAAGGTTGAAACACTCTTAGCCAGTTGTCTGCTGCTTAAGAAGCAACACATGGAAACATGCACTAGTTTAGATCATAGTGACTGTAATATTTATACACATATAGTGTTGAGACAAATTAATTGAAGTTTTCAGTTAAGGAGCTACGGTCTTGACAATGTAAGAGTCAGACCCTAACTAATGCGTGTACGCTAGTTAGTGCGCGATGTAAAAACTTGGTGGGGGAAGTGGTGTGGTGGGGGGAGTGATGTGGTGGGGGAAGGGACGAGTACCTAAATTACACTCAAACGCTGCATTACTATACAATCATTGGAACAGACAACACCATGAGCAGCGTCAACGACAATATTTGGGGAGATGCGGTTAGTGAGGAGGAGTTGATTGCAACTCTTGACGCTACCGAGGTTGAGCAAACTACATCTCAGCAGCCAACAAGCAACATCATAAGCCGTGGCAATAACATTATTTGGGGAGGTGTGATTAGTGAGAAGGAGTTGGTGGCAACTCTTGAGACTACCGAGGTTAAGCAAGGAGCGGCGATGCAAACTGTATCCCAGCAGCCTAGGACATATGAACAAGTCCTGGAGGAATATAAGAACGCGTATGATTATGCTTGCAAGAGGTGGTGTGCGCAGCCGCAATATCCAGAGCAGGAGGATGAAATGGAAGAGGATTTTCGGCTGGTTACTAAACTAGAGGAGGAACTTCAACGAGCAGACCAACTTTTGCGTGGTGCACATGGAACCACAAATATTTTGATGGGTAACTAATGGATATTTTGTTCAAAGTCTTCCTCCCCACGTCAGCTGCCATCTGCCGCGCACTTGTCACCTGCCACCTGCCGCCTGCCATCTGCCGCCTACCATCTGCCGTCCGCCATCTGCTCCGCCCCACCACACTTTTACCCCCACCATTTGGTACGATTGCAACGCTAGCTTGTGAATAGTCAGTACACCTCCAGCTCTCGACTGGTGAACATCATCCTCTCTCCGCGCTCTTCACAAAATAACATTATCATGTCACTCAAGATTCGATGTATTTATTATGACTCTATTTATCTATCAACTTCTACGGACCTGGAGGTTTTTAAAGAGGAGTTACGACTTCTCCTAGCGAATGGCTACAGTTTATCTTTAGAACTGATCGCAACAAACAACATAGACTCTGCGCAGGGGTCAAAGTATCTACCGCCTTTCATCAGAAAACGAAGTGATGGCCGCGACTCCGGATCAACAACATCGATGACGACAAACAACGGGGAACTATTGTAAACATAAATTATTGTAAACATAACTTATTGTAAATAAAAATAAATGTAAATAATAAAGTAATACATGAAATAGTACTACCTCGCACTCGTATCATTCGATTGCTTCATTCGATTTTTTCATTCGATATTTTTATCGAATTAAAACTATCGAATCACAATCGGATTTTACGCGTGCGAGGTAGTACTTTTTTAAAATTACCTCCCAGTGACCTTGAACTTTAACCTTTCCCTCATTACGTCACAAAACCGCCTACGTCACTGGCTGAGGCTCAGATGACGTGTTTAATGACTCAGCGCATCCGGTCACGTGACCGGATGACGTCACTTCCGCCCCAGCAGCCTCAAATGCACACTACTATTACTCCAACACAGCTATTGTTTACACTGGTGTTCCCCAGGGATCGGTTATTGGCTCAATGTTGTTTTTGATATTCATTAATGATATTCATAAAAGCTTAACAAAAGGTCACCTATTCTTGTTTGCAGTCCTAATCCTCTTCTGAACAGTCTGAGCTTGAGGTTGATACTTTCGATCAAGGTAGCTCTCTGATACAGTGGATTTCAAATAATTATCTTTGTGTAAACAAAACTTGTCGATTTTCACCTGCGTAATTTCTCTGATTTACAGAAGACCTCAACATTTTGTATTTGCGAGGAGGAAATAAGTTACTATGAAAGTGTTGACTATCTGGGTTTAACAGTTGACTCCAAACTTTTCTAATCACATTGAAGAGGTTATAAGTAGAGTAATTTCTGGAAGATGTGTCCAGTTTTGTTTATCATAAAGCCCTCTTAAAAGTGTATGATGGATGTATTTATCCTCATTTGACATGCTTTGTTGCTGCTTGGAGATTTGAATGCTCGAAATCGCAGCACCTTTTCCGAATTCAAAAGAAAGCGGTCAGAACAATTTTCGGAATGAAATTCAAGGAATCCTGTATATCTGTTATCAACCATACAAAATATTAACTTTCCCATGTATATACATTTTAGAATCTCTCATGTTTTTTTAAGAATTCTAACTATATTCAACTACACCAACCAACTCATAACTACAGTTTACGCCATAGATTCAGCTGTTCACTTCCTCGCCACAATTCTGTTTTTTTTTTTAATAAACCACTACATTCAGCTTGCATCACACTTTTCAATGCCCTGCCTTTTCAATACCCACTACGTTTGTGGGTTCAAACAAAGTTACATCTGTTTAACCGAGATTTGAAGGCCATTTTGAACACCATGGAGTACTACGGTGTCAACGAATATTTAGCTGATAAGACATAATTACCACCTTAACTGTCTTTTTTATATATTAAGAAAGTGAATATGATAATTTTATGTGAACTCATTTGCATGACTATTGCTAATGAGTGTACACTTTTATTACTATAAAGAGTTTGATATGATTTATACGTAATAGGTAACTGTGTGTAGGACGTATTTGTCGTAATCTTATTCGTATTTTATCGAAGTAAGTGGAAAACTCAGCTGCCCAAGAGGGAATCGTAAGGTAGCAAACAATAAATCACTATTTCACTCTACCGGCACTCACATACAAATTTCTCTTATCTTGATGACCCTCATTCCCTTTGAAATCTCCGTTTGAAATAAACAGACAGAGAAATGTTTTCTAAAAGATAATCTTGCAAGACAAATCGATTTGTTGTATTCATTATATGTTATTATATTATATTTATTACTCTTAAGTTGTCGACCAAGCGGTAATTTGTCAGATCTTTTGGAGTCTTCCGCTAGTCTAACTAACGCAACCGTTAACAACTTGACTATTGCTACGTTATAACATTAGGATATATAATGTCATTACAACATTAAAAGCATTTAAAATATTACTGAAAATCGAGAAAATACGTGTTTTTCCGAATGGGGAAATCACTAATGCATATCCATCACTGAATACTGGTTTAAATCTGACTATGGAAAATTGCATACGTTCGATTGTTATCGATGCTGCAGCAGAGTTTAGAAACTCTGAACTTCCAGTAGTTAGAGGGAAGCACGAAAACTCAGGCTAGGGTCATTAAAGTATTACAAGAACAGGGAACTCTCTGGGATAAGGTGAGGTAAATACTAAGCTGACCAATATTTAAGTAACTCGCTTTACAAATACCTTAAATTAAATTAGTTCTTGAAGCATATATTTAATTTACAGCCATTATACAAATTTTAGAGATTTATATACTTACATTGAGTTCAATTATATAAATAATATTTACCCAACAAATATTAACTACATATATTAAGTGACGGGTATATTATGTGAATAGTTGAAAGTATGTGATTTTTTTAACTCCTAATTAGTTGAAAACCTTTGGATTGAAATAAATGACAACTTCTGGCATAAAACACGGGAGGATAGTTTACACTAGCATGGAGGTCACAATATCAACGCTTGACTCGTCATCATATGTAAACAAAGTAAATATTATTATAACTGAGATTGATTGGATACGTCAACGAAGCACAAAACACAAATACAATAGTATATTGTTTTTTATTCTTATAACAATATTGATTTTGTCTTATAACATGAATATTGGTGGTTTATAAATAGAAAATGTCTATTATTATTTCAAAATACCAAATTATTGTACATTTACTACAAATGCTAAATTGTTGTAACATTCAATTGTATTTATAAAAACTATCTGCTGAGCCCAACAGCACTGCTTTTTTAGCTGACCTCAGTCATATAGCTTATTAAAATCACTCATCTCTTCAAATTACAATAATTAACAATTTATTTGAATTCAACAAGTGTATTCGATCTATAGGCTTACGATAGGTTGTGTCATAAAATATATTCCTTATCAAATTTTCTCACTGAGATCTGACATTCAAGTAGATGGTTTATTGGTATAACAAAAGCTCCTGGGATGGTTTTAGCTTTATAATTTGTTTATTTAAAAACTTCAACTGCCCGTCACCACAGACGACGACGAAGCCGACGAACGAAGCCTTAGACGACGAATATTATCATATCAATCTGTCCGTCGGCGATATATATAGACATTTAGGTACCGTAAAATCAATAGTCACATTGGCAAGCCAGAGGTGATCTCTCATGAAAAGTTTCAAAGGTAAGATATGCAAAAGTTAATCATTTATACATAATAACTAATTTTAGTAGTATTTCATATATAGAGAGTAATTGTAATGTTTTTTTAACATAATACTGAAGACTCTCTTGATTTTCCTTGTGCATTAAAATTTCCAAATTTAATGAGGGTTTTAGAGAATATTTACATAATAACTTTACAAGTACACTGAGAGGAAATAACTTTCTCTTGTACATATCTTTATTCGTCTTTATTTCCCTTTTTTGTTTAGTAAACATAATACGCTGGTTATTTAATGTATAATTTATAAAAAATAGGATAGTTAGATGTATGTTTTAAATTTTGTTGACTTTAATAGTAGCTAAATGTTTTACTGTTGTTGGAGGTTTCACTTTATAACAGAAATTGTCTTTTAAAAACATAGACTATTAATTTAGTTTGATCTAGAGATATTTTTCATAAATTCCCATTTCTTTATGAAACAACAAGAAGACCTTTATGTATAAATAAAAACATTTAGAGAACGTTTAAATTACTGAAAACTATTCAGGATTAGATTAGAGATCATACATCATGAATCTCTTTGACAACTAATTAAGTCCTATGTTTACAATAATGGCATTATTTAGCTTTGGATGTTAGTTAGCACATTCTGGGTAATTGCCCTGCACATCAACAAGATTTACAGATGTAATTAAAGTCTTGAATGTTCTCCATCTGTGACTGGTATTTCTACATCATTTTTAAAATCTAGATCTATGATTTATATTAATCTCAGAATAGGAGGGATACAAACGTTGTAACGTATTCTTTGAAAATCTTTTTTCTCTCTCGAACGAATGTTTTTCCTTAAGAAGTGAAAATGTCATAATGTTTTTTTTATATAAAATAATACAAATAAATACTTTTGAATAACAAAGAACTTTCTAGACCTTTAAAGGAGTTATTTTTCACTCCTTAAACTAGTAAAAACACACTAATGAAAAGTAAAATTTATTAAAGAACCAAATGTATGTGTTATTGAATACTAAATGTTTGTTGATCTCACTTGGGCATTTGGTGTAGTTCCCAATACGTAGTCAGACACAAAATTGTTTTTGTATTAAATTAATTATCAAGGTATTTAAGAAATATTCTTCTTTAATACTAAATTTGAATTATTCTCTCGTTATGTTTTCCTCTAGACACATTCATTAGATTCAACCATCATAATCATTTATTAACTACACGGAAACACGATTTAAATAAGTTAAAATTGTATATTATCATCATATGTCAGATCATCAACGAGATTGTTAGTACAATAGGCAATGATCTTTATTGACATATTCTTCAAGAACAGTACATGGCGTCAAAATTATTGTTGGAATACATGTTTTAAAATTGGTTCAGTCAGACAATGTGTTGATCACCGAAGAACTCTTTCAGTGCATAACATGGTCTCTCTTGCAACCAGGCTGTGAGTTCAGTCTTGATGAGCCTCTCTTTAGTTGTCTCTCTTCTGAGGTGGTCCGGTTGGTGGTTGAAACAAAGGACTCCTTTTACAGTGTATACACCATACAAGACCCTGTGTATGATAGTTACAATTTAAAAAGGTATGGATGATTAGTTCTGCGCTGTTTACAACATTCTACCTTAACACAACTTTTGTCATTAGTGCACTGACATATGTGGCTTTTGAACAGAATGAATTATAAACAATATTGTGGAATAAAAACCTAGGCTACGCTAGATTAATAATAAACTACGTCAAAATGCCCAGCAATAATAAACATACAAATACAAATTTTAGTCAAATGTATATATTTCTTGTTTAAAGTTAATTTCGCCAATTTCTTAAACATCTAACTTGTACGGCAGTTTGCGGCAACGGGATAAAATGTCTTAATTTAATTTCTAATTAATGAGTTAGCAGGATTGGTCCTCTATCCTAATATCCATTACATTCAGAAAAAAACCACTGTCGACTAGTTATGAAAATTCAATAATACAGTGAAATATTTCGGAACTGGTTTTGTTCACGTCAATACTGCAACTGTTACTGTACTGAAAGATCTGAAGTTGCCACTGGTGACATTAAAATAAAGCTGATATTACCCACAACACCCGGAAGAAGGTTGACTATTGGCATGATATTTTCAGAGCAACCAACGTTCTACTCTTTAATGCTATGAAAGTAACTGATTCTCAAAAATTGTAAAAAAATATAATATTACATAATTGACACCTACTTTTATAACCGACCATTTGTTTAATAACGTTTTATAACCAACCTTCATCATATTTATTCTAAAACTTCGCCAGAAATGAAGGAAAATACAATACCAATACTGTCTAACAGTACAATGAAACCGAATTTGTGAGGCCACAGAATGTAAAACCTCAGGTCAATAACAAAATCACTTTCTTACTCTCAGACGATAAGGTGGCAAAAGTTACGATATCTGTATTGTACCTGCTTTGTTCACTGTTTGACGTTTTGATGAAGTACCATACATATACAGTCGTATCACTTGCATCACTTGTGTTGTGATGTCAATGTTCTAATGTTGAGCTGCTTAATGTTTCTATTATAACTATTTTCAAATCAATAACTGAGCCGTGACTACCTCACCGACGAATGTCACGCCTCATTTAGTGTTTTGATATAGTGTTGATTCTAATGTCTGTGGTCTGACGTCCCCATTTGCTCGGCTGTGTACCTCGTGTGCACGGAATCCTTGGGCGTTGACTTGTGACCCCCGAGTAGAATTTCCGTTGCACAACGTGCAATTGCTCATAGGCTCCGTGACTGTCAAACGACGAACATCTGCGAATTTTTCTGTGATAAAGTTTGTGTTAGTAAAGTTATTTTGTGTAATGTTTTCTGTTCGTTAATGTCATCGTAATGTTCGCCTAAACGAGCCGTTACCGCCTGATGGGTATGTAACCTTTTCATTTCTGTATTTTAGGTTAAAGCTTTGGATTTTTACTCGGCCTTAGGCCGAGTCTCACAGTAGGATTTATGGAAGCCCCTTGGGTTCTGTTAAACGTTTAACACTATTCTGTGCCTCAAATAGAGCACTGAACAGCATTTAAATGTGTTTTCCCATGTTTATGGCCTAGTTGAACTTGAGCGTTTTCTCACTTTTCTTTGGCCTTAGGCCAAGGCTCGGTGGGCGTCAGACCCAATGTTTTGTCATTGTTTTGTAGTCTTCATTGCTGTGTTTAGTTTAAGACCTTTCCCGAGGTCCTAGAGCAAATATAACCCGAGATATAAGACTTTAAAAACCACTACTTGAGAGGTCCAACTCAGTTTGCTTTTTGTCTATTGTTTGTGTAATTTTAGGCCTAAGGCCTCCAAATAGCTTTAGTTTGTATTCTTGTGTTGGCCTACACCTTGCCGAGGTCAATCATTCATTTTGGATTAGGGTAAATGTGTTTTTGTAGCTGATAAAGCTAGGCCATTGTGGCATTTCTGACTATGTGGTATAAGTTGGCCTTAGGCTTTTCCCAAGGGCTAGTTTGGTTATTATTAGTTGTAACTTATGCTCATGAATGTTTCCTGCAAGTTTTATTCATTTCTGTTAATAAATAATTAAATTATGAGTTTTTTCAATTTTGACTTTTCTGGTACTGAGGTACCCTTGGGTATTCTTTAGGCCAATTGGCCTGAGACCTGTTTTTAAGGCTCGGTTTAGGCTTGGAAAGCTGGGGGCATATTCCCCCCAGCTTTTAAGACTATTCCGAGCAAATTCGGTTGGTATTTTTTAAGTTATTACAAAATATACATGTGAATGCTCCTCTAGCCCAAAATTTTTAATTTTCTTTAAAACTGCTTATTTCATGTACTTGTCTATGTTTATCTGTCAATGTTTCATTGTTTTATTTTATAGTTGGCCACTCTGGACCAGATTATTTTGGGTTTTCTATTAATTTTTGAATATTAAAGTGTTCCACCTTCTCACCTGACCTGACAGTGAATTAATTTAAAGTAACTTCTTGTTTTATCTTGTACTGTGCTTAGCTCATTGTTAAAAATCCATTGTTTAGCTTATTTAATATTGTTTTCTTAATTACAATTTGTTAAAAATCTTTTTTGAAATTTTAATATTTTTAAATTATTTTGTGAACAGTAGTAGGGGAGTTTGGGGACTTCTGGCCCAAATATTTTGTACTTGTTTTTTCTTGCGGTAATTCTTTTGAGCTTGCTAGTTTGACATTTTGGTTAGGGTAAAACTTTTTTTAAATTTTATTAGCGAATTGTGATTGAAAATTTTCTGACAAAAATAAAAGGTGGCTGAACTGTTTGGAAAGTTTGAACTGGTGTTATTGGGGATTCTGGGTTGTGTTTCCCAGGGTCCCGGAGGAGAGCGACCACCTCAACATCATGAGCGTCGGCGGAGAGGGACTTTCCACCTTGGCTGCCGACTTCGGATTCTGGCCCCCCTCTCCGCCCAGCTTCGTCGCCCCTCCGGTGGGCCGTCTTGACCCGCCCAGTTAAAACCGCCGCCTGCCGCAAGTTACAACGTTTTTGTTATTGTTTATATTTATTTATTTATTTATTGTTGAGTGTTGAGAACTGTTGCCACCATGGACTTTAAAATTTATTCATCGTTATTTAGTTTTAGGCACAGTTTGTTGGAAATTATTTATTCGCTATTTATTTAAGGGGGCCCCTACCAACCGTTTGACATGTCTATATATATATAAAGAAATTATTTAAATTGTTGATAATAGTTGTTGTACTAATTGTTTATTGTTAATTATTATTGTTGTTGAATTATTTATTTAAATGTTTATTCTTTTATCTACTGTTGGTTAAAATATATATATATATTTTTTTTTTAAATGGATAATGTTAACAAATTTAACTCAACAAATTTAACAATTTATTGGAATCAATTTAATTTTTTGAATATATCCTTTTACTTATCTAAATCTTAAAACTTTTATAGAATCAAAAGCACCTTTATTTAATTGTGAAGGAACATGTAAACTAGAAGGCAGGTGAGGACGTTCATAATTGGTAAAGATATTCAACTCACATGTATTATTGTTGTTTTTTTTGTTTAATACATTTTGTGCCTCTCAAATGGTGTGTTTTAATATTTTCCTCCACGGTCTTCACTTTTAGGTAGGGCTGTGAGCCGCCCCTCGCCCCGCGTCCATGGGGGCACGCTTCCAATTCTGGTTCGCTTGGGTGCGGGTGCGGGGGCGTGGCTCATAACATTAAACGTTTTGTATTTCCTTAGGTATTAAATAATTAATTTGTTGTGTGTAGCACTGACTAATTTGTATATACTTAGAGATTCTAGTTATACTATCGTATAAGTCTATGTCTTTGTTTCAAAAATATTTCAGCAAGATACAAATTAAGTAATAAAAATAATACTTATAATTGAAATTGGCTAATTCCTTGTCTAATTAATCGTTACAGAGATTGTCAAATACTGTTTCATATATGATGTTTATTACCTGATCGATAATTCATTGTAATATCTACTCGTCAGACATCGTTATGACACATTAGTATTTGCAAACTAAGCAAAACTGTTAGTGGCTATTCCATCAAGAAATATGAAACAGTGAAACAGTTCAACCAAAAGCGGGAAGCATAGCTACTGAGTAATACGTCGTCTACATTTAAATACTTTACCATTAGTTGGTCAATATCATAGTTACTTGGGTGTTTTGCTACCCCAATATGATACAAGAGCTCTTAATAAAAAAAAATTTGCAAGTATATAATCCGATACAGCTATTAATCTCGTTAGCGATTCGTCTCCTAGTAATGTGATTGCTTAATTCAACTCGAGGATTCAAACGTCTGTTCTTAAGCGGGATCAGTTAGATTATATGTTGATGGTAAATGCGTGGATGGTATCGGGCATTGGTGATTTATCGAGGAAAACCACGATCTCTGTTCAACGGCGTGAAACATTGTTTACACCAAATTATCTTTTACAGTGTAAAACTATGTCTATAAGAATGCAAATTTTCCAACAAGCCTCAAAACGGTGATGGAAAATATAATAATTGCTCAATAACTATTCATAGTTTATTCATACGATATTTTTACACACTTTATAACTTCAATAAAATAAACATTATAATTATTGGTTGAATATGGTTGAATATAGTTGCATTTATAAAAAAACCATATATCCAAAGACTTTACACATCAGTATATTATTTACTTTGGTTGTACAATTAAAGAGTATTCAATGACAATAGACTATGTAAAGGAAATAGGTTTAAGGTAATGTATATACTGTTCAAGTGTTGTTGTATTATATATAAGATACATTAGTAGAAATAGTACATGTACAAATTACTCTAAAAGGGTAGAAGATAAAGGACGTTAGACTACAACTAAGCATACATTCTATATTTAATTTAGAGACTGCGTGTGGGTAAGGGAGTACGGGAATTACAACGTGTATCATTTGCTCCCTCCCAGCTATATTCTGCAACAACTGTTGCCTGGAACCTGTAGACCTCTAAATAATTAGTTTATTAATTTCACTCCACCAGTCAGTTTGTGGTTGTTGAGATCAGTATCGATGAACCTCTTTGAACCTACTATGTAAGGGAACTATATACCATTACTCCCTAGTCGTTTATGAAGATTTGTTACACTAATAACGGTAAGAGATAATAAATGTCACTTAAATTGTAAGTACTGGTAATTTAGCTAGATAATTATCGTTATAAAACAGTGAAATAGTAAGACAATTATGGATACAATTTCTAGAGGGTTGTCCTGAAGGGCTGTACTCTAAATGTGTGGTTTACTGTTGTTGGCGTTATAAATTTTGAATTTTATTTGGCAAAGTTCCTTAATGTATGTGTGTGATGATGGCTTTTTGAAAAATTCATTGACTAAACAAAACAAAAGTTTTATATTACATTCTATGTATTAGACCAAAATTACCCGTTCCGAATTTTTGTTTTGTAATTTTTACTACAAAACAACTGAGAATTAAATCATTAATTAGTTTGTTGTTGTTAGAACCAAAAAGAGAAAACATACCATTGTGTCAGCTTTGTTAAGGAAAACAAAATACTACTTGTGGTGATAAGGAGTGTGTTATCAGTCAAGGGATTGGTTGGCTGTAGAGAGAGTTTATCACTGTGGAGAGGGTGGAGTATAAATCTCCTTCCTTACTCAACTCAACTTGCCGCTTTAGTAAAAAAAAAAACAAACAAAAAACTGATATTTGGTTTTTAAGCTGAATTTGATTTGCAATAGAACAATTAATTTGTATTAATTAACTCAGATTATTGTTTCTTAAAACTGTTAGTCAGACAGGGCAGACCCTTCTCCTGTTCAACATATCTCATTGGTTGTAAGTGAACTTTTCCGATATCGCTTCTTTGTTCAAGTAGACTCCTTACACACTTCTATACATTTACACTCTTTGAACTTTGTGGGTGTTGGATTATGACGAAATAATTTCTTAGTTTAAAAATGTTTTATTTTTTAATAGATAAACTTTTACGAAAGTAGTTTATCTTAAGACATGACGTTCAAAGGTAACATAACTATTTTCATCTTAAATCTTTGGATAAAAACAAACAGTTACTGTCCCAGCAAATATTAGTGATGAATAGTAAGGCATATCAAAATAAAAAAACACACCAATTATATATCGGGCTAGTAAATATTTCATTTTAATTAAATTCGTCTTAAAATCATTGTAACATTGTTGGATGTCATAACGAAGAATAATACTGTTTGTTCTGCAGGTCTTTTAGCACGCTTCTACATCACCTAAAACACGAATTAACCGAAAAAATCATTTTCTTCTTAAGAGAAGTCAATATAGATTAGTAATTGTGTACAAATTTGAACTCAATATCCTCAAGTCGGGTTCTAATGGTTATATATTTTATGATCAAACACTAAGTAAGTTTTGCACTAGCATTTAATAGTTTACAATATGCTTAATGAAACCTTCAGTTTGTTGAAAAACAAAAGCAGATGAAGGAGCAGTGATAACATATAAATTAAGGCCACCACCAAATCCAGATTTAGCAATAAGAAAAATATTACACGACATTGATATCCCGTTTTATTTAGAGATAATACAAGGTAGCAATACAATTTCTCGGGTTACGTTGTAAGTTTATTCAATATTAAATTTGTTTATTCGAAACTATTCATCAATCATTACACAAATGATGAATCAATACTTTATAAACTATATGATATTAAACTATATCTTGTATGATTCCGGGTGTAAAACTCATATACGAGAAAGGTTAGCTAACCATTTCCTCGGTCTACCGCAGGTTGAGATTTACTACATTTACATTTAAACGACCTCAACCGAATTTATACAGATGATAACAAAATTTCCCCACGTTTGGAATTCATACTTCAAACTAATATACGTGTTCATTTTATTTGGGCTACACTGGTATTGCATGAACCATTAAACGTACAGAAAACTATGCTGGAACACCGCTCCATAAAAAAGTATTACTTTTGGATTTAAAAATTCTGCGTACTGTCCTACCAGTTTTAAATATTAAATTCAAACCACCAATTTTTATAATTTTAAGATATATTTATTCTATGTATTTTCCCCAAATCCTAAGGGTAAGGAGAACACCCCCGTCGCAGCAAACCGGCGGACTCAGCGAATTTCCAATGCATAATATTTGTCTGAATTCCACATAAAGCCGCAAACCAAGTTTCATAAAAATATATTCACATATAAGCGATTTTAATTTCCTCCATAAGAATAACATTGGTAATGAGTATGTAGGTTTGCTCAAACAAGGAACAGAAACAATTGGTTTTATGCAAATAGAAATATAATTTAACTAGGCGAAGCCACATACTAAGTTTCATCGATATTCAATCATAAATAAGCGATATATTACATTCTAGTTATTCTCCATAAGAATAACATGGGGGCTGAGAAAGCAGGTTTGCTGCAACAAGGAACAGAAAATGGGTTTTTATATAATTATCAATATAACTCAACCAAGTGAAGCTACATACCAAGTTTTATTAATTTATGTTCATAATTAAGGGAGTCAGTACATTTTACTTATTCTCCATAAGAATAACATAGGGGCTGAGTACGCAGGTTTGCTGCTACGGGAATAATCAACAAAAAATCAATTTTTTGTGCAAATATCAATATACCAGTACTTCTTGAAGCCACATACCAAGTTTCATCAACATACTTTAATAAATAATTGAGATATCAAATTTTATTTATTCTCCATAAGGATAACATTGGACAACGTACTGTGTTCAGCACTTCGAATATCTCTGCAACGGTTGGGCGTAGAATCACAATTTAAACACCAAAATGATTGTTTTGTGGAACTGAACAGATTGGTGAAAGCAAATGTGAAGTTTACATTAAATTAAACTGAGGAAAAGCCTAAAACCTTTTTTCCCATAAGATTAACATGGGAGATTTTATGAGCAGGTTTTTTTTTGGATTTTCTCCGCAACCACTTAACCTAGGTTAATAATTCAAAATACTAAATTTTTTGTTTTTTTTTAAGCTCTATAACATGGTTAAAACCAAAATTAAGTTTTTTTAAAATTTTAGGGTGAAAAATGCAAAAAACTGATTTTTGGAAAATTTAAAACCCCCATAAACCCCCCTTCCCATGGTCCGATTTTTCTGTTTTTCGAACTTAAAGTCATGAATGTCATTTTACACATTTGAGCCAAATTTCATCAAAATCGGACGTTTTTTACTCAAGTTATCGTGTTAACGGACACATATATATATATATATATATATATATATATATATATACATATATATAAATTTTAACGAATAGTGTTTTTGGCATCTGGGGACCTCAAAACAAAAAGTTATCATGGTCTCGGGCTTAAGTCTTACCATGAGACCTACGGTAATAGCTTCTTCCCTATAGGGGAAATTCGCTAAAATGGGTGCCATGAGTTTAATGTATCATAGGAGCATGGTAGAAAATATTGGAAAAAAATTATTGCATAGGAAAACTACAATAAACTACAAATAATTACTTTGTAAACCTTTATTTCGAGGCATATTTTAAAATGACGGAAACAATTTTTAATTCAAAATTAATATTTTGAATGAAACTAAAAGGTAGAGGAGGTTCCCCAATTAAAGTTTTCTGTAACTCCTAAAATTGAATGTAAACGCGTTATTTAATTAATAACGCCATTGCTACTCACTAACAGCGATATCTATGACCCAGAAGATATATACACATATACAAGTGATAACAAGAGATAATTTGTAAGTTGACATTTGTGAAGTGTTTCGCTAATGAGAGTATCCAATAGATGTATGAGAATGCAGGTTTTAGACGGCTATATTGTAAATTACGCTAAAAACCTGCCACCTCTTTTCTGTCATAAATATATTAATACTATTTCATTGTAACACAATAGCCTCTATCTAGCTAAGACAGAGGCTATTAGGTTCACCCCCACCTACGACATCTCGCCTCTCCCGCATCAGCCAATAATCCTATAATGTTAAATGCAACAGTGGAGTGGCACATGTCGTAGCAATGAAACCGTCTAAATTTACATGAAATTACGTTTAAAGTTATTAAGCTATCGGTTACTGAGCATAAAGCGTAATTTAGAATGAAACATGTTGAAGGTTTAACTAATTAATAAATATATATTGAATTAACTTTATGACTGAGCGAATTGGGGAATTCAACAGATCTGCCTTCCCACCTAAAGGATTAAGATAAACAAAAACGAGTTCGCACGCAGCACGCTGACGTGAGGGAAGTGTATTTCCACATAACAACTTTTAAAACTCAAAATCAGTTTAAAAAGATACATTTATTCAAATTTTTATTAAAATCTGAAAACATTGATTTTTTGGCTGTTCTGATGTTTTATTTACTTGCAAAGCTGGGAATACAATTTTGCGCATTATAATGTTAGGAGTATGTCCAGACAGGCTTTAACGTAGGCGTGAGGTTGCTGTGGATGATAGAAGTACTCTAACAAAGGAATAACAGGCTTTGTAATGTAAAACCCCCATAAGACAACGTACTGTGTTTAGTCGAAACACATTTTCTTTAATAACTCGGTAAATATGTATGCTAAAATAACGAGAGATGGCTTAAAACTTTCGCTTCAATAATTCCCATCTTTTGACATGTACATTAGGGGCTATTCGAAAATTGAAAGATTAATCCCCAAAAAAAGGGGTTTAGAGTTTTCCGATTGTTTTGCCCAACGAACTTGTCCAACTGATTACAGAAAGGAACGTCCCTACCAAATTTGAAGTAAATCGGACAAAAAATGCGACCACTAGATTACAAACACACATATATATATATATATATATATATATATATATACATATAAACATATATATATACAAATTTTAACGACCCCCAAACGTGTTCAGGGGGTCACGTTAGGAAATTCTATGATTGTCCCGGGATTAAGTTTCACCGTGCGGGTCATGATAATAGTTCACTTTCCAAAGGAAATTCACTAACAAGAGAAGCGTCCAATGTTACCGGTTATAAGTGACAAATATATTAACTATAAAACCAGGGATAATAAAACAACAGGTACAACGTCACGTGATTTGATAGTTTTGGTAGACCGGTTCATTTCTGTTAGTGTGTTTTTTGGTTAGTTTATCTTATGAAAGTGTCTGTACCGAGTTTTTATACGTATAAATTATCATCTTATGTATGGGACTTTTTGGCCGTACATGCGTTAAAATATATATATATATATATATATATATATATATATATATATATATATAATAAAACTCTGTTTAAATAATGCCTAACACTCTGATTACAATTTGAAGCGAATTTCCCCTCTTGGGAAGAAGCTATTACCGTAGGTCTCATGGTAAGACTTAAGCCCGAGACCATGATAACTTTTTGTTTTAAGGTCCCCAGATTCCAAAAACACTATTCGTTCAAATTTATGTATATGTGTATATATATATATATATATATATATATATATATATATATATGTTTGTGTGTGTGTGTGAGTGTGTGTGTTTGTGTGTGTGTATGTGTGTGTGTGTGTGTGTGTGTGTGTGTGTGTGTGTGTGTGTGTGTGTGTGTGTGTGTGTGTGTGTGTGTGTGTGTGTGTGTGTGTGTGTGTGTGTGTGTGTGTGTGTGTGTGTGTGTGTGTGTGTGTGTGTGTGTGTGTGTGTGTGTGTGTGTCCGTTAACACAATAACTTGAGTAAAAAACGTCCGATTTTGATGAAATTTGGCTCAAGTGTGTAAAATGACATTCATGACTTTAAGTTCGAAAACCAGAAAAATCGGATCGTGGTAAGGGGGGTTTATGGGGGTTTTAAATTTTCCAAAAATCAGTTTTTTGCATTTATCACCCTACAATTTTTTTTAAACTTAATTTTGGTTTTGACCAAGTTATAGAGTTAAAAAAAAACAAATAGTATGGTATTTTGAATTATTAACCTAGGTTAAGTGGTTGCAGAGAAAATCCAAAAAACCTACTCATAAAATCTCCCATGTTAAACTTATGGGAAAAAGGTTTTTGGCTTTTCCTCAGTTTATTTTAATGTAAACGTCACATTTTCTTTTACCAATCTGTTCAGTTCCAGAAAAAAATCATTTTGGTGTTTAAATTGTGATTCTATGCCCAACCGTTGCTGAGATATTCAAAGTGCTAAACACAGTACGTTGTCCAATGTTATCCTTATGGAGAATAAATAAAATGTTATATCTCGATTATTTATGAATGTATGTTGATGAAACTTGGTATGTGGCTTCACGTAGTTCTGGTATATTGATATTTGCACAAAAAATAGATTTTTTTTTATTATTCCCGTAGCAGCAAACCTGCGTACTCAGCCCCCATGTTATTCTTATGGAGAACAAGTAAAATGTAATGACTCCCTTAATTATGGACATAAATTAATAAAACTTGGTATGTAGCTTCACTTGGTTGAGTTATATTGATAATTATATGTACCACACAGGCCGATTTCGGGTATTAAAATAATAAAAATGCCGGTTGGGAAACATATTATTATTTATTAAATCACACAATCAACTTCACAACTTCACAACAATTGATCTAGAACAATTTACACTTCGTTTTACATTAGGTATTTCCGCGGTCAATTACAAAATAAGGTTACATTAAATTTGGAAAAGTATTAATTTAGTTTTACTCTAATGAGGAACGATGAGACGCGTATCACATCCTCGGGGGTCAGCGCGCAACTCCTGCTCTCACGCCTCGGCGTCGCGCTGAGGCGACGGGCCTCAGCCAATCACAGCGCACGGCCCGATGGAGGCTAGTGCTGACGCCCGCATTCTCATCCTGGGGCGAGGCTACAATCTCTCTCTCGAGTTAGAAAACTCTGGACTCAGTTTATAATGCAAATATTTGAATTCGATTTCTGGGATGTTTGAAGGGATTTTTAAATGGTTGGTGGTCTTCATAATTACTGTACTGATTTATTAATCAGTATACTTTAGATAAATTATCCCAAATGTGGTGTAACTAATATTTAATAAAATGACAAACAAATGTTGCTGAATCCTTAGATTACGGCCGCTGATGTAAATTTGGGAGTGGGTCGTTACACTCCCCCCTCCTCTAGTTCATGCTGGCCTCAGCATGAGGTCTCCTCTTTATGTATGGGGACCTCCTGTCCTCAAGGACGGAACGGCCCTTCTGTCGATGAATCCTTGCCACCAACCTCAAATTAAAGCGGGCACAAGTCACAATGTGACGTGAAACATGA
The DNA here is from genome assembly GCA_963675035.1 of Allygus modestus. Lineage (NCBI taxonomy): Eukaryota > Metazoa > Arthropoda > Insecta > Hemiptera > Cicadellidae > Allygus > Allygus modestus. The sequence goes on along the minus strand of OY776112.1, from coordinate 77,452,365 downwards.
CAAGAGTTTACAAGCCGCAGTATAACCGAAGTCAAATTTAAGGGGACAGAACAAAAGATAAAGGAAACTTTCCTTTAACTAGACTTCAGCGCCATCAATATGAATGGGACGGTATTTACTTTTATGTTCCGCAATTTCTAGTAAACATGCGTCTCATCTCCTCGTACAAACTTGCAAACTTTTCAAAACAAGTATAACAAAAATGTATATACACCTGATGCTCCAATCATAAATCAACAAAATTATTACAACAAAACACTCCAGTTACACTCTATGTGGTTACAAAATATCTGACAACTTATTAACATTCCCCTTTCTCTTTGAACTTCTTATAATCATATACAATGAATTTCCCCAGTTAACACCAGAAATAAAATATACACATGGTACGTAGACCAACAGCGCACAACGTTCGACAACAAGAGAATGAGAAAGAGAGAACAAAGTGGCTTAGACACTCATCACTGTGCAAAATTGTGAGTCAGTATTTTAGTCAATTGGAATTTGAAAGTAATGCACCGAACTGTGCCTAATTTAATCAACAATTTATAGTTAAAGAATATCAGTTGGTTCGGGAATTTTGGTTTTATTGAGATTTGGAACGCTACTCACTCGATCTGGTGAAGCCGCACGAGCTTTCACTTGGGGCCGGTCATTCACACTGTCACCCCTACGGTATGATGAGTGATCTAGCCTGGTCACCTATTTACCTGTGCTTTCTGCTTCTCGAGTACAAGTATACTAAGTACATCAACAGTTAACTACACAAAGAAAGTCCCTGACTTCACGATTCACATTCCCCAGTTAACAACTACATTAATCAAAATCCTGTAACTCCCAAAATAAAACATATAAAATTCCGCTCATGATATTATCATAGTACACTTAACTTACACATACAGCGAAATATTACGACACTTTAACTTTGGACTGAGGTACCGGCCTACTCTAATAATAACAAAATTCTTATTCTCCAGGGTGCTCCTGAGGTCTTATAGCAAAAAAAATAAAAGGTTAATACTTTAAGGGATAGCCCGCCCACACCTAAGGACTCAGACGCCAAAGGACTGCCCAGGCACCTTAGGGGTGCTTGGGTGCCGTTATGCGGAAAATGCGGTGGGCTCTTGTAGCAATCTGTACTCGGTTCTCTCACTATCCTGAGACTTGCTCTAGAGGCATGGGAAACTTTGATCCTCAACGGAATAAAAAAAGATGAACTTAATGAGTGTTGAGACACTGCAAGTGTCTACTTACAAACTTAAAACTAATCACAACCTTCGTTGCTTTTAACCCACCGCTTGGTATTTAAATGGAGCTGCGTTTAATTCGCCTCGCCTGCCTCTGGTTGCGAGACAGGCCCACCGTATATCCCTCCCTTACACAATCCTATTGGTACCTCAGCCGAACCAAAAACAAAAGACGCAGCAAAAAAACCTATCTTCATTATACGAGGCCTGGTAGTGTCCCATACGCAGTCTTGCTGGGGGGTCCGGAAAATCCCTCAGCAAGGCATTTACAACAGTCAACCGTACAAACTATCTCTTTAAAATTTGGTTTTGAGTTGGTGTCAGATATTCACAGTCCAGCGGAAGGAGTTGAAGGGATGGGGGTATTAGGGGTTGTGGATTGCGCGCTTACCTTCCTGTGAACACCAGATACCACTCACTAGCCTTACCTTTGCAATGGTATCTCAAATTATAAAATAAATAAAGAAAAGGGTTCACACTACCATCCTCCACGATACTTACACTCTAAACACAAAACCACAGTTGCAACACCTCGTTACAGACAACTTAAAATAAAACACAACCGAAGCTTATTACTAAAGGCCTTACTCATCACTGTCGAAACAAGAAAGGGTCCACTGTCCCCCACGTCGCATCCTGATGAGCACTCTAAGTCCGATCGCTAGTCCATTCGCGAATATTCTCGTATCCTCACGCGATACCGATCGTCTTGACGCCGCACGGATTCATGGGTCCTTCCACACCGCGGTAACTTTCAATGCTCCAACACGGTTTATGAGTTCTCTTAGGCTAGCCTTACTCACTACGCTTTCCAGCCGAATTCCACTCTACGGTTTACCGGTAGCCGAAGCTCTAGTTACTGGCTCTGGGGCTGCAGTCCCCTCGTCATCTCCAAGTCTCGGAACAGCTGTTCCCATCTCAACATCAGGATTGGTCACATCACTCAGGTCTGCGAACGTCTGCGGCGCTCTGGTCAAGGTCGCAGTCCTCTGCTCTCTGCGCTGGAGTCTGGAGCTCGGGAACCAGGCGGCAAGCACCTCCCAGTACCTACAACATGCAATAAACAGCATCAGGGTCATCACCACACAGATTCTCATCGTTACTATCAAACTTACTCTCTGTGCCCTATCCCTAAAATCATAGTGGGACCGCAAAAGGAAAAGTGCCTCTCCCAAATGGTATTCCCACACCTTCACGGTGCCCAGCTCATTGTCGAGTCCTTCTAGGACTTCTAGGGTGGCATTCACATCGATATTTATCAACTCGGTCTCTTCGTCGGAGAGCATTGACTTCAAATCAGGAATAAAAACTTTACTTATCTGGCCGACATGAGTGTTGCTGCCGTGTATACGGGCAGGCACCTTAAACTCATCACTAATAACATCACATTTATACGCCTCGGAGATCACTCCCACTCCACTCATCTGCATGGTGGTTACGTTTATCTTTCCGCCATCCTCGTAAAACTTCAGAGTTACCTTGTAGGGCTCGGAAGCACTTCAACAACACGGGGGACCTCAAATCGGTGGTCAATTTTCGCTCACAACTGTAAGAAAGTTTTCCAACAAACAGATCGGACACGCAACTTGGCCTCTTGGCCATGATCATTATGACTTCCTCAAGCGGGCAGATTACAAGTCGGCCGCTCAGACAGTCACGGTCGAATTTATCACTGCTATACCAAGTATATTGTAATCTATCCTTGCTCACTAGGAGCTTCTGATTTTGCACTCCCCATTGGGTCCATTTTTTTTTTTTTTTTTACGTCCTATCATATATTGGGTATGTGTGCCCGTCATACGCCTGAAACAACTTATCGTCACTTTTCAACGGGAGCTGCAGCACAACCCTGAGGGTTTGCTCAGTCACGTAACTATGGGCAACCAAAACCAAGTAATACTCATGAATGTTTTCTAACTCAACGCGCAGGTGTAATTTGGCTGGAGGGGGCACAACCTCTTTTATTTCTTTTAAAATTCTTAGAAACTCTGAGGGCGAGAACAAGTCACTACTTACTTTCCCACCACCTAACTGTTCTACTGCTTTGTGAAACTGGATTATTTTGCGAATAGTATCTGAGACCGTACTCTAAGTCTCAGAAATTGCAGAATTTAATTTTAAATAACTAAACACGTCTCTTAACTGATGTTGCGTAATTTGGTCCGTTTTAAAAAGTCTACTAAGGGTCTGATACATTACTGAATGATAAGATTTGATTGATAAAATTACTGAATTTAGAGTTTTTGAATGATTTACCAATTGATGCGCCACGTTGGCCAGGATCTTCATTTTTCTCTTGACGAACAAGCAAAGACACCAAATTATTTACTTCCTTTACGTATTCATGGACGTCTTGTTTCAAAATGGCAAATTAATACCTAAAACCCTCCTCTAATTGAGGTAGTTTAGAGTGTATACTTACGCTATCACGCAAAAGGTCAGAATAAAATTTGTCAAGATACTGTTTTACCTCTACCGCCAAATTGCTGAGTTTCCGGCTCTGTACTTGCATTTCCGTAAGTTTGTACTTCAGGGTGACCCTCCAGTGGCTGTCAGACAGGAGGACCTCCTGGCCTCCTTCGAAGATGATGCCCTGGTGGAAGCAGCTAACTGCCCCCAATACTAATAAAATGTACCCTATAACAGATTTGAATCATGTTAAATTTTGGTTATATCACTATTACTTATTTCACTCTTTAGTTTTGTTTATTAATCCCCCGTGCGTTTCCGATACCTCCCACACTTAACTAGTGTAATCCTGGAGATACGCGGGTCTCCTACGGGCCCTTTTTGAGCTGTCCGGGACAGGCTCCTGTACTTCCTGTGGCTCGCTTATTCCGTCGTCACTCACTCGCGGGTCGTTGACCCATTTTTCCAACCCTACCTCGGGGTCCGCGTTTGTTTCTACCACCGGCGGAGGGGGCACTGGGGCGCGCCTCGGGCACGGTTTTATACGGTTCACGTGTACCGTTACTTCTCGCTTCCTGATCTTCAGCACGACGTTGAGCGGAGAGAGCACCTTTATGACCTTATAAGGACCCTTCCACAGTTTCGAGAGCTTTTTAACCCTGTGTCGCCCTATACCAGGAACGTGCAGCAGGACCAACTGCCCTTCGTGGTACTCTACTTCTTTCACTTTCTTATTGTACTGCCGCTCATACCGTCCACGGGCAATAGCTTTTCGTTTCGCCGCTACTTCAAAAGTCTCTTTCAGTTTACTCCTCAGGGTCTCCACATGATCGTTGTACAGATCGTCACCTTCCGTGATGGTCAGATCTGCTTCCAAGGGTGTTTCCATTTTCCTACCGAAAACCATTTCAAAAGGTGAGAACCCTGTAGCCTCGTGACCTTGCGAATTGTAGGCCATCGTAACGTACGGAAGGTATTCGTCCCAATCGGTTTGATGCCGGTTCACGAAGTGGCTTAGCATGCGCGCGATCGTGGAATGCACTCTTTCCAACCGGCCATTCGCTTGCGGGTGGAAACCAGTAGTCTGAATTTTACGTACATGTAAGAATTTACAGAGCTGACTGATAAGGTCGGAAGTGAAATTTGCGCCTTGGTCCGAAATCAACGCTTTTGGAACGCCAAATTTTGCAATCACGCGTTGTACGAGCGCTCTTGCGATACTCTCTGCAGTCTGGTCTGGTAACGGGATGAACTCGCAATACCGAGTGAAATGGTCCATCACACTCAGGATGTACACATTCCTGGAGCAACTAGTGGGCAGAGGGCCCACAATATCCGCTGCGATAACTTCAAAAGGAGCCTTGGGCTCGTTGAAAATAGTCCCTAGGGGAGCTCTAATTTTCCCGTAGTCGGTACGCTGGCTACAACTCTTACATGTGCGAACATAATCATAAACCTCTTTGTCCATCCCTTTCCACCAAAACTTTTCCTTAATGCGTTGAAGTGTCTTAGCTACACCAGCATGCCCAGCTGTAGGCAGGTCGTGGTGAAGGCGCATGACTTCCCTAGTAAGACTGACTGGTACTACGATGCTCCTTTTACCTCCACTTAGTCTATACAAAATCTTTTCCGGGCTGAATTTGAAACTTTTGGCCTTTCCTAACTCCTTACAATGGGGATCATTTTTCTGGTGCTCGCGGAGCGTGGCCAAATCCATCACGGGGAGCTCGTCCCTGCGAAGGGCCGCGCACATGGCTCTGCTGAGACCATCGGCGTTAGTATGCTTCTTGCCGGGCTTGTGTTCTACAGTGTACGTAAACTCAGCCAACCTCAGAGACCACCTCATTAGTCTACTACTTGGGTCTTTTAAAGACAGCATCCAACGTAAGGCGCTGTGGTCCGTAATGACTTTGAACGGACGACCCAACAGGTAGCACCTGAAGTATTTCGTACTCCAGACCAAACTGAGGAGTTCTAACTCGGTTGTGGCGTAGTTCTTCTCGGCGGGAAAGAGGGTTCGTGAGCAATACGCGACCGGGTGTTCTTGCCCGTCAATTTCTTGGGAGAGCACGGCACCCAAGGCTTGCGTGCTAGCGTCGGTGGACAATACGAACGGTTTGCTAAAGTCAGGGAATATCAATACAGGTGCAGAGGTAAGCAGCTGTTTTAGCTCATCGAAAGCCTCCTGACAATCCGACGTCCATTTGAACTCAGTTCCCTGCTTGGTTAGATCGAACAGTGGTTTTCCGATCGTAGCGAATCCCTCTATGAAACGACGATAATACCCCGCTAATCCCAGGAACGACCGAACGTCTTTGACTGTCTTAGGTACAGGGAAGTCGCGAACAGCTTTGATCTTATTCGGATCTGGCTCGACACCTCTTTTGGTGATGACATGACCGAGGTAGTTCACTTCATCTACCACGAAACTACATTTGCTGAGCTGTACACTAAGGTTGACCCCTTGTAATTTTTCTAGCACCTCTTCTAACGCTATTAAGTGAGATGGCAAATCCTTCGAAAAGAGAATGATGTCATCGAGATACACAAGACACTTCTCACCCTTGAGGCCCATCAGGACTGAGTCCATTAAACGCTGAAATGTGGCAGGTGCGGTGCTTAGGCCAAATGGCATCCTTTGGTACTCGTAGTGTCCACCTGGTACGTTAAAGGCGGTTTTAGGCCTACTTTCCTTGTCAACTTGGATCTGGTGATAGCCAGACCGCAAGTCCAGGGTCGTGAACATGCGACAGCCTCCAAGGCTATCCAACGTCTCCGTGATGTTGGGAAGAGGGTATACATCGGCCGTGGTAATGGCGTTAACGGCACGGTAGTCTACACAAAACCTAAATTTAGGGGTTCCGTCAGGGGATTTCTTAGGGACTATCACTACCGGAGAGGCCCACTCACTTTGGCTAGGGGCTATGATGCCCTTTTCTAGCTGATCAGTTCATCTAGGACAGCCTTTTGGTGGTGCGGCACTCGATAGGCCTTCTTATAGATAGGCGCTGCGTCACCGGTGCGAATGACATGCTTCACAGCAGAAGTGCAACCCAACGGTTGAGTGTTACTATGAGCGAACACGCTCTTATACTTCATAAGCACGGGCCTCACGTGATCTCTCACATCCTGCGGGAGATGAGTTAACTTCACATCTAAACAATTTTCAAACTCGGCCTCATCAACCTTTTCGATCCTACCCACTCTAGCTTCGGGCACGGTATACCCTTCCAGAACTATTCCTCGCAAAATGTCAGCCAATCGTACTTTCCCCAATTCATTTAAATGCAACCCATGCTTCGTGTACATCCCCTTTTGAAATTTATCATGAATATTATGAAAGATGATATTCCCCTTAGTTCGTTGCCTCACGTTTTGGACTATTACTTCGACAAGGCGGTTCGCGTCACTTAGTTCTTGGCGGAGGTTTACATCATAGCGATCAAAAATCGATAACATAGCTATTTTTGCTTTCCACGAGGCCGGCAGGGCACTAAAGGCTTGTTGCAGCGTCAACGAATAGGGAGCAAACTTGTCGTCAACATCGTTAGTCCCACCAATCAAAACGACTACGTCCCTCTCCGTCAGTTTTTCAAGTTCCCATTTTAAGTTCGACATCACGTGTTTTAATTTCCCATTAGGCATAAACATTACGCTTACTTCAATATCTCGCGGTAATCGTTCAGATAGAATTTCTTGCAGCCCTCGCCCGTGACTATCAGCCAAAATCACTACTTTGCGCCGCGCTTGTCCAAATTCTCTATCATCGACCAGGTCACTATCCAGGAGTCCTAGCTTTAAATTCTTCGCAAAGGCCAATTCTTCCCCACTAACGTTTACAACTTTAACCCAGCATCGATTGTTGACTACTCTCGTTAGGGTCCTGGCAAGGTAAACACCATGAATCGTTAATTCTATTGGTTCGACAACAACGTCCTTTCCTTCTAGTTCCTTAGACTCTGTAGCGAATTTACTAATTTTAACCTGAATCCTCTTCTCACTCCGCGGCGGGAGCTTAACGTCCTGATAGCAATACACAAAAGATTCTTTGCAGTTATTACGTTCAGATTTACTCTCGCGGCTGACAGAGGGGAGCTTAGGGGCTGATTCCATCTCGTGATCAGGCATCTTCGCCCCGCGCGTCGGGTCAGGCACGCTTTCACCCTTAGTTAATCGATTTAACCAAATTTCTTTCCCATACAATTTCAAAACCCCTTTTTGTACATCAATTTTTCCGTTACCCTCTTGCAGGATGTCGCAGCCTATCACGGCTAAGTAGCCCTTTGGTAGGTTACTCACTATATACTCTCCAGGTACCTTCACGCCAGGTTTCAAAGTCAGGGACACTTTTTGTTTACCGTAGACCTTAAGGGTTCGACCCGAGATACCTCGTAACACCACGTCGGGTTTGTTCATCGGTGCGGAGGACACGTCACGTTTTATTAGGGATACTTGAGCTCCGGTATCTACCAACACCTTGCCCTCAGCGGCCTCTATTTTCCCTATAGCCACAAGTTCCTGGGCTAGGTTCCTCACCTCAGGGACTATCCTAATAGTCTTCTCAACCATACGACACTTCTTTTTCGTCGCCCTAGGCACATATCGTTTGACAGCAGATGGCTTCATTGGCGAGGTCCAGCAGCGGCGAGTCCGCTGGTCCCGGCCTCGTTTCCCGCTCGCGAATTGTTTGGGGCTGAGTCGAACACGACATTCGCGCTGTATATGTCCCGTCTTTCTGCAGCGCCAGCATATTCTTCCGCCTACTGGATTGGAATTCACCACCGTACACTCCCTGGTCACATGTCCTTTCGCGTGACATTTAAAACAAACAATCTCGGGATCATTCGTCGCCTGGAATACTTTGCGCTCGGGTGTCGTGCGAAACGCGTCATGAGTCTGCCTACGTCGTACAGGCGTATAGGCTAGGTCTGGCTCCATCAAGTCGGGATTTCTATTAGCAGTGCGCAGAGTGACAGATCGCAAACGGCCCGCTTCCGCTCTCCTGCCCATCGTACGCAGCTGTTCTACCGACGTAATATCAAACATTGCTAGTCTGTCCTGGAGTTGGGGATTGAGGTTATGGTAGATCTGTTTCAACCTAACCGCCTCTGGGACATTAACGGCCAGCCTACCGTACAGCCCTTCCATCGCCGCGATGAAGAGATCGATCGATTCGGCCTCTCCTTGTACCCTATTAAATATTTCTTGCTGCAGGCGTATATCGTGGTCCAGTGGTTGAAATACCGCTGCCAAGTCAAGGCATAGCTGTTCCCACGTGTTAATCCGGCCTATTGTGGAGCGATACCACATTAATGCAGGTCCTGAGAAAAGGTCAACCGCGGAATCAAAGAGCTCGGCAGAGGTCACGCCTCTGGCTCTACGTAACTCTTCCACTCGTTCGAGGAACGCGCCGACACTTTGTGACTGCCCATCGAACTTAAGGCCCCACTTATAAACCGGCACAGGTCTAGTGCGCAGATAAGGTTCCTGAGATGCCTGAGGAACACCAAAACTTGTGTGTGACTCGCGAGGGGTGGATGGAGGGAGGGGCTGGGCGCATTTCGTCACCACCAGTGCCTGCGAAGCGGCAGGCAAGGATGGCTGTAGCTTACTTTCTACCGGCGGTTGTTGGACGGGCGCCGCAGTAGCAGGCAGCCTAGCAGCTGCTGCCGCTTGGTCACTGCTACTCCCACTAGACTGATTCGTGTCCTTCGAAACTTTAAATTTACCTAATAACGCCCTAAACCTACCAAGCAAATCCTCACGCTGTTGCTCGGTTTCCTCCCCAGTCGTACCATCAACGACTGCGCGCTCGACCCTCAAAAAACTATGCCAAGTTCTGGCCTGGATCCGCTGACCCTCGGTATCCAAATAATCACCATCATAGTCCCGTATTAATTTTGTCAATTCGTCAAACTTTTCCTCACATTCGCGTAGCTCGTCCTCGATTGCCAGTGAGGCTATTACGGTGTCGTCGACCGGTGTATTCTCTTTTATACACCTCGTCAGCCGCCTCCTCAAATCGTCGGCATTGCCCTCCGTGCATTGCCCTCGAATTTTCAGTTCGTAAATGTTTTCCGACTTCTTCAGATGGTAAGCGTTCATGTTGATCAATGCGACTAGTTTCCACAATGAAAAGGTAAATAGTATTCACCAATACCACCCCTAATGCAAGCAGAACAAAATGTTTTTGTCAAAGTTCAGTCAATTTTTTTCAAAAACGCAATTAAAAGTTTAAATAATTTATTTATTCTTCATCCACAACATTTACTGAAGGTTACTGTCCATTAATTCTCTCAACATTCAAATTACTGGATTCACCGGTGTAGAACCCTCAATTACCCCCTACTGATGAGAGCTTCTGAAATAATTAAAATTCGCCCGGTCCTATTTAGAATTTTCAATACTTAACTGAATCATCAGAGGCTCACACACCTAAGTCCACACGTTGTTTTATTTCTAAGAAATGTTTAGAAAAATTCAAAGTCCCAACTTAAAGTTCAATAAAATAAACTTAAACCCCAGAACGCGATTACTCTAAGTCCCAACACGGTGAATTATCCAATTAAAATCACGAAATTAATTTCAAACAAAAATTCACAAGTCGTTTGTAGTATTCAGTGAAATTTTGAAAATCCGGCTAAGTCCGTAGCTCAAAATACACAATAAATTTCGAAAATTATTGTCAAACGCCCATTTCCCCACTACTATGGTGGTCCACGTCGATTATTTCTAAGTCCCGATTAATTTCAATGAAATGTCACAGAACTCCTATTTCCCCACTACTAACGCTTTGTTTCGTCGAAAATTTTCAAAGTTCTGATTTACTTAATTTCTTTGGTAAATAAAATGCAGTGGTATCCTTTGTCCTGACAATGAAGATAGGCCAGAAAATTGACACAGTTTATAAGTGTCAGATCATTAATTTTTATTAATTTGTAACAATAAAATTTTTCAATTACTTGATTTTAAATTATTGGCCTATTTCCAATGACGCCCAGATTTTTTCCAATGCATTTATAGATTTACCACTTAAATATATAACCCAGAGTTAATCACACATGCAAATAAACTTAGGTTAATTTAGAAAGCATTTATTCTAAGGTTAATATAATAAATAAATCCTACAAACTCCCGTCCTTTGACAAAACAATGTTAAATCAACTAAATAAAAATATAGCACTTCAGGAATAACTATCTTCTCTCTTAATAACAACACACGTGTGGAACTGTTTAGATTAATCTATACAGACATCTGTTTACAAACACGGCAAACCCTACTGCCTTATAAATCACGGCGTCACGGCTATCCTGTGACGTCGCCCAGTTTTGATAATTGTTGCCTAAGTCTCGCTTCGGACAATTCGGATTAATTTACAATATAATATTTCTTCAATTTAATTCCCAAATAATTTATAATTTCATTTTAATGTCGTCCTCTCCCTTTTCCACGATAAGTTGCAACCAAGTTCACGCATTTGCACTTCAATCAAACCGAATTGGCAAATCAAAGATGGCGGATTAATCCGAACGCAACAGAGACGATTTGTCAAGATTGCAAATGGCGGCTCCAAGCTTCCTTCCACAATTAATATTCCAAGTCACTTTACTTTTAAAATAAACCTCCTTAGTCACAGGTAATACTTAAATTCAACTCTACCTTTATTATTTATCAATATCTATTATCACTAGGCTCAACAACAACTCTGATAGCCCAATAATTTCGATTTAATATGTCTTCTCAAACAATGAAATTCTCATACATTCTCATCACGCGTCACATACAATGAATGCAGAGTGACGAAGGAGGGGGAACCGACGCTATCTGTTTCTCTCACAATGAGGCTAATGGCGACTTGAAGATTTATTTAAATTAATCTAATTACTTTGAAATTCTCTAACAATTCGAAAAATGCATATTTCTTTACGGGAGTTGCGCTAAAATAAGTTTAATTTATTGCTTTGCAAGATTAAGTGGTTACCTACTGTTAAAACGACACATATAAAATTAACAAGATTGCACCAATTAATTCAAATAAATTTAGTTACTTACCAAAATTCATTCTCCGTCCGTGGGATTCTTCAAGTGGTGTTTTCTTGCGACACTTACCCACAAACCTGACACCAATTGTACCACACAGGCCGATTTCGGGTATTAAAATAATAAAAATGCCGGTTGGGAAACATATTATTATTTATTAAATCACACAATCAACTTCACAACTTCACAACAATTGATCTAGAACAATTTACACTTCGTTTTACATTAGGTATTTCCGCGGTCAATTACAAAATAAGGTTACATTAAATTTGGAAAAGTATTAATTTAGTTTTACTCTAATGAGGAACGATGAGACGCGTATCACATCCTCGGGGGTCAGCGCGCAACTCCTGCTCTCACGCCTCGGCGTCGCGCTGAGGCGACGGGCCTCAGCCAATCACAGCGCACGGCCCGATGGAGGCTAGTGCTGACGCCCGCATTCTCATCCTGGGGCGAGGCTACAATCTCTCTCTCGAGTTAGAAAACTCTGGACTCAGTTTATAATGCAAATATTTGAATTCGATTTCTGGGATGTTTGAAGGGATTTTTAAATGGTTGGTGGTCTTCATAATTACTGTACTGATTTATTAATCAGTATACTTTAGATAAATTATCCCAAATGTGGTGTAACTAATATTTAATAAAATGACAAACAAATGTTGCTGAATCCTTAGATTACAGCCGCTGATGTAAATTTGGGAGTGGGTCGTTACATATATAAAAACCCATTTTTTTGTTCCTTGTTGCAGCAAACCTGCTTTCTCAGCCCCATGTTATTCTTATGGAGAAAAAATAGAATGTTATATAGCGCTTATTTATGATTGAATATTGATGAAACTTGGTATGTAGCTTCGCTTAGTTAAATTCTATTTATATTTGCATAAAAAATAATTGTTTGTGTTCCTGGTTTCAGCAAACCTACATACTCATTACCAATGTTATTCTTATGGTGAATAATTAAAATCGCTTATATGTGAATATGTTTTTATGAAACTTGGTATGCGGCTTTATGTGGTATTAAGACATATATTAGGCATTGGACATTCGCTGAGTATGCAGGTTTGCTGCGACGGGGGTATTTTTGTTTAAATGTAAAAGACAAATTGAATAAGTTTATCATATTTAAGGGGTTAGATGTAAGGTAACGGAAACAACTACGTAGAACGAAAATAAAAAATACCCCCTTTGCAGCATACCTGCGTACTCAGCGAATTTCCAATGTCTTAATAGCACATCAAGCCGCTTACTAAGTTTCTTAAATATAAGCGATAAATACCATTTTAATTATTCTCCATAAGAATAACATTGTGGATGAGTAGGCAGGTTTGTGAAACAAGGAACACAAAATAATGGGTTCTTATGAAAATATCAATATAACTCATCTAAGTAAAGCCAAATATCAAGAATAATTCATAGACATTTAAAATAAGCGATATGTAACATTTTAATTACTCTCCATAAGAATAACATGGGGACCGAGTACCTAGGTTTAATGCTATGGGAACCATACGTGAAAATGTTGTTTTTGTGCAAACAACAACAAACCACGACCAGTTGAAGGATACATAGTTTCGTCATTTTATACTCATAAATAAGCGAGATATATAATTTTTATTTTTCTCCATAACAATAGCATTAGACAAAGTTCTGTGTTTAGCACTTTCAATATCTCAGTAACCAATTGACGTCGAGCAATGATCAAAATACCAAATTTGTTTATGCTTAGTTCAATAGTAAAAAATCAAAATTTGATTTAAATAAAAATGTCCTGTGGAAACCCCCCAAAAAAACACTTTGGGGTACAACACAACCCCCCTTCGGATGGTGCGATTATGTCTGGTTTTCGAACTCGTTCAAATAAATGGTACTTTACACATTTGTACTTATATATAAATTTGAACGAATGGTTTTTTTGGCATCTGGGGCCTCAAAATGAAAAGTTATGATGGTCTCGGGCTTAATTCTTACCATGAGATCTACGGTAATAGTTTCTTCACTATAGGGGAAATTCGCTAATAGAAACATTACCTCTTTTAGCAGTATAAATAGTATTCTTTTAATGGTGAAATTTGAATTTTCTACTTTATCCTTTAATTAATCCTTAAAACTGGAACACCGTCGGGTTTATTTTTAGTTTAACTAAAAGTTAGGTTATTTAAAAATTTTTTTAAGTTGTTTTATTTGTTTGTCTTTAACAAAATTAAAATCCCTCCATTTAAAAAGTAAATATTGCAGAAAACCCAATTTTTAAGATAATTTGTAAACTGTTAGGGACAATATTCATACCTATCGCCATTTATTTACCTTTAACATATTCTTAAACTATAAGATTGTTTTGTAAAACGCACTGTTGGAAAACGGAACTCGAAAGACATATATTATGTTTTAACCTTAGCAAACAGTTATTTGGACTTATAAATTGTTTCTATACCGTTTAACTATACAAATTTAATTCTTCAATAAATTCCTTCTGTATTCATACAATTTTATAAATACCAAATGGGTAAAAAGTTACAATTTAGTAAAAGTTCAGTTGCATCATCTATCTCTCAAATATGTTTTAAAAAGCGATAATTAAAAAATTATTTTTTTATTGAAATATATAATTTATATATGAAGGCAGAATGGTTACATTTCTTTATTGCTTTTTACAAGGTGTATGTATGGAATAAGGATAGGCCTGCACGTATATTTCTCACTTTAGAGAAATATCCAGTCGATGTGTCCTTAAGAAAATAGGAACACCAAGCGCTAAATGTTTACGAGAAACATGGATACCCTTTTAGGCAGTTGTAAAGCATGCGGGAGTACTTTCCGGGTTCTTTGAGAAAGGTGTAGTGGGTGCTTCTTAGGATAGCATAGATAAACTAAACATTTATCTCTCATTACTTTAAAATGTATTTACTCTAAAGAGAGATTAAATCGTTTAAAGTTCGACATAAAAAGGAAATTTATTTTTTCTATAGGTCATAAGCAATCTGTATAGGGACTCTTTTGCCGTGCTTTAAAATAACCAATATTTTAATAGATTATACGTTGTTTTTATTGTTAAAAAACCTTATGTAATAATAGTTATATTAAAATTATTTAAAACAGCAAACTCTGCCAAATTAAGGGAACTATTTTGTAACCTATGCCCGATATGGGTGTTATTTATAAACCCATGAACTCCTTACTGTCAGTTACAAAATAAAATGTTTACGTAATCCACTGATTGAATTAATTAAATTTCTTAATTCCTTTTAAATTAGTTAAAATTAAATTCTACACATACATTATTTTAATTTTAAACTAATTTGCAAAGATTAGAGATACTTTTTCACTTCGATTGATAAATATTAGACATTACAGAATATTTAAGGATACAATGCAATATGTACTAAACAAAGCATTTTATTCATTTATTGCTTGCTAACAAACACTGATATGAGCTTAAAAATAAACCCTTTTTTAAACTTTGTAAAGATAGATAGGGTAGTCAAAGTAATTAATTTAAACATTTAACTAAATCATATTTACTACATAATCCTGAATAATAAGTTTAATAAAAGTTATAATCATCAACAGATATAAATATAAATGCAATGACTTGGGTGGTGTTACAGATTTAGGTATTTAAATTACTATCAAGGATATATGTAATAGAGCCAAGTCCGTCCAAGCAGTCGTAGTGCAGCTGATAATTCTGAGAAATAAGCCCATTACATCCAAGCACTGTTAAGGTAGGTGCCTAAGCCGGGTGGCTAGGACGTGAATTGTGAAAGGGATAATTAATGAGCAACGGCCAGGTACAAGTTGTATACTTGCAATGAAGATAATTACATTTCAGTGTTATGTAAAGTAGTAACGTGACGTTGTTATGACATTGCCGTTTTAATTTCTTACAATAATGTATTTCTTTAAGTGAAGCTTTACATATTAAAAGACCAAATATCATTGAGCAGTGTTATTTAGCATACACTGTCTGTTATGACGAAAGCCTTGCGTCTCATTTCCACCACCGGACACGTTTAATAGGGTTTCATTAATAGATTAGACTTTGTATGAAGAATGTCAAGGTTGGGCGTATATCACTTGTTTATAAAATGCAAATGAAACAATTCATACGCATACATTTAATATGTTCAAATCTACGAGTATATGTAAGATTACGAAATCAAAATACTGTACTCAATTACTCGATAGTATTATAGACTGATCATTGAAATGAGAATATCGGGTTTTGTTTTGTATAACCATACAGATTATTTGTTTTAACTATTTTCTTCAAGGTGTGTAAATCTGCTTTGCTTACTAGGAGACACGCCACCCATCTTTCTCCCCAAGTGTCACAATATCCTTAGTTAAGTTACAGATTTATAACTTTCAAACATTTATTTTTTGTATTTCGTATTTTTAATTAGTGAGTATGATTCCTTGTTCCGGTGATAAATTAATAATTTAAATCGGTTAACCTTTTCTCTATAAACCAAATTTTTCTCTTCGTAAAAGTTAAAAATTACTTTATCACAAATTGTTCATTTAAAACAATAACTTTTAAGTTTTACGATAAATATTTTATGTGAAGCTTTGACAAGTTTTTATTGTTTTATATATTTGAAATAAATGTGAACCTAAAGTTATAACTCATCGTTCACTGCTTAAGAATCGTTTGCATAAAAAACACCTAATCATCAGTTTTCCTTTGCTTATGACTAAAGGCAGTGTTTTACTCTAATCAACTAGTAACTCGGTACAATGTTTTCCAAACTCGTTGATATATTTACTGCTAATACCTGAAAGGTTTCTAGAGCGACGTTGCACACTGAGTTGTTTTATTCTTGAATTTGCATTTATGAAATAATAAAGCTCAACTTTTTAGTTTGATTAGATGCATTAGGTGTTTGATTTGTGCAGTAGGTTTTAGCGAATTTCCCCTACAGGGAAGAAGCTATAAGCCCGAGACCATGATAACTTTTCGTTTTGAGGTCCCCAGATACCAAAAACACTATTCGTTCAAATTTATATGAGTCCGTTACCACGATAACTTTTGAAAGAAACACCCGATTTTGATGAAATTTGGCACAAATGTGGAGAGTAGCATTTATGACTTTAAGTTCAAAAACCAGATCGATCGCACTATGGGAAGGGGGTTTTATAGGGGTTTAAAATTTTCCAAAAATCGGTTTTTTTCAAATTTAACCCCAAAATGTTAAACACACTCAATTTTAGTTATAGCCATTTTATAGAGCTTAGAAAAACAAATAATTTAGTATTTTGAATCAATAACCTAGGTTATTAGGTTACGGAGATAATCCAAAAAAACGTGTCCCATGTTAATCCTATGGGAAAAAGGTTTTTAGATATTTCTCAGATAGTTTTACTAAAAAATTTAAATTTCTGTTTAATAATGTGTTAAGCTCAACAAAACTAACATTTTGGTGTTTTAATCGTTGATCTACGTCCAACCGTTGCAGAGATATTCAAAGTGCCTAACACAGTACGTTGTCCAATGTTATCCTTATGGAGGATAAATAAAATTCTATATCTCGATTATTTATGAATGTATATTGATGAAACTTGGTATGTGGCTTCAACTAGTTGTGGTATATTGATATTAGCACAAAAAGGTTTTTTGTTGATTTTCCCCGTAGCAGCAAACCTGCATACTCGGCCCCCATGTTATTCATATGGAGCATAAGTAAAGTTTTATATCTCCCTTAATTATGAAGCTACATTAAGAGAACTTGGTATGTAGCTTCACCTGGTTCAGTTATATTTATAATTGCTAAAAAACACATTACTTATCTTCCTCGTCCTCAACCTGCGTCCTCAACACTAATGTTATTCTTATGGAGAATAAATACAATGCTATATATCACTTATTTATGGATGTATTTTTGTAAAAATTGGTAAATAGCTCTATAGTGAGTCACAAATGTATGCATTGGAAATTCCTTGAGTACGCAGGTTTGCTGGGACGGGGGTATTTATTATTTGTTTTAATAAAATGCAAATATGTTTTCGTTTGTATGCATTGTTTGGATCTACATTAATTATAACTGATGAAAGTCTTGCCATACTAGGCTGAATGCACAAAGATATTCTAGAAACGTCTCAAGTTGTTTCTTTATTTACTGACTATTGTGTAACCACAACGTCAGGTTCATGACAAAACAGCTAATGAAAGTATAAAGTTAATTATCGTATTTTAAATGTAGAGATTTACTAAAGGCACCCATTGTTAATGTAATTTGATCATAAAAAAATTGTGGTTTCCTTGTTGAGGTATTTCGTATGTGTGAGAGGTTTTTTTATTTAGTTTAATTAATTAGTTCACAAGTCAGATTTTCCTATATACATGCTTGATTTTTAACAAAACTTCCCATATTTTTATCTTCATTTATTTAGGTTGAATCAATTTTAATTTTACTTTTATGAAATAGCATATAAAAGTCGATGAAAATAAGATTTTGGTAGAGCTTTCCGAAAGTAACAATGTTTTAAAATCAATTCTGTATGTGATCCGCGTCTTTTAAAATAACTGTTTGGTTCTTAGCTGAAGCGATAATTGGATTCGTAGAGTGTTAGTATGTAACTTTGCTTTCCAAGGATTAGAATTAATTTTATCTTAATGATGGGGAAAAATCTGACTGTTTCGTTAAATTTATCTTGAAAAAAGAGTTCGCTAATTAATATCTGAAACAGAGCCTTATCCTTGTATTTAGTACTTAATTTAGGCATTATATTAACTGATATATTTTTAGCACTTGGCCCAACGTGTCCCACAAGTATTTGTTGTTACGGAACCATAGATTATGTTGTTTCTGTTGTAGCCACAATCAACCAAACAACTGCCGGGGCATATCTCTCATCTCCTCTATTTCCTGTTGAACAATAACATACTGAGTATCATCGAGGCTGTTTGTATTTGGCACAAGATGTTCGAATTGTGTTTGTGGTTACGCGCGGAGTCATAGATTATGTTGTTTCTGTTGTAATAGCCAAGTTAACTAATAGCTACCACAGTTAGGGGCATATCTCTCATCTCCTCTATTTCCTGTTGAACAATAACATACTGAGTATCATCGAGGCTGTTTGTATTTGGCACAAGATGTTCGAATTGTGTTTGTGGTTACGGAGACATAGATTATGTTGTTTCTGTTGTTGTAGCCAAGTTAACTAATAGCTACCACAGTTAGGGGCATATCTCTCATCTCCTTTATTGGTAGTTTAACAAGAACATACTCTGCAATGAGCGAGGCTGTTTTTACTTGCCCAACATGTTTCACATATTATGCTTGTGGTTACGGACCAATAGTTTTTTTGTTTCTGTTCTAGCTACAGGAAGACCAACAACCACCAAAGTTAGGGGCATAATTTACTTCTCCTCTATCATTATTTTAACAACAACATCCTCTGCAATAAGCGAGACTGCTTGGTATTTCGCCTAACATGTTTGATGTGTGTTTGTTGTGTTTGTAGTTACGGAGTCATATATTATGTTGTTTCTGTTATAGCCACAATTAAACCAACAACCGCCACAGATAGGGGCATAATTGTCTTATCCTCTATTGTCAGTTTACTAATAACACAATCAATACCGCGTTGTTTGTACTTGGCTCAACATGTTACACGCACGTTTGCGGTTATGGATCCATAGATTATGTTGTTTCTGCAATAGCTTCATACAAACCAACAACTACTCCAGTTAAGGACAGAACTTCCTCCTTAAACATTGTTAGTTTGGGCTTTACAAGCGGTTTGTACACAATTTGGCATAGCAAAAGCAACATAATATTTTGTTCCAGTTTGGCCAAGAATTGCAGGTGTTTTTTTTTAACCAGGTAGTATTCGGTCGATATAATTAATCATTTTACTTAATATATTGGATAATATCATGATTTATTAACAGATACTGGTAGATTTAGTTGTAGGATGGCTCAGTGGAGGCGGTTTACAATCTGTTTATCTACCGAGCTATCACCGTCGGCTCCCGGTAGGCTTTCAACCCATTACGGCCTTTTGGACCGACTAACAATGTTACACCGTTATTCTGTGTTCTATTTCTACAGCCATTGTAATCGACTTTGGATCTATTTATTTAAATTATTGTAAGACCGTTTAAGATTTATTTGTTATGATATAATAAACGATACATATTGGAAACGGAGTTTCCTTATATAAATATGATCTTCATTACATGTTTTATTGATTTTTTATCTCTATATATAATATTTATCAATTTAACATAAACTAACCCTAACCTAACTATTAAAATTAGCCCCTCTATTAAAGTTACGCACAATTTATGTTCATTCAGAAAATATATTATTTTTACTGAAATAGTTTACTTTAATATACTTTAAAATTACTCTACAAGCCACAAGAATTAAAACCACACTAAAAGTATAACGAATGCTTCCCATATATTATCATATGTTGTATTATGTTTCTTGTCGCTCTTTGACTTATAAGAAAAGATTACAGTTTGTTCCTCTAATAAATAATTGACTACCTTTACCAAAATGAATTTACTCAATAGCTTCTGAACCCTTACTTAGATAAACAACGAATCTATGTGTTTTAGGTGTATGAAGGTGTATAGGTGTTTTTGGTAACAATTAATTTAATTACACTTGGTTTATAATAATTTGATACCCAAACAATACTAATTATATACTTAATGTATCAACTAGGAGACCTGGCAATGACACCTAATCAGTAACGGGTAATGATTTATTGCAAGTATTTGACAATATTACAACAAATAAACAATGTTTATTAATGTGTATTAAGGCATTATTTTTGCTTCTCCTAGCACTCGATCCATGGCAATGATATACTATTAACGTAACTAAAGATCTTTGTTATCACAGTAATCGAAATCAGTTTAGCACAAAAATGTAACAATAGCATGACAATTTAACTTGTATTAATTTTTGAATTATTTATGGTTGTTTAGGACAGTTTTCTTGAAACGGAACATCGATCTGGCATATTTGAGCAATTAATTCTTTAAAAAAATGTCAGGGAAAGCTTGTAAAATAAATCGCTGATTCACTTAGCAAACGTTTTCTTATTAGAGTTAGGCATGTAAACACATCCATCACTATAACCAGTTATAACCTAAATAATGTTGCTGTTGTAAATTTCTTGCAGATGAACCAACAGGGAGTTTGAAAGCGTAAAACATTACTGTAACAATATCAACATGCAAATTCTAAAGCGTGTGGGTTCTCCACCCCATTATTTTTCATAGCATGTTAGGACGCGACGAAATTGGAAAAGTTTTGTTTGCCATCCTCAGTAAACAGAACGAATCGTTTTTATCAACTTGTTTTCTCTTGGCAAGGTGAGAACAATTGTTGCGTAAATCACAGTGTTAGTTATAAACATTTTCAACTGTAATTTAATACATGAAAATAAATAAACATTTGAAATCATAATATTTTCTCCTTTTAGTGCTTTGTTGTTGTATTGTGAATAACCGTTTTAAGAACCCATTTATAAACTCAGGATAACAAAATAAAGGCATTCTTGATTTGTAAAGACATAACGATTGTTAAAGGGATTCCTTTTTAAAATGTAATGATGACATAAGGTAATTAATATACCACCCATATATCCACCCATGTTTCTTTGTTTTTGGGAGATCTGTTTTATTTTATAACTAGTAGACGCCTTTTTTCTAAGACGCCTGTTTGACTTTAGATACATGAAATTATCGATTGCATATTTAGAACTATTTATATATTTATTTTACTTGCAGGTGACGGTTGCAGGCCTCCATTGAAGCCGCCAGAAATCTTTCTCCCCGGTAGCATAGCTTTTGGAAAAGGCACTCAACCTTGAACGCCATAACAGAAGTCATCAGTGCCGTCCAGCAAGCCGATACAGCTTGCCATCAGGCTCGACCGATAGTACTGTTGGTCACCCTTGACGTGAGAAATGCGTTCAACTCTGCTCGTTGGCAAGACATGGTAGAGGCGTTGCAGCGGAACTTCACAGTGCCAGACTACCTCCTGGTCGTTGTGCAGGATTTCCTGAAGGACCGATGGCTGTCATACGGAACCGAAGAAGGGAGGAAATCCAAAGAGGTCACTGCCAGTGCTACGCAAAGGTCCATTCTTGGTCCTAACCTGTGGAATGTTTCGTATGATGGCTTGCTTCGCCTCGAAATGCCACACGATGTTTACCTAGCTGGCTACGCCGATGACGTAGCCGCAGTCATTTCTGCTAGGACTCCGGAGTTGGCCCAATTACGCCTAAATCAGGTTATTATTCGGGTCAACGAGTGGATAAATAGCCTTAGACTGGAGCTGGCGGTCGCCAAGACCGAGATCATCATGCTCATCCAACTTAGGATTTCAACTGTAATCCAATGACTGTTGGTACTATCGAGGTCCAAAGGTGAAGTATCTGGGAGTCAAGCTTGATTGTAAGCTACGATTTTTGGAGCATATCCAGATGGTATAAGAGAGGGTGGCGAGGGTTGTTGTGTCTTTCAGCAGGCTGATGGGGAACGTGGGAGGCCCAAGACCGAGCAAACGACGACTTCTCATGTCTACCGTCAATTTTATTCTCCTCTATGGCCCAAAGGTTTGGGTGGGGGCCATAAGATTCAAAAGGTATAGCAAGAGAGTTTTTCGCGGTTCAGCGTAGGGCGGTGCAGAGGGTCGGGTGCACATATATCGTACGGTTTATTGCCTCAGCTCCGTTGGTCGTGGCTGGGGTAATTTCCCTGGACTTACTCGCCATAAAGAGATGGAGTAATGTTTTGTCCAGCCACGGAGCTTGGGAAGAAGGAAGCTGCGGTATTTGCCAGATTTGAGACTCAACAACTTTGGCAGCGCAGATGGGATGAGAGGGTTGATGGTCGCTGGACCTATCGCCTCATGCGAGATCTCACATCATGGGCGGATCGTGGCCACTTAGAAATTGATTTCTACGTGTGTGAGTTTCTGACGGCCACGGGAAGGAAATACCTTCACCACATGGGAAAAGTGGAGTCATCTCATTGCGCCTACTGCTCGGAGGATGAGGATTTTGCTTTTCATACCTTCTTCGTGTGCAGACTCTTCGCTGAACACAGAAGACTTCTTGCTTCTACCGTGGGTATCCTCACTCCAGACACAATTGTGGAAGTGATACTCCGAAATTAGAATGCGTGGAGGTCAGTTGCCTCTCTTGTTCACGTGATACTTCGTGCGAAGCATGACGAGGGATGAATGGGTGACTCCTAGGTTTCCGAAATAAAGTATTGTGACCCGTCAGGGCGTTAGACACGCGGCCTAGACATGAAGTTTTCTAAAAAGCGTTCCAGCCTGGATCAACTCGTCTCGTAGGGAATTTAGAGGGTATTCCCTGCAGGTGATCAGGGCGAGTCCCACACTCCGTGCGTAAATCCATTCCCCCACGTAAAAAAACCTAAAACCTAAAATTGTATTTTAATAGCTCAAACATAATGACCAACTGAAGGACTTGGGTGTCACTCTAGGTCGATCTCTAACCAATAAAAGCCACTTATAAATACTGAAAATAAGGTAAGAACCAGGGCTAGTATTTTACATCACCTTGCTGAGTCTACATGAGGACCCAGCACACAAGTTTTGCGCTCTTCAGCTTTGTCCCTGGTCACCCTCGACCGCTGAATGCTGCGCTACCGTGTGGCTGAACGGCGTGGCGTGCATGTTCGAGAGATCGACGTCCAACTAAATAGAGACATGAGGGTGATCAGTGGCACACTTATGGCAACCCCCCTCCCCTAGCTCCCAGTCTTGTGCAATACCTCTACATCAATATTCTCCTGAGATCAGGCGTAAGGATTCCCTGCTGAGGGAATACAATAAGATGTTATCCGACTGACCGCTACCGATTCATGACTACCTCCCTCAGGAAGTAAGCCGATTAAAATCCCGAAAATACCTCTACGAACCGCCTCCCAGTTGAGGGCAACAAACTTAGGTAGGTGGAATGAACCTTCCTCAGATGCAATGGGCTTTACTCAATTGCTTTCACACTGTCGTGGGAATTATTGAAAATTTAAATTTGGTATGACACACGATCAGTCTTGTCACCGTGGGGCCGACAGTCAAACTAAGGATCTCATAGTTAGTGACTGTCCCCTGAGCGATTTACCTGAAGGATTGGCTGGCCTGCATGCACAAGTCAGGCTGGACTCCAATGGCTTCCAGTGCTGAATTTAGCTTTGTTATGGGAGATCCTTCATTTATTTTTCAAATATGTTTTCTAAACTTAACTAACGCAGGTAAATCGTACCAAAGTTTTTTTGTTGGAAACCTCGAAATAGAAAGCACCTACTTTAGCCATACGATATACCTATATAGTTTCACTCAGACTCTTTACATTAATTTCACATATGTCAAATTAGTAAACACAGAACTTCTGTTACAAAATAATTAATTATCAATATGTCTTATTTTATTTCCATTTAAAGAATTTGTGTTATTATAGTATATTCGTAATATTATAATCTTACATTTAGTAAGTTGTTATCGTTACCATTATAACAACCAATTGTATTTGGTTAATTTACAATATTAATGTTGGAAGTTTTATTACAAAATGCTAAATGCAATAAAAGCGTTCCCAGCTTGTAATTAAACAGCTAAGTCACGCGTGAAAGGATTTAATGTGTCAGAGGGTTGCTCCATATTTTATTAAACATTTCACTTTTATGTTGTTTTAGTTTTAGTCACTTAGGCCATTTTTTTGTTTTTATTTATTATTATTGTATATCTTTTTTTCAAAAATGAAATACATAAATCACGTAGACATATGACAAGAGTTAACAATCATCTTACAAGAAAATAAAACAAGACTTCATCTTTCAGGACATAAACAAATTGAATGTTTGGAAAAATGTATTTATTGTTATATTTACAACCACAATAATGAATCAGTGATATATTTGGATGATGGATATGGCTATTTGTATTATCTTTTTTTGGTTCGTTGAAAGGGATAGTTTTAAAAATAAATAAATAATCACTAATTTCGTTAAACTTACCGATTATAAAACAGGGTAACTTCTTTGCGAATAAACAAATTCTCCTCAACAAATTAAGGAGGTTGAATGAAACAAGAGTTCCAAGAGGATTGAACTGAAAGTAATCTCTCCTAATTGTCTTAAAAACTAAATACATTTTGCAACTAACGGTACATTTTATATCTAAAAGAGTTTAAAATCCTAGATGTTAAGTTAAACATCACATATATAATTAAGAATTAGGAACCAATATTAATTAACATAAAATGCATTACAGTTTATAGAAAATAATAAGAAAGGGTATACAAACGAGTCATTCAATCCAAAATCATGTTCACGTGCCCACGCTGACGTAGGGGAAGTAAATTTCCTCTATCAAAATATTAAAAAAAATAAAATAACGGGTTTTAACAAACACTTGTGCTTATTTTTTTATTGGAAAACTTCTGATTTTGTAGCTGTTCTATGGTATTGGTTCTATTATAATGAAGTGTTAGGATAGAAACATTGTGCACTATGAGATTGGTCTAGTCCGGATCGAAAGTTGGTATAGGGGTGACAAAAATACATAAAGATATAAAAATCACTCTTTCCTAATGTAAAATCTCCATTAGAACACGTACTGTGTGTTTAGTCATTTTCTTTAAAAACTTGGTAATATTCGTGCTAGAATTATGAGGGAGGGCTTAAAACTTGTCTTTTAGCGAATTTCCCCTATAGAGAAGAAGCTATTAACGTAGGTGGGTGGCAGGGTAAGACTTAAGCCCAAGACCATGATAAATTTTTGTTTTGAGGTCCCAGATGCAAAAAACCTTATTTGTTTATATATATATATATATATATATATATGTATATTATGTGTGTGTGTGTGTGTGTGTGTGTGTGTGTGTGTGTGTGTGTGTGTGTGTGTGTGTGTGTGTGTGTGTGTGTGTTTGTTTGTCCGTTTCCACGATAACTTTTGAAAGAAACGCCCGATTTTGATGAAATTTTGCAAAAACGTGTAGAGTAACAATTCTGACTGTAAGTTAGAAAACCAGATCGATCGGACAGGGAGGGGGGTTTTAAAATTTCCAAAAATCCATTTTTTAAATTTTTCCCCCTAAACTTTTAAAAACCCTTATTTTGGTTACAGCCATTTTATAGAGCTTAAAAAAAATAATTTGGTGTTTTGAATCATTAACCTAGGTTATGTGGTTGTATATAAAAGTCAAAAATTGCGTCTATAAAATTCCCCATGTGAATCTTATGGGAAAAAGGTTTTTGGATTTTCCTCGGTTAATTTTACTAAAAACTTCACATTTCTTTTTACCAATCAGTTTAGCTCTACAAAACGATCATTTTTGTGTTTTAATTGTTGTTCTACGTCCAACCGTTGCAGAGATATTCAAAGTGCTAAACACAATATGTTGTCCAATGTTATCCTTATGGAAGATAAATAAAATTTGATATCTCGATTATTTATGAATGTATATTGATGAAACTTGTTATGTGGCTTCAACTAATTCTGGTATATTGATATTTGCACAAAAATGTTTTTTGTTGATTTCCCCGTAGCAGCAAACCTGCATACTCGGCCCCCAAGTTTTTCGTATGAAGAATAAGTAAAGTTTATCTCTTATTTAAGAACCTAAATTATTAAAACTTGGTATGTAGCTTCACCTGGTTGAGTTATATTGATAATTGCAAAAAAAATACTTATTTTCCTCGTTGTAGCAAACCTGCGTACTCAGCCCTAATGTTATTTTTATGGAGATTAAATAAAATGCTATATATCACTTATTTATTAATATATTTTTGTGAAACTTGGTTGGTGGCTCTATGTAGTAGTGAGACCCATATATATATGCATTGGATATTGGCTGAGTATGCAGGTATCCTGCGACGGGGATATTTTTACTTTCAATCGGTTAGTATACATACATTTTAAATCGGGGTTTTTTTTACCGTTCTTGGGTCTAAAATCCTAAGATTTGAGTATTAAACACACCATTAAAGGAGGATAGGGTTTCCCGATTGTTTTCCTAAAGAATTTGTCCAACTGAGTATAGAAAGTAAACGAATAAATTTGAAGTCAATCGGAAAAAATGAGACCGCTTGAGTGTAAACACACATATATGTATGTATACAGCTTTTAGCAATCCCCGAAACTCTATACAGGGAATCATGTTAGTAACTTCTATGGTGGTCCCGGGCTTCAGTTTCACCGTGTTGGTCATGTTAGTAGCTCACTTTTTCATAAGAAATTCGCTAATAATATAAGCCTTATTTTATATTGGTTGTTCTTACGTCCAGTTCCTGAGTGACTAGCAGCTGAATTTTAAAATCCCAAATAATGCAAACTTATTTTCTTTGTCCTTTTAAAGACAAATTTGTAATTTTCTGTGGACAAACGCGACTATTAGGAACAAAAACAAATCTCACTTTTTTATGACAGGCAAAAAGCGAATATTTGCCTCCACATTCGTTATTTAATCGTCTAATTACATGATAGGTTAATATAAATGTTCGTACTCATTGAATGTAAAACTTTTTTCTATTCTGGGTGTCACAATTTATCTCGAAAACCTTTGTATTACGGGGGGGGAAATAAGCTTAAGAATATCGTACGCTTTTTTCTTTGATATTTCACAATTGATTTCGAGGAGGTTTGAATATTGTGTGGAAAGCGCTTCACAAAATTTAGTATATAAATTCACAAGTGGTTCCATATACATAAAAGGTCAAAATCATTTTTACATAAGGGATTATTTAGTTACAGACTCTAACTTTAATGTTCTATAAATTATTAAATGAGATAAATTAAATGAAGTTTTAATTATTGATTTACCAATCAATATAAGCTGTTTATTACAAAGAGTTTAATTTAATTAATACAAAACAAGAAGAAGAATTTAAGACATTTCTGGATGACTCGATTATACAATATCAAATTTATTTATTCTTATATAGAGTTTACTCAAAAGTTTCGGACGAGCATAACACATCCAAGTTTACGGTTCTGTGTAGGACTTGCTATCAACACAGTGGCAACTGTCGCCTTGGGAGTTGTAATGTAACTACAACAAGCCTAGAACTGTAGTTCTACTCTGTGAATCGTATTCAAACACAGCCAAACCGTTGTCTGGTTTTAAAATGGCTTATGGATTTTGAAAATGGAATATGAATACAGTTATATATATGATTTTCTCCCGTTAGGTTTGTTACACATATCGCTTGTTGTTACATATACGCTTGTTAAGCACTCATTTTTTCTGATACGCTTTTGCTGTAACTAGGTTATTACATTTTAGTTTGTGTTTTTAGCGAATTTCCCCTATAGGGAAGAAGCTATTACCGTAGTCGGCATGGTAAGACCTAGGCCCGGGACCATGATAACTTTTCGTTTTGAGGTCCCCAGACCCCAAAAACACCATTCGTTCGAAACTGTATATATCTATATATATATATATATATATATATATATATATATATATATATATATATATATGTGTGTGTGTCCGTGAGCACGATAACTCTCAAAAAATTATCCGATTTTTATGAAATTTGGTATAAACGTGTAAAGCAACATTTATGACTTTAAGTTCGAAAACCAGCCAGATCGCCTTATCCGAAGGGGTATTTTGGGGGGGTTTTGTACCCCAAAAATGGGTTTTTCGAATTCTTTACATATAATTTTGGAAATAGTCAAATTTTATTTTTTCCCATTGGATTCAGCTTAAAAAAACACACAATTTGGTATTTTAATCATTTCTCTACGTCAATTGGTTACCGAGATATTGAAAGTGCTAAACACAGTACGTTGTCTAATGTTATTCTTATGGAGGAAAATACAAATTTTATATCTCGCTTATTTATGAACGTATACTGACGAAACTTGGTATACGGCTTCATCTGGTTGTGGACCATTGATATTTGCTCAAAAAAACAATTTTTTACCCAAGGCTCCCGTAGCAGCAAACCTGCGTACTCAGCCCCATGTTATTCTTATGGAGAATAAGTAACGTGTTATCTGCCTTCATTATGAAAATAAATTAATGAAATTTGGTATGTGGCTTTACCTACATGAGTTATATTGATATTTGTATAAAACCCAATTTTTTGTGGTCCTTACTTCAGCAAACCTGCATACTCAGCTGCCATGTTATTCTTATGGAGAATAATTAAAATGTCATAAATCGTTTATTTATGAATGTATATTGATGAAACTTGGTATGTGGCTTTATTTGGTATTAAGATACATATATATGCATTGGAAATTCACTGAGTACGCAGGTTTGCTGCTACGGGGGTATTTTGTATTTCAACGGCAATACAAATAAGTTTGTACTTACGTTTTTATGTTTTGTCTCTATGTTTTGATAAAAAATAGTACAAATTCAGGTCTCGTTACTGTCTAACTCAAATTTTCACAATTACAGGAGCCTACTGATACATTCACATATCTATTCGAATATTGACTTTTTCTGATGAAAGTATTTTTGTGTTCAATTGTTACATTTTGTAATCAATGATTTTTTCATTCAAAATTATGTGCTTAGTTAATTTAATTAAATTGCTATGTGTGCTTGTTTTACCATCCCATTGCTTATAATATACAGGGTACTGTATTCTGATTAGGTTTTACTGACGACATAAATTGCATGCAATCATGATTAAAGATAAATATTTACTTAACATCGTTTATTAAAAACCCCATGTCAAATGGCAGTTAGGTCTAGTATCAAACCTTAACAAAGTAAGTACTTAATACTTGCTGAAATATTAAATACAAGTAATTTCATAGCATTTAAAAGATAAACGCCTCATTCACGATAGGGTTGAAAAATACGCCATGTATAAATATTTTAAGTTATAGCAAATTACATTACTAAATTATTATTATAAGACAGGGTGAGTTTTAAATGTTCCCTTTCCCTACTTGTTCTGCATTTGATCAAATGCCCGGACTACCGCCGGAAATTGTTGGGTTTTCAGAACTTTTTCTATTTAATACGAGTGTTGATCCACAAAAAACATTTATAGTACGATAATTCAAACTTAGGATGTAATAAAGCCAACAACTGGCTATAATTCCAACCACGCGCTGGTATCGTCAGATGTGGAACTTGTTATGATGGCAATCAGGCCAGTTTTCTTTGGAATTTCTAAATTTAATCGTTATACTCTAAAAATATGCAAGTAAATCTTAAAACATACAGATGATTCGTATATTATTTTTTATCGTGTTATTTATAAACCGTGAACAGTATTAAAAAAAACATTGTTCCACTAACGACACGAATTTTCTTTTGACTCTTGTCTACTTAAGTTGTCCTCACCTCGGGTTTTTCACTCTCATCTTTAAATACCTTTGAACAAGAAAAGCGTGTGAGAGGAATAGTTATAAAAAGCAGTATTTTTTATTGGAACTCTCAATATAAAGTGTAGGATATTGCATTTACTTCTTAAAAATATGCTTTGGGAGTTTGCATTGGCAATAGAGTATGGTCAAACACTAATTATTGGCTATATCAGATTGATAACTGTTCCATGAAACATCTTGCCAATCAAAGCGATTCCGACACTGGAGCTTTCCTGTATCAAAGGCATACGTACCATACGTGTTACTGGCTACCGACCATCAATACAATCCACCCATGTCACCAGGAACTTCCCCAGCCGTTTCTGGTCGTTTCACAAATCTTCTTGCTTGCACTACTATTATATGTAGGAGGAAATTTATCCTGTACAAGTTATGGACATCAAATGACCAAATCACCACTTTCCTTAAAAAGTATTAAGGATCTTAGAATTGTAAAATTAATTTTCAAATATACTTGAGCTGATATAGATTTTAGACCTAGTTTCTCCACGATTTCCAAGAAATGTAACTATTAAACACGTTTTAAGATCAAAATTTACAGTATAATCTATTATGGCTTATATTATTAAAAATCTCAAAGTTTAATAAGACTAATAGTTTAATGTTTTAAATCGATTTTTGAAAATTAAAACATATTAATAGATATTTGGTTTAAATAAAATATTGTTTGTATAGTGTTTTATCTTGGAAAAAACAATTGCACCTTTAAAACAATGTTTATTGAAAAAATAGTACTTTTCTGTATGGGTTACCTTTAAACCATTATTTTAATATCGAATAAATTAAAGGTCATACATTTCATTTTCTCAAAAATTAAATTTGTCTTAAAACAAGTAAAATAATTTATGTACTGAGGAGTTGTAATAATAGATTTATAGATAAATCTTTCTCAAAATGTAATTAGTAAGATAAATTAGTGAGAGCGTGTGGTAAAGCCGCGTCCCCAGGTGCTTGGGACATGAATAACGACACATGTAGTAAATATGTAACGTCTAGCAGTTTAAGGTGCATTCTGTAACAGGCTGTAGTGCAAATTTGGTTCATAACTGATACAGCAGATGCAACCAGTGTTTGAAACAATTGACTGTGCAATTGTTTTTATGTTTAATATGCACGTATTTTTCCCACTTTGTAACGTGCATTTGCTTCGGAAGTTTTATGAGTCGCTTAATTAACATTTGATTTGTAAAAAATTAGCTATTGCAAAATAAGTAGTGTTTTTAGTCATCGTTAAATAGCTTTAAATTAGTTCTAGAATATTTTTAGTTTAAACGCAACTTCGCTAATATACACAAAACCTAGATTTATTTGTTTTGTTTGCGAGTTCAAATTCCCTGGTCATGTTAGCTAATTACAAACATTTGTAAATAAACGGCACAGTCTATTAGAAACGTATTCTTCTACCTAACAAAAATGAGAAATTTATCAGGAGAGTTCATTATAATAGAGCAATAGTTTAGTACGTACTATACCTAGGTAAATTTATGAATTGGTATGATTATAAGTTAAAATAGAGCTCGGAAGTGACAAAATTTATTCCAGTTAGGGCAAAAATCAATAAATATGCGCTATTGTGTTACCCTAAAAGAGGCCAATGTATCCCAAGGTCATGTAGAAGGATAGATAAAGAACAGTGGTTAGAATTATTCATGTAAAATAATAAAACTTCGTAAATCTACAGCAGTGGTGCTTGAAGTGTTTGATTAAATTAGGTAATTCCAAAATCTCGTTGTATTTAAGAAAATCTGTTAGGAAATTATTTAATTTTGAAGATGATATAAACTAGTTTGTATTTCAAGCACGTTATTGTGCTGTAAGCTTTGCATTGTGATGTTTACAAAAGTGATTTGGTTATAGATGGATAAACATACGTTAAGATCTTTAACTTGAGATTTATGCTATAAAAAGTTATTATAGTTTAATTTTATTCTTTTCACGATATTTTTTCTAAATATCCATTTGACATCGGACCTTAAGTTTTCACTTTAATCGCTAATCAATTTGTTTCAACGATTACGCTGTCATAAAATATAAAACATGAAAATTTAGCTTTTGTGGATTTTAATCACTATTATTGTTCGATGTTAAAAGACTTTAAGACTCTGTTGACCAATATCATGGTAATAGTTTCGTTGGATTAAAGCATTATATATCAGATTAACGCAGAGCCTATCGCAGGCAATTTAAGTGGGAGAAAATATAATATATAATTATTTGAAATTTTGAATGTATAAATACTTTCTAAAGGTACACATAACAACGTAAAATGTATTATAAAGGTCAGTAAAGCTTTTTTAAGTGAAACGCAGGCGCAATCGTGAAAATGAGTGTAAAGACTGACAGACAGACGGAGTGTAGTTTTATTGACATCGAAACAAGCTTTGATAGGTCCACATTACTCTCTGGCATTAAACTCTTTAATTAAAATGGTTTGGCGAAACAGGCCTCTTTATTCCGTTATTTTATCCGTTATTATATATTTTAGGTAATAAAAATCATGGTTAAAATTCGAATTTAAATAATATAGGCTACTTAAAATACCGTGGTTTTAAAAGTAGAATAAAAAAATTCTAGAAATATTGATTTAAATATTTTGTTTTTTTCTTCTTTTGTTTAACCTCAAATGCCCATCACCATAGGATATTGACCTGTGTGGTGACCTAAAGACAGCGAGGTACTGTAACGTCATTAGTCACATGGGCAAGCCGGTGACCACTCATGATCTTACAGGAGTCGGCCGGGACCTGGATCGAACCGGCCACTTCTGACTATCTAGTTAGGCACTTAACCTCTGAGCTACCCATCCGGTAAATAACAACAACTGAACAAATGTATTTATAAGCATGATTAATAGATAATTAATAACAAATAATAAATATATAAGTAATATGGATATGGCTATTGTAATCATACAAGGAAGCAAAATAACATTTAAATAAAAACTATTTTGTACAAGCCTGCTGAGTCGTTATCATTCACTGTGTATTAAAACAATGGCTTTTGTATCAGTAAAAGTAAATAAATCGTTGCATTATGAATGTGCATATAGTATTTGTCAAAAACAACATAATTTGATTTAAAAGTCTTCATAAATTTAGAGTTTACTAGTTGATATACCCGTTCGCACGAGTTAGAAAGTTTGAGATATTGAAACAGTGTTCTTGCTTCTGCTCTTTAACCTGTCAAATGGAAGTATCCACAGCTGTTCGCTTTACAGTTTCTGAATGTTTACTTTCTTCTGAAATGTAAACATTAAAACTTAGGATGTTCATGGGGTGTAGCCGAGAGAATTTGAAAGAAGTGAGTAGGTCTATGTGTTGCACGGGTTCAATATCTACCTTTGTGTAAATTTTCAGCCGAGTCAGTTCAGTAGTTTTTACGTTTACCCGGATCAGCAGACAGACAGATACAGACAGACAGATACACAGACAGAAACCAGCTCTTCTTTATGATATTACCGTTTCATGATAAAAAACTATCATCTCATCGATCAAATATACGCTCATCTTTAACAAATGAAACGTTGCGGGTTTTAACAATTTCAACCCGCTTCCGCACCGTTTTACTATAGATTTATCTGTTAAAGTCGGGTTTGAAATTTTGTGTTCTACTCAAAGAGACTTACAATTTTATATCAAACTATACCCATGCTGCTGTTCAAAATTTGCTCCCAACTCCTCGTGGTAAAGTGGGTAAAACATGAATTTTACGTAAGAAAATATAAGTGACTCCATTGTTAGTTTGTGGAGTTTTGTTGCTTTGTCTGTAACGATAAAAGAAATATTAAGTCGTTCCTGGACTTAATTGACACCCTTTAAATATACTTTAGGGAGAATAGTAAAAATTAAAATGTAAAAACAGTGTTAAACCATTAAGCTTTTTATTCAAATGAAGCTCATGATGGAAAATTAATCTGATTAGTTTTTATAATAAATGGACAAAAGTTACTTAAATTTAGGTGGACCTTTTCACGTCAATTTTTCCATACTGTCCAAATTGGATAGAAGCCATCACTTTTGCACTAATCACTATAAATTACTATTATAATTTGTCAATCGATGGTGTTAACAGTTAGACCAAATGAAATTTATTTCCTTTTTATTCCATTTAATTCCATGCAAGATCATCGACCTAATGAGGATAGGTTTTTGCCTTAAAAGCTATTTGTTGAGAGGTTCTGTTGTTCAGGAAAGTGATATGTTATTAGAAGAGGTTTAATGGCCGATAGGGAAAATACTTTGGTTTATGTAAGGTTGAAAAATATTTCACAGAAACTAAATTTATAAAACAAAACCTATTTTTATTTATTGATTAAGAATACAATGTTTTTAAGATATAAATTACAAATGCAGATAACGTAATATTTTGAGTTCAATACATATTTTTCTACATAGGGTTTCCTTAAAAAGTAATACATAACTATATGGTTTTGTAATAGCGTGACTTTTGTCACTCTGGTATTTTTAATGTGAAAGTTTGTATTAGATCTAAGAAACCGTCGTTGTCTCAATACCGGTATGTGTTAACCTTCCCTTCCCTGCATTTTTTTAGGGAAAAATTCCTGAGACCTTCAGCTTATCCGTGTTAAACAGTTTAAATTCTTCGAAATCGTTTTAAGTATTTGGAACACCATTATTGTTTGATTCTTTTGTTAAAAATGAGAAAGAAGTAGCAAGAAAACAATAAAAGACGCGTCTGAAGTAATGGGCTTGAAAATAAAAGTCCCCGAAGCATTAAAATGGAATTGTTTAATTTAAACGCTCGTCTTGGAGACAAATTTGGTTTTATAAAAAGACAAAAGCTCGATTTAGTATTGAAATGGATTTCTTGCGACAGTAATAACTTCTAAATCTTCTTATTGCGGATGAAGTTTGTAAAGGAACCTTTCATCAAGGATTTCTGATAAGTTTAGTTGATACGAATAATCAATCTAAAACAGACGAAATTAAACTTTCCTTTATTTATATGTAGTGATTTCTTGATTTATTTAAAGTTAAAAATAAATACTTCTTAGCTAAAGTAAATCTATTTATCATCTAGTCATTAGTGTTAAGTTTTAAAAGTGTTTCAAAGCCTACCAAATATCAGCTGTTGGACTTTTTTAAACTGTGTATAGTTGAATTTTAATATGGGAAATTATTTATTAATTTTCACAAAATAAAACAAATAATCAACCATAAGACTGGTTAGGAAATTAACTTCCAATAAATGTGGCAAGTGTACATAAATATTAATATTACCTTTACAAAATATGATTCAAGTCATATCAGTCGCACAGTGTTATTCATCGCACAGTTTCATGTTTTTAATTAACTTTGAACCTAGACTACATTTCCAATTACACCACACTGAATACAGAAACGAATAACTTTAAAAAAATCTACTAACACCTTTAGAACACAAAACAATGACATTTCATTTTTCAACACAAACTATCTCTCAACACTCCTCCTTAACACATTTCTATTTCATATACCTAATATATTAAGTAAAACTTCATTTCACTGTAGGATCCACCAAGACCACAATACCAGGGTTCCTAAAATATTATTGACTGCCTTTCTCATTGGTAAATAGATCCTATGTCAGTATATATATATAAGCAATTACATTAAACCAGCCAAGGCAATTCCACTATCATCCTTTATCTCAGCCAAGAGGAAATTAATTAAGAAATGTCAAATGATAAATGACAAAGATCTTTCCACTGAACTACTAGAAAATATAATTTACCAGCTTGATTAAGATTTAGATTTGAACCTGAGAATTACAAATAGCTATAACAACTTATTTTGTATTTATAAAATTCATTGTTGCTTAATAAGTCCCTTTAATTTAAATTTCGTAAAGCTTGACTACCAAAAGAAGTTGCATTTCAGTTGCAAAATCAGTTCAGGACGATCCACTTGGTCGTGGCAAAGATTTGGCTTTGCCCAACAAACTCACTCTAAAATTCATCTAAAATATATAACTCTCAAGACAAATCAATTTACTTAAATAATAAGAGAGAGCCTGCAACAGTCAAATAATTCTCTAATGAATGTCTTTAGAGCTCAGGAATCCTTAAATTACAATTCCTATTTGAACTTAAATTGTGATACATTATTCATAAACGTGATTCAGTTAAATTTACTAATGTAAAATAGGTAGTAGCGTATCGTAAAAAACATAAACAATTTTATTCCATAATTTAAAACCAACTCTGAAATCATGCGAAATAACAGTTGATTTTAAGCCTTGAAGTAAATTGCATATGTAATCACTTTTGTATTTTTAGACACCTGTTTTAATCCCATGGCTTTCATTTAACTTTTTTACTTGTTTTCTACCTTGATAAATATCTGAATATTAAGGCCCTTGAATTTCAATTTAATCTTTTTGAACTGAAGCAAATAAGGTCTGTTTTTCCAAATTTTGTTCTTAAAAATAACAATAATACTACTTCAGATAATATAATAAGTCAACACAAATTATGTTACCGTTAGTATGTTTTGAATTGTTATTAAAATCCATTTATGGTGAGGTGTTTCCTATATAATAAATAATATTACTTCCATATAAACATTTAGAAATTATGATTTTCCTGCCTTACGTACCAACGTAATATGTTGTTCCAAATAACTGTTAGTACCTATTCTGCTCATTTAACTAACTACCTATATCTGACGACCTCCCTGTCCTTCCTCTCCTGAGGCAGAACAAACTTTTACAGATCACAATTGGAAAATAAGCCAGCACAAGACTACGTGGGATATTTGTGTACATATTTAATTATACATAATAAAATTTAATGGTTTATTATATAAGTAATTTTAAAAGTGTTTATATTTTTAGAAATGTAACATTTTTATTTATGAATAATTTTCCCTCGACCTTACGATGTAAACGAGTTGAATACAACGAGTTAAGGAACTTTAGCTGGGTGGAAACTTACAGCAAAATGAAGTTGTTCAGACGAATTTAACTGCTCTAGCCCTCGACTCGATATGTTACCAAGATGTAAAATATTACAATTATATTTCCTGTCTGCGTGGCATACAAAATTGTCTAGTCTGAAACACATACAATATAACATATATCGTTGATTTACTATATAACCCGCAGTCTATCCACGGTTTCATTCGTATGATCAAAATAAATTTGTGTTGTTTTAGGTTCAACTAAAATAAAACTTAATAGGGCAAACGTATCCTGTTATTGTAAGTGAATTTTATTTTTATTTTAGCTAATTTCCCCTATAGGGAAGAAGCTATTACCGTAGGTCTCATGGTAAGACTTAAGCCCGAGACCATAATAACTTTTTGTTTTGAGGTCCCCAGATGCCAAAAACACTATTCGTTCAAATTTATATATATGTATATACATACATATATATATATATAACATATCTGTAACATGGTTAAACCCAAAATTAAGTTTTTTTTTAATTTTCGGGTGAAAAATGCAAAAAACTGATTTTTGGAAAATTTAAAACCCCCATAAACCCCCCTTCCCATAGTCCGATTTTTCTGGTTTTCGAACTTAAAGTCATGAATGTTACTTTACACATTTGAGCAAATTTCATTGAAGTCGGACGTTTTTTACTCAATTTATCGCATTCACGGACACATATGTAGATATATATATAGATATATCTACATATGTGTCCGTGAATGCGATAACGTGAGTAAAAACGTCCGATTTCAGTGAAATTTGGCTCAAATGTGTAAAGTGACATTCATGACTTTAAGTTCGAAAACCAGAAAAATCTGACCATGGGAAGGGGGGTTTATGGGGGTTTTAAATTTTCCAAAATCAGTTTTTTGCATTTTTCACCCGAAAATTTTTAAAAAACTAAATTTTGGTTTAGACCATGTTATAGAGCTTGGAAAAACAAATAATAAGGTTTTTTGAATTATTAACCTAGGTTGAGTGGTTGCGTAAAAAATCCAAAAAACCTACTAATAAAATCTCCCATGTTAATCATAAGGGAAAAAGGTTTTTGGTTTTTCCTCAGTTCATTTCAATGTAAACTTCACATTCGCTTTTACCAATCAGTTCAGCTCCACAAAACAATCATTTTGGTGTTTAAATTGTGATTCTACGTCCAACCGTTGCAGAGATATTCGAAGTGCTAAACACAGTACGTTGTCCAATGTTATCCTTATAGAGAATAAATAAAATTTGATATCTTGATTATTTATGAATTATATTGATGAAACTTGGTATGTGGCTTCACGTAGTTCTGGTATTTGATATTTGCACAAAAAAAGATTTTTTGTTGATTTTCCCCGTAGCAGCAAACCTGAGTACTTAGCCCCCATTTTATTCTTATGGAGAATAAGTAAAATGTAATGACTCCCTTAATTATGAACATAAATTAATAAAACTTGGTATGTGGCTTCACCTTGTTGAGTTATATTAATATGTGCATAAAAACCCATTTTTTTTGTTCCTTGTTGCAGCAAACCTGCTTACTCAGCCGCCATGTTTTTCTTATGGAGAATAAATAAAATGTTATATAGCGCTTATTTATGATTGAATATTGATGAAATTTGGTATGTGGCTTCGCCTAGTTAAATTATATTTATATTTGCATAAAAACAATTTGTTGTGTTCCTTGTTTCAGCAAACCTACGTACTCTTCACCAATGTTATTCTTATGGAGAATAATTGAAATTGTATATATCGCTTATATGTGAATATATTTTTATGAAACTTCGTATGCGGCCTTATGTGGTATTAAGACATATATTATGCATTGGAAATTCGCTGAGTACGCAGGTTTTCTGCGACGGGGTATTCAAAATATTGTCTTGTAAATTAAAATAAGTGTAACATATATATTAATCTTGAAATAATTTGGGATTTCTTTTGTAAGATGTATGGCTTTGAGTAATGAAAATTACTAAGAGTTTAGATCAAAATTAGAGCTAATTTTTTAGCTCATTGGCCAATTTGTTACTAAATCACATGATTTAGATCTAAAGTTTTTAGTTAAACCAATTATCACAGTTGGTCAACTCGAGTGAACAGCAAATACTTTTTATTTAAATAACGAAGCCACACATCCGTGGTTCTGTGGTTAAGCCGTTGATTAACTGCAATTTGCATATATATGCTGTCATTTAGTTTAGCCGGAATTTAACTGCACGCCCAGTGAGATTTCGCTAACAGTTCCTTTGATAAACAAAGCTTTGTACCGCAATGATTTAAAAAATAATAATTTTGTTATATTTTAAATTAAGATTACATAATAGAAATAAGGACGTAATATATAAGTACTTATTAGTTATATTAGTTAATATAAGTTATTTTTAAAATAGAAAATAGTTGAAATTTATAACAGAAATAAGATTTTGTTTGTTATTGAGTAACGAATTTGGATTTTCTGTTTGATATACTCTGGTGAATACATTTGTAAAATAACAAAATTTGTGTTGCAGAGATAATGAAACCTAGCATATCCCGTCCACCTTCTTGCGAGTTGTCCCTTTGTTATACATCAATGACCTCTTTTCCAACACTGCCAACTGTCACAGATCTGGGATATACAAGTATGTGCGGGTTGCACGAATAGGTAAGTCATTGTATGAGTTATGAATTAAAACTGTGAGGGCAGGTCAATCCGACCAAGATATCTACGTTGCTTCAGTTTGTTACTTAAGGACTGACGGAATAAAGGCGCAGAACCAATTTTTAATTTAATACACTCGAACAATAGCAACGTATAACAGTGCCAGTTAGCAATAATCCTACTGGAATCACCTTGTCTATAGCAATTTTGGATTCTACGGGGGAAAAATATGTATAAATGTGTGTAAAACATACGTTTATTATGTGAGTCGCTAGTGTAGTGGCCAACGGACCTCGGAACCATTGCAGCGCCACGCCATTGAGAGAGGGGCTTGTGCAAATTCACTCTCAACTGTTTTCCACCCTGTAACCTCACTCGTCTGCACATTACAATGTGTTCAAGAGCATCTACCAAGACCTGAACAACATCCTTTGTATTCTTGTTGAAATTTTTCTGGAAGGAAAAGGACTCTTGAATAGTCTCCAAAGTCCTTGTCACTAGTGCCAACTGTTTCTCTTCATATTTATCAGCGACATCCACCTGCCCCAGAGGAGCTCACCTTGAGTCAAGAATCCCTCCGGAACTGATGGCGAGTTGTCCCATTAGGTATTTTCTTTTAACTGAGTTTTGGGTGGATTCTTGGCTTTTTATATCATATAAGAGGTGGCAGGTTTTTAGCGTAACCTACGATATAGCCGTCTAAAACCTGCATTATCATACATTTATTGGAAACTCTCATTAGCGAAACACTTCACAAATGTCAACTTACAAATTATCTCTTGTTATCACTTGTATATGTGTAAATGTCTTCTGGGTCATAGATATCGCTGTTAGTGAGTAGCAAATGGGTTAATAATAAAATAACGCGTTTTCGATTGATTTTAGGAGTTACAGAAAAATTTAAATGGGGAATCTCTACTACCTTTTAGTTTCATTCAAAATATTAATTTAGAATTAAAAATTGTTTCTGTAATTTTTAAATGTGGCTCGAAATAAAGGTTTACGAAGTTATTATTTATATTTTAATGTAGTTTTTCCTTTGCAATAAGTTTTTCCATTATTTTCTGCCATGCTCCTATGATACATTAAACTGATGGCACCCATTTTCTTCTTACCTTCATTCCTTCTTACCTTCTTCTTCATTTTCTTCTTATTTTGAAAATATACATAGAATAAGAAAATCTTTAAATTAATTTAAAATTATAAAAATTTGTGGTTTCAATTTAATATTTAAAACTGAAGTAGGACGGTAAGTAGAATTTTGAAATCCATAATTAATTATTTTTTATGTAGCGGTGGTTCCAGCATAGTTTTCTGTACGTTTAATGGGTCATGCAATACCAGTGTAGCCCAAATAAAATGAACACGTATATTAGTTTGAAGTATGAATTCCAAATGTGGGTAAATTTTGTTAACATGTATATAAATTTGGTTGAGGTCGTTTAAATGTAAATGTAGTCAAACTCAGCCTGCGATAGACTGAGGAAAATGGTTAGCTAACCTTTCTCGTATATGAGTGTTACATCCGGAATCACAAAAAATATAGATTAAATCATATAGTTTATAACATATTGATTCATAATTTCTGCAATAATTAATGAATAATTTAGATAAACAAATATTAATACTGAATAAACTTACAACGTAACCCGAGAAATTGTATTACCACCTTGTATTTATCTTTAAATAAAACGGAATATCAATGTCGTGTAATATTTTTCTTATTGCTAAATCTGGATTTGTCGGTGGCCTTAATTTATATTTTATCACTGCTCCTTCATTTTCATTTGTTTTTCAACAAACTGAAGGCTTCATTAAGCATATTGTAAACCATTAAATGCTAGTGCAAAACTTACTTAGTGTTTTATCATAAAATCAATTACAATTAGAAACCGACTTGAGGATATTGAGTTCAAATTTGTATAAAAT
Organism: Allygus modestus; assembly: GCA_963675035.1. NCBI lineage: Eukaryota > Metazoa > Arthropoda > Insecta > Hemiptera > Cicadellidae > Allygus > Allygus modestus. The sequence continues at coordinate 77,410,830 of OY776112.1, read as the reverse complement.
TATTAATTTATATTTACTTCTCTTAAGAAGAAATAATATTTTCTGTTGATTCGTGTTTTAGGATATTTAGAAGCGTGCTAAAATACTTATAGAACAAACAGTATTATTCTTCATTATGACATCCGACAATGTTACACTGATTATAAGACGAATTATATTACAATGAAATATTTACTAGCCTGATGTATAATTAGTGTGATTTTTTTAATTTGATATACCTTACTATTTATCACTAATTTTTGCTGAGACAGTAATTGATTGTTTTTATCCGAAGATTTAAGATGCAAATAGTTATGTTACCTTTGAACGTCATGACTTAATGTAAACTATTTTCGTAAACGTTTATCTATAAATACATTTTTAAACTAAGACACTGTTTTGTCATAATCCAACACCCACAATGTTCAAAGAGTGTAAATGTATAGAAGTGTGTCAGAAGTCTACTTGAACAAAGAAGCGATATCAGAAAATTCGAATTACAACCAATGAGATATGTTGAACAGGAGAAGGATCTGCCCTGTCTGACTAACAGTTTTAAGAAATACCCCCGTTGCATCAAACCTGCATCCTCAGTGAATTTCAAATAGTACTTCACTAAGTCATGAAGCCACATACCAACTTTATCAAAGCATATTAATAAATAAGCGAGATAGGACATTTTATTTATTCCCCAGAAGAAAAACATTAGGACTGAGTATGCAGGTTTGCTGTATAAAGGACCACAAAATCTGGCTTTTATGCAAATACCAATGGATCACCACCAGCTGAAGAAACATACCAAGATTAATCAATTTATGTTCATAAATAAGCAAGATATCACATGTTTATTCTTCTCCATAAGAATAAAATTATAGCTGCTGAGTACGCAGGTTTGCTCCCATGGGGACTACAAAAAATTAGTTTTGTATGCAAATAGCGTTTAAACCCAACCATATAAAGCCATATACCAAGTTTCATTAATATATGTTCATTAATAAGCAAGTAGGGGGCATTGGAGCGTTCAGAACCAGCATAGGCGCGGTGTGGACGCGTGGACGCGAGGACGTCCCCCCCCCGTGACGTCAGCCCCCCCCCCGTGACGTCAGCCCCCCCCCCGTGACGTCAGCCCCCCCCGTGACGTCAGGGCCCCCCCCCGTGACGTCAGCCCCCCCCCGTGACGTCAGGGCCCCCCCCCCGGCCGCCAGCAGCACTTTTCGTGATGACCTTGAACATGAGGAAAAAACTTTCGAAAATTAATAATTAGCCTATTTATCCACCGATTCCCACGGGACTTTTTCCAGAGTGTAGGCCTATCCCCAGAGAAGCGAATGACGTAAGAACCTCATAGATCCACCATTAAACAAGGCCGCTATTAATTTATAACCGCGTTTTCCTTATGGGATCTCAGCTGTTTATTGACTGATTTTGACGAAACCTCACCACATGTCAGGCCGTGACCTAAGAAAACCATCGCTTAAAGAAAATTGAAAATCCACTGTTAAACGGGCCCGCTATTAATTTTTAAACGTGTTTTCCTTATAGGATCTCGGCTGTTTACCGACCGATGTTGATGAAACTTTACCACATGTTGGGCAGCGGCTTAAGTAAACCATCGCTTAAAGAATATTGAAAATCCACTGTTAAACGGGCCCGCTATTAATTTTCAAACGTGTTTTCCTTATGGGATCTCATCTGCTTGCCGACCGAATTTGATGTGACTTCGTTACACGTTGTATGCCGGCTTGACTAAACCAACCTGCAAGCGGCTCCGCGATTTCACGTGTCGAGGCGCGTGCTAGGGCCTACGTGACTGTCCCAGCCTGTTTACTCATTAGCGGCCTTCAGGACCCCTCCGTTCTAGAAGGTTCCGGCAAGTGCGTCGCATGAGGCCTCCTCCTGACTGGAGTGCTATGTATGAGCATGTCATGTGTCGAAGCGCGTGCTAGGGCCTACGTGACTCTCCCAGCCTGATACTCATTAGCGGTTCCGAGAATTGTTTACTACTTTCACCGCTTACTGTACGGTACGTAGCTATGTTACTTCAGTGATTGTCATTACTTCCTTCATTCAGTTTGTGTTTGGAGCTCAGTGTATGTAGATGTTCTACTTCAGTGCTGTGCTAGTCTTTACTGAACCATATTCCGAGATTTTTAAAACGTAAGTATATGTAGCTCTTATAAGTTGTAGTGTGGAAGACTATTACATTTCCCTTTATAATAAGATTCTCATTTAAGGTATGATCGTTCAGCAATTTTGAAGTCATAATGTGTAAAGAGAGGTCTGGCCCATTAATAGAAGTTGAATAATTCGCATTATGTTTTAGGGAAAACGATTCGTTAAATGTTTGAGCGAAATAATTATCTAACATTAATATTTAAACTTTTACATATCCCAGTACACTGAGCCTTGTCGTTGTTTCTTTTCAGATGGAGACGAGTGGATTTGTAATGACCTTAGAACAGTTATGTTTTATAACGATTAAAATTAATGAGTCAACCTTTAAAAATTTAAAAATAGATTCATTTCCACTCTTCTAAAATTTTTTGAGGGAAATAAAATTAGGTTTTTGCTTTCCAAGCCTTTGTGGTGGGTGGAGAGTATAGATACCCGATGTTGCAGATGGCTGTTCCTCGTATGTGTGAGGTCTGCGGTCGCGTCTTCGCTGGAAACCTGGCTCGTCACATGGCAGCCGCTCACAGGGACCGCCATTTCGACTGCAACGTCTGCGGGAGACGCTTCGGGCGAAGCGACAGCCTGCGACGCCACCTCACAGCAGTTCATCCTCCCACTCCTCACGACCAAGCGCCAGGTACGGTTTTTACATTAAACAAGAAACCGTCAGTACTAATGACTTGTTTTCGAGAGAGAGTAAACGGCTTTAGCTGAGTAAACAGATTCAAGTAGTAAACAAGGGGCTGCCAGCCTCTGTTCAGTTCCTCACCCTTGTATTACTGGGCTCAAACTGGCGTTCGAGATGAGGAAGAGGTCGTCAGGCCTCTATGCAATTCCTCACCCTTGTATTACTGAGCTCAAACTGGCGATTGAGATGAGGAAGAGGTCGCCAGTCCTCTATGCAGTTCCTCACGATCAAGCGCTAGGCACGGTTTTTACATTAAACAAGAAACCAGTACTAATGACTTGTTTTCGAGAGAGTAAACGGCTTTAGCCGAGTAAACAGATTTAAGTAGTAAACAAGGGGCTGTCAGCCTCTGTTCAGTTCCTCACCTTGTATTACTGGGCTCAAACTGGCGATTGAGATGAGGAAGAGGTCACTAGGCCTCTGTGCAATTCCTCACCCTTGTATATACTAGGTTCAAACTGGTGAATGAGATGAGGAAGAGGTTTCCAGTTCCTCACCTTCATGTATATTGAGGTAACTAATAGAACTTGTTTTTCCTGTTCACAGACCATCCATGCCCGTTGTGCTCCGTCGCCCTGGCGAGCCCCGAGGATCTTCACCACCACATGGAAGCGGTCCACGGTGCGATCCCGTCAGCTTCGACCTCCTCCTCCGCAACGCCACCTGTCAGAGACCCACGGCCCGAGTGCGACGCGTGCGGGCGGCGATTCGACCGCGAGGACCTGCTCCGGCGCCACGTGCAGCTGGTGCACGCCAACGGGGTCCGCTGTCCCGAGTGCGGCGCCCTTTTCCGCAGGGCCGCGTACCTCCAGCGGCACATGGAGAGCGTCCACCGCGGCATGAGGTTCGCGTGCGCCTACTGCGACCGAGGCTTCACCCGGCGCTACAACCGGGACCAGCACGAGGCCCACAACTGCCCCATCGTGAGGAACCTCGTTGTGGACGAGATGCCGCACCTACCCGTCCTGTCACCCGAGCCCCGGCCCGGCCGCGAGCCTCGACCCAGCCACGAGCCCCAGCCTCGACCCAGCCACGAGCCCCAGCCTGGACCCAACCACGAGCCCCAGCCCGGACCCAGCCACGAGCCCCAGCCCGGACCCAGCCGCGAGCCTCGACCCAGCCGCGAGCCCCAACCTGGATCGAGCACGGCACCCGACGGGATGGTGGGTGGCGGACTGCCCGCGTTCCGCACCATCCAACGAGGGTTCCGCGGACGCCTCCTGACCTTCGGTCTGTCCCGGCCCATGGAGGACTTCTTGTCCGTGGAGGACGCGCTGGTGCTGCTGTTCGACAGCGTCCTGGAACTGCTGGCTGACGTCAGGACCCGACACCCAAACATCAAGGTCAACATGTTCCTGGAGTGCGAATTCTCCAACGTTCACGGAGCCACCTGTCTGCGGGCCTTCAAGACGAAGAACGTGCCTCTCACCGCCGCGTCCAACTTGGAGGACTTCCTGTCAGCGTCTTTCCACAAGCTGGAGGAAGAGAAGGAGCAGTGCCTGCTAGTGGGCAGCGGGTGGAGCTATCTCCGGATACGGGACCTGGAGATCCGCGTCAACCTCTACACCCCGTTGGGAGAACGCGGAGCCCGGTTCATCCTGCTTCCCAGGACCATCTGCGACACGCATGCCGTTATCAACGTGCAAAACGTCGATGACATGTGCTTCGCGTACGCCATCCTAGCCAAGTTCGTCGCGCAACACCCGGAGAGGCCCGCATCGTACACACCGGACGTCATGGCACGCTACGACTGGGTCGGCCTACGCTTCCCCGTAGCCGTGAAGGACATCAAAGTCTTTGAGAGGAGGAACCCCATCAGCGTCAATGTGTACGGGATCGAGCGCGCCATGGTGGGGAGACGCCCCGACGGATCGCCAAAGTTCCAGGACCGCGTGTTCCCGCTGAAGATCTGCAAGCGGGAGTTGGAGGATCATCGGGACCTGCTGTACGTGACCACCGGCGGGGACAGTCACTACGCCTACATCGCAAACATGAGTAGGCTTGTGCGACCCCAGCTGACGTCCCGCAACGGCGCTATTCACGTGTGTAAGCGATGCTTCGCTTACTTCGACAACCGGCCCAACAAGCTGCAGCTGTCCGGTGCCGAGCGTCTGGAGGAGCATATGCGATACTGCACCGCCAAGGCCCCCCTCCGCTTGGACTTGCCGAAGAAGCAGCAAATCCGCTTCACCCACCCCGAGTACACTCGGCGCGAGCGCTTTTGCGTCTACGCCGACTTTGAGTGTGCTCTACAGCCCGTCGCCGCTGACCCTGCGGAAGCGCCGCCCGGCACGAGGCCCCTGCAACTGCACGTCCCGTACGCCTTTGCCTACCAGATCGTAGACTCGCTCGGCTTGGAGGAGTTTGAGCCCCGCGTCTACTTCGGGGCTGACGCGTCCAAGGTCTTCATGGAAAGGTTGAAGATGGACGTGCTGGCGCTGTGGGAGTTCCTATTCAGCATTAGAGCTCTGCACCCTTCTCTGACCCGGCAGGAGATGGACGAGTACCTGGCAGCGACTCACTGCTACCTCTGCGGGAAGGAGTTCACGGACCAGGACGTTAAGGTGCGGGACCACAATCACGCCCCACCCTACGAGTTCCGAGGAGCCGCCCACCGCTCGTGCAACCTCAGGTACCGGGAGCAGCGACACATCAACTGCTACTTCCACAACCTGTCCAACTACGACGCCCACTTCGTAGTGCGCGAGCTGGCCATCGACCCCGGTGACGTGGACGTGTTGGCCCACACGGAGGAGCGGTACATCGCTTTTACCAAGCGATTACACTTTGGCCAGCCTGGGGACAACCAACGACAGAGCAGTTTCGCGGTGCGCTTCCTAGACACCTACAGGTTCCTGTCCATGAGCCTGGCCAACCTGGCGGCGGGACTCCCCACGGACAGGATGCGTGAGACGAGGAAGCGCTTCCCCGACGACCGGCTGTTCGACCTGGTGCGCAGGAAGGGCGTGTTCCCCTACGACTTCGTTACGTCCTACGACACGCTGTACAGGACCAGGGAGTTACCGCCCAAGGAGGCGTTCAGGAACTCCATGACCCTGGAGGACATCAAGGACGAGGAGTACGAGCACGCCCTCAACGTGTGGCGAGCCTTTGAGTGTCACAACCTCAAGGACTATGCCGACAAGTACCTGCGGTGCGACATCGCCCTGCTCACCGATGTCTTTGAGCAGTTCCGCGACACCTCGCTGGCAGAGTACGGGCTGGACCCCGCCCACTACTACACCCTGCCGTCCTACGCCTGGGACGTAATGCTCAATACCTGCGGTGTGGAGCTGGACACGCTGCAGGACTTTGACATGTACCTGTTCGTGGAGCAGGGGATCCGGGGAGGCATCTCACAGGCCATCACCCGCTACGCCAAGGCCAACCACGACAGGTGCCCGGACTACCGCCCGGACGAGCCCACGCGCTTCCTCCTGTACCTGGACGCCAACAACCTCTACGGCTGGGCCATGTCCCAGCGCCTGCCGACCGGAGACTTCGAGTGGCTCAGCCGTGAGGAAATACAGGCGTTGGACGTCGCGGCGCTGGACGCAGAGGCCGATCGAGGCTACATCTTGGAGGTCGACCTCCACTACCCCGCGCGCCTACACGACCTGCACAAGGACCTTCCCTACTGCTGCGAGACGAAGCGTCCGCCAACAGGGAAGTTCCCCAAACTGTTGACGACCCTGGACGACAAGACGCACTACATCTGTCACTACAGGGTCTTGCAGCAGGCGCTGCAAAACGGATTGGAGCTGGTCGCGGTGCATCGGGCGATCTCCTTTCGCCAGTCGCGGTGGTTGGAACCGTACATCCTGATGAACACGGAGCTGCGGAAGAGGGCCAGGACGAAGTTCGAACAGGACTTCTTCAAGCTCATGAACAACGCAGTCTTCGGCAAGACCATCGAGAATGTACGGAAGCGCCTCAACGTGAAGCTGGTGTGCACCCCGGAGAAGTTTTCCAAGTACGTCGCCAGATCCAACTTCCTGGACCGGACGTACTACACGGAGGACGTGGCCCTGGTGCATCTGTCCAAGGTCAACATCGTGTTGGACAAGCCCGTCTACGTAGGCATGACAGTCCTGGAGCTGAGCAAGTGGCTCATGTACGAGTTCCTGCGCAAGATGAAGGAGCGCTACGGTGACCGCCTCACCGTGGACTACATGGACACGGACAGCTACGTCTTTGACATCGTGTCCCAGGACGTCTACGCAGAGATGAAGGAACACCTGGACGACTTCGACACCAGCGGCTATCCGAGGTCCCACCCCTGCTACAGCCCCGTCAACGCCAAGGTCATTGGAAAGTTTAAGGACGAGTGCAACGGCCTGTCCTTATTCGAGTACCTCGGCCTGCGGTCCAAATTATACTTTATGGACATCGAGGACGCGGCGACAGGCGGCAGCAAGGCTCTCAAGCGAGCCAAGGGGGTGGCGAAGGGCGTTGTCAAGAACGTCCTCACCCCCGACGACTACAGAGAGTGCCTGTTTGACGGGGTCCAAAAGCACACCACCAACGTCCGCTTCCAGTCTCACTTGCACCGGGTCTACACCGTGGAAGTGGACAAGCTGAGCCTCAGCCCGACTGACGACAAGCGGTGTGTCCTCCCCGACGGCATCCACACTCTGCCGTGGGGACACAAGGACGTCCCACCGCTACCAGCCAGGAGAGGAGATCGACGGATGGAGGTGGATGGTGAGGAGGAGGAGGAGCGCCAGGATGAAGACGAGGAAGAGGAATTCCCAGTTTAGTTTTAATATTAATTTTAAGAAACATTTGTAAATAGTATTTGTAAGAAAATATAATAGCTTTATGTACAGCATTAACCCGAGTTGTTTATTTCCTCCCCTTTGCTCACTCAAAAGCCGGTAGGCTCAGAAAAACTAAAGTGAAAGGCGTTATGGGCCGTTTGGCCCGAGCCGTGCAGCTTAAAAAGCCCCCGCCAACCGGGAGCGATTGGCGGCGCGTGTCGGGGGACGGTCCTGAAGGAGTTGCCCAGGAAGGAATTACTCAGCGGTTTGCTGACGCTCAAGGTTGCACCCTCGAATTGCTCAGCGGTTTGCTGATGTCCGAGGGGTCTCGTGACGCGCCCTCTTTGGCGACCTTCACTGCCGCTTGGCGGGGGCTCAGCCAGTGACACGCGCCGCTGGTATATAAACCTGAGGTCCAGCCCCGCTGCCTCAGTTTTGCTAATTTTTTAAATTTAGTAAGGAGAAAGGAGAAATGAAAACACAAGCTTTATCATTATGAGGCATGTATTGTACAGTAATAAGGTTACATACACATACTACAAAAACCTTACAAATTAGTTTTAAGCGAATATGGAGTGGAAGAGTCTGCGGACGAGAGCGTCGTTGGCGGCGGGAGCGGCAGGGTCGAAGAGCTGGACGTAGTCGCTGAGTGACGTGCGGAGAACAGCCCGGCAGTACAGGTAAGTGAGGCAGTAGTAGCCGCAAACAGAGGTATCGTAGCCCTGGAGCCGATACCTGTTGTAGACGTAGTGGCGGTGATGAGGATTGCGCCTCAGGAACATTTGAAAGTCGGCCTGGTATGGCGGCCTTCCGTAGCTGTCCAGGTACTCGAGTCTGTCCTCTTCCGAGCAGTAAAACGCCACCCAGTGTTCGCCTCCCTCGGTGTGTGCTACCGTGTTGGACACGATGGCGGTGAGAGGCTTGACCGGCACGTCCGGTAGTTGGTCAGAGGCGTAGACCGCAACGTTCCTCAGTCCAGGGATCTTCGCCAGGCATTCTCCTCAGTATTGTCCATGTACCCGGCATAGTCCTCGTAGAACAACTCCGCGGTGAGGTGCGATGTCTTGGCATCACCGCCATAGGACAACAGGTTCTCCAGGTAGGCTCGATAGGCGTACGTGTTGTTCTGAGGAGACACCAGTTTGTTGTTCAGGTACAGGTCCACTTGACTGAACAGCGAGTGCAGCCAGTTGTTAATCGGACCCACCTCTTTTATCGCTTGTTCACCCGTTACAGCGCTTCCGTTAGCCGTTCTAATGGTAGCCTTCACATGCAGTAGCGTCTGTGACAGATCCGTGTACTCGTCCCCGTGACCCGGAACTATGAACTCCACGGGCGAGTCGTCTGTCAGGGAGGAGATGGGCTTGTACTGCACCCATTTACCGCTCTCTATACTGGTCTGCGTGGGCGGTAGCGAGAACAGGTCCAACTCGGTCTTGACACACTCGCACGACTTCTGATGTAGAAACGCCATTATCCAAAAATGTCCTTCACGGTACTCTCGCTCTTCTTGCTTCTCCTCTTCTTAGCGACACGTTTTGCGGGCTTCCTCTTGGGCGCAGCGCTCTTCTTCCTCGCTCCGAGGAGTTTCGCCAGAGACTGAGGAGTAACCTGCTGTACACGCCTCTTCTTATAGGCACCACCACCGCTCAGCACGCGATCCAGTTTTTCATCGGCCTTACGTTTCAGCGACCCGGTAAACTGTCTGAGCCGGGTGTTGGCCGCGACTCGGGGGTCGGCTGTGCCCGCCGCCACGTCGCCCAAGAAGCCCACACCGGACCTCAGCGCCTCCTTGCCCAGCGCCGATGCGCCGGATCTGATCAAAGGGACCACTGTACGCATCAGCCCGCCTAGGAAACTGCCGATGCCGTGTCCGCGTTGGAAAGCGGCTCCTCTGAATACGGAGGATACGCCATGGCCCGCCTGCTGGTGGCGGTAATACGCCAGATAGGGATCGCTCGGATTCATTGCCGCTGCCTCTCTTTCCTGAAATGAAGCTTCATGCACGTAGTCCCGAAGTGGAATGGCAAGTGTCGCCCTTGGTTGTCCCTTAAATCGATTTCCACGCTCTCGAATGAGGTTTTAATCACCGGCACGTAGTGCGGGTCTATTATATACACTGTCGTGTTGGCACCGTACGTGTAATTCCTGATGTCGATGTTGAGGATCTTCAGTAGTGGCGCCACAGCGTCGCCCACCAGTTGGGGTTCCACCAGGTCGCAATACACGTACATGTGTGATGGCAGACCGGCGAAGAGGTTAGCCGGCCTCACGGACCTGTGACGCTTGACGATATCCGTATCCACCTCGTAGCCAAACTGTAGCGCCAAACTGGGGCTCAGTTTGAGGCTCTGAACGGCTGAAGACGTCGACATCAATTCCACCCTGGAGGACCTCTCGTCATACGAGAAGGCGCACAGGTTACTCTTCATTTGAGGGTGGTTGTTGATTGCGTGCACGAGTTCCTCGGTACTACTGTAATTGCCCGGCTCCACTTTGATTAACAACTTGTCCACCACGGCCAACCCGCCTTTCGAGTCCCTCATTCCCAGCACTAGTTTGATGTAGGTTCCCTCACCGACGGTCAGAAAAGAGAAGGGGTAGTGCGCCTCCGCCAGAGCGACCTCCCACTCACCGTCTGACAGATCAACGGTCGAGGGTAGATGGGTCGTGTAGTTTGTCACCATGTTGTTGGGATAGTAATTCATTGAACTGTTACTGGGCAACGTCAGGTAAAACTGGTCGTGCCTCGTCATCGCAGCTGTTGCACGTCCGCTGCGGGTACCCACGAATTGAAGTCCTCTCCGTAACCGGCCCACTTGACTAGGTAGCGCTTACTGGAGCCTCGCCCTTTAGTGTCCAGTATTTTATCTATTTGATACAGGCGGTCCGGGGCGATCGTTACCTTTTGCATCTCGTGCTCGTAGAAGCGCCCTTCCAGCGGCGTCCCGTTCAGGTCGCGCAACACGTACAATGGTAGAGGATGCGACCCGTATACGTGGTCCACCACGAACAGCTCCTTACTCCAATTGGTCTCGTAACCTTTGGCGAACGTGCCCTTCTCCTTGGCTATGCGCACCGTGTCGCCCGGCTCGAACCTGGGCTTGTGTCGCTGGATCGCCTTTCCATACATGTGACGCCACACCTTGTACACCGTTTGACCATCGCCGCTGTCCGCGTCCACGGGTCGTAGGCCACCCAGGCTCCTGTGCGGGCTGCGGTTGTAGGCGTCCACAAGCCTGTCCAACACGTCCACGTAGCGATACGTGTTCTTGTAGGTCAGGTAGCGCCACATGCGGGTCTTGAGCGTGCGGTTGACTCGCTCCACCACCGCCGCCTTCACGTCGGGGTTCTGCGTGGTGAAGTAGTTGACACCGTGACTCTTGAACATTCGCTTGGTCGCGGCCCCGGTGAACTCCGTCCCCTTGTCGGTCTGTAGGCAGCGAGGAGTCGCCTCAGCGAATATCCTCTCGAACGCTGCAGCCACCTCAGGCCCGCTTTTCCTCTTCAGTGGTACCGCGAACAGCCGCTTACTGAATACGTCTATCACAGTCAGCAGGTAGTTGACTCCGTCGTTGTACCGGCTCAGGCCGCGCATGTCGTTCAGGTCCGCCTGCCACAGCTCCCGGGGCCCGAACACGGCGTAGCGGTTGCGGGGAAACCGCTTGCGCGCAGGCTTGTGCAGCGTGTAGGTGTCCTGGGCGCGCAGCCAGTCGGCTACCCGACGTTTCGGTAGGCGCGCGGCTCTGGCCAGGGCGGCCACCCCGCCGAGGGAACCGGGCTGGCTCGGGTCGTAGTACAGCTTCTCCATTACGGTGTGAACGGCTCCCAGTTGTCCAATGACGATTCCCGGTCGGGTTCCTCGGTTATTATCCTTCTCCTGGCCGCTGGGGGCCGCGGTCTCAAGCGGTCCAGTATCGGCGTCAACCTCGGTGAGAGGGGTGTCGACGAGGCTGTCGTCGTGTCTCCCCAGGGGCTCGATGCCGAGTCCAGTCCCACGCCTAAGTAACGCAACGCCGTGGGATTGCTCACGTATTCTTTGGGCACGTTCATGTCCTTCAAGGCGGCCATCACTTGATGCCAGCCGGTAGGCAATCGGTCCGCCCTTCGCGCTCTCACTATGCTGTGCGCGATGTCCACTATATTGGAATCGGGGATCTTCACCTTGTCCACGTACACCGCCCCACTTGCGTCCCAGGAGATGGGGCTGCCTTGCCGGGTCATGAATCGCAACAAGTTGCGCGCCACCGACCTGTAGATTTTTGAGAACGATTCCACAATGTCCTCCTCCGCCGAGGCGCTAGACTCGCGCTTCATCTGACTCGGACCTCCCGCCGCATCCTCCTCCCTCTCCTCACCCTCGATGATTGACAGACCTATGGGTTGACGTTTAGCCGCGGAAAAGTGCAGGAACCGCTGTAACACCTGCTGATATTGTTTCCATTTCTCCGTATCGTCCAGCCGCTTGTCGCTCAATATGCGATGCATCTCAGCGTCCAGGCTGGCTGGCTTATTGGCGCTACCTGCTCCTCCTCTTGGCTCCGGCCCTGGTCCCGGTCCTTCTCGCAATCTCTCGATGAGCTCCTGCGGTACAACCACCATTTTCCTAGCGTACTCCATGTCCGATTAGCTTCTGCGCTAGAACGGGCAGAACAGCGTTCAACAGCAGAGGTAGGAGGATCCCTCCGCCCCGTTGGACGAGGTAGTGTCGTTTCTTGGTCCAACCCTCGCCGCGTTTCACCAGCCGTCTGAGCGCCTGTTTGTGTTTGCTCAATTTGCGTTTGAGGCAGGGAGAAAGCGGTACGTTTCCGCGTAGCACGTTATACGCGCACTCGCACAACGACTTGATGCGACTCTTGTCGCACGCTTTTAACAGGGCCTTGCGTTCTTTGGGCGTAGCGTGTATTAGGGCCCTCAGCAGCGCCGCGTCCTTCTTCACACGGTGTGACATGATGACTGACGCTGGCGCGCGCTCGGCCTATTTATCACTTCTTCTTGGGCAGGTACACGTAGTTCACCGGGTCGTCTGGGAAAATGGTTGAACGTACGCGCATCTCTTCAGGCGTGGACTGTTTCAAGTCTATGAGCAGGTAGGCGTGCGGATCACGCGTGGCGTCCGCGTAAGCCTCCTCCACGAATTTTGGGTTCTCCGGGTATACTTGACGGGCGAGGTGTTTGATCTGAGCGCGATCCCTGGGATTCTTGAAGCACACTATGTAGTGGGCGTTCAGCGATATGTCGCGCTGGCCCCTGCCCTGGTGAAACAGGTTTTGCGTGATGAAGAACACGCTCATGTTGCGGTGGTGCGAGCCCTTGGTGAACAGGTCCGCCACGCCGGAGCCGGCCTCGCGCATCATGTCATCGACGATAACCAGGGCGGGCTCGCTACCGTCGTAGTCGTCCAGGTCCGGCAGGCCGGCTACGTATCGCACGGCAGAGTCCGCACGGCTCTTGCCGCCACCGCTGCCATAGTGCCAAGTGATGCGGGCGAACCGCGTATCGCACATGCGGTCGGCGTGCTCTATGAAGCGAGCCACGAAGTGCGACTTACCGCTGCCCGAAGGCCCGGCCACGATGGCGGTGAACGGGTGTTTCCACCTCAAGTCCATGGCGTCTACTGACCGCCGTGCACCGCCACCTCGGCTCTTGTAACTAAAGGTTCTTTTCTTGCTCTTTTTTATTTGATTTTATTTTTTCAATTTTGGAAGGAAATAAGGGAATAGGAAATACCGTTTATTTTATACAAATTCCAGGAAAGGAGATTTGCTGCCAGGAGGGCCGCTTCTCTTTACAAGGCTCGTCCTCGGCCCCACGCCAACGTTGTACTGGGAGATGGCGTTGTCGTCCAGGACTGCAAGGAACCGTCGAGGCATGTAGATCCGGATCGGGTCGTCGCCGACGAGACCCTCCAAGGTGGCCATCACCGCCTCGCCGTACGGTGTGTCCACCCGCTCGAATGAGCGGATCGGGTACACCGCGTTGTCCCGCAGATCTGCGATGCGAGTGTAACCCGCGGCCTTGCAGCTATTGAGGGCTGTCCTGAGGTCCATCTTCTGGTCCGTGTTGAGCATGGCGCAGCGGCTGGATGCAGAATGACCGGCTCTCGCCACCGAGTCGCCTTTTATTGGCGGTGTCTACGTGCCGACTCACGCGTATCAACAACATGATGACATAGTTAATCGCTCAATTCCAGGAAGGGTGATGTAATGGAAAGCTTTACTGCGTAAACAAGTGGATTGTTCTAGAAGCGTCTCGGTTATCAACTGCTTAGTGGAAGTTTCCACGCTCAATTCCAGGAAGGCTGACGTAATGGAAAGCTTTACTGCGTAAACAAGTGGATTGTTCTAGAAGCATCTCGGTTATTAACTGCTTAGTGGAATTTTCCACGCTCTCTCGTTTACTGAGTAGCGCGCTTGGAGTGTGCGCTCCTCTTGGTTTTCCCTGAGATGATGCAATCGGTCTTTCGCCAGGTGGGTAGAGGAGTAGCGGTCCTAGTGATCCCGTCGTATCTTGTCTCTCCCGTCTCGCTATTTACCAACCATAGGTTTTGCAATCTGGATAGCAGGTCCTCTAGACATATGCAGATTTCATCGTTTCGCTCCTCGTCCAAGTACAAGCCGCAACTGAACGTGGGGCGACCTCCTTTGAACACATTCATCTTCAACAGTACATTACCGCTGTTGGTAGGGTTCTTCACAGTATACTGATATCCGCCAGCGGACCAGCACAGTGTCGGGGAATCGATAGGCACTTCCTTCCTCTTTACAGTCCACCCATCGAGCTTTTTCTTCTTTGACGCACATCCCTGCTGAACTGGCGGTGCGTTGGCGTTCTCATCGTTCATTGCGTTCAGCTCCTCTAGGAAGGAGCGGATCGTTTGGTCCACTTCGGCTGCGCTGACTCCACTTCCGTTCATGATGACGTCTCGAACAACACTGAGGTCGCGCGGCTCTGCCTCGGTTTTATACCCAGGTTGCACGCTTCAGCGAACCTTCTAGAAGCTTCCAGAAACGTGAGAGGTGGTCTTTCGCTAACGGGGAGCACTCCAGTCAGGAGGCCTCATGCAACACACTTGTCGGAACCTTCTAGAACGGAGGAATGTGGGAGTGATGAGGGGTCTGGAAGGCCGCTAATGAGTAAACAACCCCGGGCAGTCACGTAGGCCCTAGCACGCGCCTCGACACGTGACATCGCGGAGCCGCTTGCAGGTTGGTTTAGTCAAGCCGGCATACAACGTGTAACGAAGTCACATCAAATTCGGTCGGCAAGCAGCTGAGATCCCATAAGGAAAACACGTTTGAAAATTAATAGCGGGCCCGTTTAACAGTGGATTTTCAATATTCTTTAAGCGATGGTTTACTTAAGCCGCTGCCCAACATGTGGTGAAGTTTCATCAACATCGGTCGGTAAACAGCCGAGATCCTATAAGGAAAACACGTTTAAAAATTAATAGCGGGCCCGTTTAACAGTGGATTTTCAATTTTCTTTAAGCGATGGTTTTCTTAGGTCACGGCCTGACATGTGGTGAGGTTTCGTCAAAATCAGTCAATAAACAGCTGAGATCCCATAAGGAAAACGCGGTTATAAATTAATAGCGGCCTTGTTTAATGGTGGATCTATGGGGTTCTTACGTCATTCGCTTCTTTGGGGATAGGCCTACACTCTGGAAAAAGTCCCGTGGGAATCGGTGGATAAATAGGCTAATTATTAATTTTCGAAAGTTTTTTCCTCATGTTCAAGGTCATCACGAAAAGTGCTGCTGGCGGCCGGGGGGGGGCCTGACGTCACGGGGGGGGGGCTGACGTCACCGGGGGGGGGGCTGACGTCACCGGGGGGGGCTGACGTCACCGGGGGGGGGGGGACGTCCTCGCGTCCACGCGTCCACACCGCGCCTATGCTGGTTCTGAACGCTCCAATGCCCCCTACTTAAGCAAGATATTCAATTTTACTTATTCTCCATAAGATTTACATTGAACAACGTACTGTGTTTAGCAATCTCAATATCTCGGTCACCAATTGACGTAGAGCGATAACCAAAATACCAAATTGTTTGTTTTTTAAGCTGAATTTAATGGTGTAAACTAAAATTTGGGTTTACAAATAATTATATGTAAAAAGTAAAAAGAGGATTTTGGGGTACAAAACTCCCCTTAAAGTAGAGCGACCTGTCTGGTTCTCGAACTCATGAAAATAGATGCTGCCTTACACGTTTATACCAAATTTCATCAAGATCGGACCATTTTTAAGAAAGTTATCGTGCCTACGGACACACACACACACACACACACACACACACACACATATATATATATACTCGTACATAAATATGAATTTGAACGAATGGTATTTTTGGCATCTGGGGGCCTCAAAACGAAAAGTTATCATGGTCCTGGGCTTATGTCTTACCATGCCACCTACGGCAATAGCTTCTTCCCTATAGGAGAAATTCGCTAAAAAGAATTTGAGTTAATTAATACAAATGAATTGTTTTATAGCAAATCAAATTTAGCTTAAAAACCAAATATAAGTTTTCTTTACTAAAGTAGCAAGTTGAGTAAGGAAGTAGATTTATACCCCACCCTCTCCACAGTGATATACTCTCTCTACAGCCATCCAATCCCTTGACTGATAACAAACTCCTTATCACTACAAGTAGTGTTTTGTTTTCCTTAACAAAGCTGACACAATGGTATGTTTTTTTTTCATTTTAGTTCTAACAACAAAAAACTAATTAATGATTTAATTCCTAAATGTTTTGTAAAAAAAATTACAAAACAAAGATTCTGAACAGGTAATTTTGGTCTAATACATAGAATTTAATATAAAACGGTTTTGTTAAGTCAATGAACTTGTCAAAAGGCCATCATCACACACATTCATTATGGCACTTTACCAAATAACATTCAAAATTTATAGTGCCAACAATAGTAAACCACACATTTAGAGAACAGCCCTTTAGGAAAAACCACTAGAAATTGTATCCATGATTGTCTTACTATTTCACTGTTTTAAAACTATAATTATCTAGCTAAATTACGAATACTAAAAATTTAAGTGACAATTATTATCTCTTCCCGTTATTAGTGTCACAAATCTTCATAGACGTCTAGGGAGTAATATGGTATAGTTCCCTTACATAGTAGTTTCAAAGAGGTTCATCGATTCTGATCTCAACAACCACAAACGACTGGTGGTGTGAAATTAATAAACTTAATTACTTATGGGTCTACAGGTTCCAATTACCGGGCAACAGTTGTTGCAGAATATAGCTGGGAGGGAGCAAATGATACACGCTGTAATTACTCTACTCTCTTACCCGCGCGCATTCTACTCGTATAAATTAAATGTAGAATGTTTGCTTGGTTGAAGTCAAACGTCCCTTATCCTCTACCCTGTTAGAGTAATTTGTTTATGTACTGTTACTATTAAATTATCGAATATATAATGCAACAACACTTGAACATTACATCCATTACCGTAATCTTATTTCCTTCACATAGTCTATTGCCATTGAATACTCTTTAATTGTACAACCAAAGTAAATAATATACTGATGTGTAAAGTCTTTGGATATACTGTATAGTTTTGTTATAAATGCAACTAGATTCAACCATATTCAACCAATAATTAAGATGTTCATTTTACTGAAGCTATTAATTGTGTAAAAATATTGTCTATAAATAAACTATGAATAATTATTGAGCATTTATTATATTTTCCGTCATCGTTTTGATGTAAGTTGGAAAATGTTCATTCTTCTAGACTGTAAAAGATAATGCGGTGTAAACAACGTTTCAAACCGTTGAACATGGATCGTGGTTTTACTCGATACATCACCAATGCCCAATACCATCCAAGCATTTACCCTCGACATTTAATCTAACTGATCCCGCTTAAGAAGAGACGTTTGATTCCTCGAGCTGAATTAAGCGATCTCATTACTAGGAGACGAATCGCTAACAAGGTTAATAACTGTATCGGATTATATACTTGCAAATATTCTAATTAAGAGCTCTTGTATCATATCGGGGTAGCAAAACACCCAAGTGACTATGAGATTGACCAACCAATGGTAAAGTATTTAAATGGAGACGACTTATTACTCAGTGGCTATGCTTTAAGCTTATGGTTGAACTGTTTCACTGTTTCATACTTCATGATGGAATAGCCACTAACAGTTTCGCTCAGTTTGCAAGTACTAATGTGTCACAACGATGACTTTCGTGTAGATATTACAATGAATTATCGATCAGGTAATAAACATCATATATGAACAGTATTTGACAATCTCTGTCACGATTAATTGGACAAGGAATTAGCCAATTTAAATTATAACTATTATTTTTATTACTTTAGTTATATCTTGCTGAAATATTTGGAAACAAAGACAAAGACTTATACGATAGTATAACTAGAATATCTAAGTATATACAAATTAGTCAGTGCCACACACAACAAATTAATTATTTAATACCTAAGGAAATACAAAACGTTTAATGTTATTGATTTGAAAAAAAGTTATAATAGAAACATTAAGCAGCATCATGAACATTGACAACACAATACAAGTGATGCAAGTGATACGACTGTATATGTGTGATAATTCATCAAACTGTCAAACAGTGAACAAAGCAGATACAATACAGATATCGTAACTTTTGTCACCTTATCGTCTGACAGTAAGAAACTGATTTTGTTATTGACCTGAGGTTTTACATTCTGTGGCCTCACAAATTCGGTTTCATTGTACTGTTAGACAGTATCGGTATTGTATTTTCGTTAATATCTGGTGAAGATTTAGATTAAATATGATGAAGGTAAACAAAAAATGGTCGTTTATAGATTTAGATGCCAATTATGAAATATTATACCTTTTTACAATTTTTGTAAATCAGTTATTTTCACAGCATTAAAGAGTAGAACGTTGGTTGCTCTGAACATGTCAAGCCAATAGTCTATCTTCGTCCAGGTGTTGTGGGTAATATCAGCTTTATTTTAATGTCACCAATGACAACTTCAACTCTTGCAGTACAGCAACAGGTGCAGTACTGACGTGAACAAAACCAGTTCCGAAATATTTCACTGTATTATTGATCTTTTATCACTAGTCGTCAAGTGTTTTTTTTATCTGATGGATTTTTTTATGTAATGGATACTGGGATAGAGGACTGATCCTGCTCACTCATCGATTATAAAATGAAGTTAAGCAAGTTTATCCAGTTGCTGCAAACTTCCGTACGAGTTAGATCTTTAAAAAATTTACAAAAGGATATTTGAACAAGAAATATATACATTTTACTCAAATTTTTATCTTCCTGTTCATTATTGTTGGATATTTTGACGTAGTTTGTAATTAAAGTAGCGTAGCCTTGGTTTTTATTCCACAGTATCGTTTATAACTAATTTTGATACAAAGTTAGTGTACTAATGACAAAAGTTGTGTTAAGGTGGAATGTTGTAAATAGCACAGAATTAATCCTCCATACCTGTTTAATTGTTACTATCATACACAGGGAAATGAAAACTTGTATGGTAAATGAACTGTACTAACAATCTGGTGGGTTATTATGTTATGTTATTATCATGGTTTTTTCGTGAGTGAAGGAGTTTTAGGGTTAAGAATCGTAGTAAGTATGATTTGTTGTCATTTGATTTTTAGTTCCATTGTAAAACGAACAATATGATAAGTATCTCTCATGTATAACTATTATTTTTATTACTTTAGTTATATCTTGCTGAAATATTTGGAAACAAAGACAAAGACTTATACGATAGTATAACTAGAATATCTAAGTATATACAAATTAGTCAGTGCCACACACAACAAATTAATTATTTAATACCTAAGGAAATACAAAACGTTTAATGTTATTGATTTGAAAAAAATTTAAAACATAAATTGTCATTAATGTCACAAATTCGTTTACCCCTCAACATTTTTAGAAGTTATTCAACTGATTTGGGTGCTATTTGTTTGGAATATGTAGCTCAAATGCATATTTAAAAAACATTACATTTGGCTTCTTTAAAATTGTATCCATACAGTTAACAAATGGTTATAATGGTTGAAGCTAATGAATGTGTCTAGAGAAAATCATAACTAGACACATATTATAACAACAACTAAACACATTTTTATTGAAGTAGAATACTTCTTAAATAACTTAATAATAAATGTTATCCAAACAAACATTTTGTCTGTCTACCTTTTGAGGGTTTCACCAAATGCCCAAGTGAGAAATATAAACACTTAGTATTAAAGTTATTTAATAAACTATACTCTTGATTAATGTTATTTTTACTAGTTTAAGAGTAAAAAATAACTCCTTTAATTGGTTTAGAAAGTTATTCGTCATAAAAAAGTATTTATTTGTGTAACTATGAATAAAAATAACATTCTTACATCTTAATAAACATTTCTTCGAGAGAAAAATAAGTTTTTTTTTCAAAAAAATACTTTACAACGTGTACAATGTTTGAATCCCCCCTAATCTTTGAGGAATAAAAATTGTAATTCTAGATTTATAAAATGATGTAGACGGATCAGTCACAGATGGAGAACATTCAAGACTTTAATTACATCTGTAAATCTCGTTGATGTGCAGGACAATTACCCAGAATGTACTAACTAACATCCAAAGCTTAGTAATGCCATTATTGTAATCATAAGACCTAATTTTTCGTCTAATAAATTAATTACCTATACACAATGAATATAATACATGTATGTGTATTTTAAATATAGCGTCCAACGCTTTTAAAGGTACGTACAAATAGGCCGCAAAGAGATTCATGTATGATCTCTAACCTAACCCTGAATAATTTTCAGTAATTTAAACGTTCTCTACATATTCTTTTTATATATATATGAAAGGTCGTCAGTAGTGTGCTTTTGCGGCTTTTGGCTCACTTGATTAATTGCTTCCGGAAGCGCTGAGTGAATAAATACGTCATCTGAGGCTGAGCCAGTGACGTAGGCGGTTTTGTGACGTAATGAGGGAAAGTTCAAGGTCACGGGGAGGGTGTTTTAAAAAAGTACTACCTCGCACGCGTAAAATTCGATTGTGATTCGATAGTTAATCGATAATAAATATCGAATGAAAATAATCGAATGAAACGATCGAATGATACGAGTGCGAGGTAGTACTATTACAAAATAACTTTATTTTATTAACAATGTTTGTTCTTAATTACAATACGAAGCTTCCGCCGATGTTGGTTAAAATCGAAGTTGATGATGCCGACGAGTCGCGATCATCGTGTTTTTTCCTGATGAAAGAAGGTAGATACTTCGATCCCTGTGCAGAGTCCATGTTGTTTTTTGTTGCGTAAAGTTCCAAAGATAAATCGTAACCGGACGCAATGAGAAGTCTTAACTCTTCATTAAAAACCTCGAGGTCTTGGAAAGTCGCCAGATGAATAGAATCATAATGAATACACCTAATTTTAATGGACATTTCAACAGAGAGCTCGATGTACACTGGTCAAGAGCTGGAGGTGTACTGAATATTCGCTAGCTAGCGTTTTGGTATCAAACCAAATTGTGGGGGTAAAAGTGTGGTGGGGCGGAGCAGATGGTAGGCGACAGGTGGTGCGAGGCAGATGGTTGCTACTACATCCACCATCATTAGTCAAACCCTATCAGAGATGACATTATTGCTTCTGCATCAGAAGATATTGTGCTAGAAACTTCATGTACTTGTATTTCATCATTTATATTGTCAGCTTGCTCAATATTAAAAGAAGAACATGTGGAAGAAACAGTAGTGCCTTGTATTGGCGAATCCATGTGAACTATGCAAGAGCCGCAGGTATACTGAAGTGATACAAGCATGTAGGATAGACACTCGCCTTTACCCCCCACCACACCAGTTTCCCCCACCAAGTTGTCACATCGCACAATAACTACGGGACATGCATTAGTTAGAGTCTAGCTGTGACTCTGTGAGGATCGGAGCTCCGTAACTAAAAACATTAACAATTCTTGCTTGACACTGTTTTTACGCAATCATAACAGTCACTGTGATCTAATTTATTGCATGTACTCATATGATGCATCTTGCGTAGCAGACAACTTGCTAAGATTGTTTCAGCCTGGAGTATTCTACGGCGAAATCGCACACAATCCACTAACAGCGTAGACCTTCTATCTTCACAGTCGGTGAAGTAGAAGGTGGTGGCAGGCGGACTGTTGAAGGACACCTTCGTCATATTTCTGTAAAACTGTGACATCTTTAGAATAACACAAACTCTATAGGTAGATGTTAATCCTGCAAGGGTTGAAAGTATAATGATATAGCGCTAGCGTGTATGATACCCACCCAACGTTACCTCGATATACTTTAAACTACCATATAACACACAACTACCATATAACACTCAATATTAACTAAAACGTAGAACTGATCTTAAAGCATATTATATGACATTATAAAAAAGCATAAAGCATAAAGCATTATATGACTATTGTAACACAGTTTGTACAAATGCAAATTAAATTAAAATCGACGTCCAAAACATGAACTGTTATCTGACTTATTCTCGTGACGATCGGTAGATTTCTTGGAAACCGAGTGTCGGATATAAGTACAATACCCCGTCGCCCTACTTTTATTCATTGTTCAGAGATTTATAGGGAAAGTAATTGCCTCAATGGTTTAAATTTGGATTATAACGAGAAATAGTACTTTTATAGTACGTTTAGTACATCAAACAAAATCAAAATAACATCCAAGAACTCCATTTGCTAGCCTTACAATCAAACTCTATCACCTTCTACCAGTACCTCATACAATGAGACAAATTATAATTGATGATAAAATGTTTGTCATTTAGGCGAATATCTTCAAAATTCTTATTTTTTTTGTAGATATTACCGTAGTCGGTTTCTACGGACCGTAAACGCTCCTTTTCAAAAAGTTTAAAAGAATCCTGCAGCAGGATTCAGAGATACACAAGTATTTTTTCTTATTTAGTTTTGTGAGCCTTTTTTTATTACAATTATATCCTGTAGAAAAACAAAGACCAAAACATTATTTTTTAAAGGGTAAACTAAAGGGAAAATTACAATTTTATTTTTTTATTTACCATAAGAATCAAACGTAAAAATACAACGTAAAACTCACCGCTGGCTATAGAAAACAGCAAAGATTTCACAGCCCGTTTCATGGGTAGACCAGACCGGTTACAATGTTGATTCCACAAGGTCGTTCGTGTCGCAGTCGACGCAGCGGCGCGTTCTTTGATACATTGGGGCAAATGGAGAATCGACGAGCAGTGCACATCAGCGGTATGCACAGGCTTCGGACCACTGCAATGCTGATGGAAAATGACTAGTGGCATGTGTTTATTTTTAAAATTTGGAAGCCACGTTATTAATGAATTTCCCAGTAAATTATAGAATTTGGACAATATGGGTACTAATGCGGGATGACACCGTTAGTTAATATGTTAATTATATTGAGACTATAAACTTATTTAGTCGAATTTGGAATTATATTAATAGTAGGTATTTCATATTTGCACATGGGTCTAGGTGTCCACTTACATGTTATACTTACCGCTCGCCTATGTTTATATACAATATCCATATATTTACTCCACAACACATATACGCCTATAGTGTAATTATATCTGTCCTGTTTACATGTTCTCCTCATAGGTTAGCACGTCAATAATAAAGCTAACATGATGCACCCTTTTTTATAGGCTTATTTAAGCATAAAAAAAGGATAAACCTTTAATTTGATGATATGTTAAAAATACTTAGTCATAGATTTAGGTCAAGGTCATTTAACAGTATTACAAGGAGGGGAACATATTAATTGGTGAGTAGCAACTGTTTTCACCTTTTAATATGTTCCCTTCCTTTCTTCACGTTTAACAATTATAAGAATTATGGTTCTAACGTAGCCGAGAATTTCCTTGTTTTCTTCATTTATATTGATTAATTTAAGTTCTGGAGAACCTCAGTTACTTCATCAATATCTAGTGTTGTCTCTGGAGGTAGCTGAGGCGTCATTTGGGTTTCCTGTAATTGATTTTCTAATAACTTAATATACTTTACAGCCAACATAATAGTTTGTAATCTAGATTTAGATTTTTCGGCATAGGGTACATGGGATTTTAGATGTTTAAACCCTTCAGCTAACCTTTGTACCCTTTTTCTTTCTGACTCGTTCCTTCTTTTTATTCCAATTTCTTTCATGGTGAATTCCATTGCTGAAGCTGGCGGAATAATGATGTCTAACACAAAATGAACAGGGTTATATAGACACCCCCCACCACCTTTTTAAATATATATCAAGCTGTTTGAAAATTGCTCAAAGTCCTTGATTTAGGTCAAGGACACTCAATGGTAATACAAAGAAGGGAACATATTAAAATGTGAATAGCGATTAATTTCACATTTTAATATGTTCCCTTCTTTTATTTAGGAACAAACAGAATAAGTAATTACATTTATCAATGGATGTTGTCTGCAGAAGAAAAATAAAGGAGGGCAGATCTAGAAGTTTTATGGAAAGGTGTTTTAATCATTTTGCAAGAAGTGGGTGAAGTTGTAAAAATACTCTTCATCAGGGGTTAGCATTCGGTATTTGTTAAGGAAGTACAGTTCACTCAGTAAAAGATGATCTCCATCTCGTAGTTCATCATCGGTAAATTGTTCTACGTCCGGAGTGATGTAAAGATCTATAGGTAATACTCCAAGCATCGTTTCTTCTTCTTTGTTATCAACTTCAGGCAAATAATACATGTGGTTTACAATAAGGAATCTGCTAACATTTGTTAGTATCCAAAGACCTGAAGTGAACATGGTATGTATGTACATCCACGCAGGCACCAAAACAATCGATAAGTCTCTGAAGTTTCGATCATGAACTTCTTCTTCATGGGTTTGTCCCCCAGCCTCTAACACATGAAAAAACAAACTAGTTCCGGATCGAGTTGATAAACGTTCCCTGCTAAGTGCCCCCATGGTTAAAGTAAAATTCAACGTTCGTATTTGGTTATATAGGGTATACTCCCCACTCTTATCCCCACTATTGTAGGGTATACTCCCCACTTACTATGGGTAGGAGCTATATATACAGGTAGCAATTGGTCAGCCAACCATTCTGCTTTCTGAATCACACCAACTATGAACCCCTGCGAGAGGAAACAAACCCTTCCCTCTAGACCAGTCGCTCCAAAAGGACAAAGCTCAATCCTTCACCAAGCACTAATGGGTATTGTTGAGGAAGAAGTAAAAAAGAAAGATGAACCCTTGCAAAAATCTTCTTCAAGCTTATCTTCAAGGTCTTCTTCTTCATCCTTGTCTTCAGTATCTTCTCCAAAAAAATTGACATCGCCTCCTCCAAGACAATCTACATCGCCTCCTCCTCCAAGACAATTTACATCACCTTCTTCAAAGCAACCGTCTGAAAAATTATTAAAACTACAACTATCAAGGAAATCATCGTTTTTACCTAGAGCGCAGTGCGCATATATTTTTAAAAAAGGGGGAAAGAAAGGTGAGAGGTGTACAAAGTCTTGTAGTTCAGGTGACAAAGTGTGCTACCTCCACACTAAGCTGAAATGCAAGAATATTCCGCCTCAACAACCTAGCAACAATTGTAAACCTGAAATTGTAAATACACAACGTCTCAGAATAAATCGTTTGAAGAAGAACAAAAAGTACTTGTTTGTTCGGAAAACTGGAAACAAAGAGGTAATTCTAAGATGTGATGAGCAGCATTTCATCTTAAAACTACCTAGAGGTCTCAAAATTCCCGATGGGGGTTGTAATTATTTAAACAGAAATTCATCTGGTAAATCTGTTTGGTCTACTTAAAAATTCTGAGACATTCTTTTTTTTTTGTAAAAAAATAAATATATTAGTTAACAACCTATTTGTTAACTAATATATTTATTTTTTTACTACTATAATGTGACCTTGACCTACTAATGACTTTAAATTCAAAACGTTTAAGTCCTCAAAGAAGGATAAGGATATCTTACATTAAGCGACCTGTCTTTTCTTCCTAAAGAGGGAAGCTTAGAACAAAACGATCCAGACTGCAAGCTCTATTTTATATTTGTGGATATGACATTAAAATGCTTGTAATAATTATTTTTCAGCATCTGTGTACTCATGTACAATCTCCGAATTGGCTTTGTCAGCATACAATTTGATGGTATACCCCTTACCCACAAGCTCAAACATTTGGACTTGGTGAAATACCTTAAAGATTTATTTCTGTTCTCAAACTAATTTATGAAACGTGAGCTGGGTCGCAGGATGCAAGAAGCATAGGAAACACGGCTTATATATGGCTCGTACTAGGAGTATTAGAGAAAGACGTATAAGTAATCCAATTAGGTCAAGGTTAAATAATCATTTTACCAAAAAAGGGGACAGATACATAAATGATTGAATTTTAATCATAGATGTATATGTCCCCTTTTTTGTCTTCAATCTTATTTTCTTTTAGTAATTTAGGAAACGTTTGGATTAATATAAAATGTTATGTTGATGATCCATTTTCTTTGGACTAATGACTCCATTGTCACGAGCATTCTCGTTAGCTGGATAAAACGATGATCATAGCTTGTCCTGTATGGATCCTGTTCACTAGTGTACACGTGACCTGTAGGCTTCCACATATACATGTCGTAACCAACCTCCATGTCAAGAAACCTTTCCAGTATTGTTCTTAAGACGATTAACTGATGGACATTCTCAATTTTTCTGGTTACTACAAGTGTTGCTGCAAGAGTAGACGTACTCATTTTCAGTAATCTACCAACTATATGTTTGCTTTGTCATCCTTACAAAGCTTTATATACCCTGTGATCACCCCTTCTACCACATATTCTAACTGGGTCAAGGTCATTTCTGATTAAAATGGGGGGTGGGGTGTGAGATTTGACAGGATCTCACACCCCGGAAACCTAAAGGGAAGTAGATATAATTTACAGTAAAGTCTGGCTAAAGTTCAAGCCACAATGAAAAGTTATTATTTTACAAATATAAAGTCACACAAATATTTAAATTGTACGAATCTAAAATAAAGGAGTCGGTGAGGAGCCTTAGGACCCCTCTCACCGAGGTCTAGCGAAAACCGGGGAAATGCGAAACCCCATCCGGTATGCAAAGAAGGTGCAGTGATCGGTTTGCGGGCCGTAAACACTGCAAAGCAAGAGCCGGTTTGCTGGCCGTACTCTTAAAAGCTAAGGAGAGCCGGTTTTCTTGCCGTACTCGCAAGGAAAGGAGATGGAGTTGAAGGGTGTCATTAATGTGTTTGTGTGTGTGTATGTGTGTATAAGATGTTAATAAATAAAAATAAAAAAATGTATAAATAATCTAGCCAAACTTTAAAGTAATTTAAAGAAAGGAGTTAGTACTATCTACAATACAAAATAAGCAAACAAGCAACCAAACATACAACATGCAACATGCAAAGGCATAAGGGATTAATAAAAAGTGTGCACATACTTAGTATTAACCCCTTATTTCTCCAGTTGTTCTTATAAAAAGAACAACTAGACAGTTGCACTGAACAGCGGAGATGGTACCATGTTAACACTCCACTGTACAGCAAGCAACTGATGTCAGTTACTGCATGGTTCGCTTATATAGGAGACGCGAAATTAACTCGGGTGAGTTTGATGAGGTTTTAATTTCGCTTTTATAGTAACTACGTACCATCAATCGACAACACTACACAAGGTTACATGTTTTTTTTTTTAAATATACATATATAAAATATACATATATGTCTGAATGGAGGGCGCAACCTTGTTATAGGACGCCTGTATACCTGTACGTATTGCTTTGCTTAGCATAAATAACTATAGGGAAGATGTCGAATATTACAAGTAGTTAAATTAGGTCAAGGTCAAATAAACATTAGCGGAAAAAAGGGAGAACAGTTTTAGAACTGTTCTCCCTTTTTTCCTAAGGAAACAGGATAAAGAAAATTAGTACATATCAACCTCTAGGTAAATTTCGTAGCGATAGAAGATTAACTTGCAAATCAGTCGTTCTAGGTAGTCAAATTTGTTTGTGTGCATCTTTCTGACGAAAGGGTTTCTCCCAGGGTTTCTGCTGTTGGCTAGGAGTTCAACGTAAATATTACCACCCTCACGGATGTGAATTTCAATTCGTTCAAGTATGATACGAGCTCTAACCATACTGTCAAATATCTCAAACCAACGAGCAAGGGTTGTATGACAGGCCATGCTGGGGATCAGAGGGTACATGGTGGAAAGGTGATGAGCAAAGAGTCAAGCAGTTTATATACCTTCCACAGGAGTGGGGTTAAGCTCACTATGAAATAAAAAATAAAAAAAGAATCAAAATTGTAGACATAACAATATATATATATATATATATAATTTAATAAAAAAGAGCTATAAAGAAAATTGGAAGAATTCTAAGTCGCAAAAGTGGGTCCAGGACTAATGGATTATTAAAGATTTTCAAAATTAAGGAAATAAAGAGCTACAATGTAGATGGGAAATACGCTAAGTCGTCACAGTGGGTCAAGGTCGTTCAAATTAAAAAAAAATTAAACTACTAAAGCAGCATACTACAATACAGTTAAAAAAGCAAAGACATGCGGAAGATTTTAAATACAAAAGCTGAACTACTAAAGCAGCGAAGCTAGTATGCAAGAAAAGAAAGACAAGGAAGAAACTAATTACTATAGCCAGACTAATAAAGCAGCAATATAACATGCAGGAAAAGACAGAGTGAAAGAGAAGGAGAAGAGATAAAGAGAACCCAGGTAGCGAGATATTACGAGGGGGGCGCCCTCCCCCCGCATTACCCCGCTACTGCAACTGGCCTCGCACTTTGGTACGCAGGACACTTGCATGGGAGCAGCCCCGACTTAGGTCGGCGACTGCTAAGGAACTGTCCGGAGCACTCGCTTATATGCCCGCGGGAGGGCGCGGGTAATTTTCCCGACACAGGGTAATTTGGTTGGGTATTTTGTTGTGTAATGCCTGCAGATTTAGTGGGGGTTTTAATTTCGCGTGTAACAGCTGGCGCGGGGCGTTCCCTTGACAGCTTGATTTAATGGCTTGCGTACCGGCTGCATTCTACTAGGTAATAAACTTTCGCACTCGTTTTGTTTTGCTGAACGCTAGTACAGGATGGGAATAAGTTCATTCCTTGTCGAGCACTCCAACATGAAGGTGTTTATAGTGGATGGAGAGAAGACAATGGATGTTACAGAATTGCATAAAAACAACCCAACAGCAAAAGTTAAAAGTATTATAAATATGAAGAAAAAAGAAGAAGATGAAAGCAATTTGAAGAAAGTAGTATTGAAGAAAGAAGAATCAATGAAAAAGAAGGACAGGACAGACCAGAAAGTAAAGAGAGTTTTGGAAAAAATGCGGATTCCTGTAGTACCGATTATGCCGCTTTCAAGGAATATAAAATTTCAAAATTTGAAGAAAGATCGAAAATATAAAGTCTGGAGGAAGAAAGGAAATAATTACAGTATCTGGAGTTTGGAAGGAAACGAAATTTTAATTGTACAGTTGCCTAAATCAACACCTCCACCACCTTCGGCCAACCATATACACTTAATGGTTAGGTCAAAGGGAGAGAAAAGAATTACTTTTGTTGAGTGAACAAAGGTAATTCATGGAATTACTTTTGTTCTCTCAACTAAGTAATTCTTTGATCAATAAAAAAAAATACTAAACGAAAAAAAAATTATAAAACAAAACTTAAAAAAAAACAAAAAAAACTGTCATGTGAGTGACTTCAATGTCTAGCTCCATCTGATGAGACTCAATCAAGTCGAAACAGTTTTTAAAACAGTTGGACAACATTAAAAGCATTATTTTCCTTTTATAGTTGTCAAGTCAAAACCTCTGTTTAAAATTCAACTTTTACTTACACGTCTTTTAGGAGAATAGTTTATAAACTTCTCTCAAAGACAATTCAAAACTGTCTGAATTTTCACAGCATTATATTTAACAAGAAATTAGACTGTTGCCACCGCATTCAAAGTAATTACACAAGCAACCGCTCGTTACAACAGACGTAAAAAACTTAGCGTCGACCGCGAGCGTCTGAGAATGCTCGTAAAAAACCAGTCGCAAAAAACCCGTCTACATCACATTGTACAAAAAAATGTTGCCAGCAGCTTCGGATGATTCAAAGTCGTATCATTATCACTATTGTCATATCTTAGATATCACTAAACGATTGCCAAATATCAACTTTGTATGGAACTTGACCTAATATCGCATAATACAAGTATAAAATCACATAGACGAAGTATTAATACGTAATGTGTGAAGAGTCCTATACCAAGTTTCGTCAGTATACGTTCATAAATAAGCGAGATATTACATTTTACTTTTCCTCCATAAGAATAACATTAGACAACGTACTGTGTTTAGCACTTTCAATATTTTGGAAACCAACTGACGTAGTATAATGTATAAGCTATTTGCTTCCAACTTGGAAAATAAAATGACATTTTTAAGAAGAGAGCAAATTATGAATAATGGATTTTTTTTTATATACATTCTTACATTAAAAATGTTGGCATTCTTCAAAGTATGAAAATATGAGTTTCTGTTTAATGTGTTTCTTATTTCAGTTTAGGTCAGCAAAATGCATTTTCGTATTAAATTTTAGCTTATATTTTTATGTAAAAGAACTGTTTAAATCTCATTAAAGCTTTAAAAATTAGAAACGTGTGTTCAATAAAAATTGTCATTTATTAAAAAATTAGATAGTTATAACAAATAAATAAAAATGCTATAAAAATTGATATATAAATAAGCAAAACATACATTACACTCAGTTTACTGACGTGTTGTTATGTAATGCTTTGAAAAATTATACTTCTTAAAAACACCATGCAAGCTAATTAGAGCCCCCATCCGGTATTACTAACTAAAAGCTATAAACAAATTTAATCGTCAACTTATTTGAAAAACGTGTACGGAAAATGATCTATAGTAATGTATGTGTCTACAAATTATTAGGTTTTACATACAAAATGTGTGCAGTTTAAACATTTATCATAGTACAATAATCACAGTAACATAGCTTACAATATGCCGCGGTGTTTCTAAGACATAAAAACAAAATTCTGCTGATTTAGAGGGGTTTTTAATTTCGCGGGGCGTTCCCTTGACAGCTTGATTTAATGGGTTGCGCACCGGTTGCATTCTACTAGGTAATTAACTCTCGCACTTGTTTTGTTTTGCTGAACGCTAGTACAGGTTGTGATTCTTCATTCATATTTAATTTAGGTACCTTTTGTTGTAACTAAAATAATTATGTTGTGTAGCTAGTTGAGGTATTTTGCATTTACGTATCCGTATTAGCGAATTTCCCCTATAGGGAAGAAGCTATTACCGTAGGTCTCATGGTAAGACTTAAGCCCGAGACCATGATAACTTTTCATTTTGAGGTCCCCAGATGCCAAAAATACCATTCGTTCAAATTTGTATATATGTATATATATATATATATATATATATATATTTATTTATATATATATATTTATATATATATATATATGTGTCCGTAAGCATGATAACTCTCGTAAAAAAGGCCCGATCTTAATGAAATTTGGTACAAATGTGTAAAGTACCATTTATTTGAACGAGTTCGAAAACCAGATGAATCGCACCATCCAAAGGGGGGTTTTTGGGGGGTTTTGTACCCCCAAAAATGTGTTTTTGGGGTTTTCACAGGTAATTTAAATTTAAATCAAATTTTAATTTATACCATTAGGTTGAGCTTAAAAAAAAAAAAAACAATTTGGTATTTTTATCATTGTTCTACGTCAATTGGTTACTGAGATATTGAAAGTGCTAAACACAGTACGTTGTCTAATGTTATTCTTATGGAGAAAAAGAAAAATTGTATATCTCGCTTATTTTATGAACATAAACTGACTAAATTTGGTATATGGCTTCATATGGTTGTGGTTTATTGTTGTTTGCACAAAAAAAACTATTTTTCGCCTATGGTTCCTGTAGCAGCAAACCTAGGTACTCGGTCCCCATGTTATTCTTATGGAAAATACTTAAAATGTTATATATCGCTTATTTATGAATATATATGGATGAAACTTGGTATGTGACTTCACATACATGAGATCTATTGGTATTTGCATAAAAACCCATTATTTTGTGTGCCTTGTTGCAGCAAACCTGCGTACTCATCCCCAATGTTATTCTTATGGAGATTAATTAATATTTTAAATATCGCTTGTCTGTGAATACATTTCTTACGAATCCTGTGAAGTGTTTTAATGTGTTATGTTATATGTTCATTCGAAATTCGCTGAGTATGCAGGTTTGCTGCGACGGGGGTATTATTACTTTAGTGTGAGCTGCCCCCCATTATATATCATTGTGAGATACGATTAAGACGTCGGACATCGCCTATACCAAGTTTCGTCAGTATACGTTCATAAATAAGCGAGATATTACATTTTACTTTTCCTCCATAAGAATAACATTAGACAACGTACTGTGTTTAGCACTTTCAATATCTCGGAAACCAATTGACGTAGAGAAATTATCAAAATACCAAGTTGTGTGTTCTTTTAAACTGAATCCAATGGAAAAACTACAATTTGACTATTTCCAAATTTATATGTAAAAAAAAAAAATAAGAGTTTTGCAAACAACAAGATTAGTTTTGTGGGACGTTAAAAGTATAAACTGTAAATACCCCCGTTGCAGCAAACCTGCACACTCAGCTAGTTTCAATTAGTTTTGTGGGACGTTAAAAGTATAAACTGTAAATACCCCCGTTGCAGCAAACCAGCACACTCAGCTAGTTTCAAATGGTACTTCACTACCTCATAAAGTCACTTACCAACTTTCATCAAAGCACCTTCATAAACTAGCGAGATATTAATTTTTATTTATTCTCCATAACAAAAACATCAAGTACCACAAAAATCAGATATTTATTTAAATACCAATGTATTACCGCTAGATAAAGTAACATACCAATTTATGTTCATAAACAAGCAAGACATCACAAGTTTCTTATTCCCCATAAGAATAACAATATAGCTGCTGATTACGCAGGTTTGCTTCTAACTAAAAGCTATAAACAAATTTAATCGACAACTTATTTGAAAAACGTGTACGGAAAATGATCCATAGTAATGTATGTGTCTAAAAATTATTAGGTTTTACATACAAAATGTGTAAACATTTCTCATAGTACAAGAATTACGGTAACATAGCTTGCAATATGCCGCGGTGTATCTAACTACGCCAGTAAAACAGACAACGTTCTGTGTTTAGCACTTTCAATATCTCGGAAACCAATTGACGTAGAGAAATTATCAAAATACCAAATTGTGTGTTCTTTTAAACTGAATCCAATGGAAAACACTACAATTTGACTATTTCCAAATTTATATGTAAAAAATGATGAGTTTTGCAAACAACAAGATTAGTTTTGTGGGACGTTAAAAGTACAAACTATAAATACCCCCATTGCAGCAAACCAGCACACTCAGCTAGTTTCAAATGGTACTTCACTACCTCATAAAGTCACTTACCAACTTTCATCAAAGCACCTTCATAAACTAGCGAGATATTAATTTTTATTTATTCTCCATAACAAAAACATCAAGTACCACAAAAATCAGATATTTATTTAAATACCAATGTATTACCGCTAGATAAAGTAACATACCAATTTATGTTCATAAACAAGCAAGACATCACAAGTTTCTTATTCACCATAAGAATAACAATATAGCTGCTGATTACGCAGGTTTGCTTCTAACTAAAAGCTATAAACAAATTTAATCGTCAACTTATTTGAAAAACGGTAAAGTGATTTACGGTCGATAGCTCTCCACGTTTCAATTATTTTTTTAACGAGTTGTATGGAAATAACCTCTCCAAAGTTAACAGCATCGTCGGCGATTCTAGCTCTTTACAACTTAAACAAACAAAATATTATCAATTGATCTATGGCAACGTCTGAATGTGTTAACAATTGGATAGGGTAGAAATGTGAATATATGTATGTCTTACAAGTAGGGCTACATTAATATCAAAATGTATTGCCTGTTATTACAAATATTACGATTCATAATTTAGTAAGACACACTATAATGGACAAACTTCAAAGTACTTGAAAGCATGTCTTAACTACCTAATCTTAAACAAAACAAAAAATTTCGTTGAACTTTCCTCATTAGATAAAAACACAATACATGCCATTTTCTGTGCAATGTATTAAGCTATATATTTACTTTTAATTTAAATTTTCGAATAAATAAAAACTACCTATCCACCGCATTAATAAAGCGCAATTTAATCCACAAATATTGTATACCTTTTTGAAGATGTATAATATCCAATCACATTTTTATACACTGAAAACCCAATACAATTATGAATGTTTATACTGGCACTAACAACAAACAAAAAAAAATTGTATCACAAAATAAAATTTTATCATACAGATCAAACTACATACATGAGCTGTAAAACCGCAAGTCGGAAAGCATGCTGAACGCGCAACACACTTGCACTACAGACTATAGGCTGAGACCCAGTTCAGTCATATCGGTCCGTAAAAGTTGATTATACAAGGTCATTTGTACCGCACAATATCAAAGTCAAACCACTCACCGGGAGCCGAGGGACCGAACACCGCTTTTATTAACACATTTTTAACACTCGTTAACAGGTCGCTACCAAGGCCGAAGCAAATCGTACGTCTTTTTGCGGAGTGAATTGGTAACCGGATTGGCTGACCGTGCGCGGCGCCGGACGTAGGAGATGTAATCTTAAAGACCATCAAAAAATTGTAAATGATTATTTTTAATTTGGTAAAGGGCCATAAGAATAATGTAGCAGTAGATAAACCCTGCCAACAATTATTTCGAGATCTAAAATTAATTACCTTACTATGACTGTACGTATGAGAATTGTGTTGGTATTTCATAAAGTATAAACAATCATTTAAACAATCATTTTCCGCATATTCAAAATACAAGACTAACTTTTTAATTTATCCACTCACTTAACCTCAAAATTAAAAAAAATCATCCAAACTACATGACTTGTAAAATCGTGAACATGTTTATGTTATTAGAGGGATTATTTTCAATAGTTTTTTAAGAAAAATTAAAGAATATTTGTTTAATAATGCACTTTGTTGTCTACATGATTTTTTTTTTGAACAATAATATTAAGTTTATCTAAGTTAAGAGGCAAAACTGTACATCATGTAAATCTAGTTAGGCTTGGTTTTGACATTTCTTTATGCATAAAATTGTATATTTTTTATGGAGAAATAAAATTCTGATTATGATTCAGTCCAATTAATGTCTTATTGGTTTAACTAGTTTAACTAGTTAATTCATTATTTTTTTTTTTTACGTTTCATACTTGGAGGTCGAATAGGTTTACAGTCTGGCATACTGAATCTTTTTTTTAAAGACATTTTGGATGTATTTTGATTGATTGATTTGCTGTAATTTGTCCATCTTTGTAGTGAATCTGACAGTTCCAATACAGTGGTTTAGTTAGCCTAGTTCAGTAGTGGGTAAACTAGGGGGGAGGGGCCACTTTCGACACTTTTTTCCCATGTTATTCTTATGGGGATCAGTTTTTGAACACTTGCCCGATCCTACCCTACACAAATTTCCTTGTTAGCCTGTACTAATGTCCAACCCTTGCCTATGTTAAATATATTTTCCCAATCCCCATCCCTCCTCTATATTTTTTAAAATTAATTTTCAAATTCAGGCTAAAAAACTATCTTTAGTGTTTATAGTCCGATTTGTCTGCAATTTGGATATGTTATTGTCCTAGTAATAAATTTCACTTACATTTCTCAAATTCACTATTACGGTCAAATTAAAAAAATATTTTTGAAAAATACTGCCAATTGCCAACTTCTTTATTTACTGTGCGATTTATTTAGAATTTGGATATGTTATTGTCCTAGGCAAGTGTTTTAATAAATTCCACTTACATTTCCCAAGTTCACTATTACGGTCAAATTAAAAAAATATTTTTGAAAAATACTGCCAATTGCCAACTTATTTATTTACTGTCCGATTTGTATAATCATTGCTCTACGTAAATTGGTTACTGAGATAGTGCTAAACATAGTACGTTGTCCAATGTTATTCTTATGGAGGATAAGAGAAGTTGTATATCTCGCTTATTTATCAACTTATCCTGACGAAACTTGGTATATTGCTTCATTTCATTGTGGTCTATTGATATTTGCACAAAAAACCATTTTTTGGCCGATAGTTCCCGTAGCAGCAAACCTGCATACTCAGCCCCATGTTATTCTTATGGAGAATAAGTAACGTGTTATCTCCTTTCATTATGAACATAAATTAATAGCACTTGGTACAGTATGTGGCTTTACCTAGTTGAGTTGAATTGATATTTCTATAAAAGCCCATTTTTAGTGTTCCTTATTTCAGAAAACCAGCATACTCAGCCGCCATGTTATTCTCATGGAGAATAATTAAAATGTCATAAATCCATTATTTATGAATGTATATTGATAAAACTTGGTATGTGGCTTTACGTGGTATTAAGATAAAGTAATATGCATTGGTTTGCTGAGTATGCAGGTTTGCTGCTACGGGGGTATTAATTTACTAAGAAGAGTTGTGTGAATTACACTGTCAAATGCTTTTGACAGATCCATAAAGATCCCTAGGCTTGGGTCCCCTGCATCAATTGAGTCAATTATTGATTCTTTAAAAGAAACATTTGCTGTAATTACTAATTTTCCACAACAGAAACCATGTTGAACACTATCTACCAAATGGTTTTTTCCAGGAATAGGAATTCTGTTAATGGAGTAGCTGTCGGTAGGAGAGCAACAGCTTCACAACAGTTCCTTTCATTTCCAGATATAATTCCTAATTGAGATCAAAAATAGCTTATTATTTAATACGGGGAGGTGAAGATAACCATCATATTATAGCTATTAATTGCGCCCCACGTTTTTAGTTGTAAATCTTACAAGTATTTTCATAGCTACTAAATATTCACAATCACAAATGTTCAAGGCTATCTATATGGGGCCAGGATAAATTATTTTCTACTTTTTAGTCCGTTTTAAAAACGTGGTATTTTAAAAAGTATTTGTTATTTAATAAATTATTTATGAGTAATAATAATAATAATAATAATATAATAATTAATAATATTAATTAATAATTATTAATAATTTATTAAATAAAAACAACTTTTTAAAATACCACGTTTTTAAAACGGACTAATAAGTAGAAAATAATTTATCCTAGCCCCATATAGATAGCCTTGAACATTTGTGATTGTGAATATTTAGTAGCTATGAAAATACTTGTAAGATTTACAACTAAAAACGTGGGGCGCAATTAATAGCTAGCAAACCTGCATACTCAGCCCCATGTTATTCTTATGGAGAATAAGTAACGTGTTATCTCCTTTCATTATGAACATAAATTAATAGCACTTGGTACAGTATGTGGCTTTACCTAGTTGAGTTGAATTGATATTTCTATAAAAGCCCATTTTTAGTGTTCCTTATTTCAGAAAACCAGCATACTCAGCCGCCATGTTATTCTCATGGAGAATAATTAAAATGTCATAAATCCATTATTTATGAATGTATATTGATAAAACTTGGTATGTGGCTTTACGTGGTATTAAGATAAAGTAATATGCATTGGTTTGCTGAGTATGCAGGTTTGCTGCTACGGGGGTATTAATTTACTAAGAAGAGTTGTGTGAATTACACTGTCAAATGCTTTTGACAGATCCATAAAGATCCCTAGGCTTGGGTCCCCTGCATCAATTGAGTCAATTATTGATTCTTTAAAAGAAACATTTGCTGTAATTACTAATTTTCCACAACAGAAACCATGTTGAACACTATCTACCAAATGGTTTTTTCCAGGAATAGGAATTCTGTTAATGGAGTAGCTGTCGGTAGGAGAGCAACAGCTTCACAACAGTTCCTTTCATTTCCAGATATAATTCCTAATTGAGATCAAAAATAGCTTATTATTTAATACGGGGAGGTGAAGATAACCGTCATATTATAGCTATTAATTGCGCCCCACGTTTTTAGTTGTAAATCTTACAAGTATTTTCATAGCTACTAAATATTCACAATCACAAATGTTCAAGGCTATCTATATGGGGCCAGGATAAATTATTTTCTACTTTTTAGTCCGTTTTAAAAACGTGGTATTTTAAAAAGTATTTGTTATTTAATAAATTATTTATGAGTAATAATAATAATAATAATAATATAATAATTAATAATATTAATTAATAATTATTAATAATTTATTAAATAAAAACAACTTTTTAAAATACCACGTTTTTAAAACGGACTAATAAGTAGAAAATAATTTATCCTAGCCCCATATAGATAGCCTTGAACATTTGTGATTGTGAATATTTAGTAGCTATGAAAATACTTGTAAGATTTACAACTAAAAACGTGGGGCGCAATTAATAGCTATAATATGACGGTTATCTTCACCGTCATATTACCGTGTAAATTGATTTACAACAGACATTATTTCAATTAAATAATACTTAGTTTTTTGCTCAATCTATTGAAGATTTTCTAAGAGCACGGTGTACCAATTTAAGTGCTTGAAATAATTGTTAATTGTCAATGAGTAGTATGCAAATATTCAATTGCTCTCTTTGTATAAGTGTTTAAATTTTTACATTATGACAAGAAAATAAAAACTCGCTTGATTCTATTTTTCCAAAAAATCAAATGTAATACGTATAAAATATCTAAAAAAAAAACTGCTCCAACGACATAGTTTACAATATTTAAAGATCTAATTTATGAACTAATAATTAGCGTATATTTAATAAAAGTTACTTCTGAACAAATTTAATTTCAACTAAAAATTACTTTTATTTTTTGATTTATTTGGACTTTACCTATCGCTTCTAGTGTTTAAAACTACACTACGTTTCGGGAGGTAAGGAAACTCCTCCCGTTATCAAGTGAACCCTACTTACATCTAAATATCAAACTCTTACACCTAACTAACCTACAGCTTCCCGTGTTTGCCCGTCAGCTTGGAGGCCACGATGCAGAACAGGTAATGTATTGTCAGTTTTTCATTTGTTCGTATATATAAATGTTGTGTTAGTGTATTTTATTCGATTTTTTGTATATATATATATATATATTTGTTATCTTTCTGTTAGTCAAATTAAATTGTAAAGGAAAATATTAAAAAAAAATGTAGGTTAGTTAGGTGTGTATATAAATTTTGTGTTAGTGTATTGTATTTTATTTTTTGTTATCTTTGTGTTAGTGTAAATTAGAATGTAAAAGAAAAATCAAAAAAATCCCAAAAAATGTAGGTTAGTTAGGTGTAAGAGTTTGATATTTAGATGTAAGTAGGGTTCACTTGATAACGGGAGGAGTTTCCTTACCTCCCGAAACGTAGTGTAGTTTTAAACACTAGAAGCGATAGGTAAAGTCCAAATAAATCAAAAAATAAATTCAAATCCATCGCTATTATGAGTTTTAAAAATTACTATTTTTAAACAACAATATTCTTTTGTTTTGACTTTAAACTCCACAAACTCAATTCTAAATTTTTTTTTAAATTCTCAAATTAGTTTTTCTAACATAGATAGATTTTCCTGGATATAATACCTGTCTAGAACTTATTTTAAACCCAGAAATTACTG
Organism: Allygus modestus; assembly: GCA_963675035.1. Taxonomy (NCBI): domain Eukaryota; kingdom Metazoa; phylum Arthropoda; class Insecta; order Hemiptera; family Cicadellidae; genus Allygus; species Allygus modestus. The sequence goes on along the minus strand of OY776112.1, from coordinate 77,371,527 downwards.
TAATAATTAGTTAAAAATGTTAAGGAATTTGTAAGATCTGCTTTTGAGATCAGAGTTGCAAACTTCACTCATGGTATAGGATATAGATCAATCTCTACAAAGGCCTTACAAAAAGATGTTTGGTCTTCAGAGCCTCAGACGGATGTTCAGTGACACTTTAAAGTGTCGCGATCGGATTCCAGACCAGACCAGCCGAGGGAGGGTCCGTCCACAAATGCCAAGGACGCAGTGAAGGTCGCACAGCCGATAGTGTTATGTCAGCGAAAGGTCGCAGGACAACCGGTCTAGCGAAAGTGTTAACTGGACTACACTGACGGCCTTTCTCTCTGTGGCGTGGCAACGCGTTTCTATCATATTAAGTTCCTGTTATTTTTTCTTAATTTTTTTACTGCTTTGTAGTCTTTGGATACTACAGTGAGCGGGTGTTTCTCGACGAGGTTAATATATTTAAAAAGGTGGTGGGGGGTGTCTATATAACCCTGTTCATTTTGTGTTAGACATCATTATTCCGCCAGCTTCAGCAATGGAATTCACCATGAAAGAAATTGGAATAAAAATAAGGAACGAGTCAGAAAGAAAAAGGGTACAAAGGTTAGCTGAAGGGTTTAAACATCTAAAATCCCATGTACCCTATGCCGAAAAATCTAAATCTAGATTACAAACTATTATGTTGGCTGTAAAGTATATTAAGTTATTAGAAAATCAATTACAGGAAACCCAAATGACGCCTCAGCTACCTCCAGAGACAACACTAGATATTGATGAAGTAACTGAGGTTCTCCAGAACTTAAATTAATCAATATAAATGAAGAAAACAAGGAAATTCTCGGCTACGTTAGAACCATAATTCTTATAATTGTTAAACGTGAAGAAAGGAAGGGAACATATTAAAAGGTGAAAACAGTTGCTACTCACCAATTAATATGTTCCCCTCCTTGTAATACTGTTAAATGACCTTGACCTAAATCTATGACTAAGTATTTTTAACATATCATCAAATTAAAGGTTTATCCTTTTTTTATGCTTAAATAAGCCTATAAAAAAGGGTGCATCATGTTAGCTTTATTATTGACGTGCTAACCTATGAGGAGAACATGTAAACAGGACAGATATAATTACACTATAGGCGTATATGTGTTGTGGAGTAAATATATGGATATTGTATATAAACATAGGCGAGCGGTAAGTATAACATGTAAGTGGACACCTAGACCCATGTGCAAATATGAAATACCTACTATTAATATAATTCCAAATTCGACTAAATAAGTTTATAGTCTCAATATAATTAACATATTAACTAACGGTGTCATCCCGCATTAGTACCCATATTGTCCAAATTCTATAATTTACTGGGAAATTCATTAATAACGTGGCTTCCAAATTTTAAAAATAAACACATGCCACTAGTCATTTTCCATCAGCATTGCAGTGGTCCGAAGCCTGTGCATACCGCTGATGTGCACTGCTCGTCGATTCTCCATTTGCCCCAATGTATCAAAGAACGCGCCGCTGCGTCGACTGCGACACGAACGACCTTGTGGAATCAACATTGTAACCGGTCTGGTCTACCCATGAAACGGGCTGTGAAATCTTTGCTGTTTTCTATAGCCAGCGGTGAGTTTTACGTTGTATTTTTACGTTTGATTCTTATGGTAAATAAAAAAATAAAATTGTAATTTTCCCTTTAGTTTACCCTTTAAAAAATAATGTTTTGGTCTTTGTTTTTCTACAGGATATAATTGTAATAAAAAAAGGCTCACAAAACTAAATAAGAAAAAATACTTGTGTATCTCTGAATCCTGCTGCAGGATTCTTTTAAACTTTTTGAAAAGGAGCGTTTACGGTCCGTAGAAACCGACTACGGTAATATCTACAAAAAAAATAAGAATTTTGAAGATATTCGCCTAAATGACAAACATTTTATCATCAATTATAATTTGTCTCATTGTATGAGGTACTGGTAGAAGGTGATAGAGTTTGATTGTAAGGCTAGCAAATGGAGTTCTTGGATGTTATTTTGATTTTGTTTGATGTACTAAACGTACTATAAAAGTACTATTTCTCGTTATAATCCAAATTTAAACCATTGAGGCAATTACTTTCCCTATAAATCTCTGAACAATGAATAAAAGTAGGGCGACGGGGTATTGTACTTATATCCGACACTCGGTTTCCAAGAAATCTACCGATCGTCACGAGAATAAGTCAGATAACAGTTCATGTTTTGGACGTCGATTTTAATTTAATTTGCATTTGTACAAACTGTGTTACAATAGTCATATAATGCTTTATGCTTTATGCTTTTTTATAATGTCATATAATATGCTTTAAGATCAGTTCTACGTTTTAGTTAATATTGAGTGTTATATGGTAGTTGTGTGTTATATGGTAGTTTAAAGTATATCGAGGTAACGTTGGGTGGGTATCATACACGCTAGCGCTATATCATTATACTTTCAACCCTTGCAGGATTAACATCTACCTATAGAGTTTGTGTTATTCTAAAGATGTCACAGTTTTACAGAAATATGACGAAGGTGTCCTTCAACAGTCCGCCTGCCACCACCTTCTACTTCACCGACTGTGAAGATAGAAGGTCTACGCTGTTAGTGGATTGTGTGCGATTTCGCCGTAGAATACTCCAGGCTGAAACAATCTTAGCAAGTTGTCTGCTACGCAAGATGCATCATATGAGTACATGCAATAAATTAGATCACAGTGACTGTTATGATTGCGTAAAAACAGTGTCAAGCAAGAATTGTTAATGTTTTTAGTTACGGAGCTCCGATCCTCACAGAGTCACAGCTAGACTCTAACTAATGCATGTCCCGTAGTTATTGTGCGATGTGACAACTTGGTGGGGGAAACTGGTGTGGTGGGGGGTAAAGGCGAGTGTCTATCCTACATGCTTGTATCACTTCAGTATACCTGCGGCTCTTGCATAGTTCACATGGATTCGCCAATACAAGGCACTACTGTTTCTTCCACATGTTCTTCTTTTAATATTGAGCAAGCTGACAATATAAATGATGAAATACAAGTACATGAAGTTTCTAGCACAATATCTTCTGATGCAGAAGCAATAATGTCATCTCTGATAGGGTTTGACTAATGATGGTGGATGTAGTAGCAACCATCTGCCTCGCACCACCTGTCGCCTACCATCTGCTCCGCCCCACCACACTTTTACCCCCACAATTTGGTTTGATACCAAAACGCTAGCTAGCGAATATTCAGTACACCTCCAGCTCTTGACCAGTGTACATCGAGCTCTCTGTTGAAATGTCCATTAAAATTAGGTGTATTCATTATGATTCTATTCATCTGGCGACTTTCCAAGACCTCGAGGTTTTTAATGAAGAGTTAAGACTTCTCATTGCGTCCGGTTACGATTTATCTTTGGAACTTTACGCAACAAAAAACAACATGGACTCTGCACAGGGATCGAAGTATCTACCTTCTTTCATCAGGAAAAAACACGATGATCGCGACTCGTCGGCATCATCAACTTCGATTTTAACCAACATCGGCGGAAGCTTCGTATTGTAATTAAGAACAAACATTGTTAATAAAATAAAGTTATTTTGTAATAGTACTACCTCGCACTCGTATCATTCGATCGTTTCATTCGATTATTTTCATTCGATATTTATTATCGATTAACTATCGAATCACAATCGAATTTTACGCGTGCGAGGTAGTACTTTTTTAAAACACCCTCCCCGTGACCTTGAACTTTCCCTCATTACGTCACAAAACCGCCTACGTCACTGGCTCAGCCTCAGATGACGTATTTATTCACTCAGCGCTTCCGGAAGCAATTAATCAAGTGAGCCAAAAGCCGCAAAAGCACACTACTGTCGTCTTGTTGTTTAAAACAAAATGTAAATTTAGGAAAAACATCTCTAGATAAAACTAAATTAATAGTCTACGTTTTTAAAAGACAATTACTATTATAAAGTGGAACCTCCAACAACAGTAACACATTTCGCTACTAATAAAGTCAACAAAATTTAAAACATACATCTAACTATCCTATTTTTTATAAATTATGTTTTAAATAAGCAGGGTCTTATGTAATTTAAACAAAAAAGGGAAGTAAAGACAAAGAAAGATATGTACAAGAGAAAATGATTTCATCTCAGTCTACTTGTAACGTTATTATGTAAATATTCTATAAGACTCTTATTAAATTTGGAACTTTTAATTCTCAAGGACAATCAAGAGAGCCTTCAGTATTATGTTAAAAACATTACAATTACTCTCTATATATGAAATACTACTAACATTAGTTATTATGTGTAAATGATTATCTTTTTGCATTTTGTAGACATCAGGATTTGTTTGAAAATATACTAGTTTTAATTCTCGAAGTCTTAAATGGTTTCGGTGAAACAACATTATGGGAAGTCAGAGGAAATTACTCAGGTTCTTCAACAACAAAATAACAAAAATATGATGCAAAAACAACATTCCGTTTGAGTTGCGATATTTCTTTGAAATTTGATTTAGTTCATAGTAAAATACGTTGAATAAATGGAAAATGAAATAACAAAATTAACTAATACTATAAAAATATATAACAACTATTAACATTAAAGTAACACTATAAATGACAAATATATGCTCAAACTAAATTGTAACATTTAGTGTTAAGGAATACAATTGTAAGTTATACAATAACAACTGAGACACATTTTAATGCTCTTGTCTAACTTGCTGAAAAGTCTGCAGCTCCACGTGAAAATAATTTGTTAAGATAAGGCAGTTAAGATAAGGTGAGTTGTGGAGGTCCGCAGGGTTTTAGATTTCAATTACAACAATTATGGTACTAAAAAAAATCTAAAATAAATTTGATAGAAAAGAGTTATCTCTACTTAATCTAGTTTCTGTAATTTAAAAATAATGTTTGAGCCTTAAGTTGTAGTTTAAAAAGCTCACTTTGGAGCATTTAAAAAGGCTTGCAAATGCAACTCAACCAACAACTTTAAAAAGCGAAAAGAAACATTTGTATCTCCATTACATTAGTTTTCCTTTTTAGTTTAACTTTAACTTTCATTATGATAAAGTGTAATCCTGCAAACCTCTGCCTAGCACTTAGCGGTAGGGGTAGACTGGAACATTAAAGGAGTTCCTGCAAGGGGCACAGAAGTTGTGGAAATGTAGCGGTTTAACGTCAGAAAACCAAGTTTTGAAATACAAAATAGCGGGAAAAGTCCCTAGATTTTGCGCCAACTGATAAAGAAGTACAAATGATATTTTTGTAGTGGCAATTAACTATTTTTGATATGTAAATTACAGTGTTTATTGCTGTGCTCGGCTTACAAGCGCAACTGAGCACTGCATTTCTGAAAGTAATTTGTTTTACATAATGCGAGTCAAATTATAACAGCTAATTGAATTGAACAGAGAATTTATTTACTGAAAACTGCAAATTAAATTGCCAATTTGGAGCATTAAAATTGTCAATTGTGATAAAATTTGAAAAGACTGCTTTTGTGAATTTCTCTCAAAAAGCCATGTTCTTGGCCTACCTTGCGGGCAAAACTTTCACTTGATATCTCTGATCTGGATAACTTTTTACATGCATAGATGTTTCGTGAGATTCTATTAAGTATTAACTATTATCATTAAGTAGGTTCTTATTATAAATCTCCATTTGACCTAGCTGATGTACCCTCCACAGTAGCTTCTCATTTTCTTGAACGTTGACGAAGTGGTGCCCCTCCACGAATGTTAATTTACGTTTTTAATTGACTTCTTCTTACTTCCGACCAAATCGTGACAGTTATACAAATATTGTTACCAAAAGCAGAGTGCGAAGTCTAGAAATTGGTAAATATTTATCTTAAGCAACTAATAGTAACTATTGGTAATTATCCTAAAAACGTTTAAGATAAATAATTTGGAGAAGGGGATTACAGTTAGGACAAAGATATTTCCCATAGTTCTAGTAAGATGGCTTAGACAATGTTTTAAAACATAAATTGTCATTAATGTCACAAATTCGTTTACCCCTCAACATTTTTAGAAGTTATTCAACTGATTTGGGTGCTATTTGTTTGGAATATGTAGCTCAAATGCATTTGGTTTATGAAACTATTTCGTTTAACATAATTTCCTTGATATAAGTTTTTAAACTACATATATTCAATCGTCAGTTACTCCTACAAACTAAAGAATATTTGAATGCAGATTACTCAGGTTTATTGAGAGCTTTAATAAGATGTATAATATCATAATATCATAGGTAACCCTTAGTCGCTTGATTAATGCCATAAATTATGGCATTTCCACACCGTGCGACGCCCCTGGAAAAAATGAATAACAGTCAAACCCAATATTGTTCAATTGTTAAATAAGTATATATGGCTCAGTATAGTAGGTGATGTAAATGTAATTAAAAATTTGACATGAATAAATAGGCATTAATTGATAGTATTAATAGAATTGTCAAGATTCATACAGAGCATTAGGTTTTAATAATTATGTAATTTTTGGGTTTCTGTTACCACAACTGAAGGTTTTCCTATGCAAAGAGAAACGCTTTAATTGATTCGATTACCTTACGTATCCAGAGCCACTTGTAAGAGCTTAGAACATGTACAGTGACGTCATGAAAAGTTGTAGTCGTTGGTTGTGGGGGGGGGGGGTGGCAGGGAGTTTATTGCCCGCAAGGTTTGCCAGGAACATGGCTTTTTGAGATACAAATTCACAAAGCAATTTTACCCCTCACCACCTGGTAATTTTCTTACCGCCTATTAGAAACAACACAACATAGAACAACATATTTACATAATTTACTCTAAACTTTATTCAACTGCATTCTGGTTCTAGTAAACTTAGTATCTTCTAAGTTAGATACAATTTTAATATAATTGATGACTGTTATTATATTATGCATACAACATAGTACTGACCTTACTCTACGTTTATAGGATTATTATTTTACCTTTACGTTTATTGGATAACTGGGGAAATATAGAAGTGTTTAATTTAGTAGAGAACTATGGATTACCTTTATTGCGTGAAATTCCATTTATCATGTGAGTCTAAATTAATAAATACAGTATTAAAAGGTTTGGCCTCAAAACACGTTTTAGGCCATAAAATTAATATTTCGATATTTTTACTAGCCATATATTATTACTATTTGTTACAACAACACTTAATAAAAACCGCTTTATAGCCACATCTACGAAACCCACTTGCTGCTTCATAATCGGGATGTATCGAAAAGGATCATGACCAAGTAAGATAAAGATTTGTTATTTATATTACTAAACACAACTTGTATATAATTTTGAAACGAACTTAAACCGTGTTTATTTATTACCTTGCAGTCAGTTCAAAACTTTGAAAGTCCGTATAGAAATATCTTACATTTATTCAAAGGAGTTAGATTACAAAAGCATTACAGTTATTTTATCTTTCAATTGGACCGATTTATAAAAAAATATATTATGAAGATGAAGCGTCTACCGTTCGCGGTAGCTCAGGGGTAGAGCGCTGGCCTCGAATGTCAGCCGTGGTCAACTGTAGGACCAAATCCGGCTGACTAGACTGTGGGACTTCTCATGAGAGGTTACCTCTGGCTTGCCAATATGACTATTGATTTTACGGTACCTTACTGTCTTTATATCACCGACGGACAGATATGATAATCTTCGTCGTCTAAGGCTTCGTTCGTCGGCTTCGTCGTCGTCTGTGGCAACGGGCGGTTGAAGTTTTTAAATAAAGCTAAAACAATCCCAGGTGCTTTTGTGATACCAATTAACCATCTACTTGAATGTCAGATCTCAGTGAGAAAATTTGATAACGGATGTATTTTATGATACAACCTATCGTAAGCCTATAAATCAAATAAACTTGTTGAATTCAAATAAATTGTTAATTATTGTAATTTGATGAGATGAGTGATTTTAATTAGCTATGCAACTAAAATCTGCTAAAAAAGCAGAGCTGTTGGGCTCATCATATAGTTTTTATAAATACAATTGAATGTTACAACTAGTGTAAATGTACAATAATTTGGTATTTTGAAATAATAATAGACATTTTATATTTATAAACCACGAATATTGTTATAAGACAAAATCAATATTGTTATAAGAGTAAAAAACAATATACTATTGTATTTGTGCTTTGTGCTTCGTTGACGTATCCAATCAATCTCAGTTATAATAATATTTACTTTGTTTACATATGATGACGAATCGAGCGTTGATTTTGTGATCTCCGTGCTAGTGTAAACTATCCTCCCGTGTTTTATGCCAGAAGTTGTAACTTATTTAAATCCAAAGGTTTTCAAATGATTAGGAGTTAACAAAACACATACTTTCAACTATTCACATAATATACCAGTCACTTAATATATATAGTTAATATTTGTTCGGTAATTATTTTTGTAATAGGACCCTTGAACTCAATGTAAGTATATAAATCTCTAAAATTTGCATAATGGCTGTAAATTAAATATATGGTTCAAGAACTAATTTCAAGGCCAAAATCATTTGAGGTATTTGTAAAGAGTGTTACTTAAATATTGGTCAGCTTAGTATTTACCTCACCTTATCCTAGAGAGATCCCTGTTCTTGTAACACTTTAATGACCCTAGCCTGAGTTTTCGTGCTTCCCTCTAACTACTGGAAGTTCAGAGTTTCTAAACTCTGCTGCAGCATCGATAACAATCGAAAGTTTACACTTTTCCATAGTCAGATTTAAACCAGTATTCAGAGATGGATATGCATTAGTGATATCACCATTCAGAAAAAAAACACCTATTTTGTTGATTTTCAGTTATATTTTAAATGCTTGTAATGTTATATTGACTTCAATTATCGTAATTTTATAACGTACCAGTAGTCAAGTTGTTAACGGTTGCGTTAGTTAGACTAGCGGAAGACTCCAAAAAATCGGACAAATTACTTTTTGGAATGCTAATTACTACTTAAGAGTAGTAAATATAATATAATAACACATAATGAATATAATAAATAGATTTGTCTTGCAAGGTTATCTTTTAGACAACATTTCTCTGTCTATTTATATCAAACGGAGAATAGGGAAGCAGGATCATCAAGATAAGAGAAATTTGTATGTGAGTGCGGGTAGAGTGAAATAGTGATTTATTGTTTGCTATCTTACGATTCCCTCTTGGGCAGCTGAATTTTCCACTTACTTCGATAGAATACGAATACATTTACAACAAATGCGTCCTCCACACAGTGCATGTATAAATCAAAATCAAATCAAATCAAACTCTTTATAGTAATAAAAAGAGTGCACTCATAGCAATAGTCATGCAAATGGGTTAACATAAAATTATCATATAAAATTTGTAAATATATAAAAAAGACAGTTAAGGTGGTAATTATGTCTTATCAGATAAATATTCGTTGACACCGTAGCACTCCATGGTGATCAAAATGGCCTTCAAATCTTGCTTAAACAGATGCAACTTTGGTTGAACCCACAAACTAAGCGGCAAGGCATTGAAATGTGGGATGCAAGCTGAATGTAGCTGTTTAATGAAAAAAAAAACAGTATTGTGGCGAGGAAGTGGACAGCTGAATCTATGGCGTAAACTGTAGTTATGAGTTGGTTGGCGTAGCTGAAAATAGGTAGAATTCTTGAAAACAAACATGAGAGATTCTAAAATCTATATACGTGGAAAAGTTAGTATTTTGTTTGGTTTGAAAACGGATCTATAGGATTCCTTGAATTTCATTCCGAAAATTGATCTGACTGCTTTCTTTTGAATACGGAAAAGGTGTTGTGATTTCGAGCATTCAAATCCCCAAGCAGCAACAAAGCATGTCAAATGAGGATAAATACATCCAGCATACTTTTAAGAGGACTTGATGAACAAAACTGGACACATAATCCAGAAATTACTCTACTTATAACCTTTTCAATGTGATTAGAAAAGCTTTAAGTCAACAATTAAACTCAGATAGTCGACACTTTCATCTAACTTATTTCCTCACACAGGTGAAAATTGACTAGTTTTGTTTTGAGAGCATTTACACAAAGATAATTATTTGAAAGCCACTGTATCAGAGAGCTACCTTGAACGAATGAACGAAAGTATCAACCTCAAGCTCAGACTGTTCAGAAGAGGAGTAATCTGCAAACAAGCAAAGGTGACCTTTTGCTAAGCTTTTATGAATGTCATTAATGAATATCAAAAACAATATTTGGCCAATAACTGGGAACACCAGTGTTAACATAAATGGGATCTCAACTATTTGTGTTCGTTTAGTAAGAAATGAAGCAAGCCAGTCAAATGCCTTAAATTCTATTTCAATATTAGCTAGTTTCCTCAGCAAAATACCATGGTCCACAAGATTGAAGGCCTTTGTTAGATCTAAGAACAGCCCAAGGCAATATTGTCTACTATCCAATTTTGTTGCAAATTTCATTTGAAAGGCTATATATATATGGCCTTAGGAGTATTCACGGAAGCCAAACTGTGTTCAAACAAATTATTGTTGGAATTTAGATAAGAATACAATCTATTTAGAACTAGTTTCTCAAGCATCTTAGAAAAAGTAGAAAAATAGTGATTAGTTTGAAGTTATTTCGGTCCTGTTTATTCCTTTTCTTATGCAATGGAATAACTTTAGAAAGCTTAAGGTCATCGGGGAATAATCCTAATTCAAAGGAAGAATTTATAAGATAAGACAATGGAATTGCCAACTCTTCAGCACAGAACTGGAGAAGAGACGAAGAAATTAAGTCAAGACAAGAAGATTTACTTTTTTTAAGTGACTTCAGTAACATTAGTTGGAGCAAAAAATGAAAATGAACTTGGAGCAAGACTTGAAGACAAATTCAAAGAACACCTACCAACTGTGACACTTAAACGATCGGCAGCAGAGGAAAAATAGAGTAAAACTTTCTTAAACTTCTGAAAAATCAACAATCAATTAGAGTAGGGGGGGAATGGCCGATACAAAACCAACAGCAAAGTTGAGGTGGATTGATCCACATGACGTCATCCCCCCCCGACATGACCTTGACCTGCCCCCCCCCCGACATTACCTCCCCCCCGACGTGACCTTGACCTTTCCTTATGGGATCTCAGCTGTTTACCATCAAACCAGCAACAAAGTTGAGGTGAATCAATCCACATTACCTTGGACTTGACGCGACACCCCCCCCCCCGACATGACCTTGGCCTCCCCCCTAAGGAAAACACTTAAAAACTAATAACTAGCGTATCTACCGGCCGATTGTGATGGGACTTTTGCTAGGTGGTAGGCCTTATGCTAAGGAAGCGAATGACGAAAGAAATTTGAAAATTGACCATCAAACAAACATGCTATTAATTTATAAACGTACTCATAAATTAAGTAAGTGCGCGATGTTCAGGTCCAAAATTTGGCATCGACAATAACTTAAACCTGCATCGATAAACTAACCTAAGCCATCATCGATAAACCTAAGTGAATCCTGCATCAATGAACCTAACTGAAACCTGAATCAAAAACCCTGACTGAAACCAGCATCAGTAAACCTAACTGAAATGTGCATCAATAAACCTAACTGTAACCGTCATTAATAAACCTAACTGTACGTACCGTAACGAAAACTCACTATGATCTACAAACCTAACTTAACAGAGCATAACCATCAAAAAACCTAAAAACAAGTAATCAAAAAATATATTTACAAGTTGTTGTTTTGTTTTTTTTTTGTTGTAACTTTATTATTTATTTTTTGAAACTTTTCCATTTTCAAAATTTATTTAACTTTATGAAATTGTTTTACAGTAAAAATAAATTCATATTATTTCAATCGTATGATTGCTCTGGTCTGCAGGCTGTTCCACTCAATCTTCTCATCCTGACTTACAATTCTTGTATTTTGTAAAATTGTAACAGGGTTGCGTTCTACTGCTTCGAGGACCGGCTAGAATACTTTGACAGCTACGGCAGGTCACTGTACCAGGCAGACTACCAAAGGTTCCTGGGGCGCAACTCGCGCCGCCGCTACGTCTACAACAAGTACCGACTCCAGGGCTACGATACTTCTGTTTGCGGCCACTACTGTCTCACCTACCTGTACTGCCGAGCGGTCCTCGATATGTCACTCAGCGACTACAGGCAGCTCTTCGATCTGGCGTCTCCCACAGTCAACGACGCTCTGGTATGCAGGCTCTTCGACTCTATCTTCTCACCACTATGTTAAACCTAATCCAAATATTTTATTTTTGTAATTGTGTGTTTGTATATTATTATTATGTTTTCAATAACTATTATATATTGTAATCACTTGTTTTTCCATTTGTCCTCTTACTTTAATATTTAAAAAAAGATATTAAGATTTGTCCAAGATTTGATTTTTATTTTATACAAATTATTTCAATATAGAGTAGTTATAACTTGGACATGTTTATAATTTTGAAAAAAGATAATGAGGGAAATATGGGTGAGGTTATAACAACACATATGTTTGCTGTAAATCAAACTATTACAATATAATTGCTTATAAATACTATTTACAAATAAAAACTTACAAATACTATTTACAAATAAACTTATAAATATTATTACAAATAAACATAAACCCTAAATAGGGAATTCTTCGTCAATCTCCTCCTCTTCATTTCGCTCCTCAGGACGAACAGCCCGTTCAGGCAGTATCGGGGTGTCCTTATGACCCTAAGGCAAGGTGTTGATACCGTCAGCGAGGATGTACCGCTTGTCATCCGCAGGGCTCAAGGATAGCTTACTCACTTGAACCGTGTAAACGCGGTGCAGGTGAAACTCGAAACGGGTGTTGATGGTGTGCTTCAACACTCCGTTAAACAGGCAGTCTCTGTAGTTATCAGTGGTGAGGATGTTCTTGACTACTCCCCTGACGACCCCCTTAGCCTTCTTCGTGGTCTTGAAGTGGTCTTCCTCGTTGTCATCCGCTATGAGCATGAAGTACAGTTTGGAGCGGAGAACGAGGTATTCAAGAAGTGACTGGCCGTTGGCTTCATCCTTGAATTTTCCAATGACCTTGGCGTTGGTGGGGTTGTAGCAGGGGTGGTTCTTGGGGTATGCACTGGTATCAAAATCGTCCAGGTGCTCCAAGATCTCCCTGTAGATTACCTCAGACATGATGTCGAACACAAAGCTGTCTGTGTTCATGTAGTCGACTTTCAGGTGGTCACCGTCGTGGTTCTTCATTTTCCGCAGAATGTCGTACATGAGCTAAGCTCAAGAACACACACGCCGACATAGACAGGCTTCTCCAGAACGATATTCACCTTGGCTAGATGGTTGAGGGCTACATCTCCAGAGTAGTACTACGGTCCAGGAAGTTGGACTTGGGTACATATTTTGTGAACTTCTCCGGGGTGCACACGAGCTTGACGTTGATGCGCTTGCGCACGTTCTCAATCGTCTTGCCAAAGACCGCGTTATTCATCAGTTTGAAATAGTCTTGTTCAAACTTGGTCTTGGCATTCTTCCTCAGCTCGGTGTTCATGAGTATGTATGTCTCAAGCCATCGAGACTGGCGAAACGAGATCGCTCGATGTACAGTCACAAGCTCCAACCCGTTCTCCAACGCCCGTTGGAGGATCCTGTAATGGCGGATGTAGTGTTGCTTGTCATCCAGGGTGGTGAGTAGTTAGGGTATCTTCCCGGTTGGTGGACGCTTCGTCTCGCAGCAGTAGGGAAGGTCCTTGTGCAGATCATGTAGGTGGTCGAGGTAGTGAAGGTCCACCTCGAGGATATAGCCTCGCTCGGCTTCAGCGTCCAGCGCCGCAATGCCCAAGGAGTCAATATCCTCACGGCTGATCCACTGGAAGTCTCCAGTGGGCAGACACTGGGACATAGCCCAACCGTAGAGGTTGTTTGCATCCAGGTACAGGAGGTGACGTGTCGGATCGTCGGGGTGTCGCGTCGGTCTTCAGGGCAGCACTGGTCGTGGTTGGCCTTGGAGTATCGGGTGATGGCCTGGGAGATACCTCCTCGGATGCCTTGCTCCATGGAGAGATACATATCAATGTCCTGCAGCGTGTCCAGCTCCACATCGCAGGTCTTCAGCATGACATCCATGGCGTACAACGGTAGGGTGTAGTAGTGGATAAGATCCAGCTCGTTCTCGGCCAACAAAGTATCCCTGAACTGCTCAAACATATCGGTGAGCAGGGCGATGTCACAGCGCAGGTACTTGTCAGCGTAGTCCTTCAGGTGGTGACAGTCGAAGGCTCGCCACACGCTGAGGGCGTGCTCGTACTCAGCGTCCATAATGCCCTCCAGGGTGAGGCTGTTTTTGAATGTCGACTTGGGTGGTAACTCCCTGGTGGTGTACAACTTGTTGTATGACGTCACAAAGTCATAGGGGAACACGCCTTTCCTTCGCACAAGGTTAAAGTGCCGGTCTTCGGGGAGCCGCTTCCTGGTCTCTCGCATCTTGTCAGTGGGAAGGCCCGCTGCGAGTTTGGCCAAGCTCATGGACAGGAACCTGTAGCTGTCTAGTAACCTGACTGTGAATCCAGCACGTCGCACTCACGGATCATCCCCAGGTTGACCAAACTGAAATCGCTTTGTAAAGGCAATATAGCACTCTTCGGTGTGTGCCAACACCTCCACATCACCGGTGTTAAGTGCCAACTCCCGCACTATGAAGTAAGCATTGTAGTTGGACAGGTTGTGGAAGAAGCAGTTGATGACCCGCTGCTCCCTGTACCGCAGGTTGAACGACCGGTGCGCCACTCCTCGGAACTCGTATGGTGGAGCGTGGTTGTGGTCTCACAACTTGATGTCCTCCTCGGTGAACTCCTTATTGCAGAGGTAGCAATAGTTTGCTGCGAGGTAGTCGTCCATCTGCTGCTGGGTCAAAAAAGTCTGTAGAACTCTAACGCTGAACAAGATCTCCCACAGCATCAACACGTCCATTTTCAGCCTCTCCATAAACACCTTGGATGCATCGTCTCCAAATTAGACGTGGGACTCGAACTCCTCTTGCTCCAACGAGTCTGTGATCTGGTAGGCGAAGGCGTACGGAACGTGTATACTGATGGGTCTGGCGCCTGTTGGCAATTCTGTCTCATCCTCAACTGGCTGAAGAGCGCACTCAAAGTCCGCATAGATGCAGAACCTCTCACACCTGGAGAACTCGGGATGGATGAACTGGATCTTTTTCTTCTTGGGCATGTCCAGGTGGATGGGAACCTTGGCATAGCAGTAGCGTCTGTGCTCCTCCAGAAGTTGAGCTCCCGTCAGCCCGATCTCGTTGGGCCGATTGTCAAAGTAGGCAAAGCAACGCTTACAGATGTAAATCCTGTGTCCATGTTCAGTGAGCTTGGGGCGGACCAGTCGGCTCAGGTCCCTGATAGAGGCTACCACCGTCAGTTGTCACGTACAACAGTTCCCTGTGGTCTTCACGCTCCCACTTGCAGATATTCAACGGATACACCTTGTCCTTGAACTCGGCAGTTCCGTTGGGACGCCTCCCCACCATTGCACGCTCGATCCCATAAACGTTTACGCTGATGTCGTTCTTACGCTCAAAGGTCTTGATGTCCTTCAGAGCCATGGGAAAGCGCAAGCCAGCCCAGTCGTATCGGGCAATGATGTCCAAGGTGTACTCTTCGGCTCTCTCCTGGTGCTCCGGAACGAACTTTAACAGGATAGCGTACATGAAGCACATATCATCAGCGTTATGCACATTGACAACAGCACGCGTATCAGCAATGGCCTTTGGCAACTGGATAAAGGCTCTGCCTCCCAGCGGCGTGTACTCGTTAACACCATCTCCAGACCGCGTTTGCGCAGGTATAACTAACCGCTGCCTACCAACTCACACTGCTCCTTCTTGTTGATAATCATGCTGAACGTTGCTGACAGGAAATCCTCCAAGTCAGAGGCCTAGGTCAGAGGGACGTTAACGATATTGAAGGATCTCAAGCAAGTGGCTCCATGGATGTTGGTAAACTCGCACTCCAGGATAATGTTCAACTTGAAGCTGGAATGACTATTCCTAACATCAGTCAATAGGTCGAGGACCTCCTGGAACAAGAGTACTAGCGCCTCCTCAACAGTCAGCAAGGCGTCCATTGGCCGTGTCAGGTGGTAGGTGAGAAGGCGGGTTCGTAAGGCCCGATGTATGAGCTGGAAAGTGGGGAAGCCAGAACCCTCCATCTCTTCATCGCTGTGTTGAGGCTGGGGCTCGGTGCTGGGCCCTGGCTGGGGCTCGGTGCTGGGTCCGGATTGCGGCTCGTTGCTGGGTCCTGGCTGGGGCTCGGTGCTGAGTCCTGGGCGAGGCTCAATGCTATGAGGGTGAGAGGACACTCTGGGCAGGTGGTTGTGAACCAAGTTCCTCACAAAAGGGTAATTGTGGGACTCGTGTTGGTCCCGGTTGAAGTGACGACTGAACGCCTTGTCACAGTAGGTGCATCGTAACCTCGAGCCCTCGCTGTGAAGCCTGGTGACGTGTTGGCGCAAACTGTCCACTCTGTGGAAGGTGGCGTCACACTCTTCGCAGCGGAACCTCACATGGACCGACTGGTTGTGTCGTCGTAGGTTTTCACCCCGGTTGAAGCATTGTCCGCATTGGTCACACTGCACTCTGTGGCGGTTAGAGGTTGAAGAGGAAGTGGTAGAGGAGGGGATGCTGCTGGACTCGCCAAGTGAACTGCCTGCATGTGGTGGTGCAAGTCCTCTAGACTCACGAATGCGACTGGGCATAGTTGACAGGGATGATCTACAACACATAAGGTTAGTTAAGAAGTAAAATAAAGGGGAAAATATTTTTAAAATAACAAGTTCGAGGTATTGTGGATTGTTCCAACACAAATATGCTGCTAGTTGTGTAGTAAAACGTCAAGAGAGGGGGGCAGGTCAAGTCCAAAGTAATGTGGCGTGAATTGTATGCTGCTGGTAAACAGCGGAGATCTCAGAAGTGTTGGCAAATCAAGTCCAAGGTAATGTGTATTGATCCACCCCAACTATGCTGCTGAGAAAAAGCAGAGATCCAAGAAGTGTTTAGCATTATTTTTACCATGTATACTAGCATTATTTTTTTGCATGGCCGATGTGCGGTTGTCCCCCGTAGGCGTAGGACCAGGTCTGCTGCAGTGGCCAAGATCGTGTGCCGGCCGCCATGTTGGGTGTCGACGCTCCGTTGCTCCGCCAGGTCACTGTCCTGTTGTTTACTTCCGGGGCCCTGCTGTCAGGGCCATGGTAGGTGTTGTGTCCTCCCCTCGGGTGGTGTGGTTGCGTTCGTTGATAATTAGGGTAGCTAGGTGGCGGTGGGTGTTGAGGGTTCCTCTATATGTTCATGTTATTTATTACCTGGGTGAGGGTTCTTATTTCGTCTTGTAAATGATTTATTTCCTGAATATTGCTAGTATTTGCTCTGTTTTGTCCTTCAATTTCTATCCTGTTATATTTCTCCCTGTTTACTGCCCTAATTTCCAATTGTAACTCCATCTTTTTAGGGCTCTTTTCTAATTCTTCCAAGGTTTCGCAGGATTCAGTTAAGATTTTGTCACAAAATTCCGGTTTTAATCCCTGGATTATGATTGAGCTATCCTTCTATCTGACATATCCGGTTCGTGTCTCCTACATAATGTTAGAATTTCCAGATAGTAAGTAAGGACAGGTTCTTCCCTACCTTATACCTTTTTATCTAAAATACTCTGAAGCTTGGTTGCCTGGGCTGCTGGGGTGAAGGCTGTTATAAATTTGCCCTTTAGGGTTTCCCAGTTGTCGGGTTTACCATTTTTTGTATAATGTCTATACCATGTAAGCGCTGTCCCTGTTAGGTGGGCTGGGAATAAGTTTAGTTTGGTTTCGCCCTGCCAGTGGTTAGATTGCGCCGCGATTTCGTACTTATCGATAAAATCATTAGGATTTTCGGACGGTAGACCGTAGTAAGTGCCCGCTGATATGAGGGGTAGTTTTTCCTTGACTGTTGCCATATTTTGTGCGGGGGGTGGTCAATTATTTCTTAAAGGGTCTTCGTTACTTTCTACTGCTGTTTGTGAGCTTAGTGAAAGTTTGTCGGGGAAATTTATGTCTTCGTACTCTGTATCGGAACCTTCGTCGCTCGCTGGGTTATCGTTCAAGTTTTCCCTAACTTGTAGAAATTGTTGGATTCTTGTTAGTGATGGGTATTAAATTAATTCGGTGTCTGTGAGATATTTCCTGCCTAATAGTTTCCTTATGATGTACTTCTTTTCCTCTGTTAGCGGTGTTTTAAAAAAAGCTTTGAGATCGGCTACCACGGGACGTAAAATGGCTACGGTGTCTTCTTCCCTACACTTTATGTTAAATTTTGCTAGAATGCATATGAGGTGTTCCTTACTCACCCTATATATGTCTGTCGGTAAATTTATTCCTGTATCGGGCATTTCATTTCTTAAGATCGGAATTCCCTAAGCGTGTGGTGTTTATTTTATAATTATCGTTTATTTATTTGGGGAACTTTTCCTAACTAGTACTTGGTGTATTATATTTAATTGTTTTAGGTTAATATTAAAATTTTGTTTTTCTGCTTTTACAGGTTTATTAGTTTATTATTTCCTATCCCGGTATCCTATTAAAATTCGTTTCCCTTTTCTGTTTTACCCAAATATAAAGTGTTACATCTAAAAATATGTAAAACACCTTCTTATATTCTAGGCATATGCTCTCACTGTGTTCATTACATCCTTGATAATTAAATCAAAACGGGCTCTCTCCACCATGTAAAATCTCTCCTACTGGAGCTCAAATTTGGAGCCTTAAACTGCTATGGGTTTGTACTCGCTTAACTAGTTAGAGGTAACTTATAGAATCGTGGATTAGAATGAACACAGATTGAGTCGTGATAACACTTTAATATACATAATAAAAATTACCCAACAGTATTAAATGATAGAACAGGTTAATTTAAAGGTGCACTTGTATCTCCTGGACAATCAATACTTATAGAGAGTCCTTTATCCCCTGATAATCTTTGATATACATTTCTCTCATCTTAATCACTTCATGTCCATTTGGTACATTCCAGGTCCTCACTTTACACTTTAATTCTTCTACAATCTACAAGTTTAAATATTATAATAACCCTTCAAAAACATAGTCTGAACTACAATGACAAATACACTTATAACATAATCGAAAACATGACATAATAACCCTTTAGAAATCCTAAGTTAATTAATGAGGCTTCCCCATGGATATTTCTCATTTATATACATACATAGAATAACCCCATGAAATAAAGGCTTCCTATCTCTCTCTTGCTTAATTACTCTCAATATTCACATATAATTCTTCCGATGCACTGAGCAAAGGATCAAAATACACTAAACAGAATCATCTAATAAGCCCTTTTATATATCTGACATATTATTTATCTAACACTCTATACATTCAACCCCATGTAGTAGGTGGGTCTTTGGCTTCCCTTCTAACATCACCCCTTTCAATTTATTTTAGTTGAATTACTTATTCCCCGTCGAGATATATTATAATTCTTCCGCATTTAATATTGTTCTTTGAATAGTTTTACTCTAACCTCCTAGCTATTAATTCTTGGTTTACTTTATTTAAATTCGTCCTTCATTATTTTTTTTATTTCGGATATCCTAACTGTGCACCCTTTTAGTGAAATGGGAACATACCCAGATATTTTTTGGAGTCCTCCCTGACACCTCGCGTTCCCGTGCGTCCGGATCCGTCCTCTCCTCCTCCCTTCGGGCCGTGTCGTAGGTCGGCTCCTCGAAGTCCCTCGCCCTCTAGGGTTGACGGGTGGGTTGGTGAACGTCGGTCGGTGGCCTCGTAGATGGACTCAGAAGATGGACTCAGGTGTGGTGGAATCCCGTCGAGTGTTGTGATGGAGTGTCGCAAGGTACTGGTGGAAGTTACTGTCCTCCCGGGTGTCGACAGGCGCATTTTACTCTCCTGAACGACATTCTGTTCCTCCTCAATCCAGAACAGCCCAGAAGATCTCTCCCCGTGTCTACCTTACTCTTCCAAACCTCTCCGAAGACTGTCCTCCTCTTTTCCTACGCCCGTCACCATCTTGTCCCCCGATCCCTCATCGTTACGCCTCCTGGCCAATCGGTGATTATTGCATCCGATACCTACACATTATTGGCTATCCCCCTTCTGATCGGCCTACTAGTTCAAGTAAATGGGCGTGTAACTGACCTAAGTTATTTTATTCTCTTAGCATGCTTGGCTCATTGATTTATTTGTTTTTCTTCATGTTGTTCTCAAGGGTTTTGATTTTCAATTTATTTTTTGATTTATTTGGACTTTACCTATCGCTTCTAGTGTTTAAAACTACACTACGTTTCGGGAGGTAAGGAAACTCCTCCCGTTATCAAGTGAACCCTACTTACATCTAAATATCAAACTCTTACACCTAACTAACCTACATTTTTTTGGATTTTTTTGATTTTTCTTTTACATTCTAATTTACACTAACACAAAGATAACAAAAAATCAAATACAATACACTAACACAAAATTTATATCACACCTAACTAACCTACATTTTTTTTAATATTTTCCTTTACAATTTAATTTGACTAACAGAAAGATAACAAATATATATACAAAAAATCGAATACAATACACTAACACAACATTTATATATACGAACAAATGAAAAACTGACAATACATTACCTGTTCTGCATCGTGGCCTCCAAGCTGACGGGCAAACACGGGAAACGGGCTCACGTCCATCAACAACCAAACCGCACACTAGACTAGTGGCTAGCGGCAGTGGAGGGGGGAGAGCCGTTACCCCCACCTACCGACAGGGGCACGTGACGACACAGCTGTGGCTACCCACACATCTTTGTCGACGGGAACATGACACGGGGATATCGTACTGGTGCCCGTGTAGCATTCTAGGAGGAATCGTGCAGTTTTTTGGTTTCCGTGTCATGTTCCCGTCGACAAAGACGTGTGGGTAGCCACAGCTGTGTCGTCACGTGCCCCTGTCGGTAGGTGGGGGTAACGGCTCTCCCCCCTCCACTGCCGCTAGCCACTAGTCTAGTGTGCGGTTTGGTTGTTGATGGACGTGAGCCCGTTTCCCGTGTTTGCCCGTCAGCTTGGAGGCCACGATGCAGAACAGGTAATGTATTGTCAGTTTTTCATTTGTTCGTATATATAAATGTTGTGTTAGTGTATTGTATTCGATTTTTTGTATATATATTTGTTATCTTTCTGTTAGTCAAATTAAATTGTAAAGGAAAATATTAAAAAAATGTAGGTTAGTTAGGTGTGATATAAATTTTGTGTTAGTGTATTGTATTTGATTTTTTGTTATCTTTGTGTTAGTGTAAATTAGAATGTAAAAGAAAAATCTAAAAAATCCAAAAAAATGAAGGTTAGTTAGGTGTAAGAGTTTGATATTTAGATGTAAGTAGGGTTCACTTGATAACGGGAGGAGTTTCCTTACCTCCCGAAACGTAGTGTAGTTTTAAACACTAGAAGCGATAGGTAAAGTCCAAATAAATCAAAAAATAAATTCAAATCCATCGCTATTATGAGTTTCAAAAATACAGTTGATTTTCAACTTGATCATTATCGGAGATCGTAATTCTATACGTCCTGTTGTTCGCCGAGAAGTCGTGAATTGCCGTGGGAGCGTAATGATTTGATTCGATCTGTCTCTGCTATCATAATTATTATTTTAGAGTAAACGGAATAATTATATTTAGATTTTATTCTATAAATTCTTTAATTAATTACATACATTTAAATTCCCCTTGTTTATACACCTCAACTATGCTGCTGGTTTGCTGGTAAACAGCTGAGATCCCATAAGGAAAGGTCAAGGTCATGTCGGGGTGGGATGACGTCATGTGGATCAATCCAGCTCAACTTTGCTGCTGGTTTTCTATCGGCCATTCCCCCCTACTAATTAGTTATTATAACCAATTACTGTAACCTACCAAAATCATTTTCGGAAGAGTTCAGCATGACGTCTTTTATGACTTCCAAAGTAGCTTTAGATTTATTACTGACGTAATTTATTCAATTGTAAACAGCTGAAGATCTTGTCAAGCGAATGCCCAATCTAAATTCTTTCCTGACATCTCGATAAGCCTACCTTAGAGGATGTGACCGAGATAGGTCCTAGTTCAACACATACAAAACAGTTGCTTTTCTCGAAGTTTTAACAGTTTGTCATCCAATGGAACTTTTGTGAGGGACTTTCGTTTCTTTATGCCAGAACTAGTTATGGGACAGATAAGGTCAATATAGTAGGATATTATAGCTATGAAATTTTCAAACTGAATATTAAAATTCATTGGCAAAGCATAAAGGCTGGACCAGTCTTCTCTCTTGAGAAAATATTTAAGAAGATTCAAATTTTCATTAGAGAATGATCTTCTCATAACGTATTTTAGGTGGTTGGTTCGTGAAAGTGAAGGCATTTTAAGCTCGGAGACTTGGGCATAGTGACAACAACTGTGCACCTTAAATACATAATAATAATGGTTAAACTTAGGCAGTTGCTATTAAATATGCACATTTGACCAGTACAATTATGAGGTAGAAAATATTGGGCGCAACTGACAAAAATTATAATTAAATTATCCTTACCTCTAAAACCTATAGGCAACGCAATATTACATATGGTGCAATTGGTGTGACGTGAGTCAAAAGCTGTTGCTGAACTGTGATAATTGTTTGACTGTGGATCCTTGTGTGGAAGCGAGTATTCTGGCAAAAGGGCCAGACATCAAACAATATAACCACATACGGATAATGATGTGATCTGTTAGAGAAATGTTAATAATCTGTTTGCAGTAATTGTTTCTTGCGTGTTGGCAAATCATCAAAAAATTTATTTGAATATGTACTATACATAAGGAAGGTGATATAAAACTACTCCAACAAATCCCTCCGCCTGGAGGAGCCGTCATAGGGATGTAAGTCTCAGTTTCACTTACCTCACAACCACAAATTCCTTTTATCTCACTTTATTCCTCACCGATAGAGATTCCGCAGCATCACGTATTAGTTGTGGTCTCCAAAAAAAAACACAAATTATGACACCGACATATATTAGTAGAGAGCCTTTAAATATTCTATTTGAGTTGATAATATTACTTACTTTGCCATCTAATCTTATAGTTTTGAAAAGTTATAAATGCAACTGTCAAATTCCCAGTGTCGGTTGGTATAAGTTTTCCCACCGAAAAAAAATTAAAAACTAGTTAAAACCTGTTTCGATTAACGAATTTGGTGTTATCAGGTTCTAAAAGTCACCGTTTAGAATCTAAACTGATTCATAAGTTGGCAGCTATTCTGTCTTTCTTCAATCTTCACCAGCTATTTAGCATTTTTAAGTTATTCCTGTTATTTTGAACTTATTGTATTAAAAATAAAAATATTTATTTTCAAGTTTGCTCAAATAAGTGGATTGTTGCATAAATATTTAAGGTATTGAGCATCAAGCCTAAACATAAAACTTTCCAATTTTGTCTTAATAATTAGTTGCAGTAGGTGATGAAATAGTAGGCTATATTTTATCACTAGGACCAAAAGTGACGCTTTTCGATCCGAGCACAAGTTTAACGGCCGAGGCGGAGCCGAGGCTTGAAAATGTGCGACCATCAAAAAGCCATTTTTAGTCTTAGTGATGACTTAGTAGATATTTTTTGGTCATACCGCAATGAATATTGATAAAATCATTTCTCAAAACTAATATTTTTCGTCATACTGCAAACAATATTAATATAAACATTTCTCAAAACTAAATTGTGTTTACTTTTTTACCATTTAATGTTAGCTTCCATATTGATCATACTGCTACCTGTAACATACAGCTGTTCCAGAAGTTTCCATCGTCTCGCTCATTTTCCAGACTCAGCCACGGCCGTTAACCCATTTGCGTATACTTATGAGCTGATGATAAGCGTATGCTTATGAGCTTCGTTCCTTACTTGTTATTTTTTTAACCTAAGATTTGGAATAGAAAATTGGTGTTTTTAAATGGATTAATGGCGTGTTTTAATTGAAATTTGTCTTCTCTCAGTTTAAAGAGTCGCACTGGCACAAACACAGTAGACATAAGTAAAAAGTAGCAAAATCAATGTTGAACATGTGCAACTCACAAAGAATTAACCGATCCCGTCAACCTCCAAGCAAGCCTGCCACCGTTTATTTTGTTGTGGCCCTCCCAACAACGTTGCCGCAGACCGGTTATTTCATTGAGAGTTGCACGACTGGTCAGTTTTGGTCGTGTGCGGGAATAAAACCCACGAACTTGGTGTCAATACCTGGCCAAGGGGTTTCCACGAGTTAGCGAATCACCTACCACGACCAGTGGCCTAGCGTTCATATATCGGTTTATAGTCAGTCCGCGCTCCTAGCTGAGAGAACTACATAAATTAGATACAGATTTTGCTACTAGAGTGCAGCACCAATTATATCCCGTTGTATGCCATTGCGAATAGAATGTAATCACTACCTTAATGGGTTAATCTTGAGCTCGGGTCGAAAAGCGTCACTTTTGGTCCTAGTAATACAAAATACTGATTCATGATACTGCTTCAAAAACAGCTGTTTTAAACACATGCAATGAGATGCTAAAGTTGCTCTTTTACTACTAGGATTTAAAGTATCATTTTGGTGATACTTTTCGTCCTAGAACAAAAAAGCATCATTTGACGACACAATTCGGTCGAGGTCATAATCTGTAAAATAATAATTGAACGAATTAATCAACTTGTAAACAATGGAAACTTGTGTAACAGCTGTTGGTTTAGAGTAGGGAGATAAAGATGGAAGAAAATGTTTAAAGGGAACAAAGTTAACAGAATATAGATTTTGTAAAATTGGTATCTTAATGTTATTTGCAATATGACGAAACATATTCTGTTTTGGTTATGACAAATATTTTTAGTTCCTACTATAAAATAATGTGTTGAGTATAAACACCCAGTACTCACACTACACTATTCATTGTAAGGGATTAATCAAAAATAAAAATTGTTCAGCATCCACGAAAAATTCAAAATTTTTCGTGCGCAGCGAACGTGTTAATTGTAAGGGATTTTACCTTTTTTTCAACGAAAAACTAACACTTTTTCACACTGCATTTCCGTTACTTTTTTCATTTCAGTTACTGGGAATATATGACCAAAAAATCAAACAAGTCGTTATCGGACGTTAATTTTGTCTTAGATTTGGTCAGGAGTATACTCTAGAAATCGAATTCATTATTGAAATTGTTAACCAATAAATATTTGTTTTGTTTCGGGTGTAATGACGTATTTTGTAAACGTTTTGACATTGAAAGGATTAACTTTTGGTATGTTACCATTTCGAGTTAACCTGGCTTAAAACGCATACTAAATTAACAGCCCAATGACAAATGGTTGCTGAGTTCAGTGTGTAATCTTCATAACAAGTTTAGATTTTGTTCAAAAAAGTTTAGAGTTTCGATCTGGCGGACCTCAGATCATGAGACGAGCACTCTAACCCATCCAGCCACTTAGCCAGTTGATTGGTGTGAAATCGGAATATGACTCTAAACTACAGTTCCAAAAATTATATATAATTTTAAAAATGTAGAATTTTTATTTTTTTAGCACACCTTACCCTTTAGCCAAAACTAATAAAGTGTTACACACAGTTGCAATCGGATTAGAAACAGATTGATTTCAACTCTTGCAACACCACAACAAAGGGTACTGGTTCTCACACTCTTTGTCTTTGTCACTTTTAACGAGACGAATAACACATCACCAATCAGTAAGAGGTTCTTTCGTGTGATACTTCCTGTTCAAATCAAAGCTCGTTTGTTGTTCTGTCAAATAAAAACTTTCCCCCATCCTAATTTAGATCTTAACTGAAACTTTGAGACTGTGTTATTGTTATACTGAATAATTTATATGGTTTGTCCTTATCCTTATTATTAATATATAAAAATGGGATGGTGTGTGTCTGTCTGTCTGTCTATCTGTCTGCTATGTGTTCCACAATCACTCAAAAACTCAAAAACCGATTGGCATTAAAATTTAAAGGAATTTTCCTTATATATCAAATAAACACATAGGCCTGAATTCGTTTGGCAATCCTATGGCGCTCTTCCCCACGGGACGTCCAAGTTCCCATGTATTTCTTACGGACATTAATTTTTGTTGGATCTGATGAAAATACAATCAGCTGATCATGATTCAAAGTAGTTCCACAGATTAACCACAAAATGCAGCACACACAACTGCCATAGTTTTTAAAAATCATTCGCGGGACGAAGCCTGTTGGAAACATTTAGTATATAATATATTAGTACATTTCCAATTAGTACATTTTCAAACCTTAAACATTAAACCACCTCTTAATGTTCAACTGAAAATATAACCTTTCCAAATTTAACTTACATGCCTCAGTCATAATAGGGGCGTAATGTAATAACATGTTGATTGAAGATATATCGTTTACAGTAAAAAATACCCCCGTCGCAGCAAACCTGCGTACTCAGTGAATTTCCAATGCATAATATATGTCTTAATACCACATAAAGCCGCATACCAAGTTTCATACAAATAAATTCACATATAAGCGATTTTAATTCTTCTCTATAAGAATAGCATTGTTAATAAGTACGTAGGTTTGCTGAAATAAGGAACACAAACAATTGGTTTTTATGCAAATATAAATAGAATTTAACTAGGCGAAACCACGTACCGAGTTTCATCAAAATTCAATCATTAATAAGCGTTATGACATTTTAGTTATTCTCCATAAGAATAACATGGGGGCTGAGTAAGCAGGTTTGCTGCAACAAGAAAAAATGGGTTTTTATGCAATTATCAATATAACTCAACCAAGTGAAGCTACATACCAAGGTTTATTAATTGATGCTCATAATTAAGGGAGTCATTACATTTTACTTATTCTCCTTAAGAATAACATGGTGGCTGAGTACGCAGGTTTGCTGCTATAGGGATAATTAACAACAAATCAATTTTTTGTGCAAATATCAATATACCAGTACTACGTGAAGCCACTTACCTAGTTTAATCTATATATATATATATATATATATATATATATATATATATTCATAAATAATCGAGATATCAAATTTTATTTATTCTCCTTAAGGATAACATTGGACAACGTACTGTGTTTAGTACTTTTAATAGTTCTGCATCGGTTGGACGTAGAATCACAATTTAAAAACCAAAATGATTGTTTTGTAGAGTTAAACTGATTGGTAAAAGCAAATGTGAAGTTTACATTAAAATGAATTGAGGAAAGCCAAAAACCTTTTTCCCATAAGATTAACATGGGAGATTTTACAAGCAGGTTTTTTGGATTTTCTCCGCAACCACTTAACTTAGGTTAATAATTAAAAATACTATATTATTTGTATTTTAAGCTCTATAACATGGTCAAAACCAAAATTAAGTTTTATAATAATTAAGGGTGAAAAATGCAAAAAACTGATTTTTGGAAAATTTAAAACCCCCATAAACCCCCCTTCCCATTGTCCGATTTTTCTGGTTTTCGAACTTAGTCATGAATGTCACTTTACACATTTGAGCCAAATTTCATCCAAATCGGACGTTTTTACTCAAGTTATCGTGTTAACGGACACATATAAAGACATATATATATATATATATATATATATATATATATATATATATATATATATATATATATATAAATTTGAACGAATAGTGTTTTTGACATCTGAAGACCTGAAAACAAAAAGTTATCATGGTCTCGGGTTTAAGTCTTACCATGAGACCTACGGTAATAGCTTCTTCCCTATAGGGGAAATTCGCTAATAGCTTTAAGCCTATGGTAAAAAAACATGAGAAAAGTGCAACAATATTTTAACAGAATTACCGTGAAACTTAGGCTACTCTTAGACATACCGTAATTGTGGAACTAAACCCTTTTAGGGGCACAATATAAACTTTTAGCGTATATGTATTAAAGTATACTAATCATAAAAAAATAAAAACAATATAATTGTTTATTACTTTTCTATTTCAAAAATTAGGATTAAATGTGTTGCCACTTGAAAACAGTTTGTAAAATCGTTTGAGGTCTTAACGAAATGGAGTGAGGATATTTAATTAAAGTAAATGAAAAGATACTTTAAGTTTTGAGACCTGTGGTAATCGTGGAGGACAAGGGGACAAAGCCAGCCTGGCCTCAGCGGGTTTTAATATTCAATTTGCAAGTATAAACCATCCATCCGAGATCTGGAATGCAGCCTCCTCAGCAACTACTTCTTATAAATATTTGTTTTCACTGTAACAAATAATAAACAAAAAATATACAAAATTAAGCTATATTAAATTACTAAATATGCTTATTTATAATGGATTTGCATATTTAAATTTCGTTCACTAGTTTTTTCAAGCACCATGAATTTCGTTTCATAATGTTACCGAACTCAAATAACACTGGTTAAATGGGCTCACGTTTCTACGATTCAATTTTGTTCTGCAACTAAACATCTTTAAAGTTGTATATAATTTGTTACGAATGTTTGTACATGCAATAAAATACGCTGAAAACTTAAAACTCAATTAATTGGTGCAAACAGGTTTAGAATCAGAAATATGTTTTGATTGATATTTAAATGTAGTTACTGTTCACATTACTTTAAAAATTGATTAGCAATTTATTGAATAACTTACCTATAACTTTCATGTGACTTTAATTTTTCTTACTGATAATTTACTATTACGTTATGAAAACAGAAGAGTAATTTATTAATTCGCCAAAGCAATGTGTGAAAATACGATGAAACTAAATTACAAATTCAAAGAATAAAAAGACAAAAGGATGATTTTCGTATACGAATAATTCCTGCAGCACTTCTGTTGCATATTCGAAATGTTGTGCCTACGTTTTTGGATGATCCATCAAAACGTTGAACATCGAACGATAAATCAAGGCAACAATATGTCCTGCGGCCTGTTGCTACCACTCTCGTCACAACAAATAGATGATTGATTGGCACAGAACGATTTTCCTTACCAAATTTACAAAGTGGGACCAAAATAGCTTCAATTGCTGGCACAATTTATTATTCATTTATTTATAAGTATTGAATATTGCTTCATCACTTACACCATTGCCTTCTTAAAAAGCTCTGTTATCCGGTTTTTTGTAAAAAATAATAATTGATCTTAAAATGCATCTTGCTTTTTAATTTACATTTATTAAAACTAAATGCACATTGCATTTTATTCTTTAAGTATGTGTTTTTCTTAATGAATGTTACCATAAAAGTAAAAGCTACAAATTCTGCTGTAATATTCAAATAATAAAACAAATAGCTATTTTAAAGTTACATATACTAAGGTGTTACAATAATACACCTTAGTGGTATTCATTATTTAATTGTTTTACATCAAAGGTATTCTTCAAAAAAAAAATGTATTACCAAGAGTTTTAATATGGGGAGTAATCTATTTAGGAAAACATTATAACTAAACGTTTGCTATTATGTAGGCCTTTAACCATAAACTTTAAAAAAATATTTAAGGAGGATAAATCGCAACACCTCCATGAAAACCTTGCTGCACAACAAACAGGGTTTTCGTGTTGGTTTGTAATCTTTAAGCTCTCTGTATCATGTTACATAGAAAGTCTTTGTGCATTTATTTTTCAAAATCGGATTACGTGTTGAATTATTACTGACCACAGTGCTTTAGTCCTAACACCTGCCTGTTCAATAACATACAGGGACAATCATTTAATATGGTTTAATTTTACCACTAAAACATTTAAGAGATAAATATTGGTTAAATACCTGTCAAACGTTTATCATGTAGTCAGCACGTTGTTTGTAGTTTGTATTCTGGGATTATTTAGAGACGCAATATCACGAGTAAGTGGATATTTTCCTGGCCACTCGTACGCTTTTAATTTTTTATTTTTTATTCAAACAAATAATCATAGACAAGTATAAACCACTAATTGTGTTAACACATCCTCCAACTACTATGTACATATAATTAGACCACAACTAATCAACAATATATCGTTTTTCTCGCGGATGAAGATGTCTGGTGACCAGCTAGATTAAACTATAGTACTTTCATCGACAATTGTCTGTGGATAACATCTGTGCGGAAGGCTCAATAACCATAAACAGTAGACCATGAATCACTCGACTGGACGAATACTGCCAATTGAAGTACCGTTCAATAATCTACTATCACCCCTACACACTCTTACTGGATGTAGCAGCCCAACCTTTAGCTTTATAACCATTAACAATCGGCAATAATTCACATATTGAGTTGAAATCAAAGTTTTGCCCTGCTGTTAATACTCCTCGATTACTAGTTTTACCATTCATATTGTTACTGCCCAGTACTACGGTTAATATTTTATTTTATTCGTTATTCGTCAATAACGGGTTTTGGGAGTATTAATAATAAGGCCATACTGGTTTTAATAGGGTCATCAGACCCCATCAGGAATAATTCGCTGATTGGGCCTGATGATGACCGGTGTGGCTGGTTGAAACCGATCGCCTTGTACCATCGTTTTTGTATATACTGTCTTGTATAAAACTACAGTATAAGTGTGAATATATTTTGAAGTGTTGTGAGACGTTGTTTTATTTTATCATGTTATAAATTAAATAACTTTACTACGGATTAATTAAACATTTTATAAGATGTACCTCAAAGTAATCCGTTAAGCAAGTATTTCTTTGACACTTTGTTATTTGACGAGGTTCAAAGGATAAAGAGTGCTTACATTAACCTATGTGAGAAAAACACATTTATTTATATTTAGTTTTGTAGATCTTCTTAATTAGCAATTACATTATAATCTGCATACCTTCCTGTTGCCTCTTGAAACTTAAGATTTATTAGAATAGTAAAAGTGGCCATAACTGTACAATACAAAGTATACATGTAGCTGCTTCCAAGTATAAAGATACTTACTTGAAAACTGTTTACGCATCTAATAATTTAGTTTTACATTGTTTGTTTTAAATAAATGTTGAAAATGACTACAAGGTAAAACTATATTAGAACTACTAGCATTAAATTGTTACCTTTATGGTCTGATAATAATGAGGATAATTAGTCCAAAGGAAATCTAAAATTTGTAATCCACCGAACATTATAAAGTAGAAGTATACTCTAATTAATTGTCATCATAGAAATGTTTCTATAAAAATACTAGTAGCTTAAATGGTTCTGTAAATAATGCAAACGCTGTATGACACTACCACGCATATTATGACTGCATCACTTTATAACAGTGGCTCTCCAATTGTACATTTTATTTGTGATTATGATCAATCAGATTAACGTTTCATTTTACTAAATAAATTAGGTCTCAACTTATAGTTATATGCATTACATATAGTATATATATATATATATATATTAGTATATATATATCATGTTATATTATGTATATATATATATATATATATATATATATATATTAGTAATTTCAATATCAATATTTGCGTTTTTTTTCTAATATTGCTCAAGTCAAGTGGCAGTTACATTTCAGGTTAGTCAAACGAAATTTTTACTTAGTTTTATACTTCAACTTTCAGTATAAAAATGAAAATATAAATGCTAGGTATTCTCAAATATGTTGCTGGCCATAATTAGGTGCGAGCCTTGAAAGCGTAGGCCCAAAATGGCCTAGTCTAGCTAAACGAAAATCACAGTTACCAAGTTAGAGTACTAAAGAGTAGAGGAGGTTTTTTAGTAGCTAGCCTACATCTGCTAGTATTATCATACTACGGGCTGGCCATCAGAGTGTTTTTTTCCATTTTTCCATTAACATAATTTATAAACTTGCAACATTGGAATGAAAAAGAAAAAGAAAAGTTTTGAAAGGGAACCGTCCACAAACCCTGGTTTTGTTACCATCTATGTTCGAATTGTTCTAAGAACGCGTCATAAATTAATATTTCAGGTTACAAACCTAAGTCCGTCGTCGATTCTTTGAGTGACATTGTTAGTGACCAGTTATGGTCAATCATCTCGATTCAGTAGGCATATATCGTAACAAATTAATAGCCAAAAAATGACTAAACATATTTTCAAAGGGAAAATTATACATACTTAACATAAAACATTGCTGTACTATGTGAATGCCAGTGCTTTGGTTAGTAAAACGTACCAATTTAATGTTTTGTTAACTCATAAGTACTTCATAAAATATTTAACTGTTGCCAACAATATTTCTTTGACAAAAATTCTATTTCATAAAGTTGTTTTAAATCGGTTGTCAAAAAGAGCTCAATGTTTCACTTGGCGAATTACTGAACCGTCAAATGTCAATTTTGATTGATTTGTATCAATGGTTCCAGTCGTAAATAACACTAAAACTGTTACAAGCTATGTTTTAAAAGCATTCAATTTATTTTGATGTAATATTTCAATAACCTTTTTATTTCACAAGTTTTATACATCTTAAATTTTCTAGTAGGCTATGCTTGCAAATAATTAAAAGTACTTACTTACAAGTGAAAAACCAACATAATATAGGGTTTTATAAACGTTCACAGCAAAAAGAAGGATAATTTGTTAAGTTCTAGGTATTATTATCACCAGACAAGATCAGATCTCAGATCTGAAATCTAGAAACTTGTTTTTATCTATCAGCAATAACCAATTTATGCACTAATTTCTTAAATAACAATACGAAGGACACTTAGATTAAAACCGGAGACATTTCTATGCAGGATCAGACCCAGTAAAGACTAAATTCTCCACAAAACAGCGGATTGTTCGTTCCACATGAAGACACATTTTAATTCTGCAAAGTTAAAAAAAAACTCACTGAGTTGGTGACATTCACAAAAAAGTCACCGTTTGTGCGCTTGTGTTTGCATAAAAATTATAAATGATTTGAAATTTATTTTTATAAAATAACATGTGGATTTTTTATGAACTACTAATATGTACAAGTGGACAAAAAAAGTGTTGTGGTCTAACCCAAATGGGTTGGTTAGACAGATGCAACGTATCATTGAATGCCCTGAGGCAAATGGGCCGACAGACAATAGATCCAGTTAGAATGCACTCACCCCACTACCTCTTATCTAAACATCAGATATTTTTCAAATAAACTATTGAATTTGCAACTAATGATTTTTAGAGTGAAACTAAAATGTTTCCTTAGTTCTTCTTACCTTGAACAATACACATCCCTGACATTATAGTTATTTAAATCAAATAATTGAATCAAGTACAATAAAGGTTTTCTAGTTTTAGAAAATAAATTACTATTTAATTTAAGATCCGCAGTGCTATATGTAAAAGTGAACAGAGTGCAACATACCGAAACATGCTTAATGTAGCGTATTGGAATATGTTAAACAATTATTTTTATTTATTTTTTAACATACTGTAATGTTTTAGCGAATTTTTTCGGTAGAGAAGAAGCTACTGTCATAGTAGATATGGAAAGACCTAAGCCAGTGACTGTGATAACTTTTTGTTTTCAGATCTCCAGATGCCAACACACAATTAGTTGTGAATGTCCGAAGGTACAGAGCTTTTGTACAAAGGTAGAATTTATATAAATTTGGAACAGACATGTTAAAAAATGTATGACTTTAAATTTGAAAACCAGACAGGATCTGAGAGGGGGCTTTTAGAGGGTGTTGTTAAAAAAATACATTACATAATTTAAGGATAAGAATTACGTTTTCTCATGACAGCAGAAATTCCATGCGTTGGTTCACTAGATTCGTGTTGACTGTTGACATTTTAGTCTGTTGTAGTAAATAGAGTATACATTATAAAACTAAACTGAAGTGTAATTATTACTCAGTTAATTCATTTTTATACTCATTTTAAAGTCATATTTCTCAATTCTAGGTACTCCCATTGACTCCATATCTATAAATTTTGATATTTTACAAGTTATTAAAGATACAATTAAGGCCACGCTCCCCCGTCGCATCGGTGATATTGGATTGATTCTCCATTAGCGCAATGCTAACTAAACATATATTTAGGACCCACATTTTTATTTCATTTTCAATCTGATCTAGGTCTTTTTTTGAATACTCAAAATAAAGTAAAGAGTGATTTTTAATCACCAGACAAAAATTGTCAAACTTAACAAAATTACATTTTTTATTAAATATTATAATTCATTTTCAAAATATCTTCCACAATAATCACCCGCGATAAGAATATCTTTCAATTGACACCAAAATCAAAATTTTATCTCAAGTGAAGCGAAAAATTGGGGTCTGAACTTAACATTATTCTAATGGGCTATAAAACCAATATGGCCGACAGGGTAGCCGGCTCTTAAATCAAATTAAAATATATTGTCTGAACATCGCTTGGAGTGAGAATTGTAATAATCAGTACATCTGTCTATCTGTTACGCTAATGGGCCGGATTTATTCTTCGTTTAACAAGCTATTGGTTGGACAGAATTTCATGAAACCTTGTTCTTACCGTTATGGGAAGCTGGAAGTAACATTAAGGCCATATTTCAAATCACCGGAAGATCACATATATTATATAGGTTTTCAAAACTGTTATTTTAAATAAAATTAGACCATTTTTATTTTATTTTATTTATACGGTAATTGTATTCCAGTATGAAATACGTTTAAATGTAAAACCTATTCTAGTTAATTTTATCTAAAACTAAATAACTTGCATACTTAGCATGTAAAATATAAGTGGGTTTCCTGTTTTACGTTTAGTATAATCTGAAGTATTTTTTTAGCGAATTTCCCCTATAGCTATTACCATAGTCGGCATGGTAAGACCTAGGCCCGGGACCATGATAACTTTTCGTTTTGAGGTCTCCAGACCCCAAAAACACCATTCGTTCGAAACTGTGTATATATATATATATATATATATATATATACATACTAGACATAATAGACATATATATACATACTGTATGTGTGTGTGTGTGTGTGTGTGTGTATGCACTCTAGCGGTCGCATTGTTTGTCCGATTTACTTCAAATTTGGTAGGGATGTTCCTTTTTATAATCAGTTGGACAAGTTCGTTGGAAAAAACAATCGGAAAACTCCAAATCCTTTTTTGGGAATTAATCTTTCAAATTTCGAGTTTTTGGGCCCAAAAAGGGAAAAGCCCCAAATGTAAAATTAATATAATAAGATGTATATTAGTGAGGCGAATGTTTTAAGCCCTCTCTCGTCATTCTAGCATCAATATTTACAGAGTTATTAAAGAAAATGTGTATCGACTAAACACAGTACGTTGTCTTATGGGGGTTTTACATTGGACAAACCTGTCATTCATTTTATGGCTTACTTTTATCGTCCCCAGCCACCTCATGCCTACTTTCAAGCCTGACTGGACCCTCTCCTAACCTTATAATGCGCAACATTGAATTCCTAGCATTGCAGGTAAATGAAACCAGGAGCATCAGAACAGCCAAAAAAATCAATGTTTTCAGATTTCAATAAAATTGGAATAACTGTTTGTATTACACTGATTTTGAGTTTTAAAAGTTTTTTATGTGGAAATTCACATCCCTCACGTCAGCGTGCTGCGTGCGAACTCGTTTTATTATTGTATTAATTATTTTATTTTTATAAAATATCTGATAAGGATCATTAGGTTTTATCATGGGAAAATAAACTATACAAACCATTTTATGTTCACGTGTAAACCTCAGTTATGTATATATCTATTAATACTGTTTATGCTTCGTACAAATGTTTCAAGTTTTAAGTTTTCACTACGCTTGGGGGTTTAATGTCTCGTTCACCCGATTCGTATAAATACGAGTTGTATATTATGTTTATTTTATACCGTAACTTGGGTGTAACTCTAGGTTACTTTCACTATTAAATCTGTGATACCCTTATAAAACAAAACCAATAGCAATAACTGGTTACCAAGGCTATACCAAGGTTATCAATAGATTTCCCCAGTGGGAGAAAGCTGCTAATGAATTACTAAAACAGCAATCCGATTTGTAGGATAGTTTAGGTAAGTATGTACAATTAGATAACCACGGAAGTGAGTGGAAGGCAAGAGAGAAAGACAGAGCTATCTGTTTAACTATGTTATTTAGTTTCTAGTATTATTCCAATAACCAAGTGCACCTATACCGAAAGAGAAGAAACATATTAAAAACCCTGATGGTCAGTGAATTTCATAGATTGGTAAGGTATAAATAAATTAAGGGTGAAGCGTACTTTTCTTTCGCTAAGGAGATGGAGGTTTCTGCAAGAACAGAAACGTTTAAGGGGTTAAGCTGGTTCACAAGATGGTACAAGTCTCAGGCACAGGTCATCAAATAACTGCTAACTTATTTCACAAAACGTACAATTTTTCAGTAAATATCATCCTGATCAAAATGTAAGCGACGATTTTCAAATACATTAACACCCGTTTAAATCCTGTTCTATGCTTTCCTTATATGACATTAAGTATTACAACCATTTAAGTTAAAAGGAAAGCTCTCTGTAAGAAACAACATGTGATAAGCTTGAGTGATGACGTTATAATGTAGGAGCTTATCATTGGTCGACAGAAGCTCTGTCACCAACAGCTTTTACTCACAAGAGAGGAATTTTTGTTATTAAAAGAAATTACTTAAAAAATTATAATTTGTTTTTATTTGCAACATTTTTGCACCGTCAATACTGGAATACATTCTTTAGTTCGTTGATTGTATATTTAATTAGTTGTAACTACATTCTCCGAATAAAGTTACCCAGATCCTATGTTCGTATTAATATTTGTTATTTATTTTATATAAACCCACATTTTTTGCGAGGTTTAACAATAAATCTCATTTATACTAATTTAATGAAAACGTTTATAAAATAGGACTGTATTACAAAACCACTTTAAAAGACAATACCGTATCTTTTTAAAATATATTCTAACATAATATGACCTAAATAATGCTTAAGAGATATTTTTTAATTCAAATGTAAGTAATTGTATAAGCTAGGATAAAAGAAAAAATCTGGATTTATCAGAAACTGTTCTTTGAAATTTACTTGACAGCATGCTCCACAGTGTAATATGATCAAGAAGTTGTTCTAATATTACAGCTTCCTTCTTGAGATAACAGAGTGAGGAAGGAAAGGCACGCCGGCGAAATTAATTGTTTCTTTCAACAATCAACTCAATATAACTTCCCAAAGTCAATTTAAATTTGATCAAGTAATTTTGCCGTTTATTTCAATAAAATAATATTGATACCGCTTCTGGTTCGTTACAACAATGTTCCTTTTTCCCAATATATATATATATATATATATATATATATATATTATTATTATTATTACAGTATCAATAACAGAGTTCTTTTAAGTTAGGCCAACATTTTCAAAAAATATATTTAAACTTTCATATTTTCTGTAGTCAGAGATAATTACAAAAATAATGGAGTTAAATACGCAAGAATAACAATTAAACTAAATCAAAGCATGGTATTCTATATTTATTTTGTTACCGTAGTAAAGTAAATTATTTAAATATTTATTATGTTTTACCGTACAATTTTTGTTACATTACACCAGAGGTGTTTTCTTAAGAGATTTGTATTAAACCTTTTTATTAAAAGGACAGAGGTACAAACCCAAACATTAGTGAACCCCTTGAACGCCCAAGACGCCAACTGTTCGAGAAACCTAAAATAAATTTGAGCTCCATACAAATGTACACTATGTCAGTGGGGTGACAGTGATTCCATAAACATTGTAAGCCGTAATTATTACCATTGGGTAAGCATGACGCCCAGAATCCTTGCCAATGCCCGAAAAGAGGAACATTGTTTCTAATTAAAACTAATATATTAATTAAAGTTGTAGTTCTGTTGTTAATTTACTGTGAACTCTGTTGAATATTGTTTAAGTAAGGTATAGGCCATTTGTCGTTGGTTATTTGGCCTAAGTGGAATACCATATAGTCCTCTAACTGGGTTGAACGTTGGATGATTTACTAAGCTGATCAATATGAATTATAGATACTTGTACAAACCTTAAAAACCTCCAACAAAAAAGTCGCTCACATTCTTAAGTTGTTAAACAATTTTTAGTTACACGCTCTCTGTTTGCTTGATACTAACTTAATACAGTTTGAAACAACTATATTATAATTCCTAATTATTTTAATAAATACTGGAACATATGGTTTGGTTTTAAACTTAAAAAGTTAAATATTTATTTACATCTCAGGTGTAGGAATCAGGATACGTATCCGTAAATAAAGAGCCAACCGAACGGAAGCCGCAATATGTGGCAGGAAGCGGAAATCCAACTGCAGCTACAACCACTGCTGGATATTATAACTTCCATTTTACTTATGACACTTTGAATTTTAGTTTTATGTTTTTTCTTGGCTAAAACTGTAGGTAGATACTAGAGAAGTTGCCTATTGAAAATCAATCAATGGAACAATCTATTATTGTATTTCTAGAGTTTATAAAATCCGCAATGTTTGTTTGCACTATCTTAATTATGCTTCATGCCTTTCTATAAAACATAATTAAATGAATGTATTCAACCGTAAGGAAACGAATATGATAACTTTATTACTATATATATTATGTGACGTAAACTTAACAAAACCCACTTGAAAGTAATATACTCCAGATAAAAAATAGCAAGTACCATAAATTGTCAATTTTAAAGGCTTAAGCAGTTGACGATTAGTTGCGGTCGATTCCAAACTCAATTCCATTCATCTCGCCTACTACATAAAATGTAAATATCCCATGCGCTTATCTTACCAGTAGAAGTAATGTATTTTTTAACCACCTGAGATTGCAATGGTTTTAAGTGGATTAAATCCTTGGAATTTCTCTAGAGTACGAATGGATTAAATGCTTTAAAAGCCCCATCACATGACAATATAGCCTCGATTCCGCTGGCCCATGGCGGTCGTGCGCTTCCAGAACGATATTTTCCATATTTTTATCACCTACATAAAACTAAAGGCAAAATTATGTGTTAAGTCAAATTGATCGTTCATTCAAGTGGATTAAATTTTGAGTAGGAGGGAGTATATATGGATTAAATATGATTACGAGATCAAAGCGCATTTAAGGATTACAATATTGAAATTCATCACGTGCCTAGTATAACGATATTGGAATTCCCCGTAACGTGATTGAAGTTGTAAATATAAATGGTAAACTGGTCTCTGTCATGTATTCGACAGTGTTATAGAAGCATGTCCGTCAAATCTTGTATATTAAATTCAAGGCTAGTGAAAATTATCTGATGGATATTTAAAACTATATTTATTTACTGTCGAACACACAGAGTTTAAATAAAATTGTTTGAGTTACTCAGTCCAATTATTATTTCGTTGTGATATACGGTGTCACTTTTTGTTTATGTGGTAACAGCGTAGAAACTGTTAACTGCTTATTCGAAATTTCAATACAATTTTTCTCCATAAGAATAACATTAGACAACGTACTGTGCTTAGCACTTTCAATATCTCGGTAACCAATTGACGTATAGCAATGATGAAAATACCAAATTGTTTGTCTTTTAAGCTGAATTCAATGGTATAAATTATAATTTGATTTAAATTAAAATTACATGTGAAAACCACAAAAAACACATTGTTGAGGTACAAAACCCCCCAAAAAACCCCTTTGGATGGTGCGATTCATCTGGTTTTCAAACTCGTTCAAATAAATGGTACTTTACACATTTGTACCAAATTTCATTAAGATCGGACCTTTTTTACGAGAGTTATCGTGCTTACGGACATATACGAGTATATATATATATACATATATAAAAATTTGAACGAATGGTGTTTTTGGCATCTGGGGACCTCAAAATGAAAAGTTATCATGGTCTCGGGCTTAAGTCTTACCATGAGACCTACGGTAATAGCTTCTTCCCTATAGGGTAAATTCGCTAAAAATAAATTAAATTACAAATTTTGGTAAAATTTATACGTTATTTTGACTGAAAGAATGGGAGAATAATATATGAGTTCGAGGAAATACGTGTGAATTAAATTTGAGCAAGAAGTCATAGTCCATTCGAGGATTAAATTAATTATATTCACATCCACGTGAATAGGATTATATGAATTCCTCATCATGTGACGACTGCGCAGCCCCAGTTCCGGTGACTTGGATTAGTCAGTGGGCTTCCAGAGAAACGTTTTCTGTATTTTTAACAGACCTGTCAAGAGCTAATTGGGGGCCTTGGCAACAATTCTGTCAGGGCACCAAAGACACCTATTTTTATCTTTGTAATTATTTTCTATTGGCCGGTGGCTCCAGAGGACACCTGGAATTTGGGTGCCTGGGGCAAACCCAAAACCTGGGAGTGCCCCGGTTGTTCCCCTCGTGGCGGATCTACATAGCATTGAAAAAAAAACAATTAAAATTACATATTTAAATCAAATTAATTGTCACATTCTAGTGGATTAAATGTCAGTACGACTACGTGTGGATTAAATGTGAGAAAGAGGTCAAATTCAAAGCCCATACAAGGATTAAATTATTGGAATTCCCCTTTACGTGCCAAAGACTATTTTTGTAATTCCCCATAATATGCATGGAGAAACCCAAAACCTGGGGGTGCCCCGGTTGCCCCCCCCCCTCTTGGTGGCCCAAGTATAACAAAACACAAGTAACAATTCAAATTGATTGTCACATTCGAGTGGATTGTATGTGAGTACGACTACGTGTGGATTAAATTTGAGAAAGAGGTCAAAGCCCATACAAGAATTACACAATTGGAATTCCCCTTCACGTGCCAAAGACTATTTTTCAGAATTCCCCATAATGTGATCGATTTTATAAAGATAGATTACAAACTGGTCTACCATGTTACTAAACATTTTGTGTCAAAAAATGTATCCTTACTAAAACTACATACTGTACATATTCAGTCACAACTCTTATAGAAGTGGTAGAAGTTGTATAAATCATCAAAGGATGAATCAATAGTGGAAGCAAAACACATATTATAGAGGAAAGACTATTTATTTAAATATATTTAACATTAAAATATTCCATCTCATACCCACAATTGTTACGGTATCCAATCATACTTTGTTGGCATCATTAAAAATTATAATGTTGTTTTTCGCATAAACAATATTTCACAATTAAAATGTAACTAACTTGGAACGTAGACATGTTGTAATTTTAGTTATATATAAAAAAGACAAATGTAATGAGTATAAGGTTAACCGTATCAGGATAACATTTTACAAAGGAAGGATAAAAAGATTTCGGAAAGCACAGTCTTTAATCTCTAAAAACCTGACAGCTTTACAAGGGCTCAAGTAAAAGACAATTGATTGCAATCCCCAATCTTAGATTACAGTTTTTCTTGATCCCTTTAAGAATAGGATTAGTTCTTAGATCGCATTACTACATTGTAACATGTAACATGACATTAGTGAGTTTAATTAAACTGAATATATGATACTATCAGTTTACACTGTACACAAAAAGCGCATTCAAAACTTGTTATATATATATATTATATATAATATATATATATATAAAATATATATTATATATATTATATATAATATATATTACATATATATAAAGCCAAACCATTCCAGGAACTTTTGGGAGACCAAAAGTCTGATATCCAATAACCATACACTATACACTTGAATGAAAAGGCTAAGGGAAAATAATTGGAGACGAATATTGGTACTTTGATATAACTCTCCTAAGGCCATACATTAAATAGAATAATCATGCTAAACACATTTTCA
This sequence comes from Allygus modestus, assembly GCA_963675035.1. Classification (NCBI taxonomy): domain Eukaryota; kingdom Metazoa; phylum Arthropoda; class Insecta; order Hemiptera; family Cicadellidae; genus Allygus; species Allygus modestus. The sequence goes on along the minus strand of OY776112.1, from coordinate 77,329,857 downwards.
ATTTTTAAATTTGTTCAGTTGTGTGATTTTATTTTAACATAAAACTGAAATCAGGAGAACAAGCGAAGGTATTGGGAAGAGCTGTTGTATTTTTCCTTAGTGACATTAATTTAATAATTTGTTATTAAAATTTTAGCCATCCATTAACTATTAGCTTTGGTTACTTTATCACTTTACCAATTAGACTTGTTATTATTTCGAGATATAAGTGTTAGAAGTTAAACTAAACATTTAGTTTCAGCAATGTAGCTGTGTGAATAATGATAAAATTACGTCATTGAATAATGGAAAAATTTACTCATCCCAAAATTATACAATTTAGCACGTTTCAAAGTTTAACTTTGTTCTTCTATGCATACGTATTTATTTTACTAAATCACAGATAGTGTATGCCAATACAAATCCATATAATATAGGCTTATATACAGTAATTCTATATGCTACAAAGCCGTTTATTAGAACTGACTGACTAATTGATTTCAGACCTCATCTTATAGTGAACTTGTCACTGATGTTTTTAATTTGAATAGATTTATGTAAAATAAACCTCAGAAGTTTAATGTAACATAAATTTCTATTAATAGGCGTTTTTTTTATTGCTTTGTAAACATAAATATATTTTAATACTATTGGAATATCTAATATATTTAGTAGAGTTACTACGAAATGTAAATGTATATAGGAGCAAACGATTTGGTGATATTTAAACTCCCATACAATGTATAAAAAGGCATGAGAGTCTGTATGAAGCAGTTTAAAGATAGATGACAAAGCACCACGCCTTACCACTTCGGCGTGTCAGTAATGATTGAGTAACCGAGTTTATTTTTTTCTATTTCATAAACAGGAATAATGTATTATATACATGCTTATTTTTTCAATAACCTCACACCAAATAGGGTTTTTATTTGTCAGCACCCTGTAATTTAAGAATATTTGTCTTCCTCAATAATTTTACCTTTTCTCTGACCTCTGGTTTATATTATCTTTCACCATCACAATGTATCCATCCACAAGCTGTCTTTAAATAATCTTATATCTATTTGTTATGCAGGAACCCTTCTAAAAGTAGCCATTTAAAAAATAACTAAACTGCAGTGAAAGTGTGAGCGATAGTCAAAAAAGCTTAATTTTTTAACTTACGGTTTAAGTCATGAAAGGCTCCTGAGCAGCAATTTTGATTCCACAGCTTCATTCCATCGATATGATAATGGTTTTAATTAATAATTAATAGTTTATAATAGCGTTTATCTCTTAAACCACATCAATAATCCTGCGCTTATAACTGAAAAATACTTAATTTTAATCACTAACTATTTAATTATTAAAAACCTGCAGGCAAAAACTTAGTAAGTATGTTAGTATTTCAATATTTAATTAATAATTACTCAAAGCTACATATAACTACATATAATCTATGATTAAATCTTTTCTAGGCTTGTTATGTTAGTTAATTATAGCTTTATATAATTAAGTAGGCCTTATTAAAAATTATTAAAACACTAGGTATAAGGTCCTTTGTGGTTATAAATCTCTGCACATTAAGTATTTATCAACATATGTAGTTTAAATTTGGATTACCATCGTTATATTGGAAGTATTCGAAGTGAAACTCTAAGTTGAAAAATATTTTAGTGTTAAGGCCAAAACTGATCCAACATGATATTCTTATGAAAATAAAAACGTTAATTTTATGTCTCGACCCACTCTAATACTAGCTCTATAATCATTGATTTATTTAAATTTTCTATGGTAGGTTTTTTTAACATGTTTGCAACATTCCCTTGCGAAGAACGCAATACTAGCTAATAACAGCATTAATAACAACGAGTTCGCACGCAGCACGCTGACGTGAGGGAAGTGAATTTCCACATAAAAACTTTTAAAACTCAAAATCAGTGTAAAACATACATTTATTTCAATTTTTATTGAAATCTGAAAACATTGATTTTTGGCTGTTCTGATGCTCCTGGTTTCAATTACCTGCAAAGCTGGGAATACAATTTTGCGCATTATAATGTTAGGAGAAGATCCAGACAGGGTTTAAAGTAGGCGTGAGTCGCTGGGGATGATAAAAGTACTCTAACAAAGGAATAACAGGCTTTTCTAGTGTAATACCCCCACAAGACAACGTACTGTTTAGTCAAAACACATTTTCTTTAATAACTTGGTAAATATTTATGCTAGAATGACGAGTGAGGGCTTAAAACTTTTGCCTTACTAATTTCCATCTTTTTACATGCATTAATTTTACATCCGGGGCTTTTGTGACCCTTTTTGGGCCCAAAAACTCGAAATTTTAAAGATTAATCCCCAAAAAAGGGGTTTAGAGTTTTCTGATTTTTTTGCCCAACGAACTTGTCCAACTGATTACAAAAAGGAACGTCCCTACCAAATTTGAAGTAAATCGAACAAAAATTGCAACCGCTAGAGTGCAAACACACACATATATATATATATATATATATATATATATATAGACATTTATATATATATATAATTTTGAACAACCCCCCAAAACGTGTTCAGTGGGTCACGTTAGGAACTTCTACGGTGGTCCCGGGCTTAAGTTTCACCGTGCGGGTCATGCTAATATTTCACTTTCCAAAGGAAATTCGATAATAATAAGCTTATTTAAAAATACCCAAGAACTTTTGAAAAACGGACTAAATGAAAATCAGTATGGTAAAACCTCAAATCAAGTATTCGATATCAGTATTTTTATTTCAGTGTAATCAGGTGGATTAAGTTCAATTGCAAGAGATGCAAAAAATAGTTTACACGAGTAGAATGTGCCAACATACTTCTGTGGTTGAACATATTTATGTTCTTGCCATAAAAACGTGGGATGCTATACATGAAGTGACTTCACTGCAACCAGTCAATAAATCTTTAAGAGTACCTTCAATAAATTCAAAGTTACATTTACAATTATTATCAATTTTTAGGAGGAAACTGATGATACAAATAAGTTATTGCTTTAAATTCACTAAAGACATTTATAACAGATTAATGAATTGAACAGAAAATAAAATAGTGTTTGTGAATAAGCTTGTTGAGATAAGGAAAGATCAATTGAGGAAAAATATAAATTATAGGCACTCAAATATACTTAACTAGGTGTACGCTCATTCCTCGCGTATAAGGATAATTGAAACACATGATCAAACTTAAATCGAGTCTCATAAAAAATTCAATATCTGATTTGAGTAACATCATCAGAATACATTCCGTTATCATTTAACTGCCGCCAGAATCCGGGTTTTATGTCTATATAGCTATAGTTTTAGTCACTTCTCCCCTAAGAATTAATTATCGCGGTAGCTGAGAGGGTATCGCACTGGCTCTTGGAGCGTAAGGTCGCAGGTTCGGATCCCGCCGCCGACTTAACATTTTATCCGTAGAAAAACATACATACGTTAATCACTTGTTTTTATCAAAGTAAATGTTGTATAAATACGTTAATTTATTTATTTTTAAAATAAATTGAAGATTTCAGGCATGGTTTGTTGTTAGGATTGGCATGCGTGCGTTATCTTAGAACAAACAGAGTATTTTGGGCTAAGCAGTGACTTTAGCAGTGTGGTTAATTTAACTTTTAAGAGAACAGCGAGTTTCCTATATGAACTAATGTTAACAATTTCTATAGGCCATGTCAAAATATCCTTAAGGATTAACAATAAGTCGTCAGGTCCAGTTATTTAGATGAAAAAAATGAGATTTCAATATATTGTTTCAATAACCACAGCTTTGGTACTATCTAAATTCCAACCGTTCTTTGGAAGAAGCATTAATTAATGGCCCAACGGCTTATGACATCTGGGTCCAGTATCGAATTATCTTTTAATATGTTGCAGTGCTTATATCAGCGTTTTTTCAATAGTGAGTTTTTCATTAGAGACAGGAGAATGTTATATACTATATAAAAAATATTAAAATGAGATATAAGCCAACAAGAGTTTTGCTAATGTTCTAGCGATAAAACGCAGGTGCTCCTTGTTTTGATGTGTTTCCGATGTGACGTCCTGGTTAAATCTGAGGAAGGCTCCAGGAGGTAATCTGAATCTGAATGTGCCAGAAAATTATCCTCAATATAAATACATTATCAGTTATGTTCAATTAATAACGCTTTGAAATAAGTTACTAATTTTATGTTGTAAACTTGCACCAACTTCCGTGTCTTAATCTCATCCTTACTAACGATAAGTACTTAGCGATTTCATTGAGAAGAATGTTGGTATAAAAACAATAATCGTTCAATACAATTCCAGAGTATTTGATATTTTCGAATTTTATGGGTTAGTCAATTGATTGTGATGATTGTTCATTTTGTTTAGCAGTCGAGAAGGTCCATAAGCGTCTTTATTTTAAACTTTTTGGTTGTACCAGTTCCCATATAAATTAATATATTTTATGGTATTTCGCATGACCTAACCCGCAAAACAAAGCCCAACTTTATTCAAACATCAACTGGACGGCAGACGGGCGGTCAAACATCGCGTGATGCAGGACCGTGTGTTTTATCCGCATCGTTGTGCGAATCTGCAGCAGGTGTGGAGATAATTACGTTTTTGTTCTTGCTTTGTTTTTAAAACTTTCTAATCAAGACTATACAGGAATAAATTACTACTTTGAAAATTATAAAACCCATATTACTCGTTTTTCTGATCTCAATATAATTTATTATGTTTCCAATCATTCCCATGTTTTTTTGTTTTTTTAGCGAATTTCCCCTATAGGGAAGAAGCTATTACCGTAGGTCTCATGGTAAGACTTAAGCCCGAGACCATGATAACTTTTAATTTTGAGGTCCCCAGATGCCAAAAACACCATTCGCTCAAATTTATATATATATATATATATATATATATATATATTTATTTATTTATATTTATATATATATATATATATGTGTGTGTCCGTAAGCACGATAACTCTCGTAAAAAAGGTCCGATCTTAATGAAATTTGGTACAAATGTGTAAAGTACCATTTATTTGAACGAGTTCGAAAACCAGATGAATCGCACCATCCGAAGGGGGGTTTTGGGGGGTTTTGTACCCCAAAAATGGGTTTTTTGGGGTTTTCACATGTAGTTTTAATTTAAATCAAATTTGAATTTATACCATTGAATTTAGCTAAAAAAGACAAACAATTTAGTAGTTTGATCATTGTTGTACGTCAATCGGTTACCGAGATATTGAAAGTGCTAAACACAGTACGTTGTCTAATGTTTTTCTTATGGAGAAAAAGAAAAATTGTATATCTCGCTTATTTATGAACATAAACTGGCGAAATTTGGTATATGGCTTGATCTGGTTGTGGTTTATTGTTGTTTGCACAAAAAATTTTTTCGCCTATGGTTCCTGTAGCAGCAAACCTAGGTACTTGGTCCCCATGTTATTCTTATGGAAAATAGTTAAAATGTTATATATCACTTATTTATGAATGTATATGGATGGAACTTGGTATGTGACTTCACTAAGATGAGTTCTATTGATATTTGCTTAAATACCCATTATTTTGTGTGCCTTGTTGCAGCAAACCTGTGTACTCATCCCCAATGTTATTCTTATGGAGAGTAATTAATATTTTAAATATCGCTTGTTTGTGAGAATATATCTTATGAATCCTGTTAAGTGTTTTAATGTGTTATGTTATATATTTATTGGAAATTCGCTGAGTATGCAGGTTTGCTGCGACGGAGGTATTTTAAGTAGGAGTGGGTGGAAGGCCGAATTAATCAGCTGTAAGTCTCGCAACAGCTTCTCCATGGCTAAGGCCATGAGAACCCCTAAAGATTATGGTACCGACTTGAGGTACATTGAAGGCGTGAATTTACGAAACTGTACTTCGACATTGCTTTCAGAAAACTTTAAGATGTTACTTTTCCTTCTCAATTGTCTTTATTAGTATTTTAAAATTACTTTGGTTGTTTTATGCATGGTAGTTGGGCTTTAGTGACCCTGTAGTAGTCTTTGATGAACCTAAAGGAGACGCATCTTAAATTCTGAAATTTGCAGTCAGAGGACTTATCAAATTAACGAGTAGACAATTACAGTGTGGTCGAAACATTTATTTGTAAATCTAACTCTTATAATCTTAAAACGAGTCTTAAAGGGTATTATAATAACTAATTATTTTTTTCGTAATCCTTACAAACAACTTGCAAAGTGAAAGCTCGACAGGTTATATGAACAAATGTTTGTCAATCAATATGCAATACCTCTCGTAGATAGATATAAGGGGTTGCCATATAATACAACATGTAATTACAAATCGTTTCCATGAGATTAAAAACAATAAACGTTTATATCAAGAAATAGGTACTATCAATAAATCACTGAACAATATGTAATGTGTGAACAATTTTTGTATAAATTGTTTTATGACCATCCTGATTATACGATGTGCGTCATATTAACAATCAAAATAATACGTAGCTCTGATTTAGAAAATAGAATTGTGAAGGAGAACTGAATATAAGAGAATGTACTCACTATTTTCATGGACTAATACATTTTGTATTAAGTAAAGATGTGGTTAAGAGCAAATTCAAGACGCAGAATAGTATTATTCACAGGTGACCTCTTAACTGAGGATCCCCAGGAGGATATTTGCATGCAAACTGTCTCAGCGCAGTGAGCGAGGATGTCAATTTTCTGTTTTACATAATCCACGAGCCCTCTCTCTCGCTGAAATGGGCTCATATTTTGCGGATGGACTTTCACATATAAATATTTATATCTATATAAATACCCAATTTTAAAAAAATACTCGTATGGTTACGGTTTAAACAATATATAGATAGTACGTCAATAAATTATAAGTGTAAATATGTTGAAGCATTTATAAGATATTTGTTACTGCATCACTTAAATATAACAAACTGTACCATGATTAACAAAAATACTAATTATAAGATTTTAATCAAACATTAAATACATTTTATATTTCCTCCGTATGAAATGGGTTATAATTTTAACCTCAGTAATAACTTACTCCAATGAACTGTATAAAACCCTTCTTGTTAAACAAAGAAACACTTAGTAGGTCAATAAAGTAAAAACGCAAGAACTGTGTATTAGAGGTAGAAAATACAAGGTTTTGATTTTACACTTCTAATAACAACCTTGTTTCTTTTACCTATCAGTCAGGAACTATAAAATTTATGATAACGTAGATTAAATCCTGAAACAAAAATTTCAACGGTAATTTTGTATTTCTCTAGAAAATAGTTTAGCAATTATGAATTGTAAATGTAGGATTTACATTTTACTAATAATATTGATCAGTAAAAAGTTATTATTGGTTGATGTATCTATAATATACATAATTTTAAATTATTAAAAAAGACCTACAAAATACTGGTGGTGTTTTTTTCATATTTATTTTAACCAGTTTTTCACTTAAATGAATACTACTTCGAGCATAAAATTAAATAAACGTCTAGTTTGTTTTCATTTGTCTGTAGTATATAATAATAGGATAGTCTTGCATGTTAATGCGTATTTTAAATTATGTTTATTTCCTCACATTTTTATATTCAATATTGCCAGTTACCTCTTTACGTGTTCAAGATACAGATTTAAGCAAACTTTTTGCCAAAACACATTATTTAAAACTTGAAAATTCCAAGGTAAGAAAAGTTATGTAACAACTTAAACAATTTAAGTGCTAAAAACAAACACCTTGAGCCTATCAGTTGGCACGTGATTAAGTGGATATTAAAATAATGATGAGGTAAAATACCATGGAACGTTTATGGGAATCTTTGGTTGCTAGGACGGTTGTGGAGGACGACTGATCTGACGGTCAGTAATCCTAACGTGTAGGGACACAGACTACGGACACTGAGAAAAATGGGGATTGTTTGAAATAACCAATCATGGGTGTGATTGGACGTTAAGGGTGTGATTGTTTAGGACAACCAATATTTAATAGAATATTAATTTACATTTCACTCTAGTTAAACTATATTGTTTAAAAATAATATTTAATAATTATAGTTTCAACAATAGCAGTGGTTGAATACAATAATACCAGTATAATAAAATGGTAGTTTTAACACAATTGATTCCTTGTTTTAAACAATATACCTAGTAGCAAACATCGCTGGCTCAACGTTGGATTATCGTCGGCATTGTTAGGATATGGAAGGGAAATGGTCAGTTGACATTAACGCGCGGTTGGGCGAACGAACCAATCGTTGGGTAGCCCGCGCCGGCAAATCAAACATAGCAGACGTTGGGCCCTCAAAATATATTGTTAGCAAAATCCTACTTTCTGTGATCAAACCGTTATTTATTTTCCCATGTAACACTCGCCGTTGGTCTACTGTTGGTCAAAGGTGGGACCGTTGGCTAAAGGTGGGTTGGAGTTTCCACAACAAATCCAAACGCTGCCCAACTGGTTTTCATGCAGTTGGTCTAACCGAAATTAATATTGTTGGACCAAAGTTGGGTAATTTTTTTAATGTATTAATTTGCTCTTAATTTATCATATTTCATTGCAACTATATACTTCTAGAATACTAGAGGTATATAGTCAATAATACTATGATATGGTGTATGTGTAGACTATTGGTACTTTTTATATCGCAGTCCATTCTCCAATTCTCATGAGTCATAACAGTCGTGAGGGATAAGGCGTGAGCACAGTAAGTTAAAGGTTGTAGGTTTGAGTCCCGGTTAGGAGACTATATTTTTTAACGAAATCCTTTAAAAAATATAGGTATATAACTGGTTTATTAAGCCAAATTTATAATATTTCCCTACTTTAGTTGAACTTGGTGATTGGTAAATCTAATTATTTTAATTGTTTCAGTTAAAATGAGTGAATCGTAAATCCAAACTATTCAGAGTCTGATTGTTCGAATTTACTAAATAATAATAATAATATTTATTTGCCGAAAAATGCAAAAAATGTCTTAAGTTACTTTTCATGTTTTTTTTCTTCTTTAAAAAATTCATCCAATGAAAATAAAGGATTGTTCATCATAATTTCTTTTTCTTTTCTTAATTCTGTTCTTCCAATTACTTCAATTTTGTGAATTTTTTAATTTTATTTATGATTCTTCCCATCATGTATTGGGGTGAATTTTCATATTTAGTGGATCTGTGAATTTTATGTTGAACGATGAATTGTTTTCTAGTGTGATAATTATGATTATGTTGCAATTTTTTTATTTCGCTTCGTTCATTTACATATAATTTCAAAATTTCTATAGTACAAAGTCCAAAAATTGTTATAATGTGTGTGAAACTACAGTGTAATGCCATTGCATTCGCTAAAACGTCAACCTTTACTAACCTAACATCTAAACAAAAAAGGAAAGTCTGTGTTGTGCAACCTTATAAAAAACAATATTCAATCCACAAGCGATGAAGGAAATAATGGTGGTTACCAACCAAAATGACTAGAAAAAAATTCTTACGTAGTAATATAAAAAGAAATTTGTATATCTCACATAAAAATTCAGGGTATTTTAAAAAAAGAAGTTGAATATCCAACTTTTCTTCATGCAACTAATCTCAATATGAAAGTGTTAATGATAACATAACATTGGATTTCCAAATCAAATGATTATTTATTAAATAGAATTAAACATTTTAAATTAGTTTCAGGATTTTTAGGGGAACTTATGAAAAAAGGAGGTAGCTTGTACATAACAGCTGGCTTTCCGATGCTTATAAACGAACTGACCTTGAAATTACTTCTGTAAAAAACACATGTGAAATATCTGCTTTACAGCATAATCAAAACGAGTTACTCATTGTTTGCATTTATCACACTCCTTATGAAAGTGACACAAAACAGTTATTTGTTATATTAAACACTGCTAGCTGCAATGTTCAAAAATTCAAATTCTTTTAAAATGAAGGTTGCTGTTAGTGGTGATTTTAAAATTAATTTAATGAACATAAATCCTGTTTATAAAAGGTTCAAATTAAATGTTTCCCTTTTTCTGGTTGACATCCTAACATAATGGAACCAACACGAATAACAGCTAAATCAAAAACATATATAGATAACATTAACATTTTTACAAATTTTGAAATTCAAAATGCATATACTATTGATCCTGGTCCATCAGACCACAATAGCCAATTTATTAGTATTAAACCAATAAAATATATTATTAATTACAATTTTGTAGATGGTAGAAAATATTAAATTTCAAATATAAGCCGCTTCTGCGAAGAACTATCATCAGCAAACTGGTCTCAGGTTTACGAAATAAATCATAACCTACCAGATAATGAATTTACTAACACAACTTATAATACCTTTTCAAAGATATATAAATCTATTTTAGACAAGACAATACTAATACAAAAGGTGCAATTAAAAAATAAAAATGAGGAGAAATGGGTAACAACAGAAATCAGAGAAGCATGAAATCACGGAAATGTTATTTTATTTCAAAAATGACTAACGATCAATTGGATTTAAAAACATGTAAGATTTATAAACCCAAATTGATAAAATTAGCTTATTTCAGCAGAAATAGTATGTATCAAAACTTTTTGATGAAATCAACTAATAAAATTAAAGCATTATGGTCATTAGTAAATTCAGAACTTGGGAAAAATACAATAAATAAACAAGTAGACTTTAGAGAAATAGGCTTGAATCCTTGCAAATGAACTTAATGACTATTACTATAGTATAAGAACATCATTGAACCTACAACCAGATATGAAAAAAATATATGTGTATGGTGGAATATAAATCTATAAATAAAAAAACAATCTACTGAATACCACCAACTAGTGAGAAAGAACTACAAAGTATTATTCAATCTTTACCAAACGAATGGTTTCAGGGTTGGGTTGAAATTCCAATTAATTTAGTAAAACAAACTGCAGAATTTATAATACCACATCTTGTATACATATTTAACCTATGTATAAACAAAGGAATATTTCTAGACTACTTTAAATTATCAATTGCAAAGCCTATACCTGAAAAGGCTGGATTTGTTACTAAGGAAAACGTTCGTCCCATTTAAATTTTACCAACTATTTAAAAAATATTATAAAAAATTATTTGTTCTAGAATTACAACTTTTCTTACAAAATATGAAATTTTAAATCCTGAAAAATTTGGTATTGTTGAACACAAATCAACTTTAAATGCTATTTCAAGATATGTGAAAACTGTAAATGATTTTATTGAACAAAAATGCCATATTGCCTCCATAAAATGGACTTAACTAAAGCTTTTTATTGCTTGAATCATAAAATATTACTAGAAAAAATTAAATATTATGGAATGCGAGGATTAGCCAAACAGTTTATTGAATCTTATTTCCAAAATATATTTCAACGAGTTGAATGTAAGTCTGAAAAAATAACGATGTTTCATCCTGGGTTTTTAATTTTTAAAAAGATTAATATAGGTATTCCACAAGGATCTGTTCTGGGACCACTTATGTTTATAATTTATGTGGCAGACCTTCCCTCAGATATTAGAAATGAAATTACAACTCAATTTGCAGATGACACATCTGTGGTGGTTGCCAATAACTCAACCCAATCTCTAAAATTATCATTAAAATTGGTTTTAAATGAGTTAAATTCTTGGTATAGTGCAAATGGTCTATTATTGAATAAATCCAAGACGAATATTCTTCCCTTCCAGTTTAAAAAATCCAAAGACATTAGAATTAGAATTATCGAATTAGAAAATGAAAAAATTTTGGAGGTCTCTGAAATAAATTTATTAGGAATAACTTTAGATAACCTTTTAAACTGGAATACTCAAATCAATAAAATAATTAACAAATTAAACTCTGTCTACTTTAAATCTGAGAGTATTAGCAAATTGGTTCAATTTTTAAAACCTAAAAATTGTTTATTACAGTTATTTTCAAAGTATATTACTATACTGCCTCCCTGTATGGTTCGGCACATCTAAGGAGAACCAAAAGAACATTTTTACATTACAAAAACGAGCAATAAGAATTATTATGCATGCCAAACACTTGTTAAAACTAAAGTAACTTTAAGCAATAATTATATTTTAAAACAGCAACATTTTTTCACAAATGATAATGTTTAAAATAAACAATCAAATTAGTTGTCCATATAGCAACCAATTAGATCTTTTTGTTTAAATATTTTTTAGGTAATTTCAACAGTTAATTTTTCTCTGGGAGTCACTTTTCATGAATGAGCTAAACAAAAGGGATTCCAATAATTTGGCATATATATTATTTGTGTATGTCTGTATACGGTTAAGTTAAAACATTTAGGAATGCAGAAGAATTGTACCTATAAGCCGGTCACTACACGCATTAGTTATGCGTGCTTTTCTAAACGAGGAAATAACTTGGCAAACCGAAAAAGGATAACCAGTTAAATATTTTATATTAATTTTTATAATAGTAGTTCTTAACTATGAATTAATTTATGCATTAATTAATATAATATTATGGTGGAACTTTATTTAACATAATATCTTAAGCAAAGTGTAACTGTGATAAGCGTGGAATGATGATCTTACTTCATCAACAAACTTCATTTAGAGCGCATTTTTAATTATTGGAATCCGTTTAACAAATGTAAAAGAAATCGGACCGATAATTCACATTTTCCTTCAAGTAAATTAATCTCCTCTAATTAAAACTAACTCTTCTAGCTTAACCTCTTTTGCTTTGACGTTTATTTAATGTAGTATGCCGTCCTTCGATCTAAGTGGGAACCCCGAAATGTGACTTAATAAAGGTTCCTTAGCTAATACAGATAATGCAAATAAAATTCAACTTTTTAAGACATATGGAGCTGTCGGAACTTGTATGAGCTACATCGGATGGTATAAGTAAAAGTTTACTTAGTATTAGCACGCGATAGATTATACTTTGTCTAGGCATTATCATGTATAGTACTTTTCAAAAATAACTAAACTTATTAATTTTTTATTGAAAATAAACTTGCCACCATGCCTAAAGCCTGGTTGAAAACTGATCCCGACTAGATATAATGCTAGTCTTAAATACACGTTGCAAGTTACATGTAATTGACTTTATCGACAACACGCCAGAGCATCAATTGTTAAGTCGATACAAATAAATGTATTAAAAATTCTATCATGATTCAAACGTACAAATAAATCGTAATACAAATTTTCATAGTATCTTGTTGATTTTATCTCAAATTGTCTAATAACTTCGTGAGTATAAAAAGGATTTTCTGTCGTATAAGTCTTTGGAATTTACTTCAATTTGATAACTTGTTTTATCAAACATTGTATCCAATTGTACTAGGAATTTTCCAAAAAACATATTTTCCATATAAGTATTTTTTTCTGAAATCTTCTTTATCAAGTCTTCCAAACTTTATTCTATTCCAGGTGTCAAGGTTGTGTGCCAATTTATAATTTCTGTTGGATTGTAATGTACCCCGAACTGTCGCAAAATGCTCATGGTTAAATAAATTAGTTTTTTAGCGAATTTCCCCTATAGGGAAGAAGCTATTACCGTAGGTCTCATGGTAAGACTTAAGCCCGAGACCATGTTAACTTTTTGTTTTGAGATCCCCAGATGCCAAAAACGCTATTCGTTCAAATTTATATATATATATATATATATATATATATATATATATATGTGTCCGTTAACACGATAACATGAGTAAAAAAGATCCGATTTTGATGAAATTTGGCTCAAATGTGTAAAATGACATTCATGACTTTAAGTTGGAAAACCAGAAAAATCGGATCATGGGAAGGGGGTTTATGGGGGTTTTAAATTTTCCAAAAATCAGTTTTTTGCATTTTTCACCCTACAATTTTTAAATAACTTAATTTTAGTTTTGACCATCTTATAGAGCTTAAAAAAAAAAATGATATAGTTTTTTGAATTATTAACCTAGGTTGAGTGGTTGCGGAGAAAATCCAAAAAAACCTACTCATAAAATCTCCCATGTTAATCTTATGGGAAAACGGTTTTTTGTTTTCCTCAGTTCATTTTAATGTAAACTTCACATTTGCTTTTACCAATCTGTTCAGCTCCACAAAACAATCATTTTGATGTTTAAATTGTGATTCTACGCCCAACCGTTGCAGAGGTATTCAAAGTGCTAAACACAGTACGTTGTCCAATGTTATCCTTATGGAGAATAAATAAAATTTGATATCTCGATTATTTATGGATGTATGTTGATGAAACTTGGTATGTGGCTTCATCTAGTATTGGTATATTGATATTTGCACAAAAAACTGATTTTTTTTTTATTATTCCCGTAGCAGCAAACCTGCATACTCAGCCCCCATGTTATTCTTATGGAGAATAACTAGAATGTTATATAGCGCTTATTTATGATTGAATATTGATGAAACTTGGTATGTGGCTTCGCCTGGTTAAATTCTATTTATATTTTCATAAAAACAATTGTTTGTGTTCCTTGTTTCAGCAAACCTACGTACTCATTACCAATTTTATTCTAATGGAGAATAATTAAAATCCTTATATGTGAATATATTTTTATGAAACTTGGTATGCGGCTTTATGTGGTATTAAGACATATATTATGCATTGGAAATTCGCTGAGTACGTAGGTTTGCTGCGACGGGGGTATTTGGATTCAGCTTAAAAAAGACACACAATTTGGTATTTCGATCATTCCTCTAGGTCAATTGGTTACCAAGATATTGAAAGTGCTAAACACAGTACGTTGTCTAATGTTATTCTTATGGAGGAAAAGTAAAATGTTATATCTTGCTTATTTATGAACGTATACTGACGAAACTTGGTATACGGCTTCATCTGGTTGTGGTCTATTGATAGTTGCTCAAAAAAATAATTTTTTACCAAAGGCTCTGCAAACCTGCGTACTCAGCCCCATGTTATTCTTATGGATAATAACTAAATGCTATATCTCCCTTAATTATTAACATAAATGAATAAAAACTGGTATATGACTTGACCTAGTTGAGTTACATTGATATTAGCATAAAAACCTAATTTTCATGTTCCTTGATGCAGCAAACCTGCGTACTCAACCCAATGTTATTCTTATGGAGAATAATTAAAATTGTATATATTGCTTATTTTTGAATATATTGATAATTGGCTTTATGTAGTATTAAGACATTTATATCTCCATTGGAAATTCGCTGAGTATGCAGGTTTGCTGCGACGGGGGTATTTATGTTTGTTACTTCACACTTTTCAATGATAGTCTTATGGACAATGATATATTTCCATGATTACCATAATAATTTAAAATAAATTTAACTATGTTCCAAACTTAATGCCTTATCCCTGTGAAGTCTCCATGTGAAGAAAAGGACGTCAGGTAATTAAACACGTATGTATTACAAAAACAAAACAAAAAACATTATGTTAAAAAAAACTACGGAATATATGTAATCGCCATCTGCTGGATTTTCCCCAAAACACTTTATATATCTGGGTAGTGTGTGGATAAATAAACGGTATCAGAAAACTGACACATACTTTCTCCCTTTTAGCCCAACTTTAATGAATGAATTACTTTTTATTTACTAAATATAGAATTCAAAGCACTCTATGCCCTCTATTCTCCCCCCCCCCTCAGGGATAATAAGGGGCAACATATTTCGAATGTCCTCTGTTGGTCAATGCTAACTTGACAAGCATATCAAGTTTGAACGAAATTGATCAATAAATAAGAGAGAAATAGTCATTTTTGTATTCCCCATAAGAATAACATTGGACAACGTACTGCGTTTACCGCAAAAGGAAAATTTAAATTTTCTCTTCAACCAGTAATTGTAGAATAGTAATTCAGAATACTAAATTATTTAGTTTATGAGTTCTTTTTAATGGTGAATAGTAATATTTTTTATATTTATGTTTTTTTATGAAAAATACAAAAAACTGAATTTTTGATATTTTAAGTCTTGTAATTTCTGAACGCAAATGTTTACAGAAACGCGGGTGGTATAATTTTGTTGGAAAACTAACGTTATACAAACGACTAAAGTTTAATCAAAATCGTTAGAGCCGTTTTTGAGAAATCTTGATTTTTCATGATTTTGGCGGTTTTGGGGGGATAATTACCCTTAAAAATCAAAAATTCAAAAAAATGAAAAACTCCTGGAGATATCGTGGATTAGTACCTACACACCAAATTTCATAAAAAATAGGACCATTGGTTAGAGCTCTAGCTCTGTACACATCCATACAGACATACAGACAGATAGACACACAGACATCACGTAAAAATCACTTTTTTGGGTTCAGGGAGCACCAAAACGAATATTTCCACTAACAACTCACATTCGAAAATTTTTACGAAAACAATACTTTCTCCACATACTATGTATAAGGGGGAGAAAGTAAAAAGGGGTTTTTCTCACAGTAAGTTACACCGTACATTATCTTTATTAGTAATGACATAATTAAGCTTATATCAGTTATTTGTATTTCAAATCAAAGAACACAACTATGCGAATACGAATTATTAACATTTCAAGTGCCTGTTGAGGTATTCTCTTCGGTGTGCCAAGGATTATTTATATTTCTTTGAGTTATTCAGAATGTCTTTGTTTAGTGCCATTCCTTTCAGATTTATTCTGAGCATCCTGCGTTGCGTCTTAAGTCAAATACCTCCTTCCGGGTTTAATTAAACATTAGTCAATATAATATTTCTATATATCTCTCAGTTGTGTTCTTTTCTCAGCAAATAATAATGGTTCAAAATTTAAAAGTAATAAGACAGTTTCTACACCCAAGGGACATGCATAAGAGTGGTTTTCGTTACCAGTTAGAAAAAGGATATTTTATTTGCATAATACATGTTTGTGAGTTAGAAGTTTCACAAAATTATGCTTCTAGCGAGCGTTTCCTTTAGGTAAGAAGGTATTGCGGTAGTCGGCATGGTAAGGCACGACCATGATAACTGACTTTTCGTTTTGAGTTCCCATTCCAAAAACACCACTCGTTAGAACTGTTATCCATGTATATATTATTTTTGTATATTTACGTGTCCTTAACACGATAAATCTCCTAAGAATTTGTGCTATCGACTTTGACGAGATTTGGTGCAGGTGTGTAAATTAGCAAGTGCAAGTTTATGAGATTTTACAAATTCGAAAACCAAACGGATCACAAAATTTGTAAGGTTTTATTTATACACCCAAAAACTAGGTTTTTGAACTATTTACAGAGAGGATTGGTAAACATTTTAATTTAAAGTTGCGCTATTACACTCATCTTAACAAACCAACAATTTAGTATATTGAAATATTTGTCTTCGTCAATTTGTTACTGAGATTAGTGCTAACTATAGTACACTGTCTAATTTTATTCTTATGTAGAATAAGTATAATGTTATATCTCGGCTATTTAAAAACATAATTAAACACAAAAACTTAGTTTTTGGCTTTATCTGGTTTTGTTATACTGATTTATAAATTAAAAAACAGCTACCCCCCCCTTGAAAATTCGAAGAATAAAAATTTATATCCTCCTGAAATCAAGCTTATGCATTTTTGATTAAAAAGAAATACTGTTACTGAAAAACAAAAAATATGTGTTCAATATCTCCAAAATATCTCATTTATATATTAGAAATATTGTTCGCGTACAATAAATAGTAGCAAATGAACTGCACCGGAACACGGCGCGGTATTTGCGCATTGCGTTTTTGGGACGGTAGTCACCGAACAGTCTACCCTTACCCCCTAGCAGCCAGTTCGTCAACTAGCGCACCTGACCTTGACCTTGACGTCTAGTCGGTCTTAGTGATGTGCTTAACTTAAGGTTGCCATATTAGATTTGTAATTTAATTAACTACAGGTAGCCATAAATCTTCATATTGATTTTCAACGTTCTATAACTGCAAATACATGTAAAAGTGAACGATATTTCCCGACGAAATAAAGCCAACGAGTAACAAATAATAGAGGTTAGAGTGACCAGGGAAATAGGGGCTTAGCTTATTTGGCAATCGTTGCATGACGGTGAAGTTGAAAACGTAAATAAATTTTGTTCACAGATAGGATTTCAACACAAAATTTGCGTTATTCAACGTATTTTTGGGAACAGTTTCAAAAAGGGGATACTTTTAAGTTCTCAGGGAAATTCCCCTGGGCTATATTTTTATCTTAAAACTCCGGTAATCTCTTGGGAAATCTGGTTAGATGGCAACTCTAGCTTAACGATTACTTTCCAGCTTTCCAGTACTGATTGCAACTGATACAAGTACTTTTTAGTCCTGTTACAAATACTGATTACTTTGTATCAATGGTTTATGTCTTGGAAGTGTAGGCCTATATCAATAATTAAGAATGTAAGGGACACGTCAACGATGTCTTCAATTTTGTATACCGGTATCCGCGCTAGTTACGAACACAGTTTTTGTTTTATATTCCCTAATGAGATATCCCCCCTTGACAAAGGTCTATCTACGCCACTGTGTTGTAGCATATGTTAATTCATAATACAAATCACAGTACAGTACACAAACATTAAGGTAGAATAGAATGTATATTTTAATTCTCTCCATTTGTAAGCAGTAGGGAGGAAGCGCCTTTTGCTGCTTTTGCTAGGCAATATATCAGTTTAATGGTGATTCAGGCTTCATTTATAGCCTCATAGACCCCACACTATATCTTTGTAATTACTTCTTTAGACTGACCATAGTACAACACAGTTTCTGAAAAAAAGCTATATTTCTCATAAAACATATAACTGAAGTTTATGATTTCTAAATATAAAGAACAAAATATTTAAAGTAAAAAGAATATTTGTTTATAAAATTAAAAAAGTGTCAAGTAATATATATTTTCGAACTCCTCAACTATTAAAGCATCTAAAAAATATAACTACATTAACATTAACTAACATTAACTACATAACATTATAACTAAATAATGTCATTGTTTTATTTCTAGACTTATCGACACAAATAAGTTATTAGACAATTGAATACCACAAAAATCTATCTTTTTAGATATTTATATATTCTTTCTATCTAGTTATAGATATTTGTTCGTTAATTTCAGTAAGGAGTTTTATTCAAAGCTGATCATTTTATCCTAATATATAACAAACATTGGTACATTATAAAAGCATATAATTAGCCACGTTACATGCCAACACTGGATTGAAAAACAATCATATCATAAATATATGGTAGTTCTTATTTGTATATGAAATTGAGTATTATCACTTTACTTTAAATAACAAACGCATATTTATTCAACATAACTAGGATAAAATTGTTTACAACTTTACATGAAACAAACACGCTGCAGGCGCATAAGCCAGACTCGCTAAATAACATTTGAAACTGTCTTAAACAAGCATAGTAAAGGTTTCTTAACAAGTAACAATCTACAGCATTGGCAGAACATGCACAAACACACAGGATTTCGTCCGAGGGTAGTTTGAGTAGTCAAGCTCGAGAATGAACAATGAAAGACCGCCAATGTATTTGTCCGAGGCTTCTCTTTACAGAATCAGATTGCGCTTAGATTCGCTCCAAAGTTTCGCCAAGTTGTTCAATACATGTTAATCAATGGATTGGTTAGAGTTATAAATCAAATTATTCATCTAATGGCATAAGAGTTATTAGTTATGATTATTATAGTTATAGTTATCAGTGTTTCATGAACAAAATCCTAATAAAACTTTGTAAACGTTTAAAACGGATCCAGCTGCCATCGGTCATTGGGATATTAATTCATGATCCTGGCTAAAGAATCAGTCGATCTTAGTCAGTATCAAGGCTACACAAGGCATCTCACGAATTTTACACTGATCATTTATTCATATTCACCTTAAATTACGCCATAGTTGTGACGGCATCGCATACAGTGACTCAGTCAGTGTCTTAGTCTTACATTATAACATTATATCCTAGTTTTCATAATGATTTGATCCGTCTATCCGTCTTTTTGTCCGTCCGCTTTCCATCTATGAAAAACTACGAAATATAGTTATTGTTCAGATTATTACCAGTTAAATAAATAATAAATCTAATTATATGTTCAGTTAAATACAAAATTGAAATTAAAACAAATTGATCACCAGTAAATAAAAACTATCCTAGTTCAAAACGGAATCCTGCTTTAAAATTAGTTTTTCGTTCTCAGTTTCTGAAGAAAATATCTAACAAAAACACAATGCTAATTAAATTTGTCAAATTTTATAGGCTAGATTGTGTAGCTTCTCTAATGATTACTGCCTTGAATGTAACATAATATTTGAGAGTTTAATTTTTTCAAAGTTATACATTTTAATGAATAAATATATATTGTCTAATGGGTGTATAGAATTAAAAGATTGTTAAGATTGATTTTTATTAGATTTCAGTTTATTAAAAAAAAGAATAATTAGCAATTTAGAAACTACTTTTCCTATTAGAGAAATACGATATGCGAAAGACCTTCCTAAATATAACACCTTGGGAAGGAGTGATAGGCCATGAACATTATTGATTATGAGGACAGATGTATCTGTTGTATCAAGTGAAAGTATCTTAACTATTAGTATACATTAATCAGCTTTTAAGCACATGAACTTTTAAAACCTAAAACTTTAAAATATGAATTACATTCTTATTTTAAAAAAGGGTTGGAACGAGATAATAATTACGAGAAGGATAAGGAGATTAGGGATATTTCATATTGGGTCAAACACAAATTAAAAATAAGAATTATAATAACAAACAATATAGCGAGAATAGGTTGAAATACATTCATTAGTAAGAGTAATCCCATGAAAAAATTGGATCCCCTTACATATTAGTTGAAATAGGAAGGAAATATGGATCATAATAAACAATTCAAAAATAAGCAGAGAATAAAGTGTATTGACAATATGCGAGAGTGATCCAGACATGAGGTTTACACGAACAAGTTACATTTCTATAGCTCAGCTACAGTAGGCGATCCATATCCGGATCCGGTCACTCCTTTCCGTTTCCGCCAGACTTGCCAGTCAGTTCTTAGGCTGACTAGCACAATCTCACACTGCTGTATTGCCAGCATAGGTTATGGCATATTAGTGCGATATTGAGATTTTTAAAACGGATATTTAATGCTAACGGATATTCCAGAAAATGTTGATTGTTAATTAGTTTATGGTATAATATATTTAATAAGTTCATGGTATGTAATAGGGATAGTATATTATGATTTGGTAAATAAAAATATAAGAGTTTGTTTTTATTCGGAATTATACTTATAAATGAGTAGTGCGATTTGTTAATTTTAACTTGCTTATTTAATTTATTTGGAGGCATTTAGGTACTGTGTATTTGCAATTGCAAGTAGTGCATAATTTACATTATATGGTCCAAATCAAACTCTTGATTAATAAAATTAGTCCTTTAATAAACCTAATAATTGAGTATTGACAGAAGGGGAAGTAATTTGAATTATTTATGTTGGATTTATTTAGGATATCGGAATACATAACAATGTTTATAGCTGATGTAATGTAAAATTTAAATATTATATTACTAAAATCAAATTACCTTATTCATAAACATTTTAATTTGTTAATGATTTAGGACAAAGACGAAGAATATAAAACGGTATTTCTTCGATTAAATTATATTCTAGCCATTATCTATATTATTGTACTGAATGTATTAGCTTTAAGACGTCGTTACCACCACTGAATAGGGAAACATGCAAAAACAGCCCTAGACATTGATCTCTTAACACAATTGTAAGAAGTAAAGTATGTAAACATCGTAAATATTCAAATAAAAAATATGTTATTTTAGGTAATTTAGTATAAATAAATTTATATTCACGATGCATAGACAATGAACTAGACCGAACAAATAGCAGCTTAATTACTGTGAAAAAGTAATCTAGCAGACGGTTGATCAATTTGATTTGGGGGTATTTGAAGGCAGGAAACCAAAGATTAATACTGCGTCAGACCCGACTATTTAATTTTACACCTTGGCACTTTGCTCTCTGTTGACTGTTCCAACTTATAGGTAACATTAAACAAATTGTATTCGCTTTTAGAACCGAATACATAGCAACTATATCAGTTTATTTAGAATCGAAATGTATTATTGAATTAATTAACGTAGTTTATTTACCAAATACCAATAATATTCATACATACATTTAGCAAGATATTGCTAAATTATGGCAATATAGTATGTATTTGTTCCTTTGTCCGGTAGAAATTCAAAGTTATTCATACTAATTAACATGAGAGTTTTTTATTATTATTAAAATATAAATATTTTCCTGAGTTGTTATAATTAACAGGATTCATTCTCTGATTGGGCTTGATCATAACTGTTAATATCCTGTTATTAATATATACAGTATAAAGGCGGTCCCACACTTCTCGCGAATACTCCCGAACATTCGACCGAACTCTGAATATTCGGAGTATTCCCGAGAAGTGTGGGAGCTGCACGAACTTTTAGATACATACGGGGGACGGAATGTACAGTGTCAAGGAAATGCGCATTAAACGTATTGCAAGGACGTTTTCAAACGCAAGAGGAAATGAGACTAGAAATAACTTTAGAGAACGAAATCATTGAAACATGCTCGTTTATATTCTATTTTCTGTGAACTCTCCGTAAAATATAATAAACGGTGTCAGAAACTGACACATACTTTCTCCCTTTTAGCCCAACTTTAATGAATAAATTACTTTTTATTTACTAAATATAGAATACAAAGCACGGTCGAATGTACAGAAAATCTTGTAAACAAGTTGTTTAAAAAAACATCCACCCAAATCCCTGCTTTGGGGGCACTACAGAATCCATTGCTACACTCGTGGTTTTAAGAGGGGAAATGCCCCCTATTCCCCCCCAGGGTTATTAAGGGCAACATATTTCGAATTTCCTCTGTTGGTCAATGCTAACTTGACAAGCATATCAAGTTTAAATGAAATTGACCAGTAAATAAGAGAGAAATAGTATTTTTTTATCCCCCATAAGAATAACATTGGACAACGTACTGCGTTTACCACAAAATGAAAATTTCAATTTTCTCCGAAACCAGCTATCGTAGAATAGTAATTCAAGATACTAAATTATTTAGTTTTTTGAGCTCTTTTTAATGGTGAATAGTAATGTTTGTTTACATTTATGTCTTTTTATGAAAAATCAAAAAAACTGAATTTTGGGTGTTTTAAGTCCTGTAATTTCTGAACCCGAATTTTTACAGGAATTCGGGTGGTGCCATTTTGTTGCAAAACTAAAGTTCTACAAACGACTAAAGTTTAATGAAAATCGTTAGAGCCACTTTTGAGAAATTTTGATTTTTCATGTTTTTTGGCGGTTTTGGGGGGATAATTACCCTTAAAAATCAAAAATTCAAAAAATAAAAAAAAACACCTGGAGATATCGTGGATTAGTACCTACATGCCAAATTTCATAAAAATCGGCCCATTGGTTAAGGCTGTAGCTCTGTACACATCCACACAGACACACACACACACACACACACACACACACACACACACACACACACACACACACACACACACACACACACAGAGAGACAGACATCACGTAAAAACCGATTTTTTGGGTTCAGGGAGCACCAAAACGAATATTTCCACTAACAACTCAAATTCGAAAATTTTTACGAAAACAATACTTTCTCCATATACTATGTATAAGGGGAGAAAGTAAAAATGATTATGTATGCCAGTATTTATTTCTGAAATTGAGGGAAGTTTCAAAAATATGTATTACTACATTTTATTTCCTGCTGGAAAACATTTAATTGTAATGAAACTATGAATACGTCGTTGGGTCATCCAAGTTGTTGGCGTGGTTAATCAAGCTTTAATACCACCAATTTATTTTCTGAAATCATAGGCATTAAATTATCATTATAATATTATAATAAAAATTAGAAAGTAAGTTACTATTTTATATTGTTGCAAATATTCCCATGTCATTTTGTTAATGTTTACTGAATGTCTATATAATTATATTAGTAATATCTTTCGAAATAACTATTTACACACAAATATAGTTTATAAAAGTAATTTAACTAAAACCATGACTTATTTTTGTTATTCTCAGGAAATAGAAAATACATAATCTATGTCCAAATTGAACAACCTATTTAAACTGTTACATTTTACTCTTTACTTACTATATATTGTCATACCTGATTACTTTCAAGTTGAATATCAAGCATTGAATTTGACTCAGCAAATA
Organism: Allygus modestus; assembly: GCA_963675035.1. NCBI lineage: Eukaryota > Metazoa > Arthropoda > Insecta > Hemiptera > Cicadellidae > Allygus > Allygus modestus. The sequence goes on along the minus strand of OY776112.1, from coordinate 77,305,701 downwards.
TTTGCATAGGGTAGATAATTGATTTTAAAATGTAGTATCTATTAATGAATGTTTCTGTTTCATACAAAGTAGAACATAACAAGTTATAAGCACATACTACAGACCTCCTTTGATCAATGCAATGAATGGTACGGCAATTGATATATTTGAAAAATCATTTCAAACCACGAATTTACACTTTCAAAATTATCTAAGGAGATTCGTCTCAGAGTTAGCACGGGAGGGTCATGCCTTTTTTTAGTTCGGTATTCGCATGAACCATACTCCAGAGTGGTATACTTATACCAATATAGTTTATCATATTTAATGCTGTTGTTTCTATACGTGGTATTCTTAAACATATAAGTCAATTGAAATAAATGGCATGGTTTAAAAAATATGAGTTAGAAAAATTTGTTATTTTTGTGTAAATCATTTGCCTTTTTATTTCCATTTCTTTATCTTAAACTTATATTACATAATCAACAGTTGTACGTGTATGCACAAACGTATGACTAAAACGTTAACTGTTGCATTTTGGTTATAGATATAATTTTAAATGTATTTTTATTTTACTCTATTGTCCCTTCAACTGAAGTATAAAACATAGTTTGAAGGAAAATTTTAAATGATTCTTGAACAACAGATATTTAAACTTCATGAATGTAGTGTTTCATTAGTACCATTACCCTCGTAGTTTCAGTTTAGTTCTTATTTTTTAGCAAATTTCCCCTATAGGCAAGAAGCTATTACCGTAGTCGGCATGGTAAGACCTAGGCCCGGGACCATGATAACTTTCGTTTTCAGGTTCCTAGACCCCAAAAACACCAATCGTTCGAAACTATATATATATACTTGGGTCAGTATATGTGATACGATGTGTCAGTGGGTGCGATAACTCTCGTAAAAATGGTCTAATTTTGATGAAATTTGGTACAAACGTGTAAAGAAACATTTATGAAGTTCGAAAACCAGCCAGGTCGATCCGTCCAAAGGGGTATTTTGGGGGTTTTGTACCCCAAAAATGGGTTTTTTTAAGTTTTTACAAGTAATATTTTAAAAAGTCAAATTTGAGTTCTCACCATTGGATTCAGCTTTAAAAAACACACAATTTGGTGTTTTGATCATTTCTCTACGTCAATTTGTTACAGAGATATTGAAAGTGCTAAACACAGTACGTTGTCCAATGCTTTCTTATGGAGAACAAATTTATATCTCGCTTATTTATGAACGTATACTAATGAAACTTGGTATACGGCCTCATCTGGTTGTGGTCTATTGTTATTTGCACAAAAAAAGCAATTTTTGCTGATAATTTCCATATCAGCAAACCTACATACTCAGCCCCCAAGTTATTCTTATGGAGAATAAGTCAAATCTAATGTCTCCCTTAATTATGAACATAAATTAATAAAACTTGGTATGTGGCTTCAACTAGTTGAGTTATATTGATAGTTGCATGAAAATCCATATTTTGTGTTCCTTGTTGCAGCAAACCTGCTTACTCAGCCCCCATGTAATTCTTATGAAGAATAATTAAAGTATTATATGTTGCTTATTTATTCATGAATATCGATGAAACTTGGTATGTGGCTTCATCTAGTTCGATTCTATTTATATTTTCATAAAAACCAATTTACTGTGTACATTGTTTCAGCAAACCTACGTACTCATTCCTAATGTTATTCTTATAGAGAATAATTAAAATTGTATGTATCGCTTTTTTGTGAATTTATTTTTATGAAACTTGGTATGCTGCTCAATGTGGTATTAAGACATATTTTATGCATAGAAATACGCTGAGTACGCAGGTTTTGCTGTGACGGGGGTATTAAAGTAAACCATAAACAATAAGACACTGTTTGGATTTATATACCTTATTTGAACATTAACAGATTGCCTTTGTCTTCCAAGCTATTACATTTGTTCACCCCATTGTTAATATCATAAGTATACAATATAATAGTTAAAAATATGTATAATTAGTTTCATGTGATATGTATAACCTATCAGCATTTTATATGTTATTGAACAAAAATTCAAATGATTGTTAATAGTGTGAAATAATGTGTTATTCACGGTTATACAGATACAAATTTTGTTAACTATATGATGAAATTGACGTTTACTATTGAGCAGCAGTATTGAATATTCCTAATGGTATGTTCGTGAGGTAGATAAAGAAATAGTCTATTAGGTTCATCCCCGCCCATCACATCTACAGCTCACATCTCACACGTCAGCCAATAATCCTATAATGTTAAAGGCGGCGACAGTGGAGTGGCACATGTCGTTAGAGTTAAATAAGCCAAATGACTTGCACGTTTTTATATTTTTAATAATTACGTTTCGATAATAGTGGATAGCGATCAGCATATTTAATGAATGACGTAGAATTAATTAAAATACTGGAGCAGAGACAAGTTTAAAACTGATAAATTATGAAAATATTTGCATTTGAGGGTCACTTTATTAGCGTTTTTTCTATGTGAAAATGAACTTCTGAAGAATCGCACAGGATTAGTAGCTAGCTATATCGAAAAATGTAGTCATCATAAAAAATATGAAGAATATTATTTTAATCATATGAGTATAATATGGTTTTTTATCTTTTGTGTTAATATGTAAAATCTAAAACCATAAACTCTACCGCTTTATTTATAGTATAGTATAACGATAGTGTAGCTTACAAAGTTGTAGTTTATGTTAATATGCAATAACCCAGTGGCTTTATAAGTATGGAGACAGTTTACTACTAAAACATTTATTTATTAAGGGTCCTCACGATTGTTCGTGAGTTTAAAACTAGGCAAAGCGAACTTAGTTTTCTTAATTACACTTCAAAGATATTCCAAAAAGAGATCATTAGTAGGATTTTGATGATGGTAAGAATGTTAAATTTGAGCACTTCTTATTCAATAGTGATACACAATCATCAGATGATTCTTGCAAAGATTACATTAACAGATTGCATTAAATGGTGAGCAAGTGTGAATTTGATTCATTGTCAAACCTATCAAGGCTTGAAATTGAAGAGCGACTTATTTGTGATAGATTAGTGGTGGGTTTATCCAACAATGATTTAAGAAAACGGCTTTTAGGAAAAAATATCTTACTTTTGATAAAGCAACAAACATATGTCTTTCAGATGAGCAGGCTGGTAGCTTGTCATCCCTAATTAAAGAATGAACCTTCTATGGAAAATGTGGCTGATGCGTCTTTCAGAGTAAATAATTATTTTAAACTACTCTTGTGTAAATTCGGTGGGGGGAAACATAAAAGAGGGGCAAGTTACTGCCATTCATTTGGAAAAACATGTAGTTTGTGTAAGGAAAAGAATAACTTTGCTAAAATATGTCTCCAAGTAAAAGAAAAGCTTAGAGTAGTAGGATCCACATCAGATGAGGATGCCATTGCAGTTTTCAAACTCAAATGAAATATATGAAATAAAGGATGATATCCCAAAAAAGCGTATTTTTTTGCATTTTAAAGTTTTATGAGGTGTGACGCTAGTCTTCTCAAATTTTAACTTTATAGTGGAGCAACGTGCATATAATAAGCTGTGATATTTTAAAGGAGCTTTTGAGGGTCGATCGCCCACTGTTGCAATACGACGCTAACTTTCTATGGTAGCGCTTCAAAACCATCTCTTGAAAAAATAACATTGGACATTATAGAAGAATTCCAGGCGAAGAATGACGTTTGAAGTGATTGATACACAAAAAACTCCACTAATAGGAGCTCAAGACTGCCTAAAGTTAGGGCTTATCACGATAGATGATGGTTTTTTTTTAGTTGAAAACCTCACAAAATGCAAGCGCTATTTTCTCTTAGTTTCCAGATATTGGTCTAGGTCTGTGATGCTTCGAGGGTCACCATGATTTTAAGCTTGTCGAATCTGTTGTTCCAGTAGTGGTTCCATTACGAAGATATCCTATAGCTGAAATCTTACGAGATGAAATAAAAAGTGAAATACAACGCTTAGAAGGTTTAAATGTAATTCAAAAAGTAACTGAGTCTTCATCATGAGTAAGTGCAATGGTTATTGTAAAGAAGCCTAATAAGTTAGTATTTGTATTGACCCACATCATCTCAATAAAGTTATTCAGCGGTCACATCATCAGGCTCCCACGATAGAAGAAGTTGCTCCACAACTCACAAAAGTCAGAGTATTTAGTACCGTTGACCTAAAAGATGGGTTCTGGTATATATAACTGACTGAATAGGCTAGCAGTTAACTACTTTTTGGACTCCATTTGGAAGATATCGTTGACTCAGAATGTCTTTCGGTATAAAATCAGCCCCGGAAGAGTTTCAACGGCGAGTACATGAAGAATTGGAAGGACTAGAAGGTATCATTACTATTACAGTTTATGTTGTGGTTTATGACAGCGAGGATACTGATGAAGAAGCACTCGAGGACCACAACAAAATACTGCGTGCTTTGCTTGAACGAGCTAAAGAGAAAAATTTGAAGTTTAATCTGAACAAATGCAAGATAGGCTTAAAGGAGGTCATATTTTGAGCAAAAATTGTTTAAAAGCGGATCCTGATAAGATTTTTGATAAGATCATGTTGTTAAAAACATGAAAGAGCCTCAGAATAAATAGGAAGCTCAGTGGTTCTTAGGATTTATTAACTATTTGAGTACATTTGTGTCAAAACTATCAGAAGAAGCGGCTCCAATTAGAGCTCTAACAAAAAAAGGTGTTAAATTGACATGGCAGGAGCTTTATACGTCAGCTTTCAAGAACATGGTCACTAGCTCACCAACTCTACAGTATTTGATAAAGACACTCCTGTCACATTACAATGCGATGCAAGCCAGTTTGGTCTAGGTGCTTCACTGATGCAAAATGGAAAACCTGTTGCTTACATATCAAGAACTTTAAATTCTACTGAATTTCAGGATGTTCAGATTGAGAAGGAATGCCTTGCAGTACTATTTGCTTTTGAAAGGTTTGGAGAATATTTGTTTGGAAAGAATTATATTGATGTGGGAACTGACCACAAACCTCTTGAAACTATTTTCAATAAACGCTTAGCCAGTGCACCTAAGTGACTGCAAAGGATGTTTCTTCGCATGCAGAAATTTACATTTACAGTTGCGTATCGACCAGGAAAAACAATACTATTAGCAGACTTTTTTTCGCGTGCCCAAGAAAGGGAACAGTGTACAAGATAATCCAATAAAGATTTTTAAAACATCTAGAAACAACAAGTTGAAAGAATTTGAACAGTGTAAGTCATTAGAATATAAACGTTACAGATGAACGCTTAAATCAACTAAAAGAACAAAACAACACACTTCTATGGGCCCCGTTCTTCAGAAACTTATACCAGTAATTATAAATGGTTAGCCTAGTAGAAAGACTCAAATTCCAAAAGAAATATGGACTTACTGGCCTTTTAAAGAATAACTTGGAGTTGGAGAGGGACTTGTCCTAAAGGTGAGCGCATTGTTATTTCAAGAAGGATGACCTAGTCCATAGAATTAATTCTTCTCATCAAGGAACTGAGCCGTGTTTAAGACAAGCCAAATATGTATTTTTTTGGCTTTGAAGCATTAGTAATATTCTACAAAGAGTTATTTGCAAGATATGGCATCCCAGAAATTGTGGTTTGTGATAGTGGAACTCCCATCTTAAGTCAGACATTTAGAGATTTTTCAGATAAGTGGAAATTCAAGATAATGACCTCATCACCATATCATCATCAAGCTAATGTAAATGTTGAGTCAGCAGTTAAGATATTCAAAATCTGCTAAAAAAAGTAACAAAAAAGATAAAGGGGATTTTCAGTAGGCTCTTCTTTAATCAAGGAATATACCACTAAAGGAAATTGGCTATAGTCCAGCTCAGTTGTTAATGGCGAGAAGAACAAAAAATTTCGTACCAACAAGTTCAGACCTACTACGTCCAAATTTCCTTATGGAGTGATTGAAAGGTGAAATAAGAAGAAGGAAACTTACAAAAAATATTTTGACAAAGAAAGACCTCACATCGCTTACTCCAGGACGAAGTGTTTGGGTTCAACAGAAACCTCAAGAAAATCAAAATCTATGGGTAGAAGGAAAGGTTGTTAGGAAAGAAGGAGATCGGAGATACATAGTACAAGTAGGCGAAAAACTACTAGTTCTCAACAGAAGTTTTCTGAGAACCTAAAAAGTTAAGAGAGGATGTTGTTAAATGGAATTCTTCAATATATTTTACTCATTCTGAATCAGCGTGTATTGTTGTTCAGTTGTTTTGTCATTTTTTTACTTCAAAATAAATCAAAGTCGATATTTTCGTGCTCAAGTTATTTTAATTGTATACAAGATATAAGCTTCTAACAATATTTCAGCATAAACATCATATAAAAAGCTAGAATTGGCCGGATAGAACTTTAGCGACTTGTTAGAGAAGACAAATTTATTCAAACGAAAGGCAGGTACATTAAAAGGTATACTCAAGGTGTTTAAGGCGTAAACATGTGACAATCATAGAATTACAGTTTTGTACAGATGGTTATAAAATCGACTATTAACCAAACAAAGGTACCAATATGTTTGACTTAAAATAATAAGTTAAGTTTACGTGACAACAATATTATTAATATTAAATAAAATATGTTATATTAACATGTTCGGTCAAAGAACCACAACAGAATTAGAATGAACTGTTATATGTTGAAATACAGCAGGGAGAATAGTTAATGTATTATTTCTTATAAATCAAATACTTTTTTAAACTATAAGTACAGTAAGGACTATTATGAGTACTATAAGTACAAGAGTAATATGTGCAATATTAAAAATGTTCCTAGGCACTGAATTTTTGTAGTTTATTGTTCATGTAGGATATATCAATAGATTTATGTTAATGTATTTGATTTACTGATGTTAAGTTTTTACTTTCTCCCCCTATACATAGTATATGGAGAAAGTATTGTTTTCGTAAAAATTTTCGAATTTGAGTTGTTAGTAGGATATTTGTTTTGGTGCTCCCTGAACCCAAAAAAGTGGTTTTTACGTGATGTCTGTCTGTGTGTGTGTGTGTGTGTGTGTGTGTGTGTGTGTGTGTGTGTGTGTGTGTGTGTGTGTGTGTGTGTGTGTGTGTGTGTGTGCATGTTTATAGAGCTAGAGCCCTAACCTATGGGCCGATTTTTATGAAATTTGGTATGTAGGTACTAATCCACGATATCTCCAGGTATTTTTTCATTTTTTTGGATTTTTGATTTTTAAGGGTAATTATCCCCCAAAAACCGCCAAAAAACATGAAAAATCCAAATTTCTCAAAAACGGCTCTAACGATTTTGATTAAACTTTCGTGGTTTGTAGAACTTTAGGTTTGCAACAAAATGACACCACCCGCATTTCTTGAAAAATTCGGGTTCAGAAATTACAGGACTTAAAACATCCAAAATTCAATTTTTTGGATTTGTTATAAAAAATCATAAATGTTAAAAAATATTACTATTCACCATTAAAAAGAGCTCAAAAAACTAAATAAATTAGTATTTTAAATTACTATTCTACGATTGCTAGTTACGGAGAAAATTGAAATTTTCATTTAGCGGTAAACACAGTACGTTGTCCAATGTTATTCTTATGGGGAATACAAATATAACTATTTCTCTCTTATTTACTGATCAATTTCATTAAAATTTAATATGCAGGTCAATTTAGCATTGACCAACAGATGATGTTCGAAATGTGTTGCTATTTAACCCTGGGGGGGCAAGGGGGCATTTCCCCTCTCAAAACCACTGTGTGTAGCAACGGGCTCTATAGTGCCTCCCAAAAAGGGATTTGGGTGGATATTTCTGAAAACAACTATTTTAGACAATTGTCTGTACATTTATCTATACTTCATATTCTATATTTAGTAAATAACAAATATTTTTGTCATTAAAGTTTGGCTAAAAGGGAGAAAGTATGTGTCAGTTTCCTGATACCGTTTATTTTTCATCTGATGCATGGAAATTTTTTGTAAAGGTAATGCATGTAGTAGATATATTACATCTATAAATGTTAGATATATTTTGTATTTTTGACTTTGCAAATTATGATATGCTTGAGTGCATTTTATTTCATCTAGCACCATATTCTTATGACTGTACAGCTGCACATTGCAGTTATTGTTTGAAGACATTTTAATAAACACCTTTGTTTTTCCGCACGCATACTATGTGGTGCGTGAATCATAGTAATTGTAAAATTGTTTTTTTCTTGAACATAGATTTTGTTCTTCTACTTATGATAGTTATGAACTCTTAAATTGGCAACTACAGTTCTTTAATATCGCGTGGCTTATATACTATAGATACATTATAAGCGAGGCTGTTTGTATTTGGTCGACCATGTTCCACGTGTGCTTGCGGTTACGAAGCCATAGATTATGTTGTTTCTGTTGTAGCCACAAGTAAACCAACTACCGCAGTTAGGGGCATATCTCTCATCGACTCCATTGTTAAATGAAACTACACTGCATCAGTTTGGTATTATCAGTGGTTTGGTAAATAATTGTACCGTTATTTTCAAAGTATATGTTGTTAAATTATAATGTATAGTTAGATCTTTATGAAGAAATAAACATTTTACTTATCATATTTCTAAGACCTAATCCACACGAGCGGGTAAACCGCGGTGGTTTGCTCGCTACGAAACCGCGCCTGAACTAGATCACAGGAATTTAGTTCCGCTGAGGACACGAGCGGTTTGCGTAAACTCTCTTCATTGGAATTTGCATGTGACAAATTTGTTATGAGTCTTTGAGGTTTTCATTTAAACCACATAACCTAGATAACTATGTAACTTTTTGTATATGACCTCTGTTTCCACAAACTCGGTTTTTATCCCGCGCTTCAGTACTTCAGATATTTATAAATACCCCCGTAGCAACAAACCTGCGTCCTCAGAGAATTGCCAATGCATATATATGTGTCTTAATACCACATAAAGCCACATACCAAGTTTAATCAATACACATTCATAAATAAACAATTTATGACATTTCAATTATTCTCCATAAGAATATCATGGCGGCTGAGTATGCAGGTTTGCTGAAGCAAGGAACACAAAAAATTGGGTTTTATACAAATATCAATATAACTCAATTAGATAAAGCCACATACCAAATTGCATTAATTCATGTTCATAATTAACGGAGATAACACGTTACGTATTCTTCATAAGAATAACATGGGGGCTGAGTATGCAGGTTTGCTGCTACGGGAACTATCAGGCAAAAATGTTTTTTAGTGCAAATATCAATAGATCACAGCGATATGAAGCAATATACCAAGTTTCATCAGCATAAGTTGATGAATAAGCGAGATATACAATTTTTCTTATTCTCCATAAGAATAACATTGGACAACGTACTGTGTTTAGCACTTTCAATATCTTTTGTAACCATTTGACGTAGAGCAATGATCAAAAGACCAAATTGTGCGTTTTTTAAGCTGATTCCAATTAAAAAACTAAAATTTGACTTTTTCGAAAATTATATGTAAAAAAACTCAAAAAACCCATTTTTGGGGTAAAAAAACAAAAATACCCCTCCGGATAGGTCGATCTGTCTGCTTTTCGAACTTAAAGTCATAAATTCTGTTTTACACGTTTATACTAAATTTCATTAAAATCGGATAATTTTTACGAGAGTTATCGTGCTCACGGACACATATATATATATAACAAATTGTGTCTTAAATTACCAGTGAAATGTACTATTTTCGAATGTAATTATATTTGTACAGTTATGACAAAATAATACAGTAAACTATCCTGACCTAACTCCGCAGAGTGCTGTATGGTGGCTCTTTTCTTTGTACTGTAACATATTACAAAAATGGGTTCGTGTAAATTATAACCAAAATTGGTACCTCTAAAAGTAAACACGAAAAGCTAGAATTGAACCTGGGACCGCATGATCGTGAATCCAGTGCCTTATCCATTAGACTATCCTAGAGTATCAAACTAAGTAAAAGCATAGATTAAGCATACTCCTTAGGAGCGATATGAAGCAATATACCAAGTTTCATCAGCATAAGTTGATGAATAAGCGAGATATACAATTTTTCTTATTCTCCATAAGAATAACATTGGACAACGTACTGTGTTTAGAACTTTCAATATCTCGGTAACCAATTGACGTAGAGAAATGATCAAAATACCAAATTGTGTGTTTTTTTAAGCTGAATCCAATGTAAAAAACTAATATTTGAATATTTCCAAAATTATATGTCAAAAATTCGAAAAACCCATTTTCGGGGTACAAAACCCCCCAAAATACCCCTTCGGATAGAGCGATCTGGCTGGTTTTCGAACTTAAAGTCATAAATGTTGCTTTACACGTTTATACCAAATTTTATCAAAATCGGATAATTTGTACGAGAGTTATCGTGCTCACGGACACATATATATATATATATATATATATATATATATATATATATATATATATATACAGTTTCGAACGAATGGTGTTTTTGGGGTCTGGGGACCTCAAAACGAAAAGTTATCATGGTCCCGGGCCTAGGTCTTACCATGCCGACTACGGTAATAGCTTCTTCCCTATAGGGGAAATTCGCTAAAAACCTGTCTTTATTTCGTCCGATGTTCGTCTCAACATTTATGTGTTTTAGCGAATTTCCCCTATAGGGAAGAAGCTATTACCGTAGGTCTCATGGTAAGACTTAAGCCCCAGACCGTGACAATTTTTTTTTTTAAGGTCCCAAGATGACTAAAACACTATTCGTTCAAATTTATATATATGTATATCTATATATATCTATATATATATATATATATATATATATATATATATATATATATATGTGTCCGTGAATGCGATAACTTGAGTAAAAAACGTCCGATTTTGATGAAATTTGGCTCAAATGTGTAAAGTGACATTTATGACTTTAAGTTCGAAAACCAGAAAAATCGGACTATGGGAAGGGGGGTTTATGGGGGTTTTAAATTTTCCAAAAATCAGTTTTTTGCTTTTTTCACCCTAAAATTTTTGAAACACTTAATTTTGGTTTTGACCATGTTATAGAGCTTAAAAAAACAAATAATATGGTATTTTGAATTATTAACCTAGGTTAAGTGGTTGCGGAAAAAATCCAAAAAACATGCTCATAAAATCTCCCATGTTAATCTTATGGGAAAAAGGTTTTTGGCTTTTCCTCAGTTAATTTTACTTTAAACTTCACATTTGCTTTTACCAATCACTTCAGCTCCACAAAACAATCATTTAGGTGTTTAAATTGTGATTCTACGTCCAACCGTTGCAGAGATATTCAAAGTACTAAACACAGTACGTTGTCCAATGTTATCCTTATGGAGAATAAATAAAATTTGATATCTCGATTATTTATGAATCTATATTGATGAAACTTGGTATGTGGCTTCATGTTGTACTGGTATATTGATATTTGAACAAAAAACAAATGTTTTGTTGGTTGTCCCCGTAGCAGCTAACCTGCATACTCAGCCCTAATGTTATTCTTATGGAGAATAAGTAAAGTTTTATATCTCCCTTAATTATTAACATAAATTAATAAAACTTAGTATGTAGCTTCACCTGGTTGAGTTAAATTGATAATTGCATAAAAACACATATTTTGTGTTCCTTGTTGCAGCAAACCTGCATACTCAGTCCTATGTTATTCTTATGGAGAATAAATAAAATGCTATAGATCACTTATTTATTAATTTATTTTTATAAAACTTGGTAAGTGCCTTTATGTGGTAGTGAGAAACATATACATTCATTGGAAATTCGCTGAGTACGCAGGTTTGCTGCGACGGGGGTATTTAGTTAATTTCCTTTGGAAAGTGAACAATTAGCATGACCCGCACGGTGAAACTTAAGCCCGGGACCACCATAAAAGTCCCAACGTGACCCCCTGAACACGTTTTGGGGGTCGTTCAAAATTGTATATATATATATAGACACATATATATATATATATATATGTGTGTGTGTGTGTGTGTGTGTGTGTGTGTGTGTGTGTATGCACTCTAGCGGTCGCATTTTTTGTTCGATTAACTTCAAATTTGGTAGGGACGTTTCTTTCTGTAATCAGTTGGACAAGTTAGTTGGGTAAAACAATCGGAAAACTCTAAACCCTTTTTTGGGGATTAATCTTTCAAATTTCGGGTTGGTTAGAAAATCCCCGGATGTAAAATTAATGCATTTAAAAAGATGGGAATTAGTGAGGCGAAAGTTTTAAGCCCTCTCTCATAATTCTAGCATAATTATTTACCGAGTTATTAAAGAAAATGTGTTTCGACTAAACACAGTACGTTGTCTAAGGGGGTTTTACACTAGAAAAGCCTGTCATTCCTTTGTTAGAGTACTTTTATCATCCCCAGCAACTCACACCTACTTTCAAGCCTGCCTGGACCTTCTCCTAACATTATAATGTGCAAAATTGTATTCCCAGCTTTGCAGGTAAATGAAACCAGGAGCATCAGAACAGCCAAAAAGTCAATGTTTTCAGATTTCAATAAAAATTGGAATACATGATTTTTTTACACATATTTTGAGTTTTAAAAGTTTTTTTTGTGGAAATTCACTTCCCTTACGTCAGCGTGCTGCGTGCGAACTCGTTTTTATTTGTTATACTTTTATAATATTTATCGCGATTAAATTAAAATATTAAATGTGCTTATTGTATATTTGTTAACGCTTCTAACAACCGTATCTGGTGGACAACTCCAGCGGCATCTGTAGCATATAATGGCCGAGGGTTTCACACGATGTTTTCTCGCCATTTGCCCGTGGCGGTCAATCCAATGGACAACATTTTGGTGCGGTCGAGCGGGCGTCTACCTATTCGTGAGCAAGGGGCTAGGATAAGAACTGAATTGAAGCATGGACTAAATAATGTTACTTCTTATGTTTAAATAAGTGCTAAATATGTGCTTCGTCTTTCATCATGAAGAGTTTAAACACTGTAACCCACATACATAGTTGAATTCTTTCATTTCTGTATCAGATTATACACACTTAATTTCTTGGGAAGGGCAAATTTTGGGATCCCATAGTGCCCGATGGGTTACGTGGTGAAAGAGAGGGGTTTTGTGTGCACTTGAAAATTGTATAATGAATTAGAACTTTTAACAGAATAATTTTAGGTCAACTACAATGTAAAATACAATCATACTTTTTGTATACATTTAAATGAAATTTAAAAATTTAAATACACAATAAATCTTATTTCTTGAAACATTTAACCTTACATATATTAGAAAAAATACAATATATATTATAAAACATATTATTTTGTCTAATAAATTACGTATACTAATTACGGTTACATCACGATGGAACAAATGTATTCATAAATTATACTGTACTAAACAAATCATTATTTATTTGATTTCATTTTAGTTAGTAAATGCAAACCCGGATTATGAAAATTACCCCTTAATATTATATACAAGCAATTGATATTTGATATATATTTACATAAGTAGTAATAAGGTTTGTTATAAGACAGCCCACTGGGGGTCAATTTTCAATCTGTTTATCTACCAAGTGATCAGCAACGGCTCAAGGCAGGCTTTCAACCCATTACAACCTGCAGGCCCGTCCAACAGTGTTACACTGTTTGTCTCCGTTCTATCACCACACAACATTCTTATTTTGTCAATGAAATTACTCAATTCATTTCAAGAGATAATGTAACCTAATTATAACAAAATATCTTCTATACCTTAAACCCCATTCTACCTTTAAATTATTACATACAGTTTTACTTTTGGGTTATGGAAAAGTTGTATAATTCGACATTTAAATAGTTTATTAAATAAAACAACTTTTTTAAATACCACGTTTTTTTAAATTACTAAAAATTAGAAAATAATTTATCATATTCCCATAAAGTTTGCCTTGAACATTTGTGATTGTAAATATTTAATAGTTATAAAAATACTTGTAAGATTACGAAACGAAAAAAGTGGGGCGCAATTGATAGCTATATAATATGACGGTTATCTTCACCTACCGGTATTGAATTATAAGCTATTTTATGTCTCAATTAGGAATTTTAGCTGTGAATGATAGGAACTGATGTACTGTTGTGAAGCTGTTGTTCTCCTACCGACAGTTACTCCCTTTCATTACATGCGCCCCACGTTTTTCGTTTTAAATCTTACAAGTATTTTCATAGCTATGAAATATAAACAATCATAAATAATCAAGGCAATCTATATCGGGATAGGATAAATTATTTTCTACTTTTTAGTCCGTTTTAAAATTGTGGTATTTAAAAATCCTTGTTTTATTTAATAAATTATTTTCTACTTTTTAATGTTTTATGTTTAAACGTTTTTAATTAATTTTAATCATCTATATGAGATTATGCTAGAGGCATGTGTGAAATTTAATGTTTATTTGAGTTTCTTTTCAAATAAACATGTCTCAAACTGCCAGATGTTAATACATAACCAAAGTAAATAATTTGTGTTATCTGTCATCAGAGGTTCTATGTTCACATTGAGATGTTTGTTTATGTTTACATTTCGGTTATTGTGAGTTAAAACTTAAATAAAATTAATTTTATTGCAAGCAAAAATAATTAATATTATATTGTCATCTATTTTAGAGCTGTTTCAAGTTTCAAGTCTAGCTCATCGGGAAGTTAGTTTAAAATCGATTGCGAAATTAGTACCAAACAGACAAGAAAGCGAGCTAATAATATCCCCGTCGCAGCAAACCTGCGTACTCAGCGAATTTCCAATGCATAAATATGGGTCTCACCACTACCTAGAGCCACTTACCAAGTTTCACAAAAATACATTCATTAATAAGTGATATATAGCATTTTATTAATTCTCCGTAAGAATAACATTAGAATTGAGTACGCATGTTTGCTGCAAAGAGGAAGATAAGACATTCGTTTATTTGCTAATATCAATAGAACTCAACCAGGTGAAGCTACATACAAAGTTTTATTAATTTAGGTTCATAACTAAGGGAGATGTAATACTTTACTTATTCTTCATATGAATAACATGGGGGCCGAGTAGGCACGTTTGCTGCTACGGGGACTATCAACAAAAAACCTTGTTTTTGTGCAAATATCAATACACCACAACTAGTTGAAGCCACATACCAAGTTTCGTCAATTTACATTCATAAATAATCGAGATATCAAATTTGATTTATTTTCCATAAGGATAACATTGGACAACGTACTGTGTTTATCACTTTGAATATCTCTGCAACGGTTGGACGTAGAACAACAATTAAAACACCATAATGTTTGTTTTGTTGAGCTAAACATATTGATATAAAGAAATGTGAAGTTTTTAGTAAAATTATCTGAGAAAAATCTAAAAACCCTTTTCCCATAAGATTAACATCGGACACGGTTTATGGATTTTCTCTTCAACCACTTAACCTAGGTTAATGATTCAAAATACTAAATTATTTGTTTTTTTTATTTATATAAAATGGCTAAAACCAAAATTTAGTGTTTTTAACATTTTTGGGTAAAATTTGCAAAAAACTGATTTTTGGAAAATTGTAAACCCCCATAAACCCCCCTTCCCATAGTCCGATCGATCTGGTTTTCGCACTTAAAGTCATATCTACTACTCTGCACATTTTTGCCAAATTTCATCAAAATCGGACGTTTCTTTCAAAGGTTATCGCAGTAACGGGCACACATATATATATATAATTTATTGTTTATGTATATATATATATATATATTATTTATATGTGTGTATATAGATATATATATACATTTGAACGAATAGTCTTTTTGGCATCTGGGGACCTCAAAATGAAAAGTTATCATGGTCTCGGGCTTAAGGCTTACCATGCCACTACGGTAATAGCTTCTTCCCTATAGGGGAAATTCGCTAAAAACGTGTTAAAACAAGCAAAATGTGTACAAAATACGACATTGAATATAAAAGAGTTGATTGCATTTATAAATACTTGCAGTATGTCCATTTTACAAACTGTGACATTTTTGTTAACGTCCTATTGTGTTTCATATAAACAATTACTTAGATATATTCTGCAGTTAAACAATAAACATATATATATATATATACACTATATACTTGGATTCAAAAAATAAAATCCAGCCCCTTACTTAAATGTTAGAACTATCCTTATATCAAGACACTAGGTAAGATAATGTATTCTTACATCCCGAAAATTGTAAATACAAACAATATATATGTATATACCAAATTTATTGTTATCAGAACTGTCTCATAAAAGCAGAGCGGTTCTTGTGGTTATATTTACTTGACATCTTCATAATAACTAAAAAGTTAGACTTAATATTTAAACATTTTTCATTCTTGACTTAAGAGCCAACCTACAAAAAGGTATGACCTTTACCTATAATGGTGGAATTTTAGTAATTAAATTAATTTCTTCCTCAGCGTTACTTTTACAGTGGTATTTCACATAAACTAGATATATGTAAAGCTTTTATTCGAGTGGACTAATGTGTAATGTGTTTGTTATGATTTCCTTATTAATCATCATTATTGTTTTGATCGTTTCCATCACGAACAATTAATTCTGAAAAAATTAATCACAATTCAAAATTAATCACTATGTGATTATGCTATAACACTTTCAAACACATTAGGTTGAATACGTGGTCAAATTACCTGATTAATGCAATATATTGGTGTGTAATTTGAGCTTCAGATCGCATTAGGGTGTTTATGTTATGGCAGTTACCAAGCGACTAAGTTAAATTAAATCCAATATTAGTTATCAACAAATATATAATTTTCATAAGCTTAATAATAAATTATAATGCTGGCATATTAACTAACGTTTTCTTATTACAAATGAATACTCGCTTGGCTATTTCTAGATTCTAATTAAATTTTTATATTATATATCTATAACTACAAATATTGATCACATGTGTCAGGTTGTTCTTGAACAGTTTCTGGCGCAGAAACCAAAGGGAATCCAAAAACTTTGTTTTTCAAAATTAAATATAACAATATTAAAATTCGAAAAAACTGTTGTTTTAAACTCATTATTTTGGGCCTAATGTAAATCCTGTGAAAATATTGGAAAAGTTTGGTTCACAATTCTCAGTAAACAGAACGAAACACTTTATTTTCTTGTTTTCTCTCGCTATTGTCACGGCGATGGGTTTGGTGGTCGGATGGTAAGTAAATGCAAATAAATTATATTTAAATTAAAACTTTTTAAGCACTTCAGATTCAACCTATATGGATTGCGATTCCTAACTCAGGAAACTGTAAGAACATATATTTGGAGCTACAACACCAGATCATACAGAATATTTTCTTTTAGCGAATTTCCTCTATAGGGAAGAAGCTATTACCGTAGGTGGCATGGGAAGACCTAGGCTCGGGACTATAACTTTTTGTTTTGAGGCACCCAGATGTCAAAAACACAATTCGTTCAAATTCATATATATATATATATATATGTGTGTGTGTGTGTGTGTGTGTGTGTGTGTGTGTGTGTGTGTGTGTGTGTGTGTGTGTTTATGTGTGTGTGTGTGTGTGTGAGGGTGTGTGTGTGTGTGTGTGTGAGGGTGCGTGTGTGTGTGTGTGTGTGAGGGTGCGTGTGTGTGTGTGTGTGTGTGTGTGTCCGTAAGCACTTTCGTAAAAATGGGCCAATCTTGATGATATTTGGTATAACTGTGCAAGGCAGCATCTATTTTCATGATTTCGAAAACTAGACAGATCGCATCATTATAAGGGGGTTTTGGGGGAGGTTGTGTACTCAAACGTGGGTTTTTTGAACTTTTTACAGTATAATTATTTTTAAAGCCAAATTTGGTTTACAATATTGAATTCAGCTTAAAAAAACACAAAATTTGGTATTTTGACCATCGGTCTACGTTAATTGGAATTACTAGGGTTACCTTATTACCTTGTTAAGATTACTAGGGTTTGGGGGGATTTTGTACCCCAAAAATGGGTTTTTTGAAGTTTTTACATATATATTTTTTTAACAAAACTTTAGTTCACACTATTAAATTCTCCTTAAAAAAACAAACAATATGGTATTTTTATCATCGCTCTATGTTAATTGGTTACCGAGATATTGAAAGTGCTAAACACAGTACGTTGTCCAATTTTAATCTTATGGAGAATAAGTAAAATGTTATATCTTGCTTATTAATGAATATATATTATTGAAACTTGGTATATGGCCTAATATGGTTTGGGTTTACTGATATTTGCATGCGAAACCCATTTTTTATGGTCCGCATGGCAGCAAACCTGCGTACTCAGCAGCTATAATGTTATTCTTAAGGAGAATATGAAACATGTGAAATCTTGCTTGTTTATGAACGTTAATTGCCACAACTTGGTATGTTGCTTCATCTAGTGGTGATCCATTGGTATTTGCATAAAAAACAAATTTTTGTGGTCCCTGAAGCATCAAACCTGCAAATTCAGTCCTAATGTTTTTCTTATGAAGAATAAATAAAATGAGATATCTCGCTTTTTTAATTATATGCGTTGATGAAATTTGGTAAGTGAAGACCATTTGAAATTCGCTGTATATGCAGGTTTGATACATCGGGGGTATTTTATCCATGTGTTTTTTAAACAAATATATCACTTAATAAAAATGGCTTAAGATATTTATTTGTATCTAAAAGAAGCATAAAAGAAGACAGTTTGGCAGTGAATTTCTACGTTTTGGCAGTCATTTATTTAGGGTCTATTTACATAAGAGGATTATAAACACTTTAGATAATACACAAGCTGAGTAAATGCGTTATTTTTACAAAAAAACTGCGTGCTGGTTTTTTATATATATATATATAATGTAATACTTGTGAATACTGGGTTTAAAACACTAACTCGTAAGTTAAACTCTTAATCTAACTCGTAAGCTATCTAAAATTATAGTTTTAATTTGGATAACTGCATATATTTAATATGTCTTTTCCGCTTTAAACTATATCTTAAATGTTATATTATTCTAGCCAGTGTAAGTTCACAACAAAAACACCTAATAATCTGGGACAGTATAAAGATAATTATCAGTAATAATTTTCAGCGATGAATCATTAGATTGCATGATTTTTTAACTTACCGGAATGTTTTGTTAATCTATTATATAGAGACTCTTTATGGGTAGGCTACATTATCTGGATAATAAAATGAAATTTTTAATAACTTAAGCGCATTATAATTTTTAAAAAAACATTTCCTCGCGATTCTGGTTGGAAGGGTTATTAAAATAACGGAAAGGCAATAAAACCACGTCCATCTTGCAGTTAAACAGCTGTTTACTTGGGAAGGGATTAAAAGTGTCAGCGCACCATGTTTCATTAACGAACCCTTTGTGTTTATTTTTGATGTTCTATTTGTTTGTTTTTTATGTTTTTTACACTTTGTAAATACATTTGTTATTACAAATTTGGGTAGTGCATTTTTAATTACAAAACATAAGTGAATTCCACATACATACATGTTCCTACGACATTGATAATAATTTAATTATAAATAAAAACGTATTCGTTAAAGTATGATTTTTTTTACTTTTCCTTGTTTTTATGTTTGTATGTGACCTTTAGAAATTTTTAAAACCAGTTTTGTTACGCAATTTGCAATTAATAAAATTGTATAATTACGTAAACAGTTTGTTATGTGTAGTAAAGGTTTGGGCTGCCACATTCAACAGTTTGTTATGTGTAGTAAAGGTTTGGGCTGCCACATTCAACAGTTTGTTATGTGTAGTAAAGGTTTGGGCTGCCACATTCTTTTTATAATAAAGAATATTTATAAAAGTACTCTGATTTTGGCACCTTTCCTCATCAAAAACAAGGCAATCATGGTTCAATAATTTTTCAAACATATTTTAAAAAGTGTCAGGAAACTTTAATAAGATAATGCTTCAAAATTTTCAAAGCCTTCACTGTAAAGGCACAACATTTTAATAACTTCTGTTCAAGACTAAAGACATAGTTTAACTTTAACGTAGTGAGTGAATGGTATAATATTTGTTTAACCATCTATCGTAATATATAGACTACAATATATCAAACATATCGGGATAAAAGGTGATCAGACGTAATACGTTAACTGACATTTTCTTTTTTCCTTTTTTAGATAGCAAACCAATCAATGTGAGTCAATATTGATTTACTAGTAACCTTTAAATCTATAATAATGTTTAAATTAAGTAATTTATTTAACTCGTATAAACACTCTTTTAACAGTTTTCTTCATAATACAAGTGTATTAGCATAAATAATGATAATAAGAATTTAGAAAGTTACATTTAAACGTGATTATAACCCCAAACGAAATTTATAAATCGACATTTCAATAAATAAACACAAACAAAAATATTTTAGACATAGATAAAACATCCCAAGTTTACGGCTATGAGTAGGACTTGGCTATCAACACAGTGGCAACTGTCGCCTTGAGAGTTGTAATGTAAATACAACAAACCTAGAACTGTAGTTCTACACTGTGAATTGCATTCCTTACAAGACATTTTAATCTCTTTCGATTAAAACAAAACAGTTTTACGGTTTTATTCAATAATATCTGATCCTTGTATAATTTAACCCCCGTTACCTTAATTTCTATTTTTCTAAGAAATTTCTGCCTTTACAGGTGATATTTGTAAACGGTTGTTTGTACGTTTTTATATTGCTGATGTTTTTTAGATCTCTAATAGAATACTCGTGTTTTATTTTAACAAAATATGCGTCATGTTTAATTTACCGGTTATAATAATTTCAGATACCTGAAACAAACTAATATCAATCGCTTTGACATTCAGTATAAACGTATTTAAAATATGTCTTGATAAATCATTGAAAAACTCGAAACAGTATTTATAAAATATTACATCAACAGCCAAAATAATGTTCTCTAGGTTAGTGTAAACACTGTAAAAACACTAGTTCCTCAACAACCTTTTTATAATACTGATTTCAAAATATGGACGGCTAAAAAAGAGGATTAAGTACAGAAGAGGCCTATGCCACCGTAATTGTAATATAAAATACCATGCTTTAACTTACTTTAATTACTCCGAGTAAGAAGTTTACAGTGGATGAGAACACTGATTGGTCATTAATATATATATATATATATATATATATATATATATATATATATATATATATATTAATGACCAATCAGTGTTCTCATCCACTGTAAACTTCTTATATATATATATATATATATATATAAAATATATTTAACGGTTAGTCAAAATTAGGGATACCGACACAGAGTTAACACAATGATTATACCTCACAGGAAACTCTAACGACGGTTTGTAACTAAATACTAATTAGTCTGGTCGATACATGAAGTTCTTGCTTGGAGTCGCATGTGAGTAAACTTTACATTCTATGCTACATGGGGAATATTGTGGTTTACCAAATGACGACATTGTACAAAACTCAAATCAGAGTGGAATTCGAAATTAATTTTCTCACTTACCAAATGTGACTTAAGGTAAATTTATGATATATATGCAAATTAAATATCCTTCTGTAGTTCTCTAAGCAATAATCACAAGTTATCGGTTTTCGTTATTCATCATAAGTAGTTTCGTCCGGTGTTCTATTTCGCACGATTTTTTGCATCGATTTAATTCAATCACAATATTAAAATAGTATAGCTCACCTTATTTTAGAAAAATAAATATCAAGCAGCGTGGGGTTCTTTATAACTACGATGGTGGTAAAGTTGGTTATCTTGATGAATAAATTGAATTTTATATATATGTGGAGATTCCATAAAATATAATTATTTAACATGACCTACATGTACTTTCGGAAGGAAATTATGTTTTAAAATTTAATCAGTAAAATATAGTTTAAAGCGTGCAGTAACGTCTTTGCCCCGAGTGCTGCGGAGTGGTGAAGAAGCTTGTTCAACAATTAATGTATAACTAATAAAACTTGGCAAACGTTGACCACTGTCATTTAAATTTAATTCTAGTACAAACTCAAATACCTTAGGGCATCACTAGTATTTCAGTGTTGCAAATCGTATCCTTGGGGGACAGAAAACTTCAATTAGGGGATTCAACGGATTATTTATTAATATTATGTAATGAGTACTATTTTATTCTTCAAATAACTAAAACATTTTCTCTTTAGCTTGATTCAAAAATGCAGTTTCAACTAAGTAGTGATTTACAATGATTACCGTTCAGGTAAATAGAATCATTTGTTTAATCAGTTTAAAGCTTATTTATGTGGATACTCGGAACTTCACCACGAAACACAGCTTATTCAATGTTCACCTCTGCGTGATATCGAATCCTTTTCAGATTGCTAAAACGTTCTTGTTTTGCAAACCACGCAACACGTTTAATATCATTAAACAGTTTTATAACGAAAACTAGCTGATTTCCTGTTCACTGCAAAGTAATCTTGCATTCAAAAATACAAATGCTTTTAAAACTTATAACTTATATAACTATGTTATATATGATGGCAATCATCAAAATAAGTACAAATCCATAGTATTAATATTTTAATAGAACGAAATATGGAGCAAGCCATTATAGTATAGTTTTGTCTTTATAAATTGCTCAACATATTCTGCCCGAGAGGAGTAAGGCCTACGTTTTTCTCTAAATATTTTATCTCAAAAAACCTTCAAAGATCCACAAGACATCGGAAGATATCATATTGGAAGAACTTGAAGAGTTGGAAAAATCAATCTGATGATTGAAACAGGTTGAGACTAATTATATTTGTATTTAAATCATTTTTGATATTGCTCAGGCATCAAACGAATTAATTAAAAGGGTTAGAAATGTATCACGCGTTACTGTCTTATCATAACAAATTTAAACGTATTAAACCATCCTGTATCAAAGCTGTAACAATACGTTTTTAATTAAAGCATCCCAAGAACTTTAAACATCTGCTGACTCTTCCTCTGACTGCTTTTAACATTAATTAAACTGGAAATATTTAAAAGTAAATCCCTTTGTATGTACGATAGGATATTTTTAACAGACGTAATTTATGACTTGAAGACTAGTTCAAACATCTATTCCAAAACATTTATTTTGTTTTTAAAATAACAAAATGGAATAAACCACTATATAATGAGGTGATTTTCCTGTTTATTTATTATATAATTAAATTTGGGTACTATTAAGAAAATTGTAATTAAAATGATGCCCAACAATTCTATCAACTTTAGTTATATACATTTTGAAGCTTGTGGTTATCGACAGCTTTTTGTTACAATTTCGCTTTAAAAAATGGAAATGATGGCATAATGTTAAAGAATAAACTACTTTTGACCATGGCAACAGTAAACACGCTCGCACGTAGCACGCTGACATAAGGGGAGCGAATTTACTTATTTAAAACTCGAAATATTAAATAAGGGTTTTAACCACACTTCTTTTGAAAATTCGATAACATTTTAATTTTTTTATCTTCTGATGCACATGGGTTATTTATCTGAAATGAAAGGATGATTATGTTGTACATTATAATGTAAGGAGGAGATTCAGTCAGGAGGAAATGTAGGTAAGGTGACGTTACAAATTACAAATCTATTCCAAGGATCGATAACAGCTTTTCCAGTGTTAATAAGACGACGTCCGGTCTTTGGTAAATGTACAGTTGTTTAATATCTTGTTGAATATCAACAAAAACTGTTTTCTTATCAGTGTTGTTCTTTAGAAATCATTCAAAGAAATTTGCGAATAAAAAAGAGTCTTTAAAGAAGTGTACAATGCATTTAGTTTACATTGGTGTTCATAAAAAAATTGCATTGGCTGAGAAAAAGCTATTCGGTACATTAATCGCAATGTAATCTTGTATCAGTATAATGTACAGTACAATGTTAGTACTAACGAGACCCTTTGTACCCAGTATAGCCTAATTATATGCACGCGCAAACATTTACATAATCTATGTACATAAACACATATTTACATAATCAATTAATTAATTGTTATATCTTAGAGCAAACAATAAGTACAATTTTACCATTCCCAAAATTAGGTAAGACCAATAGCCAAAGTTTCAATTGGAATAATTGGTAACATCCTAATTTATAAAATAATATGGAGTTTCTATGTCATGTTTTACAGGTATAAGATAATTAAACGGATTCTGTACGGGTTTAACCTATACATGTCCATATGATGATTATAAAAGGATGCATATTGTCACAAAAAGGGCTCTGATATTCAAGCTATGGAAAATACAATTTAAATTTATTAGGAAATAAAGAGTTATTGTGTCTGAATTTCACATCCATAATATCAGTTGAAGGGCAAAATATCCATTTCAGTTGTTTTAAATACATTTTATCATTAGATCAGTTTTAAATTAACTCTTGTAATTGGAATATAAATGTATTTAAATTTAAACTAAACACTTCATATATTTAACTGTTTTCCCTAATAAATAAAATACCCCATCGCAGCAAACCTGCGTACTCAGCGAATTTGGAATGCATATATATGTCTTAATAGCGCATAAAGCCATTAAACAAGTTTCTTTGATATACATTCTTAAATAAGCGATGAATAACATTTTAATTATTCCCTATAAGAACAACATGGGTGCTGAATACGCAGGTTTGCTGCAACAAGGAATAGAAAATATGGGTTTTTATGCAAATATCAATATAACTAAACTAGTTTAAGCCACATACCAAGTTTCAACAATATACATTCGTAAATAAGCGATATATGCCATTTGAATTATTCTCCATAAGAATAACATATGAGCTGAGTACGCTGGTTTGCTGTAACAAGGAATAAAAAGAAGTTTGTTTATTAAAATACCAAAATAAATTAACTAGGTGAAGCCAGATACAAATTTTATTAATTTATGATTATAATTAAGGGATACATAATATTTTACTTATTCTCCATTCGAATAATATGGTTGCCAGCAGCTATATTAAATACTAGCTGTGTACCCGTCCTTCGTACGGGTTGTATATAAATACTAGATTAACTAAGGAAAATAACAATCCCCATGATTTTACAATATTAAAATTACATTTTACACGTTTAATGTACAATTAAATCAAAGTTAACGAAATATACTGGCAGATAGTTTGGCTACTGTTGCTAAGTCGAGGAACTCTGTCGGGTAGTAAACGGCGTGTAGTTTGTGACTCCAAATCGGTACACGTAAAACTTTGGATTCCATTACTTTTCCAAAAGGCGTATGCCGGTTTAAATAAATGGTACTTTACACATTTTTGTCAAATTTCATTATGATCGGACATTTTTTACGAGAGTTATCGTGCTTACGGACACACACACACACACACACACACACACACACAAATATATGTATATATGTATATATATATACATATACATATATACAAATTTGAACGAATGGTGTTTTTGATATCTGGGGACCTCAAAAAGAAAAGTTATCATGGTCTCGGGCTTAAGTCTTACCATGAGACCTACGGTAATAGCTTCTTCCCTATAGGGGAAATTCGCTAAAACTTGGTATTTGGCTTTACCTAGTTGAGTTATATTTATATTTGTATAAAAACACATTTTTTGTGTTCCTTGTTTCAGCAACCTTGCATACTCAGCCGCTATGTTATTCTAAAGGGTAAAAATTAAAAATGTGTTGAATAGTTTATTTAAGAATGTATATTGATGAAACTTTGTATGTGGCTTTATGTGGCATTAAGATAAATGTATATGCATTGGAAATTCGCTGAGTATGCAGGTTTGCTGCTACGGGGGTATTTTAATTTGCGTTGTATACCTTAGGAATCAGTTGAAATATTGATTTTAAACTTGACGTAAACATTGTTGTATGGTTCAGCCTATTTTTTTTGAAATTAGTTTTCCAGTTTTTATTGTTCTCAAAAGGTGGTTTTAGCACTATGTATCATTTTTACTCCCGAAGTTAGTTCGGTTACTCAAACCGAAGGCTTATTTTATATGACGTCACGAAACGGGTGTCAAAGCCAAAAGAGAATGTAGTGACTTTACTGTTTAATTCGAGGTAACAAAAGTTTTGTTTTAGATGTTATAAGTTATACCCGGTGTTATTAGTTTTTTCTGTAGTTACTCTTTATCAAGTTTGTCAGCATTGCTATGCGCTGTTCTAAAAACAAATAAAGAACCCTGCAGGACGCTTTGCCATTAGCTGTCATGAAGGGGAAAACAAAGATTGATTATTATTAACGGTTTAATCTTTTATCGTGTAATGGGATGAGCTTACAACAACACTATGAGAACATTTTAGTTTCTTCTTACTACAGGACACAACATTGATGAAAAAATATATGCATAATCAACTAGCCCCGGGAAAGAAGGCCTGAGAATATTAGTGCTAACCTACTTCTATACATATTAAAAATATATTATGTACTTTTCCTTTAAACAATCAAGATGGGCATATGTTATCTCCGCATAACTGTTTTAAGCAGACAAACTGGTAATAAAAAACAGCTGTTACATTACATTTAAAACCCTTTTCAGCACTCTAGCGGATAAAATATTAGTATTAACGACTTCAAGGTTAAAGACAACATTATTTATAAACACCCTGGTTAATGTTTTAAGGTAAAAGTTATAAACATTATACATTATTTTCACGAAACTTTTGAAATAATTTCCGTTAAACGAAACGTTGTTACTTTTATGCTGCAAATAAACATATTATAAATCTTAAGTTATTTTCTTTAATTTTAAAACAAATTTGTATTTAAAAGCTGTTTCTATAACAATGATTTTGATTTGTATGTTGCCTTACGGAGTTTATATAATTTACAATTATATCATTATGTTTATTATTTTGAGATTATGTGATATTTCATCTGTTAAAGATGTGGAGTGGAACGATTTACGTAAATTCAATTCATGAGGAGATATGTATAAACTGCAATAATATTTGAACTTGATTAGACAATACTCATCAACTGCGTCACTTTCAAATTTCAACATTGACTGATGCTGCAGAGTAGTACGGGTTCTCTAGTTTGTATTTAAGTTACAAAGTTCAAAAATATACGAACGAGACACTTTAAGAGAACTTTATCTATTTTATGGTTTTCATTCTAGAATATTGGTGCTATTGGAACACAATGGAATAAATATTTGCAGTCTAATACATTTTACTATGTAGTAAGGGATGTTTGGTTAGTGAACAAAATATAGATTGCTGTACTTAGTTACCGAGGATTTATAAAAGCAGCTTTGTTGCTGTCGCCAAAGCTTAAGAGTAAACATTAGTGTCCCATCCGCCACCACGCTGCTTTGTCAAGTTTAAAGCTGCGGTAATTTTATATTTTATTTTACTCGCAAACCATTTATTGTTTTATGTCATTAATATTATGGCAACAATTATGTAAGGAAGTACTGTGGTTGTTCAGATTAGTTTTATTATTTTCTTAGAACGCTCTTTGTAAAGCAGCTGATCTAAATCGCGTAAGGATATATGACAAGCGGATTCATACGAGGTTTTCTCAAGAGACATAAGCCTCAACTCCTGACGTACGGGTGATAAGCGACTGTCAACAAAACTGTTTTCCTTTCCAGTGTTGCTCTTTAGAAATCCTTCAAAGGGATTAGCGTAAGAAAGATCATACTTAACGAAGTGGAACAGCTTTTAGTCATATTTTTAAAATTTTATAAATATTGTTTTTATTGATTTGTTCTGTATATTTTTTCTGTTTTCATTGCTTTGTATATTTTCCGTTTACATTATTTTGGATGTACAAGGTCACTTTGACGTAATTTCAAACTATTTTATATAACAGAAAAATTAAGTAAAACACTCATAACAGTTTGTCCAACAGGAAACAGAAGAGTAGATGTGAGGAGGTAAACATCTTTCTGACGTGTCTTTATATGTAATTGGCTACGATTTAATTAAATAATATTGGGGTTATATTAGTACCATGCAGTCAAATATACATTTTCAAAGAATAGTCTAGTGGATTTTTACACATCAGTACAGTTATCTCATATTTGTACAATATGTACTCGTTGTATTCGTTGGGTTTCCCTAACATAACTTTAGAGTTGGGCATTGGTTCAAGAGCTTACAGGATGGATTCCCGGAAAGACACCGCATGTTTAACGTTTAGGTTAATCCACTATAGGTAAGGTACCGTGAACTTTGAAATAAATATTTCGTTTGCTAACCTACAAAAGCCTCATCGTTTAAGTGCGTTTATTCATTTATTTTTATAACTTGGTTTACTTAGTTGTCACGAAGTTTTCTAACGTCGAAATGTACTGTACATCTGACATGTTCATGTGAACGATTCACAATGTTGTGGCATTTGTTCGCAATGTTTTTGGATTCTGTTGCAGTTCTACTTGATAATATGCAATACAAATATAAACCAAATGTAATAAAATTATTATAAGCATAACACATTACGTTACCAGTTTTTAGCTTAGTGTGTTTTATTTTTAACGTTCGTCCGTTTTAAACTTATAAGTTGATATTCCGCAAGAAACAAATAATGTGGTGCCACGACTACAGTAATGCTTGACCTAACCAAGTAATGGTTTGCCAATGACTACTGAGTTTATTTATATTTCAATTTGAGAACTCAGCAGCTGGTATTGATTACTAGTTCCGTGGTTTTTTATCACATTCGTGAGTCAGTAGTCTGCAAACTATACAATACTTAATAGAAGAACACTTACTTAAGTACATTAAAAATTTCCACTGAATTTAATCAGTAAATCATATAAACTGATGTTTCATATCAAGTGTCAGGTGTGTCAGTCAGCTGACTCTGCAGTAATGCTGAGGTGGTGGGTCAGCAGCGTTGATATTATTTAGCGAGGATGAATCAGCACATTAAAATTGTCACTGGGGTTTTTCTTTTTTTATGAATTAGTTATGTAGAGAAGTTCATATGACGTCAATTAGGTTTGCATTTTTTAAGTTTACAGAAGAATATATCTCCTAACTAATTCAAATAAACATTTATTTAATCATTGGTGATGAGTAAAATATTGTTTTTTTTATTGTTTTTGAACTTTCTGTCATGTTAATCAAGAAAAACGCGTTAGAGTTAATTGGACAATAAGGAACACATCACTATATTGTTTATGAGAGAGGAAATTCATAAACTGACATTAATATTAGCTGACATGTCAAACTGTAGGGTGTTTATGTTTTATAATTTGTGTTGATTTTAAAGGATGATTCTGATTTTGGCATAGGCTGATTTTTGTAAACTTCCAAAATAATCTGGTTGAAAGCATTTTGTTTATGACTGTATTTTATTTGTTTCACAAATACATTTATATGGAACCATGAATGTAATATATGTTATTTAAACATAACTCTACCTAATTTAACTTCAGGTCTACAACTTTTACAAATGGCATTTTAGAGAATGTATATTAATAAGCTTGGAAGCCTTTAAGTAAATTCCACAAAGCGAATGCTAGACACGTTTGTTAAAAAGTTGTCTAGGCGGGGTGATATTAGGGGTATGTTAGGGGTGATATTAGCTTAAACTATCCTCAGGTGTAGTTTTACTGTTTGTTTTCAAAACAATGTCTTCTATATTGTGTACGTGTATAATGCTTAATTTTAGTGCACCTAAAGGTGCTCTTTAAATAATGTTACCAAATACCTGCATGGTTGGGAAGAATAACTTTTTATAATCGTGTATGAGCAAAACATCAATTCTGACTAATAATAAGCAGAATTTTAAAATAAGCAGAATTTTTAAATAAGCAGAATTAATACCGTAATTATTATTCGCATTGTATTATACTAAGTAAATAATTAGTTTAACTGAGCTTTCACAATCTACGTGTGACCGGACATAGCCCATCTACCGGAAATAGCCCATCTACCGGACATGGCCCATCTTTGATTTATCCACAATACAACAATGTGGTAAATAACAAGAATTGTAACAGTTCAACTATTTATTACTCGATTTTAATTATTTAAGTATTGTTATATTTGT
Source organism: Allygus modestus (assembly GCA_963675035.1). Lineage (NCBI taxonomy): Eukaryota > Metazoa > Arthropoda > Insecta > Hemiptera > Cicadellidae > Allygus > Allygus modestus. The sequence continues at coordinate 77,275,802 of OY776112.1, read as the reverse complement.
TATAGCATTCCCTTCAATATGTTATTCGTATAACTATTTGTCAAATTGCTGAATATCAAGCCATTTTGGATAAAAGATTTAAAATTATCACCATTTTTAAATTACCAGAGATTTTTAGCAGAGACACCATAGCTTTTTTGTTGATAGACCCTATCACTATAAACAGTTAAGTTTGGTTATATTCTGTTTCGTAGTTTTTAAAATATGAACTTTACACTTTAAACCACTACAGATTGCCAAACGGAAAACTATGTTTAAAGCGTGTTCATATGATAAAATGTGTTTGTATTGACGCAAAGAATGGTGCTATATACCTTTGTCCAGAGAGTTGCAGGACATCCTGTAAATATACATTTGTATATAATGTATAATTTATATTAATGTTGATAGATCTATCCACTTGTATATATATATATATATAGGTTATTATAACTCTGAGAGGTTCCTTCCCTACATTACTTTATCCCTTTAGTGGCCAAAGTTATCTTTGCAGATCATGGAACCTACACAATTTTTTATAATTAATTTCGGAATAATTAGTAAAAATCCAAAAATAAATAATTTTAATTTGTCCCCGTTATTTTTTAACAAGCTCACTAGTTCACCAAGGCAAAAATCATATACATTGAGACTTCTTATCTTCTTTTGCTGACTTGATAAATATTCCTTTAATTGTGTATCATGTCTAATTAACTGAGTCAATTTTAAAACTTATTTTTTAGTAATTCATTAGATTTTCCAGCTCCCTATCAGGTTGTGAGAATTGAACTTGAACTGGGACTAATTGGGTTAAATTATAAATATAACCACTCCTTTATAAAATGGTTCGTTTAAATGATAAGATTGAAAAAAGTTTGTTACAAACTTAACAGGGTCAAGAGGCAGGTATCTTCATCTGCTTGAATTACCAGTGAAATTAATCAAATTTATGAAAGTCTGTTTCTTTTCCTTCTTACTTAATGTTTATTCTCTTTCGGTCTTTAATTTTACTTTTAAAGCAATTGTTTCGTTCACTTTTCTTTCAAATCAAGGTTTTATATGTTTTTATAAATTTTTTTATGAATATAAATGAGAAAAAAATTGTTTCATAATGGTCCCAAAAGCTACTGTTGGTGCTTATCTACGTCAGTAAGTCATATTTGACGGAAGCCTCTATATAGCCTCTATATACATTAGTATAAACAAAAATTATCAAAAATAAACTGAACCTTAGCACAGTATTAGTAAACAGAATTGAAGTTGTATTGCAAATTATTTTTAACTACCACTAACCATAATTCCTGAATTTTTAACCCATAATACTCCAGCGGATAAACACACGTTTGTCAAAACATAACTGCTGATTAAATAACTTGCCGATGGTCTAAGATCCACCCATAAAAATAAAATAAAATATATATTTTTTGTAATAAATTTAAGTAGTTATGCATGACTCTATGAGATTTAAAACTCTTCTAACTCAAGCTGTAATGGAATAATTCAACGGCTGAATAAGACTAACATTTTATTTTTATGGGTGGATCTATTAATTCTATTATGTTCTTATTTATTTTATTTAAACCAATGAAACAGTTTACTCTTCAGTTATAATTAACAACTCTTATATTGACTTTTGGCACAAAAATACTTAAGGATGATAAAGTATTTGAGACCAAACATGTATTTTTTAGAGTGTTTTTCAAGTTTATAGGTTTCTATAAATGATTAGGTAACTCGAAACCTTTATCACCAGTTCCTTTTTACTAAGTTCATCAAACTTTAGTTGAATAAAGTGGCTGAAATACGTAAATCCGAGCCGGTGCGTTTTATAGAACCTTTTGCAGTTTATCTTAAAAACAATAAGTAAATCATGACGTGGGGAATCTTAAGGGGAGGAAAAGTTTGGGAGATAAGGGAAATTTGTGAGTCTCACACTCTCTAACGTTTAAAGTAAAACTGTGATTTACAGCTGTTATGCGGCTTCCCTTGGCTACTCATTTACCTCTGCTTAGTTTGAAGCATTTTATACAAAATAGTAAAAAATGTTCTAATAATATTTTATAAGTGTTAGGAAAAGGTGTGAACACGTCCTGTTTAACGGATGAGTTTTAACGGATGAAGCCACACAACTTAAACTCTGATACAGCACGATGTTTGTAATATATACAGAGTCATCAAAAAAGAATGTCCATATTAGAAAAATTGACTACTTTGGTTAGGATGAACATATTGAGTCAAATATTTTCCCAAATAAAGAGGAAAATTTGGAGTTTTTTACGTGCCCTAATAAAGTTCGATATGTCCCCAATAGTAGCACGGCAGACATCGAAACAATATTCGATTTCTCGCCTTGTTTGCAGGCGCAACAGTAGGGATGGCAGCCAATAAGAATGGATTTATTGTCAGGTGCATCGCAACAACTATAAGTTTGTCAACAATTTCTTTGATTACGCTCAATTGATTACAGCTCCGAAAACAAAAGCACAGACTGAGCTTTCTGCTGCGCGGTCCACATCGTACTGGCTAGATAGGGACAGCGACGCTCAACGTTATTTATTTTTGGTACCAAGGTCGACGACCCATCAACACAACGCAACTGCTACCAATTGTAAAAACAAAATCTCCCAACCCTCCTCTTCAATTTGATACCATGTTGCCTTGATATGGTCATCCTACACGAAATAGTCAATTTTTAAAATACGGGTATTTTTTTCGATGGCCCTATATAGATTTTTAAAACAACTATTATTTTGTCCACATCCTAAAATGCGCCGGCCCGCAAGGAGTCAGACAATGTTGTTTATTAGGTGCAATATCCCTTATCTTAATTATTTAGGTGCTATGACACATCAAATATGGTGTATCTGATAGTACCGCAATTCCGACATCGAACGGAAAACTTAGATAGAAACAGTAGAAAGTCTAGGTTTTTGTTTTGATATGTTATTTGATTATAACTGAATTGCTATATCACATTTAGCATCAGCCAAGTGATCTGAAAAACATAGATACAATTAGTAGACTAAACCTCGCTTAGCACAAAACTCAGAAAATAAGAGACAGTAGAGTGTAAATAAATGTCCAGTGACTTTCAAAACCAAGCATGTAGCTAGTGCAGTTACAAAGAAGTCTTGAATTTATCTTATAGCTAACAGTTTTTGTATTACCGTAACTACGTCCTGAATTACAAAAGAAATGTTTTCATAAAACGAAATAAACGACAAAGAAAAATCTTTCCTTTAGAAAATATTGTTGTATTCAGAGACAAATCTAGATTGTAATAACTGTTTTGCTAACTTTCTTTTTTCCAGGTTATAAAAAAGTAAAAGATGGTGTAATTCATCTCTCTTTTGAATTTTTCATTAAAAATTTAGTTACTATAAACCTACAGCATACAAGAATAAAGCCCATTATTACCAAACTCGACGTGGCTTTCGAGTAACACTGTGACCATTAAAAAAGCGCGGCCATTTTTATCTCTTTTTGTAACCGCTCTCCAACTTCGTGTACAAACTAAACTTATTTGACGAAACGCTGAACTGCTGGTGTGAAGGAAGATCAAATAGTTTTTGATGTGCTGTGTTATATTGTGTTACAACCTATACTACCCACTGTTTAACGAGTTAGGTAAATCCCGAAATTTTAAAACTTTTATGTTTATTTTAATTATATTTTTTGATATAACACTGCCCTGGCATTGAATGCACGTATTTTCCGGCAGTACAAAACTTATATTTTTATTCATCAAATCTGGTCTTATAATGGTCTATAAAAATATTTGTTTGTAACGGCTACGGTATTTTTTTATGAGAACATAAACACTTTTAAGGAAAAGCCGTCAAACTTTTTTACCACAAAATCTATAGCTGAATTAGGGTTTCGGTTTCTTACCTAACTTCATTAACTCGTAATTTAAAGATAAATATAATAGTAAAAGGCCTCCTGGTGGAAAAATGTTGTTTTAGATTTAAATATTTATTAGTAACAGGATAATGTTTTGAGTAAGAGATTTTTACTCTTGTTAACTAATATTGACGATATTATATAGTGTTTCTGCCTCAAAAAGTACATTTCCATATTTGCAAATAAAGTCAAAAAGATTCTATTGTATATTAATATGTTATGAATCAATAATTGAGTATATCGTGTAGAAAGAACCGTTATTGAACATTCATGAACGGTAATATTAGTATAATAATTTTCATTTATTTTATTATTTTCGGATATTATAATAAATACCCCCGTCGCAGCAAACCTGCGTACTCAGAGAATTTCCAATGCGTATATATGTGACTCGCTACTACATAGAGCTATTTACCAAGTTTCACAAAAATACATTCATAAATAAGTGATATATAGCATTTTATTTATTCTCCATAAGAATAACATTAGGGTTGAGGACGCAGGTTTGCTGCAATGACGAAGATAAGTAATGTGTTTTTTTGCAATTATCAATACAACTGAACCAGGTGAAGCTATATACCAAGTTCTCTTAATGTAGGTTCATAATTAAGGGAGATATACAACTTTACTTATTCTCCATATGAATAACATGTGGACCGAGTATGCAGGTTTGCTGCTACGGGGGCTATCAACAAAAAACTTGTTTTTTGTGCTAATATCAATATACCACAACTAGTTGAAGCCACATACCAAGTTTCATCAATATACATTCATAAATAATCGAGATGTAGAATTTTATTTATTCTCCATAAGGATAACACTGGACAACGTACTGTGTTTAGCACTTTGAATATCTCTGCAACGGTTGGACGTAGAACAACGATTAAAACACCAAAATGTTTTTTGTGACATTAATAAACACATTAATAAACAGAAATGTGAAGTTTTTAGTAAAACTATCTGAGAAAAATCTAAAAACCTTTTTCCCATAAGATTAACATGGGACAAGTTTTTTTGAATTTTCTCCGTAACCACTTAACCTAGGTTAATGATTCAAAATACTAAATTATTTGTTTTTTTAAGCTCTATAAAATGGATGGAACCAAAATTGAGTGTTTTTAACATTTTGGGGTCAAATTTGCAAAAAACCGTTTTTTTGAAAATTGTAAACCCCCATAAAACCCCCTTCCCATAGTGCGATCGATATGGTTTTCGAACTTAAAGTCATAAATGCTACTCTCCACATTTGTGCCAAATTTCATCAAAACCGGGTGTTTCCTTCAAAAGTTATCGCGGTAACGGACACATATATATATACATATATATGAATTTGAACAAATAGTGTTTTTGGCATCTGGGGACCTCAAAACGAAAAGTTACCATGGTCTCGGGCTTAAGTCTTACCATGCCACCTACGGTAATAGCTTCTTCCCTATAGGGGAAATTCGCTAAAACCATCCCTTAGATAGTTTTGTTACTGATGATATATGCTTAAACCTCTGCTATTGAGAGAATATCGGGAATCAAACCGTTAAATTAATACAAACTTAAATATGATACATAAAATAAATAAAAATAAATAAACTTAAACCATTTTTACAAGACAATATTCTGAAAGATTCCTTGCCCCTGAACAAATTCTTGGTTTAACAAATGAATATACATTAACTAACAGTATGAATAACAAAAATCGTACCATTTTTTATCCTGTTGTTGAATCCACTTGAGGTCGTTTAAATGTAAATGTGGCCAACCTTTGCCTGCTGTTGGTTGAAGAAAACATTTCAACTCCGTTCCCGTATTTGCGTGTTGTAGCTGAATCATTACATTTGGTTTGTGTCCAGTTCATGATAAAAATAGTCCTAACTCAAAAAAGAGGTTAGCACTATTTTGCTATGAAAGGAGGATGAGTTCTATCTGTCGCACTGTAGTAATTTAGGTTCCGAAATCATGCAAAATCTCCAACACGAATGCATTAAAATGTTGCATAAAGATAACAAATGTATTTTAAAATCAGGTGGTTGAAAATAACTGCTCCAAGTTTTTTGTGGTCCGTTATTTGTTTTTCGGTGACCAAGAGTGTATATATTACACTCTGTATAATATATATATTACAACAAGCGTATATATTACACTAGGCAATATTGAGTTTGATTGGTAAGCCTTCCTTCATTGAGCAGCGAAATACAAAATGTGTAACCATAAGATGATATATACAGTCATTACTTTACACGAAGGCAAGTATGCGTTTATTTGATACATTAATAAATATCATTAGAGAAACATATTCACTATATAAAATCGGCTAAACAATGTGTTCTATAACGTAATTAAAACTATAATTTGTAATAATAAGTATATCCTATTAACCTATTAACTGCATCGTACCGGACACGTAAACTAAAACTGTAATACCCGTCTAGAATTTCACGAGACAAAACTACATGCAACTGGATCAGCGATTACTAGTGAGTGCAGGTAATATATCTTGGTTTTACGCATTTATAGTTTTACCAATGTATTTCCTTTAAACGGAGGAAACTTATTACATACTTACGCATGCCAATGCTTGTAATATTTTGAATGTCAAAAAATAATTATTTGACCTTTTGATAATTATAATTATGTGTGATTCGTATAATTATTTGCTTTTACAAGAGCTTTTAATAACTTCTACAGCATTGTCTTTAGAATAACCTAACTTAGAATACATTGTCTTATGTATTGTTGAAGGAATGGATTCAGAGATCCTTACATGTCAACCGAAGCTTAACGCGTGTCCCTAGTACGTTAGTTGGGTAAACAAATTCCCGCTCCTTTTACGAGATCCAGGAGTTGTTTCCCAATACTAATGTCCCATTCTCACCTGATTTCTTGCCCTTCTCCCCGAGTCTCTCGCAGTCCCGTATGATGTGCTTAGCAGTCTCCTCAGACTGATTGCAAAGTCTACTCTCCTGACTCTCGTTTGTAATTCCAAGAGTGTAGGGAGGGATGTGTCCTGAAGTGGCCGAGTCCACTTATCAAAGCGATTACCTGCTTAACCCGAACTCTGCCCAACCTCACCAACCAGTTAATGAAGTGAGCGCTGGTGTCTAAAAGCAGCTTTTTGCCAAGGGCTTGTCCTGAGTAACCCTGCCATTGTTGACAATGTAGGTCCCTAGATCTACATCATTCTGTATCGTCCGTCTGAAAAGCAGTTGTTTTAAAACGTCTTAAACTCTCTCTGTAACATTTCTGAAATTATAGTCTTTAGCTCTACTTACCTGCGATAGTAATTAGGAAGTACTAAATATTTATAAAACTGGACTATACTACCGGAAAACTTATGGTTATTGTTTATTTACTATCTCTTAGGTTTTATTTTTTAATTTTAAAAACTATATTGAAATTTGTTGTTCTATTATATTAAACAAATATATCTTTAATCATCAGATGTAATGAAGAGAACAATTTGTTTAAACGTCCTATACTTAGTACTATCATAAATGGCTGAAATTGTATTGTTCATTCATATCATCCAAACAATTTACGTCTTATCGGTTAGAGTATTAGGCGTAATGGATATTTGAACATAATACCTATTATTACCATATCAACATTTTCGTTCCGAACGTTTATTACTTACTGTTCAAAATTGGTCTATAATTCTATTTTTGACATATTATTAGGTAGAGTTTATATGAACGCTCAAAGTGGGGATCAAATTAAATTACAAAAGGACAATACGGGCCTTTCAGCTGTGACCTAGCTGCTGCTTTGGTCTGGTCGGATTAAATGTGTCACGCAGCTTACACAGTTACATTTTAAACTATTTTTACTTCGTTTTATTTACATATACTTCTTGTTTTTCATTTTATCTTACAACCTAGAAGACCTCCTAAAACCATAAAAAAACGTAAACATTTGTTCTAACAAGATTTTTATCACAGTACTACCAGTGGGTATTAAGAAAACAGTCCACTAATTATTAGATAAGACAAAATATGATAGTTTAGTTTTTTTAGCGAATTTCCCCTATAGGGAATTTTAGCGAATTTCCCCTATAGGGAAGAAGCTATTACCGTAGTCGGCATGGTAAGACCTAGGCCCGGGACCATGATAACTTTTCGTTTTGAGGTCCCCAGACCCCAAAAACACCATTCGTTCAAAACTGTATATATATATATATATATATGTCCGTGAGCACGATAACTCTCGTAAAAATTATCCGATTTTGATGAAATTTGGTATAAACATGTAAAGCAACGTTTATGACTTTAAGTTCGAAAACCAGCCAGATCGCTTTATCCGAAGGGGTATTTTGGGGGGGTTTTGTACCCCAAAAATGGGTTTTTTGAATTTTTTACATATAATTTTCGAAATAGTCAAATTTTAGTTTTTACCATTTGATTCAGCTTAAAGAAACACACAATTCGGTATTTTTATCATTTCTCTACGTCAATTGGTTACCGAGATATTGAAAGTGCTAAACACAGTACGTTGTCTAATGTTATTCTTATGGAGGAAAAGAAAAATTTTATATCTCGCTTATTTATGAACATATACTGACAAAACTTGGTATACGGCTTCATCTGGTTGTGAACCATTGATATTTGCTAAAAAAAACAATTTTTTGCCAAAGGCTCCCGTAGCAGCAAACCTGCGTACTCAGCCCCATGTTATTCTTATGGAGAATAAGTAACGTGTTATCTCCCTTAATTATGAAAATAAATTAATGAAATTTGGTATGTGGCTTTACCTAAATGAGTTATATTGATATTTGTATAAAACCCCATTTTTTGTTTTCCTTCCTTCAGCAAACCTGCATACTCATCCGCCATGTTATTCTTATGGAGAATAATTAAAATGTCACAAATCGTTTATTTATGAATGTATATTGATGAAACTTGGTATGTGGCTTTATGTGGTATTAATATACATATATATGCATTGGAAATTCGCTGAGTACGCAGGTTTGCTGCTACGGGGGTATTTTTCTAATAATGTTTTTATTCAAACTATCTTTGTTGAGTGGACAATTTTCTTATCGGTTTAAAGAAAAAGACGATAAAAAATTACTCGTTTACTTTAAAAATGAGAATTTACTAAATGAAAGTAGTTAACGAAGTTGGTGCATATAGAGTCAGCTATGAATACCAATTATTTAACAGGTAGTAAAGGGAGTTTTATCATTAATCATTTAACATGGTTTTTAGAAATATAGGTATTTATGACACGTTTATTTTAAGAAAACCATAAAAGTGAGTTTCGTTAGCTATTTTATACCTGAGTATCACATTATTATTATTTTTTTTTTTGTACAGTAACTGCTTGGCTGGCAGATGGCAGTGAGTGAATTTCCAGCCACCCTGCGTCGTCGTCGGGAGGTTTACCGGTCTCCACAACGTCAGTGGAGCTGCTCTCGATTGGCTGAACCTAACCTGGGCTCTATAATGGGAAAAATTGTATGATACAGTAAATATTCTTACTGATGACAGTATTGAAAAATACATATATTTTTGATTTGATATTTTAGACTGGTTTTCCAGCTTCTTAGGTGCCTAGCTACTCATCTCACAAAGCTTGTATTAATGCTATTAAGCCTTTGTGATATTCAGCCGTCTTGACATATCAAAGCCTTGAGATGCAACATCGTGTATAACACACAACATCACAAGCTTGACATATGATAGGTACTGTTACTACGTCACGTTCAATGCACTACTGTTTGATGTGTCTCTTAAATTTCGATGATAACATACAATTCCTATTTACTCGTCCCGTTTAAGCAAGATTTTTTTCTTACTTTGAATGAACTGTAAAATTGTTCCAAATGTCTTTCTGGCATAAAGTATAGCTTTAATAGGTAGCAGAAAAATATTAATAGATACATATTTAACTTCAAAAAGGGGTAGATTTCACAATTACTCCATACAATATTTTAATATTTGTGTATTATAAGTGAAAAAAATTTAAAATAATAAGCTCAAAATTCAATCTCACTTAGTTCAATACCAAACACTTAGTTTATCGCCAGAGGTTTTGGTTTGTCGTGAAATTCCAGCGGGCGGGAAAGTCCCTGGCCCACTGTGGCTGCTATAGGGCGATTGGGCCCTCTTCAGCCAAAGCCAGAGGTAAAGTTTTTACTAATTATGATTATTTTAAACGATTTACAGAGCAACTTTTTACAGAGCGAGATTTTCTGGAGATAACTAACTCTCTTCTTCTGGATTCTTATCATCAATTTGAATTTCGTTGTACTTTAGCTCTATACATTTTCAGACATATAATTAACTTAATAAAAGCGATTTATTAGTTTGCTAACCTTTAATCTTTGTTCTGTAAAATTTAATGTATGGGATTTAGCTTAATTACAACTTGTATAGAAGTGTAAACTGCCCGTAAATTTAAGTTTTGGTTTTATTTTTACCAGAATTTAGTAGTATTCATCTACGTAAAATTAACTTACTTAAGAGGTTATATCACCTTGACAGCTGGACATGGTGTACTGATAACTCACCTTGTAAAATATTAAATAATTCGTCATTAGAATTTTACCTATTTGACTCGTTTAAACTGTATATATATAAAAAAGTTTTTTGCATAGAATGTAAAAGTGTCATTTTCGTTAAACAAATTAAGCGTCAGTACAAAATACTCGATAGTGTATAATACACTATAACTCAATAGAAAAAATTTAACTCATAAGTTTATTTAGAACTCCGCATTACGTTATATTCTGCTGTCAAATTGCAGCATTTGACCGTAGTTTACATCTTATGTTTTTATCTATTAGTTTAAATGCGTATTGATTTACAATATTTAACCTCCTACTATCTTATTCATTCCCTATAAGGAACTTCTACCTCTAATTGGCAAAATGATGCATTCACAATATTACAGAGATAGTAACATACCTTACAAATTTGTATCAGAAGTTAGGTTTACATTGGATTCGACCACACCTCAAAATATAACAACATGCATTTAACTTTACTCGTCATTAATCCTTAATTAACACCTGAAAAGTAGACACAATTTTTAAATCATATATATTGTTTAAAGCCCAGTGGTTCAACTGACTGACTGGTCTTATTTTAAAGCAGAAGCCCTGGGGTGATCATCAAACTATCTTTAACAACCCAATATGCAGGAAAGGGGAAATTTGTACTGTAATTATTTTGGTATGAATAAGAAAAGGTTTTGATTCTGATCTAGTATGATCTAGCAGGGCTCCAACGGATCAGCAAAGTTTCAAAGTTATTCTTCTGGACATTTATTTATTTTAACCAGATTATAACAACAATAATTTACTTATTCGAAATATTTTATAATGTTACCCACAGAATGCAGCACACGAAAATGTATTCCCAGGTGAAACCAGGTACTGTGGTTGAGAGGATAGTATTCAGAGCAGACTCATAAATTCATCCAAGTAGCCCCTGAGGCGGGGTCAGAAGGCCTTTGAAATCAAACTAATGGACTGTTGAAAACAACAATAAAATGTTCACAAATACAAAGAGCTGCCCTTCTTTGTCACTCGGGTAATCTTTTAGCCAGCGATCCGTCTATAGCCGACAGCATGTAAAAGGCGTGTAGTGGATTATCTTTGTAATAGGTATAAACTAGATATCATTACAGTTTCATTAATAATACATAATATTAATATGCATATAATTTAAGTAGCTAGACATAATTTGCCAATCTTATTCCATTATTATATGCTCTTTAGTTGTTTTCTTGTCGTTTTGAAACTATGATATTTAAAATTAATAAACGTTAATAGTTTATGCAAAAATCTTAATGAACACACAATTATAAAATAAATTTTCTTTTAATTTATTGCTAATTTCATACATTTTTATGAAGAGCAGTATAATATTCTTTTTAACTCTAATACAGATTTGTAATCCGTATTGTAAGAGCGTTACCTGTACGCCGGCACCGGTTTGTGGTTTTTAGGGGAGAAGTGACTAAAACTATAGCTATATAGACAAAAAAAACGGATTCTAGCGGCAGTTAAATGATAACAGAATGTATTCTGATGATGTTACTCAAATCAGATATTGAATTTTTTATGAGACTCGATTTAAGTTTAATCATGTGTTTCAATTATCCTTCTATGCGAGGAATGAGCGTACACCTAGTGTTAGTTAAGATAACCAATGTTACGGATTGTGATGGGGATGTTCTGAATAAATTTAAAGTTAAGAAGGAAATATGTGGCTCGTTTAATAGCTACTTAGAGGAATATTTAAAAAGTTTTCTTTAGCTCCACATGGTGTTGTGGCCAAACTACCATTCTTCCTGGAGAAGTCCTCCGGGGTCCAAAGTGAGGGTGTGTTACAAATAATAAAGAAAGATATTGACCAAATTAAACAAAAGTACGATGATCCTATGGTAATTCCATGCGAAATAGAGCTTGCAAATGTTGAAATTAAGGATTTGTTGGAAGACCTTCCCAAGATACTAGAAGATCTGGAAAAATAAATGTACTATCTTATGGATTTCGATGTAACACTAGATTTGGCTGGAATATTTAATAGAGAGGAAATGTGCCAATATCTAACAAAAAACTTTGACTTTTGCTACCAAGGGGAGTACAAGAATGGTCATAACGTTATTTTAGACGATACAATAAGTTAACATTTACATATTGCTTAACATACAAAAATTGAAATATCAAATTATATATTTATTCCATTTTTGTATGTTAAGGAATATGTAAATGTTCCTTAACTTTTAATGTTAATAACTTTTTGTTAACTTTTTTCCATAATAGTGTGTGGGACACTACAGAGGTTGTTAGGCAAGAAGATATAGAGATGTCTAATGCAATGTTAATGCAAGATATTAAAGGTAATATTAAATGTAAATAATGTAGTAGATTGGAGGATTTAGAAGATGGTACGGAATTATTAATAAGCGCTACGAAGCAAGTGGAGCATAGCGGTAGAAAACGGTATATTGTACAGTTTGAAAATATTCGTAACCTTTATGTCTCCAACCACTGGCTGGAAAACGAGCTAGAAAGTGGAAAGTTAGATTTTAATTACAAAATAAAAATTAAGCTGGATAAAATAAAGACTACACCGAACAAGCACAAAGAAAGGTTGGTGTTTTGTGTGTAGTTGTTATTGGGTTTAAAAATGATTTTCTTTGCATATTAGCAGTTGTACAACAACAAAACCCTTAGTATTAGTATTAGTATTAGTATTGTGGCATGAAACAGTAAAGAAGATGACGTTTGGTACTATATATTAATTTATAAACATAAGTTAAGACTTGGCACATAATTATATAGCTTATATTTACTTATGCAATAGCCTAGGACAGTAACCAAGTTGCAGACGTATCCATAAACATCAAAGTTAGTTTTTTGGTTAATATATTTATAAAAATTATTGCATTCGAAAATAATATATGGTAATTTTATATATAATAGTTGGGGTCTGTAACATATCCAAAAATAAATCAAATCAGTAAATAAAGAAGTTGGAAATTGGCAATAATTTACAAAATATTGTTTAAATTAAATTTGGAAATTATATGTTGTATTTACTTATGCAATAGCCTAGAACAATAACATATACAAGTTACAAACAAATAGGACAGTAAATAAAGAAGTAGGCAATTGGCAGTAATTTACAAAATATTGTTTAATTTGACAGTAATATTGATTTTGGAAATTATAGGTGGTATTTACTTATGCATTAGCTTAGGACAGTAAACAAATTGCAGACAAATCGGACCATAAACACCAAAGTTAGTTTTTGCATGATTACAGTAAAATAAACAAAAAATATCGATTGCACTAAAGGGGGTAGCGGAAAGTATAGTATTGTTGTTTTCTTACCTATATGAGAGACGTTTACAACATCATCGCTTTCTTTACCAGCCAACAAATTACTAATTTTTCGCTTTTTGGCATTCCAAATACCTTTCTACGATTCCAGAAATTCATAATTATTTTTGTCTTGGCCAAAATCATCACCTTTTCTTATTAAATTCTGCTCTAATGTGGGTACATCGTCTGAAAGTTCGATTTACAGTAATGAAATCGATTTGATTATGTACAATCCTAAATTGTTAGTTGCAGACCCTACATCTTTAAGCGGATTTAAGACTTTAGATGGAGAGGCATATTTGCCAAAAAACTTTGTATATCAAAGAATGACTGATGGTATGATAGTTGGTAGCAATGGAGGTGTTTTTGAAACGACAGAGACTGGTAGATACGTTAACATTAAAAATAAAGAATAAAAAAATGGAAAAAATTGCTTACTAATTGCATAAGCCCGCGAGAAAGAATTTTGTTAGATGGTCTTTTAAGGTATTGGGTATAAACTAAACTGTTCAAATAGAATTAAATAGATATGAATAATTATGCTAGAGAAAATTCTGGGAATAAATATATTTTAACTTTAATAGACACATTTTCTAAAAAAGCTTATGCTGCTCCACTAAAGAATAAAACTGGATTACTAGTCACAGAAGCTATAACAACTATTCTCCCAAAGGGCGTTAAAAATATTAAATCTGATAACGCAAAACAATTTTCTAATGAACATGTTACCAAACTAATGAAAAAGCTAAATATTAATCACTACCAAACTTACTCTACAACTAATGCGGCTATTGTGGAAAGGTTCCAGAGAACTTTAAAACATTGGTTGTATAGAGAGTTTAGTGCACAAGGGAGTTACAAATGGTTGGATTTACTTCCAAAGTTAATAAGGATATATAATAATAAAGTACATCAGTCCATAGGGATGAAGCCTAACCAAGTAAGTGCCAAGAACTCTAAAGATGTACACGAAAGGTTAGCATCTAAAGTACAAGTTGAAAAGCCAAGATATAAGGTGGGGGATAGTTTAAGGATATCGAAATATAAACATATATTTAGCAAAGGATATACCCCTAACTGGACAGGAGAGCTTTTTACAATAGCAGAAGTTAAGAAAACAAAGCCTGTGACTTATATTTTGAAAGATGAGAATGGCAATATAATCAAAGGAGGATTTTATACAGAAGAATTGTTAAAGACTTAATATAAAGACATGTATTTGGTAGAGAAGGGAATCAGGAGGAAGAGTGATTTATCATATGTCAAGTGGCTCGGGTTCCCAAGTGGCCAGAACTCGTGGATTTCCGCAAAGGATGTATTAAAATGAATTTAGAGCAAATCCACATTTTGGTATTAAAGATGGAAAGTGGGGGGAACACCTGGAAGTTAAAGGGGGGGGTGGGGTTAACTGACCCCCTTATATACATTTAGGATGCATAATACAGGTGTACATATACACTAGCCTAGAACAATAACATCAGTTTAAAACAAATCCATAAACACCAAAGTTAGTTTTTTAGATTTTAAAAATATAGAGGATGGATTGGGGGAAATGTATTTAATATAGGCAAGGGTGGGGTACTAGTATAGTCCAAAAAGAAAATTAGGCCGGGTTCGGGTGTCGGCGCAAAAAATGAACCCCCTTAGAATAACATGGGAAAAAAGTGCCGAAAGTGGCGTCTCCCCGCTAGTTTGCCACTTTATACAAATATCTAAAAATTAGTTTCCCAGATTTTTGATAAGGGGCTTAGTTTTTATAAAAATTTCGAATTTGTGTTTTTATATAAAACCTTCATATTTTTAATTTTCATCATATTTAAATTTTTGAAAATGTTAATTTTTGTATTGCTGGTGCTGGGTCTGTTAGATGTGAAGTGAGGACCCTAGTCTGAAGCGACTCTTTATATAGCCGACAATTTAGATTCGTGATTTCAGAAAGCAAAATTAATTTGTAAAATTACGCTGGGATTTCCCGTGGAGAGTACTGACACCCTTATATTAGGATGCATAATACAGGTGTACATATACACTAGCCTAGAACAATAACATATATCAATTTAAACACCAAAGTTAGTTTTTTGATTTTAAAAATATAGAGGATGGATGGTGAAAATGTATTTAATATAGGCAAGGGTCGGGTACTAGTATAGGCCAAAAAGGAAATTTGTGTAGGGTAGGATTGGGCAAGTGTGCAAAAACGGATCCCCATAAGAATAACATGGGGAAAAAGTGCCGATTACGCCCCCTCTTTCTGGGTTTGCCTCTAATGTAGTTGCGTTCCAGGCTTGCCAATAGAGTCAGGTACACAGCACAGCATGCAGGAATGCCAACCGCAGTGTTACAACGGTCGAATTAAAAAATTGTGCTTACTTTTAAAAAATTGCCTCGTATATGTTAACAAATTTAAGAAAAACTCTGTGAAACCAATATGGCAATTTACTTATTTATAAATTACTAGTGCTTGAACGGGCGATAGCCCCTAAACTTGCTTCAAATATGAATACATGTCAGTTCGTAAACAAAGTAGACACTTAATCACATGTTTTAATGTAAACACAAAAGAAGTTTTTAAATTCCCATGCTTTTCTTATCTTAGGGGATGGTTTACGTTATTTCTTGTTTGCTGCTAACTTTTTAGAAATACTGCTATTTTCCATGAGTCTCCCATCATCCTGCGATTTGCCAAACTCCCACAATTTTTACTTAAGAATTTCGCTTACAAAATAATATATATAGATTACTATTTTTTTTAACTGTTCTGGCTAAGGAAAGATGTGTAAGAGAAACTCCCAAAAAATACATGTAAACATTTAACGTAGTTTACTTATTACTATACAGGGTGTCTCCGTAAGGCGTCTCAAACAGATTGCAGACGAACCAAATGACCTAAAATGATTAAATACAACTATTTACCACTAAATCGACCCCAATAAGGAATAAAGTAAAAATATTATTTATTTGTCACAAACACAGGGTGTTCCAAAACCGATGGTCACTGGTTCGAATCTTGGAATTAACAAATATAAACTTATGTAATGTTATACAACATTTTAAATCTCTACATCAGAAATACATTTTGGCGAAAACAGAACTAACTATCTTTATCTGTTTCAAAATGGCGGCCATTTTCGAAAATACTGACATTTGCGGAGTACCCAGTATCTGCTAAACCACAAGATCTTTGTTCTGATTCAAATTTGTAAATTTTTACGCACAAATAACATGTATTTTATGTGGGGAAACGATGATTTTTGCTAATAGCTAAAAAACACAACAGATACGAGGTTGATGTAAATTAGAAAGTTGTTTCTAAGACCTTTAAAATTATATACTTCTTGACATACGTGACTATTTGACTTTTTGGAATGTTAGGCATATTAACAATTAAACATAGTTTTTTTGAATTTTTGTGTTTTGTTAAATACTGTCATGTAGCATACAGGTTAGCGATGAGTTTAATACGAGTAAGAGTTTTGAATCAGAACAAAGATATGTTTTGTGGTTTAGCAGCTACAGAGTATTCAGTAAATGTCAGTATTTTTCAAAAAATTGCCGCCATTTTGAAAGAGATAAAGATAGTTCGTTCTGTTTTCGCCAAAATGTATTTCTGTTGTAGAGCTTTACAATGGTGTATAACATTACATAAGTTTATTTTTGAAAATTCTGAGATTCGAAATAGCCCCCTTCGGTTTTTGAAATACTCATTATTTGTAACAAATTAAAAATATTTTTTCATTATTCCTTGTGGTCAATTTAGTGGTAAATAATTGTATTTAATCCTTCTACGTCAACTGGTTCGTCTGTAATCTGGTTGAGACACGTCACGTGAGATACCCTATATAATATTTATAATACTAATGAAAGATTGTCTTAGTATATTAAAATTTGCCCGTTGCGCACTCTAAAAAATATTAACAGTTAAGATATATGTAATATATTGTATATTGAATATATTAGCTTCGATTATTGAACTGTGTGCATGGTTCAATTTGGAGGGTAGTATACTCCTGGTAAACTAACAAATATTGTATCGATGCTGCCAACTCTGTGTTGTTCAATTCGGAGGATAGTCTACTTCTGGTATACTAACAAATATAGTATCGATGCTGCCAAATCTTTATTGTTCAATTTTTAGGATAGTCTACTCTTGGTATAACAAATATTTTGTTGATGCTGCCAACTCTGTATTATTTAATTTCATGTAATTACTTTTACGTAAATTTTTACCAATCACTGTGATAAATTAACAAATATTTTACATACTTTTCCAACCGTGTGTCGCCTGTTATCTTCTGTGTCGAGAATAACCGTCTGACACTGTTATAGTTGAGATAAAATTGTATCAGTAATTTATACAGTAAGTTTAACTTTTTACGTTATATTTGACAATATAATATCCAACAAATATTGCATTAAAATAATGTATTGAGGATAAATGTTAATTCTTAGAAATACTGGTATTTCAGCACATCAAATGCAATATTTCACTTATATAATTGACATCTTTGAGAGTTGAGATAATTATCCATCGGTATTTTCAACTTCAGATCTTTCAATTTATTGCTGACTACAGTTACAAGAGACATTGATGACCAACCTAAGATTTGAACCGACAGTGTCGAAGTTTGAGTTTGTCATATCTTATAGGGAAAATTATATAGCTGACTGACTGCTGTTTTGAGTGTGGACTGAGCACGTTCAATCTGATGTCAGCTACTGCTGTTACGATCATCGGTATTGTATTGATTGTCAGCAGAGCACCGTTCAATTTGATGTCAGCAACTGCTGTTACGATCATCGGTATTGTATTAAGTGTCAGCAGAGCACCGTTCAATCTGATGTCAGCTACTGCTGTTACGATCATCGGTATTGTATTAAGTGTCAGCAGAGCACCGTTCAATCTGATGTCAGCTACTGCTGTTACGATCATCGGTATTGTATTAATTGTCAGCAGAGCACCGTTCTATCTGATGTCAGCTACTGCTGTTACGATCATCGGTATTGTATTAATTGTCAGCAGAGCACCGTTCTATCTGATGTCAGCTACTGCTGTTACGATCATCGGTATTGTATTAAGTGTCAGCAGAGCACCGTTCAATCTGATGTCAGCTACTGCTGTTACGATCATCGGTATTGTATTGATTGTCAGCAGAGCACCGTTCAATCTGATGTCAGCTACTGCTGTTACGATCATCGGTATTGTATTGATTGTCAGCAGAGCACCGTTCAATCTGATGTCAGCTACTGCTGTTACGATCATCGGTATTGTATTAAGTGTCAGCAGAGCACCGTTCAATCTGATGTCAGCTACTGCTGTTACGATCATCGGTATTGTATTAATTGTCAGCAGAGCACCGTTCTATCTGATGTCAGCTACTGCTGTTACGATCATCGGTATTGTATTAAGTGTCAGCAGAGCACCGTTCAATCTGATGTCAGCTACTGCTGTTACGATCATCGGTATTGTATTGATTGTCAGCAGAGCACCGTTCAATCTGATGTCAGCTACTGCTGTTACGATCATCGGTATTGTATTAAGTGTCAGCAGAGCACCGTTCAATCTGATGTCAGCTACTGCTGTTACGAGCATCGGTATTGTATTAAGTGTCAGCAGAGCACCGTTCAATCTGATGTCAGCAACTGCTGTTACGATCATCGGTTATTATGACAGCTACGCAAATACTGAATGTGTGTCCATACAAACTGACCGCCGTTTAATTATATATATTATTTACCGATGACTATCAACCGTAGTCCTCCATTCTATCAAAACCGTTTTGAATGATTTGTAAGCAGCTAAATAAAATATGAGTTTTTTGTTGTTTATATATTGTTTATTAATGGAGATTAATAACTGCGTATTCCCAATTAACATATTACCCAAACATACATCGTTTTTATAAAGGATTTAAGACTATTCATACATTCTCCTTGTTTAAATTTAGATTTATGTTTCATGGTAGGGATCTCTATGTTTATTTTAGTTATTATTGATTATTTGGGAGTATATTAACCACCTGAAATTGTTCATTAGTGTTTAACTAAACAAACCTTCAACGATAATTAAATTTATTGTCATAGCTTTTTAAACAAGGACTTTACTACCTTAATAATTAATAAACATATTCAAACAATCAAATAACATCTTTTTTCTTCAATATAGGATTTAATGTTAGACACACACCAGTATATATCATTTCCAGAGCTTGGACATACTCCAAGTAGGGTCGTTGGCTTCAGTGGATACAGTAATACAGGATTAGGACATCAAACAATAAATATCTGTCCTTGCCCAAGGATGTTTTTGGCTTGGTCATTAATCAACACAATTCTTTTGTAAAGCCTCAGTAAAACCGTAACCAGTAGAAAAACAAACTCTGTTTAGATTAGATGGTTATTTTTGGAGATATATACAATTAAAAATCTGTAAACAACAGAACAATCTCGTAACATTATGATTTAATTTTAATGGTAAAAATATTTGGGCGATAACATATTTGTTCATAAATTTTATTCTCAAAATATAACTAAAAAAAAAATAACTAAATAAGAAAATATTTATAATATTTTAAAGCTCTACATCATTTAAAAACTAATCAACACATGTATGCTACGTTTATTTTGTTCTAAATTACGAAAATTATTGAAGAGCCTTAGTTTTCTTAAAAATGTTGCATCAACTCAGAAGTCGATAGAACAAAAAATGTATTGTTATTTTTAACAATGAAAGTAGTCTGTTGATTAGGGTTATTGTATCTATGTTGTTGTATATGTTTTTAACATTCATTTCCAAAGGGCTTATAACGTATTATGTTTTAAAACCACCACCGGAAGTTAATTTTTATGGGACGAATTGGCAACGTAAAATACAATGTTGTATTGGTTAAAAGTGTGCAGTTTATGTGTGTATATATAAGTATATATATATATTTTTTTATATATAATTCTGTAGGCGAAATTTGTAAGTCAAAATTGTGGGAGTTTGGCAAATTGTAGAATTATGGGAGACGGCTTAAAATAAAGGTCTCGATTCCAGGGACTCGGGAAGAATAGCAGTATCTTCAAAAAGTTACCAGCAAATGAGAAATAACCTAAAACATCCCCCATAAGAAAAGAATGGGGATTTAAACACGTATGCTTTGTTTATATTAAAACATGTGATTAAGTGTCAACTTTGTTTACAAACTGACAAGTTTTCCCACTTCGAGCAAGGTAAGGGCTGTGGTCCCTTCAAGCCACTAGTATTTATAGATATACATATCTATATGATATACATATGTGGTTTATATATAAAATCACATAAAACCAAAATTATCTACAAAAACCGTTTATATTTCGGTTTACACCATCTTCAGAACTTGATAAAAAATTAGATAACCTACATATTTGATAACAACTAATAAGCAGCTCATCAAATCAATACAACATATAAAGCACAAACACCTAAAACAAAAGACGGTTTCTCTTATTTATTATTGCCATGGTTGTTGTGTGATCATGTGTTGTAAATCTTTTTAGAAATAATATGTTTTTAAAAACAGTAAATTTGTACATTGATATATATTAAACGATTGGAGCTTTGTGTAACTTTTTTAACGAATGTTTAGGCCTTTTGGGCACTTTGACTTTGTCACTAGTTGGCATATCTGCTCGGGACTTCCAAGTGAAGACACACTGAACCTTTTGGTGATTTTTGTTTAATTGGTTTTACTTTATACTTATTTTCGAAATTGTCACCGTGTTTCTTTCCGTGTGTCACTAGGGGTTTGGTCTCATCCTGATGCTTGTATGCAAACCGGTAACCCATCATCCTTACTCTTAGTGTGTTTGTTGTAGAGCCAATATTATAATATTTAGGGCATTTCTTACATTCTATTTGGTATACAATATTCTTTGATTCACAGGATAAATTGCCTAGTATTTTGTATATTTTTGATGTAGAGCTGCTACTAAAGGTTGACGATTCTTCAATTTGTTTGCATACAAGACATCAGGGTTTCTTGCAGGGATGCGATCCGGTGACTTTTCCGCTTGTTTGCTCTGTCTTAGGAAGTTTTGGTTTTGAAATTATATCTTTAAGAGTAGGCGGTCTTTTAAAGATAACATTTAAAGAGTAGATGGACATTTAAAGATATTATTTGTCAGAGAAGAAGACTGTAGGATGCCAAAGGCAATCTTTATAATACTGTTTATTTTGTGAAGTCCAGGATGAAACTGGGTTATGAGTTTAGGGGCGTAATTTTCAAACACAGTTGAAGCACCTTGTTGATTCTGGGTTTCAATATGTATATAAATATTTTGAATAAATATTTTGTTTAACACCATATTATGTTTGTTTTTGTTTGTTTTGGGGGGGATTAGGAAGCCCCGGCATAGCTGGATAGGCACGTCTGCCTTGGGATATTTCGTAGCCACCGGAAAGAGGGAAAAGAGGGATGGGAAAGGTGATAGGACGGGGTCAGTCTGCCTCGCTCCAGAAAGGGAGAGAGAACCTTACCTAGCTCCCGGTCTCTGTAGGTGACATAACCCCAGGACGACTCGCCCTCTAACCCGACGTCCCCCTAAGTCCACCAGACAGGGACCGCCATCACACAGAGCCTCCAACCTCTCAGGGGTTGGGTGGCCCAAGGACGGTTCGTCCCTGAGCCCGGTAGACCGGAGACCGTCGGGTAAGGGCCCCTCCTCCCAGGTACCCGTCCCAGGCTGCAAGGAAGATCCACTACTCCCTCCAAGGACTTGGACTAGACTGTTTATCCAGGCTCAACTGGGAGTCAAGCCCCCAGAACAGACAAGGAGGAACCAAGGAAGGGAATTTGGTCACACTGGATAGCCAAAAGACTTACTAATCTATGTTGTTGTACATGTTTTTAACATTCATTTCCAAAGGGCTTATAACGAATTATTTTTTAAAACCACCTCCGTAAGTTAATTTTTATGGGACAAATTGGCAACGTAAAATACAATGTTGTATTGGGCCTTGATAGGATTGTTAAAAGTGTGTAGTTTTTGTGTGTGTGTATATATATTTTTTTAAATTATTTTACCATATTAACCTAAGGACTGAAAATTTGCAATATATATATATATATATATATATATATATATATATATACAGCAGTGGATGCCCTCTAGTTCGGCTTCGGTTGGATCGGCCGCCGGATGGTCCGGCCGGTCCTCAGGGTGAGTCATATCCGTCACGTCGCCGCGCCGCGGGGTGAACGACATTCGACAGGATTTATCTTGAATGTTTAGTTTCCGGCCGTAGAAGTAAAGTAAACTATTTATGTCAGTTTAGTTTACGGGCGAGCTTGTAATTGGTCGGTCGCACTCACTTAACCTGTTATAAACTGTTTAGTTATAGTACTGTACAGTGAGATTGATTGATCTGTAATTTCGTGTGTGAGTGTTTTTTGCTGTTTAGTATGTAGGACTGTTTTCGGGAGTAAACGTTGTGAGTACAGTATTTTAAGTTGTACGTTTGCGAGTTAGCTTTGAGAAAAATGTTTTCTAAAATGAGTGAAAACGGAAACATAAGTTTGTGACAATGGAACAAAAACTCAGTATTCTAGAGCGTCTAGATAAAGGTGAATCGGTCCAAAGTATTTGTAGAGAATTTAATGTCGGTAAAAGTACTGTAAATGACTGGCGTCGGAACCGGAAATCTATTGAGACTTTTTGTACTCAGATTGAAGCTGAAAAAGTGCTGTCTACTCGATGTACTTTAAAAAAGCCTAAACTTGAACAAGTTGATGATGCTTTGTGGCTCTGGTTTATGCAGGAGCGCAGGCGAGGCACCCCAATAAATGGGCCAATTTTAAAGGAGAAGGCAATCATTCTTCACTCAAAACTTGGAGGAACAGATACATTCACAGCAAGTGATGGCTGGTTGTCACGGTGGAAAAAACGCCATGGAGTTCATTTTATCAGCGTATGTGGGGAAAAAATGTCAGCAGATCAGCTGGGAGCAAGTGAGTTTTCAGAAAAGTTGAAGGGTATTATTGCTAGTGAAAAATATAGTCCAGAACAAATTTATAATATCGATGAAACGGAACTGAATTATAAACTGTTGCCACGAAAAACTTTCGCCACAGCACAAGAAACATCAGCACCAGGGTTTAAAGTGAACAAAGAAAGAATGACAGTTGCTTTGTGTTCGAATGCGTCAGGGTCACATAAGCTGCCTCTGTTTGTAATTGGAAAATCGGTAAAACCTAGAGCATTCAAGAACTTGAATATGAGTTGTCTACCAGTGTACTACAGGGCACATAAATCTGCCTGGATGGATACTTATTTGTTCAAAGAATGGTTCGTTGCCGAATTTGTGCCTAAAGTAAAGCAACATTTAAATCTTTGAACTTGCCGATTAAGGCGCTTCTCGTGCTTGACAATGCACATTCACATCCTGAAGAGGACCTAGAATGTGAAGGTGACAGTGGTATTAAGCTTTTATATATGCCACCTAACGTTACAAGTATTTCCCAACCAATGGACCAAGGGGTTATTGAGTGTTTTAAACGAAAATATCGCAGGAAACTTCTCTCTGAAATCCTAGGTAAATTGAACAGTGAGGGTGACACAGGACTAATTCAGGCCCTAAAGACAATAAACTTGAAAGATGTAATTTATATGTCGGCTGAAGCATATGATGAGATTCCTTCATCCACATTGACAAAGTCTTGGAGAAAGGTTTGGCCAGATGTAGAAGGGATCGTTGACAAGGCCCAACAAGAAAACCCAGAAGCTAGTGAAACCACTATTCAGGTGTTGGAACCAGATGACAATCTATCAATTTTATCAGATCTTCAGCGACTGCCTACAGGTAATTCTATTAACCTTGTAGAAAGCGATGTTACGGAATGGATTGTAAGCAACGATGTTGAGCTTGGCAATGAAATATTAAATGACGATGAAATTGTTCAAGCTGTAATGAATCAAGAAGCTAATGACGAGGATGAGGAAGAGGATGAGGAAAAAGGAACTCGTGAGGGAAATTTAAGCCATGAAGAGGGAAGGGCAGCACTGGAAAGTGTGACGATGTACGTAGAGCAACAAGCCGCTGCAACAGTTGTCGACGTGATGTTTATGAGAAAATGGCGTGACTATGCTTTCAAAAACACTATTAATCAGAAAAAGCAAAAGAAAATAACAGATTTCTTTTAATGTTTATAGGTTATGAGACAAGTAATACGTGTACAGTAATTTCCTCAAATAAATTTTAGCTTTGTTTTTACAGTACGTACAGTAATGTGTTTTTCTGTTTTATCCTTAGTACGGTATCGGTATTTACTTTTTAATATGTATTGCAAAAACGTATCTATTAGTGGCACAACATGACAATTCAACCAAGAGACGTCCAAATCTTCTCTTTGGTAAGTACACAACCAAAGAGAAGATTTAAAAAGTTGTAAAAAGTTTAAACAACGTCTTTTGTTGATTTTAAGCATAGGTAATGCATTTAATAGGGATATTTACAATTTTGATAGTACATCCGGATAGTCCGGCCAATTTGAAGTCCGGCCGGTGGTCCGGTCCCGAGGTGGCCGAACTAGAGGGAGTCCACAGTATATATATATATATAAATATATATATATATATATATATATATATATATATATATATATATATTCTAATAACTCCCGAAAAATGTATCCAGAGGTTTGTCAACTAAACACTGCTCTAAACTTTGAATTTCTCTCTTAAACTCTCTAGTGAAAATACGTATAAATTGCGAACGTAATCTAGATAATCATTATAACAACTGTTCATATTGGTCTGCAACTTCGTATAGTAAATTCAAACTTAGTGATACAATGGTTTCAAGAAAATGGTTTAATGGTAAACATGTCAAAGACTAAAGGTAATTTTTCTCAAAAAATAACCGATCAAATTAATTATATTAAAATTTCAATAAATAATTTTGATTTTGCAGAAGAAACAAATGAAGCATTACAACTTTTAGGAGTTCTTATTGATAAGAATCTAAATATTGAAACACATATGGATGTATTATGTAAAAAAATATCCAGTGGAATATTTGTATTGAGAGGAATATAACAATTTTGCAACCCAAGTGTGCTTTTAACTGTATACCATGGTTTAATCTACCCTCGTTTAATGTATGCCAATATGGCGTAAATCTTCATAATACACAAAACATATATTTACCTTGCAAAAATTCTTAATTAGAACAATCTTTAGAAAACTCAGAAATTATTCATGTAAGCAAATTTTTAAAAACAATCAAATACTAATATTCCCTACAATTTTTATTTTGGAAACTTTACCTTTTGTAAAACAAAATTTTCTTTGTTCACTATATCACGAATATTACCTAAAATCAGAAACAATCTCAACCTAAAATTTCACAGCCATGATACAACTTTTTTTAAAGACATTTATTATACAATGGAATACATTTACTCAATAAACTTCCCCAACAATTAAAAGAAGAAAGTGACTTGAACAAATTTAAGATGAAAATCAAAGGTATACTTTTACATGAAGCTTATTATATTTTAGAAGAATTCCTGGAAAACAAATCAAAAGTTTAAGAAGAGAAGAAGATACAGCTACGGGTGAAATATATACACGGAAATTAATATTACTATAGAAAATTATTTTAATTTACAAATGTATTTACTTATACAATTGTAAAAATTGTCCAAGGCAGTAAAGTTATTATTATTATTAACTTGAAGAACATTAGGTATTCAGTTATTTACCAGTAAAAGTAAAGTTAAACATACTTCTTTCCTTGTATCAACCATGATTCATGTAACAACATATAAGGGAGATACATGCATGTACCACCAGGACAACCCCCTCCCACCACACAGCTGACGTTATGACGAGATGTTACAAGAAACCACTTTACATGCCACACTCGCCACAGCCGGTACGTCACTCCGGTTATAAGTTGTTGTTAGTCTTAAATTTACTGATATTACGATGTGTATTGTAAAGACTCTTGAGAAACAAAAAACCTTGTTACCTTAATAAAGGATTGAAACTCTAACTTTCACTTCATGCTTACAATTAAGCAATTCCTTATTAATTTCCAGTTCACTGTAAACTGCTTATCTTATCTTGTTGTTGTATATTATTGGTTCTTACTATTATTTTATATTCTTAAATACAATCCGTTTTTATGTTTTATATTTTAAAATACGGTACTGTATTGTAAAAAATATTTCTAATTATGTAATAAACATCATCATTTACATAAGGACTCGTTCTCAGGCAGATGTTTCATTAAATATGTGAGGTCCATTAAACAGTATATATCTTTTGTAACAACTTTAAATGTTTGTTATTGAAACACGGATGATTTTAATTTGGCCTTATTGATATTTCATTTTTATCAAGATTTATTAAAGTTATCTTTGGAACCTCCCAGTAAAGTTTGAATGTTTTTTTTGGTATCAAAAGTCATGTTTATTGAGTGTCTGACAAGGTGTAAAGTACTGTCAAAATCCATCAAAGGAGAATTTGTTGTACCATCCTAGGTTTATTTAAGTAAGGTATGCTATTTGGAAGTACGAATTTGAGCACGTTCTGCACAACCACCAGGTGATCACGGTGTTTATTTGATCAGCTAGTTAACAGTGACAGATGAAGTTACTCTCGGCTAGAGATTATCCAAAAACCCACGTCTGGATCAGAACGTCTACTTAAGGGTAGACGTTCTGATCCCGACCTGAGTTTTTGGATAGGCTATAGCCGCCAGTGCTGAAGTTTCCCATTGATTGCAAACTAGTTCCTAAAAGAGCGCGTCACCGAAGTATTCTGACTACCTTAGTCCCCCACTACTTCACATGGGATAGTCAGAATACCTTGGTGGCGCGCCAACAGATGATGTCACGCTACGATGCGCAATAGCACTCCTAACTTAAATGCACCTAGGTACTATCCATTGGAGTCGATATCGGTTTGGCGGAATAAATAGCTTCAGATTTAAAAAGTAACCCAAGTAATAAAATCCACGTATTACTCGCGATGCTTACATACAGTACTTGTCATAACTCTTAAGAGTTATGTAAATCTTTAGATCATCTGTTGTGAATCATTACAGAGAAAATGAATTAAACAAACAGACTAAAAACACTTAAGTTTAATTAAAATATAAAAATTTGTGTGAGACAGGAGGTATTTTAATTCTAATTAGTCTTTGCCAGTTGTGGCGGGCAACTGACAAACAGACTGTGTAGCTTCTTGGTTTTACAAAGCTTATTACGTATTTTCACTTAGTTGTCTACAGTTTTTTTTATAAATGTTGCTATTTATAATACTATTAATTTAATAATTGATAATCAACGAACTGTAACATAATTTCGTGTTACCCGAAGGTGCCGCATTATATTTGATGTTCGTTAAAGTTAAGAAATTATAGTATGCCAAATGTTATTAATGTAAAGAAGCTTAATAAGACTTATGAGTGTTTCATTATTAAAATATTACAAATGTGAACAGTTTCAAAAACTCCTAACTAAATTGCCTAACACAACTTGAATGGCAGTACTCTTTGGAAAACTATAAAATTTGCCCTTGTATTATCCTCTATCTTTTTATTTTATTCAAAACATGTTTGAAACAAAAGATTTATGTTGTTCTCAGGAAATGATTTTAAAAATTCCGTATTATATATTTACATTTAAATATTTTTTTTGTATTGCACATCTCTTTTGAACTATATATGATCAAATGGGAAATCCGCCTTCTGAATTTGAGAGAGTTATCGCGCGATGAAACCCTTTAACATGGAAAATCAGAATGCTTGATATGATATTTATACATGTATATAAATCTATATTTAAAAATAATTCTCTTAGAGCTTCACCCAATTGACCTTAAAATTCAATTTGAATCTGTTGTAAATTAACGAAATTATATTTTGTCAAATGATTATTTCAACATGTATTTTTTAACCGTCAAAGTTTTTTATTTCCATCTGCATTAATCTTCCCGGCTAAACCGGAATTGTCAGGTACAGCTTTTATTCAAGATAAAGAAACGGTTTTCATTACGAGTCGGAATGGGGTTGAGAACAAATCGTGTCCATCGTTTATCCGACCACAAAAAAGACCGGTACCGCGGCAACACATGCCAATACTCGGTCACCCTCACCGCTACCGCAAATGCGGCGATCAGTAAAGTTACTTTTCAATGATTTATTTTACTGAAACATTCGCGCACTTACCTGGCCTTATCATTAATTTGTGTCAGCCATAAAAAACACATGTTAAAGTATATTTCAAACCGTTGTTGCTTTCTTCGGCAAAATCTAATAATGTTTAATTTTTCCTTTTTTTTTAAACGACCATACCAATAAATTAAATATTTTGAAACAAACCCTGCCTACAACAAAATTAAATGTATCGTATATGTTCCTTATGTATAGTTGATCATTGAATTATGTTTTATTATGTAATCTGGGTAATTTAACTTAACTTAATTACCATCCCTTCTACCCTTTGTTAGTGAATTTCCTTTGGAAAGTGAACTATTAGCATGACCCGCACGGTGAAACTTAAGCCCGGGACCACCGTAGAAGTTCCTAACGTGACCCCCTGAACACGTTTTGGGGGGTCGTTCAAAATTGTATATATATATATATGTGTATGCACTCTAGCAGTCGTATTTTTTGTCCGATTTACTTCAAATTTGGTAGGGACATTCCTTTTTATAATCTGTTGGACAAGTTTGTTGGGCAAAACAATCGGAAAACTCTAAACCCATGTTTTTGAGATTAATCTTTCAAATTTCGAGTTTTTGGGTCCAAAAAGGGTCAGAAAAGCCCCAGATGTAAAATTAATGCATGTAAAAAGATGGGAATTAGAAAGGCGAAAGTTTTAAGCCCTCTCTCGTCATTCTAGCATAAATATTTACCGAGTTATTAAAGAAAATGTGTATCGACTTATTACTGTGTATCGACATAAACACAGTACGTTGTCTTATGGGGGTTTTACACTAGAAAAGCCTGTTATTCCTTTGTTAGAGTACTTTTATTACCCCCAGCAACCTCACGCCTACTTTCAAGCCTGACTGGACCTTCTCCTAACCTTATAATGCGCAAAATTTTATTCCCAGCTTTGCAAGTAAATGAAACCAGGAGTATCAGAACAGCCAAAAAATCAATGTTTTCAGACTTCGATAAAAATTGGACAAATGTATGTTTTTACACTGATTTTGAGTTTTAAACGTTTTGTATGTGGAAATTCACTACCCTCACGTCAGCGTGCTGCGTGCAAACTCGTTCTTTGTTCATTCGCTTGTCTGAACATTGCAAGTGAATATTATAACTTGATACATTCATTATTAAGTATAATACGTAGACTAAAAATTTAAGAATGCGTTATACCATTTTGTAAAACTAAGTTAACTTACTCAATTATAAACACAATAACTTCTAGTTTAACAAAGTAAGCTATTCTAAAACTGCCAAGGGATTTTAAGGGGAAAAGCCAATTTCGGGACTAAAGTATATGTAAGAAAGTAGATCGAAACCCGTTCAATAAAGAGTGTGCGACGCAGATAAGAGTTTATTTCCAGTGAGAAGTCTGAATATGATCCGAATTCCGTTCTTATTTCGGCGTTTGTATAGTTTTTGGCATAAGTAACCGAGATACAAGGTGGACAATCATACTTTATAAATCTTTATATCGTGAGTGTTGCACGTTTTTTAACAAAATCAAATTAAAATGCCTTTGAAACTTGTGTTATCTTTCCATATTAAATATCTAAATTATTTTGTATCCCTATTTTATTAGTATTTTAACCCAAGTCGCGAAAATTATTTGGCCTAATGTTATTTACCTAGGTTACAGAGGTTAAGTCCCACACTTCTCACGAACTCGCCCGAACATTCGGTCGAACTCCGAATGTTCGGAGTTTTCGCGAAAGGTTTGCGAGCTCCACGAACTTTAATTATGGCACAGAATGTTCTGATTATGAGCCTAGAGAATGTTTGGCCAAATGTGTGGGACAGCCTTTACTAAACATTCATTTCTTGTAAATTACACTACTAAATACGGTTTTATTTGGGGGAGAAGTTACAGTTAGAAATTTGTAATTAAACAATATCGGGAAATTTTTTATTGATGGATTTTACTCTTTTGAGAGTTTTACAAAAAGTGACTCGGTTATTTTACCACAAACCCCTCAAGGGGATTACTGATTATTTAAGGGAACAAATCACGGTACGGGTAAAATAACAACAAATTGTAATTTCTGAGGCTATATTTTGTTGTGTACTTAATTAAACTCAACTGAGCGAGCGGAGCTGAGAAACCTTTGATTCCTTATGCCTGATAAGACATGACTATCAGGACTTTTGCAAGCCTGATTTTGCAGTTTGAATCTATGGTGAAATAAAATAACAATAAAAGTTCATACAAACTGGCAAATTTCTTCAAAACGATGGTTGCAATAATCTGCATTTTATGTAATTCTCTAATCGCATTCAACAAATAGTAGTCTGCTCTGTGGCGAAGTATTTTGGGGGCACATTTATAAACATAGGTTTTCCTATGAAGATATAAAAGAACTCCCCAAAAATAAAGTTAATTTTTATTTCAAGAAGACACATATTGAAAGAAATTGTTGTAATGGTTGTGTGTATATAGTTATACAAACATTTGTTTGTTTATTGTATGGCGATTATTTTATTTATGGCGGTTTTATTTGCTTTGTATGGCATTTATTTTAAGCCTTAGATCCAGGAAGTACAAATTAAAATAATTAAAAATATGCAAAATTAAATTTAAAATACAAAAAATAAAAATATAAGAGGAAATTATACTTAAAACGCTAAATATATTCCGGTGTCCAAGAAATGTTAACGAATTGGCCCTAAATCCTAATAATCCTCTTGCAAAGTATCAAAGGAATTCCCGCCAACAAAATAAAGGATTTGCTAGTAATTTACGGCTCTTAAGAAATTCATGAAAACTTTCTTAACACTTCTGAAATAATATACAGACTTTAACACCGTTTAGTATTAGGGATCTGTTATTTTCAGCGTGATAAATTATACTGATATAAAAAGCGGTTTTAAGCTAAGTTCAAAGTCGTGTTTAATGATGTTAATTACAGAATAAGCAATTTTGTTTTCAGAACAGTCTAATTAATAATTGTTAAATATCATTAAAGAAAAGTAGCCTGCTTCAACTTCGTAGACGAAAAGATTCATGGACTAAATGGCTGCAAGATGCAATACAATAAATTACTTTTAGGTTACTGACATTTTAAGTTGATAAAATGCATTAAGATAGAGGGAACCTTGTAGTATTGATTATTATTTCTGAAGATCAAAGTGCACTCCACCTCACTGACATAAAACCTTGCTCGGAGATTTATTATAATCAGACAATAAATACCACATTATTGGTCTTTAAACGATAATCATAAATTCCAACCAACATTTTTACACCATAAAATCTTTAATAAACAATCAAATAATAGGTTGTACATTATTGTGCTTGACAAAACTATTTATCAACACAATAATAAATGGTTTTAAGTTTTCTTTTATTGAAACATTATATTACAAAATATTTGGTCAAACAGTTATAAAAAAATTTATTTAAAGGCATATTGAGCGCAAATTTAAGATTACCGTCTTGTATAGAAACAATTATCTTAATCATTTCTCTCTTTCTGTTAATGCAAATCAACCTTTAGTATTTACCTATATCGTAAGTTTTGTGGGCATATTTGACCCCCCGAATATTAAACTACGGAATATTTTAACCAGTTAAAGTAGAGGATTACAAGAACATTTTAGATATTTATACACACAATAGTTCTTAGCGATATTAATAAATTGTTTCATACCAATGAAACTAAATTTATATCACTGGACTGCTAAGCTTTGGCCCTGGGATACGTATTAGATTCCTGCACTTAAGAATATTGTCTAAACATTTAACTCGAAAAGTCAAATCAGCATAATGAAATGTATATATATATATATATATACCTATACTTGTTATTTTGCACTTCATCATGAGGGTTCTAATAACAACTCATTTATTCAATCAAATCAGCCATTTATTGGTTAGAACTTTATGTAACACGGAGTATCTGAACAAAGCCCTTAGGCGTTGGTTGGCGAGACAGGCCAGGACTATAAATCCTAGAGCAAATCTGTTGATACTATCTGAATATGTTATGCTCATAGAGCCATAAATATGGCTACATTATATAATGTAAATGGCGCAAGTTGACAACTAAATCCAAGGGGATTGATCGTTTCCTATTCTTACTCGATGTTTCATATCACATCCATTATTCGTTTGTTTTTTTACATCTTGTATTAATTTTACGTGAATAATGTTATTGCTAAAATATTATTGCCATAGCTTAATAAAATCAGTAGATAGAAAACTAGAAAGAAACATTTATTTTCGCAGGTTTTTCTCTTACGAATAACATGGGGATAATTTATTCATCGACACCCGATCCACCATATTCGAGTGGCGATATTGGTATTTGAATCTGGAGATTTCAGGTAAAATTTCCTGGAAAAAATATTTCTACTTGTATTTTTTTTTTTATTATATTTTTGGCCCTAATATACATACATCTTGCGTATTAAAAAATGCAAATCTTCTCTGCTTCTGTGTTAAATTTCTTGTAGAAACTAGCAATAAGTAATATATAACCCTTGTAATATACTAAAATTAAAAACCTGTTGAGGGATTATTAAAATAGTATCTGTGGAAACAAAAGAAAAACATACAAAATAAAACTGTCAGCCTAATAAGGTACGGTAAGTTTTCATTGCTCTGTAATTATTTCGTATCTTTTAAGTAGTTGTCATCAACAACACTTAATAAATTTGTCCTACTTTATGGTAGTTGGAGTTGTACAAATTGCAGTGTTTAGATGCTAGGACAAACTCACGTGGTGATCTGAGCAGAGGCTTATGGGTTTTACTCAGCATCTTATTTATTTTAGAAATTTAGACCAAAACCACTGGGAAATATATTTTAAGAGGTTCGGACCTTATCCTCTAACACTAGTAAAATGCCGCTCGTATAAAACAAGTAGGTAATAACAATAATTATCTATTTTCCCACAGCTTTTATGCCTATTCTAACTGCATAAATAGGTAAAATCATACCTGCTTCAATTATACATTCAATTATCCTATGAACTTAGGCTACACCTAACTAGGTTTGCCGCAAAGCTTCGCTTATTCATCAGATTTCATTTTTATAGTAGAATTCAATCACACAGCTGATGAAATCTAATTAAATAAATGTGTTTTAACATGACAATTAAATTTAGTTTTAGGCCTTTCGGGAAGTTTTTTTTTTAACTTAAAGTGTCCTTCACTTTTCCCACCGATACATCTGTCATTCAAATATTGATTCGCTGGTGTCAGACTTCTATGGTTTTCTTACAAGTTCCTGGGCCGGTTTTGCTGACAGTACAGCTACAGTGACGCCCTTGTATTCGCATTCTAAGAACTGGCCCGTTCTACCGGCTTTTTCTGGTTATTTTTGGACGTCCCCTCTACCTCTACTGAGATTAGCCACCAATGCACCATTATGACCGTGGGCACCATTTTCAGCGTTTAGAATTTACAGTATTTTGTACTCTGAGTTTTTATTCACATCCTTGTAAAAATATGGGGTTTGTATGGAGTTATCTTCAATATCCCCTTTAAGGCCACGCTCCCCCGTCGGTCATATTGGATTGATTCTCCATAAGCGCAGTGCTAACTAAACATCTATTTAGGACCCACATTTTTATTTAATTTTCAATCTGATTTATGTTTTTTTTTTACTACTTAAAATAAAGTAAAGAGTGATTTTTTTGAGTAAAAATTCGTATATGAGTTACAGATTACCAGAAAAAAAATTGTCAAACTTAAAAAATAATTACATTTTTTATTAAATATTATAATTAATTTTCAAAATATCTTCAACAATAATCACCCACGAAAAGAATATCTTTCAATTGACACCAAAATCAAAATTTTATCTCAAGAGATAAGCAAAAAATTGGGGTCTGAACTTAACATTATTCTAATGGACGATAAAACCAATATGGCCGACAGGGTATCCGGCTCTTAAAAACTATGTTGTTATATTATCCGGCAAAATCAGTTATCCGGCATAGCCAAACTTATTTGGAGTGCCAAACGTATATGTTATGAATAAGTAACAATTATTACTAACATGTTTTACTAAATTAATATTATAAACGTATGACATTTTGTTTCAGAGCACACGGAAGGCTGCTTGCCTACACGGTGCTGGTGCTGCTCTGACAATTGGGGTCGGAGCTTTAATCTATAAACGCTACTTTGCCCCGACCCCACATCCCCCGCCCACCGATGTCGACCCCGATGATTTTGGGCCACTAAAAGGAACGGGGGACCTCCCAAACTGTGAAGTTATGATTGTACATAACAATATTCAAAACTATACAAAATATTATTTTCATTTCTGTATTTTTGTATGGTTGAGCTATCTCATTACTTAAAAAAGAGACATAATAAAACCTCTTTTATTCAAACCAGATAACTTCATAATAACGACTATATAATAAAATATGTGTCACATTGTCCTAAAAATAATGGTATGAATATTTTAACTATAACATTTTAAATAACTGAGAAATTGTGATTTGCATAAGTTCAAACAAGATGTTTTAGTCCAGTAATGACCAAAAAGCATGTTTTAACTTATACAAATCACAATTACTCAGTTATGTATGATTCTATAGTTGAAGTCTTCATATCATTATTTTTAGGACAAAATTACACAACTTTTTTAATTCTTATAGTTTTTATTAAATATTACGGGTTTTGAGCTATTAGGATTTGAAAAATAAAAATGGCTGCTTTTTTGAATGATTACAATTTATAAACTTGATACTCCACACAAAATTAGGTCCTATTAGTCATCATACATGCACCAAGTTTGAAATTGATACCTTAAGTGGTTACAATGTTACGTTCATTTATGTAAAAAACACATAAAGACCGATAGACGGAAAACGAAAAGAGATAGGACATATGTTATATTGCATTTTATTCTTGTTTTTACCTGCTGATCAACCTGGTAAATTTTGAAAAATGGTTGCGAGACACCCTGTTTATATATACACCCTGTATATATTTATTTAAAATTGGTACATCACTGTGTTTATAGGTTTATTTGGTATTAAAACTTGTAATATAAAAACCTTAAAGAGGCTTGTAAATCTTATGAAATATCCGATATTCTGCTCCATAACGATAGCTATAAATTGTATGTAATCCCCGCCTATAGGAAAGTAGCGCATAAGACAAATTCAATTACAATATTTATTGCTCTGCTATATATCAAGCTTTTATTTTAGTACATTTAACAAAGTGCTATTGCATGAATTCTTTATAGACTCGATTATATTCTTCTGCTTGTCTTTTTGTAGCTTAACCACGTTTACTCGTCCAAAAGTGAAAATATAAACAAAAGTGTTAATTGAAACTCTCATTTGAAATCTTCTTTATATTATTTAATAAGTGTTTTATATTCCCATTAATAAAAGTAATATTACGTTAATAACTATCCTACACTGCCAGGGAGTGATCGTTTCTTTCTTTAACTACCGTATGTTCCACTGTTCCAGCTGTTCCACGTATGAATGTTCCACAGTATAGTAACAGCTGGAACTTGCTGTCTATTCCCACCGGGAGATGCCAAAGTCACACATCAGTATATTTTCATTAGCCCGCAATAATCGCATCGATTGCCAAGTAGAACGCAACAGTGTCAGTTCTCAATATAGTTTATGTTTTCCTATAGTTTATTTGCGAAAACCTAATGCATTTATATGTTTTCAGGTTATAAATATCATTATAGAAAATCAGTATACTAATTTAATGATATTTTAATGGAAAACCAGGAATTATATTCTATTATATAATGATCGGTTTAATTATTATAATTAAAACATATTAAAGATGTTATAAATATATACTACCAAAGTAAAAGTAAAATCTGATGAAATTTTATAAAAGTCTGGATGTCTTAAACTGTATTAATTTTGTTTATAACTTACTTCGATCGTTTTCTCCCTGGAAAGCTATAACGTCTTTGAAATTCTTATGTAGAAATTTGTTCTATAAAATCTTACATCCACAATAACAAAAATACGTAAGTGGGCTGTCTCATGTACCGAAACAATTAACCATATTGAGTTCAATTAGCTCCAGCACGCGACTCTTTCTTGTTCATAGAGACTTGAAAAATTCTTTCTTTCACGTGCAACTTAGTAAACTATTTTTATTCAAAAATAAACTATACAAATCTAAAATAAGGTAATGTATTGTCCTTCTGCAACTGAGAGTTACGTAAGGGAGGTAATTTATACCACTCGGTGATATACTTCCTCCACAGCCAACCAATTCCGGGCACTGATAACACACTCCTTATCACCACGGGGGTGTTTTGATTCCTGAACAAACTAACTGGATGTATTTTTTTTCTCTTATTTGAGCCAACTAAAGCATCATTGAACTTAAAACAAATATCATTAATATGAAATGTAACCTTATATAGAATAGCTGAAGCCTCCCTTATTTCTTGACCAATTTTATTGTTTGAAGTGCCAACAAATTCGTCACGGTTCTTAGGTTTGCAATAAGGTTTTTAATTTTCAATATTTTTATTCTCAAGGGCACGGGATGCCCTCAAAGTTTATTTTTCACCCGTAAGATTAACATGGGGAATAATGTTATTTGAATTGCAGCTGTTAAAACATTATGGGCAGGTTATTAGCAATATCAGTTAATACAAGGAAGGAAAATATTTATCTATATAAATAAAATAAGTTTTGTTTCTGCAAAGCTTTGAGCAATGAAATGTTTATATATATATATATATATATATATATATATATATATATATATATATATATCGATGGTTGTATGCAGAGGAGATATTAATTTTTTTTAACTGTCTATTTGTTTATAAAGCAGGTTTGTTCCGCTTTTCACAAGAAAAAACTGAACCGAATGAAATATGAAACATTTTGCTCATTTTCGTTTGGGGCAAGAACATTTTAGGCTTCTGCAAATCATTACGTACGTCATTAGGGTTATGCACATTGGTCCATCACTGCTCCAAAGAAGATCTTATGGGTACAGGTTACTCAACCTTTCACTGTAGAAGGCACCATACTTGTTCTAATGAGCATTTAGTCAGTTAATTTATCTTTTACTACAGAATGGAGGAACACGTGCTTTACTAACTACATCACAACGGTATACTAAGCAATATAAAATAACGGCAAGGTAACCATAAGCCCTTGCAACATGGTATTAAAGCTCATTTTGTCTAGGTAGTCATTGTGATTTTAATGCTGAATTAGTTTTAAGCCCATCGTGCACCAACTACTTAAGTCATTCAGCAGATATTTGGAAGAATATGGATCCATCCCAAAAATCAGTTATGAGCTTATTCCCGTTCCAATGAGGCTCATCCCTATTAATAACCTTGAAAATTTTTATGTTTATCATAAACTTACTAGACCAATTGAACAAATAATTGGTAGAAAGACAGCAGGCAATGGAAATGTACTATAAGCAGAAATAGGTATATACTTTCCGTCCTTTATGTCCTATGCTCCGTTGGCCTTTAAGATTTTAATTCAAACAACACTGATCGTTATTAGTTCACTGGATCGATTGAACATCTATTTTTTAGAAAAATAGATATTATATCACAATAAAACCATGACCTTTGTCTACCCCTTTAGGCTTTAGGCCCTCCAAATGTTGGAGATATCAAATTTGTGGGTAAAGAAATAAGTTCTAATTAGGCCTCAGCCCCGGAAAAATAAATTTTTGTACACAAATTTGTTCTAAAAAACAACATTGGGGTTAGGGATAAGATTTGTAAATAAAAACAAAAGAACCTTAACAGCTGTGCAAAAACAACCGGTCAGTTGTAAAAAGAACACTCACTTGGTAACTGGACCTGATCGGTAGAATTGTAGAGGCGGCTGCGGTCATCCAAGAGAAAAATGAATTTGAAGCTGTCCGGCAATCCATGACATCTAGGTTCACGATGTGCAATCGACTTGGCGGTGGGCATATTGAACATCGTTTGTGAATACTGTAGAATTGTTGTCATATATCATGTAAATAAATCCATTTTTTTGTAATTTTAACGCATTTTGATATTTTATGTTTTATTTGAAGCATTAGTGAACCCTGGGAATCGTAAGGGTATCAATCAGGTGATTGGTGCAAATGAACTTAATAACAGCTGGTTAATGTTTTAATCAGCTGTTTAGTGGAATTATACTTGAAACAGCTGATCGACGTGGCTCACTAGCAGCGATGTCACATGATAACAGTTGATATTGACAAGAATGCAATACCTTAAAAATGGATTTTCTCCGTTATTTATGAACCGATTTCCGTAAATTTGGTGTCAAAGATTTGCAATTAAATTCTCTAAATAAAATGTAATTAATGTAATTTTTTACTATGAGCGGTTTTTAATATATTTACGTTTGAAATTTTTAGGCAGCCGCCATTTTGAAATTAATGATTGTAAAAAAATATTTTTTCTGTAATTAGGTCTTTAGGAAATAAAGCTAAATACCAAATTTCATTTAATTATAACTAGCCGTTCTCGAATTAAAATTTTCTATGTGAAAAACAAAATGGCGGCTATACGAGTAACTTTTGAGTTTTCGAAAATTTGAATATGATATTTTGGCTTGTCTATGGTCCAGGAATAATACCTGAAAAGGTTGGTAGAGAGTTAAGAGACAACCTGTATTTAACGGGTATTCTTAAGACCATTAAACTAATAGACGTATTAAAGGTTAAGCATTTTCTGGGTTTCCCAAGCCGCG
The DNA here is from genome assembly GCA_963675035.1 of Allygus modestus. Lineage (NCBI taxonomy): Eukaryota > Metazoa > Arthropoda > Insecta > Hemiptera > Cicadellidae > Allygus > Allygus modestus. The sequence goes on along the minus strand of OY776112.1, from coordinate 77,236,231 downwards.
ACTGTATCAAATATTTGACTTTAAATTCAGATTATAATTGTTTTAAAAAGCATGTTATATTCTGAAACGGTTAAAAACATTATTAGGAAAGTGACTATTAATAAAGATCCCTTGAGATTCACTGGGGCCCTGAGGTTGTGGAAAATTAATTAACTTAATCACGCAGAGGTCATGCAACAGTTGTTGCGGAATACAGCTTGGTAGGAGTCAATTATATATGGTGTGATTACACACCTCCTGAATTCACAAACTCTACGTGAGAGCTTCAAGATATCATTAGTTATGTCAATAGTCACTTACCCGCTTTTATTTTAAAGTAATATCACATACGTTCTCTTCTTTTACATGTGCAACTAATCAAACGTGTATTACTATTCTTACAAAAGTTTAAAATATTGATGTTTACCAAATGTTGAATTAAACCACTCAAGTAGTTTAATTTTTTTTTATTATATTTTGTAATTCAAATTTATGGATAGGGCTTCTAATGATATTAAATTAGTGCCAGATAATGTCGGTCAGTTAAAATAGTATAATATTCTAAAAATTTGTATTTTAATAAATGACGTACATATTTACATTTATATATTTTTTATCTATAAACTAATGCCAATTACTTTGTAAGCCCTGAAATGGCTAAAGTTAATGCTGGTACCAAAGTTGAAAACAACTTTAATGTAATTAAAAGGCAATGTAACAAGGTAAACGTAATTGGTATTGAAGTATTTTGCATTCAATCAGTTGTAATTTTAAATCTTAAACATAAAACAGTGGATGAGTAGATAAAGTTCCTCTTCGAGAAACACGGGTCGTGGTTAACCTCGGTAAATTTCCAATGCCCGATACCATCCAGGCATTTACTGTCGACATTTAATCTAACTGATAATGTCCCTGCGAGATATCGATGGTGAAATTTCCGGTTAAGACATTTCATTTCCGGTTAAGAACAAACGTTTGATTCCTCAAGCTGAATTAAGCGACCTCATTACTGGGATAATGCGAGACTAATACCTAACGAGATATAAAAATTGTATTGATATTATACATTATTATGATATAATAGACATGCTCAACCTTCAAGAAATAGTTCCTGTGTTCTTTTAGGTATGGTAAGATAATAACATATGATTTGTGTAGATGCTAAGGAACAATGCTACATTGGTAAGACCAATTTTGCTTAACGTGGTTCGTGTGTTGTTAACAATATGCTTCAACCGCAGTTGGATCTCTTGATTTGGGTAAACGTCAAGATTAGAGTGAAATGGGTATAGTATCACGATATATTTTTATCAGTTATCATGGTGGTTTGGGTTGCTGTAAAATATTGTTATCGATTTAATTTCCCTCAAGCTATGATATGGTAGGTACATTCAAATGACAAGTCCACTATTTACGAGGTATATTTACACTTATTTTTATACAAAAAATGGAATCAGGCAGGAAATTTCTTACGGAAACATTTGTTATTGTAGATTTATTCGGTTCAAAAATTAATATGTATTTGAAGTAAAACAGTACTGAATGGTCAGCTTTAACTATCTAAAAATATAAAAGTAAAGTGTACATAATTAAATCAATGGTTATTTCTAGCAATTTGATTATCCATTGAAGTCTAACTATATTTAACTTTATTTTACTTTAAACTTACTTTATTTTACTTTATTTTCAAATTAAATACCTAATTCAAAATTATTTTACTCATCTCTCCGTTCTCGCTATACTCAGCAGCTGACTGTTGTTCATGTTTACTAAACGGTGTACATTTATTAATAGTACATTTTAAACATCTTATGAATTAATATATCAATCTACTGTACAGGGATGACTTGATGGTCAGCCAATAAACAAAGTGGTTAGGGCAAAGTTACTCCCACCACAATCTTTTCTTCCTTATGCCATCGGACAAAGATATTTTTATTGCAATATTTGATCACAGGTTTTTGTTAAACACCATAACGTTTCATTGATACGTCAGTAAACGGTGTATCAACAGAGGAGGAGTAACTTTCCCCTCAACCTTTGCTTGCTACCTGGCCATCAAATCATCTCCGTACAGTGCGATTTGATCACAGGTTTTTGTTAAACACCATAACGTTTCATTGATACGTCAATAGACGGTGTATCAACAGAGGAGGAGTAACTTTCCCCTCAACCTTTGCTTGCTACCTGGCCATCAAATCATCTCCGTACAGTGCGATTTGATCACAGGTTTTTGTTAAACACCATAACGTTTCATTGATACGTCAATAGACGGTGTATCAACAGAGGAGGAGTAACTTTCCCCTCAACCTTTGCTTGCTACCGGGCCATCAAATCATCTCCGTACAGTGCGATTTGCAACTTGTTCTAATAAATCAATCTTATAACTATATGATAACAGAGAGCTTTTAATATCCTAGATCATTCATAAGTCTAGATATTATCAGTTACCTTTGATCTCAGATGAAAAACGAGAGATATTCCTCCACCAAAAATGTCCAATTTAAATTACTTGTTCCGCCCCAATCTTTCTATTACGGAATCTGCAACGTTCCATCATAGGCTATAGAGGGTGGGCTCTGCAATAATATTAAGATAGGGCATTATTGGAATGCGGCAAGGCAAATGATCAGTCCTTTGGTTCTGATGCAGGGGCAAAAATAATATTTTTCGTAGTAAATTATTTATCTTTGGTCTCGTTTAAATTATAAATGATTAACATAAACTTTTCTGTTTTAATATCGAAATTTTGTTTTATTATAAATTATAGAAGAACTTTACCTGTACATTCACATTAGATTGTATCCTATACAATTTATACAATTACTTATTACACATTTTGATAACCCTGGCTTTTAATACTGGATTAGTTTTAGCAATTATTATCGTAAGGATATTCATTACATTTTCAGCTGAGCGATACAAATTATAAATATAGTAGTTACAACTAGTTTACTAAGTATAAATATATATTAATCTGTCCAAATATTCTTATAGTTACCAATACTGTATTTGTATGCCTAAAATATTTTGTTTTGTACAAAATTGTATGTAAACATCCAAGTTTGATCAGAAATTGTACTAGATGGAATACTACATTACACCAAAATATGGGATTTTATTCATTAGAAAGAGTTTTATGAAATAAAGCAAAAGAATGATTAAACATAAGCATAACTATTGACAACACAATGCATGTAGTACGCCAATTAATATGTTGGTAACGTATGAGAAGTCATAAAACAGTCGAACAGTGAACAAAGCAGCGACAACACACTATCGTAACTTTCCCCACCCTATCGTCTGACATTAACAAAGTGCTTTTGTTACAGACCTGAGGTTTTTACATTTTGTGGTCTCACAATACACGTTTATGTTACTGTGACACAATCTCTGTGTTGTTCGTTTGTTTGTCTTTTTTCAAGAGAAAAGGGGTTTTTGAGCGGTTTTGAAATAATGCAAGTTTATCAAGAAAGGTTGATGTAAATAGTAGCTCAGTATAAAAAATACGAAACTATTCACTTTAGTTTTAGCGAATTTCCCCTATAGAGAAGAAGCTATTACCGTAGGTCTCATGGTAAGACTTAAGCCCGAGACCATGATAACTTTTTGTTTTGAGATGTTAAAAACACTATTCTTTCAAATTTATATTTATGTGTGACCGTGAAAGCGATAACTTGAGTAAAAAACGTCCGGTTTCAATGAAATTAGGCTCAAATGTGTAAAGTGACATTCATGACTATAAGTTCGAAAACCAGAAAAATCGGAGCATGGGAAGGGGGGTTTATGGGGTTTTTAAATTTTCCAAAAATCATTTTTGTATTTTTTACCGAAAATTTTTAAAAAACTTAATTTTAGTTTTGACCATGTTATAGAGCTTGAAAAAAACAATTAATATAGTCTTTTCAATTATTAACCTAGGTTGAGTGGTTGCGGAGAAAATCCAAAAAACCTACTCATAAAATCTCCCATGTTAATCTTAAGGGGAAAAGGTTTTTGGTTTTTCCTCAGTTCATTTCAATTTAAACTTCACATTTACTTATACCAATCAGTTCAGCTCCATAAAACAATCATTTTGGTGTTTAAATTGTGATTCTACGTCCAAGCGTTGCAGAGATATTCAAAGTGCTAAACACAGTACGTTGTCCAATGTTATCCTTATGGAGAGTAAATAAAATTTGATATCTCGATTATTTATGAATGTATATTGATGAAACTTTGTATGTTATGTGGCTTCTCGTAGTTCTGGTATATTGATATTTGCACAAAAATTGATTTTTTGTTGATTATCTCCGTAGCAGCAAACCTGCGTACTCAGCCGCCATGTTATTTTTATGGAGAATAAGTCAAATGTAATGACTCCCTTAATTATGAACATAAATTAATAAAACTTGGTATGTGACTTCATCTTGTTGAGTTATATTGATATTGTGAATAAAACCCCATTTTTTGTGTTTCTTGTTGCTGCAAACCTGCTTACTCAGCCCCATGTTTTTCTTATGGAGAATAATTAAAATGTTATATAGCGCTTATTTATGATTGAATATTGATGAAACTTGGTGTGTAGCTTCGCCTAGTTAAATTCTATTTATTTTTGCATAAAACCAATTGTTTGTGTTCCTTTTTTCAGCAAACCTACGTACTCATCACCAATGTTATTCTTATAGAGAACAATTAAAATTGTATATATCGCTTATATGTGAAATTTTTTGAGAAACTTGGAATGCGGCTTTATGTGGTATTAAGACATATGTTATGCATTGTAAATTCGCTTAGTACGCAGGTTTGCTGTGACGGGGATATTTTTCCTTCATATAACTATAACGTAGTTTATTTCATTATTTTAACTAGTCATGATAGTTGTTCTTATGTTCGTAGTTAGTTTAATTAAGGTAAGTTAGCTTACTTAAGTAACATGTTATATGTAAATAGTCCCTGGCACACCATTTTTATTGAGTTTGGAGTGTTGAGTAGATATGGGAAATAAAGTTAGTTCAGTATTAAAATACAAAACGTAACATTTTCTCAACGTAACATTAACAGTTGCTGGGTAAACTATTGTGTTGTTATACATATTGCAATCAAGTATTAATCTCTATAAAGTATTATTTTAGACGCCTTTTATTGATTGTCTATTTAAGATTAAATATTTGAATCGAGTATAAATTCAAATTTACGACTTAATAAATTAGCTTTAACGTTTTCCAGCATGGTTAAAACTAATGACCATCCAAAATTCTGTTTACATTACGATATAACTTATAATGTATTATCATGTAACAACAAAAGTAGAATTAACTTAACAATATCTGTAAAATTAGTATCGGTTTGTAAACTTTACCATCCAGTAAAATTCAATAACTATTTAATTTTTTAATTATATTATGTTCAAAGCAATACAAGTGAAAAAGTAAAAATTAAAAGTAATAAACTTCACATAAAAATAAGATTTAAATATTTAAAGCAGTAAGAGATAAGATTAATAGAAATTTATTGCATCAAAAGAGTTACAATAAACTTGACGAATTATCTGCTCAAAATATTAAACACAAAGAAACATCAAAAGTGATAAATTGAACAGCTGGTGGAGAATAGCCAACCACGCGGCTGAAATATACTCTCCTACATTGCCAGTTCCCAAACTCCCTCATATTTACGTATTTTCTGTACTTTCTTTTCAAAACTTGCTTAGCAATTATCTATAAATGTAGATTCAAAAAGAATAAATGCTTGGATTGTTTGTGAAAAAATGTATTTATTGTATGTGGCATTGGAAAAATTAATAATTATCCCATACAACGACTATAAAGTTTTATCACACAATCGAACTGTATAAATCACACATCGAACTGTATAAATGTATTGTCATAAATTTTGTAACTACGTATGCTTTATATTTCATAAAATAAATAATGTTATCAGTTTATATTCAACATAAAGAACTAACACTAATTTTAATCGTCAACTTAAGTCACTTAATTTACACAAACAAGTTATTTTACTTTAAGCAAAGAAATTAGACGGAAATACACTAATTTATTCACTGGAACCTGTGCCCCATACAACTACGCTAGTTTCACAGATATCAGAGCTCAAATTTCGAGTATCTGTAATCTTGATTTAAAATTAAAATTATGTTCAGATATATTTTACAAATTTCAGTAGACTCGCAATCATTCCTCGCCAGTCCGAAAATCACACAAAGAAACAAAAAGAAAAAACAAAGAAACCTTAGATTTTGTATTCTGCTTCTCCTAACTTGGTAGGTTGTCTTACCAAGATGATTCTTTATTTCAGTTTATTGACATTTAAGTAATTTAAAATAAGATATTACATGACAATTCGTACCATTCAACATTTTTAGTAAAACAACCCCGCTTAAAGTAAAAGTTGTTAAACAGGCTTCGTATTGTAGTCCTTCATATCTTAAAAGGTTACCGCAAACAGGTTTCAATTATCTTAAGTAGCAAAGAAAATCAGAGAAGCGGTGTTTTTACTTTTCATCCACCCTATACTAGCCCTATACACCCTATACTGGTAGGCCGGTATGTAATATAAAATGCACACTATGGTGTTCCTTGCCGTAATTTTGATTAACTAAACGTGATCTCAAGTATATTATTGTGAGTTTGTTTTCAAAACATTGCAAAATCAAAGACTGTGGAGAGGAACATACATTTATCCTAGTTATTTTGGAAATTTAAGTATATTTTATTATTTTGATTCTCTGATATTTCTGCTTCTATTTATCTGCAATGTTTCGATAGCAATTTTGTGCATTATAAGGTTAGGAGGAGGTTCATTCAGGAGTGAAAATGATTAAACTATGGCAATTTGTGAAAATTAGCCTTTTCTAACGTAAAATCCACAGCGTATGTTGTTTATGAAATTTATATTTTCTTACAACCCAGTAAATGTTTCTGTTACAATTATGGATGAGGGCTTAATGATTTTGGATCTTTACGTTTTATTGTTTTATTAATTCTAATATTGGGGTGTATTTTCACTTTCTTTACCCAAAAACCCATATTCTGAATACTCCAAACCCCAAAAAGGGGGTTTATTACATTTTGGTATAAATAGGAACCCGAATTGGTACATGTTCTAGTTGAACACAGAACTAAGCCAATTCAAAAATTATAAAATCTCATACAAAGTCGCTCTTACGCAAAGCTCACAATTAATAAATATTTCGTATCAATGAGAAAAGAACAGCCACCACTTTGTTACAGCAGATAAAATTGGACAAAGTGACAGAGATGCCACTCTTTTGAAGTATATTTCAAATCTCAATGCTCTTTTACAAGGCTCGTCGGTTTCTAGTAGCGGTTATAATTTGATATTTGATATTTATTTATTAATATCACCACAGATGAACAATCTGTGATATCGCTTATAAAACCATTTATAACCCTACATTTTTAGTAATGAACAAATTATTATGAAAAAGATAACAATAAATTACTTAAAAAGAGAGAAATTTATAAACTTTCATAATTTGTCTGCCTTCGTGTTATATTTACATCATAATTAACTTGTTTGAACGCGCTTTCGATGTTATTATATTATATTTATTATCTTATAATGGCATTATTTTCGAGTTTCTGTTTCATGTCTTCCACTCACGTTTAATCTTTAAAGATATAATTGAAAATGTTTGTAACATTGCATTATTCCTTTTTCAGTTATGAATATTGAGTAGACGTTTATCAGCAATTTTGTAATCATTCGACTTTTATGTAATGGATAGAAAAATATTATAAAATAGTGTAACTGTTTTGAATTTTACTCTACAGGATACTTTATATAGTTTTCGATCATAATTTCGATTAGTACTTAAAAAAATAAGTTGTACATTTTTACTGAAGGTTTAATATTAGGGTGGCTACCAGTTAATTGACATGTTAGGTGGTAGCAGAGACAGTTGGTCGACTTTTTAAAACTAAATATTAATAACTAAATTAATGGGCACCCACCAGTTGATCGATATTCTAGTTGCTCGCCGGGACAGTTGGTCGAATTTTATTAAATAATTACAAATAATTAAATAAAGACCTGTAACCAGTTAGTCGACATGATATTTGGTCACATAGCCACTTGGTAGACTTTTAAATAAATAAATAGTATAACAGCTACACCACTTGCTCTCTGTACGAGTTAGCTGCGCCCCCACCTCCATTTTGAAGAGAGAGGAGAGGCGGATTCACGCACGGAAATACAGGATCAGTCCACTTCTGTTCATAGATGCTAATGAGTAGTAGCGGAGTAACATAGCGTTGAGCTGATTGTTACTGAGCAGAGATAACAACACTCACAACCACAGTTTCCCGTATGATAGTAATTTACCCTTTAATTTTACTGTAGCAATATGAAATTTAATAAAAATAGGAACGAAATAGTTTAATATTATTTCATTCGTATTATAAATGCAGATTCTTGCATATACTTATATCTTGTATAAACGTTAAGGAGTATTTTGTTAAGATAACTCCTCCGTTATCTATGAATATATTTTTACGAAATGTTTGCCCTGATTCGTGCCACGTCCGGATTTAGGCATAGTATACTTAGACGCTTGATTAGGGGCCCGCACTACACAGAAACCGTAAATAACTAAAACCTTGTTCCAAAAAAAGGTTGTTGACCTAGGGTGGGCGGTAAGGAGGACCGCCGCACCACATGTTGATCCTGGGGGTCTACAGATACTAAATCTGGATCTGATCGTAGCTGGATATGAATGGTTTTGTGAGTTACGTTCGAAAGGGTACTGACCATTCCTAAAGTTCAATATTTGTCTATCTTATACTCTAATATGAGTAAGGTTAGCTTGCTTGCAACTCTGTCATCCAAAAACGGCTCCAGTATTTCTTAAAATGTTGGAAATAACTAACTTATGGGATAAAAATAAGTTCTAGGCAGGTCTCATTCCCTTGGTAAAATCGAATAATGTAAAAAAAGATTTATGAAAATTAAATACCCCGTCGCAGCAAACCTGCGTACTCAGCGAATTTCCAATGCATATATATGTGACTCACTATTACATAGAGCTACTTACCAAGTTTCACAAAAATACATCCATAAATAAGTGATATATAGCATTTTATTTATTCTCCATAAGAATAACATTAGGGTTGAGGATGCTGCAACGAGGAAGATAAGTAATATTTTTTTGCAATTATCAATATATCTGAACCAGGTGAAGCTATATAAATACCAAGTTTTATTAATTTAGGTTCATTATTAAGGTAGATAAACAACTTTACTTATTCTCCATATGAATAACAAGGGGCCGAGTATGCAGGTTTGCTGCTGCGGGGACTATCAACAAAAAACGTATTTTTGTGCTAATATCAATATACCACAACTAGTTGAAGCCACATACCAAGTTTCAACAATATACATTCAAAAATAATCGAGATATAGAATTTTATTTATTCTCCATAAGGATAACATTGGACAACGTACTGTTTTTAGCACTTTGAATATCTCTGCAACGGTTGGACGTAAAAACAACGATTAAAACACCAAAATGTTTGTTTTGTTGAGCTAAACACATTAATAAACAGAAATGTGAAGTTTTTAGTAAAACTATCTGAGAAAAATCTAAAACCCTTTTTCCCATAAGATTAACATGGGACACGTTTTTTTTTATTTTCTCCGCAACCACTTAACCAAGGTTAACGATTCAAAATACTACATTTTTTGTTTTTTTAGGCTCTATAAAATAGCTATAACCAAAATTGAGTGTTTTTAACATTTTGGGGTCAAATTTGCAAAAAACTGATTTTTGGAAAATTGTAAACCCCCATAAAACCCCCTTCCCATAGTGCGATCGATCTGGTTTTCGAACTTAAAGTCATAAATGCTACTCTCCACATTTGTGCCAAATTTCATCCAAATCGGGTGTTTCTTTCAAAAGTTATCGTGGTAACGGACACATTATACATATATATATATATATATATATATATATATATATATATATACATATATATAAATTTGAACGAATAGTGTTTTTGGCATCTGGGGACCTCAAAACGAAAAGTTATCATGGTCTCGGGCTTAAGTCTTACCATGTCTACGGTAATAGCTTCTTCCCTATAGGGGAAATTCGCTAAAAATTCAACATTTTGCTTATGGATTTTAAAATCAAAATATAAATATCTTAACAGTCGTTTGTAATCAATCAGTTTATTGTCAAAACCACTGAATGAATAATACATATAGAGTGGTCACAGACCAAAAATGAATTAAAGGAGTATTGAGCTATAATAACAACTGGAGTTACCTTAACCATGCAAAAAAATAGATAAATAAGCCAAGCAAATCTGCTCGTCATTAGGGTATGTGGTGTAAAATTACTCGAATCATATAAACAAACTGGCTGACCTGGATCGAGCTTTGGTCGCTCCCCAGTTACTCAGAGTTACTTATTAGAATAGCAGTTGTTAATATGACAGGTTTTTTTGTTAATGAGAGGTTTTAGGAAAAACAGATTTTACTCGCAAGGAATCTACCTATACATATGACAAATCTGTCTATCCGAATGAACGTCGCTTATAAAGCCATGAAATTTGGAGTTATTTTTATGTGTTATTAATGTGAAAAACTGGAAATACCTGTTTGCCTATAAACAATGCGGGCCAGCTTTTGTCCGCACATAAAAAAAATATAAAAACGGCTGTACTGGAATTACAAAATAATTTTTCCTCTTGCCGTGAGGGGGTACGAGAAATCTTTTGGTGATCTCACTTATCGCCAGTACTGACCCACAAGGCAATTGTGGGCTTGGGTACACACTTCTGTGGGGTCCCAGAGACCCCTATTTTAATATATTGGTATATTTTCTGAATTTACTGAAACTCGGGGGCCCATGGCATAGTGTCCCGGTTATTCCCCTCGTGGCAGCCCTGTTCATCACTTGACTGACGTTTGGTGATATACCTCTTTCAAATATAGGCCTACTGCTTTTTGTAAATCCTCTGAAATTTCACTCACTGGTCATAAAAACTACCATGTTTACCGTCACGCAGAAAACGTCAAAAGCGTTAGGTTATTGACTCAATAGCCTTAATATGTTTTAAGTAATTCTTGAATAAACCTGAAATATTGTGAAAAGATCTTATGCCCCTGTGTAGCAAACGGTTCGATGGGCGTGGTCAAATTTGGAAATACGGGCCAACTCAATACAAATTATGCTATAGGTAAGTGAAGCCACATACCAAGTTTTATCAAAATACATCCATAAATAAACTAGATATCAAATTGTATTCATTCTCCATAAGAATAACATTGGACAACGAACTGTATTTAGCACTTGAATAACTCTGCAATGATTAGACATATAAGCAAAATTTAAATACCAACATAGTCTTTTTAGAGCTAAAGTTATTGGTGAAACCAAATGGGCATTTTTCAGTAAAATTAACTGGGGAAAATCTAAATTCCTTTTTCTCATAAGATTTACATGGGACATTTTATGAATAAGTTTCTTTTCTCCGCAACTACTTAACTTAGGTCAATGAACAAAAATGTTAAATTATTTGTTTTTTAAGCTCTATAAAATGGTCCGAACCAAAATTGAGTGTTTTAATTTTTTTATTTTAAGTTAATAAATGCAAAATACTGATTTTTGGAAATTGTTATCCCCTATTCCTAGGGTCGAATAGTTATGGCTAAATGTTATCAAACATTTAGTCATAAATGTTACTCTCCACATTTGTGCCAAATTTCATCAAAATCGTGAGTTTCTTTCAAGTTATAGGACACATATACATGGTGAGTCAGATCACCCGTCCAGCATGTATAACGGGAGAACGGTTTGGTTTAAAGCAGGGTATAAAGTCATCAAACAAAATTCTTCCCCACTAAAACGCATACGGGCTATCTATTAAAAATATGTTCATCAACATCTATGAACAGGATGTTCCAAAACTGAATGTCACGTGTTCGAATCTCAAAATGTTCTAATGTAAACATAGGTAAATACATCATTTTAAAAGTCCCGTTATAAAAAACATTTTGGCGAAAACAGAATTCACTTATCTTTATCCGTTTCAAAATGGCCATTTCCATTTCCAATTGTTTGTACAATATTGACATTTACGGAATACTCTGTATTTTTTAAACTACTACTCGTATCTTTTTTCCGACTCAAATTTCTTACTCGTGATAAGCTCAGCTTTACTCTGGAATGCTACATGACATGCATTTTTGAGAAAATGTAAATTTCAATAAAATATTTATTTTGAAAATGCCTATATGCCCAAATTTCAAAAAAGTGAAATGGTAGCGTATGTTATGAAGCATACAATTGAAAAGGTCTTGTAAATCCTAGCAATTTTCAAATTTACACCAACCTTGTATCTCTTTTCGTTTTTCTGCCGTCAGCAAAACATAATTTTCCCATACGAAATGCATGTTAATTTGAATAACACATAAAATTAATGTGACCACAGAATACATGCAAGTGTTATCCAAATTAACATCAAGATTGTCCTGAATGAATGCCTCAAATGATTCTTACTACTGAGGATACTTATACATACTTACCTGTGGTATACGAATACATATTGTTTCAATGTTGCCAACTGTGTATTGTTCAGTTTGATGTAGTTACTGTTGGGAATAGCAGCATTCATCATTGTGATGGATGAACAAATATTTTATCGACGTTGTCAACCGTGTGTCGTCTGTTATCACGTCAGTTACTGTGGAATATAATCATCTGCCAATGTTATAGTTCAGTATACATTGCTATAGTGTATTCAACAGTGTTTGGTTTTATTTTGCACCGGTATAATCAGACTCTTTGATAGCCTAAGAGGAATTGTATTTGTATTGTTTTCAACAGAATAAAGGGTAGCTTTACATCAATTTTATTGAAAACTTACTGAGTTTTATCTATGTAGAACTGTTACTTTAAACTTTGAACTGTCCAATATATTTTAGTTGCTATTGACTACAGCCAATTATATATGTATAATTCTAAATAGATATTAAATGTTTAATGTAAATACATAACCAAACTGATTACCATTAAATTTAATAATATTTATTTTTGTGACAATCATGCACTATTGTGACATACCAGTGACAGCTGTATTGACATGTCATCTAGGTGATGTTAAATTGTATATAATTTACTCTTGTAGTAATCTCCCGTTTTTCTGACAGCCGAGCGAGTATTGTATCGTCATTTAAGTTGAATATCGAGCAATTTTATGTCAGTGATTATATAGTTGTGAAGATAATCCGTTATTGTGGCAGCCCATCACACATTGTGTCGGCGTGTCAACAGAATGCAATACTTACTCGGCTGTCACAAAAAAGGTGATTGTCACAACAGTAAACTGACATTAATCTAAACGGTTTTCAGTTGACACACCAATACAACTTTCACTTGGCTGTCACAAACATAAATGGTATTCAGTTTAAGGTGAGATGCAATACTCCACAATACGGATGAACAGGTATAACTTACATAAAATCAAACTGTATTGGAATTATGTCGGCGTGTCAACTGAGTTCCGTTTTATAGTTTAGCCGTTATTGAGAGAGCCGAGTGACTATTGTAACGGTATGTCAACTGAGCACAGTTTTATTCAATGTCATTTACTGGTGTAACGAACATCCGTTATTGAGATAACCGAGCAAGTATTGTATCTTTATGTTAACTGAGCACCGTTTTATTTAAAAACAATTTACTGGTATGAGGAACATCCGTTATTGAGACAGCCGAGCGAGTTGTGTATCGTTATGTTAACTGAGCACCTTTTTATTTTATGCCAGTTAATTCTGACGAACATCCGTCATTGATCCAGCTGAACAAGTATTGTATCGTTATTTTAACTGAGCACCGTTTAATTTTATGTCAGTTTCTGATGTGACAAACATCCATTATTGAGACAGCCGAGCAATTATTGTAACGATATGTCAACTGAGCACTGTTTTATTTGATGTCAATTACTATTCTGATGAACATCCGTCATTGATACAGCTGAGCAAGTATCGTTATGTTAACTGAGCACCGTTTTATTTGATGTCAGTTACTATTCTCATGAACATCCGTCATTGATACAGCTGAGCAAGTATCGTTATGTTAACTGAGCACCGTTTTATTTAATGTAATTTACTGTTGTGACGAACGTCCGTTATTGAGACAGCCCAGCGAGTTTTGTATCGTTAATTTAACTGAGCACCGTTTTATTTTATATCAGCATTGACTATAAATACTGAAGGAGACATCCCATCCATATGGCCCAGTTGTCCCACTTCTAGTGTATGCTAGAATTTTAAATTGAAGTAGTTTGATTGGGTCACCGACAGATTGTGCTGCTGTCAACTTTTTATTTCAGTTATTTACGTTAACTTTTAAAATATCTCCAACCCAGAAAGCAAGTGATAATCAACTTATGTTTGCTTCCTGACACATCTACTGTTGTATTATCCCCTCATTGGGAGGATAAGTAATAGTTGATAGCAGTATACTCTGTTGGTGATTAGTGTAAACTACGACCTCTTTCAAATCTGGCATACACAAAACTAGGGACACATTTTACAATGGCAATGAGAAGTCTACTTCAGTATTTATAGTCAATGATATCAGTTACTGGTGTGGCAAACGCCCGTTATTTTGACAACCGACCGTGTATGGTATCGGCGTGTCAATTGAAAACATTTTATCTTATGTCAGTTTCTGCTGTGACGGTTGTGACGACCGACCGAGTATTGCATCGACATGTAAACTGAGGCGATATTTATGTCACTTAAACATGACTAATATAAACTGATATTTTATTTATATATCACAAATATCTCCAAATGTCTCTCTGGTTATAAAACGATTTGATGCAACGGTAAACAAAACAATAGTGTTTTCATTGTGTTTCAGTTTATTCCAGGTAAACTTGATATGCAATTAATATTACATTTTTTAGTAATAAATATTTGAAAATACTTAGGTAGGGTAGTAAACATGATTAAAAACTAACTTTTTTGAGAAGCTTAAATTATGTAAATGACTAATTGGAATAGCTTTATTATAAAAACTTTATCATAAGTAGAAACATTTCAACCATCATATTATGGTAAAGAGTAAAAATTAAAATTTTGGTAAGACTGTTGAGTAGTTAGTTTATCAAAATTAAACTTTAAGAACAAAATATAAATTGTTTCCCAACAATGGTGTTCAACGTTAAAAGTATTATTTACTCCTTCTTTAAAATTTCGTAAATTATTAAACATCATTTGACTTAAATAAAATATTGACAATTACAACCTCTAACTCACTGTTAGTATTTTCTAACTGTTCTGTTAGTAATTATCTTTTAAACAACAACAATGGTTATTGTTTAAAAGATAATTTTTGTTCTTTTACAAACAAAGGATATATTGTTAGATGTAATATTAGTATTTATTATTTTCAGGATTTTGTATGTTCCGAGTGGTGTTCATTGGCTACAATAGATACAACATTAAAGGATCAGAAGTAAAACATCCTGACGTTACCCAAGGATGTTTTGTCACAGCCATTAATCCACGTAGTAGAGCTTCGTTGTGGCAGTTGTTCGAGTTGTGGAAAGGATAATAAAGAAACCTCTCTATATCAGATGGTTTATTGCATTACTATATTATTGATAAATCCTTCGAACACTGATCAGACCAGTCACGTTCAATTTTTTTATTTCAGAAATCCTGGTCTCAAGCAAAAGGACTACTTATTTACTTATGGTTTTTATCGAAAGGCTAAATAAAAATAAGATATTTTTATTTAGAAATTATTTAACCAGTTGTTGATAAAAAAACGCTGTTCAAAGATATTATAGAAATGTATTAATTGAATATTAATATAAAACTTGTTAAAAAATGTTGGAGACTTCTCAGTCCCAAACTACTTTAAAAATTGTTATAAATTATGATTTAAAATAAAACGAGGATTTTCGTAACAAATTATTTTTTTAACTATTTTGTTTTTATAGGAGTTGTAAATTATTAGAAACATATTGTTGTTACTGCATCTTAATTTATTTTTATTTTTAAGTGTATTATTTTGGATTAAAAACACACGTTTAAAATGCATGTTGTTTCATAAGGTTGATTTTATATCTCTTTAAATAAATGTTCAACAAAATATAAAATCCACAATTCAATGATATTTAATTTGTTGTGTATATATATTAATGACATTAAAATATTATGGTGATATTGAGGCAAAAAGATAGTAGACACTGAAACTATGAAAGAATCTATTGGGCCATAAGCGTAAACAAATTACGTCTGTGGATCGATTTTAAACAAACTTTCTTGACATTTGGTTCAGTTTATTTAATTTTACTAATATTAGTCTGTAGGAATAACAGGGAAAACAGGGGCGTTTTGACATATCCATGTGTAAATAAAAACAAACATGTTTACATTCGATTCACTGAGTGTTTTGTTATTGTTTATAGCCATTACCATTTCTTTTCTAGCATCTGCTGTAGTTAGCAACTCACCCTAAAGGTATTAATGTTTTAGCTGCTATTAATTTATACATAAATTTTTATATTTTGGTTTTAAAATTACGTCTATAACAACTAGCTATAACTACGATTTTATTCTATAGGTTCCAATATTGTCGCAACAAAATAAAATTCTTCTGGTAAGAAACCTGATAAGAATATTAAAATGTCTAGTGTACATGATATAATATAGTGCGTCCATACCTGTAATAGTTTCTTGACCCAAAAATCAGATTTCGAAGTTTGTGAAAAGAGTTTCAAAACCTCCTTAAAGATTTTAGGTATTTCATTCCAAGCTAAACATCTTGGTTCACTTTTCCTCACCCTGATTCATGTAACAACATATAAGTATAATCCATGCATGTACCACCAGGATCACCTCCTCCCACCACACAGCTGACGTTATGACGAGATTTTATAAGAAACCACTTTACATGCCACACTCGCTACAGCCGGTACGTCACTCCGGAAATACAAGTATGGATTAGGTACGTCTTGGAAGTTGACCTTCGCTACCCCGCCCACCTGCACGACCTTCACAAGGATCTCCCTTACTGCTGCGAGACCAAACGTCCGCCAGGAGGGAAATTCAAGAAGCTCGTCACGACTCTGGATGACAAGAAGAACTACATCTGTCATTACAGAATCCTGCAACAGGCGCTGGAAAACGGACTGGAGCTTGCGAACGTGCATCGCGTCATCTCGTTCCGACAGTCTCGGTGGTTAGAGAGCTACATCCTAATGAACACCGAACTGAGGAAGAAGGCCAAGACCAAGTTTGAACAAGACTTTTTCAAGCTTATGAACAATGCGGTCTTCGGCAAGACGATCGAGAATGTTCGCAAGCGAATGAACTCTAAGCTGGTGTGTACGCCGGAGATGTTCAGGAAGTACGTGGCCAAGTCAAACTTCCTGGACCGAACCTACTTCAACGATGATGTCGCCATTGTCCACATGTCGAAAGTCAATATAGTCCTGGACAAACCGCTGTACGTCGGAATGTGTGTCCTCGATCTGAGCAAGTGGCTCATGTACGACTTCCTTCGGAAGATGAAGAACCGCTACGGTGATCGTCTGAAGGTTGACTACATGGACACTGACAGCTTCGTGTTCGACGTCCAGACTGAAGATGTTTATAAGGACATGTTGGAGCATCTGGATGATTTCGACACCAGTGCGTACCCCCGAAACCATCCCTGCTACAGCCCCGTCAACGCAAAAGTCATCGGAAAGTTCAAGGATGAAGCAAACGGACTTCCTCTGCTCGAGTACCTCGGTCTACGCTCGAAACTTTATTTCATGGACATTGTCGAGTTCGAGGAGAGGACCGAAGATGACGAGTTGCAGGTCATGACAGTGAAGCAAGCCAAGGGAGTCGCTAGAGGTGTTGTAAAACACAATTTAACCTCTGACGACTATCGGGAATGCCTCTTCAACGGCGTGTTGAAGAGAACCATCAACACCAGGTTCCAGTCCCGAAACCACCGCGTCTTCACAGTCCAAGTCGACAAGCTATCCTTGAGCTATAATGATGACAAGCGTTACATCCTTCCGGACGGTGTAAATACACTGCCTTGGGGACATATTGACGTTCCACATCAGCCCGAAGATATCCCGCAAGACGATGAAGAGGTGGCGGATGAGGAGCGTTGAGTGGTTGTGACATATTACCAAAGACCCTGACTTGTATATTATTTTGAAAAATCTAGTCATTAGTTTGTATCGAGTCTCGTAAAACTTAGAAATGTGCTCCTTTTTTTTCTAGTCATTAGTTTGTGTCGAGTCTCATTTTTGCTAGTCAATCTCAAATGTTCAGGAGCACATACTCGATGTAAAATATATATATATAAGGTGTGTAAATAAATAGTCAAATTGTTTGTATATACATTCGTATTTTTTTTCTCCCCTCACATAGTCTTAAGATACAAAAGTAAACTACCAATTCAAATGTATGACTACTTGCTAAAAGTGTAATTGCTAAAGGAGGTGAGGATATGAATGTTACTTTAGAATCATTGTATGATAGGTATGTCCAAAATTGGGACAGCCCTAGTGTTTTCACAAACACGCATTAGTAGGACTTTCCTACCTGGGTTAGAGTAATTGAAGGGGGGTGTATCGATACACCCCCCTTTGCAGTATATGTTCAAAGCATTACATTCCTCATTTTTCTCAAAATTTGCATTCAATATGTGTCTGACTAATTGCTAAAAGTAAATACTAAAGGAGGCGAGGATGGGAAATAATAAGAATGTTTCTTTTTTATTCTGAGTACACAACTAGTTTATTGAGAAAAAAAAATGCAAAATTCAATTGGTATACATTTGTGCAAAGAGTCTTCTGATCAGTGCATCATTGTGGCCAGTAGAAGAGTGTTCAAAGAGCTGCACAAAGTCCGTCATCTTCATGCCGTAGTGGGTGCGGCAGTACAGGAACACAAGGCAGTATTGACCGCAGACCAGAGTGTTGTCACTTTGAATGCGATGCTCGTTGTACAGGTAGCGACGAGCGTTGCGTCTCAGGAATCCTTGGTAGAATTGAATATGTGGCGGTTGACCGTAGCTGTCAAAGAATTCAATTATTCCTCCTCCTTTGTTAAGGTAGAAAGCGACCCAGTGAGTGCCGTCTTCATTGTGTGGATCAGTGTTCACAATCATAGCAGTAGATGGTGAAATATAATGGGGCAATTGATCCGCAGCGTAGACACCAACATTCTGTACGGGCAGTTTAGCCATACACTTTTGTATCTCTAAGGTATTCATTCTACTGTGTCGACGCCACAGTCAGTAGTAGGAGTAGTACTAGTAGCAAAACAAAAGCAGGAACTGGTATCACTCTCACCATCGTCAGCGTTATCATCAGCGTCATCGATATTTGTACTTAGATGTAGCCAACCGCGCAATGTGATACAATTGGTTAGAGCGCATCGTGTGTGAGCTGTTCTGTGGTGGCGACATCGCACTGCGTTTGTTGATAGTAGACAGTTGATTGACGATAGTGATCCGCAGCCAATATCGTTGATATCGATGACATTAGTAGTACAGTGATCCGTGATGAAATTGTATCGTACAAACTCTTTTTTCTCAGCACCTTTGACATAGACAATCGGTCGTTTGGCGATACATGCACGTAACTTTTCCTCTAGCACATGATACCAGATATCACCTTGGTCCCATTCCAATCCGTGACAGTGTTTTGTGAGCCAATAGCTTTCACGCAGTTTCTCTTGTGATAGGAAATCTCGGCTGAATGGTGATTTGGCGATATGATGCATTAGCAGTGTTCCACTGGCCAATTCCAAGACGCACACTTCCTTCAGAATGTAGTCATTTGAGTTGTCCTTGAAACATTGAAAATCCACAATAATTGGAGATGCTAAATTTGTACGCTGTGCTCTGCATAAACGATCCATCTTGTGCGAGTGTTGGTTGATGACTGAGGAGGACGATGACGCCGCCGCCGACGATCTAACCGCCAAAGTCCGCAGACACGTTGCGATGACGATCGATTTCTATGACGTTGTCAAACTCTGCGTATACCAGACAGTTGACAGTCTCTGTGAGTCCCGTGTCGAAAGCAATCTCCATACGCACACTGCCGTTGCGCACTAGGTTCCAATGAGTTGTGTCACTTGCTGACATATCAGGTGTTAGATCGAATGCCATCAGACAGTATCCATCGTCGTAATCGTCTCTATTTATGAGATTACCAGCATCGCTAAAGTGTATGCCGGAGCCTGAAAACAGACTGTGATACGCCATCACGTATTTTCCCTTGCCGGTTTCGTAGTGTGGTTGTAGCGGTTTGGACGGCACTTGTTCACCGTCCACGTACAGCGAGAAGTAGTTGGTTTTGAAATTTTGAAAGTTAAATGGATTCTTTTTTAAATCACCATTATAAGCGGCGTTCGTGACCAGTCCGACAATAATTCTTTTCGGCACTTGACCTAGAAAGACATTGTCCAAAGTTTTGCTCCTCACTCCAAACGGCAGTGTGAATGTTTTCAATTCCACTCTGGTGATTGGGTATTTAGCTGTGCCGGTCTGAAGCGTCTTGCTGTGCGCCAACAGTACCGTGGGGCTAACTTTACACCTTCGTATCCAGAGATTCGCATCAACAATGTGCACCTTGTAGTCACCATCATCCGCCATAATGGAGAAGGAATCTTTTGATCGGATCAGTTTAAAACGCAGTTCCACACCGTTCAACAGGAACTTGTTCTGATTACACATGTCCACATGTAGGCGACCGAGCATATCGATTTCACGACTTTTATTTGTCATTTTTCGTCTCGCCTTTAGTCCATCGTTATCGTCCAGAGTATTTTCCATATAGCCGGCGTCGTCCGCGTTCCACAGTCCACATGTTAAATGTGATTTCCTAGCATCATAGCCGTAATTCATCAATGTTTCGATATACGCTCGATATGCATAAGTGTTGTTTTGTGGTGTGACCAGTTTCTGATTCATACTCATATCGACTTGACTGAATAACGAGTGCAGCCAATTGTTGACTGGGCCAATTTTATTCGATTCTTCGACATCTGCGATTGCCGCTCCCGTCGACTTGACAATAGACGCTGTAACTTCCAACATTGTTTGCGAAAGATCGGTGTATTCTTCGCCGTTGCCGGGCACAACAAACTCGATGGGCGAATCATCAGTCAGTGTGGAGATTGGTTTGTACTGAATCCATTTGCCGCTCTCGATACTGGTCTGCGTCGGTGGTAGGGAGAATAAGTCCAATTCCGTCTTGACGCATTCACACGACTTTTGATGTAGAAACGACATTGCTAGCGTGTGTGTGTGTGTTAATTGAATATATCGCGTATAGACGTTCTCCTCACTGCTTTCCTCGTCTTCCTCGTCTTCTTCTTCTTCTTTCTAACTGTCCTTCTCTTCTTGCCCTTCTTGGATGACGACGACGACCTTCCTCGAAGGAGTTTCGCCAAAGACTGAGGTGTGACACGACGGCCGCCGGACATGGCGCGCTTCGCGTTTCTCTTACGCGAGAGTATTGCGTTAGTCTTTCGCGCAGGAGTAGCGCGCCGGTGTTTCGCGGTATTCTTTCGCGTTACGTGACGGTGTTTCGCGCGAGAGCCGCCGCCGCCACTTAGCACACGTTGAAGTTTGCCGTCCGCCCTGCGTTTTAGCGAGTCGGTAAACTGGCTGAAATGATCTCTAGCGGCTTCTTTGGGGTCCCGCTGGTGCATGGCCATGTCGCCCAAGAATCCAACACAGGATTTCAACGCCTCTTTGGCCACAGCAGAGGCTCCCGACTTGAGTAGCGGTGTGATGGTGCGGAACATACCGCCTAGGAAACTGCCAATTCCATGTCCTCGCTGGTAGGGTGCACCGCGAAATACCCTCTCGATACTGCCTCCGGTCTGCTGCAATTGTTGGCGGCGATAGTACGCCAAGTAGGGATCGTTTGTATTCATCATTGCTGAGCTCCTCTTTTGAAATGAAGCTTCACGTACGACGTCCCAAAGAGGAATGACGCTTTTTTACTAGCGTGATCCCTTAGGTCAATATCGATCGTTTCAAATGTTCCTTTCATAACTGGCGCATAATGAGGACTGATGAAATGCACAGTCTTATGCGCGCCGTGTGTGTAGTTCTCTCTGTCAATGTTGACAATTTTCAAAAGCGGCGCTGTAGTGTCACCAATCAGCTGCGGTTCAATCAGATCACAATACACGTACAAGTGTGTCGGCAGTCCCATAGTCAGATTAGGCGGCCATATCGCTGTGAGGTCATTTGACAAAACGTTCTCGTACGGATCGAAACCCAACTGGAGAGACAGCGCTTCGGTGAAATGTACTTTGCTTATACCATCCACCATTGTCGTGATCTTGACTCTGTCCTGCTCTTTGTCATACTCAAAGTACAAGTACTGGGTGACATCCTTCGCTTTATTGATCATTTTCAATAAATCGGTTATGTTCTTGTAATAGCCGGGATTCATCTTTAGCATAATGTGCTCGACACTGAGTGTGACGGGAATACTTGGCAGAACGAGTTTATAGTCGAGCCAAATACACGATTCCTCGTCCACAGTCATAAAGGAACATGGATAATGCGCTTCGACCAAAGCCATCTCGCACTCGCCATCGCCTTCTAATCGAATTTGTCTCGGCAGATGTGTAGTGTACTTGGAAAATAATCCTTTGAGCTGTTGCTGGGCAATGTCAAATAGAACTGGTTGCTATTAGGCATTTTGCAAATCTTGCGCTCTTACCCAAGAATTGAACTCGTCTCCGTAACCTTCCCACTTGACGAAATAACGCTTACTGCGACCGCGACCCTTAGCGTCTAATATTTCAGCAATCTTGAACAGATGGTCGTTGTATATTGTCACTTTTTGTAATTCGTATTCGTAAAACTGTCCAGTCACTTGTTCACCTTTGAGATCCGACAAAGTGTACATTGGTAGAGGCATCAATGTGTTTACACGACGCACCACAAACACTTCTTTACTCCAATTAGTCTCGTAACCTTTTGCGAATGTGCCCTTCTCCTTAGATATGCGCACTGTGGTGCCAACTTTCAGTTTTGGCTTAACACGACGTGGTATATTACCAAACATGCGACGCCATACCTGATGCATTATTCGCTTATTGTCGACAGTCACATCGACTGGTCGTATTCTATTGCCTAGACTCCTGTGAGCGCTGTTGTTGTATGCACTAACCAGTTTGTCCAACACATCTACATAACGATATGTGTTTTTGTAAGTCAAATATCGCCACATGCGTGTTTTCAAAGTGCGATTCACGCGTTCCACTACGGCCGCTTTAACATCTGGGTTTTGTGTAGTGACATAGATGATTCCGTATTGTTTGAATAATTTTTTCGTCTTGGCACCGGTGAATTCAGTACCTTTGTCAGTTTGTAAACAGCGAGGTGTGTCAGTTGCTTCGGCAAATATCTCCTCGAAAGCGTTGGCCACTTCAGCTCCTTCTTTCCGCCTCAACGTTCGCACATACAGGTGTTTGCTAAACACGTCTATTACAGTCAGCAGGTAGTTGACGCCGTCGTTGTGTTTACTAAGACCACGCATATCGTTCAAGTCCGCTTGCCACAATTCAAATGGACCATACACTATGTAAGGATTGCGCGGGAAACGCTTGCGTGCCGGTTTGTGCAATGTGTAAGTGTCCTGTGTTTGTAACCATTCAATCACTTTGCGTTTTGAAACTGGTTTTGCAGCTCGCGTTAAAGGAGCTACACCGCCATACGACGAAGGTTCGATGGGATTGTAATACAAACGCTCCATAATACTGAAAACCTATCCTGTGTACGGTTCCCAATTGTCCAAATTTGACGACTGCTTGTTTCTATTTGAAAAATCAAACTGGTCTGTCGCTCGCGCCGGTGTAGATGTTACACGTTTTCCTCTTGCCGATCGAAGCCGATTTATTAGCGGTGTTCTCAGTATTGATTCAGTTGATGTGTCCACGTCATCGTCTGATCCTTCTCCTCCTGTGAATGATGATCGATATTCGGCATTTATTTCCTTAAGCGCTCTTAGATTATTCATGTAGTCCTTTGGCACGTTCATCGCTTTCAATGCGTTGAGCACTTCCCGCCATCCTGGCGGTGTGTAATCACGCATACGCACCTTTACTATGCAATTTAAGATATCCACTAGATTTGAGTCTGGGATTTTTACACCGTTGATGTACACTGAATAGCCACTGTCCCAACTGATTAAGCTGCCATCACGTTTCAGGAAACGTAAAAGATTGCGGGCATCAGATCTGTAAGTTTTGGAAAACGTTTCCACAATCTCTTCCACTGGACCACCTTCCGCAGCGGGGTGCGATCGTCGACTATGCTCATTCCCACCCGTCTCAACGATTGGTATGCTAATCGGTTGACGTCTATTCTCTGCAATATGCAAGAAGCGATGTAACGCTTGTTTGTACAATTTCCACTTTTCACTATCGTCCATGCGTTTGTTATTCAATATTTGTTGCATCTCCGCGTCGAGGCTGTTTTCACTGGATAGATTAGTCGGTCTGTTATCCGTAGCATTTGATTGCAGTCGATCAATCAACTCTTGTGGCACAACTACCATCTTCTTTGCATGTTCCATTTTTTTTCACTAATGACTAGCTACTTTTCTAAAGTGTAACTTCACGCACGACGTTCCAAAGTGGAATGGCAAATGATTACCAATGTTATCTCTTAAGTCAATTTCCACACTGTCAAAAGATCTATTCATAACAGGCACATAGTGCGGATCGGTGAATGATGTTGATTTATGCAAACCGTATACATAAGTAGACGTGGATATATTGACAATTTTCAATAACGGTGCGACTGTATCGCCGACCATCTGCGGCTCGACTAAATCACAATACACGTACATGTGTGACGGTAAGCCAAGACGAATGTTGGGCGAACGGATGCTTTTGTTAACTGCATCACCTTCCAGCGTCAATTCATTCGGATCGAACCCCAATTGAAGCGCTAACGTTGGACTTAATGTAATTTTTACAACATCAGTTCCCATCGATACTTCAATGAATTTGTTGTATGAGTTTTCAACGGTGAACTTTACACCAAAAGTAATCGCTAGTTCTTGCGAATTGATATGATCACACAATTCTTGAATATTTGCGTAATCACCAGTCTTCAATTTAATTCTGTGGTTTTGTTTTGGAATAGCCGACACTACTGGCGTTACATCGGCAGTGCTGTCCATAACCCGCGCCAACGCTTCTATGTTCACTTTTGCTTCCTCTTGCGGTTGTATGCAAATGTCAATTGTTTCGTCATTACCGACTGATAGAAATGTCATTGGATAGTGCGCTTCCACAAGTGCAATTTCCCAGTCGCCAGCGTCCAGTTGAATAGCTCTCGGCAAATGTGTTATGTAATTTGCAACTGTATTTTTCGGATAATACTGCATCGAACTGTTGCTGGGCAGCGTCAAATAGAACTGATTGTTGATGCCAGTCATTTTTATCTACTCAATGCTGCTTGTAGTACTGCGCTCAAAAGTAATGGTATAAAGATTCCACCGCCTTTTTGTATGAGATACTTTCGTTTCTTTGACCAGCCTTCGCCGCGTTTCACCAATCGACGTAGCGTCGCCTTGTGTTTGCTTAACTGACTTTTACTCTTCTTCGCCAGAGGAACGTTACCGCGCAACACGTTGTATGCGCACTCACACACTGAGCGAATGCGGCTCTTGTCACACACCTTTAACAGTGCCTTCCGCTCCTTGGGTGTTGCGTGTATGAAAGCCGTAAGCAGAGCTGCGTCCTTCCGCAAGCACGACATGATTACTACTGATGGCGAAATTACCTTTTCTTCGGCAAGTACACATAGTTGGTAGAATCTTCTGGAAAAATGCAACTTCGTATTCGCATATTCTCGTCTGTTGATTGTTTCAAGCCTATCAGTAGGTAGCCGTGTGGATTCCTCGTAGCGTCAGCGTACGCCTCCTCGATGAATTTCGGGCTGTCTGGATATATTTGTCTGGCCAAGTACCTAATCTGAACTCTATCTCTAGGATTATTAAAACACACAATGTAATGCGCATTCAATGAGATGTCCCTCTGCCCGCGTCCTTGATGAAACAAATTTTGTGTAATGAAAAACACACTAATGTTGCGATGATGGCAACCTTTTGTGAAAAGATCCACCACACGGTTGTCGGCCTCACGCATCATATCGTCTATAATCACAAGTATCGGCTCGTTACCAGAAAAATCCTCCAAGTTTGGTAGACCTTCTATGTGGTTAATGGTGACATTTTTCGAGTTACAACCGCCGCCACCACCACCACTACCATAATGCCAGTTTATACTGGTAAATGGTGTGTCACACATTTCTGTAATGTGCTTTATAAACTTTGACACAAACTGTGACTTGCCACAACCCGAAGGCCCCGCCACAATGGCTGAGAACGGATGTTTCCACATCAAGCCCATGATTACTACTGAGCTAAACACCTCACAGTTACCATACTCACACTCTTAAACTTACTACTAAAGGACATTTTTGGGGTTAAGTGAAATAAATAACACAGTGGTTATGTTCTGAACGTGACTATAAGTATTGACTACGAAAACTAATTTACAAAGGTATTAACGTAATCTTCAAGTCTTGCTTTACATAAACTCCAACGGTGTGAATCTACTATTGGAACCCCTCGGGCTGCGCTTCACCAAGCGAAGGCGTTCTCCAAATCCGCCGTTGTAGTGCTCAATGTCGGCGTTGCTCAGGGCCTCGTTGAAGCGCCTAGGCAGGTAGACTCGCAGAAAGAAGTCGTCCCCGACCTGCCCCTCCAGGATCACGATGATCGTCTCGCCAAAGGGTGTGGTGGCTCGCTCCATCGCAGTGATGAGATAGCCACATTCCTCTCGGAGATCGGCTATCCTGGTGTAGAGCGGAGAGTCGGACTTGCAGTTGTTGAGGGTAGCTCTCAGGTCCGCGGTTGTTGCAGTGCCGTTCACGCTCGGAAACTCTAGCTTGAAAGTGCTGCTGCTGTTCGACATCTCTAGTAGTAGTTGGAGTAGGTCTATGTGAGGTGGCGGTCTGGTGGCGAATGATGCTCAATCGGGCGGGGCTCCGCCTTATAAACCCTCGCCGCCATTTTCTTCTAAGTGGGGGGTCCGAAGGGTCGGGCGCAGGTGTTCACACAAAAGACCGACGCGTCGAGACCGGTCTGGGATGCAGCTGCTCTAATTGAATGCTTGCGCCACTCGTTGTTTCTTCCTCACAGCTCTCTTCTTCGACGTTGGCTGCGAAACTGCACTGCGTTGTGTAACAGTTTGAGTTAAGCCTGTAATTTTCGGTACTCCTGTTGATTTATCGATCCACATGTTTTCCACTTTATCAACTACTTGTTTAACACTTTGGTGCATTTCACCATCTTTGTCCAAAAATAAACCACACATGAACACCATATCTGTACCATCATACATTTCCATTTTCAATAACATTTGTCCTTTGTTTCCCGGGTTTTGAACAGCAAAAGTATTCCCATCGTCCATCCATGACACTATGGGACAATCATCTGTTGGTTTCGGCACCCATCCTGGTTTCTTGGTTTCCACTTCGATGGGAGTTGCCCTCCTTCGTCTCTTGCAGGCAGTGGTCGGTTTTACAAATGACGTCTGAGGTGATGCCAATGTCTGATCACTAGCATTATTGTTCATAACCTCAATCTCCTGAATAAACGATTTGATATAGTCGTCCGCAGAAGCGTATGCGTCCATGTTCACGTCCTTACCGTGTGACTTCAACCGTACTACTGACTGGCGGTGCGTCTGCTCACCCTTGAAGTAAACTGTACGCACTCGCTGTCAGACAATATTTCTGTTTGGCGTTCGCTTTTATTCACCCGCTGAAGTCAACTGTTACGTTACGGTGACGATCGATCTCGATGACGTTGTCCAGTTCGGCGTACACTATACAGTTGACGGTCTCGGACAACGCTTTGGAGAATCCAATTTCGATACGTAGATTACCGTTGCGCAGGAGATTCCAGTGACTCGACTCAGCCGCGGACATGTCCGGTGTCAAGTCGAACGCCATAAGACAATTACCGTACGGATAGTCACCTCTCTTGATCTCATTACCTGCGTCGGAGAACTGGATTCCGGTGCCGGTGACCAATGTGTAATAAGAGAGTATATATGTCTCACTATTCAATGTGTAAACGGGCTGTAACGGTTTGGCCGGTACTTGTTCACCGTCCACGTACAATGCGAGATAATTCATATCGTAGTGTTGAAAGTTGTAAGGATTCTTCTTGAAATCTCCGTTGAACGCAAGATTACTGACCAGTCCAATTATCACACGTTTCGGTAACTGGCCGAGAAATGCACTGTCTAAAGCCTTACTCATTATGCCGGAGGGTAGTGTGAACGATTTCACTTCTACACGCGTGATCGGATACTTGGCCGTGCCGGTCTCGAGAGTTTTGCTGTGCGCCAACAATACGCTCGGATTGATCTTACATCGACGTACGAAAAGACTAATCTCTTTAATTGTCACCTTGTAGGTAGTTAGCGTTTTGGACATTATACAAAACGAGTTTCTGGATCTGTTAAGTTGCAATCGCATCTCGACACCGTTCAACATGAATTTGTTCTGATTGCACAGATCGATGTGCAATCGACCGACCATATCGCAAACATCGCTTTCTTTCGTGTGATCGCGACGCTTTTTCAATCCCTCGTTCAATTCGTCACAATCGTCCATTTGTCCGGCCGAATCTTCAAAAAACAGCTCGCTAGTCAGGTGCGAATTCTTCGCACTACATCCGTAGTTCAATAGGTTTTCCAAGTAGGCACGGTAAGCGTACGTGTTAGTTTGTGGGGACACCAGTTTATGATTGAGATAGAGATCCACTTGACTGAATATCGAGTGGAGCCAATTGTTCACCGGGCCAACCTCTTTAGCAGGTTGCCCACCGTCCGCTTTAGTGTCGTCCTGTTTCACAATAGCGGCTTTAACGTGTAATAACGTTTGTGTCAGGTCCGTGTACTCGTCACCGTGACCGGGTATTACAAACTCTATTGGCGAATCGTCCGTTAGCGATGAGACCGGTTTGTATTGAACCCATTTACCGCTCTCGATACTGGTCTGCGTAGGCGGTATCGAAAACAAGTCCAGTTCAGTCTTCACACATTCACACGATTTCTGATGAATAAACGACATTGTTATCGAATTAATTGAAAATATCCCTTGTTCTCCTACGTCGTTTCGTTACAGTTCTACGACGTTTGTCTAACGATGTTATCCTTCTGTTGGTCCTTATCCTCTTTGTAATGGCTCTTCGTTTAAACTTTCCACCTACTTGCCCTCTTTATAGTTCTCCTTTGTCTTTGCATACGTCCGGTAGACGTCCGTCTTCGAAGAAGTCTATCGAGAGACTGTGGCGTGTCGCGACCCGCTTCTTATAAACACCACCGCTCAGTACGCGCTCCAATTTCTCGTCCGCCTGGTGTTCTGTTTAATTAATTACTAGGAGGGAGATTTTCGCTCCCCCATACTTCAGGAATTGTTGAAGACTAGAACAAGAATGAGAGCAGGGGTGTTTGACAACTGGTGATTTATTGCTCGGAGTTCGACACGGGTGGTCTATAATTATGGGTTCCTAGAAGGGTCGGGTGCAGCTGCTTCCCAGACAGGCCTCGGGGAATTTCCGTTAAAAGCTTTCAGGGTGCTGGGTCCTTTGTCGACGTTTGCCCCCTCGGCAATAAATCACATCCACTGTCAGGGGTAAAAGCAACCCTCCTCTATTGGAATTAGATACGGGTGGACTATAATGGGTTCCTGGAAAGGTCGGGCGCAGCTGCATCCCAGACCGGTCTCGACTCGCCGGGTTTTTTGTTTGAACACCTGCGATCAACAGCCCACCACGCACGGCGCGGCCCTAGCAGCAAAGTTTAGTTTAGTCTTGAGTTTCGAAGCGTCAACAGCTACGAAGAGATCATGGCCAACATCGAGTGGGAATGTGACATCACAGACGTCGAGTTGGAGGATGTATGTGTTGCGGCGGAAACGTCGATGAATAGCAATAATAAGAAGAGGCCGTTTGACGATGAAGATGATTACTTTGAAGGTGATGAGTTCTACAACCGAAAAGACGACGATGATTGCACTTTGAAGCATTTCCATAAGAAGAGGCTATGGCGCAATGACAAAAAGTTCAAGCACGTTCATGAGCCAAAAATGTATTCAACTACCCAAGATCTCGACGACGCTCTGTACTCCAAACAACGGGGAATCAACAGCATGTGGAACCATTGCCCGCTGGACGACTTGGAATGGGAATATTGGCAGCGGGACATGGACTACAAGATGAATTTCTACCCTATTGAAGAGGAGCACATCTACGCCATTGAACTTGAGCAGAAGTACATGATGCTTGTTGAAATGTGGTGGAATCGGCGAACGGATGAACTCCACCCAGATGAAATAACAAAGTTTTTCATAAATAAAAAATAAATGTTTCCCAACACCTTAGCCTCCACCTGATCCCACCATCATAATCGGCCTTTTTCAAGGCCACAAAAGCTTTTCATGTTAGGGATTAGAAGGACATCTTGGAGGAGATTTTCTTCTAAGTGTTGGTGCGGGCCTCTAGACAAAAGTGTCACAGACGAGGTCTCGGGGGGGGGGGTAAAGTGTCACAGACGAGACCTCGGGGGGGGGCACAGACGAGACCTCGGGGGGGGGGGGTAAAGTGTCACAGACGAGACCTCGGGGGGGGGGCGCTCCTCCTGATTGATGTATGGGGGGGGGCTCCTCCTGAAATGAAAAAAAAAATTTGCATATTAATTAGGGTAATTAAAAATTTGCATATTAATTAGGGTAATTAAAAATGTGCATATTAATTAGGGTAATTAAAAAAAAATTTGCATATTAATTAGGGGGGGGGCTCGGGGGGGGGCGCTCCTCCTGGCTCCTCCTGAGCCAGGAATGTCCATTTATCCCTACTCCCGGTTATTCCCCTCGTGGCAGCCCTGTTCATCACTTGACTGACGTTTAGTGATATACCTCTTTCAAATATAGGCCTACTGCTTTTTGTAAATCCTCTGAAATTTCACTCACTGGTCATAAAAACTACCATGTTTACCGTCACGCAGAAAACGTCAAAAGCGTTAGGTTATTGACTCAATAGCCTTAATATGTTTTAAGTAATTCTTGAATAAACCTGAAATATTGTGAAAAGATCTTATATACTAGTGCACTATAATTTAACACATGCTTATTGCTAGAATCCTTTTGGGCTCTGACCCTAGTGGGAATAATATTTCCCATTCCAAAATCTAATTATTGATAGACTATCAATAATAGATTATGAATGTTAGTAAGTATTAAATGGAAAAATTGAGTTTAAATATGGTAGAAGGATAGATTATATAAGGGGCACGAATACAAAAAATAACACGCTGACTACGGCTGCCGCAAGGCTCGATGCCCCTGTGTAGCAAACGGTTCGATGGGCGTGGTCAAATTTGGAAATACGGGCCAACTCAATACAAATTATGCTATAGGTAAGTGAAGCCACATACCAAGTTTTATCAAAATACATCCATAAATAAACTAGATATCAAATTGTATTCATTCTCCTTAAGAATAACATTGGACAACGAACTGTATTTAGCACTTGAATAACTCTGCAATGATTAGACATATAAGCAAAATTTAAATACCCACATAGTCTTTTTAGAGCTAAAGTTATTGGTGAAACCAAATGGGCATTTTTCAGTAAAATTAACTGGGGAAAATCTAAATTCCTTTTTCTCATAAGATTTACATGGGACATTTTATGAATAAGTTTTTTTTTCTCCGCAACTACTTAACTTAGGTCAATGAACAAAAATATTAAATTATTTGTTTTTTAAGCTCTATAAAATGGTCCAAACCAAAATTGAGTGTTTTAATTTTTTTATTTTAGGTTAATAAATGCAAAATACTGATTTTTGGAAAATTTTTATCCCCTATTCCTAGGGTCGAATAGTTATGGCTAAATGTTATCAAACATTTAGTCATAAATGTTACTCTCCACATTTGTGCCAAATTTCATCAAAATCGTGCGTTTCTTTCAAGTTATAGGACACATATACATGGTGAGTCAGATCACCCGTCCAGCATGTATAACGGGAGAACGGTTTGGTTTAAAGCAGGGTATAAAGTCATCAAACAAAATTCTTCCCCACTAAAACGCATACGGGCTATCTATTAAAAATATGTTCATCAACATCTATGAACAGGATGTTCCAAAACTGAATGTCACGTGTTCGAATCTCAAAATGTTCTAATGTAAACATAGGTAAATACATCATTTTAAAAGTCCCGTTATAAAAAACATTTTGGCGAAAACAGAATTCACTTATCTTTATCCGTTTCAAAATGGCCATTTCCATTTCCAATTGTTTGTACAATATTGCCATTTACGGAATACTCTGTATTTTCTAAACTACTACTCGTATCTTTTTTCCGACTCAAATTTCTTACTCGTGATAAGCTCAGCTTTACTCTGGAATGCTACATGACATGCATTTGTGAGAAAATGTAAATTTCAATAAAATATTTATTTTGAAAATGCCTATATGCCCAAATTTCAAAAAAGTGAAATGGTAGCGTATGTTATGAAGCATACAATTGAAAAGGTCTTGCAAATCCTAGCAATTTTCAAATTTACACCAACCTTGTATCTCTTTTCGTTTTTCTGCCGTCAGCAAAACATAATTTTCCCATACGAAATGCATGTTAATTTGAATAACACATAAAATTAATGTGACCACAGAATACATGCAAGTGTTATCCAAATTAACATCAAGATTGTCCTGAATGAATGCCTCAAATGATTCTTACTACTGAGGATACTTATACATACTTACCTGTGGTATATGAATACATATTGTTTCAATGTTTCCAACTGTGTATTGTTCAGTTTGATGTAGTTACTGTTGGGAATAGCAGCATTCATCATTGTGATGGATGAACAAATATTTTATCGACGTTGTCAACCGTGTGTCGTCTGTAATCACGTCAGTTACTGTGGAATATAATCATCTGCCAATGTTATAGTTCAGTATACATTGCTATAGTGTATTCAACAGTGTTTGGTTTTATTTTGCACCGGTATAATCAGACTCTTTGATAGCCTAAGAGGAATTGTATTTGTATTGTTTTCAACAGAATAAAGGGTAGCTTTACATCAATTTTATTGAAAACTTACTGAGTTTTATCTATGTAGAACTGTTACTTTAAACTTTGAACTGTCCAATATATTTTAGTTGCTATTGACTACAGCCAATTATATATGTATAATTGTAAATAGATATTAAATGTTTAATGTAAATACATAACCAAACTGATTACCATTAAATTTAATAATATTTATTTTTGTGACAATCATGCACTATTGTGACATACCAGTGACAGCTGTATTGACATGTCATCTAGGTGATGTTAAATTGTATATAATTTACTCTTGTAGTAATCTCCCGTTTTTCTGACAGCCGAGCGAGTATTGTATCGTCATTTAAGTTGAATATCGAGCAATTTTATGTCAGTGATTATATAGTTGTGAAGATAATCCGTTATTGTGGCAGCCCATCACACATTGTGTCGGCGTGTCAACAGAATGCAATACTTGTTCGGCTGTCACAAAAAAGGTGATTGTCACAACAGTAAACTGACATTAATCTAAACGGTCTTCAGTTGACACACCAATACAACTTTCACTTGGCTGTCACAAACATAAATGGTATTCAGTTTAAGGTG
This sequence comes from Allygus modestus, assembly GCA_963675035.1. NCBI lineage: Eukaryota > Metazoa > Arthropoda > Insecta > Hemiptera > Cicadellidae > Allygus > Allygus modestus. Next base: position 77,202,483 of record OY776112.1, on the reverse strand, counting down.
AGATGCAATACTCCACAATACGGATGAACAGGTATAACTTACATAAAATCAAACTGTATTGGAATTATGTCGGCGTGTCAACTGAGTTCCGTTTTATAGTTTAGCCGTTATTGAGAGAGCCGAGTGACTATTGTAACGGTATGTCAACTGAGCACAGTTTTATTCAATGTCATTTACTGGTGTAACGAACATCCGTTATTGAGATAACCGAGCAAGTATTGTATCTTTATGTTAACTGAGCACCGTTTTATTTAAAAACAATTTACTGGTATGAGGAACATCCGTTATTGAGACAGCCGAGCGAGTTGTGTATCGTTATGTTAACACTAGTAATGCCGCGCGCTTTGGGTCTAACATTGGTCTTATGGAGAATAGATTAACATGGGGTCTTATGGAGAATAGATTAACATGGACTCTTACGGAGAATAGAATAACATGGGCTCTTATGAGGAATGGAATTAGGGTGTAATTGCCTCCCTCTGTGGCTCTTTTGCTACCCTCTGTGGTTAATTATCTGACCCTTTGTGTTTAATTATCTACAGTTTTGGTAATTATTTAACCCCCGCGTCCTTCACTTCCTTCTGTGTATCTAACTCCAGCTCCTGTTCTCTTAGCTGGCGAGTGTAACATTTTAAGTAACCTGACTGGCTGGTATGTTAATTCGTGTCCTTATGTTGTTAATCATCTAGCCTTCTGTGGTAATTATTTGACCTACGTGTCCTTCTACATATCCAACCCTCGTACCCTTCTGTTGGTAATCATCTGGCATTCTGTGGTAATTATTTAACCCTCGTGTCCTTCTGTTGGTAATCGTCTAGCCTTCTGTGGCAATTATCTGACCCTCGTGTCCTTCTGTTGTTAATCATCTAGCCTTCTGTACATCTGACCACAACATCCTCAACATAGTCTCTATCAGCAAACTCGTTGTAACTAGTTGTTACCTGTGGGCTCTGTGATTGAAAGAGACGTGGCCCCCACCACAATACCTGCTATCATGCCGCGCTTTCTCTCTCTCTCTTTGCTCCCTGCTCCCGTTGCGATCGGACGTGTTTTTTGCGCTGCTCCGTTCGTTGCGTTTTGCAAAGATTAAACTTGAGCGTTTGCTCCCCATAGCGGCTTCACTTTTCCTAACCTCACTTTTTGCTTTGTATTTTTATAACCTCACTTTTAATTTGTTTTATTCTGCGTAACATAACCTCCCTTTTATTATAGTAATCTTGCGTGTCGTGTGATTTTAGCGTTATCTGACTTGCTAGTGTACAATAACATTCAGTTTCTTGATTGTTCTGGCTAAAGTAGTGTTGTGTTGACTAACATAACCTCACACCCAGTAACCTCAGTTTCTTGTGTCAAGAGTTGTGTCGTACTTGTATTTGTTGACTGACATAACCTTACATCTGTAACCTTTGAGAGTTACCATAACCTCACCTCCTTGTTCTTTAATACAGTAACTTCATCATTTTTGTTTTACTTGGTGGTGTTGTGTTTGTATGTGTCGGCTAAAATAACAGTAACCTTTGAGAGTCACAAAAGCCTTATTTTCTTTTATCGAGAGTAGTTTTGTGTGTTGTATTTAATTGTTTGATTTGGCTAGATTAGTGTTTGTATGTGCTGACTAACATAACCTCACTCCCAGTATCCTCAGTTTCTTGTTTGATTTGACTATAGTAGTGTTGTGTGTTGTATGTGCTGACTAACATAACCTCACTCCCAGTATCCTCAGTTTCTTGTTTGATTTGACTATAGTAGTGTTGTGTGTTGTATGTGCTGAGTAACATAACCTCACTCCCAGTAACCTCAGTTTCTAGTTTGATTTGACTATAGTAGTGTTGTGTGTTGTATAACAGTAACAGTAATCCCACTTCCTTGTGTCAAGAGTTGTGTCGTACTTGTATGTGTTGACTGACAGTAATATCACTTTCTGTCCTTGTTCTTTATTAAGTAACTTCACCATTTTGTTTTACTTGGTAGTGACGTACTTGTATATGCTGACTAACATAACCTCAATCTCAACCATTTGCTTACCATAACCTAATATAACATAACCTCACTTTTGATTTGTATTTTTATAACCTCACTTTGTATTATAGTAATCTTGCGTGTCGTGAGATTTTTAGCATTATCTTACTAGCTAAAGTAACCTACTTTTTCTAACCTCACCCATTACACTCCAACCTTACTGTATTATATTAATTTTCCGTGCAAGGTGTACTTCATTTTATTTTTGTGTTGTATGCGTGTTTATTTTCTTGGCTAGAGTAATGTTGTGTTTATATTTAATTGTTTGATTTTGTAGTTTACAGTAAAGAAAGTAACATAACCTCACTTCCTCGTGGCTAAAGTAGTGTTGTGTTGACTAACATAACCTCACTTTTCCTAACCTCACTCCCATGTGTCAACAGTAGTGTTGTGTTTGTATGTGTTGAGTGACAGTAATCTAACTTTCTATTCTTGTTCTTGGTTAGAGTAGTGTTTGATACCTTCATTAGAGTTAACTTTTGGTAACCTGTAGTTCTGGTTTGACTTGCGTAGTTTGTGTGTTAGTGTTTTTCTGACTTGCGTAGTAATACAGAGGTACTGTGCTCTTTTGTAGATCCTCTGTACCTGTTCTTTTAGAGAACCTGATCGGTGACTTTAAAGTATCAGTTCCAAGTGTTACAGTTACATCATATATCTTGTTCATTTAATATCGATGAAGACTGCCACAAAGTAACAGTTCAAAAAGTAACCGTTCCAATAAAGTAACAGGTCCAACATTACCCATTCCCATCCCCACAGTTTTCAAGGTAACAGTTCCAAAAGTATCAGTTTCAGTAGATCAAACAGTGAAAAAGTAACAGGTCCACTCTCTATATATATCTCTTACAACAAGCTCTAGTTCTTCAGTCTGATTCCAGTCGTGACGCTGATCAGACGTGTTTTGTGCTGCTCTTGCGTAAGTGTTCTCTTGCACAGATTATTATTATTTCTGCGTAATTCAGTAATATCCTTGTGAGTTTGACCCTGGTTGGGGTACTTGCTCTTTTAAGCGTTAGCACAGTTTAGCTTGTTTTCAGTATTTAATTCTGTGTTGAAGGATGGATGTTTCTAAAAAGGACCCTCAAAACCCGGTAGATTTAATTAGTAAAGATGAAACCTACGTTAGTCACTTTAGACTTTACGGGACTAACACTGTTTTCAAATTCACTAAACCTCCCAAAGGTATCTCTGAGTTTGATTGGATTCGTAAAGGTTTTAATCAAATTGTAGAGACATCCAAAGCCAACGTTGCACCCACTGATTATCTAGGGTTTAAATTACAGTCTATAAATTTAAAAAGTGCTGAACCGGGATACGTATCATTGAGACCGGTCTCTAAAGTTAGCGGTGATGTTCTCTGGGATATTTTCGGGGGCATAATTCAAAGCAATGCGCAATCTATAACCTCTAGTGACACGTTTAGAGTTGATGTTACGAGGATTAACGTCCCCGTAGGTAAAGGAAGGGCAAGACCCGACTTTTACAATACCTTTGATGAAGAATCTAAAGCTAGGAAGGGTATTGTAGTAATTAATAATAAAGACAATTTATGTTTGGCTAGAGCGTTGGTAGTAGGCAAAGCGTATGCGAAAAATGATCCTCAGATCTACGCTATTCGAAAAGACAAGGGTAAAAGACAAACTTTCAGAGCTAATAAGCTCATAGCAAAGGCCCGTGTAGAAATGCCGGAGGAGGGTGCAGGCATCCCCGAGCTTGAAAAATTCCAGTCCCATCTTAAAAAATACAAAATTACCGTCTACAACTACGACAAGAAAGGCCGGGATGTTTACTTTGAGGGAGGTAATGAAGACGCTAAATTAAAAATTAACCTTCTCTTTCACAACGGTCATTATAATGTAATTACAAACTTAACTGCTGCGTTTGTTTGCAATTTCTTTTGTGAAGCCTGTCATATTCCCTATAGCAACAGACATGAGCATCGATGCTCTAACAGATGCACCTCATGCCATACCATCTCCCCGCCCTGTAAACTAGAACACGGTGGCATCACATGCCGTTTTTGCAACCGTTTCTTCAAAAATGAGCGGTGTTTAGTAGCCCATCAAGGGCAAATTTGTAAAACTGTAAAACTCTGCCGTGACTGTAAGAAAATGATTTATCCAAAAAGGCGTAAGACAGCTCATGTATGCGGAGAAGTTTTCTGTAAACCCTGCGAAGCGTTCAAAGACCCGGCACATCAGTGTTTTATGAGGGTAGATAGGAGAACACCGAAAGACCGTGATTTTTTGTTTATTTTCTTTGACTTGGAAACAAGGCAAGACGAGTCACTTCCCTCAGACCCACAACAGAAAGTTCATAAAGTAAACTTGTGTGTATCACAACAGTACTGCTTTAAATGTATTAACGGGGGTGAGTGTGAAACTTGCTCGGAACGGCAAAGGGTATTTGAAAAAGAACCGGTAAAACACTTCATGGACTATATCATGGGAATTCGAAAAAAATTTAAAGATGTCTGTGTAATTGCCCACAACGGGCAGGGTTTTGACTTCCAATTCATACTACAGTATATTATGGAAGAAACTAAATTTACACCAAAAATAACTCCTCGGGGAACTAAGGCTATATTGATTGAAGTAGCCAACGTAAGGTTTGTGGACTCTCTTAGCTATTTTCCCATGGCCCTCGCTGCACTCCCTAAAGCTTTTGATCTACCTCCCGAGAAAAAGAAGGGCTACTTTCCCCACCTCTTCAACACCCTGGCGAACCAAGATTATGTAGGCCCTATGCCCGACAAAAAATACTACTGTCCGGAATCAATGTTTGAGAAACCACACAAGGCCTTTGAAGAATGGTATGACGAACGAGTCGCTGAAGACTACGTGTTTGATTTTAAGAAGGAAATCTTGGAGTACTGTATTTCAGACGTGGAGATTTTAGCTCAGGCATGTATTAAATTTAGAGCCTTACTTCTTCAAGAGTGTAACGTAGATCCTTTTCTCGAGGCTATAACAATCGCCAGTGCATGTAACTTGGCCTTCCGCCGTAACTTCTTAAAAGAAAATACTATTGGACTAATACCAAAATCAGGGTACCGACTTGCAGACAATCAGTCAGCCGTTGCTTTACAGTGGTTAACATGGGAGGAGGAGAAACGTGGAGTAAAGATTCAACATGCGGGCCGGGGCAGAGAAGTTAAAATTAATGGACTAAAAGTTGACGGGTTTGACGGGGAACGAATTTATGAGTTTCACGGGTGTTACTGGCACGGTTGCCCAAAATGTTATCAATACAGCAGAGAAGAACCTCTGCCGGATGATCCCTCAGACAGTTTGCATCTCCGTTACGAGAGAACCAAATCCAAAATGGCAAAATTTAATAACTATGAAGTTGTAGAGATGTGGGAGTGTGAATTTAGAGCTTTGAAAAAGGACAAAAAACTAAATCACTTGAACAAACTGTCCATTCTAAACACACTTCCGCTTAATCCTAGGGATTCCTTCTTTGGAGGTAGAACGGGTAATACTAAAACGTATTGTAAATGTGAAGAGGGAGAAACAATACAATACGTTGATGTCTGCTCCCTTTATCCGTTTGTGAATAAATATTGTAAGTATCCCGTTGGTCACCCTACTGTTTACGTTGGAAATGACTGCCGAGAGAGAGGCCTTGAAGTAGAGGGCTTGTTGAAATGTAAGATTCTACCTCCTTACAACTTGTATCACCCCGTACTCCCCGCTAAAATGAATAATAAATTGATGTTTGTTTTGTGTAGAACTTGAATGAATGAATGAATGAATGAATGAATTTATTCCAGAAAAACAAGAACAATAATAGTAACAAATACAAAATCGTACAGCACATATATATAATAAACAAAACACTCACAAAAAAAATATATATATATATAAATAACATTATTAAGTTTTTTGTTATTTTTTAATAAAAGAAAACTTTGAGCTAAGAAAAATTATAAAATAACCTTAATTGATATAAACAAATGCATTTACGGTCTTAGGAATAAGCTGACATAGGCGCTAAGGCCTGTGCGTCTGCTCTGAGTTGTGTCCAAAAAGTAAAAATGACCAAATGATAATTGAAATGAAGTAAGGAAAAACAAAATATAGCAAAACAAAACAAAACAAACAAGCTGGCAGCAGCTGAAAATGTCCCTGCATGATGGCGAGGGGCAGGGGGTGGGGCTTGTGGAGGGGGGGGGGTAGATCAGTGGTGAAGTGGTGACGGGCGGCAAGGGTACAAGGGTCAGTTCAGTGCCGCCTGTAATCTGCTGCAATAATAGACTCGGCCTCGTCTATTCCCAACCTGAGCAACCATTCATTAACACGTCTTTTGAATATATTTATGGAAGGGGAATTAAATAAATCCAGGTCTTGAAAATGATTACATAAATTACGGTACACGACATGAGAAATGAAAAATGCGTTAGTTGTAGAAAATGTTTTATAAATTTGTAACGAAGCAATTCCAACTCTAGATGCATACCTGGTGTTATGTGAGTGAGAAATTTGAAGAAAAAGATCGTTGTGATTCTTAAAAATATGAATTAAAACGTTTTTTATAAAAAGTTGTCTGACTTGCGGTGAGACTTTAAACCAAGGGGAATGTTTTCATGATAGTGAGGAAAGGGCAATGGTAGGAACATGGACTATGGATGAAATTAGAAAAGCTGTAGAAAAAGGCTATGTGATCTTGGACATGTACGAGTTGTGGGAGTATGAAGTCGCCACATACGAGAAAGGGGGACTTTTTACCGATTTTATTAATAAATTCTTGAAAGTAAAGCAGGAAGCCTCAGGGTATCCCACTTGGTGTAAAACAGAGGAGGATAAAGAAAAGTATGTTTCTGATTTCTTTGAGCGTGAGGGTATTCAATTGGAGAAAGACAAAATTGCTAAAAACGGGGGTTTGAGATCGGTAGCTAAATTAATGTTAAATTCATTCTGGGGCAAGTTTGGTCAACGGGAAAACATGACAAAAACTGAAATCGTGAGGGACTCTAAAGAATTATTCAATTCGTTAACTCAACCAGGAAAGGAAGTAAAGTTTGTTGAAGTAATTAACCAAGAGGTTTTATTAGTTAATTGGCAGAATGTTGATGATGCCGGTGAGGCTCTAAAGACTGTAAATGTTGTTATTGCGGCCTACACCACTGCTCATGCCAGGCTTAAACTGTATGAACATCTAGATGCCCTTGGAGGTCAAGTCCTTTACTATGACACGGACTCGTGTATTTATCTATACAGGGGAGGATTGTACAAGGTCTCTACGGGAGATTACCTCGGGGAAATGACCGACGAGTTAGCGAGTGAGTACGGGCCCGGCTCTTATATCTTAGAGTTTGTTTCTGGGGGACCAAAGACCTACGCTTACCTTGTCTGGTCAGCCAAAAAGCAAAAGCTAGAAACTGTATGTAAAATCAAGGGCCTCACCCTCAATATGAAGACTTCCGAAACATTAAATTTCGAACAATTGAAAAAGATGGTCCTTAGTGAAGCTGCTGAAATTTTAGAAATTGAAGAAAACAGAATCAGGAGAACAAAGAGACGGGAAGTCGTTACAGTAAGTGAAATTAAAAAGTTTAAAATTACAGGGCCAAAGAGAAGATTTAATGATGATCACGACACCCTGCCTTTCGGCTTTAAAAAACAAAGAGTTGCTTAATGGAGCTGTCACTCACACGGGTACTGAGCGTATATACCTCTAAACATCAGCTCTATTAACTCATTCTGTTCTGAGACGCGGTAGTGAACGGACGTGTCTGTGTCTGTTACTGTTTGTCTCTTCTTGTAGAATGTCTGCTGAAAATAATACACTCCCTATTCAAGGGGTGTTTTTGAAGTTTATATCTAAAAGGAAGTTAAATGAAAATTCAAAGTTTCGCATTAAATCCTCAGAGTATGAGTTCTTTCTTACTGGGCCAATAAACGTATCGGAATGGCCTTTAGTGTTTTCGGAGTACATAGTAGATAAAATAACGGAGAACTCCTCATCAAACACCTACATTGGAGTATCAATAAAGTACGGTGATATCTCAGGAAATATACCATTCTTTCCTTTAGGGAATCTAACACCAACAGTCTTTGATGATCACTTTGAAAACATATTTTGTAACGTTAAGAAACTATCTGGTGTTTTACGTCTTGAAGTAACACTTGTCTCAATTCCGTGTTGCTACCTTCGATGAAGGTATCACCTTTCCTTACGGAGCAATGTTACTCCTGTATATACCAAATGTCACTAGTACAGTTCATCATTCTGCTTCGAGTCGTGATACTGATCAGACGTGTTTTGTGCTGCTCTTGCCTGTACTATTGAGTAAATTGTGACATGGCTGCCAAGTTCTATACATTCAATAACAAACCGGTATTGGTTCTGTTTGATAGTGAAGGAAATCCGTGGTTTAAAGCTAGAGACGTAGCTACTGCTCTAAAGCATGTTAATGGCTGGAGTGCAGTTCGGAAACATGTAGATGACAGTGATAAATTAACTGTTGGAAGTTTTTCCGACGCCCAAAAACAGGGCGTTGGACCGATTGAGAAAACAACGGTTTTTATAAATGAAGCCGGATTATGTTCTTTGATGTTAAAGTCAAGTACTCCTGAAGCAAGACTATTAGTAAGAAGTCTGTTGCCGGAGAAGTTTTACCTTACTTACACAAATATGAAAGATGAAAGTTCACTTTAAATGTAGTTTTTCTTTAAAATCACAAGTTCCCACTGTATGTGTGTGTGTGTGTGTGTGTGTGAATGAAGGTCACTGGCGCGGGTGACTAAAAGCCCCGTAAACCTGAATGAAGGTCACTGGCGTGGGTGACGAAAAGCCCCGTAAACCTGAATGTGTGATGAAGGGTTTAGTAGATTGAGGCGCCGGGCTAACACCCCAGCTACTCCTTCAAAAAACCCGGTGTGAATGAAGGACTTTGTACATTGAGGAGCCTGGCCAACACCTAGGCTACTCCTTGGAACGGTCCGGTGGGTAAAAAAAAAGTATAAAAAGTAAAATACAAAAAAAAATAAACGGAGGAGACAACCATTTTGTTTTGGAAGGTCTCCACGAGTCATGGCGGTGGAGGGGCCATGACTTTACTAAACATTCTCTGTTTATCTTAGTAAATGTAGAGTTTAAAGGTGTTAAAATGAACGGACTTTGTCTTAGTAAATGACCGCCTTCCTCATACACAATGAACGGATTGACAGAGAATACAAAAAATATATAAAAAGGAGGTAGCATTTTGTTATGGAGTGGCTACCACAGTGAGAGGCGATGGTTGGGGCCTCTCACCCCAGAGGTTAGGCCTCCAGGGGAAGCTCTGGGTAACCAAAAAGAACGCGCCGACGCTCCTACGGCCTAGCCTAAAGGCTTACCGTGGTGTGGAAACGCGAGCGTTCAAAATTATTTCATTGGGGTTAGCTTTCTTGCCTGTCCATTTCTGCTAGTGTTCTGCTAGTATTCTCTCCTTTAAGTTATTATAGGTTTTCAAAAAATAATCCTGCTACCATAAGTATAAAGTTCCAAATATTCCTCAACGTAGAGTTTTTAAAGCAACTAATTACACCAAAAAGCCACATCTGAACTCTAAAATGTGTAATCTCTGTACCTTTTTAACTTTACAGAATACCCTACTGTCTCTTTTTACACAGTAGTTTTAATTCATAATCAGCGGGCCATGCATGTAGATAGGTCTATCCCATAGACCATCTACAAATGTAATTTTTATTAAAGGGATGCAGGCAATGTAGTGATACTGACCAAATTAATAGGAAAAATCTAACTCCACCATTACGGTGGGGTTTGAAAGTAATACCATTACCACACCCTATCATACCATACCATACAATACCATACCATACCATACCCTACCCTACCATACCTCACCAAAACCAAAACATCCTATACTAAAGTCACCATATCCTAACACCCCACCCAAATACCATACAATAACATACCCTACCCTACCATACCTCACCAAAGCCAAAACATCCTATACCAAAGTCACCATATCCTAGCACCCCACCCAAATACCATACAATAACATGACATACCACACCCTACCATGCCTCCCAATACCCTACCATGTCATACCATACCATACAATATCAATACCCTACCATAGCTCCCAACACCCACACCATATCAAACCATCAAATCCCATACCATACCATTACCCTGCCATACCCTACCCTACCATTCCTCGCAATACCATATTCTACCCTACCATACCTCCCAATGCCCTATCATACCATACCATACAATACAATACCCTTACCACACCATACCATACCCTACCATACCTCACCAAAACCATAACATCCTATACCAAAGCCACAATACCAATACCCCTACCAAAGTCACCATATCCTTACACCCCACCCAAATACCATACAATAACATGACATACCAAACCAATACCCCATCATACAATACCCTACCATACCATACCTCCCAATACCATATTCTACCCTACCATACAATACAATATCAACACCATACCATACAATACAATACCACACCATACCGTACCATACAATACCCTGCCATACCATAGTAATGTTATAGAAAGGGTACGGGAATTGCTCACCCCTGCTGGTTTTCATACTTTCCTTAACAGTTGGGGTACAAAATGTAACCAAAATACCTTCAGTTTATTTTATTAAAAGAGAGTCCCAATTCCAAACCCATGGAGTGCGGGTATAGTTTTCTTGCCTGTCCATTGTAGTGTTTGTAGTGCATTGTCCTGTTGTAGTGTTTGCAAGCCTCTTCTCTCCTTTAAGTTACTGTTAATAGTACTTTGAGATTTCTAAACAATTAAATGCATAGAAAGTTTCCCAAAGTAATTCTTTAGTAACACTTAATTTACAGGCATACATAACAGCTACAATTATTCACTCATGAAGCTAAAATACAGCTAATTCCCCAATGCCTCAAGACAATGTTCCTAAATAACAGCTAAATAACAGGTAAAAGTCAACATACTTTACTATCAATCAGGGCGTTAGAAAGTTTTAGCTTATGTTTTTATGTTAAATATAGTAAAGGCCTGGTTTATTGGTGTAAACTGTGTTTGATTGATAGTTTAAAGGGTGTCAGTGCCTTACCCCGACATTCTAGCACTTTTTTCCTATTAATTTGGTCAGTATCACTACATTGCCTGCATCCCTTTAATAAAAATTACATTTGTAGATGGTCTATGGGATAGACCTATCTACATGCATGGCCCGCTGATTATGAATTAAAACTACTGTGTAAAAAGAGACAGTAGGGTATTCTGTAAAGTTAAAAAGGTACAGAGATTACACATTTTAGAGTTCAGATGTGGCTTTTTGGTGTAATTAGTTGCTTTAAAAACTCTACGTTGAGGAATATTTGGAACTTTATACTTATGGTAGCAGGATTATTTTTTGAAAACCTATAATAACTTAAAGGAGAGAATACTAGCAGAACACTAGCAGAAATGGACAGGCAAGAAAGCTAACCCCAATGAAATAATTTTGAACGCTCGCGTTTCCACACCACGGTAAGCCTTTAGGCTAGGCCGTAGGAGCGTCGGCGCGTTCTTTTTGGTTACCCAGAGCTTCCCCTGGAGGCCTAACCTCTGGGGTGAGAGGCCCCAACCATCGCCTCTCACTGTGGTAGCCACTCCATAACAAAATGCTACCTCCTTTTTATATATTTTTTGTATTCTCTGTCAATCCGTTCATTGTGTATGAGGAAGGCGGTCATTTACTAAGACAAAGTCCGTTCATTTTAACACCTTTAAACTCTACATTTACTAAGATAAACAGAGAATGTTTAGTAAAGTCATGGCCCCTCCACCGCCATGACTCGTGGAGACCTTCCAAAACAAAATGGTTGTCTCCTCCGTTTATTTTTTTTTGTATTTTACTTTTTATACTTTTTTTTTACCCACCGGACCGTTCCAAGGAGTAGCCTAGGTGTTGGCCAGGCTCCTCAATGTACAAAGTCCTTCATTCACACCGGGTTTTTTGAAGGAGTAGCTGGGGTGTTAGCCCGGCGCCTCAATCTACTAAACCCTTCATCACACATTCAGGTTTACGGGGCTTTTCGTCACCCACGCCAGTGACCTTCATTCAGGTTTACGGGGCTTTTAGTCACCCGCGCCAGTGACCTTCATTCACACACACACACACACACACATACAGTGGGAACTTGTGATTTTAAAGAAAAACTACATTTAAAGTGAACTTTCATCTTTCATATTTGTGTAAGTAAGGTAAAACTTCTCCGGCAACAGACTTCTTACTAATAGTCTTGCTTCAGGAGTACTTGACTTTAACATCAAAGAACATAATCCGGCTTCATTTATAAAAACCGTTGTTTTCTCAATCGGTCCAACGCCCTGTTTTTGGGCGTCGGAAAAACTTCCAACAGTTAATTTATCACTGTCATCTACATGTTTCCGAACTGCACTCCAGCCATTAACATGCTTTAGAGCAGTAGCTACGTCTCTAGCTTTAAACCACGGATTTCCTTCACTATCAAACAGAACCAATACCGGTTTGTTATTGAATGTATAGAACTTGGCAGCCATGTCACAATTTACTCAATAGTACAGGCAAGAGCAGCACAAAACACGTCTGATCAGTATCACGACTCGAAGCAGAATGATGAACTGTACTAGTGACATTTGGTATATACAGGAGTAACATTGCTCCGTAAGGAAAGGTGATACCTTCATCGAAGGTAGCAACACGGAATTGAGACAAGTGTTACTTCAAGACGTAAAACACCAGATAGTTTCTTAACGTTACAAAATATGTTTTCAAAGTGATCATCAAAGACTGTTGGTGTTAGATTCCCTAAAGGAAAGAATGGTATATTTCCTGAGATATCACCGTACTTTATTGATACTCCAATGTAGGTGTTTGATGAGGAGTTCTCCGTTATTTTATCTACTATGTACTCCGAAAACACTAAAGGCCATTCCGATACGTTTATTGGCCCAGTAAGAAAGAACTCATACTCTGAGGATTTAATGCGAAACTTTGAATTTTCATTTAACTTCCTTTTAGATATAAACTTCAAAAACACCCCTTGAATAGGGAGTGTATTATTTTCAGCAGACATTCTACAAGAAGAGACAAACAGTAACAGACACAGACACGTCCGTTCACTACCGCGTCTCAGAACAGAATGAGTTAATAGAGCTGATGTTTAGAGGTATATACGCTCAGTACCCGTGTGAGTGACAGCTCCATTAAGCAACTCTTTGTTTTTTAAAGCCGAAAGGCAGGGTGTCGTGATCATCATTAAATCTTCTCTTTGGCCCTGTAATTTTAAACTTTTTAATTTCACTTACTGTAACGACTTCCCGTCTCTTTGTTCTCCTGATTCTGTTTTCTTCAATTTCTAAAATTTCAGCAGCTTCACTAAGGACCATCTTTTTCAATTGTTCGAAATTTAATGTTTCGGAAGTCTTCATATTGAGGGTGAGGCCCTTGATTTTACATACAGTTTCTAGCTTTTGCTTTTTGGCTGACCAGACAAGGTAAGCGTAGGTCTTTGGTCCCCCAGAAACAAACTCTAAGATATAAGAGCCGGGCCCGTACTCACTCGCTAACTCGTCGGTCATTTCCCCGAGGTAATCTCCCGTAGAGACCTTGTACAATCCTCCCCTGTATAGATAAATACACGAGTCCGTGTCATAGTAAAGGACTTGACCTCCAAGGGCATCTAGATGTTCATACAGTTTAAGCCTGGCATGAGCAGTGGTGTAGGCCGCAATAACAACATTTACAGTCTTTAGAGCCTCACCGGCATCATCAACATTCTGCCAATTAACTAATAAAACCTCTTGGTTAATTACTTCAACAAACTTTACTTCCTTTCCTGGTTGAGTTAACGAATTGAATAATTCTTTAGAGTCCCTCACGATTTCAGTTTTTGTCATGTTTTCCCGTTGACCAAACTTGCCCCAGAATGAATTTAACATTAATTTAGCTACCGATCTCAAACCCCCGTTTTTAGCAATTTTGTCTTTCTCCAATTGAATACCCTCACGCTCAAAGAAATCAGAAACATACTTTTCTTTATCCTCCTCTGTTTTACACCAAGTGGGATACCCTGAGGCTTCCTGCTTTACTTTCAAGAATTTATTAATAAAATCGGTAAAAAGTCCCCCTTTCTCGTATGTGGCGACTTCATACTCCCACAACTCGTACATGTCCAAGATCACATAGCCTTTTTCTACAGCTTTTCTAATTTCATCCATAGTCCATGTTCCTACCATTGCCCTTTCCTCACTATCATGAAAACATTCCCCTTGGTTTAAAGTCTCACCGCAAGTCAGACAACTTTTTATAAAAAACGTTTTAATTCATATTTTTAAGAATCACAACGATCTTTTTCTTCAAATTTCTCACTCACATAACACCAGGTATGCATCTAGAGTTGGAATTGCTTCGTTACAAATTTATAAAACATTTTCTACAACTAACGCATTTTTCATTTCTCATGTCGTGTACCGTAATTTATGTAATCATTTTCAAGACCTGGATTTATTTAATTCCCCTTCCATAAATATATTCAAAAGACGTGTTAATGAATGGTTGCTCAGGTTGGGAATAGACGAGGCCGAGTCTATTATTGCAGCAGATTACAGGCGGCACTGAACTGACCCTTGTACCCTTGCCGCCCGTCACCACTTCACCACTGATCTACCCCCCCCCCTCCACAAGCCCCACCCCCTGCCCCTCGCCATCATGCAGGGACATTTTCAGCTGCTGCCAGCTTGTTTGTTTTGTTTTGTTTTGCTATATTTTGTTTTTCCTTACTTCATTTCAATTATCATTTGGTCATTTTTACTTTTTGGACACAACTCAGAGCAGACGCACAGGCCTTAGCGCCTATGTCAGCTTATTCCTAAGACCGTAAATGCATTTGTTTATATCAATTAAGGTTATTTTATAATTTTTCTTAGCTCAAAGTTTTCTTTTATTAAAAAATAACAAAAAACTTAATAATGTTATTTATATATATATATATTTTTTTTGTGAGTGTTTTGTTTATTATATATATGTGCTGTACGATTTTGTATTTGTTACTATTATTGTTCTTGTTTTTCTGGAATAAATTCATTCATTCATTCATTCATTCATTCAAGTTCTACACAAAACAAACATCAATTTATTATTCATTTTAGCGGGGAGTACGGGGTGATACAAGTTGTAAGGAGGTAGAATCTTACATTTCAACAAGCCCTCTACTTCAAGGCCTCTCTCTCGGCAGTCATTTCCAACGTAAACAGTAGGGTGACCAACGGGATACTTACAATATTTATTCACAAACGGATAAAGGGAGCAGACATCAACGTATTGTATTGTTTCTCCCTCTTCACATTTACAATACGTTTTAGTATTACCCGTTCTACCTCCAAAGAAGGAATCCCTAGGATTAAGCGGAAGTGTGTTTAGAATGGACAGTTTGTTCAAGTGATTTAGTTTTTTGTCCTTTTTCAAAGCTCTAAATTCACACTCCCACATCTCTACAACTTCATAGTTATTAAATTTTGCCATTTTGGATTTGGTTCTCTCGTAACGGAGATGCAAACTGTCTGAGGGATCATCCGGCAGAGGTTCTTCTCTGCTGTATTGATAACATTTTGGGCAACCGTGCCAGTAACACCCGTGAAACTCATAAATTCGTTCCCCGTCAAACCCGTCAACTTTTAGTCCATTAATTTTAACTTCTCTGCCCCGGCCCGCATGTTGAATCTTTACTCCACGTTTCTCCTCCTCCCATGTTAACCACTGTAAAGCAACGGCTGACTGATTGTCTGCAAGTCGGTACCCTGATTTTGGTATTAGTCCAATAGTATTTTCTTTTAAGAAGTTACGGCGGAAGGCCAAGTTACATGCACTGGCGATTGTTATAGCCTCGAGAAAAGGATCTACGTTACACTCTTGAAGAAGTAAGGCTCTAAATTTAATACATGCCTGAGCTAAAATCTCCACGTCTGAAATACAGTACTCCAAGATTTCCTTCTTAAAATCAAACACGTAGTCTTCAGCGACTCGTTCGTCATACCATTCTTCAAAGGCCTTGTGTGGTTTCTCAAACATTGATTCCGGACAGTAGTATTTTTTGTCGGGCATAGGGCCTACATAATCTTGGTTCGCCAGGGTGTTGAAGAGGTGGGGAAAGTAGCCCTTCTTTTTCTCGGGAGGTAGATCAAAAGCTTTAGGGAGTGCAGCGAGGGCCATGGGAAAATAGCTAAGAGAGTCCACAAACCTTACGTTGGCTACTTCAATCAATATAGCCTTAGTTCCCCGAGGAGTTATTTTTGGTGTAAATTTAGTTTCTTCCATAATATACTGTAGTATGAATTGGAAGTCAAAACCCTGCCCGTTGTGGGCAATTACACAGACATCTTTAAATTTTTTTCGAATTCCCATGATATAGTCCATGAAGTGTTTTACCGGTTCTTTTTCAAATACCCTTTGCCGTTCCGAGCAAGTTTCACACTCACCCCCGTTAATACATTTAAAGCAGTACTGTTGTGATACACACAAGTTTACTTTATGAACTTTCTGTTGTGGGTCTGAGGGAAGTGACTCGTCTTGCCTTGTTTCCAAGTCAAAGAAAATAAACAAAAAATCACGGTCTTTCGGTGTTCTCCTATCTACCCTCATAAAACACTGATGTGCCGGGTCTTTGAACGCTTCGCAGGGTTTACAGAAAACTTCTCCGCATACATGAGCTGTCTTACGCCTTTTTGGATAAATCATTTTCTTACAGTCACGGCAGAGTTTTACAGTTTTACAAATTTGCCCTTGATGGGCTACTAAACACCGCTCATTTTTGAAGAAACGGTTGCAAAAACGGCATGTGATGCCACCGTGTTCTAGTTTACAGGGCGGGGAGATGGTATGGCATGAGGTGCATCTGTTAGAGCATCGATGCTCATGTCTGTTGCTATAGGGAATATGACAGGCTTCACAAAAGAAATTGCAAACAAACGCAGCAGTTAAGTTTGTAATTACATTATAATGACCGTTGTGAAAGAGAAGGTTAATTTTTAATTTAGCGTCTTCATTACCTCCCTCAAAGTAAACATCCCGGCCTTTCTTGTCGTAGTTGTAGACGGTAATTTTGTATTTTTTAAGATGGGACTGGAATTTTTCAAGCTCGGGGATGCCTGCACCCTCCTCCGGCATTTCTACACGGGCCTTTGCTATGAGCTTATTAGCTCTGAAAGTTTGTCTTTTACCCTTGTCTTTTCGAATAGCGTAGATCTGAGGATCATTTTTCGCATACGCTTTGCCTACTACCAACGCTCTAGCCAAACATAAATTGTCTTTATTATTAATTACTACAATACCCTTCCTAGCTTTAGATTCTTCATCAAAGGTATTGTAAAAGTCGGGTCTTGCCCTTCCTTTACCTACGGGGACGTTAATCCTCGTAACATCAACTCTAAACGTGTCACTAGAGGTTATAGATTGCGCATTGCTTTGAATTATGCCCCCGAAAATATCCCAGAGAACATCACCGCTAACTTTAGAGACCGGTCTCAATGATACGTATCCCGGTTCAGCACTTTTTAAATTTATAGACTGTAATTTAAACCCTAGATAATCAGTGGGTGCAACGTTGGCTTTGGATGTCTCTACAATTTGATTAAAACCTTTACGAATCCAATCAAACTCAGAGATACCTTTGGGAGGTTTAGTGAATTTGAAAACAGTGTTAGTCCCGTAAAGTCTAAAGTGACTAACGTAGGTTTCATCTTTACTAATTAAATCTACCGGGTTTTGAGGGTCCTTTTTAGAAACATCCATCCTTCAACACAGAATTAAATACTGAAAACAAGCTAAACTGTGCTAACGCTTAAAAGAGCAAGTACCCCAACCAGAGTCAAACTCACAAGGATATTACTGAATTACGCAGAAATAATAATAATCTGTGCAAGAGAACACTTACGCAAGAGCAGCACAAAACACGTCTGATCAGCGTCACGACTGGAATCAGACTGAAGAACTAGAGCTTGTTGTAAGAGATATATATAGAGAGTGGACCTGTTACTTTTTCACTGTTTGATCTACTGAAACTGATACTTTTGGAACTGTTACCTTGAAAACTGTGGGGATGGGAATGGGTAATGTTGGACCTGTTACTTTATTGGAACGGTTACTTTTTGAACTGTTACTTTGTGGCAGTCTTCATCGATATTAAATGAACAAGATATATGATGTAACTGTAACACTTGGAACTGATACTTTAAAGTCACCGATCAGGTTCTCTAAAAGAACAGGTACAGAGGATCTACAAAAGAGCACAGTACCTCTGTATTACTACGCAAGTCAGAAAAACACTAACACACAAACTACGCAAGTCAAACCAGAACTACAGGTTACCAAAAGTTAACTCTAATGAAGGTATCAAACACTACTCTAACCAAGAACAAGAATAGAAAGTTAGATTACTGTCACTCAACACATACAAACACAACACTACTGTTGACACATGGGAGTGAGGTTAGGAAAAGTGAGGTTATGTTAGTCAACACAACACTACTTTAGCCACGAGGAAGTGAGGTTATGTTACTTTCTTTACTGTAAACTACAAAATCAAACAATTAAATATAAACACAACATTACTCTAGCCAAGAAAATAAACACGCATACAACACAAAAATAAAATGAAGTACACCTTGCACGGAAAATTAATATAATACAGTAAGGTTGGAGTGTAATGGGTGAGGTTAGAAAAAGTAGGTTACTTTAGCTAGTAAGATAATGCTAAAAATCTCACGACACGCAAGATTACTATAATACAAAGTGAGGTTATAAAAATACAAATCAAAAGTGAGGTTATGTTATATTAGGTTATGGTAAGCAAATGGTTGAGATTGAGGTTATGTTAGTCAGCATATACAAGTACGTCACTACCAAGTAAAACAAAATGGTGAAGTTACTTAATAAAGAACAAGGACAGAAAGTGATATTACTGTCAGTCAACACATACAAGTACGACACAACTCTTGACACAAGGAAGTGGGATTACTGTTACTGTTATACAACACACAACACTACTATAGTCAAATCAAACTAGAAACTGAGGTTACTGGGAGTGAGGTTATGTTACTCAGCACATACAACACACAACACTACTATAGTCAAATCAAACAAGAAACTGAGGATACTGGGAGTGAGGTTATGTTAGTCAGCACATACAAACACTAATCTAGCCAAATCAAACAATTAAATACAACACACAAAACTACTCTCGATAAAAGAAAATAAGGCTTTTGTGACTCTCAAAGGTTACTGTTATTTTAGCCGACACATACAAACACAACACCACCAAGTAAAACAAAAATGATGAAGTTACTGTATTAAAGAACAAGGAGGTGAGGTTATGGTAACTCTCAAAGGTTACAGATGTAAGGTTATGTCAGTCAACAAATACAAGTACGACACAACTCTTGACACAAGAAACTGAGGTTACTGGGTGTGAGGTTATGTTAGTCAACACAACACTACTTTAGCCAGAACAATCAAGAAACTGAATGTTATTGTACACTAGCAAGTCAGATAACGCTAAAATCACACGACACGCAAGATTACTATAATAAAAGGGAGGTTATGTTACGCAGAATAAAACAAATTAAAAGTGAGGTTATAAAAATACAAAGCAAAAAGTGAGGTTAGGAAAAGTGAAGCCGCTATGGGGAGCAAACGCTCAAGTTTAATCTTTGCAAAACGCAACGAACGGAGCAGCGCAAAAAACACGTCCGATCGCAACGGGAGCAGGGAGCAAAGAGAGAGAGAGAAAGCGCGGCATGATAGCAGGTATTGTGGTGGGGGCCACGTCTCTTTCAATCACAGAGCCCACAGGTAACAACTAGTTACAACGAGTTTGCTGATAGAGACTATGTTGAGGATGTTGTGGTCAGATGTACAGAAGGCTAGATGATTAACAACAGAAGGACACGAGGGTCAGATAATTGCCACAGAAGGCTAGACGATTACCAACAGAAGGACACGAGGGTTAAATAATTACCACAGAATGCCAGATGATTACCAACAGAAGGGTACGAGGGTTGGATATGTAGAAGGACACGTAGGTCAAATAATTACCACAGAAGGCTAGATGATTAACAACATAAGGACACGAATTAACATACCAGCCAGTCAGGTTACTTAAAATGTTACACTCGCCAGCTAAGAGAACAGGAGCTGGAGTTAGATACACAGAAGGAAGTGAAGGACGCGGGGGTTAAATAATTACCAAAACTGTAGATAATTAAACACAAAGGGTCAGATAATTAACCACAGAGGGTAGCAAAAGAGCCACAGAGGGAGGCAATTACACCCTAATTCCATTCCTCATAAGAGCCCATGTTATTCTATTCTCCGTAAGAGTCCATGTTAATCTATTCTCCATAAGACCCCATGTTAATCTATTCTCCATAAGACCAATGTTAGACCCAAAGCGCGCGGCATTACTACTGTTAACTGAGCACCTTTTTATTTTATGCCAGTTAATTCTGACGAACATCCGTCATTGATCCAGCTGAACAAGTATTGTATCGTTATTTTAACTGAGCACCGTTTAATTTTATGTCAGTTTCTGATGTGACAAACATCCATTATTGAGACAGCCGAGCAATTATTGTAACGATATGTCAACTGAGCACTGTTTTATTTGATGTCAATTACTATTCTGATGAACATCCATCATTGATACAGCTGAGCAAGTATCGTTATGTTAACTGAGCACCGTTTTATTTGATGTCAGTTACTATTCTCATGAACATCCGTCATTGATACAGCTGAGCAAGTATCGTTATGTTAACTGAGCACCGTTTTATTTGATGTCAGTTACTATTCTGATGAACATCCGTCATTGATACAGCTGAGCAAGTATCGTTATGTTAACTGAGCACCGTTTTATTTAATGTAATTTACTGTTGTGACGAACGTCCGTTATTGAGACAGCCCAGCGAGTTTTGTATCGTTAATTTAACTGAGCACCGTTTTATTTTATATCAGCATTGACTATAAATACTGAAGGAGACATCCCATCCATATGGCCCAGTTGTCCCACTTCTAGTGTATGCTAGAATTTTAAATTGAAGTAGTTTGATTGGGTCACCGACAGATTGTGCTGCTGTCAACTTTTTATTTCAGTTATTTACGTTAACTTTTAAAATATCTCCAACCCAGAAAGCAAGTGATAATCAACTTATGTTTGCTTCCTGACACATCTACTGTTGTATTATCCCCTCATTGGGAGGATAAGTAATAGTTGATAGCAGTATACTCTGTTGGTGATTAGTGTAAACTACGACCTCTTTCAAATCTGGCATACACAAAACTAGGGACACATTTTACAATGGCAATGAGAAGTCTACTTCAGTATTTATAGTCAATGATATCAGTTACTGGTGTGGCAAACGCCCGTTATTTTGACAACCGACCGTGTATGGTATCGGCGTGTCAATTGAAAACATTTTATCTTATGTCAGTTTCTGCTGTGACGGTTGTGACGACCGACCGAGTATTGCATCGACATGTAAACTGAGGCGATATTTATGTCACTTAAACATGACTAATATAAACTGATATTTTATTTATATATCACAAATATCTCCAAATGTCTCTCTGGTTATAAAACGATTTGATGCAACGGTAAACAAAACAATAGTGTTTTCATTGTGTTTCAGTTTATTCCAGGTAAACTTGATATTCAATTAATATTACATTTTTTAGTAATAAATATTTGAAAATACTTAGGTAGGGTAGTAAACATGATTAAAAACTAACTTTTTTGAGAAGCTTAAATTATGTAAATGACTAATTGGAATAGCTTTATTATAAAAACTTTATCATAAGTAGAAACATTTCAACCATCATATTATAGTAAAGAGTAAAAATTAAAATTTTGGTAAGACTGTTGAGTAGTTAGTTTATCAAAATTAAACTTTAAGAACAAAATATAAATTGTTTCCCAACAATGGTGTTCAACGTTAAAAGTATTATTTACTCCTTCTTTAAAATTTCGTAAATTATTAAACATCATTTGACTTAAATAAAATATTGACAATTACAACCTCTAACTCACTGTTAGTATTTTCTAACTGTTCTGTTAGTAATTATCTTTTAAACAACAACAATGGTTATTGTTTAAAAGATAATTTTTGTTCTTTTACAAACAAAGGATATATTGTTAGATGTAATATTAGTATTTATTATTTTCAGGATTTTGTATGTTCCGAGTGGTGTTCATTGGCTACAATAGATACAACATTAAAGGATCAGAAGTAAAACATCCTGACGTTACCCAAGGATGTTTTGTCACAGCCATTAATCCACGTAGTAGAGCTTCGTTGTGGCAGTTGTTCGAGTTGTGGAAAGGATAATAAAGAAACCTCTCTATATCAGATGGTTTATTGCATTACTATATTATTGATAAATCCTTCGAACACTGATCAGACCAGTCACGTTCAATTTTTTTATTTCAGAAATCCTGGTCTCAAGCAAAAGGACTACTTATTTACTTATGGTTTTTATCGAAAGGCTAAATAAAAATAAGATATTTTTATTTAGAAATTATTTAACCAGTTGTTGATAAAAAAACGCTGTTCAAAGATATTATAGAAATGTATTAATTGAATATTAATATAAAACTTGTTAAAAAATGTTGGAGACTTCTCAGTCCCAAACTACTTTAAAAATTGTTATAAATTATGATTTAAAATAAAACGAGGATTTTCGTAACAAATTATTTTTTTAACTATTTTGTTTTTATAGGAGTTGTAAATTATTAGAAACATATTGTTGTTACTGCATCTTAATTTATTTTTATTTTTAAGTGTATTATTTTGGATTAAAAACACACGTTTAAAATGCATGTTGTTTCATAAGGTTGATTTTATATCTCTTTAAATAAATGTTCAACAAAATATAAAATCCACAATTCAATGATATTTAATTTGTTGTGTATATATATTAATGACATTAAAATATTATGGTGATATTGAGGCAAAAAGATAGTAGACACTGAAACTATGAAAGAATCTATTGGGCCATAAGCGTAAACAAATTACGTCTGTGGATCGATTTTAAACAAACTTTCTTGACATTTGGTTCAGTTTATTTAATTTTACTAATATTAGTCTGTAGGAATAACAGGGAAAACAGGGGCGTTTTGACATATCCATGTGTAAATAAAAACAAACATGTTTACATTCGATTCACTGAGTGTTTTGTTATTGTTTATAGCCATTACCATTTCTTTTCTAGCATCTGCTGTAGTTAGCAACTCACCCTAAAGGTATTAATGTTTTAGCTGCTATTAATTTATACATAAATTTTTATATTTTGGTTTTAAAATTACGTCTATAACAACTAGCTATAACTACGATTTTATTCTATAGGTTCCAATATTGTCGCAACAAAATAAAATTCTTCTGGTAAGAAACCTGATAAGAATATTAAAATGTCTAGTGTACATGATATAATATAGTGCGTCCATACCTGTAATAGTTTCTTGACCCAAAAATCAGATTTCGAAGTTTGTGAAAAGAGTTTCAAAACCTCCTTAAAGATTTTAGGTATTTCATTCCAAGCTAAACATCTTAAATCACTTTTCCTCACCCTGATTCATGTAACAACATATAAGTATAATCCATGCATGTACCACCAGGATCACCTCCTCCCACCACACAGCTGACGTTATGACGAGATTTTATAAGAAACCACTTTACATGCCACACTCGCTACAGCCGGTACGTCACTCCGGAAATACAAGTATGGATTATCTTAAATTTACAATATTATAATACATTTATGCTGTAAAACCACTGGTATTCTGTAAAACGAGAGAAAACCTCTTTTCTTGGTCGGCGGAAAGTAAGTAGTTTCTATTTTTACATCTCATTAATATAATTGTCAATCGAGATTTGTTGAAGTTATTTTTTAACCTCCAAAGCTTTTCGTATCAATTTTTTGTCAAAGCTTTTCGGATCAAGTTATGTTTTGTTGTTATTTGTGTCCCCACCGATGAGTGAAACCCTGGGCCAATGGATGATGTCTTATAACTTTTTTTTAAACGAGTTCGCACGCAGCACACTGACGTGAGGGAAGTGAATTCCCGCATTAAAACATCTAAGCAAATCTAATAAAGGTTTTAAAACTACACTGGTAACATTTTTTTGAAAAATTTAAAAATGTTATTTTTTGGCTGTTGTAATGCTTCTGGTTAGGCCTATATTTAAATTCACTATTAGGATGACGATCTTGTACATTATAAGGTTAGGAGGAGGTAAAGACAGGATAACGAGTTCGCACGCAGCATGCTGATGTGAGGGAAGTGAATTTCCACATACAAAAATTTAAAACTCAAACCAGTGTAAAAACATAAATTTATTCCAAATTTATTGAAATCTGAAAACATTGATTTTTTTGGCTTTTCTGATATTCCTGGTTTCATTTACCTGCAATGCTAGGAATACAATCTTGCGCATTATAAGGTTAGGAGAAGGTCCAGTCAGGCTTGAAAGTAGGCGTGAGTTGCTGGGGATGATAAAAGTACTCTAACAAAGGAATAACAGGCTTTTCTAGAGTAAAACCCCCATAAGACGTACTGTGTTTAGCCGATATACATTTTTTAGCGAATTTCCCCTATAGGGAAGAAGCTATTACCGTAGGTCTCATGGTAAGACTTAAGCCCGAGACCATGATAACTTTTCGTTTTGAGGTCCTCAGATGCCAAAAACACCATTCGTTCAAATTGTTATATATGTGTATATATATATATATATATATATATATATATGTGTGTGTGTGTGTGTGTGTGTGTGTGTGTGTGTGTGTGTGTGTGTGTGTGTGTGTGTGTGTGTGTGTGTGTGTGTGTGTGTGTGTGTGTGTGTGTGTGTGTGTGTGTGTGTGTGTGTGTGTGTGTGTGTGTGTGTGTGTGTGTGTGTGTGTGTGTGTGTGTGTGTGTCCAGACAAATCGCACCATCCGAATGGGGGTTTTGGGTGGGTTTTGTACCCCAAAAATGGGTTTTTGGGGTTTTTACATGTAATTTTGATTTAAAACAAATTTTAATTTATACCATTGAATTCAGCTTAAAAAAACAAACAATTTGGTATTTTGATCATTGCTCTACGTCAATTGGTTTCTGAGATATCACAAGTGCTAAATACAGTACGTTGTCCAATGTTATTCTTATGGAGAAAAAGACAAATTTTATATCTCGGTTATTTATGAACATAAACTGACGAAACTTGGTATATCGCTTCATCTGGTTGTGGTTTGTTGATGTTTGAACAAAAAACCAATTTTTCGCCTATGCTTCCCGAAGCAGCAAACCTAGGTACTCAGCCCCCATGTTATTCTTATGGAGAATAATACAAATGTTATATATATCGCTTATTTATGAATGTATATGGATGAAACTTGGTATGTGACTTGACTTAGATGAGTTCTATTGATATTTGTATACAAATTCATTATTTTTTGTTCCTTTTTGTAGCAAACCTGCGTACTCATCCCTAATGTTATTCTTATGGAGAATAATGAATATTTTAAATATCGCTTATTTATGAATATATTTCTTATGAATTCTGGTAAGAGGCTTAATGTAATATTAAGACATATATATTCATTGGAAATTCGCTGAGTACGCAGGTTTGCTGCGACGGGGGTATTTAATAACTCGGTAAATATTTATGCTAGAATGACGAGAGAGGGCTTAAAACTTTCGCTTCACTAATTCCCATTTTAATAGAAGCATTAATTTTACGTCCGGGGCTTTTCTGACCCATTTTGGGCCCAAAAACTTGAAATTTGAAAGAATAATCCCCAAAAAAGGGGGTTAGAGTTTTCCGATTGTTTTTTTCCAACGAACTTGTTCAACTGATTATAGAAAGGAACATCCCTACCAAATTTGAAGTAAATCGGACAAAAAATGCGACCGCCAGAGTACATACACACACACACAAACATATATATATGTGTTCAGGGGTGTGTGAAACGTGTTCAGGGGTTCACGTTAGGAACTTCCATGGTGGTCCCGGGCTTAAGTTTCACCGTGTGGGTCATGCTAATAGTTCACTTTTCCATAGGAAATTCACTAACAAGTGGTACTGAAGTATTGGGGGTGGGTATTGGGGGTGATAAGACTACATCAAGATATAAAAAACAGCCAGTGTAAAATTACCTTAAGACAACGTACTGTGTTAGGACAATTAAAATTTTCTTTAATAACTTGGTAAATACTTGTGCTAGAATAATGAAGGAGGGCTTAAAAGTTTTGTAAATTTACGTACAATAATTTAATATGCAATAATTTTACATTCGGGACTATCTGACCCTTTTTGGGCCCAAAAACTCAAAATTTGAAGAATTAAAATTCCCAAAAAAGGGGGTTAAAGTTGTTCGCTTGTTTTTGCCAAATCTTGTCCAACTGTTTACAGAAGGGAAGGTTTCTACCAAATTTCAAGTAAATCGGACAAAAATTGCAACCGCTAGAGTGCGAATACACACACACACACACACACACACACACACACACACACACACACACACACCATATATATATATATATATATATATAAAGTTGTTAGCGACCGTCAAAACGTGTTCAGGGGGTGACGTTAGGAACGTCTATGCTGGTTGCCGTGCGGGTCATGCTAATAGTTCACTTTTCCATAGAAAATTCACTAACATGTTGGTGGCCTATTTTTTTACTTGGCCCGTCCACATGGGCTTCGGGCTTCTGCGTGGAACGTATTAAGCAAAGCTCCGTCTTCATCGACGGATGTCATACAGGTGTGGTATACAGGATGCCATCTTTAGTGAGTTTCTGGCGTGGCGAACAAAGTTAAGGACCTGGGGACATAGCGGCGGCCCTGTTGTATGTTTGAATTCCAGTCTTGGCTATTCAATTTTATCAGTGTTGCTTAGCTTCTGTTGTAGCAGCTCTCCACTTGCTTTATTTGATAGACAGTACTGGAAAATTTACTTTCCAAAACTGGGATTCGTACCCTCAACCGGACTGCTATGGTGGAGTCCGTCGCTTTGACCACTACGCCAGCGACTCACATCCTACGACATCCTGTATGCCGTTGCTACTTGGAAATGATTTGGAAATATTATTTGGGATTGTAAATGTTAGTTATATAGTGTTAGGAATATATCTATGTTAATTTATAAAAACATTAGATAATTTTATTACTGGTAAACATCATTGCAGAGTAAATAGATTAAACAAACCAACGACCAAAAGTTAAATTAAATTAAAATATAACGAAGTTTTTGAGAGAGGAAAGAGCTGTTAATGTTAATTAGTTGATGCCAGTCGTGGTGGGCAACTGATAAACAGACTGTGTCGCTTCCTGTCTTTACTAAGCTAATTACAAATGTTACTTATATTTATTAAATTAGTCTTTACAAATTTTAATTTTGTTATTGTTATATACCTTTTTTTACCCTTTTAGTGGATGTAACTACCCTTTGAATAACATAATCTGGGTCCCTTGATTGGCGGAAAAATAATTTTAAAATAAAGGTGGGGATCAGTTTTTCCACTTGGATTTTCATCCCGTTTTAGGGATATGTGAACGTCCCGTGGGATAAAATGGGACTGTGGGATATTTTTTAGAACCTTCATTTTTATATTTTCACAGCTATGTACAATTGTGTTTCATTAATTCAATTTGTCATACATTTTCCAATCATAAAAACGGTACAATGGTAACATTCCTATATTCGTTTTTAAGCCTTGAAATCAAACTTGTATGTAAATCAAGCTTTTTAAGGTTTCGTATGTTGGGTGGAGCGAATGAGTTTACAACGTTTTAACTAACTTATAGCTTAGAGACCAGTGGTTTTGACAATATGTATTTTTGCATTATTTGTGTGAATATTATTGCTAAAATTAATCTGAAGTTAAAACTTAAAATCCAATAAATAAATACTTAATTCAAAAAAACCAACTTGCAATATATTTATTTATTTTTATCTAAAACCCAGGATTTCAAGGAGATTTAACAATTATACTTAATTATATAAAAATAATAGATACATATTTTTTAGAATCTCAGTGTTGAAAGGGGGAGGGGGTAATTTTAGGGATATTTCATAGCAGATGAAAGGTTTTACTGGGCTTATTTCGACAAATTCTGTGGGACATTCTTTACCGTGAAGTGTAATCATTTGGTAAGATGTACGCTTGTACCTTACTGGCTGGGTAGTACTACTGTGCAGTGGTTAGCGTTGCTCTCTTCATAACCTGAAGCTCGCCAGACCGATCTTGAGCAAATATCTGAGAAACGTTTGTGAAGGTTCGATACTGGATCCAGCTGCCATTGGTCATTGGGCTATTAATTAATGATCCTGGCTAAATAATTAGTGAGTGTTAGTCAGGAACAAGGCATCTCACCCATTCTACACTCAGCATTCATCTATGTTCGCCTTAAAATACGCCCTAGTTGCGTCGGCGTCTTACACACTGGTAAGTGGTTATAATTTGATATTATTTTGAATAAATTATTTTGTCATAGCATAGATGATGCTAATGCTAGAACACTTTTCATAACATAAATAATTGGGTTCTCATTACGTGGCGGAATGGGGTTCAAAACAGATCGGGCCCATTGGTTGTCCGACCACAACAAAGAACGGTGCCGCGGTCTCGCCGGCCGCCACTCGGTACTCTAACCACTACCGCAAATGCGGCGATAATTTATCACCGTATACGTTGACGTACTGCCTAATACTTTTTAATAGCTCGGCTAAAATTAATTACAGT
Organism: Allygus modestus; assembly: GCA_963675035.1. NCBI lineage: Eukaryota > Metazoa > Arthropoda > Insecta > Hemiptera > Cicadellidae > Allygus > Allygus modestus. The sequence goes on along the minus strand of OY776112.1, from coordinate 77,173,706 downwards.
CATATATTTAACTGAAACATAAGTGCATTTCCCAGGTGTTATTCTTTACGTTGTGTCACAAAAATCTCATTCTAAATATTTCAGTGTTTCAGAGTATATGGTTTTTATTTGTGGTAATATAATCCTGTTTAGACTTTTCTCTTTTTAGATACAGCCTCAAAACAAATTTATTATTCTGAAACAAGCCTCTAATTTTAAGTAAAAAGTAGAAAAAAGGCTCTTCACGAAACATAGAATATAGAATCCACCACTTAAAGCGAAGGGTTGTGTTGCTTATTTTCACTATCTCCACTTATTCTAAAGGTTATAGAAAGTATTTTTCAGAAAAATTGTAATTATATTTTGGTGTAACAATTCTTTTTGATACTCTCCTAACTCAAAAAGTTGTTTTACGAGTTTTGTATGTCTGTTGTCAACAAGTATTTAGACCTAGAGACCACATCACTGGTCCAATTCCGACGAAATTGGGTTTACATTTAGAATGGTTCCATGAACTAACTTATTTTCACCCCAAATAGCTCAAACGTGTTTGATAAAAATTTAGTGGTTAATAGTGCTTCAGGTCCTTTACAAAATTATCAAACTCATGTATATGAATACTTGGGGTTAGTAATTATAAGCTTAATAATCTTCGCAAACTTAATGTTTTATTTTACCAAAACTTTGGTTTCGACAGCATATACCCATAAACATTATAAAGAGAGTAACCAATTAAATCAAATATTTCTTGAAATTATTATTCTACGACATTGGTTTTTGTGGGAAATGTTACAGTAGTTTATAATCAATAATTTATCAGTTTAGAACATGTAATATATGTTGATACCCCAAACTCCAGAAATTTTCATTATTTATCTACGATATAAGAGTTTAGGAATCATAGGTAATAAATTAAATAGCATCTTGAAATAGTTTCTTGAGTAGCATAATACGTGTTGTTACAATCAACAGGATAAAAAAAACTACGTCTCACAACCTACAAAATATATTTACACTTATACTGTACTTACATACAAAACGGTAAATATACAAAAAGATGGTACAAGGCACCATCTTTTGTTATTTTTTTGGTCAAGGCCTTGTACCATATTTTTGGCTATTTACCGTCTTGTATGTAAGTACAGTATTAGTGTAAATATATTGTGTAGGTTGAGAGATGTACAGTAGTTTTATTTTATCCTGGTAATAAATTATTAGTATACAGGTTGTAGGTTGTCTACTGTCATGAGTGGCAATGTCACAAAGCTAATTAAATGCATTTTTAGTTTTTATTTGTCACTAAAGTGTCCAACTATAATAAATCAAAATATGCTATAATATTTTTAAATACAATATTATATAATCTTGACTAAGAAATGTTTAACAAGATATACATTATGAAATAGTATGAAATAACTCAAAAATGGGAATTTATGCTATTGTTCCAAGATACTTTAGAAAAAGAGTTACGTAAAAAGTAACAATAAATTAATCAATATAAAATAGGAATTAAAATTGTGATTTATTTTAGAAGAGAATAATGGCTAGCTGTGGACCCTATTTAACAATAAAAGAGGGAGATTAGGCTATAAATCAGCGATCACAAAAGTTTTAAACCTCCTAGCTAATCGGTCGCAAAATCTTTGTCCGTGACATTGGCAGCTTTTGAAAGGAGTTAGCGTCTTCTCTTGTTTAAAGTTGAGATCGCTGAAAGTAAATGTTAAATTTAGTGAACTGTCCACAACGTCCACCATCTATAATATCCAAACTTAATATACTTATATTAAAATAACTGTACTCAACCATGTACAGTAATGGCGTTTAGGTATCGTAAACACTTTTCACGATATACGTGCGGCCGTGAAGATTGGTATTTGTAGATAACTTTGTTTAGGTAATCATTTTGACATAATGTAATGCTTTAATTTGTCCCTGCTTATTTGTCAGTTCATAACGTACGAACTGCAGGAGTGACTGAGGAGATGTTTGGTAAGACGATTCTTACTACCCCAAAATCAGGCGTAGGCCAATCCCCGTTTCTTTAGCGCTCTTTCCCACTGCCTTTAAAAATTCCCATGTTAACCTTACTGATATTATTGCTTTCTGAACCCAACAAAGCTGAACTTAAACAGGAAACATGGGTAGGTGATTGTGATATATACTCGCATAGAGGTTATACATTTAGGTGTGGACCAAACTGGTTGTATTTGGTTTAAAAAGAGTAGGTATAAATTTATTTTAAGTCAAAAATGTAAACTAATCGTAGCTGATGATGTCGTCAATGTGACTTCTGCGGATCGTCGAATGAGGTTCATCAACAACTAACTGCTACACTCTAAAACGAATACGTTCTCACTTATTTCTCCAATATGTAGGCTAGCTGTTTTATTATATTAAATAATGGTGTTTGTGAGTTTTAAATTAGTTGGAAGGTCGTAGAGAGTAAGATTGTATTAAAGCTCGTATTAAAGGTGTAGAGGGGCTTTATATCTTCTAATGATCATTATTGTTTCAGTAGATTTTTTTAATAATGTTTCTTTGCATTTTAAACGAACACTAGAATCAGAAACATCTTAATATAATTTCTTCAAATATATACTCAATAGATTATCTAAATAACAAAATAATCTGTTCTCGAAATTGAAGACTTCAAGGGCATTTTGGGATTACGGTACTGTACATATAAGAAAGTAAATCGGAACGTATTCAATAAAGAGTGTGCGGGGCAGATAACAAGTATATATTTCCAACGAAAAGTCCAAATATGATTCGTATGCCAATCTTATCCTAGCTCTTACATCGTTTTTATTTCAATTGTTTTATAGGTAATCAAAATCTACATAGTTCAATATGAATAGGATAGTACATTTTTAAATTTTTGGTTCTATATAAGAAACAGTAGTAAATAATTTGCCTTTTATTGTTTCGCGTGTTAGTCGAATTCCTGTGATGAGAATTCGATTTCGAGATTGTTGTTTCATCGTCAAACCCTTCAAATGGTTTATAAAAATATAAACCACTTTATTTTCAATTTAATAAAGTACATACTACATCTTACAAGTTGCATTAGGTGTTAAAATGGAGATTTTGGCCAGAATTCAGATAAATAAATAAAAATAATTAAATAAATAATTTATTTTATTGGGGCAATTTTCAACAAGATGTTGCTTTACAAAATAACTCAAGTCAGTACAGTGGCATACAACAAATAGAAAAAAATCTGCCTCTAAGACCAGCTTGAGTTTTTCTTTGAGTGATCTGCAGCTCAGCACTTTAAACTTATTGCAAACCCCATTGTAAATCTGTGGGCCAAAGTATGAAAATGCATTTCTGCCCACTTCAAGTCTAACTTTGGGGACTTCGAGCATGCAGTCCTGGCGAGAGCGGCGTTCCCTAACCTCAGAGCGAGCCTGCAGCATTTCTCTTAAGTAAGGGAGTTCCAGAAGATAAAATCTGATTAACCAAGCAAGCGACATGGAATCGAAATATAACTCTTTTTGGAAACAGCTTTGCTAATGCCCTAACTGGCTGATATGGTCGAATTTTCTGAGTTCATGCACCAACCTCAACGTAGCATTTTGTAATCGTTGCAGTAGAACTGTGTTGTCCAAAGACAATCTGCTACCAGATAGTGTTTACCGTACTATATTATCGAGCACAAATAAAACCATAAGCGGTAGAAAAGTTTAATCTTAGATATATTACATAATTTACCATAAGTTTACTTTTAAATCGAATTTTCTCTAACAATAGGGGCATTGAAACTGGAAAATGGTATATTCGACCGTAGAGTGAATGTAATTACTGATTTTAAATTACTATTCATCCAATTGTAAAACTTCATTTGAAATAATTCCTTTCTCAATCATTAGTTTGCCTCAAACCCCATGTCATTACAAATACTAATCACCTATACTTAAATAAGCAAATAATTATCTTTGCTATACTGATAAATTAATTAATATAACATTTTAACTGCAAGTTTTGGGAAAAATATTTACTAACTTCAACGATTAACAAGGGATCTAGTTTAGCATAGTTGCGAGTTGGGCAGATAACATAAACTTGGGTTTGCGTTGTGTTAAAGACTTTAGCAATGCTTTATTATGATGGATATTTAGTAAAAAGTCTAAATCCCAAAGTAGGCCTAGCCTGACGCCATTTTATAAACAGTTACCAGGTTCTTTGTTTAAAAGAACCGGATCAGGTTCCAGATTCTGAAACGTAGTGAAACTATTTCCCCCCCTTATAGTGATAGCAAATGTCCGCACTCGTTTTTTAACAGTAACTAGGTTGAAGTCCGAAAGAATCGTAAAGATTTTTTAGTCGGCAAAATACGTTAGTAGGAGTCCCCAACTACAGGCGGGCCACCTGTGTTCATGCCGTCTCTCCGACTCTCCATACCATACTCTCCATACCATACTCTCCATACCATACTCTCCATACCATACTCTCCATACCATACTCTCCATACCATACCCTCCAGACCATACTCTCCATACCATACCCTCCAGACCATACTCTCCATTCCATACTCTCCATACCATACTCTCCATACCATACTCTCCATACCATACCCTCCAGACCATACTCTCCATACCATACCCTCCAGACCATACTCTCCATACCATACTATCCATACCATACCCTCCATACCATACTCTCCATACCATACTCTCCAGACCATACTCTCCATACCATACCCTCCAGACCATACTCTCCATACCATACTTTCCATACCTTACACTCCATACCATACCCTCCAGACCATACTCTCCATAACATACTCTCCATAACATACTCTCCATACCATACTCTCCATACCATACCCTCCAGACCATACTCTCCATACCATACTATCCATACCATACCCTCCATACCATACTCTCCATACCATACTCTCCAGACCATACTCTCCATACCATACCCTCCAGACCATACTCTCCATACCATACTCTCCATACCTTACACTCCATACCATACCCTCCAGACCATACTCTCCATACCATACTCTCCATACCATACTCTCCATACCATACCCTCCAGACCATACTCTCCATACCATACTCTCCATACCATACCCTCCAGACCATACTCTCCATAACATACTCTCCATACCATACTCTCCATACCATACCCTCCAGGCCATACTCTCCATACCATACCATCCAGACCATACTCTCCATACCATACTCTCCATACCATACACTCCATACCATACTCTCCATACCATACCCTCCAGACCATACTCTCCATAACATACTCTCCATACCATACCCTCCAGACCATACTCTCCATACCATACTCTCCATACCATACTCTCCATACCATACCCTCCATACCATACCCTCCAGACCATACTCTCCATACCATACTCTCCATACCATACCCTCCAGACCATACTCTCCATACCATACTCTCCATACCATACTCACATGCGAAGTGTATAATTCTTGTAAATACAGTGCACATATTTGTTTATATGCCTCTTATTTTTGAACCGTATATAGACTTATGTGGTTACAGTAATTCGTGAAGTGGTTTATCAGATTGGCAAGGAAGAGCGTATATGCGTTATATATATTAAACCTAGTCACAAATAGGATACCTGATGTTTTTCAACAATATGTCACTAACCATTTTGCAATACAGTATAACATACTTATATTACAGAGATCATATATTAGTGGTATTTCTAGTTTTTATCTTTCTACTTCCATACACAAAGCATCAATTTATCATGTAAATAGTGGTAGCAGTAAAACTGGACAGTGTTTCAAAAGAGTAAAGGGTGATTTCCTCTTGACAATCACTGTTTTTGTACCATTTTATGTGTATACGAACTAGCTATTGCAATTCTCGGCTTCACTCGGGGAAAATAACAGTTGTTTGGAACTATTTTGAATACTGAACATCGGTTTGAGTTACTAGATAATAGTTAATAATCTGAACAAATAACTAGTGAATGTCCATCCATAACAATAACATTATAACTTTTAAGACCTGTAGAGCGAAGCCCTAAGGTAAACCGGGATCAAAGTCCTTTATCTTCCTCATCTTAGACCTACGGAATCAGAGGGCTAAATTGCAACTGTCCATCATATCCGGAGTTTAGAGGACGAGTGAAGTTCATCCATGATAATCACACAGGACTTTCGTTTTATATATTAATATTTACTAAATTACCCACTTACAAAGGCAACTTACAATTTTATCCGAAGGCAAAAGTTATGAAAAATAATATTTATAACTATAGTAATTTGATCAGATTTTTATATTTATTGTTGGATTAAAATAATATCAAATGGCAGAGCTTTAATTTGTAATAGTAGCATAAGAAAGTTATACAATGCAAGCAAAATCTATCTACATGATGCCTGTAATTAACTTAAGACCTAGAAAAACTTAAAAAACACAAAAGTATTTGTCCGAGGAAATAAGAAGGTTTTTTAAAATAACATACGACAAAAAGCTGTGGAGTTTTACTGGTTCAAAATAAATTTGTCTGTTTAAAAAGACGCTCAAAATATAAACAAGGCTTCAGTAGGTAACCAATTTCTTCTCTCAAATATTTTTACTAAATAAATGTCCCCATATAAAACCCACGAAGTGTAAAATCCTATACCAATTCACTTACCTTGGCAGTATCAACATAAAATAAAAAAGATATCGTACTTAAAACTCTAAATATCTTCCGGTGTCCAAGGAATGTTAACGACGTAGCCGTAAATCCAAATAATCCTCTTGCAAAGTAGCGGGGGAATCTTGGCCAACAGAATAAAGGATTTGTGCACCACCAGGGAATTTATGGTTCTTACGAAATTCATGAATACTTTCTAAACAGTTCTGAAATAATTTCCAGACTTAATATAAGTCTGGTATTAAGACTGTTTTATTTACGAGATAAATGTTTACTATCAATTTATATTTGTTTATGGTAATTTATAAAGTGTGATATAATGCCATGATAAAGTATAACATAACATGAATACTACATAAACATATATTTTAATAATACATTATGGTGATTTTTGTAAACAGAACTCCTCTGTTATTTCTGAACCGATATAAAGGATTAAGGTATAATAAAGAAACGATACAACATTTAACTTACGATGACCTCATCTCCTTAGCTGCTAAGTTTATTAAAAAATGCCAAACTCAAAAATGTTTTAAAATTACGTCTCTGTTTTAAAATCCCTATAAAAATTGGGGATTTATACTTAAAATTTACAATTTTACCACCGTATTGGAAAATGGCTACTAAAACAAAAATGTAACGATTAATAAAGAATCCACGGATTTCGTTTAACAATAATTGTAGTAGATCCAATAGACTTCAAGCAAACCAGCTGGCACACTTATATCAATTACCCAGTACAATCGAACAGTAGTTTTTACTTTATTGGATAAAAGTTTAAATTAATATTCGAGAATAAATCTTGACAGTAAATAATGCAAATGTTGAGTAAACTTGACAACTCAATCCGAGAAAATGTATTTCCGCCCGATATCACGTGATATAACGCGGGGTTTTGTGTCTTGTTGGCTTTCCTTCCTGCTACATCAAGACAGTGTTCTGAATATTTCTCTTTTACGTCATATATTCAAGTGGATTTGCCATGCAAAGCTGACGAACTTGTAAATAACTAAGCAAAATATTTAACGCAAGAACAGAATATTAATTGTTTAGCCCTAAAAACAAATATTACTCTCAGTGGATTCTACCATTTCTACCATTTACCATTCAGTGGACACAATTCATTCTACCATTCAGTGGATACTACCATAACTTATATAGTTTTATTTGTAAGGTTTGTGTTAATCGATTGGCTTCCATCATTAAAGTGTTGTAAAGATGGCTTATCAAGGTGTTCCAAGGTTTTAACCGAAAATTCCAATGTAACAATTTGAAGGAAGCTTATAAAACACTATGAAATATATTCGATATTCTTCTCTATAACTATAGCCATAAATTATACGTAATCTTCACCTATAGGAAAGGATCGCATCCAATAAATTCAATTACACGGAATATTTATTGCCCTACTAAAACAGTACTACTTTTGCACTGTACTTAATACAACGCTATTGTATTTACTGTTAATAGGTCTTTTAACGCATATCATACTACTTAGTTCCTTGTAAATAGCCAAACTAAAGCTTGTTGCTTGATTTACATATAGCCTAAAGCTTAACATAAACAAATTATTCAACAGTATTTTATTCATAACTTAATAATTGAAATAACCCATACTTCCTATTATTGGTCTTTTTTTGAAACTGCTACAAATCGATGTGTGACAAATCAAACGTATACTTAAGGGTATCACTGAAAAAATTACTTTTATGTACTCAAGTAATATATATATCATCGGGTTTGCCATTCATTTAATTTATAATTTCATATCAGTTGTCTAATTTTTCACAATATTTGGATTTTTTACAATTATAAATCTCGCTTGTAATAAAAGATTGATGTAGATAAATAAGGTCTCGACAGAATATCAAAGGGACTTAGTCCTGCTTGATTATCACATGCATTCACAGATTAAAAATCAATATAAACCTGAAGTACCGACGACGTAGAAAGCAGATGAACATTTCCGAAGAGTTTTAATCTCTCAATCAGTATTTTGCTTATTTGTATGTATGTTCCTTTTAGAACGTTATTTATTCCTAGAAATTCCGAACTAGGATTATTATACTTCCAAAAACTCTTACTTATTTCCAGAAATCTTGGTAAATAGTATGTCACTATTATCCAACACCTCAAAACTAAACATTTTATAAATGTAAATTGACTGTATGAATACCCCCTGTATGAAATGTAGACAACCTACATTTCATTTCAACCTTAATTTTTCAGGGAATCTCTACATTTTATACAATACATTTTGTTATTTATGTAATCAACTCAACACCCTATTTTAATGTAAATTTCTCTTCAGATTGGGCGATTTGTCTGGTTTTCAAGTATTATGTGATGCATAATGTTTTTACCAAATTGCTTCAATGCTCCTACCACATTGTACCAATGATCGGACATTTTTAACAAAAGATGTTACACCCACTGACACTTATATAAATACAGATACCAACAAAAAGAAAAATACAAAAACGACGAAAAAATACAAAGTCAAACACAAAACGTACGTAAGCTTCTTGTTATTTGTGTGGACGAATAATTTTTGGCACCTTGGGATCTAAAAAAAACAATTATAAAGGTTCCGGGAGTAGGTCTTACCATGCTTCGGTAATATCTCCTTCCCAATACCTAAAAATAGATCGGAAACAAAACAAAAAACTAAAAAACTTTCCTTCTACAATTGAGAGTTTAGCAACGTAAGGGAGGTGATTTATACCACTCAGTGATATACTCCCTCTACAACCAACCAATCCCTTGACTGATAACACACTGCTTATCACTACATGGGTGTTTTGTTTCCCTAACAAAGCTGTCACGTGATTTGTTATGTCTTATTGGTTCTAGCCACAGCAAAAGTTTTATTTATTTTGTTTGAACGAATATCATCTTTTTCTTTATTCCCTAAGTATTTTAGTGCAGGCAGCCACTTTTTTATTGCAAAGTAAATTTTGACGTTTTAGGTGTAAATTTAAATAGATTCTCCTAAAGATGTTTAGGAAAGAATTGATTTTCTCCTCAGTGAGAGATCGATAGCACAATTTCCGGTTTAGACGTTTCAATTCCGTTTACGAACCAACGATCACATAAGACCAATAAATAAATACCCCTTGTATAAAATGTAGAGAACCTAAATTTAATTTCAACCTTCATTTTCAGGGAATCTCTACATTTTATATAATACATTTTTATTTGTGTAATCAACTCAACACCCTATTTTACGGTAAATTTCTCTTCAGATTGGGTTATTTGTCTGGTTTTCAAAACTATCTGTTACGAACAGACTTTTGATTCCGAGAGCTGAATTAAGCTATCTCATTACTGGGATAAGGCGAGACTAATCACTATCGAAATAAAAATAGAATTGCTATTTACATAAGCACAATCCTCAATAAGAATTTCCTGTGCAACTGTAAGACTGATATGGGATTTCGATTTGGATTTTATGTATTTGCGGCAAACTCCAATTTACATAATACAATATTTTTGATACAGTACAAGTTTGATAACATACAAATTGATTGTACAACACAACAACAACTTTCACCAAATAATCTTTATTTTAAAATCTGTGCTTATAGTCCAGTAGCTGACAATACTTCTGTGTGCAAACACCCGGACAGAGAATATTCCTGCAGAACTAGTTAGTTGGCTGTATAGGAAGGTAAAAAAACTTGGATGGACATTTCCTAACGCCCACGTTTTATCAGAATGACGCCATTCAAAATGGCTGCCAATTCTTATGTTTTCCTGCATAAATTTACTAAAACTAGAACCACCACCATCAATCTGGATAAAGCAAGCCGAGAATATATTAAATTTATTTTTAAGTATTTCCCTAATATAGAAATACTATTTTTTTTTAATCCGATAACGAGTTTTCTGCCATTTTGGACAAACATCCGCCATTTTAGCGAATTTCCCCTATAGGGAAGAAGCTATTACCGTAGGTCTCATGGTAAGACTTAAGCCCGAGACCATGGTAATTTTTTGTTTTGAGGTCCCCAGATGCTAAAAACACTATTCATTCAAATTTATATATATTTATATATATATATCTCTATATATAAATTTATATATATATGTATATATATATATGTGTCCATGAATGCGATAACTTGAGTAAAAAACGTCCGATTTCGATGAAATTTGGCTCAAATGTGTAAAGTAACATTCATGACTTTAAGTTCGAAAACCAGAAAAATCGGACCATGGGAAAGGGGGCTTATGGGGGTTTTAAATTTTCCAAAAATTGTTTTTTGCATTTTTCACCCTCAAATTATTAAAAAACTTAATTTTGGTTTTGACCATGAGAGCTTAAAAAAACAAATAATTTAGTATTTTGAATTATTAACCTAGGTTAAGCGGTTGCGGAGAAAATCCAAAAAACGTACTCATAAAATCTCCCATGGTAATCTTATGGGAAAAATATTTTTGGCTTTTCCTCAGTTCATTTTAATGTAAACTTCACATTTGCTTTTACCAATCAGTTCAGCTCCACAAAACAATAATTTTCGTGTTCAATTTGTGAACCTACACCCAACCGTTTCAGAGATATTCAAAGTGCTAAACACAGTACGTTGTCCAATGTTATCCTTATGGAGAATAAATAAAATTTGATATCTCGATTATTTATGAATGTATATTGATGAAACTTGGTATATGGATTCACGTAGTACTGGTATATTGATATTTGCACAACAAATTATTGTTTTGTTGATTATCCCCTTAGCAGCAAACCTGCGTATTCAGCCCCCATGTTATTCTTAAGGAGAATAAATAAAATGTAATGACTCCCTTAATTATGAACATAAATTAATAAAACTTGGTATGTGGCTTCATCTTGTTGAGTTATATTGATATTTGCAAAAAAAACTATTTTTGTTGGTTCCTTGTTGCAGCAAACCTGCGTACTCAGCCCCCATGTTATTCTTATGGAGAATAATTAAAAAGTTATATAGCGCTTATTTATGATTGAATATTAATGAAACTTGTATGTGGTTTCGTCTATTAAAATTCTATTTATATTTGCATATAAACCAACTGTTTGTAATCCTTGTTTCAGCAAACCTACGTACTCATCACTAATGTTATTCTTATGGAGAATAATTAAAATTGTATATATCGCTTATATGTGAATATATTTTTATGAAACTTAGTATGCGGCTTTATGGTGTATTAAGACATATATTATGCATTGGAAATTCGCTGAGTACGCAGGTTTGCTGCGACGGGGGTATTTAATTTAAGAAAGTCTTTATTTAAAAGCACATTGTAGAAAAAATACTCATTGTAAAAGCTCAAACTTAACGTAGAATGACATTTTCTATTGTATTCCATTGCTCGTTAGATTTACTATCCGGAAATATAGGGTGAACTTAACTAAGTAAAAGGCGTTTTATTTATATAGTAATTAAAGAAATACTAATTACCAAGATAGTTTGTTAAGCACTATGGGCTTGATGAGTGGTATATTCAGTTTATAACTGTACAAGAATTATCGTAATATTAAATAAGCTTTTTAAGTGTTGGCCGTATTAATTTAGGTTCCGCGACATCCGGGTACAAGACCGGTTGACGATAAATAGACGTGGGGGCCATAAAATCTTGCCCAGCGACAATCGGGTACATGTGACATGTCACAAAACCGGTTGACGAGGGTTGGACGTGGAAGCCATAAAAACTTGCCCAGCGACAATCGGGTACATGTGACATGTTATAAAACCGGTTGACAAGGGTTAGACTTGGGAGCCATAAAAACTTGCTCAGCGACAATCGGGTAAATGTGACATGTTACAAAGCCGGTTGACGAGGGTTAGACATGGAATCCATAAAAACTTGCCCAGCGACAATCGGGTATATGTGACATGTTATAAAACCGGTTGACGAGGGTTAGACATGGAATCCATAAAAACTTGCTCAGCGACAATCGGGTAAATGTGACATGTTACAAAGCCGGTTGACGAGGGTTAGACATGGAATCCATAAAAACTTGCCCAGCGACAATCGGGTATATGTGACATGTTATAAAACCGGTTGACGAGGGTTAGACATGGAAGCCATAAAAACATTGCCCAGCGACAATCGGGTACATGTGACATGTTATAAAACCGGTTGACGAGGGTTAGACATGGAAGCCATAAAAACATTGCCCAGCGACAATCGGGTATATGTGACATGTTATAAAACCGGTTGACGAGGGTTAGACTTGGGAGCCATAAAAACTTGCTCAGCGACAATCGGGTGAATGTGACATGTTACAAAGCCGGTTGACGAGGGTTGGACATGGAAGCCATAAAAACTTGCCCAGCGACAATCGGGTACATGTGACATGTTATAAAACCGGTTGACGAGGGTTAGACATGGGGGCCATAAAAACTTGCCCAGCGACAATCGGGTACATGTGACATGTTACAATACCGGTTGACGAGGGTTAGACATGGAAGCCATAAAAACATTGCCCAGTGACAATCGGGTAAATGTGACATGTTACAAAACCGGTTGACGAGGGTTGGACATGGAAGCCATAAAAACATGCCCAGTGACAATCGGGTACATGTGACATGTTCTAAAACCGGTTGACGAGGGTTAGACATGGGGGCCATAAAAACTTGCCCCAGCGACAATCGGGTACATGTGACATGTTATAAAACCGGTTGACAAGGGTTAGACATGGGGGCCATAAAAACTTTCCCAGCAACAATCGGGTACATGTGACATGTTATAAAATCGGTTGACGAGGGTTAGACATGGAAGCCATAAAAACTTGCCCAGCGACAATCGGGTACATGTGACATGTTATAAAACCGGTTGACGAGGGTTAGACTTGGGAGCCATAAAAACTTGCCCAGCGACAATCGGGCAAATTTGACATGTTATAAAACCGGTTGACGAGGGTTAGACTTGGGAGCCATAACAACTTACTCAGCGACAATCGGGTAAATGTCACATGTTACAAAACCAGTTGACGAGGGTTAGACATGGAAGCCATAAAAACTTGCCCAGCGACAATCGGGTAAATGTGACATGTTATAAAACCGGTTGACAAGGGTTAGACATGGAAGCCATAAAAACATTGCCCAGCGACAATCGGGTACATGTGACATGTTACAAAACCGGTTGACGAGGGTTATCTTGGGAGCCATAAAAACTTGCTCAGCGACAATCGGGTAAATGTGACATGTTACAAAACCGGTTGACGAGGGTTAGACATGGAAGCCATAAAAACTTGCCCAGCGACAATCGGGTAAATGTGACATGTTATAAAGCCGGTTGAGGAGGGTTAGACATGGGGCCATAAAAACTTGCCCAGTGACAATCGGGTACATGTGACATATTATAAAGCCGGTTGACGAGGGTTAGACATGGGGGCCATAAAAACTTGCCCAGCGACAATCGGGTACATGTGACATGTTATAAAACCGGTTGACGAAGGTTAGACTTGGGAGCCATAAAAACTTGCTCAGCGACAATCGGGTAAATGTGACATGTTATAAAGCTGGTTGACGAGGGTTAGACATGGGGGCCATAAAAACTTCCCAAGCGACAATCGGGTACAAGATCTGTCTGGGCCATGACTAGCCGGGTTCAACCATGTTTACAGATTTCAATTCCCTTACAACACCCTATTTACATCAATTTTACTTTATTCCAAATTATAAAGGACTTAACTCTAATTAAATTGACGTTCAATGTTGTTTTGTAAATATTAATTGAATATGTAAATGAGTTGTTATAGTGGAATGTATAGAGATCGCATCAACTCAATACGCGCAAAAAACCTTTCCTTTGAGAGATGTCAGGTGTTCCTGTAATAATCCATTTAAAAGCATTCGGCTTTACTGTTTACAAAACAATATAACTGTACACAACAAGAAAGTACATTTATGCTTCTGATTATAGGACCGGATTGGATTCAACTATTAACCTAAAAAAGGACTTGCATTGTTTTCTCTTTATGCTTCAACCTAATCACACTTTTGAGCTCTAACTAAGTGGGCTGTTATTTAAAAAACAATAATTTTGAGCGGAAAAACTGTTTGATAATATAAAAGTAGTCACTTATGTTATGTTTTAACCTCCTTAAAAAATTAGGCATACTTTTATTTTCCATTTACCTAACGTAATGAACGAATCCAGATCCTATAGTGACTTTGTTTATTTATTTATAACCAAAAAGAAAAATAAAGGTTTTATCCATAGGTACTATATAAAATGGGGAGTAGTATTATTCAACTAAATATTTTGAGGTTTTATAGGATTTATATATAATTCCTTTAGTAGCATGATACGAGTTGTTACATCTAAAGAGGATGAATAAAATGCGTCTTACAACACTACAAAGTATATTTACACCTATACTGTACTTGCATACAGGATAGTAAAATATGCACAAGGATTTTTAATTTTTGCATTTTGGCCCACACTAATCATGTACCTAAGTGTGAAAATGCCTAAGTATGCTGATAACCTGCTCATTTCCAAATAATTTATCCTTAACTACTTACAGTATACAAGGTTAATTAAAGGTTTACTTAAATATGTGGACGTGACGAAAATGAGTATCAAATTGTGTAGAATAAACTAAGTAATATATAAAAAGGTAGGCTTACAACAAATATAAACAAAGACAAATTAACTACGCCAAAATCAGTAACAGTGAACATTTAAGTGTGGACATTTTCCGACTTGACTGTTTTAAAAATAGATTCATAATAAACGGCTTATAAAAGCCTAGGATTTTCTTCATCAATCTATGGTAAGTTCATTATCACTATGTCATTGAAATAATTCGTCAATCTAGTAGCTGAAGGCGGAACAGGCTTGAACATTCGGCCGAACATTATTCCGAATATTTACTGAACATTCCGTCCAGTATGTTCCCGTATGTATTCAAAAGTTCGTGTTCGCGAGAAGTGTGGACCACCTTTAGACTTAACCTATAATCCTTTCACTTGAACTGTCCACTTCCACCAAGAAATATGTTATTTTTTATGGTATTCATTTTATTTTGCTACCTCACACACTTTCTCTCATTTTATCGTTATTATAAAGTTAAATTTTATAATTTATATTGTTTTAAAAAATCGTTTTTAAAGTTCAATAATGTCTTCTTAGAAATTCACTCATTGATCAAATTTATCGAATGCTGGTATTTGTCGACTTTTCTCATTTTTTCCAAAGTTACAAATTAGCACCATATATGCTTCGTATGAAAAAATGAGCGTCCAGTCCAACGTTTTTTTCATCGGCACGAAATTCCCCACAGTTTTTCTGCAGCAGAAGTTCACAAACCAAAATCAAGTCAGGCCCAATAGCAGCAGCAGCAGCAACTATAGCAGCAGCTATAGTTGAGTTTCGTTCATTAATTAATTTCGTCGGAACATCCAAACATTTAATCCATATGTATCTTCTTAAAATTTATATATCTCTAATCTAAAAAACGATAAAACAATAATCTTGAATTGAGCAATCAGTTTTAGCGAATTTCACCTATAGGGAAGAAACTATTACCGTAGTCGGCATGGTAAGACCTAGGCCCGGGACCATGATAACTTTTCGTTTTGAGGTCCCCAGATGCCAAAAAACCATTCGTTCAAAACTGTACATATGCTTTAATATAATAGTAGCCCTTACCAGTGAATCGAATAACAATTTCACATATATATACATATATGTGTGTGTCCGTGAGCATGATAACTCTCGTAAAAATAATCCAATTTTGACAAAATTTAGTATAAACGTGTTAAGTAGCATTTATAACATTAAGTTCGAAAACCGGACAGATCGACCTATCCGAAGGGATATTTTGGGGAGGGTTTCTACCCCAAAAATAGTTTTTTTGAGTTTTTACACATAATTTTTGAAAAAGTCAAATTTTAGTTTTTCGATTGGAATCAGCTTAAAAAGACGCACAATTTGGTGTTTTGATCTTTGCTCTACGTCAAATGGTTACAGAGATATTGAAAGTGCTAAACACAGTACGTTGTCCAATGTTATTCTTATGGAGAATAAGAAAAATTGTATATCTCGCTTATTTATCAACTTATCCTGATGAAACTTGGTATATTGCTTCACATCGTTGTGGTCTATTGATATTTGCACTAAAAAACATTTTTAGGCCGACAGTTTCCGTAGCAGCAAACCTGCGTACTCAGCCCCCATATTATTCTTATGGAGAATAAGTAACGTGTCATCTCCCATAATTATGAACATGAATTAATAAAATTTGTTATGTGCCTTTACACACTTGAGTTATATTGATTTTTGGTTAAAACCACATTTTTTGTGTTCCTTGCTTCAGCAAACCTGCATACTCAGCCGCCATGTTATTCTTATGGAGAACAATTCAAATTTCATAAATCGTTTATTTATGAATGTATATTGATGAATCTTGGTATGTGGCCTTATGTGGTATTAAGATACATAAATATGCTTTGTAAATTCGCTGAGTACGCAGGTTTGCTGCTACGGGGGTATTTATTAATCAAAATAATCTTACTATGACATTAGATTTGTTTATAAACAACAAACAATAATAACAATAATCACATGTTACTAGTTTTTAGGGTTATGTTTTATATTATGTTTAATATAAACATAATATAACCTATGCACTCCCCTCGCCCATCGGCAGAATGGTTTTTGTCAGCTGGTCGAGAGGAAAGGTTTTTCTGCGTGATCTGGTCCTGAGAATTTGCCTTAAAAGACTGTATTTGCAAGGGAGCACTCTTGACTCTACTCCACAGAAAAAGCGTTGACCCCGAGGTTCGAGAGAGCCGTGTCTTGGAGAGAATAGCCGCGTGATTTTGAACAAACTGACTGGCTTTTCGAGCAAAGCTTGATCTCTCAAGTGCTTGAGCAAATGTAGCTAACTTATCAAACATAACATTGTGATCGCGAGGGAAGCCGCGACGGGCTACTAGTATTGTTTAAAATACTATCCAAACAAACATTACATTTCAGGCTAAGATAATGGCCATTTACTAAGAAATGCTCGGTCCTCCCACTACTTTAATCTTTTCATGGGCTTAGGAAAAAATTATAATTGATTTAAAGGAAAAGAAACCTGTAAACATGGTTATAACTCTTACCCTTGTAATGGGTCGAAAACCCTAGTAGCAATTAAATAATAACCTAATAATAATCAAATAAATACAATAAAACATCGTAAAGTAATATTAAAATATAAAGTCAGAAGACAGTTGAGATTTATTCGGTAACTTCCAACGGTCAAATATATTCCAGTTACAACGAGAAAGACGGTGCTTCACAGTAGACGGGGAGTCAAAAATTACAGTAACGTAAGTTACTGACCGTGATACTGAGCGCAGTACGATCTACGGTTCAGGCCACGGTACTCTAGAGTCAAATGTCATTGGTCGAGGGTAGTCACGTGGTTAGTTCCCTTATAACCCGACCACCGCGGCCGCGGGGGCAGTTCCTCAAGCACCGTCGCGGTGTGAACCCGCGAGTCGACACCGAGGCCTAGTGCCTGTTAGACGTAGGGTGTGTTAGAGTTGTCAGTAGTCAGTTCCTCAAGTACCACCGACGAGGTGTGTGCATAGTCGTCAGCTACATTTCTTGCCGGGCAAGTCGCAGCCCTCAGCTACCACTCTTGCCGGGTTAGCCCGTAGTAGTCGATCACTCATTACCGAGGCCTAGTTGCCATCTATAAAGTCATCGCCGATTACCCGTCCTGGGTAAATACATTCAGTTAGTTCTCAGTAGTAGGCAAATTCATTCGAGAATAATAGTTTGTCGATACAGATGAAAGTCGATAGTGATAATAGTTTGCTACGTATCCGGCCTATGAACATTACAATATTACCAGTGGCGTAGGTAAGACTTCGTTAATAATTCGAGACTGTTGGTGTGCGAGCGTGTTACATATTAAACGCAAGACACTCTGATCTTCATATTAACACTTAAACTTCGCCGTGTTGCAAGCAGCGTGTGCCGTAACTCCAAATAAGAACTATGTTAATGAACAATCGTCGTGATCATTCAGCCGTGGCCGTTTCTCCAGTAAGGCGTCATGCGGTAGTCCACTCCACCAACTTCCGAGACATCACAGCGACCAGAGTAAATCAAAGCTAAGTCCTCCTTCACCATTCAGTGAACTATATAGAGTGTGATTTTCTGTTTAGAATAATATTAGATTTGTAATTAGAATTGATAACCATAATAACTGTTTTAGTATTCAATGTATTGATTTTTCAATTGACATAAAATTAAAGAAACTCTGATTTTGCAATTTAACTTTTGTTTTCATTTTAAATACTCTTAAGTTCAAATTAATATTAAAATTAAAATAACGACCCTGAGATTAAGAATAAATAATGAGCTGTGCATAAAATTGACTGATCTTGTGGACATCAAAAATTAAACTGAGACCCAAGTCAGTACAATAACAAATTTTACATTTAAAAATAAGTAAGAAGCATGTGATACCATCTTCATAATGGCGCTCAAACTGTGAGGCAATAAATCGATAGACAGACCTTCTTCATAATGGCGCCCAACGTGGGGCGATAATTTATTTATAATAAATTATCAAAAGAATCTAGTATTTTTTAGTAAAAGTAAAATTTTTTGTTAAAGTAATTTTTGAATAAAGTAAAAATGTCAAGCAAAAAGGATAGGATGTTTAATGTAAGTATAGATAATTATGTAAGGGTTCTGTGGCGTAAGCTAAGACGTACAAAATGGTAGTGATAAGGTAGGTGTGTAAATGAATAAAATGGGAGACGATGTAAAAAGTATGAATATGGGGGGTGATAAGTTGTTGTCTGGTGTGTTACATAACCAGTCAGATAATGTAAAAGTAGGAGTGAGTAATGTAGTCAAACAGCCACAGTTATCAGACGTGATGGCTATGTTGCAAAAAATCAGTGACCAAATAAAAAAAGATACTCTTCAAATAAAAAAAAATACTCTTGAAATGAATAAAAGTTTTATGGACCAGATGAATAAAGGTCTTAATGAAATGAAAAGGGAAGTATTTAGTAAAATGGATGAGAAATTTGATAAAATTTCAGAATATAACCAGTCTGTCATTAAGCAATTAGCTAGCGAAGCTGCAGCTGTTACTCCTAAAGTAAAAGTAGTGAAAGGAGAAATATGTACTCTTAATAGTGAGGAAAATAATATAGGACAGGGGGTGAAATGTAATATTCAGTCACTCAATGTTGAAAGTACTAAAATAATAGACCAACATTGTAGTAAGATTACTGCTAAGCTTAGTAAACATTGTAATAAGATATACAAGTTTAAGTCAGGTTTCGAAGTGGAGTTAGGAAGATGGAATAAGGAGTTTAAGGCGGAAGTAGCAGCGCAATTAATAAGCGAAGTAGAGGTATCACAGTATACGGAGAAAGTAGAGGAAGTATATAAGTACGTAATGAAAGTAGGAGAAAGAATAATAGGGGGTAGATTTGAAGTAGCAAATGTGCGAAGTGAAGTAGGGAATGAAGTTTCAAGGTTCAGGAGTAAGCTAGGTAGTATTAAATGTAAGGGCGATAAAGCGAGACCATCAGGTAATTATCGACCTAATCAGAGTGTACCATATAGCCGTAAACACACAAGAAGTATAGTATGTCGGGGCGATAAGGCGGTGCGTTCTGGTAATTATATACCTAATAAAAATAAGTGTGTACTGAATAGTAGTAGATTAGAAAGAAGTAGAATGAGGTTTCAACAGTGTAACACCATGAATGACGAGTGTAGTGAGGAAAGGGAAAGTAACTCTAATATATAATTTGAAATAATAAGATTTAGGACAGATAATAAAAAGGTTAACAAGTTAAAAAACAAATCAAGATTATAGTAAAATAAAGTATAGCTAAGCATTGAACATTTTTAAGTATTATCAAATAGTTTTGAAGCAAGATTAAGTAATAGATTATTAAACTTAAATACGAAACGCTCACAGCGAAAGAAAATTTAGATTAAATTTTGTGCAGTTAAACGCGTAAGGAATAAGGAAGATTCGGGCAAAATATATGTTGACCTAGTCTCTCAGCTGACAAGGCTATTTTTAGAACACGCACACACACAGACACACACTCACGCACACACGCGGAGCACTCAGCTGATATCGGTCGGAGTTAGAATAACAAGTTTTTATAAATGAATGAGCGAATGAAATGAAGTGATTCTCCAAATAATAACTTAAGTTAACATTTAATAAATGGGCTCTTTTTTGTTGAGTACGATGTTTGATTCGTGCCCTAAAACGAACCAAAACAAGATACAGAACCATATGCGGAACGATTTTATCGTGAAGCATATTGGTGGACAAAAGAAACAATTTTATTAGTAATATATATGATCCATTAGTAATATTAAAAGTAAAGTAATGAGAGCAACTTGAAAATGTAAAGTAATAAATAAATGATTTAAAATATACAAGAGCTAACTGAACGTATTGTAATGTATGACAACTGAAAAAGATAAAATTGTTTCTTAAACTTAACATAAACCGGACAAGACAAAATCTAGACACTAGATAATTGTAAGATTCCCAAGCCGAACAGTTTGGTGAACACGGACTTCGTGAGACAAGATGTAAATACATGCAGATGTTCTGTATAAACAACAGACAAACGCACAGACAGTCGCGTTGTACGATTACAAAAATGCGAGCTACGGCCCAGATGTTTTTTAGCTGACGGGAAATGAGTCATTGTTTAGGTGAGTCAACTCACCGTGGGATAGTTTGTAGGAGGAGTTGAAAATGATTTTTAAGTTATAAGGTGATAAGTAAAATAGTTTGTAATAAGTTGATAGATGTTCTACTGTCTGTTAAGAAAAAATTAGTTGGCGGTTCGAATAAAATATGTTTAGGGATCATTGATAATTTAGATCTGGAAACTATAATAAATAGTTTTTGAGACAAATAGTCTCATGAAAATATTGAAATATTGTTGAGGAAAGCTATAATAAATAGTTTGGAGGCAAATAGTCTCAGAAAAATGTTGAGGTATTGTTAGAGGAATGGTGGGTTAACAATTTATGGAAACTATAATAAATAGTATTGGAGACAAATAGTCTCAAGAAAAAGATTGGAGTATTGTTCGAGGAATGGTGGGTTAACAATTTATGGTGTTAGTGGAGTTCGATTGTCAGATAGGAAATAATTTAAATAAAATAAACTGACAAATTCGAATAAAAATGTTGAGGAGATCTATGATAATTTGTATGTAGGGATTAGCTATGCTAGGTAAAAAGTAAGTGGCTAGTAATCTCACTACAATGTTGAGGCGCAATGGCGGACGAAATCATAATATACCAAGAAGGATATTTATGTATGTTTATGGACAACCAGATAGGTTGAAGAAACGTGTTTATATAAAAAATACCAATATGAAATGTTGAAGTAGAATCATGATGCGTTAGTGCACAGATATCTAAATAGCGATGAAATGATAGTAAGAGGACTAGGAGAATAAATGTACCGATATAATGGTTGAGTAGGTGAATATATATAAAATATGAAGGGTTTATAAAATGTAATGTATTTTCAGATGTATTGAATATTATTATAACTTGTTTCTTGTTAGAGGTTTAAGGTGAAAGTGTTTGATTATATTAATAAGATGTTTTGATTAAGAGTAATTAAGGGTCATATGATACTCTTATGCAGGGTATAGTAAATGAAAAATGTATATATATAAATATATATATAAAAAATATAATATAAAAAACATAACAAATTTTTAGATTTTAAAATTTCTTAACCTGAAATAGTAGAGGGAGTTTGGTGATTCTGGTCGGGTACAAGTAGGTCATTAGGTTAAGTGCCACTGAAACCCGAGGTTAGGTAGTAATTAAGGATTATTGTTTAGTTTAAGGATGAACACTATAGATATGTTTAGTAGTGAGTGCATCGTATGGACGTTCTTCAAGAATGTGATTTGGACTTTTCCATTCAGGAAATGTTTTGGACATTTAAAAAAATGATGTATTGTTAGTTATAAGAGGGTATATATGTTTTATGATGATGAAGGGTATTGTATTTGATTTTTAAATATGTGTTAGACTCGTAAGAAATTGTTTAGTTTAAGGTGATTATTGTAAAGGACAATGAATGGTGAAAGGATAGTTGAATTTTTCATAAAATTTTGAGAAATTTTCTTCAAAATCCAAGGGGGTATCTGTAATGGGTCGAAAACCCTAGTAGCAATTAAATAATAACCTAATAATAATCAAATAAATACAATAAAACATCGTAAAGTAATATTAAAATATAAAGTCAGAAGACAGTTGAGATTTATTCGGTAACTTCCAACGGTCAAATATATTCCAGTTACAACGAGAAAGACGGTGCTTCACAGTAGACGGGGAGTCAAAAATTACAGTAACGTAAGTTACTGACCGTGATACTGAGCGCAGTACGATCTACGGTTCAGGCCACGGTACTCTAGAGTCAAATGTCATTGGTCGAGGGTAGTCACGTGGTTAGTTCCCTTATAACCCGACCACCGCGGCCGCGGGGGCAGTTCCTCAAGCACCGTCGCGGTGTGAACCCGCGAGTCGACACCGAGGCCTAGTGCCTGTTAGACGTAGGGTGTGTTAGAGTTGTCAGTAGTCAGTTCCTCAAGTACCACCGACGAGGTGTGTGCATAGTCGTCAGCTACATTTCTTGCCGGGCAAGTCGCAGCCCTCAGCTACCACTCTTGCCGGGTTAGCCCGTAGTAGTCGATCACTCATTACCGAGGCCTAGTTGCCATCTATAAAGTCATCGCCGATTACCCGTCCTGGGTAAATACATTCAGTTAGTTCTCAGTAGTAGGCAAATTCATTCGAGAATAATAGTTTGTCGATACAGATGAAAGTCGATAGTGATAATAGTTTGCTACGTATCCGGCCTATGAACATTACAATATTACCAGTGGCGTAGGTAAGACTTCGTTAATAATTCGAGACTGTTGGTGTGCGAGCGTGTTACATATTAAACGCAAGACACTCTGATCTTCATATTAACACTTAAACTTCGCCGTGTTGCAAGCAGCGTGTGCCGTAACTCCAAATAAGAACTATGTTAATGAACAATCGTCGTGATCATTCAGCCGTGGCCGTTTCTCCAGTAAGGCGTCATGCGGTAGTCCACTCCACCAACTTCCGAGACATCACAGCGACCAGAGTAAATCAAAGCTAAGTCCTCCTTCACCATTCAGTGAACTATATAGAGTGTGATTTTCTGTTTAGAATAATATTAGATTTGTAATTAGAATTGATAACCATAATAACTGTTTTAGTATTCAATGTATTGATTTTTCAATTGACATAAAATTAAAGAAACTCTGATTTTGCAATTTAACTTTTGTTTTCATTTTAAATACTCTTAAGTTCAAATTAATATTAAAATTAAAATAACGACCCTGAGATTAAGAATAAATAATGAGCTGTGCATAAAATTGACTGATCTTGTGGACATCAAAAATTAAACTGAGACCCAAGTCAGTACAATAACAAATTTTACATTTAAAAATAAGTAAGAAGCATGTGAGACCATCTTCATAATGGCGCTCAAACTGTGAGGCAATAAATCGATAGACAGACCTTCTTCACCCTGAGGGCTGTGAACCCCTGTGGGCTATCCGCGGCCCAGGTCCAGATCTTGTACTCGATTGTCGTTGTACCTGATTGACACGACGCCATTAATTTACACAGTTTAGTTCCTCTGAAATTAATAATGGATCCAGAGAGGGGAGGCTAAGTGAGGCTGAAGTAGGGATGTATAATACACCCCTACTGGCTGAACGTAGGCCCGTTGTTGTCGGCGCCGCGCCGGGTTGGCGGTCTTAGTGAGGCTGAGCAGTAACTGAAGTGTTGAAGATGCAATACGGAAATGATGACGTATAATTCAGTTTTAAATAAAATAATACATGGAGTATATAAGTTCCTAGTAAAGGACCAATAGTAAAGTCGACAAATGACCTATGTGAGTCTTCTTGCATTAATATTGAATGATGTTTAATGGTTTTATATATAGTTTTGTTATATTATAAGGGCAAGTCGTCAAGTTCAGAAAATTGTGTATATTCTTTTTTTACTTTTCAATACTGAAAAAATGACGCAGCAAACCTATGTAAGACCTTCTAAGCAAATTCACAATATAAATATATATGTCTCAATATCTTATACAGTCTCTTGCCAAGATTAATCAAATCAACAAAGTTTTTCAAAAGCCCTCCGTAGCATTTTTAGTGTCCGTTAAAGCGTTAGATTCTCTTGGAACCTACGTTGGGAAAAAAATAGTTTTGACATCTTTATGAAAGCTGCGGAAGAAATGGGAGGAGCTAACTATTTTATGAAACTCCATGAAAACATTATAAATCTAAAATCAATTTAATCAAATTGTAATAGTAACAAATTAATCTTAAAACAAATAAACAAATAATATAGGGACCTCACTGGAGTGAGCTGCCGGGAGCCACAACTACGTGGCTACGCCACTAAATACGGCCCTGGCTACAGGTGTATTTTGCGGATATTAATAAATCACAAACAAAAGTAGCCAAGTAGGCCCTATCATATTTAGTCAATAAATTTTCATAAATAAACAATGAACAATATTGTAATTGTAATGTATTGTATAGTTGTAATATAAAGTCCAACCTATTCTCTGTGAGGATGGCATTGGACAGTGTTGTTACTTTTAGTTTGTTCTACATCTTAATAACCAGTTGACGTAGGGCTATTTTTTCAAGTACTAAATTGATTGTTTTTTTTTTAGTCTGAGTTGAATTATGCCAATTATGTTTTTTTCCAGTGTAAACGTTTAAACAAACTTAATTGTAGGTAGCATAGATCTTACCACGCTGAAAAAGGAATAAGTTATTCCTTACAGGAGAAACTCGCTATTAAATAAAGACACGTTTTAATTTGTTGGGTTATACAAATATTTGTATAACCTCTGCTTATAATACCCATAAAACACGTAGTATTAATAAAACAATTTGCATGAAATTCAGAACAATTATCTGTCATAATAAAAACAATTTAAATTAAATATTCCAAAGTTTCCATTACAGGATAGTTATTTTGTAATTGGTACTGATCGTTACAGGTATCGTGAAACAAAACTCTCTACCATTTCCTGTCCAAAACTGAGCATAGACCATGTGGCAGTAGGGCTAAGGAATAGAGAAGGGCTGGCTCAGCTTGCGGCGTGAATTGGAGCGCGGTGTTGATTGGAGGGGTGGGAATGTGACGTCATTTTGGTGGCACCACGCCTGTCAGGCACCAATACACCGCTCTCAACTTAAATACTAATTATAAATACCCCCGTCGCAGCAAACCTGCGTACTCAGCGAATTTCCAATGCAAATATATGGGTATCACTACTACCTAGAGCCACTTACCAAGTTTCATAAAAATACATTAATTAATAAGGGATATTTAGCATTTTATTTATTATCCATAAGAATAACATTATAATTGAGTACGCAGATTTGCTGCAACAAGGAAGATAAGAAATATGTTTTTTTGCAATTATCAATATAACTCAACCAGGTGAGATGAACCAGGTACTTATGATAGGTATGATGACTTTACTGATAGGTAATTATGTCTAGATATGTCATCACCCATCCAAACTATCATATCGTCAATGGGCTTCGCCCCAGTGGCTCCTAAAGTTCCTACATACCAAGTTTTATTAATTTAGGTTCACAACTAAGGGAGATATAAAACTTTACTAATTCTCCATATGAATAACATGGGGACCGAGTATGCAGGTTTGATGCTACCGGGAAAAAATAAAAAAAACTTGTTGTGTTAATATCAATATACCACAACTAGATGAAGCCACATACCAAGTTTCATCTATATACATACATAAATAATCGAAATATAACATTTTATTTATTCTCCATAAGGATGACATTGGACAACGTACTGTGTTTAGCACTTTGAATATCACTGCAACGGTTGGACGTAAAACAACAATTAAAACGCCAAAATTATTGTTTTGTAGAGCTAAACTGATTGGTAGAAAGAAATGTGGAGTTTTTAGTGAAATTATCTGAGGAAAATCTAAAAACCGTATTCCCATAAGATTAACATGGGAAATTTTATGGACACATTTTTTGACTTTTCTCCACAACCACTAAACCTAGCTTAATGATTCAAAATACTAGATTGTTTGTTTTTTTAAGCTCTATAAAACGGCTACAACCAAAATCTAGGGTTTTTTAAATTGTGGGGTTCAAAGTTCAAAAAACAGATTTTTGGACAATTTTAAACCCCCATAAAACCCCCTTCCCATAAACCGATCGATCTGGTTTTTAAACTTAAAGTCATAAATGACCACATAACTCTCCACATTTGTGCCAAATTTCATCAAAATCGGGTGCTTCTTTCAAAAGTTATCGCGGTAACGGACATATATATATACATATATATAAATTTGAACGAATAGTGTTTTTGGCATCTAGGGACCTCAAAACAAAAAGTTATCATGGTCTCGGGCTTAAGTCTTACCATGCCACCTACGGTAATAGCTTCTTCCCTATAGAGGAAATTCGCTAAAACAAGTAAAAATGTAACCCTTCACTTTATGTCAACAAAAATACTCATGACATTTCCAATAGTATTGAAACTGAACAAAAACATCGGAATTAAAATACATATTGAACCACACGTTCCATTTCCGCGTATTGATCAGCGGGTAAAAATGGCTTGTAGGGGCTGAATGGTCCCTTTACCTTTTAGATTTTGTAATTGCGAATAATCCATTTGCTGTTTACTTGCTGAGGGAAATAATTATAAGAAAGCATTTTGCAAGGTTTGCTGCGTCGAGGTTGTTTATTTACATTGTTGAAAAATAGAAAAATAATATACAACATTTTCTGAACTTGAAAACTTGCCCTTATAATATAACCAAACCGTTAAACATGATTCAATATTAATGCAAGAAGAATCATATTATAGCTCATTTTTTCTACTTTAATATTGGTCCTTTTCGGTTTACGAATAAAACGAAGCAAAACCGCGGAATTTGCAAAAGAAAATTGAGGGTCACGGGTGTAGAGTGAAATTCTAAATTTATAACAAAACGCGATGCACTCTAGCGGCATTATTGTGCATCGCTTCTCAAAATTTATAAGGTTAGAAGTTACTTGTTATTTTTTCGTCTTTAATTTAGTACTGGACATTTTAGGCTCTGTAACAAATGTTAAACAAGATATTTCAACGAGACTGGATTTTTGTCTCATTTTTAAGGGTTTTTTTATGGCGGCCCAAGCGGCAGTTATACCTTTACGCAAAGTTTAAATTCGTATTCAGCACCCAAAAATACAAACGAAATCGCAAAACACATGACTCCTTCGAAACCTTCCCGGTAAATCGCCCATTTGCCTGGGTTATTTAGGATGTTTACTAACCGTAGGAGGTTAATCATTATCATTAAAGACTTGGAACTTATATACTCCAAGTGATATTTTATTTTATTGATCAGCTGATTATGATTCGTAGTATAGTTCCACTGGTCAACCACAGAATGTAGCACACACAACTGTCGCATTCCCGGGTGAAACCGGGAACGATGGCAACTAGTAATAAATATAAATAATATGATAACAAACTATTCTATCATTGACTAAAGATACTTCAGTCCCTATAGTCAATGACACTATTAACAAAAAAATAACAAAGAACTACTAAACAATAATGAATAAATCATCTATCTATATATTAATACGCTAGGGGTTTTTCTTCACAGTCATAACTCGATAACGGCTGGACGAATTTTAACGTTTGAGGTGTGAAATTAAAGGTATTTATACATATATTTGCTAATACGTCTTAGAATTTTAAGAAAGGGCATCACTTACACACAGTAAAGGGCTGAATTTTTGGAACAATAGCGCTATCCGACGGTGGGATTCTAAACTACGTGTTGATTGAAAGTACGTTGTTATCATCCGTTTTAATATCAGATGTTTTGTTATGTTTGTTTACAACTAAACTAACCTCTTATTGGGTACAAACTTTCTCGGATTCGAGCAACAGGACAACTAGTATATATTAAAATAATTGTCAAAACTTGGCCAGTCCGTCAGACCGTTCCACTGGGCCGATTTTCATGGTTATTTCGTTTAACTGATAGGTAATTATGTCTAGATATGTCATCACCCATCCAAACTATCATATCGTCAATGGGCTTCGCCCCAGTGGCTCCTAAAGTTCCCATGCTAATCTTATGGAGGAAGTTTGTTTACATCAGATGAGTACTAAAACTTTTGTTCATTAAGTAAGAGAGATCATTTGGTTTCCCAAAGAATAATGCAGCAAAAAATACAAAGCCTTTCTTTTTCTCCTTTCTACAGTTGTTTATATATTTCACAATTTACATGTAATCCAGTTGTGTTTGTATGAATATGATAAATTGAGAAAATATGCTTTATTTATGGGCGTTTATGCATTCAATAATATACATTAAATCCCGTTATTATTGTATGATGATAGATTGAGAAAAAGCTGCTACATAAGAGAAATAGGCAAGCTATTTGTGTTTGGATGGGAAGGTTTTATTTTTTGAGATTTTGGTGTTAACTTAGGGCCCTTTCAAAAACCTTTGGCTCATTATAGAACTTTACGTTTAGAGCTATCAAAAAAGTCACGCATGATCATCGAATTCCTAATCGTTTCGTAATGAGCCTCTGTTTCTAATCGGCAAACTCTCCCCGGAAAGTGACATAAACCTACAGATTTTCTAGACAAAACTTCCGCATCTGTTTGTTTGTTCTTTTTTAATTTGCGTTGTATACCTTAGGAATCAGTTGAGATACTGATTTTAAACTTGACGTAAGAATTGTATATGGTTCAGTCTAAGTTTGTTTGAATTTTGAATTTAGTTTTCCCAATTATTTATAAATTGGGTTTCATGGTTGAACATGCTTAATGGTTATGCCCACCTATTGATTCTTGGATAGCAAAGGCTGTAGGAGGCTTTGACCTTTTCACCATAATAGAGTAGCAATGTATTGGCTGTACCCCTGGCCTATAGTGCTGGAACATCCGATCACCGTTGAGATGTTGGTTGATATTTAATATTAGGTTGCAATAGGTAGGAGTAGTTTAATATTTGTCAATAAGCGATAAATCAGCCAGGGACTTATAACTATCCTTAATAGTAGGATTAAAAACTGTACGATCATTGACAACCCAATACATTTGTCACATGAGTTACTACAGTATACGTATGATAATTCATCAAACTGTCAAACAGTGAACAAAGCAGCAGAAATACAGCTATCGTAACTCCGCCACCTTATCGTTTGACAGTTTCAAAGTGCTTTTGTTATTGACCTGAGGTTTTACATTTTGTGGCTTCACAAACCCAATATCATTGTACTGTGACACAAAGCTGACAATACTCGTATATTATCATTTATTTCTGATCGATGTTCAACAAAAAAGAATTGATTGGACAGATGTTAAAAAAGGATGATTTGAGTAATGACTGTTCATCAAGTAAAGATTACTTTAAATAACATCTAAATAAATAATTAAATCTGGACATTTTTCTCGCTATGCAACTAAACAAATGTAATTGTTTATTGCTTTTCTATTATATTTAGTGATATTGATTTTGCATGGTTAGCTTGTTTTTATCTTTACTTTCTGTCATAAATCATGTCAGTAATTATAACTTGTCTCATCTAGTATAGGAATTTAACTAACAGTAGTAAAGGCATTCAGTGTAGAAGCTACTAGAAACAATGAGGTTGGTCCCAAAATGTTTTATTTATTTATTTATTCAAATGGCCATTTGTGAAGTACAATGGTTAATAACTAATATGATGGTACAAATCAGGGTTTACATGAAAACAGTGACTAAACATAACAAGAGGTTATACAAAAATAATAATAAATACCACCGTCGCAGCAAACCTGCATACTCAGCGAATTTCCAATGCATAATATTTTGTCTTAATACCACATAAAGCCGCATACCATGTTTCATAAAAATAATTCACATATAAGCGATATATACAATTTTAATTATTCTCCATAAGAATAACATTGGTGATGAGTACGTAGGTTTGCTGAAACAAGGAACACAAACAATTGTTTTTTATGCAAATATAAATAGAATTTAACTAGGCGAAGCCACATACCAAATTTCATCAATCATAAATAAGCGCTGTATAACATTTTAATTATTCTCCATAAGAAAAACATGGGGGCTGAGTACGCAGGTTTGCTGCTATGGGAATAATAAAACATTTTGTTGTGCAAATATCAATATACCAGAGCTACGTGAAGCCATACCAAGTTTCATCAATATACATTCATAAATAATCGAGATATCAAATTTTATTTATTCTCCATAAGGATAACATTGGACAACGTACTGTGTTTAGCACTTTGAGTATCTCTGCAACGGTTGGACGTAGAATCACAATTTAAACACCAAAATGATTGTTTTGTGGAGCTGAACTGATTGGAAAAAGCAAATGTGATGTTTACATTGAAATGAACTCAGTAAAAGCCAAAAACCTTTATGGCATAAGATTACATGGGAGATTTTATCAGTAGGTTTTTTTGGATTTTCTCCGCAACCACTCAACCTAGGTTAATAATTAAAAAACCTATATTATTTTTTTCAAGCTCTATAACATGGTCAAAACCAAAATTAAGTTTTTTTTTTATTTTAGAGTGAAAAATGCAAAAAACTGATTTTTGGAAAATTTAAAACCCCCATAAACCCCCTTTCGCATGGTCAGATTTTTCTGGTTTTCGAACTTAAAGTCATGAATGTCACTTTACACATTTGAGCCAAATTTCATCAAAATCGGACGTTTTGTACTCAAGTTATCGCATTCACGGACACATATATATCTATATAGATATATATAGATATATATATATATATATATAAGTAGAGGCAATATGGGGAGTCTGGGACAGCTGAAAAATAATTGTTTTTAAATCAGAAGTGACGTTTGAGTGACGTGGTGATGACGTATGTGTGACGAGAGGGTGTGATGACGTCACGGCGATGACGTATTGGTGTGACGATACACATACGTCATTGGATGTGAGGTAATGTGAAAGCGGGTGGATTTATATTAAGAAACGGTTTAGTTACGTCGGTTTGCGACTTGAAATGGCCAACCGTCCATTTAAGTCGGTTTGCGACTTGAAATGGCCAACCATCCATTTACGTCGGTTTGTGTTATCTTATCTTATCTTATCTTATCTTATCTTATCTTATCTTAGATCTAGATCTTAGATAAGATAAAAATTTTTTCATTTTTCATTCAATTTTTTATCCACTAAAAAACATTTTTTGGCCGATAGTTACCGTAGCAGCAAACCTGCGTACTCAGCCCCATGTTATTCTTATAGAGAATAAGTAACGTGTTATTTCCCTTAGTTATGATTATAAATTAATAAAATTTGGTATGTGGCTTTACCTACTTGAGTTATATTGATATTTCTGTAAAACCCCATTTTTGTGTTCCTTGCTTCAGCAAACCTGCTTACTCAGCCGCCATATTATTCTTATAGAGAATAATTAAAATGTCATAAATCGTTTATTTATGAATGCATATTTATGAAACTTGGTATTTGGCTTTATGTGGAATTAAGATACAGTAGAACCTCCCACATCCGACCATGACGGGACCGGGCCGTGGTCGGAACAGCCAAAAGGTCGGATATCGGGAGGAGCGTAAAATTTCGTTCCCAGGTACAAAAAATGAGTAATACAATATTGACATAAACGCACAAACTGACATTCCACATCAACAACCACGGCTAAACTGACAGTTTTTTACCCAAAAGTAAAGCATAGTATTGATGAGTCACTTTTTCAAGTCTGTACAGGCTCGCGAACGGAAACAGACCGTGAGAGCGCGAGTAAACAATAGACAGACGGACGGTCGGATATCGGGAGGAGTCGGATATGGGAAGGTCGGATATGGGAGGTTCCACTGTACATATATATGCATTGGAAATTCGCTGAGTACGCAGAGGTTTGCTGCTACGGAGGTATTTGGCATCTGGGGACCTCAAAACGAAAAGTTATCATGGTCCAGCGCCTAGGTCTTACCATGCCGACTACGGTAATAGCTTCTTCCCTATAGGGGAAATTCGCTAAAAAATTGTAATTAAACAATTATTTCCCATCTCAAAACCAACAGATTACTTGGCCCACAACAGCACAGTTTTAGATCAAACAGATCTACTATTACTGCTGGTGTAGAATTTATCCAGTCAATAATAAAATCCATTGACAAAGGAGATAGGTGGTTGGAATCTAGAGCTTTCGATAGTGTAGAACATGATAAATTAGTGAATGTACTTTACTCGCTAGGAGCAAAAGATACTGAGCTTATTTGGTTATGAATTTGGTTTAAATCATACCTAGAGGAAAGAAAACAATTTGTAGAACTGGATTACTATATAGAAAGCACAAAAGTAAAGTATAAAGAAAAGTTCAGATCTCAGCCATTGAAAATACACTACGGAGTTCCCCGGGGTTCCATTTTTGGCCTTTTGCTGTTCTTACGCTTCATGAAAGGGGGGGTACCTGGAGTAATGTGGGGGCAAAACCACTCCTTGTGCCGCTGTGCGGATGATACAAATATTATTATTTCTGGTCAAACACAATGTATAATACTGAGGTTTCATCCCACATTGGACTGTCAATGATTAAAGAATTTGTAAATAACAAAAACCTCCTATTAAACTAAAACAAAATCCAATTTCATATAATTTTGTACAAAACAGGCAAGAGGTATGCTATTTCCAAACAATTTCATGGATGATGATGAGGAGATAGAACAAGTTCAAAATACCAAATTTCTTGGCTTGATCGTTGTTGAAAATTTGACATGGGATAATCATGTATCAAATTATAAGTAAAACATCTAGTGGTCTCTATGCCTTAAGGCGTATGACAAACCAATGTTATATTGAGAACTTAAATCTACATATTTTGCATTAATTCGTTCACTTAAAGCTTATGGTATAAGTATTTATGGTGAGACAACAAAGAAAAATATGGATATGATTTTAATCCAACAGAAAAAAGCCTTAAGAATAATTTTCAACCTAAAAAATACAGATTCAGTAAAACATTTTTTTTCAATATTAGGTATTTTAACAGTGTACAGTTTGTATATATTTGAAACTATTAAATTTGTATCCAACCATAGTAATCCAACATTAGAAAATAAGAGGCAGCATTACATACAAGAAACAATCGTCTTTAATTTGTTGAGCGCCACAGGTTAGATTTCTATAAAAAAGAGTACAAAATATTAAGGGAGGCATTTTTTTACTGTTTGCCAGTTTATAAAATTGGAACAAAACAAAAATAAAAGTTGAAATCAACAATTAGTATTTCAGTATTTTATTCCATTGAAGAATTCACAAACAAGGAATAAAATTAAATCAATAAAATCAATGATCATTTTTAAATATAATATGTAGGACAATGTAGGTATACTATTTTATTTTGCAGGACTCAAAATTGCCATAATATAGGATGACCAAAAATTACTATAACAATTTTACATAACATTTTTTAGTTAGTTGAGATACGGTAGTAGTAGAGGCAATATGGGGAGTCTGGGACAGCTGAAAAATAATTGTTTTTAAATCAGAAGTGACGTTTGAGTGACGTGGTGATGACGTATGTGTGACGAGAGGGTGTGATGACGTCACGGCGATGACGTATTGGTGTGACGATACACATACGTCATTGGATGTGAGGTAATGTGAAAGCGGGTGGATTTATATTAAGAAACGGTTTAGTTACGTCGGTTTGCGACTTGAAATGGCCAACCGTCCATTTAAGTCGGTTTGCGACTTGAAATGGCCAACCATCCATTTACGTCGGTTTGTGTTATCTTATCTTATCTTATCTTATCTTATCTTATCTTATCTTATCTTAGATCTAGATCTTAGATAAGATAAAAATTTTTTCTGGGGGCTCCGCCCCCAGACCCCCGCTGGGGGCTGCGCCCCAGACCCCCGGGCTTGCTACGCTCCCAATCCCACGCCATAGAGTCCCCCTCCACTATTAACCCCCGCCTCATTTACAGCTTAGCACAGAATCAAGCGTTACGATCCATTCACACTCCTGATCTTAGCCGCAACGCAACCATGGCTCGCAACTTACAACCGATCAAACGCCCTGCTGACTCCTCTGACGACGACTATTCGGACGAAGAGGGTCACAGACGTCGCAGGAAACAGTTCAAGTTCTGCCAAACTAGACCGACGGCTGCAACTACTCCTGTGGGGAGAGCGACGATTATAATAAAGCGAGACATCTTCACTTACCGACAGATCAACCAACTCATGGACATCTTGGACCGCTACCGACACCTCGCCGATCAGATGATTATCGAAGTTAGTAGCGGAGATCACTTCCACCTCATCCTCCAACATCAACACTTGGACACAGTCGACGCTAGCCTACGCCGACAACTACAACTACGACAAATTATTCGGGTCGTCGCTTCCATCCCCCCACACTAAATCCAGGTCTCCACTCCTTCTACAAACGGCCTTTATCAAGGCCACCACTTATATCATTCGTTGTCAATCAGCCTAGCAACCATACATCATACATTTCAATCCAGATTCTCAGGACTTAGTCATTTAACATCAATCATTTTGGTGGCCTTTACAAAGGCCATTTTCACAAGTCTCAATTATTTTTACTTTCACAGTCTTAGACGATTCCTTTACAAGTATCAGCCTCACATCTTGTTACTTCTTTTACAGGAGGAGTATTCAACATTTTATGGACTTTGTCATTTATCAAACTTCAGTTTAGTGGCCTTTATAAAGGCCGTTTTAATAAGTCTCAATTTTACAACTTTCGCGGTAACAAAGAATAGTTATTCAGTTCTCGCTATGAATGTTTTAGGGGGACTTTAAATAATTATAATTTATATTCTCCAAACATGTTCAAACGTGTTCAAGGTCATTTTAATACTTTAAAAAAAAGGATCTTGACTGTGGCGGATTGCCCTGCCGACCAGTCAAGAAGGGTCAGTTCATTCGTGGCGGTTTGCCCATGCCGACCGATTGAACTGCTTAGGGTATGGGTGGACCGCAGAACTCCACACTGCGCGAACCACCCGGGTTTGTTTTTGGGGTTGTGATGGGAATAGGGTAAGGGACAGAGTTTAACTTGTACAAATCAACAAATTGTGTTAGTGTTAGTTAGTGTTAGTGGGAAACCAGCGAAGCCATGCAAGACAGAAAAGGATTGTACAGAGAAGAATAAGAGATCGGCGCTGAGCTTAACGAAATCCAGATCCATTGCCCACCGCACTGTTCACCCAACGCCCGGAGCAGTGCTGACCACACAGGGGGACTTGTCTCAGGCCTTGTGCGACGCAGAAGGTGTTGACTCCGCCTCGGGACCCGGCGGAGATCAGCGTAGAGATGCCGGCCGATAGCAAGTGAGACCTACATATGTGGTGCTCGCTATATCACAGAAGTTCCAAGCCCGGGGTACCACTGCAGGGATTGCGGTACTAGGAGACCTCCGTGGATGTTCAGCTTCTCTCCGATGATCTCCGCTGTGTCCCACTTCTCTGGAGCTGCTCTGGACTGGTCCCGTGTCTGCATGCCGAATGATTCGAGTGGAACGAGCGTCCCGGTTTTATGAACTTTTCCGCTGAGTCAGCAGGAAATAACCTCACCTCATTGGTTGAACTGTTTGACCAATGAGAAGCCGGCTTGTGCTAGTGAGTATACCGCTGTTCTTAAGCGAATCACTTTTGCTCACCCTTTCGTTACGGACGCATCATGTTCAGGAAGCAGACCCGGCCTAAGATGTTTGACATGCCTCGTCGGGAACCATCGTTCCAGCTTTCCAGCTCCAGGCCCCACAGTGTCACACCTCGGTCATCACTCCGGCAGCCTCGTCAACGTCCAGCTCCAATCCCAGCCCCAAAGAGCGAGTCCGTGACAGGGCAGCCTCGTCAACGCCCGGCTCCAACACCAGCGTCAAAGAGTAGACCCGTCGATGTAATGCCTCGAAGGGTAAACATATCGACTTGTGCCCGGGAACCGTTCTCTTTACTTAGAGAAATTCTCTCGGACAAGACGAGGGATCTGGAACCTGAGAAGAACTATACGGCCCAGATCCCTGTTATCGATGAGCCGAGGGAGATTCGTCGGCCGAGCTTCGAACCGGCATTCCCTGGGTTCAAGCTCCACCGCCTGTGGAAACTGCAGCCGGGACTTTATTGTCTGCTCGGATGGGACAAGCCTTCGCGGGAGCTTTTGTTGCGCCACCGCAACTTTGTCTTTAGAAGTTACCTGCCGAATGGAGTGATTGAGCCACCGTACGAGACATTAAAGACCTACTTGGAGGTCGGGAAGCCGGAAGATGGGCAACGACGTCGGCGTGTCACCGTCCAATGGGTGTCACTGTAAACAATGACACTGATAAAAACGGCCTTTTTAAAGGCCACCAAAAATTTCAATCGTTTGACACTCAGTAGCGTAAAACATATATTTTGTTTTACCCCCAGTCTTACTCCTGCTGTAATGAAGTTTTATTATAAGTCCCATGAGGTTTCAATAAAGTTTGTTGGTATTTTGTACGGTACGGTACTTAGTTACCGACTTCAACAAATATGGTTTGACCGAGAATTTTAATCGTTCCTCTGTCAACATAGTTTGTTCAGATGGGTAAGCGCTTGGACATTAAATAATTAAAATGGCCTTTCTCAAGGCCACTAAATAAAACGCTGAGTCAGTGTTATTAGTGCGCACCAACAGGAGACCTGCAGCGTATCCTATACGGTACGTAGCGTCGCACCTTAGAGACCAATGATTAGTGGGGCTCAGGACATCCTGCTTGCGCTGAGGAGAGAAGATGGAAACTACGGTGGAAGAAATCTTCGCTGAGATGATTGAGCGACGGGCTCCACTAGCACCGATATCCTCACTCCGGCCGCCTCGTCAACGTCCAGGAGCCTCGCAGAGGCGTGTTCACTTCGCTTTGGACTGTCCAGCTCCGAGACCAGTGGCAAGGAGCAATCCTGTCACTGTAATGGATTGTGTTGCGGCTACTCCACGGCGAAAGCTTCAGAGGCTGGAGCGGCGCTTCTACACTCCACTTGGGCAACTACGCCATGGCGAACAGAATCGACGGTTGTGGCGGATGAAACCCGGCCTGTACGAATTTCTATTTTTCGTACGCCAGGATGGTGAGGCTACTCTGCGGGAGGTTGGTTCCTTGGAGCTGACGAGAGTTCGCCTGCCAAGGAGAATGGATTGGCCGTGGAAGTCGACGCATCTGAAGATTCACGGGCCGGGGGAGGACCCTTCGTATCCCAGAGGGAAGGCCGAATGGGTCCGTCGCTAGATCATCTCAAAAAACGGCCTTTTTAAAGGCCACCAGATTTTTCAATCGTTTTTGAACTTATGCATTTGCAAAGTTTTATTATAAGTCCCATGACATACTGGGTGTTGGTAATCTGTACGGTACGTAGTTGCCGACTCTAAATAATATATTTTGACCGAGAACTTTGTTCATTATTCGGTCAACACAGTTTATTTAGTGCGCTTAAAATAAATGTTATGGGGCTTAACAGCCATAGCTTGGAGTAAAGAATAAAATGAGTTGTGTTTGCAAACACAAACGATTCCACGTTTCTAACATAGAGTTACAGTCGGGCTAAGATTGGAGATACGTAGTTGCCGACTCTAAATAATATATTTTGACCGAGAATTTTGTTCGTTATTCAGTCAACACAGTTTGTTTAATGTACCTAAAAACCAATGTTATGGTGCTTAAGAGTCATAGCTTTGAGTAAAACATAAAATTGCTTTCAAACACAAACACTTGCAAGTTTCTAACGTAGAGGCACAGTCGGTCCAAGATTGGAACATAAAAACGGCCTTTATCAAGGCCACCATTTTTAGTACTTAAATTCAACTGACCAATAGGAGAAGAGTGCTGTGTCAGCAACGCCTATATAATGAGAGAGTAGTGCGATGTTTCCTCATTCCTCCACTGAGCTGATTGCTGATCTGATCTCCAAGTCATGGACTCTTCTGAGACTTCTGCAGCTGTAGAATCCATCCTGGCTGAGAACAAGGTGAAGTCTATCTTCGATCCGCCGGACGCACCTTCTACATCCACAAGCGTGGTTTCGCCGCAAAGTCCCCTGCACTTTGGAGCACCGACAGCAGAGTCATCGGATGAAGATAATAGGAAATTCATTTCAAAACATGACCCCTTCGTACCGAAGGCAACTTCATCCTCCAGCACACCAAGAATATCATTGAAGAAGACACCACGGGTAAGAAATGCGCCCAAGTGTACCCACCAATTTAAGAGAGGGCCGAAGAAGGGTGAAGTGTGTGCAGTCTTCTGCAAAATAGGAGAAACGTTCTGCGCTAAACACAAACCTGCAGAGAAAAAGCCGCCAGCATCTAGTTTTGACTTTGAAACTATAGCTCAGGAGGGAAAATTCCGAAGATTGAAAGTTTCCAAAAAATATAAACTCCTACAAATTAAAGAGCGCAAAGTAATTTTGGAAAACAGCGGAAGAATCCTAAAGGTAAGACTGCCTGGATATTTGCAACCAATACCCAAGACTGGGTCATACTTAGTATTTCAAAGGGCGGGCAAAGGCGAACTGGCGAAGGCGATGTGGGAGTGCGTCTAGATTGGATCAGCAGCTCAGAAACGGCCTTTTTCAAGGCCACCAATTGTTTCACTCGTTATAGTACTCACAGTGTGCTAACTCTGTTGTCTTTCACAAACAAAGTATATTATGTAAAATCCTACAACATAATTAACCTACATTGCGTAGCTTTCCTTCCAGTCAACAATGGTCGAGACCAGTCGTAAACCTTGGTGGAGAATTCAAAACGGCCTTTTTAAAGGCCAAAAATTGATTAACTTGTTATAGTACTCACAGTGTGCTAACTCTGTTGTATTTCACAAACATAGTATATTATGCACAATCCTACAACATAATTAACCTACATTGCGTAGCTTTCCTTACAGTCAACAACGGTCGAGACCAGTCGTAAACCTTGGTGGAGAATTCAAAAACGGCCTTTTTAAAGGCCAGCAAATGATTAACTCGTTATAGTACTCACAGTGTGCTAACTCTGTTGTATTTCACAAACAAAGTATATTATGCACAATCCTACAGCATAATTAACCTACATTGCGTAGCTTTTCTTACAGTCAACAACGGTCGAGACCAGTCGTAAACCTTGGCGGAGAATTCAAATACGGCCTTGTTAAAGGCCAGCAATTGATTCACTCGTTATAGTACTCACAGTGTGCTAACTCTGTTGTTTTTCACAAACAAAGTATATTATGAGATGAAATAAACTGATAATGCAGGCTGCAGACTGAATTAATATTTACAACTCTAGTTTCATCGATTCTTTGCATTCAAAACAAGATTTTGTTTGTTTGTTTGTTAGGATGACCTTGAAAATAATAAAAGCATTGTCAGCAGTTAAGATAAGAGACTGCTGAAAAGCATTGTCAGCAGTTAAGATAAGAGACTGCTGAAAAGCATTGTCAGCAGTTAAGATAAGATACTGCTGAATATGCAGTAGTTATTACTATAAATAGAGGCGTTCTGTAGAGTTGATCACATCCATCTGCGACGTTTACCTGACAACATGGTCTACGAGATTGTTCACCACCAAACAGCGAGAAGGGTTAAACGCTCTCCTCTGTGGCTGAAAACATTCTACCTCCGTGTTCCGATTTATTGGACGACGGAGATAACTCAAGAATGCGACTTGTGGAGAGTTTCTGAGGCTCTAGACAGTATCAGGGCCGACTGCCGAGCGACTACAATTAAATTGACAACGTCCGACGTAGGGTTCTGGATGGCGCCTACTCCTCTGGAAGATGACTTACCCTTCAAGACCAACGTCATCAAAGACCTGAAGCGTTTGCTGCGGCTTGGCCAAAGGGTGACTCTCACCGTCATCGTTTCTTGAGGACGTATCCTGCAGACCCACAACGCCATCTCAAACTCCACCTTCTGAGGGCAACTACAAACGGCCTTTTTCAAGGCCACCATGAATTTCACTCGTTTTAACTAAGCTAAGCGTCTTATTTGAACCATACCAATTATTTATCTTTTCGATTATTAATGTTTCTACTAATAATGAAATTAATAATTAGCAACACATGGTTTTTAAAATTTTTAGTTGTACAAAACACATGGTGGTTTCTTAATTTTACCTCAACTAACAATTGAAATTTATGATATTAAGTATGAACAAGTGTATCTCTTTCTCTCTCTCTCTCTCTCTCTCTCTCTCTCTCTCTATATATATATATATATATATATATATATATATATATATATATATATACATTTTTTGAGATCAAAACCTATGTTTACGGTTTTTCTACCATAACTTAGCACTTTTTTTACTGACTAAAACCTAATGCTCTTATTCGTTGTTTATTTTTGCTTGCTCATCACAAAATTCCCCTATAAATAAAGGTAAATAGTAGTCACCGGTCATTCATATCCTATCTACCATCATGGCACCACTAGACATCCCTCACCACTGGAAGCAAATTGGAGAAATAATTGAAAATGTCTTACAGGAAGATGTGGAGGAGATTGAAGATACTAGCGACTCCGAAGACCTGACCAACTCCGATGACAACACATCATCACTAGATGTCTCTGAC
The DNA here is from genome assembly GCA_963675035.1 of Allygus modestus. Lineage (NCBI taxonomy): Eukaryota > Metazoa > Arthropoda > Insecta > Hemiptera > Cicadellidae > Allygus > Allygus modestus. Next base: position 77,132,394 of record OY776112.1, on the reverse strand, counting down.
ATAGAAGATGCAATAGCATTTGTTCTTCACGAGGATTATCCGGAGTCAGTCGCCGACAGTATTGAATGTTATCTCCTGTCCGAAGATGAGGATGACAACAGGACTCCTGTCCTACGTGATGTTCCCGATGCAAGGCGGAGACTATTCGATAGTTCCAGTGGTGAGGAAGACGATGATGGCGTTGCATACCTGAGCGACTAATTAGAGAAGTCTGTTTCAAACGGCCTTTTTCAAGGCCACCAATTGTTTCAATCGTTTTAAAACTCAGCCGAATTCGCAATGTTTTTTTTCCTTAAACTAAAAAAGCCACAAGCAGAGTATAATAAACGAATGAAAAAATGGTAGCCGTTAAAACGGCTGTTTGGATGTGTTTTTCAACTGTATAAAGGGTTTATTGTTCAACAATGATGTCATCATCTGATAGATAATCTGCCCCTACTAATCTTTCTAATGCAGCCATTACTTCTCTGGATTGGATAGTTGTTCTGCTTGATACAACGTTAACCTGTACTGGTTGATCATCACTTTCTTGTCTTTCCGTGGGTGTAAATGATAATTGAAAAGGTGGTGTTGTGGAGGATATATCTGGGACCTGTATAGGCTGCTCCATAATTATGTTGTGGTTAGTAAGCTTATAGCAATACTAATTTATAATTTCATTTATGTTTACTTTTTAAATGAATGAACCAATGGCAATGAAAGTGATGATGTTAGCAAAAATATAAACCAATAGTAATTCAATGCTGAGGTCAGCATTTGCTATAAAACTAGAACATGTGAAAAATGGCTCTCAATACTACTTTTGGAGCAGTCTATAACACACTGAGAAATTTATTCAATCACAATGTACTATTGTCAACGTTGTAATGAAGATTTCATAAATGAGGATTTATATATATATCACTGTGAAATTTACCATAATGCTACTAATAATGCATTATCCGATTGTGAAGACCATCCCGATTTCTTACACTTCCTTGCTGACACTGAACACTCTACACGGCAGAGCAGACCAAGCGTAATTGCATATGCACCTCCTAGCAAACAAAACTCAGTGGATCCTGAAGATGAATCCTCACCCTCTACTTCTAGAGGGACTGCGAACGAAGATGCAACGTTGGGAGTCAACATTTTAGTGGAGGCGTTTGACAGATCTGTCGTTCGACATTACAGAATAAATAACATCAATACACTTGAACTACAAATATTTCTGACCCTCGTTAAAGATGTTATAATTGCAAAATTAAATTATGAACTTAACCGTTTGAATTTCATTAAATTTGGATTACTATTGGACACAACATTTAATAATGTAGAAGGAGAAATATCCAACAGAGGGTTTCTTTCTAGAAACCGAACTATCATGGAGACGTCAAATTTAGATGAAATAGTTGATGAATGTTTACAAGAATTGGTGCTTAAAATAACTGAACATGAAGCACGTGGATCCGGATGGTCCTTGCTCAATGTAAACAACCTGGATTTACGAGTTCATAAACGTGGATACGGTGAACGTGGCAGCAGTTTTATTCCATTGCCAGCAAAGATTAAAGATAATAAATCATGTATTAATGTTCAAAACAATGACAATGAATGTTTCAGATATTCCATGTTGGCGAAATTTCTTGTTCATGAAGGTGTCCAACATCCTGAACGACCGAATAGAAGATATCAAGAACTAAATGGTAGATATAAATTTAATGGATTAAACTACCCAGTGTCATTGTCTGATATAGGAAGTTTTGAAAAACGTAATGCAGGTGTATCTGTTAACGTGTTTGGACTGGACAGAAGAAACAATGTGTACCCGTTAAAAGTGGTACCACGTGAATTGACTGACCATACTGATTTACTGTTACTAAAAGATGAAAGTGTTTCACATTATGTGTACATAAAAGATTTCACTAAGCTCATTCACTATCAGCTCACCAAAAGAAAGTCACCAATAACAGTGTGTAAAAGATGTTTCTGTTTTTAAAATATCTCTATAAATAGAGGAGGTCGTAGTTGGCTGACGGAACACTCTAAACTTTGTGGAGATCATGCAGCAGCAAAAGTTATCCTTCCAACTCTGAATGGTTCTATTCTAAAGTTTAGAAATATCCATCACCAGTATCGCATCCCAATTGTAATTTACGCAGATTTTGAATCGTCATTGATACCAGTGGAAAATGTGGATCCTGACGCAGCAGACAGTAGGAAATACCAAAAACACGAGCCAAACAGCTATTGTCTTTTGGTAAAATCAACACTTTCATATGAGCATCTTCGGCACTACGATATTCCAACGGAGCCAAAGCTTTACCGTGGGGAGCAAGCTGCAACACGATTTGTTGATGATCTATATGATATTGCTGAAAAAGTATCTACCCTCTACAGTTACATTGTTCCTATGGAAAATCTCACTGACCTTCAAGAACTATGTCATCAAATGGAGGACATTTGTTACTTGTGTAAACAGGAGTTTTCTGAGGACAACATCAAAGTGCGTGACCATGATCATTTGACTGGAGCCTATAGAGGAGCAGCTTGTAACGCCTGCAATATCAACTTTAAGCTACCTAACTTTATACCGGTTGTATTACACAATTTAAGTGGATACGACGCACACTTTATTATTCCAGAACTTGGACGAGACAAAGGACAAATTGACGTATTGGCTCAAACGACAGAAAAATTTATTAGTTTTTCAAAGAAAGTAAAAAATATAAAATTAAGGTTTATAGATTCCTTAAGGTTTATGCCATTCAGTTTGATGACACTCTCTAAGAATCTGGAAAGAGATGACTTAATTGAAACGAGGAAGCTGGTTCCAGAATATAAGATGGAGCTCGTATTAAGAAAAGGAGTGTTCCCGTACGACTACATAGATTCCCTTGCTCGATTTGACGAGACTGCGTTACCTCCACCAGAAATGTTTTACAGTAAACTCAATGAATCTCCAGTAGATCCAGAAGATTATGAGCATGCTGTCAAGGTATGGAAGGAACTTAATATGTCGACGCTCGGAGATTATAATGATTTTTATGTGAAACTTGATGTAACTCTCCTTTGTGATGTAATGGAGGAATTTAGAAATTCCTGTTTGTTAGCTTACGGACTGGATTGTTTCTATTACTTCACATCTCCGGGGCTGGCTTGGCAAGCTATGATGAAGGAAACTAAATGCGAACTCCAACTTTTAACTGATATTGACATGGTTCTTATGGTTGAAGCTGGTGTTAGAGGAGGGCTCACACAATCGGTCACACGATATGTCAAAGCCAATAACAAACATCTTCAAAATTATAACTCCACTAAAGAATCAGTCTACCTAGGCTACTTCGACGCCAATAACCTTTATGGATACGCCATGTCAATGCCATTACCTTTTGGCGGATTTTGCTGGGTTGATTCTAATGTTTTAGGAGACATTATGAGCATCCCGAAGTTCAGCGATATCGGATACATATTGGACTTTGACTTCGAGTATCCTCAGCACCTTCACGACCATCATTATGACCTTCCTCTATTACCAAGGTCCGAGGTTCCTCCAGGAGGCAAATATTCAAAGTTGATGACAACACTTGAAAATAAATCTAATTACATTGCACATTATTGGATTGTACAGCAAGCAATTGAACTAGGAATCAAAATTGTTAAAATCAACCGAGTGCTTCAATTTACACAAAAGACCTGGCTAAAACCGTATATAGAATCGAATACTTCAAGAAGAGCAGCTTCCACATCAAGTTTTCACAAAGAATTTTACAAACTGATGAATAACGCCGTATATGGGAAATGTCTTGAAAACAAAAGGAATCACATGAATTTGAAACTTGTTTCTGATGAAAAGAAAATGTTAAAATTAGTTCAAAAGCCTAACTTCAAAACATCTATCATAATAAACGAAAATCTTGTAGCCGTATGCATGAACAAAACAAATGTTGTCATGGATCGACCTCTTTATGTAGGAATGTGTATACTTGATATTTCAAAGACCCATATGTACGACTTCCACTACAACAAGATGGTTGCCTTTTATGGACGAGATCGAATTGGAATTAGCTACATGGACACTGACGGGATCGTATATTGGATCAAGACACTTGACATGTATGATGACCTTAGAGTGTTTCCTCACAGGAATGATTTTGACTTCTCCGACTACCCAGTCAACCATCCGACATACGACAACTCTGTTAACAAGAAGGTTTTAGGAAAGTTCAAGGATGAAACTTGCGGAGTACCACTTGAAGAAATTGTCGCCCTCATGTCGAAGATGTACGCGTTAAAATTAATGACAGATAGAACAGCGAATGTCACATCAACAGTTGCAGCGGATGAGGATGAAGCAGGGATTATCAAGAAGGCAAAAGGAATAAAAAAGATGTACATAATGAAAAAAATGAAATTTGAACATTACTACAACTGTTTATTCAGAAGAGTTGGGTACAGTGCATCTTTTAACACAATCCGGAGCTTCAATCATAATTTATATAGTATAACTGTGAAAAAGAAGTCATTGGCAGACAAAGACGACAAACGTGTGATCCTTCAAAACAACATCCACACACTTCCTTATGGACATTATTCATTAACATAAATTGATTAAGTGCATCATCATCCTGAGAAGTAAACTGGTGGAAGATCTATAAAATGCTAATTAATTAAGTATATGTTAAATAAAGTTTTTAAAAAGCCACTTCAGTGGCCTTGACCCAGTTTTCGTGTGTTTAGAATAAGCAATTTTTTAAATTAGCAAAAACTACATTACTTATTTAACATTTAGCCTTTTTTAATTTTTTAAATTAGCAAAAACTACATTACTTATTTAACATTTAGCCTTTTTTAATAAATGAAACAGTTTTATAGTTCAGTTACTAAACGATTGGAGGATAAAGCGAACCGATGGACGAGAGAAAATCCATCGTTGAAGAACTTCACAAACCAGTTCGAAGAAATTTTCCTAGAAGATCAACGGTCGTGAAAGGCATTCATGACCTATATCAAGCGGACCTTGTAGAAATGAAACCGTACAGTAGGATTAATAAAGGTTTTAGGTACATTTTAACGGTTATTGATTGTTTTACAAAAGTAGCCAGTGCAATTCCACTGAAAAACAAAAGTGGATCGTCTATTACAGAAGCAATGAAAGAAGTACTTCAGGCGATAGGGAAACGTATAAAAAATCTGCAGACAGACGATGGTACAGAATTTTTTAACAAAGATTTTTCTGATCTAATGAGGAAAAATAAAATAAATCATTATTCAACTTATAGTGAAAAGAAAGCCGCTATTGTAGAACGTTTCAATCGCACTTTGAAAACTTCAATGTACAAGAAATTTTCAGAAAGAGGCACCTATGTATGGTATGATATTCTTCCTACTTTAATAAAAGATTACAATGATAAAAAACATCGTACAATAGGTATGAAACCAAATCAGGTGAATAAAGCAAATGAATCTAAAGTTTTGAAACGCATAAAGAAAAGTACAAAACCAATATTAGATAAGAAACCACCCAAAAAATTTGCAATAGGAGACAATGTGAGGATATGTAAATATAAACAGATCTTTACCAAAGGTTACCTTCCGAATTGGACAAACGAGGTTTTCACAGTGCATCGAGTACAGCCTACTATTCCTGAAACTTATATTTTAAAGGATGTTAAAGGAGAGATACTGCAGGGAGGGTTTTACGGACATGAGTTGTTAAAATCCAAGACTGGCAATGTTTATTTGGTTGAAAAGATATTAAGAAAAAGAGGTAATAAACTTTTAGTGAGATGGTTGGGATTTGACAAGAGCGAAGATACTTGGATAGACAAAAAGGACCTACTTTGAAATAAAAAATCAGTAACGGGACAGCATTTGAGAAGACTGTTTATTCAGTAAATAAATTATGGAAATTATCTGCCAGAATGAAAGACTTGATATTAACAATATTGATTGTTTGACACCGGATATTTTTGATAATGAGGTAAGTAAACATGGCTGTTTATTGCCTAACACAATGAGGTGTATTATTAGTGGGCCTTCAAACTGTGGAAAAACCAACGTTGTTTTTAATTTAATAACAAAACCAAACGGCTTAAGCTTCAATAATGTTTATATTTTTTCCAAATCTCTAAATCAACCAAAATATTTATTATTGGAAAAGATTTTGCATGATGTACCCGATGTTTCATTGCATAAATTTGACGCAAGTAGTGAGATTATAGAGCCTAACAATGCTGAACCGTATTCAGTTTTTATTTTTGACGATGTTTCTTCTGAAAATCATGATAGGATAAGAACATACTTCTCTATGGGTAGACATAATCATATTGACTCTATTTACATAGGTCAAACATATAGTAAAATTCCGAAACAATTAATTAGAGATAACGTAAACTTTTTAATTGTTTTCAAGCAGGATGAAAAAAATCTCAAACATATATACAACGATCATGTTGGTGCAGATATGTCATTTGAAAAATTTCGAGATGTGTGTGGGAAAGCTTGGAAAGAAAAATATGGGTTTTTAGTTATAGATAAAGAAAGATCTATGACAAATGGTCGTTACAGAATAGGGTTCGATGGATTTGTTTTATTACATTGACTTCTGCCTATAACAAATTCAGTATTTGTGGTGAAGGCGTTGAGAACAGTCGGAACTAATAATGTCGAACCAGGAGGAGTTGCTTAGTGAAATAAAAGTCCTAAGTGACTCAATACGGAAGAAAAACCTGCTACTAAAAGAAGGATTGATGGCTAGAAATAAATATTTGGAGGAAACCTTCAAGCCCATTGTCGAACCCCTGAATAAAATAAATGATAAAATGACCAAATCGACTCTACTAGATCAAGAAGTAAAAGAACGAGATAAAAATATCGTTAAACAAGATGAAACTTCAGGAACATACGGATCAGAATCTGGGTCAGAATCATTTAGCAGAACGAGTCGTTCAGGAGAAGAAGAAGAAGAAGAAGAAGAAGAAGAAGAAGATAAAGAAGATGAAGAAGAAAGTAAATCCGACATTGAAGGTGAAACAGATCCTTTAGAACCAACAGAATCCCCCACAAATATTAGTATTTTAAGTAAAGAAATTGGCAAAAAAGGACCTCTTTCACGAAATTATATACTAAAAATGCTACATGGTGCACATAAATCGAGTAAATACCACGTGTATGGAGCACGCTTGGAAAAAGACGGTCTTCGTATGGGGGATAGTATGCTAGAGATAGATGACAAAGATAATATAACAGTTAAAGACCAAACTTTTAAGGGTACCGCTGGACTGTTTGAATTGATCTTTAAACCCTCTCCAAAAAAATATACTAAGAAGGATTTGAATGATTTTAAAAACATATGTATTTTAACCAACTCCCATAGAAAAGGTTATTCACATAATACACCTATTCATAGAAATAGATCGGAGAAGTATAGAGAAGTTATTTCAAAGCTGTTTTCTAGTATTAGAGGAAAACGTCCGAAGGCTAAGGGTAAAGGAATGTCGATGAAATCGGTGTATGATACAAATATTATATACTATAATAATGTGAATAAGCTGGTTGACAGAATGCGATTAATATATGAATCTATACAGGCTGGGCATAACGGATTGGATAACGAAATGATTGCTTTAACGGAAGAGTTAAAAGGTCGGGGATACATAGCTTAAGTATTCAGTCTAAAGATGAGTGTTGATAAGTTCGGTCGTCATGAGAGCTCTTTGGTTCGAGAGGTTTTGAGAGGTCCACCTGGAGAAGGTTTTCAGTTGACTCGAGACGGAAACTATGATCTAAGAAGGAAACGTTTGTGCAATATTGCAGATCCTATTAACAAAGATGAAGCAGTAAACCTTGGAACAATTCGTACATTTACATTAAATTGCGAGACAAATGACACCATGTTTGATGCTAAATATAAAAGAATTATACATGTGGCAATTGCAGAAAAAGATACAGATGCTGTGAATAGGCGATTTGTTTTGGAAGAAATAAAGCAATTAAAACAAGATATTTACCAAAAAATCGACAAATTACAGTCTATGGTGATTCTTTTCACCTCTTCGAAGAAGGAAAGTCGGGGAACACCTTCAAACAGTGTAAACGCAATATATGATACAAACAGTGATGCAGAAGAGTCATTATCACTGCCAGACGTTAGAGTAATCTAATGAAGTAAGGTGTTAAAACAAAAATAAATTATCATACATGGAAGGAAGACGTTCAGTAGTGAACTATCACTCATGAAAAGAGGACGAGGACTCACTAGTAGCGCAGTGTCTCTTTTTAAAAAAGCATTTTCCACTTTACCTACAGGTGCATTAATAAACACAGCTGTTGACGCACTTCCAATTGAGCTACATTTGCCTGGAGGTTATCAGTATTGTGGTCCAGGTACGAAATTGCGAAAGCGTTTGGTACGAGGAGATCCTGGAATAAACAAATTGGACGAAGCTTGCAGAGCACACGATATTGCATATTCAAATTACTCAGATTCGGAAAGAAGATCAATTGCAGATAGAGCTCTTGCTGAAAAAGCTTGGCAGAGAGTAAAATCAAGTGACGCAAGTGTTGGTGAACGAGCAGCTGCATTAGCAGTAACTGCAGCCATGAAAGCCAAAACAGCAGTTGGAGGAGGATCGAGGAGAAGAAAAACAAACAGACGTCGCAGAAGAAATATTTCCGGTGGGGGCACTAGTAAAAGAAGGAATACTAATAAGAGAGTTAATCGTAAGCGAAAAAAGTGTTCAAAATGTTCAAAAAAAAAGGTAAACGGAAGAGGATTATACCTAAGACCATACCGTGCATATTAAATAAAAACAAATTAATTTTGCCGAATAAACCTTTGAACAACGAGGAACTTGAACGGTATGCATCATGTTTAAAAATCCCTTTTTTCAGAGGGGTGTTCATGCGAAACGGATTGCCAAGAAAAATCTGGAAAAATGAAGCCGCAATTGTAAACCTTGATTATGCTAATGGTGCTGGGACACATTGGGTTTGTTATAAGAAAATATTTGATTCTGTTTTTTATTTCGACAGTTTTGGGAATCTTCCACCTCCTAAAGAGTTACAAGTGTATTTCGGTGCAGTACCTAACGTAGTTTTCAATTATGATAGAAAACAAAGAGAAGACACGTCAGTATGTGGACATTTATGTTTGGAATTTCTAGCCACAAGTGTCAGTCAACTGTAAGATGTCGTCTTGTACTGTAACAGTTAGTGGTTCAACATCAACTTTACGAAGTACATTATTTCCACCATTACACCTGAGAGATGATAGACAGTGGGAAATTGCACTTTTGGATTTTACTACTTACAACTCAATCCCAAACATAATAGAAGGTGTTAATAATAAATTTCACTACGTGAGAAAGAAAAATACTGAAGGTCTGGCTGATGTACGTGAATTTGTTGAGATTAAAACTGGTGCTTATGAAATAGCTGACATAAACAGAGAACTTCAAAATAAGTTAGGAAAGGATGTAATTGAACTAAGAGCGAATAATAACAATTTAAGAAGTGAAATAAAATGCAAGTTTTATATGGATTTCACTCTACCAGCATCGATTGGTCCTTTACTTGGTTTCCCATTATACAAGTCGGTTCTTGAACCAAATATCTACCATACAAGTCCAAAAACTGTGAACATAATTAAAGTTAATACTATAAATATCACGTGTAACATAGTTCAAGGGGCTTATAAAGATGGATCGAACCAACATATTTTACATTCGTTTTATCCAACCGTTCCACCTGGATTTAAGATAATTGAAAAACCTCATAATCTGATATATCTTCCATTAAACTCCACTCATATTTCAGACATCGTATTGAACGTACTAGATCAAGACGGTGACATCGTGGATTTCAGAGGAGAAATTATTACTGTACGTTTACACATTAGACAGGCACCGTAAAATAACGATGGGACTTGAATTTACATATAACACTAAACAAACATCAGACAATTCTAGTATATCTCCTAACGTAGAGAGGTTAACTAGAGAGAACATTAAATTTTTAGAAGGACTTGGTTTCAGAGTCAATGATAATGGACATACTGGATATAAAACATGGACCGGTTTTCGACGAAACGTTGTGGGAGAAGGAGCTTCACACTCACAACCCTTACGCTTCATCGAAATTAGGAAATAATGATGAGATCCGAATTCCAATACAACATCAAGATGCATATACTTTACCGTCTGAAAGCTATATTTATATTGAAGGAAGGGTTTTGGAAAAAGATGAAAATACAACATCAAAAGTACCATTCATAAATAATCCAATGGCCTTTTTGTTTGAAGAAATCCGGTACGAAATATCTGGCATTGTAGTAGATTCGACTAAAAAAGTCGGTATAAGCAGTACGCTTAAAGGGTTGGTTTCTTTATCACCTAATGAAACGAACGCTTTAAAAACAGCCGGATGGATATTACCAACTACGACCAAAATAGTACCTAATTCAAGTGGTTATTTCGACTTTTGCGTTCCGTTGCGGCTCTTACTAGGATTCGCTGAAGACTACAGAAGAATAATAATTAATGTCAAACAAGAATTGGTTTTACTGCGATCATCCTCTGATGTGGATATTATACAAGCTGATAGCGGAACAACTCCCACAACACTTGAATGGAAATTGAAGTTAGATAAAATAGTTTGGAGAGTACCTCATGTACGGTTGGCCGATGAACGACGAGTAAGTCTATTACGGATTCTGGACTCTGATAGGGATATTGTGGTTCCTTTTAGAAGCTGGGAAATGCATGAATGGCCTGTCTTGCCTAAAACTCAACGTCAAACGTGGGCTGTGAAGACTTCGAGTAATTTAGAAAAGTCTAGATATGTTATTTTTGCTCTGCAAACAAATAAAAGATCTAATATTACAGCTAATGCCAGTAGCTTTGATCATTGTAAACTTTCAAATATTAAGTTGTTTTTAAACTCACAATTCTTTCCCTATGACAGTCTTAATGTAATGTTTTCTAAGGACAGATATGGTATTTTATACGATATGTATGCTAGGTTTCAATCGTCATACTATGGAAGGACGAACTCGCCTCTCCTCAACCCTGAAACATTCAAGAGTCTCGCACCAATTGCAGTCATAGACTGTTCAAAACAAAACGAATCAATTAAATCATCAACAGTAGATATTCGCATCGAGTTTGAGTTGGAAGAGAATATTCCAGACCAAACAACAGCGTATTGTTTGATACTACATGATACAATCGTAACGTACACCCCTCTAACAGGCGTGGTTAGAAGAATAATATAGATGTTTTTACCACATTATTCAGCACCTACATATATTTACCCCCGCCACAAGTTTATAAAAGGGAGATTCTTCTGCGAGAGGACATCAGTATACCACCTGCAGACATCAAGACAACATTGATAGTTAAAATGGACAGTATGCCATCTAATTTTCTTGAAGATGTAACGCTCGAGTCTGCATCAACAGAGGTGACAGCTGCATCTAAAACGTCGAATCAAGACTTACCTGAAAACACAAAACCTAGTGAGGACTCTGCAAAAACAACGGAAACTACTTCTTTTCCAATTGACAAAGACACAATTCCACCTGGTAATCCTAGTGAGGACTCTGTAAAAACTACGGAAACCACTTCTTTTCCAATTGTCAAAGACACAATTACACCTTATAATAATAATAATGATGATGTTAAAACTAATACAACACCAGCTGAAAATGTAGAAGAGTCCGCAGAAAAGGACACAACAACTACTGAGGAGATTAAGGCTGGACTCTCAGGATTTCTAACTTTCGAAGGAAATGATCAGAGGAAAAGGAAAAGATGTGAAAATGAATATGATGAACAAAATATGGATGTGATATTTGATGTATTTTTACGCGCAATGTATCCATTGAATTTAAACATGGATAAAACTGTTACTGTTGGTGTTTTCAAATCTTTGAACTTTAATCCTGCTGTGCTAATTAACCATTGCGGGAAAGCCTCATTGCTACTTACGATAGACATGTGGGATAAATTTACTAAACATGTATCTATCATTGAAGCCTACTTATACAACAACTTGACAGGACGAAAAACTGCAATTGGATTTAACGAATCCGATTTAGAAATCGACAACATCAGACTTCGAGGTACTCAATTTGTGAGATTTAGAGATCTTTCTAAACATAATAAGAAAATCCTTTTAACTTTGGAAGAATTTCAAGTCCTGTCGAATCTAACACCAGTAATAATCAGATACATTCAGCAACTCGTCACATATGCTCCACTTATTTTTGATTACCTCAACAGTTCGGTGAACACACATCCAGTTTTACCACTGATCTATGGCCCGATAGATCATTCTATATACAACAGATTGCCTCAAGAGGTGTCGTTCTACAGAAGGACCGGATTCTTTTTTAATAAACTTCGAAGTGAAGGAACCAAAATTAAAGTTTCTCCAACAAAGGAATTGCCGGAGAATATTTCAAATAAACAAAAAGTGTAAAATTATTTGAATGATTGCGTCAAGCAAGTGCTCATGTTGGGAGCACTAAAACTTTTTAAAAAAAGATTTACGTGACCTTGAAACAGTTCAGGTTTGCATATGTTATTCTTCTTTTCGCTGACTATATACATATGAAAATACTCACGCTGTGTGAGTGCAGTTGATTCCAAGCTTCCAAACAGTACCTATCCTACTCAGTCTTGTTTATTACATGCTTAAGTAAACTTCATAAAATGGAAAGATACTGTTGTGAAAACAAGTGTTTTGTGCGACCGAAACTAGAGGTAGACGGATTAGCCTGTGAAATATGTGAAAGTTATGGTATTTGTAAATGTCGATGTAAAACATATAAACTTCCAACTCCAACACGAGAAACTTTCACATTGTACAAATCCCAACACTGTTATACATGTTGTCCTAAAATGTGTGTGAAATTTGGACTGTATAGCGATATAATAAAATATTGTAACAAATGTCGCAAAGGTCTTTGTGAATGTCTACTACAATATTGTGCAAACAGGAAGAGTTGGGATGTGGATATAGAAGTAGAGTCAAAAGTAATAACAAGACGGAATAGCATGTAGAATATGTGAATGCTATGGTTACTGCAATAGAGTGTTAATTTTTAGGAAATGAAGGTTTGCATTAGTATAAATAGCTGTTATTCTTATAAATAGCTGTCACACCACCCACCCCATCTCAGAACAACTCCAGCTCTTGCCCAGTGAAAACCAACTTCATGCGCTCTCGTAGATTCAACAAAAAATGGAGGAGTATAACCTGTGGAAACAAGCGTTACTCAAAGAATATCAGGATACGAATGATTTAAAAAAAATTGTAAGCCAACTACCAAAAAGTATAGCTGAAGAAATTATGAATGAACATTATAAAAATTGTGCGACGGCTTTAATATGTTTCTATGAAAAAGATAGTCTTAGGATTTGTCGAAAGTGTTACGAGGATAACAAAAATGAATTTGCGGACTACGAACAAAAAGTTCTACATGAATCTTTTCAAGTCAACACGTCAACGCTACAATTGAAATATCAATGTATGAAATGTAACGGTACATGTGTAGAAGAGAGATACACTAAATGCGAATGAATGTTAGCAAACTCTGACTGTTTATACGGTAGATTGCATCAACAAAGTGCTCATGCTGGGAGCACTTAAACATTTTTAAAAACTAATTTACGTGACCTTGAAACAATTCAGGTTTCCACATGTTATTCTTATTTTCACCGTATATATATATGACAATATTGGGGCTATATGAGTGCAGTTGATTGCAAGCTTCCCATCAGTTAACAGTTGCAAAAATAAATACATACTGCTGCAGTGAGAAATGTTTCATAGAACCAAAATTACATTGATACGGAATGGACAAACCAATTTGTTTTAATTATAATATTAGAATGTCCAAAAAGTGCGTAGTAGAATTTCAAGCTTTCAGGAACAACCAAGACAAATATATCATAAAAGAACTAGCTTTTTTTGACATATCTACTAATGTCATTAACTATTTTCTTTTTAAGCCGCCTTTTCCTTTTAAGAAGTTAAATAGCAAAAGCTCTAGAACCAATAAATGGTTAATGAAGTATCTTCATCACATCACCTGGGACGAAGGATTTACACAATACAAAGAGCTGGATAGCATAATGTACCATTATTGTCAACAGTATGACGAAATCTACACTACTGGGGATGAAAAATCAAAGTGGATCAGAATGTACAGTACTTCAAATGTGACGGATATTGTGTTGGATAAGGAATTTGCAACGGAATTAAATGGTCTTTGCATCGGAGTAAAAAGCCCTCAGCATAAAACTGCAAATTGTGCATTGTCACGAGCATACAGAGTAGGCCGATTTATATCCGGTGGAGGGGGAAATCCACATATACCCATGCACGTACCTCCGTAATATCAGTTGGACACAAGATCTCTTACAGAATACAACACCTAGCAAAAGAATCATATCAGCTTCTCCACAATGGCATCACCTTCTCCACTACAATCTATTGCAGAAAAATTCAACCAACATTCAAAATCCGATCTCCTAGCAACAAAAAGATGTAGCGAACTTCAAGAGAAAAAACATTATGCTGTGCATTCGATGAAAAAGTTGGATACATCAGTTGGTGAAGCAGTTATAGCTGTTCTTGGAGATTCACCCTACAAAGAAGAAGATAAACCTAAATTCCAAGTTTACCTCCCGAAAAGATTTGTTAATGTTCTTATGAACGAAGATTTGGATTCTGTCAAGCCCGGCGTATTGTATTTAGTTTCCCATGGACCTTCTGGAAACAACTCTACAGAAATAACAATCCATGTTAACAATACTTTGTAAAATAGTTTTGTACATAGCGTAAAATTCCATTGTAATCTCTGATTATTTTACCTTTTTAATTATGTATTATTTTTACTTAGGTATTATGTAATTATATTTTAAAAAAACTCATCACTGTGACCTTGACATAGTTTTGAAAGTGTCGGACTTACCCCCACCATTTTATTCTGACATAAATAGAACCCGTACTAGTGGTCAGCTATCATTTCTCCATCAGCTCTCGTACCGTCAAGAACGAACTTAACCCATCAACATAATGAAATTTCATCTGGTGATGCAAGACGAAGTGGATTTGGGAATACTTCACGAAACACTCCTGCATTTGATGACGGAACATCCTCCGATGGTAATGAAGATTACTGTTGAATTCGACAGCACAACCTTCTGCGATTCGGAGACGACTGAATCACCCACTGAATGGTCTCCGAATGCCACATCCGAAAATACAGAAGAAACCAAACTACAAGAACCTCCAAAGTACGAAGAAGAAAGCCAACCACAAGAACCTCCAAAGTACAAAGAAGGAAATAATGTTTAATACAATATACCTAGTTTGCTGTAAAGATAAGTTATGTGAACCTTGATTAAATCTTTGTAATTTTTGACAAATAAATTATCAAATCTTTTTTTAAAAACCACTTTCGATGACCTTGAACTTGTTTCTACATGTCCGTAACCACCCACCCACTTGGGAGTAACAATGACTCTAGGTTTTTTTCTATAAAATGGTTACATTTAATTGGATAATTTTTAGCCAATTACTTGTCAGTGTTTCGTGATGACTAAGCATAAACAAGTAATAAAATCATGTCTGTCTGATCCTCACTACCATCCTCTCGTCTGACACCGATCCGCCAACATGTCTGCATCTACTCTGTGGTCCAAAGACATCGGCGACGAAGAGTTGGTGGAGATCACCCTGATTGCGGAGCATGGGGAGAGAATGAGAGCAATTTCAACTATGTCTGAGGACGAACTACAAGAAAATCACTTCAATGAGATAAAGGCGATCATGTCATACATTGCCCAACCGACGATGCTTCCAGAGCAGTGGCCGGCGATATCTCGGCGGATGGAATATCTCGCTGCGCTGAAGGCTGAGATCAACAGAAGAGGTCTATCAACTGAGATTTATGCAATATTTGTGTAAATTACAGATTTTAAGGACATGTGACAAACGGCCTTTTTCAAGGCCACCAGATGTTTCATTCGTTTGACACTCAGCAACCGCCAAATTCATTTTCAAATCACTCCCACGACTTCTATCAGTTTCGGAACAAATATTAATCCATCCGTTTTCACTTTACCCCACATCCAATAACGTATGTCGTTCGTCACACCAAAAGATTTTAAATACATGTAACAAACGGCCTTTTTACAGGCCACCAGTTTGTTCAATCGTTTGACACTCAGCAACCACCAAATTCATTTTCAAACCTCTCTCTCGACTTTAAACAGTTTCTTAACGAATATAAATCCACCCGCTTTCACATTACCTCACATCCAATGACGTATGTGTATCGTCACACCAATACGTCATCGCCGTGACGTCATCACACCCTCTCGTCACACATACGTCATCACCACGTCACTCAAACGTCACTTCTGATTTAAAAACAATTATTTTTCAGCTGTCCCAGACTCCCCATATTGCCTCTACTTATATATATATACATATATATATATACATATATATAAATTTGAACGAATAGTGTTTTTGATATCTGGGGACCTCAAAACAAAAAGTTATCATGGTCTCGGGCTTAAGTCTTACCATGAGACCTACAGTATTAGCTTCTTCCCTATAGGGGAAATTCGCTAAAATAATAAATATGAAAACACAGAGTCCCAATTTATAAAATTATATAGGAGTAGACACAGATGTAGCAGATTCTCAATTTTAAATACATCTGTAAATCGTGTTTATGTGCAGGGCTATTATCCAGAACTTTTATAGTAAAATTAAAGCCATTAATGTAAAAATGTATGTATTTTTTTTGTCTTTTAAACATGTTAATACCTCTTACTTTGTAAAGTACTTGATTTATACTCTCTATTCCACTTTTAAAAGAAAAACACCACCGCAAATATGTATTTTATTTTTTATTAGACGAAGCCTTTTAATATCAAGGCTGCTACCGTAAGGTCCTCCACACAAAAAACATATATAATACAAAAAGCCTTTTTACCTTGCAAGATAAAGTAGAACCTGGGCTACAGTCACAAACCTGTTGGCAGTATAAAACAAATGTAGGCCTTGGTTGACTAATAAATATACAGTCTAATGAGATTTTGATACGATTAGTTTTATATGTGAAAATAGCCTGCGGTAAAATACAAATTAAGTATCTTATGCGATACTAAAATGTTGCTTTTGTTTGACACATTATTCTGAGTTAAATATAGTATATGAAATAAAGAAAAAATATGGTCGCATAAAATGATTTTTTTTTTCGGATCCTTACTGAGGGAGTGTGTCAAACTTATGATAAAATATGTCACTAATATATATTTCCTTAGCATCATTTAAGTATTTTATAAAAGGTGGGATATACAGCTAACTCACCTGAAGAAACTGGTTCAGATGAGCACAGCAACACAGAAAGTATTTTACACACATATTGCATAATATTTCATCTCCATTTGAGACTTGTTCAGATGTGGAGGGAGACTGTCAGTTAAAATACTGAATATCAAACTGTATTTTAACTGACAAGTCTCCCTCTACATCTGAAGAAGTCTCAAATGGAGACGAAATATTATGTGATATGTGTGTAAAATACTTTACTTGTTGCTGTGCTCATCTGAACCAGTTTCTTCAGGTGTAGTTAGCCTTTTTTCCCACTTTTTTCAATGAAACTCCCAAGCCAAGTGCTTTTCCGTTGCAAACTTAAGTTTTTTATAATATCTTTTTATTTTGCAGCGTTTACGTTTAACCGCCTAAACATTATGGTGAAATCTCTTAAGGCGAAAATAAATTCCAGTAGATTTTATAGTTATTTCTCAGTCGTTTAAGCAATACTTGTGGTAAACGAGGAACATATGTGTCTACAAATGCCTCTAATTTTCCAAGGTGATCTCCATTTAGTGATTTCATATTTTGGGTATAAAAATATAAACACCATGCATTAGTAAAACTTATGAGAAAATCATGGCAGAGTAAGATTATGTAAAAGAGTAAATTGTACCTTCCACTCCTCCAAGCTTACTTGGATAATTCGTATGTAAATATTCTCTGCGACACTCTTGTTATTAAACTTGAAGCTTTGCGTGCCACAATGAAATGACGGGGATTAATATTATCATTAAAAAGCCATTAAAATCACGTCAGACAAAATTAATAAATGTGCAAATTGTTTTTGTTATAAACTTGTTGGCACATGCCTTATTAAGATTCTTTTTAAGGAATATATTACTATTTTAAAAGCTAATGGGAAATCCGCCATTCCAAATGTTAGCGTATTCAAGTTATAAACCCCTGCCATATCGCATATCAGTATGATTGTTTTGATTCGTACGTGTCTCAACATTCAGGTATGAGAAGATCCCATAGGGGTTTAACAAGGTTGGCTTTACGCAATTTCGTTGTTTACCTAGCTACAAAGCTACAGAATTGTTAAGCTATGTTTTGTGTCAGTGTGACTATTAATTACGTGTTTTAGAGTTAGCTAGAATTTTGGCAAACATATACTTTTTATGCGAAATGAGTGTGAATGTTACAGTTAAGTTTCCGTTTAAACATGTGTTTATTAGCATTAAAAGCTCATTATTTCTACAAAAGAACATAGCAAGAGAAAACTACACAAACATTGCCCGTGTAACTGGGATTTTTAGGCCTAGTTCATGATGGAAATGTTATACGTAAGAATGCTCTAGTTCAGACCAAATTCGTACGTGCTGCGCATCTCTCGTAGGTGTCGTCAATTACTTTGATTATATATAAACATTGTTACATCTTGAACGTACTCTCCATGCCGCCACCTGGAGGGATAACTTAAGATCGGTTGCAATATTTTAAACAACTGTAAAGTGATTAATTTTGACGATATCCTTCAAGAGCACAAATATAGTTAGTTTTAACTCTCAACGCACAGGAAAGAAATAAAAGAATTGAAAATTTATACTCATAATTTTTTATGATAATCGTTTACGCACAAATGTTTTAATTTGATACTAATTGAAATAGGACCAAACTGGATTGTCAACAAGAAACTTAACAATGATGCTACAAATAGTAAATACAAAGAAACATCAAAAGTGATAAATTGAACAGCTGGTGGAGAATAGCCAACCACGCAGCTGAAATATACTCTCGTATATTGCCAGTATTACCAACTCCCTCTTGTTTATGTCTTCTCTGTACTTTCTTTGTTAAACCATATTTAATATACTTATTTTATGGTTTTCAATAACAATTTCAAAACTAACCTTTTGAATTTTGGCACCTTTGAACAAACAAATATTATATGTTAAAGTTCTAAAAAATGTATAAACATTGTATTCTGAGTTCGTGAAAGTGGTCTCAGTTTTTATAAAATGTATACATCCGTTTCCAAAAAAGAAATGTTAAAGCAATTGTGATTCCTAGATCCTCGAATATTTCTCGAAGTCATTACTTTCAGCAAAGCATAAAATTAGATTATGACAGATTTGTGGCATTAGGCATAATTTGAGCCTTTACTCGGCATGTTATAACTATTGCCGATTCAAAAATCATATACTTGTATTTATAGCCTTTAGTCATTTGGCTATTAAATAATGATCCTGGAAATGAATAAGCTGGTGTCTGTCCAGTAGGAAGGCTACAGAAGGCATTTTACAACCCTAAAAGAAATAAAGCTAGTGGCTCGTAGGAGCAATATCCTCTACCTTTTATTTTTACTGTGGATTATCTACTGTTTACACGATATAATTCATATTCGCCTTAAAATGTGCGACTAGACATGTATCTTGGGAGGATTTTTAAAATTTAAAGTTTATATGTCAAATAATGTTTTCTTTTAATTTCTCTCAGAGACTATATATTCTTCTGTTACACGTATTTTTAGAGCTAGCCAGCGTTTGGTACTTTGCTTAATATGCATTTTACTTTGCGAAATGAGTGTAAATGATACAGTTAAAGTACGGCATTACATTCCATTTATTATAGGTTCCACTCCATAGGAATGCATTCATAGGTTCTGAGTGAGTGTTTATAAACCACACTTTGGCAAAATCCTGCTATAAAACTGTATGCCAATTGAATCTGAAAATGTAATTCTTAATTGACTTGACATACAAAGAAATAAAAATAAGATATAACATTTTCTTGGGATTCATTATGTTTCAGAAATCATAAAATATGTTAACCAAGCAAATACATTATAAATTTATCGTTCTTATAAATATAAGAGAAAAGATTCAGTTGTCATTCGGATACAACTTTACAAATCCACAGAGCTACAACTCCTTTGTTGCATCGTTCATATCTCACAGGTTTTTGTTAGATTTGTCAGTGTCAAATTCAGTAACATTAATATGTATTGAGTAATAATATCATTCAACATTATGAACATTATCAGCACCACTGATATGAAAACCTTGATAAATAAGTAAATAAATAATTACGTCTAGGAAATGCTATCGTAAAATATAGCATTTATACTGGATATTATATATTTAAAACTATACTTTACACATTAAATGTGCTTATACAAATTCTTTTAAATAATATTCAACAAATATTTATTCTTTTCGTGATTTTGTAAAACATATGTTTACAGTTCACCAACTATGAGTAAAAAAGTGCCCTTATTGCACGTGATTTAAATGTTTTTTATCCATCTCAAAAACCAATGCGACGTTATTAAGACTTCAGATATTTTAATCTAGCTCAAAAGTATGTGTAAATATAAAAATACTACAATTTTTTTATTACGAAATATAATTAGTTACGATTTGTTACTCTACCTCTCACCAACCCCCTCACAGATCCAGATATTATGACTCGCTGTCTTATTTGGTATAGGATGACAGAATGTATTAGTATTAGGCTTTTTGTAATGGATTTCCAAAAGAATCTGATAGAAAGAGTAAATAATAGTATGTGTTACAGAATAATACTAATATCTCTGTTTTACATTCTTATCCGCTATCTGTTACTTAGAACTAGCTATATGTTTATCTTTCGATAACCGTTTTCTTAGTATATCATCTTATCTATTTATTAATGCTAGGGGTTTTTTATTCACAGTCATAACTCGATAACGACTGAGCGGATTTTAACGTTTGAGGTGCCAAATTAAAGGTATTTTTACGAAGATTTGTCAATACGTCTCGGAATTTTAAGAAAGGGCATCACTTAAACACAGTAAAGGGCTGAATTTTTGGAACAGTGGCACTATCCGATGGCGGAAGCCTAAACTACGTGTTGATTGAAAGTACGTTTTTATCATCCGTTTTATCATCAGATGTTTTGTTATGTTTGTTTACAACTGAAGAAACCTTTCGTTATTGGGTACTAACTTGCTCGGATTTGAGCAACAGGACAACTTAGTATAAATATGCTAAGCCAATTTTTGTTAAGAGATCTCCTCCGTTATTTCTGAAACGATTTTCACGATTGAGGTACCAAAATATTCGTCCTGATTTGAAGTTGTGCATAAAGGTTTTCATTTTTCAATATTTTCAATCTGAAGGGCACACAGGCCGGCATTAAATTTTGTTTTTCGCCCATAAGATTAACTTGGGGAATAATTTTATTTGAATTGCAACTGTTAATACATTATGGACAGATTTTTAGCAATACCAGATGTTACAGGTAGGAATTTATTTATCTATATAAATTAAATAAGTTTATTTTCTATATCGCTTTGAGCAGTGAATTGTTGTGTGCAGCGGAGATATTTAAATTTATGTTAAAATTTTGTTAATCGTCTGCCTGTTTATGAGCCACGCGTTTCAAAAAAAAAATCACCGAAAGAAATAAAAACACTTTGCCCATTTTCATGTGGTGGAGGAAACTTTGGCTGTTTTAAATAATAGTACGTCATTAGGGCTATGCCCCTTTGTCTGGCATTGCTACAAAGTAGATCTTAAGGGTACATGTTACTCAACCTTTCACTACAGAATGCAACATATTTGTTCTAATGACCATTTAGTCAGCTAACTATCTTTTGTCACAGAACAGAGGATTCACGTCTGCTTTACTACTGTACAATGACCATTAACTAAACCATATAAAATAACGACACGGCAATGAAACATTGCGGAACACATAATCCCTTGCAACATGGTAAGCTCAGTTTATCTAGGTAATCATTGGGATTATAATATTAAATATTGTATGAGTTTTTAAGTACAACAAACTACAGGAGTTATTGACCAGATATTTGGCAGAAGATGGGTCCTTCCCAAAAAAGGTATGGGCTTATTCCTGTTCCAATAAGGCTCGGCCCTAACGACCGTCAACATTTCCATATTAAACATATACTTATTAGACCGATACAGCACAAATTTGGTAGAAAGACAGCAGGCAATGCATTATAGTCAGAAACAGGCCTATCAGACAGAAACAGACATATCTGCTTTGTTGGCCTTTAACATTTTTTATTTAATCATCACTGACGTTAGCAGTTAACTGGTCCGATTGTGCATACATTTGATAGGAGGATACATCAGAATATAACCTTTGCCTACTCCTGCTCCAAAAATGCTTTACTTTAGGGCTCTTCAAATGTTGGAACTATCAAATTGATGGGTTTATAAATGTGTTGTAATAGGCCTCATCCCTGGAAAAATGTAGTTTTGAATCAACAAGGTCCATACATACTTTGTACAGGTTTGCTGAGACGATCTATTTAAGGTTTTCTAATGAACCGGAAGAGATCTCGTAAAAACAGCTGGAAAGACACGTGATCACCAATCCAATCTGCAGTGTTGCTGGAAACACGATATTTATCGTACGAGTACCATATTTTCCTCATCAGTGTAATTAGAATTAACATTATTTAACTGCTTACATATGATAAGCTGTTATTTTATGAAACTAATATATTGTTTTATTTGTATTATTAGAATAATCGATTAAGAGTTTAAATTTTCTTTCTGCATGTCCAGTGACAATTTAAAAATAGCTGTACCATTATTATACCCTTAAGGTTGGCGTCACTTGATGGTATGTTGTTGATTTATGAATCAGCTGGACGCCCTCGTAAGACATCTTTGCTGCGAACATTACTCTTATGTAAATAAGCACACCTGGTCTGAAAGCTCTACGAACCTTGGTTTTGAATTTGAATGGATAATTATTTGAAAACTAACATTGGGTTATAGTTAAGATGTGTAAATAAAAACAAAAGAATCCTACCAGCAGTTTAAAAGCAACCATTGAAAAAAAACACTCAATTGGTAAAGTATCAATTGTGTGGCTTTTGTAAGAATAGTGATTATAACCAATGTATATACAATGTATATTCATATATATAGCTTTAAATATACATGATTAGGTTATGTACAAATTGCGAGAACTATTAAAACTAAAGGTTGAATATAAAGCGTCGAAAATGAAAAGAAACAAGCAAATAAGCAAAGCAAATATGGAGGGGAACCGTTAATATAAATATTCTAGGCATTTTGAACAAACTGACTGGCTTCTCGAGCAAAGTTTGATTTCCCAGGTATTTTAACAATAATTGTAGCTCACTTCTCAAAAAAAATATTGTACTGTGATCACGATCGAAGCCGCTACGAGCTACTATAGTTTATAACTAATGCGAGACTGCCGTCTACTTGGTAATCTAACCTGACACTCCCTATTCAGGTAAGAAATGTATTAAAGTACATCGCTCAAAGTATACGGTATTTGTGACATTTCACGCCGCCTTGAAACAGTTATCAGGTGAGTATGGAACCTAATATCTGATATTAGTTTTTTGCAACTAATATTTTCCCACATCTATATGGGGGCAACGAATATTGTAAAATATCTACAGTGCGTTGCACGAGTGAAAAACCAGGCAGTCCATAAGCCTAAAGTTAAAAGTAACGGTAGTGTTATGGACCAGGTTTTTCGCTCGTGCAACGCGCTGTAATATGGCTTATCCCTAATGTTGAAAAAATATTAATTCAATTTGTAAAATTAAAACTTAAGTTTATGTTCTTAAAATTGCAAAATTGACCCTTACATTCACTTCTGATATTATATGTATTACAACAAAAATGTACAAGAGCGAAACGTCGTGTCGTGGCGCGTTGCACGTCGTCGTATAAGCCGGGTGCTGCAGAGATGAGTTATGGGGCAGGTAACTATTAATGTTAAGCGCTCAGGAACATAAGTCTCTTTAGAGAACAATATATAATCGTCCAAGACATAGTAATACTGTAACATTTATAATAAATAGAAAGGTGTTTGAATCATGCAAATACAGAAAGATCGTATTTTAAATAGCCTGTATGATCTGAAAATAAATACTTGGATCTCAAATATGTAATGTGCAGAAAAAACACCACGAAGATTAACGACAAGAAGACCTAAAGTTAATCTGCATTAGCACTTCCCCATTACATGAAGGGAACATTTTAAACGAATATCTCCTTTTATCTGCACATTAAAATGAAACATAGCGTTAACTTCCGCCCTTTTCCCGCAAAACTTGGCCCTTGAGGGCCGCTGTCACTTGTAGTTATGGCGGCCAACTTCTACCGTGGCTTCTCTACTTGAGTGTTGTAATTTCCATACTTTTTAAACATTTACTAGCTCTAGTTAGTTGGATCAAGCTCCAGCCCTAATTAACTACTTGGTTAAATATTAGTTTTATTCAATATAACTACCAGCCAGCGTCACTTCGTGACTTCAAGATGATATTTATTATTTAATTTATTCTTTGACTAAAAATGTTTACACAATAATAAGACTCTAGTAAGACTTCAAAATTGTTTAAACAAACTCTGATTTTAGTTAACCATAATTCTATAACTCCCTATTTCACTTTTTTCATTGACAATGAAATATGTATATGGCCATGGCTACGTTATTAGACCTTATGTTTGATCTTTAGTTTTTAGATATTTGGTCTTATTCAGTGAGATAACTGTATTAGGCACTTCTGTAACCGTTAGTTGTGCCTTGCCATTATGGCAACATTTTGTAAATGTTCCTGCAGTTGTTTTTTTCATATCGGAAGTAACAACAACGACAAAATCTACGTACTTCATTCATTGGCCCAATATCAAAACCAGTGAGATTGACCGAATTGTCTATGGCCATGGATAGGGGCGAAAACGATTAGCTCTGTCTCTAGCCCTAGCATTCACATTGTGGACGCGGTTTCTTCTAGGCATCTGAGAAAACACATAAATACAAATGAAACACACTATCAAAAAACAAAACCTAAAGCAAGACATTATCTTTTTGGAACTTTTGAGGAACCATACTTGGTTGAACCTAAAAGTAGTAAATCAATCATGTGTCCCAAAAATAGCACGAAAACGCTCTGAATATAGTTCAATACATATTATATACAAAATTATTATTATATATTGATGTGAAATCAGAAAAACACTGATGTCGAAGTATACAATTCATATGATAAAATATTTGAAAAGTTTTATCACACAAATTGTTGAACACTTCACTCATTCACTTCACTTCACTGTCATATGAAATGTCTGAAATTTCCATAATAAACTGATAAATGACGGAAAATCACTGATGTCAATAAATACATGGTAAAATGTATAAAAATTATTACAAAAATGACTGTCGTTTCAATGATTATGAAATAAGACTTAAACACAGTCTATTTAAGTTTCAAGTTTAAAAACATATCAAAATGTTCTAGATAAACTATGAACAAATCAAATTACAACTTTTTACTTTACATTTTATTGTAAAATATGTAACATGTATATGGGGAAAAAATCTTCCATCTTATTATAAAATAACAGCTTTCAACATCTACCATATTAGAGACATTAAATTAGTTGAAATCAAACTGGCTATGTACCAGATTTACATGAGTGGTACTTTTCTTCATGGTCAAAATTGAATTATTTTGTCCTCCAAAACATTTTTATATTTAAAGAAATTAAATTAATTAGCCTATTTGAAAATCACCTCACTTATAACTTTAAAGAATACACCAGTTCCATCAAATAAATAAATACAAGTGCTGTATTCTGTGGTCAAACTTAAGAACTCGATCAAATCATCACCATATGTTTTGTTATAAACAAATGTGAATTGGAAAAAGTTCACAGGTTTAACTACAGATAGTAGCACATTCGCTGAAATTTCAAAAGCCTCCTGAAGAAGGCTTTTCATGGGATATTTCCAAACCCAAAAAAGGCACATCTAGAGAAAAATAGCTTTAATTTGATACCAAATATGCGTAGAAAAATAAATTTCTAGGGGTCGATATGCTGTGAAGAAAAATCGATAAATTCTTTTAATAATATAGATGTTGTTTTATATATTTCATAATCCATGGTTATTTCATCACACTGAGTACTCAACAATGGTAAAGAGTGTTACTTTATTTTACTAACCTTTAATCTTGTTTTGTTTTATGTTTTTTTTGTTTTTTTATGTGCATTGTGAGATTGGACATTTCATAATGTGTCCGGGCAAATCGAGGAAAACGAAACAAGCTCCTTTAAACATGACAAAGGCAAGCTTATAGTCAAATAAGAATGTCCCTTATAAAGCCACTATGAAAAATATCCAATAAAATCCACAATACAATGCAAATCAAAATTCAAAATCAAATAAAGATAAAGCTAGTGGCATGTATGGGAAATAGTCTCTAACGTTTTGTTTTATTGTGAATTCTCTATTGTTTACACGATAAGGGAAATAAATTAATATGAAAGTATGATTACTGTCCACTTTGTTTTCCTTAATTTGTTTTGTTACTTTCTGTTAAATTTGTATGAAGAATAGTTAGAGTTTCTTCATAATCTACCTTCTTCATAATATATGTAAAAATTTGAAATAATAGTGTTTTTGGCACTGGGTGGCCCCAAAACGAAAATGAATCACGGTCTCGGTCTTAAGTCTTAAGGTAATAGTGTACCATATTTGGATTTTTATGTTTAATTTTCCAATCATTTATTAAATATTAAAGTAAGAAATCTACAAAACCACAAATGGCCATTAAATAATTATGAGGTAACAGGGTAGTTGAAACCAGTAGGGACAGGTAGAATGATAAGCAAAATAAGCAAACAAAATCAGGAAAATCAAAATGGTAGATTTAAGTAGCAAGGTGGGGGTTAACCCTTCCACTGCTGATGTGAACAGCCGATCCTCATTCGTGTGGCAGCTTCGAGGACCCCTTGGTCATGGCTCCGAGATCTTCCCACATTTCCTGGTCACGTCTTCACTCCCTTCACCTGAAGGGCTGACGAGTTACTGATGACTGTCGTTGATAGTATTGATTCAAATCAACTAACTTCGGAATCCCCTGAACTCCCATTTCCTAACTAAAATAATGTAACAATAAGGGGGAAATTAAATTTCAAAACATGCTCACATGCTCAGTCTACGTCATATTTTGTAAATTAATTTTAAGGGTTTAGAAAAAATGTTAAGGAGAGGATGTACTATTTTAGTTTAGTTTAATAAACCACAATTTATGTCCAAAACATACAGGTGTAATTATTTTATGTTAAATCCCAAAAGATCAGTTTGTACGGGTGCCAGTGTGGTAAAATTAAAATTAAAAAGGTTAAAGGTATCAGAGAACACTGGATCTGGAAGAGGAGTTGTAGGGCAAGGTATTTTTAATTTCAGGTAAATTATAATTAGAGAACAACGACGGTACAAAAGTTTCTTCTATATAGAGGGAATTTGCTAATAAAATGAAATTGTGACAAAACACGTAGTAAAATATGATTCATTAAGTTAAATATATAGATCCACACTGAATATTTTGTTACAAAGTATATGCTAACCTAAGTAAGAATTGTAATGGTATTTTTAGCATGACATCCCCTTTTCTAGTTTGTTAACTTTTGATACTTGAAGAAGAAAATATATACAAGCCATTTGGAAACAAACGTTTGGCCCAAAACTACAAAAATTGACTAATTAATCCACCTCACAAAACTGCATACTAACGCCACCGGACGGTCACCTGGAGGTAATCCATCGGTGACTCTGCATACAGCATGACAGGAAGAAACTCTGTTCTGAAGGAATTTTAACAAAAACTGCCACAGCTTCTTATTTAATCACTCCCCTTACACAATCACTCCCCAAAGATTGCGCCAATATTAATAATGTTCAGACATCTCAGTATGCCGATAAGAGAGATTGGTTGTTTTTCGTATCCTTTAGTAGAAATATATGAATTCTTTGAGTAATAGCACCTCCTTTTAAGAAAATACATTTGATCTTAATGTTCAGCAATTGCCAGTCTCTACAGTTAACGATTGAACATACTATTCCTTCAAAGGGTAAGTATCCTCAGTTATACTAAGGCCTCTAAAATAAATTGCAGCTGGAAAAAGTTTATACGACACGGGCTTGACATAGTGATATGTCTACAAAGTGGGTGACGTATTTTCCTCAAGTAGCTTAGTGTGAAATTGTATTTCATCTTTCACTGTTTTCAGCTTGTCGTATTTTTAGAGAGGTACTCAACACCACTTTGTGTTTTCTTTACTGTCTTCCATTTCATAACATAGAAAGTTGTATTCATTCATTGCTACAATCGTTTTACAAGAGGTATGTCACTAACTTATTCATGTAATAATTTACTCTATTGAGGTAGGTACTTTTTTGGACAAATGAATCCAAAATCATGTTTTTGTAGGACAAACGCCCCTTAAATCCCTCTTTAAATTGGAAAATTTCTCTGGTTTTTGAATTTTAAATCATAAATTGTTCTTTACTCCTTTATTTATTAACTGAATTGCAATTACTACAAAAGACTATATATTGGCTAGACAGCTAACCATCTCCGTGTTCGAATGACCGGACATTATGCTGATATAATTCATGGTGTCAAAGAATACCCCCGTCGCAGCAAACCTGCGAACTCAGCGAATTTCTAATGCATATATATATGTCTCACAACTTCATAAAGTCAATTACCAAGTTTCACAAAAATACATTCATAAACAAGTGATATATAACATTTTATTTATACTCCATACGAATAACATTAGGGTTGAGGACGCAGGTTTTCTGCAACAAGGAAGATAATTAATATGTTGTTTTTTTGCAATTATCAATTTAACTGAACCAGGTGAAGTTACATACCAAGTTATATCAATTTAGGTTCATAATTAAGGGAGATATACAGCTTTACTTATTCTCCATTTGAATAACATAGGGGGCCAGGTTTGCTGCTACGGGGACTATCACTAACTAACTTTGAATATCTCTGCAACGGTTGGACGTAGAACAACAATTAAAACACCAAAAATGTTTGTTTTGTTGAGCTAAATATATTGATAAAAATAAATGTGAAGTTTTTAGTAAAATTATTTGAGAAAAATCTAAAAACCTTTTTCCCATAAGATTAACATGGGACACGTTTTTTGAATTTTCTCCGTAGCCAAACTTAACTTAATTGTTAATGATTCAAATTACTAAATTATTTGTTGTTTTAAGCTCTATAAAATGGCAATAACCAAAATGAGTGTTTTTAACATTTTGGGATAACAATTATTTTTGAAAAATTGTAAACCCCCAAAAACCCCTTCTCATAGTCCGGTCAATCTTGTTTTCGAACTTAAAGTCATAAATGCTACTCTCCACTCAAAATCAGGCGTTTCTCTCAAAAGTTATCGATGAGGTAACAGGCCATATATATAAATTTGAACGAAAAGTGTTTTTGGGATCTGGGGACCTCAAAACAAAAAATTATCATGGTCCCGGGCTTAAGTCTATTACCATGCCACCTACAGTAATAGCCTCTTCCCTATAGGGAAAATTCGCTAATATATATAAATTTGAACGAATAGTGTTTTTGGCATCTGCGAGGACCTCAAAACGAAAAGTTATGCGAAAAGTCTCGGGCTTATGTCTTGCCATGCCACCTACGGTAATAGCTTCTTCCCTATAGGGGAAATTCACTAAAAGCCAACCGGTCTCCATGTCAATTCAACTACATACAAACAAGACAAAACAAATTACGTACAAACATGAGTGTATTATTTGATGTATTTAAAAATTTATTATTTGATGTATAGATTTAATAGTTAGTGCAACTTTAGATATACAGCGAATTATAGAAGAGATAAACTGTCCTTAATCATGGTTAGTTTTAACCAAACTTTATAGTATATGAGTGAAACCCTGTACCAAAGAACCCTGTCAGAGTCCTCAAATAAAAGTCCAATAACAGTTTCTATGTTTGCTAAACTTTGTTTTAAAATAGACAGGTGGCAAAGTGCAAAAGTTGAAGTTTATTTATCCAACTCGTAATGCAACTTTTTCATTTGTCTCGGATGTATGTGAACTCGAAGTGTTGAATGCAATTTGTCAACAGTTTTCTATCAGGGATAGAAATATAATTCTTACAAATACTAAGTTAATATATATTAACTAATTAGTGAATTTAATAATTATCACACATGATGTATCTAGTTCCGCCCACAACACGTAACATTTTAAAGGCTAACACTTTAATTTAATCCCACATATTTAAAATCTTTTGTAAATTAAAACCATTGTCCCGATATAGTAATTTTACGACTAATTTTAACAAAATTGACTAAGCTAAGTTTAAACATTGTCAACTTTCAGAGATGTGAGAATAATATTAATGCTCATGAGATTGAACATCTCTATTTGTTAGTTTATTTGGAAGTTCCATTGATATCTTTAAATATTTTCTTGTTTATTTTCTTTAACTCCAGAGGCGATTTTTTCTACTCTTTTAGGAAATGTTTCAAAACTCAGCTTTTGTTCTATAAAAGGTTGACGTTGTCTTAAAACTGGCTATTAAGTACAATAACAATTGGTAGCAAGGATACTGTCATTATCGACAATATCTAATTACTAAGATTAAGATTAGAAGTATACACATAATACAAGATATATAACAACAACAAAAAATATTGTTTGTTGTTGTGTTGTTTGTTGTTTGTTGTTATATATAAGATTATAAAAAATATATCAAATATACCCCCCGCTGCAACAAACCTGCATACTCAGCGAATTTCCAATGCATATGTGTCTCACTACCTCATAAGGCGACTTACCAACAACTTTCATAAAAATATATTCATAAATAAGTGCAATATATAAAATTGTATTTATTTTCAATAAGAATACCATTAGAGCTCAGTACGCACGTTTGCTGTAACAAGGAGAAAGAAACATGTTTCATGCAATTATTAATATAACTCTACCAGATGAAGTTGCATACCAATTTGTATTAATCTCACATCATTTGCATCATTACATACATTATTCATGGATTTTTTATATTTTCATAAAAATAATATTAGGGATGAGTACGCAGGTTTGCTGCAACACAGAATATTAGCAACTTTTTTATGCAATTATCAAACTCAACCAGGTGAAGCTACATTCCAAGTTTTAGTTATTTAGGTTCATAATTAAAGGAGAAATAAAACTTTAGTTATTTTCCATAAGAACAACATTAGGGCTGAGTAGCAGGATTACTATGTCGGGGACAATAACAAAAATTGTTTTTATTGTAGAAATATCAATATTCCACCACCAAGTAAAACCAAGTACCAGGTTTTTTAATTAATATGCATTCAAAAATAATCAAGTTATCAAATTAATAATTAATATTTATTCTCCATCAGAACAACATTGGACAACGCACAGTGACAAAAAAACATGAGTTACATCGCATGATGAGTCATAACACACACCACGCATGATGAGTAAAAACATGAGTCATGTCGCATCATGAGGGCAAGGTAAAAAAGCTGTGAATAATAATTCCCAACATTTCTATACTTCTAAATCTATTAAAACAACGTTTCTTGAAAGTGAGAAGGTAATCAAGGGCAAAACATACTGTCTCAATTTTACTATTGAAATTGGATATTATTTATATCATTTATGAGCCTTTTAATAAGATAATAATGTTCATTTGTATACGAAATTGAGGGAATTGCCATTATGGTGGCGAGAGTTTATTATTACCTAATGTATAAAACTTAGTATTTGAATCAAGAGGCTTCCGGTAACATTTTCCAGCAAAAATTTTCTATTTTCAATTTTTTTAATTTTTTTTCTCTTCTTGGTCCAAAAACATTTAGTTACTCAAGTAGCTTTAGATTTAGGTCCTTGGAAACTTGTTGTTCATAAGATAACAAGCAGACCCATTGCGGCTTCGCCTGCGTAAACCATGACAGTTGTGTGTGCTGCATTCTGTTGTTAGCCCATGGAACCACTATGAATCAAGGTCAGCTGTTTACATTTTCATCAGCTCAAAACAAAGTGAATGTCCATAAGGAATACATGGTAACTTATGGTTGTTATGGGGCAAAGCCCCATAGTTGAATCTGTATGAAAACACATTAACTTTCCTATTTTAGATCTAAAGAATCAATGTACCAAATTTAACTATTCTATCATGCCGGGAAGATGGATAATGAGTGATGAGTGAGTGAGGTCTTTGCCTTTTATGAATTAAGAAGATTAATAGCAATTAAAATCCAGTTATAGATGAATTATGACTTTTAAGTACTGATTTTAGAGATAACTTACATGTGGAGGTGTTTGTAAAACTTGTTAATAAGTCAGACTAATAGAAATGTAGCTTAGCTCATCCTGGAAAGTTTTCTGTTTTCGTAACACCTTAATTTCCCCAGGACTGAGTTTCCAAGCTAAGCGTCCCTCTAATTAACGTTAGGCCAGAGTTTTCGTCTCTACGGTAGTGACATGTAAAATAAAAATCACACTTATTCTCCCTCTTGTCAAACCCTACTTATGAAAAGCTTAATTACTATATTTGATTCAGTAAATTTTTAATAATGATTGTGTACTGCTTATCTGAAGTAAAATTTTTAGTGTTCAGGAATGTTGAATGTAATACCTTCCTGTTATTGTTTTACAGTTATCCACATAATTTTCACTAGTAATCTTAGATTTAAATATTACACTCAAAAATACGTCTTAAAATAAGTTTTAAAGTAAAACTTGTTTGGTGTATATAGTATTTTTGAAACGTATAGGTTGGATTCTCTATATGAAATATACACATACATACATATATACATTAACTGAAACATAATGTACTACATTTTTATTGTTGCTGATGTTTAGTGCATGTTTTAAGAAATAAATGCCGATATCTTTCATCACTAGTTTAAGAAAATAAGTTTCTTAACGTTTCGGACAAATAATCTAGAATTCCCCACAATACCCCACCTTCAGGTGCGAGATTTCTAAGAACAAAGTTAGTAGCATCACAGAAAAAGCTGGATGATTTTTACAGTGAACTGTTAAAGTCTACAAGAGTTTAAGAAATTGTACAAAATATAATAAAATAATGTACAGATGCTAATTGGAATAGACACTAAGCAACGCAACACCATTGCGCACAGATGGTGCGACTAGCTACACGCGCAGCAGCTTTGTTATGTTCTAGATATTCTTCCAACCCGAAGACGGCGTCAAATATCACATCCAACCCGAAGACGGCGTCAAATATCACATCCCAAAACGGCGTGAAAAATTTCTTTCTCTCACCGGTGACGGTAAAAAACTACACATATTTCTTAGCCAACATCACAATTAAGTAAAAATTAAGTTTTATAAATGTAGGCAGAGGATTTTTAAGAAGGTACAAAATTACATAAGTATCTTGTAAGTTTTGAAATACATTTATCTTTTACCTTTATGTAGCAGACACTAAGTGAAACGATAAGGACGGAATCTAAATCAGAGGAAATTCAGCGAGATAAGAGAAATTTGTGTGCGCGCGAGTAAAGTGAAATTGTGAGTTATTGCTGTTCTACGACTCCCTCTTGGGCTGCTGATTTTGTCAGGTGTACTTTTATATACGAACACGTTTATGTGATATACTCTTATTTTCATATTTGTAAGTTACTTATTATTACTGTGAGGATATGATTTTATAGATGGTAAGTAAAGGGTTGAGGGGGAAATCAGTCCCTCTATTGACCATTCACTGTTTACTGACTGAGCCAACCAACAGACTGTCAATGAAAAAAATTGTGTTTGACTATCAACTGTGATAACATTTTACAGTCAGCGAAATCAAATCACTTTGTCCAGTGGTATGAGAAAGGAAGGATTGTTATGATGGTATTGTTCCCCTCACCCTCTTGTGCGCTAGCTGGCCATCAAGTCATCTACAGCAGTATTAACTTCACGATTTTAATCGAAGAATTCATTATTTTTTTGTTTTTTTCATAAAATTTCGAAGAATTATTTTCATAAATGTAACCATTTTTTTATTTTTTTTAACGTTAAACTCTGTTTACTTTTCTCACAAGTTTACATTAAACCCAATTTCTGATATTCTTTTATTTTTTACTTGCGTTCCACTGTCCTATTGTTTAAATATTTTCTATACTCTATATAATTATTATTATAACTCTGTATATTAATGGACATTTAATAGCGTTCTTCCTAGATTTTTCATTTTGTTTATAGAGTTATACGTATCATGGATGAGTTTTAAGTGTCTTAACTCGTAGGTTATTTAAATAATGTAGTTAAAAGGGTAAAATAAGTAAATTAATATTGTCCTTGAAAGCCAACTTGAATTTTTATATAATTCAAGGCGCTCGCTGACTCGTCGAATCCAATTAGGGGTCAGAATAAAAATATTGAATGTAACCATAGGTTAAGTTGTACATCAAATTAGTTAATTAAACCATTGAGTATGAATACAGAATAATCAGTGGTTAAACAGAGTGATCGAAATCCAACCTTGATTGGACTACCAACTCAGAAATGGCAGCCGATCAAACTTACTTTATGTTATATTATCAAAACTCCAAAATTTGATTACTACCGATACGATAGTCATTTCAAGGTCTGGTTTTATGGAAATGAATAGGTCTCTGCAAGACATTTAAAATGGTGTATAATATATCCTATACCTACCGTAAGGCTAAAATTCCATCTCTAATGAACAACTCTTGAGGTAAGTCCCTTAAAAAAATAAAGCAACTACTACTAATAATAAGTAAATAAAATAATTAATTAACTTGTTCAGTCTCATTAATAAAGTTAAAACGAACTAAAACTCATAACAAAGTTTTGACTTAAATATTAAATAAATTTGTTTTTTGTTATGTTGCAAGTAGGGATACAAATTAAGTTTATATAAAGGTGTAAGATTTTAGATGATTATTACAATAAATGTTGAATTCATGGATATATCAAATAAATTTAGCTCTTAGGTTATGTTATATACTGATTTGATTTGATATTTGAATCAATGTCAAGAGATGATTATGACCTTAATGTATTAGAATAAAATATAATTATAGTGTAAAAACGAATTTCAGTTCTTGATTTTATTAAAAGAGAAATATAAACAGCTAAAATTTACGTTCATGATTAGATCATTTAGGTTATTGTAGCGGAAATACTTTCAGACATATTACATTATTAATATTTCATTATTATTTGAACTGTAATTTTTGATTGGGCTAACCAGTTACCTGCATATATATTTGTTCATACATACAATTCATACATATTCGGGGTTACCTGTGTGGCCGTTTTTGTTATGTGTATAAAACTAAACGTAATTATACAAATTAATAAGTATTATAGTAAATACATTTTTTGCAGCCTCTAAACTATTATTTTCATCACCCCGAAAATGTCAACGTAATTAAAATTTGTATTATTTTACTCTGCTGTCAGGTATGCTAGTGAAATTACCTTTGGAGGATAAAATAATGTTCTCTTTAGGGACGCCTGTACCTGGATGCTTAACATTAATCAACCGCCCTATAAATCATGTCTACAACACCCGGCTTACTTGACGTGCTATGGCACCGGGCCGTGTGTGATCCTGGCCACCCTCTTAATAAATCAAAAAATATATTTGGAATTCAAAAGCATAATATCATCTTTTGTAGATTTTCCCTCATTTTATTTCTTAGCTACCCCGACCTCAGGGGTTACACCTCACTGGCTTAAACGTTGCCAAGATTTTCTTTAGAAAAATTATATCTAGGCCCATCCCAATAAATTAGTAACCCAATTGAAAGCAAAAAAGTTCCTCAAACTGCTCCCACACAAGCTTCCTATATGTTTTAAAGGAACACTAGCAAACCAGTCGTCCTAAAAACGTCAACACCAAGCTGACGAAAAAATAAAATTCAAGCAAAATATATTGTTATAGTCTAAAATTAGGATAAAGTAAAATGTTACAAAGTAATATACCGGTATTGAAACACAAAAGTCTATACAAGGACCAGTTGACTAGTCATCAACTCCTACGGACCAACATAAAACTAAACTAGAGGGTTGCAGTAACGTGTAATTGTACAGGTCCAATTGTCCACCCGACTACAACAACACCGTAGTTATACCGAACTTATATGAATTTAGTCAACTGTAACGCCAATTAAATTTTAAAAACTTAGTGTTGCATGTTGGAGGGTACCTAAGGATTTCCATGCTCAAAAAGGGAGTTGGATGGGTCTTATTTGGATGGGTTTTACTTGAATACTTGTAAACCGTAGAATTAAAAACATAGTTTTTATTGTTGAGGATCTAAACCACTGAATAAATTAAATAAATGATAAGGAAAGGTTAAATTACTTTTTTCCATGAAAGTAATCGAATTGGTAATCCTTTAAATAAAAAAATAAACTATTAAAATTTGACCATAAATAAAACAACATAAGTAATTAAGCAAATAAAAATGATTCTTGAATACTCAGAAATGAAGAGCAAAGCGAACCCCTATCACTGGTTTCGAAGTATTAAAGCCTCATCTTCAGGAAATAACTTGAATGAAAGGCTAGAAAAGCTAATAAAAAGCTCTGTCAACTGAGGCATCTATGTTTTGAAGGAGTATGTGTGTATTATACTAAAACCAATACTAGCATTTAGTGAATATTGAACATAGGATGCGGATGATATCCTATTCTTCATGAATTCTTCAAATTTTTAAAAACTAAATTATCAAACAAGAATATTGACGTTTTCGAAATTCTACCCTGAGCTTTGGAAAAGAATCGCTATTTAATAGTGTTTTTCCTAACCCATATTACAAATGTTAGCTATTTATTTTACAGAATAGCTCGTAGGAAAATTGTTTTTAATTCTAAATAAAAATCCGGTAAAACTTGAGAAAGACATTCAAAAATAAAATTGCAATAACAATATTATATTGACCAAATATTTAAAACATTGAATCTCTACTATAGATATGATTTTGCATTTTACATATTAGTAAAAATTAGTATATGGATTTTTTTAAATCGTATCTTTATCCCAAAAGTTTTTTTTAACCTCAACTGCCTGTCACCACAGACTATTGACCTGTGCGGTGAACTAAAGACAGCGAGGTCCCATAACGGCATTAGTCACATGGGCAAGCCAGAGGTGACCATTCATGATCTTACAGGAGTCAGCCGGGACCGGGATCGAAACGGTCAGTCTAACTTGCTAGTCAGGCACTTTACCTCTGAGCTACCTCTGGTTCATTAATCTTGGATAATTCCCTTTACTTAAAATTGGTCTAAGCCACTAATACTTAAACCACTTTTAAGTATTAAACAGTAATCCGGAGGCTAAAATCCATCAATAAAATTAAATTCCCTTTAGTGCATCATAAAACTAACA
Organism: Allygus modestus; assembly: GCA_963675035.1. NCBI lineage: Eukaryota > Metazoa > Arthropoda > Insecta > Hemiptera > Cicadellidae > Allygus > Allygus modestus. The sequence continues at coordinate 77,094,825 of OY776112.1, read as the reverse complement.
AATTGTAATTAAATACTAACAAGAAAGTATTACAGCCAAAAATAACTAAATATTAGCAATACTGTTAATACAGTAAATCAAAGATAATGTACAGTACCTACAGTGTGACTGTGACATTTTAAAAATACACCCGTCGCAGCAAACCTGCACTCGGCGAATTTCCAATGCATAGTTTATGTTTTAATTACATAAAGCCGCATACCAAGTTTCATCAAAATATATTCATAAATAAGTGATATTGTATACACAATTTTAATTATTCACTGTAAGAATAACATGGAGGCTGAGTAAGCAGGTTTGCTGCAACAAGGAAGACAATAAATGGGTTTTCATACAAATATCAATATAACTCAACTAGGTGAATCCACATACCAAGTTTCATCAATATATATTCATAAATAAACTATATATACCATTTTGATTTTTTCTCATAATAATAACACGGGGATGAGTACGCAGGTTTGCTGCAACAAGGAAGACAATAAATGGGTGTTTATGTGAACATCAATATATCTCAACAAGGTGAAGCCACATACTAAGTTTTATTAATTTATGTTCATAATTAAGCAGGGAGCCATTACATTTTACGTATTCTCAATAAGAATAACATGGGGGCTGTGTAAGCAAGGTTTGCTGCTATAGGAATAATCAATAAAAATTGCTTTTTTGTCCAAATAACAATAGACCACAACCATATGAAGCCGTTTACCAAATTTCATTAGTATTCGTTCGTAAATAAGCAAGATATAAAATTTGTCTTATTCTCCATAGGAATAACATTGGGCAACGTACTGTGTTTAGCACTTTCAATATCTCTGTAACCAATTGACGTAGAGAAATTATCAAAACAATGAAAATTTTTTTAAAGCTGAATCCAATGGTGAAAACTTAAATTTGACTTTGTTAAATATTACATGTAAAAACATAAAAAAATGCCACTTTGGATGGGTGGATCTGTCTGGTTTTGTCATAAATGCTGCTTTACACGTTTTTACCCAATTTCATCAAAATCGGACCTATTTTACGAGAGTTATCGCACCCACGGACACATATATATATATATATATAAGGCGAGTAGATGTAAAAATCGTATTCGATATGACAGGAAAGGATGACCACATCGAACCAGAGGCCGAGGGGAGGTAGGACAGCTTTTACTGAGAATCTCTGAATAAAGTGCAACATTTTCCTTTATAATGTAGCTTTCTTAGGCGAATCCTACTGATCTAAATTACTACATACATGTATATAAATTTGAACGAATAGTGTTTTTGGCATCTGGGGGCCTCAAATTAAAAAGTTATCATGGTCTCGGCCTTAAGTCTTACCATGAGACCTAAGGTAATAGCTTCTTCCCTATAGGGGAAATTCACTAAAAACAAATGATTCGTAATTAGCAGGGTTTTGATTGTATGTTAGAATGAAGGGAATAAGTCTCGCGTTTCGCTAGCCTAACGGTTAGCGTCTTGGACTTCGGTTCAAGGGGTTACGGGTTCGAATCCCGGGATGTCCATGAAAATTTGGCGGGTTTATTGATCCGCTTTCCCAAAAGCTTTTGTAATGTACTCTTAACAAATATGCTATTGGCGTTGAAATATCAAAAAAGTATAGATTATTAGAAAACCACCAAAGCCAGCTTCAAGCAGCTCTTTATCAGAATGTGTCAGTCAGATGTAACAAGTTGAGAATCAGATTAACGTATATTCAGAATCTCCATAAAATCTGAACCAAAATTAGTATCCCATGAATTTTGTGCAAAATTGTATAAAACCTTCCTTATTAACAATGGCATTTTACCTAAAAATTGTTAACATTGTTCAAAACCCAGATCATAGAAAGTTGGCACATTGTAGACCTGAGAGTATTTACAGAAAAGCAAAATAGCCAATATCAATTTTAAAAAATAATAAAGATGAGTTTTGGAAAAGAATGAGTTATCATATACACATTCGAAAGGATTCGGCACATTTATAGACAATCAGGATGCCAAAAACCTGAGTTACCACACGCCCATCTATTAATAGCCTAAGACAAGAAGGACTGAATTAGCGATATAGATGGTATTATTGATACAATTCATGCTCATCAAAGCGAAATATTACTCTATTTCGAGCAACGGGTTTACTAGTACAATTTTATTGCCTCTGAGGTCAGTAACATATTCTATAGTAATGCAATCCTTCATTTTGTGAGCCAGCTCATTTCTAACTACAATGTTGGGGAGTAACTAGATAAATTTAAGACAAACCTATAAACAGTCCTAAGGCAGATATGTTTGTTTTTCAAGCTGCAATCAAGCCAATGACCATGATCTTTATTTTATTTAGTACAGTTATTGTGAAACTCTACTAAACTGTTAATTTCCAGATGTAGTTAAATTATAGAGAACTCTCATCATTGTAAATTGTACAAACAATTGAATCAAGGATATTTTGAAATGTTTTGATTTGACCTGCCTCAACTATCAAGAGGTGATTAATTAATATGAAATTACTTTACAAAATATTGAGAAGAACACCCCCCTTTAAATTTATAACCCAGCTCAATAGTTGTTATATTTTTACTAAAAAATGTTAATCCAATTTTATAATCATTCTTCAATTACTATTTAAATCAACTGCGATTGATATAAAATTAATTTACACCTAAGAATCTACGGTCCTATTTGTTAATAGTTTTTATCATTTGTTGTTATTAAAATTAATGTTCTAGTTATCCTTTTTAATAGTTGGTTGTTTTTTTTAAAACCAACGTCACTGAGCATATGACAGGTTGTGGCACACAATAAAACGCTTTGCACATAAAATTGATGGATGAGTTACTTGAATCAATAACATGACAAGTTGGATGAGAATATCCGGAACAAGCAGGCCACATGGATTGATGGGTTTATTTTGTATCACTTTATAACAAAGCTAAACAAATTACTAATAGAATAATAACATTCTAAAATAGTATGTGAACTTAAAATAAATTAATAAACTGTTCAATGATTACTGAAACAAACATTATTGATCGATTGATTACTGAAACAAACATTATTGATCGATTGTGATCCTGCATCACTTAAAAATAAAACTAAGAGATTATTTGTAGTGAGTAACTGATTAGTAACCATGAATGTTATCAATGAGTGTGTTATATACGAGGGTGTGGTAAATATAACGGTTGTCAGCAAACATAGAAAAGGGGTCTAAGTTTAGAAACCATTGGCAATGGGTAAGTAGGGTTTTTATATAGAGCTAATAATCATTCCTATTATGTATTATTACTTTATTCCGTTTAGTATTTTTTTTTTTAGTTTGAGCCTAGTCATACCTATCATAAAATAGTAAAAATATTATATTTATAAACTAATATTAACATATATATGTTATAAGATTTGGGATAAAATGTTATCTATTATATAGAGTACGTTTGAGTAAGTGTGCTAGTATAAAATAAATACGAGATCGCACGCAGCACGCTGACGTGAGGGAAGTGAATTTCCGCATTAAAACCTTAAATAGATAAAATAAAGGGTTTAAACTAATACTGGATACATTTTTTTTAAATTGAAAAATGTTATTTTTTGGCTGTTCTGATGCTCCTGGTTGAATTTAAATTCACTGATAGGAATTTTCCAATGTTGTACATTATAAAGTTAGAAGGGGGTATAGTCGGGATAACAAGTTGGTATTGGGGTATTGGGAGTGATAAAACGATATTAAGATATGAAAAATAGCCTTTTCCAGTGTAAAATCCCCATAAGACAATAAAGACAACATATTAACCTGTATTTTGACAGTTAACATTTTCTTTAATAATTCGGTAAGTACTTGTGCTAGAATGATAAGGGAGAGCTTAAAATCTTTGGATTTGTACGTAAAATACTTTAATGTGCAATAAGTGTACATTCAGAGCTCTTCTGACCCTTTTTGGGCCTAAAAACTCAAAATTTGAAAATTTAAAATCCCCAAAAAAGGGGGTTAGAGTTTTGCGATTGTTTTGCCCAACAAACTTGTCCAACTGATTATAAAAACGAATGTCTCTACCAAATTTGAAGTAAATCGGACAAAAATTGTGACCGCTAGAGTGTGAACAAATATATATATATATATATATAAATATATATACACACACACACACACACATATATATATATATATATATATAAAGTTATCTAAGTTAAAGTTATATATAAAGAGACCCCTCAAAACGTGTTCAGGGGGTCACGCTAGAAACTTTTATGGTGGTCCTGGGCTTAAGTCTCACAGTGCGGGTCATGCTAATAGTTCACTTTTCCATAGGGAATTCACTAATAATAGACATTTACCAATTAACCCATTGAGGTAGTAATTTTATTCTATTTGTAGTAGCCTATAACGGGAATTGATTGGTGCTGCACTCTAGTAGCAAAATATGTAACTAATGACCGCGGGCGTCTACGGTTCTATCCGCTAGGGGCGCGGACTGACTGAAAACACTTAATATCGCCGCCAGGCCTTTGGTCGTGTTAGCTGAGTTGGCTACGTCGTGGAAACACCTTGGCCAGGTGGCGATACGATGTTCGTGGGTTCGATTCCCGCACACGACCAAAACTGACCAGTTGTGCAACTCTCAATGAGTTAACCAGTCTGTGGCAACGTTGGTGGGAGGGCCCAATTAAAATAAACGGTGGCAGGCTTGCTTGGAGGTTGACGGGATCGGTTAATTCTTTGAGACTTGCACATGGTCAACACTGATTTTGCTAATTTTTACTTATGTCTACTGTGTGTGTGCCAATGCGACTCTCTAAACTGAAAGAAAACAATATTTTAATTAAAATATGCCATTAATCCGTTTAAAAACACCAATTTTATACTCCAATTCACACGTTAATAAAATTACAAGTAAGGAACGAGACCTGCTCGTATGTCTACGCCAATGGGTTAATAACCAATAGTCCTTGTAAGTACTTGTGCTAGAATGATAAGGGAGAGCTTAAAATCTTTGGATTTGTACGTAAAATACTTTAATGTGCAATAAGTGTACATTCAGAGCTCTTCTGACCCTTTTTGGGCCTAAAAACTCAAAATTTGAAAATTTAAAATCCCCAAAAAAGGGGGTTAGAGTTTTCCGATTGTTTTGCCCAACAAACTTGTCCAACTGATTATAAAAACGAATGTCTCTACCAAATTTGAAGTAAATCGGACAAAAATTGTGACCGCTAGAGTGTGAACAAATATATATATATATATATATATATATATATAAATATATATACACACACACACACACACATATATATATATATATATATATATATATATAAAGTTATCTAAGTTAAAGTTATATATAAAGAGACCCCTCAAAACGTGTTCAGGGGGTCACGCTAGAAACTTTTATGGTGGTCCTGGGCTTAAGTCTCACAGTGCGGGTCATGCTAATAGTTCACTTTTCCATAGGGAATTCACTAATAATAGACATTTACCAATTAACCCATTGAGGTAGTAATTTTATTCTATTTGTAGTAGCCTATAACGGGAATTGATTGGTGCTGCACTCTAGTAGCAAAATATGTAACTAATGACCGCGGGCGTCTACGGTTCTATCCGCTAGGGGCGCGGACTGACTGAAAACACTTAATATCGCCGCCAGGCCTTTGGTCGTGTTAGCTGAGTTGGCTACGTCGTGGAAACACCTTGGCCAGGTGGCGATACGATGTTCGTGGGTTCGATTCCCGCACACGACCAAAACTGATCAGTTGTGCAACTCTCAATGAGTTAACCAGTCTGTGGCAACGTTGGTGGGAGGGCCCAAGTAAAATAAACGGTGGCAGGCTTGCTTGGAGGTTGACGGGATCGGTTAATTCTTTGAGACTTGCACATGGTCAACACTGATTTTGCTAATTTTTACTTATGTCTACTGTGTGTGTGCCAATGCGACTCTCTAAACTGAAAGAAAACAATATTTTAATTAAAATATGCCATTAATCCATTTAAAAACACCAATTTTATACTCCAATTCACACGTTAATAAAATTACAAGTAAGGAACGAGACCTGCTCGTATGTCTACGCCAATGGGTTAATAACCAATAGTCCTTGTAAGTACTTGTGCTAGAATGATAAGGGAGAGCTTAAAATCTTTGGATTTGTACGTAAAATACTTTAATGTGCAATAAGTGTACATTCAGAGCTCTTCTGACCCTTTTTGGGCCTAAAAACTCAAAATTTGAAAATTTAAAATCCCCAAAAAAGGGGGTTAGAGTTTTCCGATTGTTTTGCCTAACAAACTTGTCCAACTGATTATAAAAACGAATGTCTCTACCAAATTTGAAGTAAATCGGACAAAAATTGTGACCAATAGTCATTTATTTCATAATTTTGTTTAAAATGTATTCATCTTTTCATTACATAAAGTGACAAAATAGCTCATTGACTACAGTAGTTGGTTTTTAATATTTAAAATAAATCACAAAATAGAAACCAAAGATGAGCATCAAGTTTTGTCTTAAGCCGGACATTGAACTTTTAAACATATATACATTTTACAGACTATTTTTAGGAACGCAGATAGTTACACTGCAAACTTGACTCAGGCGTATATGTTTGCAATAAAGTAAACTAACTATGCCAGGAACACGGATAAAGTTATACTGCAAACTAAGCCTATCGCCGGACGTTCAACGTTTGAAATAAAGTAAACTGACTATGCCAGGAACACAGTTAAAGTTACACCACAAACTTGCCTATCGCCGGACATGAATGTTTGTCAAAAGGTTAACTGACTATCCAGGAATACAGGTTAATTTACACCACAGCTCCATATCACACTTTGAATATCGCCGGATGTTGAACCAAGGCCGTATTTCCCTAAGGGCGCACGGGGCGAGCGCCCGGTGCCCCGGGCCTGAGGGGGGGCCCCCAGGCCACGAAAGTGGGAACCCACAGGCCACTAGATGGGACCTCGCGAGGCAGTGTTTTAATTTTGTTCTGAAAAAAGATGGTTATTACTCAACTGACGATAGTAAAAATAATTTTAAGTTGTAGAGGGTGTACGTTAAAACTAAGTCTCAAACCCAAAGTCATTCACTAATGTTTATTATTTTGAATATCGTGTGTGGATTTGATAAACTTGGTTTAATCCAGTAACAGGAATAGGCTAAGTAAGATTTGAAATGTAACAAAGTACTGACGGTATTGTAGATCACCTTATTTGGCTGAGTTGTACATTGTATACTCGCTTCGCTCACTGAGGGCTCCGTCCCCAGACCCCGCTTTGGGTCGCTCCAGTTATTATTGAAACTCAACGTCTTTTCAAGTATTTTTTATATAGTATACTATTTTGAATCATTTGGGAGATATCAACTGTAGATGTTATGTTTATTCAAATAAACTTTTATTTGTTTATACTCTAACATGTGAAAGTTACTTTGACAGTTTCTTGGATATTTGTTTACAGCTGTTATGATTTATTTTGTTTTGATTTGATACTCCATAAAGCCAATGTTAAAATTTCCAATTTTAAAGATAATAAACGGTATCAGGAAACTGACACATACTTTCTCCCTTTTAGCCCAACTTTAACGAATAAATTACTTTTTATTTACTAAATATAGAATACAAAGCACGGTCGAATGTACAGAAAATCTTGTAAACAAGTTGTTTTAAAAAACATCCACCCAATTCCCTGCTTTGGAGGCACTACAGAATCCATTGCTACACTTGTGGTTTTAAGAGGGGAAATGCCCCCATCCCCCCCAGGGTTATTAAGGGGCAACATATTTCAAATTTCCTCTGTTGGTCAATGCTAAATTGACAAGCGTATCAAGTTTGAATGAAATTGATCAGTAAATAAGAGAGAAATAGTAATTTTTGTATTCCCCTTAAGAATAACATTGGAAAACGTACTGTGTTTACCGCAAAATGAAAATTTCAATTTTCTCCGAAACCAGCAATCGTAGAATAGTAATTCAAAATACTAAATTATTTAGTTTTTTGAGCTCTTTTTAGTGGTGAATAGTAATATTTGTTTATATTTATGTATTTTTATGAAAAATCAAAAAAACTGAATTTTTGATGGTTTAAGTCCTGTAATTTCTGAACCCGAATTTTTACAGGAATGCGGGTGGTGTCATTTTATTGTAAAACTAAAGTTCTACAAACGACTAAAGTTTAATCAAAATTGTGAGAGCCGTTTTTGAGCAATTTGGATTTTTTATGTTTTTTGGCGGTTTTGGGGGATTACCCTTAAAAATCAAAAATTCCAAAAAATGAAAAAAACGCCTGGAGATATCGTGGATTAGTACCTACATACCAAATTTCATAAAAATCGGCCCATTGGTTAGGGCTCTAGCTCTGTACACATCCACACAGACACACACACACACACACACACAGACAGACATCACGTAAAAACCACTTTTTTGGGTTCAGGGAGCACCAAAACAAATATTTCCACTAACAACTCAAATTCGAAAATTTTGACGAAAACAATACTTTCTCCATATACTATGTATAGAGGGAGAAAGTAAAAATTAGAGGTTTCAAAATAGAAATGTTTAACTTTTGGCGATTTTCCCTTGATTTTCTAGGTACAAGAAAATCAATGGTACAAGCTACATGCATGCTAAATTTCACGTTTCTCACTCGTCTGCAAGTGGTCTAGAATTCGTATTCATGAGTGAGTGAGTGAGTTACACATCGGGCTGTATAGGTATTTAGATGCGGCCGTACAGTTATTTAGACTCGCTTCGCTCCCTGAGGGCTCCGCCCCCAGACCCCCGCTTGGGGTCGCTCCAGTTGTAATTATAACTCAATGTCCCTTCATGTATTTTTTATATGGTATACTATTTTGATTCATTGGGACATATCCACTCTAGATTTTATATTTATTCAAAGGTTCTATCAATTTAGCGAATTTTCCCTATAGGGAAGAAGCTATTACCGTAGTCGGCATGGTAAGACCTAGGCCCGGAACCATGATAACTTTTAGTCTTGAGGTCCCCAGACCCCAAAAACACCATTCGTTCCAAACTGTATATATATATATATATATATATATATATATATATATATATATATATATATATATATGTGTGTGTGTGTCCGTGGGTGCGATAACTCTCGTAAAAATGATCCGATTTTGATGAAATTTGGTCCAAACATGTAAAGCAACATTATAACTTTAAGTTCGAAAACCAGCCAGGACGCTCCATCCAAAGAGGTATTTTGGGGGGGTTTTGTACCCAAAAAATGGTTTTTTTTGAAGTTTTTACATATAATATTTTAAAAAGTCAAATTTTAGTTCTCACCAATGGATTCAGCTTTTAAAAACACACAATTTGGTGTTTTATAATTTCTCTATGTCAATTGGTTACAGAGATATTGAAAGTGCTAAACACAGTATGTTGTCCAATGCTATTCTTATGGAGAATAAGAACAAATTTATATCTCGCTTATTTATGAACGTATACTAACGAAACTTGGTAAACGACTTCATCTGGTTGTGTTCTATTGTTATTTACACAAAAACATCAATTTTTACCGATAATTCCCGTAGCAGCAAACCTGCGTACTCAGCCCCCATGTTATTCTTATGGAGAATAAGTAAAATGCAATGGCTCCTTTAATTATGAACATAAATGAATACAACTTGGTATGTTGCTTCACCTGGTTGAGTTACATTTATATTTGCATAAAATCTCATATTTTCTGTTCCTTGTTGCAGCAAATCTGCATACTCATTCCCCATGTTGTTCTTAAGGAGAATAATCAAAAGGGTATATATTGCTTATTTATGAATGTATATTGATGAAACTTGGTATGTGGCTTCACCTAGTTGAGTTATATTGATATTTGCATGAAAACCCATATGTTGTGTTCCTTGTTGCAGCAAACCTGCTTACACATCCCCCGTGTAATTCTTATGGAGAATAATTAAAATATTATGTGTTGCTTATTTATTAATTAATATTGATGAAACTTGGTATGTGGCTTCATCTAGACGAATTCTATTTATATTTATATAAAAACCAATTTGTTGTGTTCCTTGTTTCAGCAAACCTACTTACTCATTCCCAATTTTATTGTAATAGAGAATAATTAAAATTGTATATATCGCTTTTTTGTGAATTTATTTTTATGAAACTTGGTATTCGGCTCAATTTGGTATTAAGACATATTATCTTATGCATTGGAAATTCGCTGAGTACACAGGTTTGCTGCGACAGGGGTATTTTTTATACTCTACCATGTGAGAGTTTCATTGAGAGTTTACTGGATATTTGTTTACAGCTGTTATGATTTATTTTGTTTTGATTTGAAACTCCATAAGCCCAATATTAAAATTTTCAATTTTCAAGATACAAATTAGAGGTTTTAAAATTGAAAACTGTAACTTTTAGAAATTTTTCCAGGGATTTCGAGGTACAACCTACGCAAGGCTAGTAAAAAAAGAGGTTACCTAACACGAGTGCGCATCATGTTCGCGCACGCGTCATCGGCCGACCCGGGCCGCCCGCTCCGTCAGCTGTGTCATATCAACACACAATGTTTGTACTGTTTACAAAAAAATATAGTTTATTCTAGTATCTTATATTTTATATTTATTTATAGTTATATCTTAAGTTTACTGATTATAATTGTCACTGGTTATGTAATATAATGCCTGGAGAGAGATGTGCAGTTGCCGTTTGTAATAATAGCCGAGTTAAAACATGCGAGTTGCAACATAATAGAACAGTTTATTACCGGTTTGCGAAAGATGAAGCAACGTGTAAACAGTGGATTCAGCAATGTAAGCGTGCGGATACATTTAAGAAGACCACACACACTACCGGACTTTTGCCCGAACAAGACAACGGATCGAGAAGGGAGCAGGGAGCAGGGCACGAAGGTAGCAAAATTCACTACGAACTTCTTCCCGAGCCTGACCACGAACAAGACATTATACCGATCCTTTTAAAATCCCACGTGGAAAGCACTCGGTGCTCAGTCCAATGTCTGATCCGATGGTTTGTAATGTTTTTTATATTACGCTGGGTTGGAAAAAAACCGACATAACATCCTTATCTGCAAGATGAAACAAGATACCCCCGTCACAGCAAACCTGCGTACTCAGCGAATTTCCAATGCATTAATATGTTTCTCACTCCTGCATAAAGCCACTTACAAAGTTTCACAAAAATATATTTATAAATAAGTGATTTATAACATTTTATTTATTCTCCCTAAGAATAACATTAGGACTGAGTACGCAGGTTTGCTGCAACGAGGAAGAAAGAAATGAGTTTTTATGCAATTATCAATATAACTGTACCAGGTGAAGCTACATTACAAGTTTTATTCATTTATGTTCATAATTAAGGGAGATATAAAACTTACATATTCTCCATAAGAATAACATTAGGGCTGAGTATGCAGGTTAGCTGCTACGGGGACAATCAACAACAAATTTATTTGTTGTGCAAATATCAATATACCAGTACAACATGAAGCCACATACCAAGTTTCATCAATATACATTCATAAATAATCGAGATATCAAATTTTATTTATTCTCCATAAGGATAACATTGGACAACGTACTGTGTTTAGCACTTTGAATATCTCTGCAACGGTTGGACGTAGAATCACAAATTAAACACCAAAATGATTGTTTTGTGGAGCTGAAGTGATTGGTAAAAGCAAATGTTAAGATTAAAGTAAAATTAACTGAAGAAAAGCCAAAAACCTTTTTCCCATAAGATTAACATGGGAGATTTTATGAGCAGGTTTTTTTGGATTTTTTCCACAACCACTTAACCTAGGTTAATAATTCAAAATACTATATTATTTGTTTTTTTAAGCTCTATAACATGGTCAAAACCAAAATTAAGTTTTTTAAAACTTTTAGGGTGAAAAATGTAAAAAACTGATTTTTGGAAAATTTAAAACCCCCATAAACCCCCCTTCCCATGGCCCGATTTTTCTGGTTTTCAAACTTAAAGTCATAAATGTCACTTTACACATTTGAGCCAAATTTCATCGATATCGGACGTTTTTTACTCAAGTTATCGCATTCACGGACACATATATATATATATATATATATATATATATATATATATATATATATATATATATAGATATATATATACATATATATAAATTTGAACGAATAGTGTTTTTGGCTTCTGGGGACCTCAAAATAAAAAGTTATCATGGTCTCGGGCTTAAGTCTCACCATGAGACCTACGGTAATAGCTTCTTCCCTATAGGGGAAATTCGCTAAAATGGGTTCAAAATGGACTCCCTAGAACGAAATTCAGTTAACGTGTAGAAGACTGAGAGAGTGTTTGAGGTTATCCTCAAAAACCAGATTGATTAAAAGCTTTAGCATCCTGACTATCCTGAGTATCGAAAATTATACTCTGCAGACTTTGATCATATAATTAATGATTTCTCAGCCAAGAAATGCAGAAAGAAGAAGTTGTTACTGCCTATACTGCATGAATTACTATTTAATAAAGTGTATCCGGAAGTAGGGCCTATATTGATAATACCCCCGTCGCAGCAAACCTACATACTCAGCGAATTTCCAATGGAGGTATAAATGTCTTAATACTACATAAAGCCACTTACCAAATTTCATAAAAATATATTCACAAATAAGAAATAAGCGATATATACAATTTTAATTATTCTCCATAAGAATAACATTGGGGCTGAGTACGCAGGTTTGCTGCAACAAGGAACACAAAAAATGGGTTTTTATGCTAATATCAATATAATTCAACTAGGTGAAGTCAATTACCAGTTTTTTATTAATTTATGTTCATAATTAAGGGAAACAGAGCATTTAATTACTCTCCATAAGAATAACATGGGGCCTGAGTACACAGGTTTGCTGCTACGGGAGAATTTGGCAAACAATTTTTTTTGAGAAAATATCAATAGACCACAACGAGATGAAGCTGTATACCAAGATTCGTCAGTATACGTTCATAAATAAGCGAGATATAAAAATGTTCTTTTCCTTCATAACATTAGACAACGTACTGTGTTTAGCACTTTCAATATCTCAGTAAGCAATTGACGTAGAGGAATGATCAAAATACCAAATTGTGTGTATTTTAAGCTGAATCCAATGGTGACAAATAAAATTTGACTATTTCAAAAATTAGATGTAAAAAATTCAAAAAACCCATTTTTGGGGTACAAAACCCCCCCTAAATACCCCTTCGGATAGAGCGATCTGTCTGGTTTTCGAACTTAAAGTCATAAATGTTGCTTTACACGCTTATACCAAGTTTCATAAAAATCGGATCATTTTTACGAGAGTTATCATGCCTACGGACGGACACACACACACACACACACACACACACACACACACACACACACACATATATATATATATACAGTTTGAACGAATGGTGTTTTTGGGGTCTGGGGACCTCAAAACGAAAAGTTATCATGGTCCCGGGCCTAGGTCTTACCATGCCGACTACGGTAATAGCTTCTTCCCTATAGGGGAAATTCGCTAAAAACCGTTCAAAGAGTTCCTAATCAATGTGTATCAAATTCAAACATATCTCTTTCATATAGGCTATACTATGTTTTGTTTGTTTTAGCGAATTTCCCCTATCGGGAGGAAGCTATTACCGTAGGTCTCATGGTAAGACTTAAGCCCGAGACCATGATAAATTTTCATTTTGAGGTCCCCAGATGCCAAAAACACCATTCGTTCAAATTTATATATATGTATATATATATATATATATATATATATATATGTGTCCGTAAGCACGATAACTCTCGTAAAAAAGGTCCGATCTTAATGAAATTTGGTACAAATGTGTAAAGTACCATTTATTTGAACGAGTTTGAAAACCATATGAATCGCACCATCCGAAGGGGGGTTTTTGGGGGGTTTTGTACCCCAAAAATGTGTTGTTTGGGGTTTTCACATGTAATTTTAATTTAAATCAAATTTTAATTCATACCATTGAATTCAGCTTAAAAAACAAACAATTTGGTATTTTGATCATTGCTCTACGTCAATTGGTTACCGAGATATTGAAAGTGCTAAACACAGTACGTTGTCTAATGTTATTCTTATGGAGAAAAAGAAAAATTGTATATCTCGCTTATTTATGAACATAAACTAGAAAAATTTGGTATATGGCTTGATCTGGTTGTGGTTTATTGTTGTTTGCACAAAATAACTATTTTTCGCCTATGGTTCCTGTAGCAGCAAACCTAGGTACTAGGTCCCCATGTTATTCTTATAGAAAATACTTAAAATGTTATATATCGCTTATTTATGAATGTATATGGATGAAACTTGGTATGTGACTTCACTAACATGAGTTCTATTGATATTTCCGTAAAAACCCATTATTTTGTGTGCCTTGTTGCAGCAAACCTGTGTACTCATCCCCAATGTTATTCTTATGGAGAATAATTAATATTTTAAATATCGCTTGTTTGTGAATATATTTCTTATGAATCCTGTTAAGTGTTTTAATGTGTTATGTTATATATTCATTGGAAATTCCTGAGTATGCAGGTTTGCTGCGACGGGGGTATTTCATTATCTTACTACAATGATGATTGTGGTAAAGCAATTACACAATTTTATCACTTTTAATTTATAAATTAGTGTTGTTATTAACTAGTCATAATGGTTTTTATTGTATATTAACTGAATTTTTATATTATTAGCTTATTGGATATAAGCTTAAGAGAGCTAAAACCTTACTAAATCGTGTAAGGAAAATTAAATACAACCTTTTTTATTTTTTGAGTTTTTAAAGTTTTGTTAACAAATTCAAATTCGTTATTTACTTGTATATTTGGTGTATTTATTAAAGACTAGAATATTAAAATAATAAGGTTATGCTACGGAATAGAAAAAATAACTTTCGTATATACATATACGTACATTCATGCTTGTATCTATGTTAGGGGGCCCCATTTTTGTGTACGCCCGGGGCCCCAGAGATCCTCAATACGGCCCTGCTTTGAACGCCAGTTTATTTTAAACTGGCTCTGCCTGAATTCTAGATAATACTTGTCTGATAACCCAAACTTTGTTTATCGCAGGACATGAACGATTGCAATAAAATAAACTGACTTTGCAAAGCACATAGATAAAGTTTCACCACAAACTTTGGATATCACTAAACTCACTAAAATCGCTAAATATGTTTAACATTAGTTAACCCACACTTGGGGTAGATAAACAAACTAAAACATACCCATCAGACCATATTTAATATTACAAACCTTAACTAAGTCAATGATATTTCACGCAATAGTTATATCGATTATGTGTCTTTAATTAGGTTAGGCTAAGTAGTTTTTCTTATTTTGAAACTTATTAATTACCAATTTAAGAACCGATATCGGAACAAACGAGCTTTTACACCGTTCAATAGCGCTATCTAGCGGCGAATCTGTAAACTACAATGATACTACATTGGTCGTCAAGAAGCACTCGCTATAAAAATCCATATAAATTTACTAAAGGTTAAAAGCTTCAATAACTATTTTATTGTATTGAAGATAGACTCGTTTTTGCATTCTAACTGATAATAGTTTAGTGTAAAATAAAACCAATCTTGAATACATCTTATTTAAAGTAGAATTTGTTCTCTTTTATAAAAAATATAGTTTCTTGACATGTGTTGTTACAATTAACAGGATAAAATAAAACTACGTCTCACAACACTACACAATATATTTACACTTATACTTACATACAAGACGATAATACAAGGTAAATATACAAAAGATGATAATACAAGCCTTGTACCATCTTTTGTATGTTTACCATCTTGTACGTAAGTACAGTATAAGTGTAAATATATTGTGTAGTCATGTATTGTGACATGTGAGACTTATTTTTATTTTATCCTGATAAAAAATATGTAATTTATAAATTTCAACAACTGTGATTTTAAAGGCAAAAAAACGCAACGCTCAAACGTTAGTTTGACAAACTGAATATTAGTATTTATCACAGTTTAAATAAACAATAAACTCTATTCAGGATAGTGAATAATTTTGATTCCCTTAGGCTACTGCCAACTTAGGTTCACCTTCCTTAGAAAAAAAAAACAAACTAAAAGATTACATAACATAAAATAACACTATTGCTCATTAATTATTTTAAAATTAATAATAGTATTGAGAAACACTGACTGCACTTTTTTTATTATATTATGTTTAAATTTTGACAAATATTGTTTTTAAACTAAACTAAACTTTATCAGCCCCCAAACATTTGTCCGTGATGGAAACGTCAAAACTGGTATTGCCTTTGAGGCAAATACAGTTATTTTCATTAGACATCCTGAACAATTCGAAAAGAATAATTGTGTATTTATCATAGCAAATTAATATGTTTAATCTATATAAATAAAATTATAGTTCTGTCTGTACATTACTTGGAATTATGAAATTTATGCATATTTTCACGTTTTACACTCTCGGGAAGCCAAAACAAGTCTTATCTCAATTTCTGTCTGTCGGTAACGCTCAAGTACGGGTTTTTGTTTGCTTTTCACGGGGAACCGGGTGGACTGACATTGATGAAACTTTGTTTCTTTGTTCTATACATGCATGAGAAGGTTTTAGACCACTTTAAACTGGCTTACGCCTTTTTGAAAAAGAATGGCGGCCGATCAAAAACGTGATTTCGTGCGATTTTGGTCACATTTTGTTTGCTTTTCACAGGGAAACGGGCGCACTGATTCCATGAAACTTTTTTTCAATGTTCTATATGTGCGTTAGAAGGTTTTAGGTTAATTGGATTTTTGGAAATCACCTTAGGAATCTGCCCCACGGGGTTTTAAAGACCCTGTGTTATTCTTATGGACAAAGAATTTATTTATATTAAACCAGATGATGACTTGAGAATAGTTATTCTATAAACAGATGTAGTTCTTATTTAAAACGTTGAGTGAAGATTGGTAATAAATAAAAAAATCTGTATAAAAAATTTAAGTTTTGTCTGTACATTGCTTGGAATTATAGCATTTTTGCATATTTTCGCGTTTTACACCCTAGGGGAGCCAAAAAAGTCTTATCTCAATTTCTGTCTGTCTGTCTGTCTGTCCTTCGGTAACGCTCAAGAAAGTGTTTTTGTTCGCTATTCTCGGGAAAACGAGTGCACTGATAAATATTTTGATTCATCTTTGATGAATCTTAGTTTCTTCGTGTTATACATTCGTGAGAAGGTTTTAGGCTACTTTAAACTGCATTTAAAAAATAATGGCTTCCACTCAAAAACTCAAAAAAATCCCTCCTTCACTCTGTTCAATCGATGAATAACAGGAACTACTGATCGACAGTTTTTTCCCTGAGATTCATAGACAGATTAATTTAGAAAGTGCCTTGTGCCATCCTCAAGTCCACCAATGAAATATTGTAAAATTAATTCGGTTGTTATTATTAGTGAATTTCCTTGGGAAAATGAACTATTAGCATGGTGAACTATTAGCACGGTGAAACTTAAGCCCGGGACCACCATAGAAGTTCCTAACGTGACCCCATGAACACGTTTTGGGGGGTCATTCAAAATATATGTATATATATATATATATATACATATATATATACATATATATATATATATATATACACACATATGTGTGTGTTTGCACTCTAGCGGCCGCATTTTTTGTCTGATAACTTCAAATTTGGTAAGGATGATCCTTTCTATAATCAGTTGGACAAGTTCATTGGGCAAAACAATTGTAAAACTCTAATCCCATTTTTTGGGGATTAATCTTTCAAATTTCGAGTTTTTGGGCCCAAAAAGGGTTAGAAAAGCCCCGGATGTGAAATTAATGCATGGAAAAAGATGTAAATTAGTGAGGCGAAAGTTTTAAGTCCTCTCGCGTCATTCTAGCATAAATACTTACCGAGTTATTAAAGAAAATGTGTTTTGACTAAACACAGTACTTTGTCTTATGGGGGTTTTACACTAGAAAAGTCTGTTATTCCTTTGTTAGAGTACTTTTATCATCCCCAGCAACTCACGCCTACTTTCAAGCCTGCCTGGACCTTCTCCTAACATTATAATGCGCAAAATTGTATTCCCAGCTTTGCAGGTAAATTAAACCAGGAGCATCAGGACAGCCAAAAAATCAGTGTTTTCAGATTTCAATAAAAAATGGAATACATGTATGTTTTTACACAGATTTTGAGTTTTAAAAGTTGTTATGTGGAAATTCACTTCCCTCACATCAGCGTGCATCGTGCGAACTCGTTTTCAAATTCATCTATTATTTAGACATACAACCCGTACAAAGGACGGGTACACAGCTAGTACTTAATATTTGTGTATATGTGTATATCATATCTGTTCAGAAGTTATTGTATTTTTCCATTTAATTATTTATAAATCAACAAATTTACTCATTCTTTCATTTATATTTTAGAGTATTTCAGAACTGTACAGAAATGTTAGTAAAATACAATTTTCCATTCAGGTAAGTTAAGATGATAACAATCGAGGGCTTCATGCCAAAATGGCGTATCAACCATTTGCCGATTTTGAACCATAACTCGTAAATAAATAAAATTTAGATATTAATTAATTGTAAACTCAGTAATATCCCTCTAAATCGATAAAAAGAACATATTAAAAGTTTTAATAAATGTACAGGTGTTTAAATAGGAACAATTTAAATTATTACAAAGCTTCAATCACCAGTCTTGAAAATATGTGTTTTCGTGGATATACTATTACAAACAAGGGCAAAGATTTTACTTTTATACATGACTTATTTTTGTTAAAGATTGTTACACTTTTTGTAGGAATAAATATCTGAATCCTTGCTGGATTAAACAAGTAAATCTTGTCGAAATACTTTTGAAAACATTTGATATTTTACCTAGAGTACCAGTATACATTAGGAATTGATCAGCTGTTTTACCTACACTGCCTCATGGACCTAAAACGTGTTAATAGTTTGCAAAATAAACGTGAAGTTTAAGATCAAAGTCTACATTTTTGTAATCAATTTTGTTTACCACCTAGCACAATAAAGTTGCTATTCTACAAAAGAGTTTTTAAATTTAAATTTATTTCGTAAACTTATCACGACAGTAATAATTTTCCATTAATTTATAAATAGTCAGTATGCTATTGCATCTGCAATTTATTTACCATTGCCATACATTTGTTGAAGTTTCAATCATATACAGTTAGTATTATTATTAAGTAATAACCCTGTCAAATTGAGATATGATTATACAACTACTAAAGTATTGTATGAGATTAATAAACTAATACAACTAATTTTTGTGTATTACTAATAAAACAACATGTTGAATATTTAGTGGTACTAATTGTTTTCTTCTCAATTTGAAATATTTTCACGACATTTAAAATTCCATTAAAATTCAGTTTCAATTGATTGGAAGAGAAAAGCTCCAAGCTTTTTATCAAGTAAATTTGCATTGTCGATGGCTCGGAGCGTAATTCAGCAGTGTTTCTATAAAGAAGCCTACTTTATAAACCTTGAACTGGACACTTGTATTATTCCGTAGGATCTATTCCGCTTCCAGAGTGTAAAGCTATCTTTTGTCCATTTTTAGACCATTACGTTTCCGGATTTCGTTCATGTATTTAATTTAATAGTTCTTACAAAATTAATGCTGCGAATAAAGAACATTGAAATGCGTATGTCTAAACCTCAAAGGGCAATTCATCAGTATCACTCACTATAAGCTGTAATTATATATTAATATATTTATATCAATTCTAGTAGCACAGGCAACACACACAGACATAACTAAAATAATAAGTTTTCTGTTGTAACACCATTGAGTAAAGCGTACCTTGGCGTACAAATGTACCTGAAGTGTCATCAAATAATCTTAAATTTTCTATCAACAATTTTATGATAGATTTTTTATCGGATTGGTATACTATTTAGTGTAATTTAAAATTATTAAAATGTTTTGACTAGAAAAAATGTCCAGTGAATTGCCTCAGCATTTTAATTCCTTGCCATCGGGAAGGAACTACCACCGAGCATCACCCTTGCCGATTATGTGAGTAGGTCGCAGCTAATCATTAGCTGTTTTTAAAATGAAACATGAATAGCACACACATACCCAATGAAATATTTAGTGGCCATGGGTTTACCAACGAAGGACTATCCAAATTAAGCGTAGGATTTGCTTGGTGTTAATAATGCTATATAATATAGACTCTAGTAGGTTTCTGAAACCAATTTCCTACCTAAATATCCATAATCTAGAATATATGACCTAAGGAGGAAAATCTCAAGGTTTGTTTATACTTTCGTTATCTAACATATCACTAAATCACCGTGTAAGACGCCGACGCAACTAGGGCATATTTTAATGCAAATATGAATGAATGACGAGTGTAGAATGGGTAAGATGCCTTGTGCAGCCTTGTTACTGACTAAGACTGACGTATGAGGGATCTTAAATTTTGGATTTTAAATAGTTGTCAAATACGCTACACACCCAGAATAATAGCAATAAACAAGTAAAACATACTAAGGCGGAAAGAACAAGGCAGAATTAAACGGAAAAGCTATTGCTGGATTGTAATAATGGTTGGAATGCGGGTCCTTGTGTTGCATTAAGACATAGGGGCAAAACATAAGCAAAATCAGTTAGATGTACACAGGTAACACCAACTCGGATGAAGCGCAGTGGCAGTAAATATGAGCACAATATTCGCCTTCCACTAATAGACCTCCCTCCATGGGTCTGGACGAGTACAGGACACTTCTAGTGACTGGCCTGACTGAACTCGTTCAGTTCTGAAGAAGGAAAGCGATTGGCCAGACTGAATTAGTGATCTGTAGAAGGAAAGTGACTGGCCTGACTGAACTCGCCCAGACTATGGAAGGAAAGCGATTGGCCTGACTGAACTAGCCCAGATATGTTGAAGGAAAGTGACTGGCCAGACTGAGTTAGTAATCTGTAGAAGGTAAGTTACTGGCCTGACTGAACTCGCCCAGATTTACGGAAGGAAAGCGATTGGCCTGACTGAACTAGCCCAGATATGTTGAAGTAAAGTGACTGGCCAGACTGAATTAGTAATCTGTGGAAGGAAAGTTACTGGCCTGACTGAACTCGCCAAGATCTGTGGAAGGGAAGTGAATAAAGAAGTGAAGGGAAGTGTGGAAGGCTATGACGCAACTCTCGTATTCGCACCACTCCCTCCCTAGATTTATCGTAGTTAACGAATTATGTAAAGTAAAAACGTTAAACAAAAAAAATCAATATCTCTAATATGCATGGACACGTAGTACAGACATTACAGACATTTATTGCATTGTGTGAATTTTAATATTAAAAGCATGTTTGAATATGTATCGATTTGGACAAAAGGAGGCGACATAAAATTATTCCAAACAAATCCCTCAGCCTGCCGGAGGGAGCCGTCCTAGAGCTGTAAATCACAATTTGCTTCCCTCACACTCACAAATTCCTCTTTTCTCGCTTACTTTTCCATCCTCAGATTTCGCTATAGAAAAATATATTTATTGTCTGAAAGATAAATTAACTATCCATAAATTACAGGTTTAAACATCCTTTTGTTTAATTTTTTAGTGAATTTCCTATGGAAAAGTGAACTATTAGCATGACCCGCACGGTGAAACTTAAGCCCGGGACCACCATAGAAGTTCCTAACGTGACCACCTGAACACGTTTTGGGGGGTCGATTAAAATTATATGTATGTATATATATGTGTGTATGCACTCTAGTAGTCACCTTTTTTGTCCGATTTACTTCAGATTTTGTAGGGACGTTCCTTTCTATAATCAGTTGGACAAGTTCGTTGGGCAAAACAACCGGAAAACTCTAACCCCCTTTGTTGGGGATTATTCTTTAAAATTTCGAGTTTTTGGGCCTAAAAAGAGTCAGAAAAGCCCCGAACGTACAATTAATGCTTAAATTAAGATGGAAATTAGTAAAGCGAAAGTTTTAAGCCCTCTCTCGTCATTCTAGCATAAATATTTAGCGAGTTATTCAAGAAAATGTATATCGGCTAAACACAGTATGCTGTCTTATGGGGTTTTTACATTAGAAAAGCATGTTATTCATTTTTTATTGTATTTGTATCATCCCTAGCAATCTCGCGCCTACTTTCAAGCCTGACTGGACCTTCTCTGAACCTTATAATGTGCAGAATTGTATTCCTAGCATTGCAGATAAATGAAACCAGGAGCATCAGAACAGCCAAAAAAATCAATGTTTTCAGATTTCAATATCATTGAAATAAATTTATATTTTTAAACTGATTTTGAGTTTTAAAAGTTTTGAATGTGAAAATTCACTTCCCTCACTTCAGCGTGCTGAACTATCCGCGTATATATATATATATATATATATATATATATATATATATATATATATATATATGCGGGTGTCCGTCCGTTAACTCGATAACTTGAGTAAAAAACATCCGATTTCGATGAAATTTGGCACAAACGTGAAAAGCGAGATTATGACTTAAATTCGAAAACCTGAAAGATCAGACCATGAGAAGGGGGTTTTAAATTTTCCAAAAATTAGTTTTTTAAATGTATTACCTTACAATTTTGGAAACACTCAATTTTTGTTTTGGCCATCTTATAGAGCTTAAAAAAAGAAATAGTGTTTTGAATTATTAACCTAGGTTAAGTGGTTTTGGAGAAACTCCAAAAGATGTGTTCATAAAATCTCCCATATTAATCTTAAGGGAAAAAGGTTTTTGGCATTTCCACAGTTAATTTTAGTATAAACTAGACATTTGCTAATACCAATCGGTTCAGCTCTACAAAACAATCATTTTGGTGTTTAAATTGAGGTTCTACGTCCATTAGTTGCAGAGATATTCAAAGTGCTAAACACAGTACGTTGTCCAATGTGATCCTTATGGAGAATAATTAAAATTTGATATCTCGATTATTTATGAATGTATATTGATGAAATTTGGTATTTGGCTTCAACTAGTACTGGTATATTTGCACAAAAAAATGATTTTTTGTTCATTGTCCCCTTAGCAGCAAACCTGCATACTCAGCCCTAATGTTATTCTTATGGACAATAAGTAAAGTTTTATATCTCCATTGATAATGAACAAAAATGATAAAAACTTGGTACGTAGAGCTTCACCTGGTTGAGTTATATTGTTGATTGCATAAAAACACATTTCTTATATTTCCTGTTGCAGCAAACCTGCATACTCAGCCCTAATGTTATTCTTATAGAGAATAAATAAATTTCTATTTATCTCTTGTTTATAAATGTATTTTTATGTAACTTGGTAAATGGCTTTATGTGGTAGTAAGAAACATATACATGCATTGTAAATTCGCTTAGTATGCAGGTTTGCTGCAACGGGGGTATTTTATTTTACTATGGATATTATTTACACAGATAAATGATATGTCACTTACTTGTACATCTTTTTTAAAAAGAACTATAAAATCTCCAGTTTTGATTTTATTTGCAATACTGTTTTGACGACGTTTAACATTTTAAGAAGAATTAGACCTGTGCTATTGCTTGAATCCGAGCAAGTTTGTAGTTGGTTTGTACCCAACGAAAGGTTACTTCAGGCATAAAAAAACATAACAAAGCATCTTATATTAAAACGGATGATAACGACGTATTTTCAATCAACACATAGTTTAGGCTTCCGCCGCGCCGTCAGATAGCGTCACTGTTGCGAACATTCGGCCCTTTAATGTATTTAATGTATTTACCTTTTCTTAAAATTCCGAGACGTATTGGCAAATCTACGTAAAAATACCTTTGATTTGACACTTGAAACGTTAAAATCTGTCCGGCCGTTATCTGGTTATGACTGTGAAGAAAACCCCCTAGCGTATTAATATAGAGGATAATGTTAAAACATTATTCAGTATTATAAAAGGCTCTTGCATTTCTGAGGTTATATTCTAGTTCTTTTAATTGTTATAATATGCATCTTGTTTATTAATTGTACTATGTGGTTTAAAAAATATTTCTAAATCTTTTTTCAACATTTGTAGTTTTTATTTCAAAAAAGTATTGCTATTCTTATTAATATGTATCAGTAACCATTTATTCATTACCATTATCTTTCTAGATAGAATTTAAACAAGGGTCACAGAGTGAGAATCGGATTTGAAACTGATTGATTTCATTGTTAACAACACCACGACAAAGAGTCCTGTTGCCCTCTTTCTCACTATATTTCTCTCTTACTCTCTCACTCCCTTCTCCTTTTTCTTTGTCACTTCCAACGACAAGGGTAAAACTGCTTCAATCAGTAACTGTTACTTTCGTATCATTTCTCTTGCAGCAACAAAGGCTCATTTTTGGCGCAGTTGGAAACTGAGTTTTCCAAGTTGTAACTTCAGATATTAAGTTTGGTAATTTAAAACTGTGTTCCCATTATGCTTCATTTTAGCTGATGATTTAATATAGAACTGCATCCAGCACTAACCATACTTATACTATAAAATCTAGCTGCTCGAATCCGAGCTATTTTTTATTTTATTTTATTTTTTCATTTGTATCCAGCTTGTATACCGTGTTATTAGTTTATATTGAGATGCCATTCCAGAAGTCTTCGTAAACTAACTGATCTTTCTTCTGTACTGTTTGTTAGTATCAACAGCTGTTTTTAAACATTCAATTACATTTATTTATACAGAATTCTGCCATAAGATTACCATTGGAACTTTGAAAGCCCAGGCGGCTGTGATGGGGTAAATTCCTTATCACTACAGAGATCGAGTCTGTTAAGAGTTTAGGTGGGGAGTTTAGGTCCTCGGCTCCGCTCTCACTCCTTCTTGTAGTCTTGTCTTCTTGTAGTGCAGTACTTTTGCTAAGGGTGCCAACAGTACAAAAAATACGAAAATTTTAGTGGTTCGAGGTTTCGCTAATTTTACCGAATTAATATTAAATCCTCACATACCTTGAAGGTAATTGTGTAGGATAAATTTATTCAGTAGAAAGTAACAAATTAAAGTCAAGTTAGAAACGTGTTGTATCGCGAACCACCCGTGCCCATTAAATTTGTTTTCTCTAAGATCCATCGTATCGGAAATACACAAGTTAGAGTGAGCCAATTTCCGATTTAAAAGTAAATTCAAGCACCTCAGCTAAGCAAAATTAACCAGAATTTTATATTTTTTAGGTGTGTTAAATGAGGCCACGTGTTTTGTATTGTTGTAACCTGCTGCCTTATTCATGTTCTAGGGTAAGTTTTTGAAATTAATGATGTATTTAACTATTTAGCTGTGCTTTAGTATTATTATTATTATTATTACTGAAAGATAACTGAATTGTTTTTACTGTTTTTTTTAAATGTGGTAGTAAAAAATGCATTATTTTGAATGATGTAAAACAATTACTTGGTTTGGTTAAAACAGGAACATACTTTGTCGAGATCAATTTAGCATAATTTAAAAAGCTAGCTCATTGCAAACTCTGGGTAAATAGTTATTTAATATTTTGACTGTATTAAGAATTTAAATAACATGCTGTGATTAATTTATATTTAAAAGAAAATTTTAGATCAACAATCACTGGTTAATTATTCACTGTTTCAACATCTATAAAATGGGCTGAGGCAAATAAAATAAAAATCAGTGTGGAATTGACATTTAAAAAAACTATTGAATAAAGGTAATTTTAATAGGCTCTAAAAGAGAGATCGTTGGGGTTGCGTAGTAGTCATTTCCCCCAAATAATGTATGATTTTTAAAAATAACATGGTCCCTTGGAGTAGGACAGAGGCTGATGAATCTCCACCAATAATCAATTGTATGCCTCTGAGGATTAGGGTTAGAAGGAAATTGCAAAATAAAGTTTTAGCCAAAACTACTAACAAAACAACATTGTGCCAACCCCAGAGAGCCTCAAAGTAATTAATTATTGTTGGTTATTCAAAGAACATCATAGTTGATTCAACGACTGCATCCCGGTCTGTTTATGTTGTTAAATTAAAATAAATACTTTGAGTGTTGTGGAATCCGTTAGAATAACAGTTGGTATAAACAGCTGACTGGTATGAACATTTATATCAGTCAATGTCATAATTTTTAAAAATAACACCAAGTATGTTAGTAATTGGTCACAAAGAATTGGTTAGCAATAATTTAACAGTATAAAATGCTATAGGGAAATAGACAATTATTGGTTAAACTATCCTGAATTATTATTTCATTCCTGTTGCAAATTAATTAGGTTATATTGGTTAATTCAATAAATTTGTGTTCATTCAGTTAAAATATAGCACAAGCTCCATTCTGATTACCTTATCTTTTTAGCGAATTTCCCCTATAGGGAAGAAGCTATTACCGTAGGTCTCATGGTAAGACTTAAGCCCGAGACCATGATAACTTTTCATTTTGGGGACCCCAGATGCCAAAAACACCATTCGTTCAAATTTATATATATATATATATTTATATATATATATATATATATATGTGTGTGTGTGTGTGTGTGTGTCCGTAAGCACGATAACTCTCGTAAAAAAGGTCCGATCTTAATGAAATTTGGTACAAACGTGTAAAGTACCATTTATTTGAACGAGTTCGAAAACCAGACAAATCGCACCATCCAAAGGGGGGTTTTGGGGGGGTTTTGTACCCCAAAAATGGGTTTTTTAGGGTTTTCACATGTAACTTTTATTAAAATCAAAAATTAATTTTCACCATTGAATTCAGCATAAAAAAACAAACAATTTGGTATCTTGATCATTGCTCTACGTCAATTGGGTACTGAGATATTGAAAGTGCTAAACACAGTACGTTGTCTAATGTTATTCTTATGGAGAAAAAGAAAAATTGTATATCTCGCTTATTTATGAACATAAACTGACGAAATTTGGTATATGGTTTCATCTGGTTGTGGTTTATTGTTGTTTGCACAAAAAAACAATGTTTCGCCTATGGTTCCCGTAGCTGCAAACCTAGGTACTTCCCCATCTTATTCTTATGGAAAATAATTAAAATGTTATATATCGCTTATTTATTTATGTATATGGATGAAACTTGGTATGTGACTTCACTTAGCTGAGTTCTATTGATATTTGCATAAAAACCCATTATTTTGTGTTCCTTGTTGCAGCAAACCTGCGTACTCATCCCCAATGTTATTCTTATGGAGAATAATTAATATTTTAAATATTGAATGTTTGTGAATATATTTCCTATGAATCTTGTTAAGTGGCTTAATGTGTCATTTTATAATTCATTGGAAATTCGCTGAGTTTGCAGGTTTGCTGCGACGGGGGTATTTAATATTGAAATAGTTTATTCATGGTCATAGTGCAGCATACAAAATTCTATTCTCATGAGGCTGATCCACTGGTAGAGTATCTGGGTATTTAATTTGTTTATATAGATTTTGTTGGCACAAAGGGCTTGGTATCTTCCACTGCGAAGCCTGCTCTGCATTCAATCAAAATAATATTACAGCAGGGGGAAACTATAATATTTATATGAAGGATATAAAGATGAGTTTAAATAAATTAGTTGAGAATAATAAGGAGTAAATTTTTTTCTCAAGGCAGAGATTTTTTTCACGTTTTTTGAACCCCCACCAAAAGGCACATCTAGACGCCAAGGGCTTACAAATAATGATGTGCCCCAAAATTACGAACTGTGATTTTATAACAGTGATTTTAAAATCACGGGTGAACCTGTGATCATGATTTTTAAAAGAACAGTGATTTACAGTGATTCGTGATTCGCCGTGCTTCTCGTTATTCGCAATCGTGCAACATGTTCCCGCGCTTTTATCTCTGTCAAACCTAAAAAGCTAACCTGCTAACTTTAATTTTGTTTTGTAGATTGCAACGTGGGAATACTTATCACACACCCCCGCTTCCGCCTGTTCTTTATCTGTCCCGACCTTCAGCTGATTTTTTTCCTAAACATGTTGTGATTGACCTTTATATATATTTTAAATTGACAAAGCCTCAAAGAAGTCCTGTTTATAGATTTTTCACTGCAACCATTGATAGTTTTGCTGTAATAGTATATACTGTTGGTTTCAAAATTGTGTAGAGTCGAGTTTGAACTTAAACATATTAGTCCACGAGCTGAGGGGGTTTGAGCATGCATAAAAGTATAACGCAATATTTTTGCAGATTATTGTAATATGGTATTTGCAGCTCATCCCATTACACGATCCATGATAAAATATATATGTATATAAATTTGAATGAATGGTTTTGGCGTCTAGGGACCTCAAAACATATAACTCTTAGCTATAAGTCTCCGACTAGGTTAATAGTGTATTTGTTTTGGGAGAAATTCGCTAATAAGGCAAATATTTTATCATCAATTAATTAAGATTTTTCTCATTGTGTGAGCTAATGGTAAAGTGTGATGCAGAATTATTTTATTGTTTAAGTAAAGCGCAGGGCAATGATGGCTTGAATTTTCTGAAAATTACCTATAGAAAAACTAATCACTTGAATAAAACAACAAAATTTATAAAAGCTCCCCCGAATTTTTGTAAACCAATATAGTGGCTATAATTTATTATGGCTTTGGTGCTCATTTTGTGATGTCCTTTTAAAGTTGCCCCCGTTGTTAGGTTCAATATGTAGGACTTTAGGAAATAATACCAGAGTGCTAAACATTGTCAGGTTTAAAATAAATAGATAAATACAAATACACACCTACACATCACGCGGAATATCTTACTCCACTGCCAGAGTGACTGAGATAACCAGCTGGGTCATATCATAGACTAACTACAGTTAGTCTATGGTCATATCGAGCTTCAGTTGTGCCGTTGATGATAATATTATTATTGTTTACATAACAACATTATACGATTACTTGACTGAACAGATGATGGAAACAACAGATGATAAGATTTAGACCGATGTCTAAATCTCGCTCTACACCAACTGTTTGAACTGAAAACAGTTCTCACAGGTCAAGATATTCTGCGTCTTGTGTACTCATATATGCACTCGTACAAATACACCACACAATCACATAAACCCCATACCACGAAACTCCAAAGATTTATATGAGAAAATATTTTATGAAGTTTGCAAAGAGAATCCAGAAACATATTATGCATATAAAAGAAAAGACCATTTTGTAGAAAGGTCCCTTGACACAGAATATCTTGAGCTGTGGGAACTGTTTTCAGTTCAAACAGTTTGAGTAGAGTGAGATTTAGCCAGCATCGGTCTAAATCTGTCATCTGTTGTTTCCATCATCAGTTAGTTATTTAATCGTATTATTTTGGTTATGTAAACAAAATAACTGTTTGTCAATAAAATTCCACCTATTTTTCTTCATGAAGTAAATAATCATCAAGAAATTGTTAAGGACATTAAAAATAACGTGTCTCACGAGTTTTCAATTGCGGTTAAAAGAAAGTCTCTTAAAATAAACCTGACAGATATCACAGATTTTCGGACTCTGACATCCTTTTACGAACAGTCTCATGTTAAATTTCATACATTTCAATCTGTTCTTGATAAAAAACTAGAAGTTGTAATCAGAAACGTTCCTTGCTCATTAACTGAGGATGAAATCAAATCTGATCTTCTCAGTATGAAGTTCCCGGTATGTAGAGTAGTTAGGCTGCTTAATAAACAGAAATATGTTATACCCTTGTGCACTATCGAGCTAGAGAATAACGACGACGGAAACTTGACAAGTTATGTCTTGCTCTAGTTTCTGTTGAGCCAAAGCGAAAACATAAGGACATTCCTCAATGTACACGCTGCCAACGATATGGCCATACCAAAAACTTTTGTCACCCCGACCCCAGGTGTATTCGCTGCACCGACAATCATCACTACTCTGAATGTCCCCTCTCTAAATATGTGACACCGAAATGTGTCAACTGTAGTGAAAATCACACCGCCAATTTCAAAGTTTGTACACATTATCAAAGCCTCTTGTCTCAAAACAAAAATTCAAAACAACCAAAACCTTAACAACTAAACTCTAAGCCATCCATAGAGGTCATAAGAAATAGTTCCAGGACTAAAATGAATCCCCAATCAACTGAGAAAGCCCGACCTCAAATTCACGAAGCCTCCTACGCTGACGTCGTAAATGGTAAACATAATTCATATAAAATACCCCTGAGAACCCGCTCTCCCTCTTCAAATGTAATAAATAGAAATGTTAATAAATTAGAAGATGACTCAAATAAGTCTGGTAATATCGAACAGTCAAGCACAAATAATCTGGAAACTCTTATAGTAGAACTTGTTAAATCCTTAATCCCAATGATCAAAACTATTCTGACCAACGTAATCTCGTCTTTTATTAAAAATGGCTCAATCTAATAGGATTATTTTTCAAAATTTCAAAATCCTCAACTGGAACGCAAATGGTTTAAAGAAGCAAAAATCAATATTTTCTGCCTTTTTGGTTCGTCATAGTATTGACATTGCTTGTGTCACAGAAACTCACTTAATAAATAATGAGGCATTTAAGGTGAGCGGCTATAATGTTTATAGGGAAGACAGAGTGGCACCTTTTGCCTCAGGGGGCGTTGCTATTTTAATCAAAACATCCATTAATCACTGCAGTTTATTTTTACCCAACCTTGTATCTATTGAAGCCACTGCTGTAAAATTGTACTTGGATGGTGGTAGTTTTGTAAATATTATATCTGCTTATAAATCACCAAATCAAAGACTTAATTTAAATGATATGGCAAATCTATTCACTGCACAGTCTCCTACATTACTTATTGGTGATATAAACTGTAAACACCAAAATTGGGGTTGTAGAACCACTAACCCAAATGGCGCACGTCTCTTCCAATTTATCACGGATGAAATTATGAATAAGTCTGCTCCTGATGAGCCCACTTTTTATCCATTTCAATTAAACTGTGAACCTGACATTCTGGATATTGTTTTGTTTCAAAATTTTACATCCCCCATTCTACACAATGTTGTTCCTGAACTGGACTCTGATCACCTACCCGCTATAATTAGTTTTCTTTTCCAACCTCAAAATAGTACACCTGCCCGTAGGCTAATAACAGGGAGTGTGAACAGGGAAACCTTTGGTGTAAAACTAGACGAATGTCTTCAGTTGCCTCAAAACCTCGATTCATTTGCTGGTATCGACACGGCTATCTTACAAAATGTCTCCAAAAAGCAACGCAATTGGCTACTTATAAGCAGATTACCAAGAAAAACAATAATTTCCTAACCCCTCCTGTACGTATTATTAATTTAATTAAATCTAAGCATGAAGCTTAGATGTCAATGGATGAGATACAGGCAACCTCACATGCGCAGGAGACTTAACCAACTTATTCGACAAGTAAAACGGGAAATCGACGAGTACAAAATTATGTCTTACAAAGCTTATGTCAGTGATATCAATCCAAGTGATTCTATTCTCTGGCAAGCTACTAAACGGATACTACGCACTTCCACCGCGATCCCACCACTAAGACATAACAACAATGTTTATGAAAGTGATCTTGAGAAGTCCTTGCTGATTTCTTCGAAGAAGCATTCTCTCCTAATAAAGTAAGTGATGATGATACTAAAGCCCTCATCAATGACAACTTTACAAATGAAACCTTAACAGTTGAGCTACCCAACAATTATGTCGCCCCATCCGAGATAAAGGAGCTAATAAAGAAGCTTCCCTTGCGAAAATCACCTGGACCTGACCTTATGCCAAATATTGTTCTAAAAAACCTCACTTCAAAAGCAATATCGGTTTTAACCTCTATTTTTAATTCTTGTATACATAAAGGATATTTCCCTGACTCTTGGAAAAAGGCAGAAATTATTGTTCTTCACAAACCAAAATTTTCTACATCCAGTTACAGACCAATAAGTCTTCTATCCTGTCTATCAAAACTGTTCGAGAAGGTTATCCAGAGGAGATTAAACAAATTCATTGAAGCCACTGATGCAATCCCTCCGCATTAGTTCAGATTTAGACCCCAACATTCAACCACTCACCAAATCCAGCGTATAACAGAAACTATTGTACAAGGATTCGAAACAAGAGAACACTCTGCTGCAATTTTCTTTGACGTCTCACAAGCCTTCGACAAGGTATGGCATGCAGGTCTAATTTACAAACTTGATTGCTTAGGATTCCCATTGTATTTAAAACGTTTACTAAAATCATTTCAGTTTAACAGACAATTTTGTGTAAAAATTAATTCCTCGTCGTCTGCATATCGCCGAATTTCTGCAGAGGTGCCCCAAAGATCAATTTTGGGACCATTACTTTTTAACATCTTCATGTATGATATTCCTATTCCACTAGACGCCATTGTGGCCATGTACGCAGACGACACTGCAATTATCACTCAGAGCAAGGACATTATCGAAGCACAACAACAACTTCAAGCTTCAACTGATGGTATTGTTCAATGGTTCAACAGGTGGAAACTATGCTTAAATCCAACAAAATCTGAAGCAAAAATCTTCTCATTAAGAAAATTTCAAATGCCACCAGGAATTGTTATTAATAACAGTACAATAAATTGGAACCCTTCAGACCGGGCAGTAAAATACTTGGGAGTTCTTTTGGACCAAAAACTAAATTTCAACCTTCATGTAAATTCAAAATTATACCAAGCATATTCTCGACTATCCATCCTTTACCCTCTCATTAACAGAAGATCTTCTCTTAAACCTTCCTGTACCATTTTAATATACAAGAGTATTCTTCGGCCCCTTATACTGTACGCCTGTCAGGTATGGGGACTCACTATTTCTACAAGCAAACTTTCAAAAATTCAAGTATTTCAAAACAAAGTGCTAAGAATTGCTGTAAATTCGCCTTGGTACATCCGAAACATTCAATTACACCGGGAACTTGGAGTCGACGACTTTATAACGGAATACGTCAAGAAAGTTACAACAAAGTTTTCACACCGTCTGTCTAATGTGCCGGGAGCTAGACATTTTGGAATTGGATTGCAACTATTAAACAGAAGACTGAAACCTAGATTGTACCAAGATATTTTGCCAAACATGTAAACCTTGTTTTTATTTAGTTTGTTTTAGTTTAAACCCTTTTCTTCTCTTTTTTTCTTTTTTCAAAAGAAACATTTTATTAAGTTCATTTTAGTTTTCAAAATATTCTCAAGGTGTCTCTGATTAGGGTGAACCTACTATGTTATTATTAATGTTTTCCATCCTTCTTAATTAATAATTCTGTGTATAATGTAAATATGTTGAACCAGAAATAAATTATGTACAAAAAAAAAGTATTCCATGTTCAATAGGCCAGCTGGTTATCTCAGTCATTGCAGAGTAAGTCACAGCTCAAGATATTCCGCGTGATGTAATGAATCGTGCATGCGTTTTAAGAAAGCTTTAAACGTCAATCGGTAAGAAATCGTTGAAAGAGCCTTAAAGTTGATAGCAAAACTTCAAAACATAAAATGCTCCTATTCAAATACATATATAGCATGCCTTCATAGCTCAGGTAGCAGATTTTCTCAACCTCATTGCACAATAATAACTGGGTTAGATGAACATTCTTGACTATATAAACACCCGCAGATAAAGTATTTCTAAAATGTGCTGCATTATTCCTTGGCAAACCAAATTAACTCTCTTGGTTAAACCACACATGTTCTAAGTAAATATCTGATGTAAACAAACTGCCTCCATAAGATTAACATTAGAACTTTAAGATCCCCTGGGACAAAGCCCACTGAAGACATGTTAGTTAGGATGAGTGATGACAAAAATCTAGACATAGTTACCTATCAATTAACAAAAGAATCATAAAAATCGGCCCAGTAGAACGGACTGACATACTGGACAAAGTTTTGCATTTTTTTTAATATATGATGATGATTTTTGTTCACTACTCCAACTAGTTGCTGTATTAACAAATATTCATGATTTGAAAATAATAAACTTTAATGTATTAATTTGTCATAATTTATCATATTTCAAGGCAAGAATAGATTTGTAAAATGGGGAAATTCGCTAAAATGTATCCATCTTATATTTTCCCAGTTCTTTTGTAATTAAATATTATATATTTTACAAATATGGTTTTTAAAAATCATTCTAGATCCGAAAATATTTGTTTTATGGAAATAAACGCCCTGATTTTTATATTTTTTGTAAATGTAGTAGGGGTTAAATGGTATTTAAATTCAATTATTTATTGAGATTTAAGTGTATACCTTATTTACATTAAATAATAAAACAAACAATTTACTGTAAATCTTAATGTAAGAAGCAATTATTCCGATAGATAAAGATCCTTACTGGGATATATCCAAAGGGTATGTTATATTATGTTATATGTAAACTAGTTGAAGAAAATGAGTTAAGGAACTTCAGCTAGATGGAAACTTACGCCAAAAAGGAAGTTGTTCAGAAGAAGTTAATTGCTCCAATTTCAATTCAATATTTTTCCTAAATGTAAAATACTTCAAATATATGTTGGTGAGAGACACGCCAACAAGCTGCTGAGTCTCCAACACTTAAAGGTCGGATGGATCAATTGTAGGCTCAAACAGAGGGTGGTTTTGCCGTGGTGTTGTTCCTCGGTTTTGGTCACTCCTCCCGAAATTGCAAGGGGCCGACCGAAGTAAGAATTGCCATCAGTGCGGTGGCTAAGGTCACAAGAGGAAGTAGTGTAACTCCAGTCTCTCCTGTTTCCTCTGATAGGAAAAAGGACTTGATGGGAATCCCCTGGGGCAATTACCCAGCTCTGGACAGTGCAGCAGGTTCAAGTAGGCTGCACTTGAACTTTTTTTCATTATTCTCTTCTATACTCTGTACCTTTAATACACCAGGGTTTCGAATTTCTTATTCTATTTCATTTTCTCTACAATCCTAATTCTCACTTTCTTAAGTTTTATCTTTCTTCTAAATCTAACTTATTCTAAGTTTTCTGCATGCTTTCCTCTCATCTCTGTCTCACGCTCTCCTTAATCCTTTTCTTCTTTCATCAAAACCCTATGTTTTTTATCCTTGACTTCGACCTAAGTATCTGTTGTCTTATCATTCGCTGCATGTCATGTTTCAGCCGTATCCTGGGGACGGGTTCAAGTCCACTAGTAATTGTGTCAAGTCCAGGGTCTGTGTCATCATCAGGTAGGGCGTCATCATCGGATTGGTCGCCATCTTCATCGAGTGGTTGTCATCATCTTGGTCACCATCTTCATCGAGTGGTTGTCATCATCGTGCAGTTCGTCATCGGCAGGTCATTATCAGGTGGCAGATTCTCATCCGCAGAAGGTCCTCATGCAGGAAGGCAGGTATAAGTCCCAGGTAAGCCTCCAGGTAGATCCCAGATAGGTCTCAGGCTGATATCCATCCTCAGGTAGGCAGGCTGAAAAGTCGAGTAGAGTCTTCATATATAGGTCTTCATCCAGGAGTCCCAGGCAAGTCCACTCCCCGTGCTTCACGGCCCCCATCTATGCTTCACAGTGGTGTTCAATGTCGGGTCGTGCTCATTTCAAAATTTCAAGACTAGACTCCCCGAAGCTGGTGGATTCCCCCTCCCCCTACGTCTCCGCTGTCGCCCTCCAAATGCCAGGCATCCGCACGCAGACTCCGATGAGTCCGATTGGAAGACACCAAGGAGTTCTATTGGTATTACTGGAGGTAACACTGATGAACAAAACTGCGAGCCGTTATTTCAAAATGTTGGTGAGGCAAAGAACTACTGCTGAAATCGAACGAGTCGACAAAATGAATCAAACAAGTACCTATCCATGATTTGAAACTCAATATAAACGAGACTCGGGGACGATAGACTGTGAGACTCGTCAAGTAAGTCCAACCGTGGATGGAGCGGTGGCACGCTGACTGTATACCTGACCCAGTTCCTCACAGGTCACGGCTAGTTCAGGTCTTCCCCTGGTGGGCAAAGCCGATTCACCAGATTGCATCTACTGCCCGGGCATTCCCGACGACAAGGAACGCTCTTTGTTCCACTGTCCACGATGGGAAAGGCACCGCCTGGAGGTCATACGTCCACTAAGGGTGCATTTTCGGTGGACAATGTCTGCAAAAATATTATAGAGGGCGAGGACAACTGAGTCTGTTTGTCACATTTTGTCCAAAGCATCCTCAGCAGACAAAAGACTGATCTAGACCGGAAGCGGACTAGATCGAATGATTAGACGGCTGGAAACAGAGCAAATCCTGCGGGCTTATAATCCAAATTTAGTTAGACCTAGCCTGAATGTAACAAACAGGTTATAGTCCTAAAGAGTTGAGGGGGATTTTTTGTGGATAGTCAAAATTTGGTTGGTAGTAGCCCCGTGGGAACTTGGATGGCCTAATGACGTTATTATATGCTCACACTAGTATATGGAAAAACTCTATCTCTATGTTGTTGTATTACTCTATGCAATTGTCATTCATTGGTCTTGGTCAGTCAAATCAAAATTATCAAAATAAAGTATTCATCATCAAACAATATTCAATAATAATGGAAGAAGTTCTAGATGAGGTTGTCTCGAACGACGATTTGAAGGTAAATTAATTTATATTTGTAGGATACTTTAACAAAATCACACATTACAGCTTCAGCAGCCATTCATTTGTTATGAAAGTCTGTTTTAGGTTACAGAAGCCTACTCAAATGTTGGGACTATTGTTTGCTTATGTACAATTGAATTTGCCCCATAGCTTCTATTACAGCAGTCTAATAATGTGGCTTCTAACTTTTTTTTGTGTTTGTTACCTTTTTTCAGCAGCTGAACCGCATTAGGCCTAATTCTTGTGACTTGTTATGATTTTCTTACTGTTGTGCAACTGACTTTGTTTATGACTCATTGCCACAAATACAGAGCTTGTGCTAGGCCCTTTTGCTTTCTTAGTTAAAAATAATCAGTTCTTCAGACCTAGGTAGACCCTTATGCGTTTTACTTATTTACTACCTTGGCTATTTTTTAGGCTACTTCAGTTTGGCTGCTTTACTAGGCCTAGCATTTAGTATGGGGCTGCATTTCATAACTGTCCCGCTAAGCAATCAGATTAATATATCGAACTATCGTAATCGGTATATTGATAGTAAATATCACACTAAAAGTAAACCTTCCGGCAAAAGCCAATCTGATATTGCTCGTCGGCTAGTTTTCTTGGCTGAACTAGTTTTATGTATAATTAAGTCTTCATTGATTACATTGATGCTAA
This sequence comes from Allygus modestus, assembly GCA_963675035.1. Taxonomy (NCBI): domain Eukaryota; kingdom Metazoa; phylum Arthropoda; class Insecta; order Hemiptera; family Cicadellidae; genus Allygus; species Allygus modestus. Next base: position 77,057,742 of record OY776112.1, on the reverse strand, counting down.
AAAAAATCACGGTTAGAATGTTAAGTATACCAACAAAATGTTCAAAAAAGTCTACTTAAAGACATTTACACTTACGTCGGCGTCGTGTCGTGTTTGTTGATTGTCTTCCTACAAAAAAGTTCACTGAATTTTCTCTACATATTTTCCTCCATTTCGTCTTGACTTATCTCACATTTGGGATTTTTGGAACAAGTTCCTTCTCCTTTCCGTATTTGTCAAAACATTTTGGGCTAAATCATGATAGTTAATTGTATTAGATAATTCGTCAGACACCTTTATTTTCTTTTATTAAAACTAAACAAAACATAACATACCTAATAATTATAATCATATAATTATATAAATATTGCATTTTGGATATATTGAATAATTTATTTCGTTAGTTTCTACCATCGATATATCGATTACTATAGTTCGATATGTTAATTCGACTGTTTTGCGGGACAGTTATGAAACCAGCCTAGTATGGCTGAATGCCTACCTAGCCTACGTCATTAATTTATACGTTTAGTCAAACATCAGGTATAATTTCTGAAGGTCAACTAATTAACCCTCCGAGTGCCCATTAGAAAATTCCTTAATGTCCAGCAATTGTTTGCCATTTTGCAGACTTTTATTAAAAGATTAATAAAATATATAAATTATGGAAATAAGTATAAAATTGTACATTTTCTTAAAGCTTATTAAATAGGCTCTCTGAAAATGTAACTTTTGATGTTCATACCTAATGTTATAATAACTTGGCATCAGTTCAAATCCAGAAAATAGGAAAACAAATTTTGTTTTGTTCAGTACCCACATATGTAAAACCACTTTATTCACCCTAAATAAGAACATGAAGATAAACATTCTGTTCAAAATTTAATGAGGAATAAGAAAATATATAGTTTTGCACAGTTTTATCTAAATAATAAGTCTAAAAACTCAACTAACCTAAAAACTGGAGGCATTAAAGCCTATATAACCATAACAACAACAAACAATCGCATACATTTGGAATTCCATCACAGATTATAGTAAAAATAGCACAAACGGCGATCATGTATAGTCATCATAAAGCCTAGAATCCGCTGATTACGTTGGTATGCTCAATACCTGGAATCGTTCAATCGTATGCGGAAATATTACACAAAACTGGAGGGTGCAAAGTTGCCTGAAATCGGGCGACTGACACTCAGCGGTCAAAAATAGTCGCCCGAAAACGGGCGAAGGTCACTCGGAGGGTTAACTTCATAAAGGTTCATGTAAAATGGAGTAGATCACATGTCAAATAGGGGCACAGTTTGATTAAAAGGCACCACTTAGTAACAATCAATCTTCAACCCAATAAATGCTAAGCATCACGTTGCAACTTTTTAAACCTTTTTTAATATTTTAAAGTCGCGATCTCGACCTTGTATTGTTGTGCAATAGGCCTACATCGCAATAAGTACTCTTTTTTTATTCAGATTGTTCTCTACATTCGATACTCCACGATATTTACTGATTCTTAGTAATTGCACAGCTCATATAACAATCTTTTAATCTATATATTTTTTTAATTAAATCTTCACTGTGCCAAATGAGGCTGCAGTTCCGTATAAAGAACCATGAACCAATATATTGAAATAAGTTATCAAACCATTAAACTTAATGGTCAAAGCCTGTTGATTTACTGTACCAGTATTGTTAGTTGTTATTAACTTAGTACATGATACAACCTACACAGTATTTATAAGGAACACTAAGTTAGCCCGAAATGAGAAATACTTAGGTTAACTTAATGGTGTGTCAGAAATACTTACTTGAGCAAAAAATAGTCAGCAGTTCTAGGGTTAAGCTTTTGATTTAATACTAGTTTAATTACCATGGCATTGTTAAAATTTAAGATAGCAAACGTACTGAAATAGAGTAGGAAATTGACATTGGAAATAACGATTCTCAAATTGGTAACACGTACCTACTGTACGTGCTCACCGTTTGCGTTTTAAACTAAATTTACTTTAATGATTGCATGTTAACTGTTAAATAGTTAGTTAAATAGTAGTAAATAGCCTGATTCTATGTTGGCCTGAATAAAAATTGTTTGGACATGGATTTTTATAATTTTACGAGGTTCTTTTTTTCCAACCTCGAATAGTCCATAACTTAGATAAAAGATAAGTGTAGGCTAGTTAACCCTTTGAGTGCTAAGCTTCTGAAAGGAGTAGTTGAATCCGAGATGTTTTGTTGATTTTTTTAAATATATTGAACGCTTGAAAAGTTAAAATTAATAAAAACGTGCTTCCGCTGGACACACACAGTAAAGGATAGGTAAAAAGTAGCAACTCACAAAGAATCCACCCATCCCGTCAGCTTAGACCCAAGCCATCCACCGTTTGCTTAAGGTCCGCCCTCCCCTTCAACTCTTCCATAGACAGGTGAACTCTCCATGAGTTGCACATAAAAACCACCGACTGTGACGGGATTCGAACCCTCGATCCAAGTGTTACCCCCGGCCGGGAAGGTAACGCCTTAGACCGCACAGCCACTGATCAGACTAGCAGCTGCAGTGGATCAGTTTGTATTATAGAGATTAGGCGCTGGACGAGGTAGTTCAGTTCGTGTCTACCAGGTTTCACCACATGTCAGACTCAGACTGCAGACTGAGCGCCTAACGGTACAATCGCTTATGAAGCAGTAACAGTGTTTATTGATAACAGATTCAAAAGACGATATATCGGTCTATAGCACTGAAAGGGTTAACAAAATTTTTAAATTACCAAACGATAGCCTAGGTACTGGTACACTTATGCTTACTTTTCGACATAGTCACTGTAATGATCGAGGCATTTGTCACACACTTCACGTGGAATATCTTGACCTGTGGCTTACCCCAATGCCTGTTTGACTGTGATAACCAGCTGGGCTACTGAACATAGAATACTGATTATGGAACAGTTATTTTGTTTACGTACCGTAACAACAATGTTAGGTACGATTAATTGACTGAACATATTGATTAAACAACAGGTGACGGATTTAGACCGATTTATAAATCTCGCTCTACCCCAACTGTTTGAACTGAAACCAGTTCCCACAGGTCAAGATATTCTGCGTCAAGTGTACCTGCGTAGGGTGCCAGCTTTCAATAGCCTATCCTCTTAAAATAATATTGACGTCACTAAATTGAAGTGTGTCATGACGTTGCCTGTTGCGTAAACACTGGACAATCAGTAGGTGGGTGATGTATGATGTAGGGCATGATGTAGGGATATGCAGGGATGTACATGATGATGTAGGGATATGTAGGGCATGATGGAACAGCGCATCCCCCCCCCCACCAAAAGCTCTGTCACTTTCATGCTCAGATTGTCAGACGTTGATGATTGCGGACATATAAATATGGCTGCCTCAATCGATTCTCCCGCCAAGTGTAAAAAGCATTATTCGTTTCCTGCAGAGGAACAGGCAGCAAGGGAATAGGCAGCAAAATTCCATCCTAGAATGAGCGCAGTTTACGGAGAAAACTTTATGAAAGTTGGGAAAGATGGCCGTACTGATGTGCAGTTTAGGTACTTTGGTATTATACGGATGCCACTATTTTTGGAGGTTAATTTTTACTGGATACAAAGGATAACTACATAATTCGAAAAAACGTACTTTTATTGACTTACTGTAAAAATTTTACATCATTCTGATGAGCGGTCTTTTTGTTGTGCCTCCCAAAAGGCAGCGATGTCCGCTAGGATCGTGTTGAATGCATCGCCGCCACTAGCAGCCACACCCGATCGCCACATGTACTCCACAAAATATACAGCGTGCTGCGGCAGTTATGTTAGGATGGGTTATCATAAAAATACGTACGGTTTCCTCTTCATTTCGAGGTAAATCCCACACCAAAAGAACGTCACTCATTATGAAAACATATGTAACATAGTGCACGGCAATAAATCACTCATGACACTGACCCAGATACAGGCGGTGACAGGTGATGCGCGCGCTCCGGTCAACGACCTGACCTTGGCCTATTTGGAGGGGGTTTGGCGGCCGGAAGTATGACTCATCAGGTATCATTCGATTTGTAACGAAACAAGGAAAGTCCTACAATCATTTTTATGATAACCCATCCTAATATAACTGCCGCAGCGCGCTGTATAAGGGTGGCATCCGTATAATACCAAAGTACCGCAGTTTATGTAGCCAAAGGAGCCATGTCATGGAAGAAAAATTATAGGGATCTCACATCACAAAAGGGATTTGTCTGGGAAAATGTAAGCCTCCCTCCCTATATTATTACTGTTTCATTTATGTTTAGTCAGATTCTAATGGATATGGTATCATAAGCGGTTTGAGTAACTTGAAATCATTATTTCCCCCCGACTTTATTAATAGTAATTCTTAACAATTGATTCATTGTTTTGATAGGAACCAACCCTATACAAAACACCAATTGATACGAAAGTTCAATTTTCTTTTCTTATACCTACTACTAATGTCTTAATGATAAAAAATGTTCCTCTTCTTCAGTGGCATGCATATTAAGGATTAAAAAATAAATCTATAGTTACTTGCCTCAAGCTGTTAGGTCCCACAGTGCACACTCATCCTCTGAGTGTAGGTTTCCAACAAGTGCCGCAAGACATGCTGATGGAACTGCTCCCTAAGGCCGCCTTCACACTAGCTGAACTTCACTAGGTGACTGTGTCGCCGGGCGGTGGCAGCGACCCTGCTTTTTATCGACTCAACCCGCTAGCGGGGCATTGAAACATACGTAGTCCTTCACACTCGGTGTCTGTGACCAAGTTTTCGGGATGCTTGCGCAGCTTATTTTGGTTGTCTACCTGCCTCCTTCTTGTGTCTGTCTTTTGCTGTCGTCTCATTTCGCTGATCCCACTGTTGTGAAACTATCTTGTTTTGTGTCTGTGTTGTTTATCGTTTATAGTTTACTGTGCATTTTTAAATTTGATTGTACTTCTCACCACAAATTTTAGTAAATTTATAAATAAATAAATAATTCATAAATTAAATAATAATTATGTTATTGTATCACAATATTTATTGCTATATATGTAATATATATTTATAATAAAATATATTTATATTACATATAATATTATTACTTTATATTAGTATAATATAATTATTTATAATTAATAATAATAAATAATATTATCAAATTCAATTGTTTAGCGAATTTCCCTTAAAGGGAAGAAGCTAAACCGTAGGTCTCATGGTAAGACTTAAGCCCAAGACCATGATAACTTTTTGTTTTGAGGTGCCCAGATGTCAAAAACACTATTCGTTCAAATTTATATATGTGTGTGTGTGTGTGTGTGTGTGTGTGTGTGTGTGTGTCCGTGAATGTGATAACTTGAGTAAAAAACGTCCGATTTCGATGAAATTTGGCTCAAATGTGTAAAGTGACATTCATGACTTTGAGTTCGAAAACCAGAAAAATCGGACTATAGGACTCTGATTTATGGACTATAGGACTCTGATATCGGATTTATGGAGTTTTAAATTTTCCAAAAATCAGGTTTTTGCGTTTTTTACCCTAAATTTTTTTGAAAAACTTAATTTTTGTTTTGACTATGTTATAGAGCTTAAAAATACAAATAATATATTAATTTTAATTATTAACCTAGGTTAAGTGGTTGCGGAGAAAATCCAAAAAACCTACTCATAAAATCTCCCATGTTAATCTTATGGGAAAAAGGTTTTTCGCTTTTCCTCAATTAATTTCAATGTAAACTTCACATTTGCTTTTACCAATCAGTTCAGCTCTACAAAACAATCATTTTGGTGTTTAAATTGTGATTCTACACCCAACTGTAGATATTCAAAGTGCTAAACGCAGTATGTTTTCCAATGTTATTCTTATGGAGAATAAATAAAATTTGATCTCTATTAGCGAATTTCCCCCATAGGTAAGAAGCTATTACCGTAGTCGGCATGGTAACATCTAGGCCCAGGACCATGATAACTTTTCGTTTTGAGGTCCCCATATGCCAAAAACACCATTCGTTCAAAACTGCATATATATATATATATATATATATATACTAGGCTTATCACCGTTGGGGGCTTCACCCCCAAACCCCCTTTTGGAGTTCGCTTCGCTCACTTACCTTCCTCAGTCAACTCAAGTTTAAATCAAACTCAACTATTGTAGTTCATTAACTAAAGAAAAACTACACAACAATGACCTTTGGTGAGCACATTAACACCTACAGAGGCGGTCCCATATCGGTTCGATATCGAAACGTTTGACCAACCGGCTGCTTGTTAGTTTTATCGAATGAACTCTCGACTACGATGGTTGTTTCGAGGTAAATAAAAGCAAAAAATGAAGTGCTCACTCAATCAAAGACAATTAGGAATAAATACAAATTTGTGGTTACAATGTTAAATTGGAGTTCTACAAATTGATTTACATGTAAAAAAAACAACAAATTAGACTTCAGTTCACGACAGAATTATAGTAACCTAACCTAACCTAACTCCGCAGAGTGATGTATGGTGGCTGTTCGTTGTGCAAATTACAAATAAATGAATTTGTAAAAACAAAATAAAGTCAAATTAAACAGAAATAAATTGCAGACCTCAAAAAGTAAGCAACAAAAGTAGGATTCAAACCCGTGACCACATGATCTTGAATCACCTGACAACATATACACTGGGCTACCGCGGGCCCATCAAATTTATCATTCGATAGAACAAACAATCGGTTGATTACATTTTCCAATATCGAAACAATATATTCGCGATATTGGACCTCCCGTATAGGCGATAATGTGCTCACCTTGTTTTGTAATAGCAGTTTTATATAAACCTCATGTGAGCAAATTAGTATCGCCTACACTGGCGGTTTTTTTTTAATCAGGTGATACAAACATGTGGTATTAGCCAAAGATAGTGTGGTGTCATTAAACGGCTTCCAAAACTGTACACATTCAGATGGGCCAAAAGACTCAAAATTACTGCTTCTCCGATGAATAGCGGCTAAACGGATGATCGGATCTTAAATCTGACGAAACATCGTTAGTTGAAAATTAAATTTTCTACAACTTTTGTATTTAACATTTTTTGCCATCTCTTACCGTTTCCGTACAAAACGCGCTTAAAGTGGAAAAATTTAAAAAGTGGAATTTTCCCCGCCCCAAAAATGCCCCAAAACCTCAAAAATGTTAACTTTTGGTGATATTTCTGGGAGTTTCTCGTCAAGAGCTTTAATTGAAGTATGGGGTCGAGGGGGGTTCGATTACGGGAAGTGCCTCATAGTTTATGTCAGTGAGTGAGTGAACCCGTCTGGTTTTATATAAGTAGATATGTGTGTGTGTGTGTGTGTCCGTGAGCATGAAAAATCTCTTAAAAATAATCCGATTTTGACCAAATTTGGTATAAACGTATAAAGCAGCATTTACGACGTTAAGTTCGAAAACGAGACAGATCGACCTATCCGAAGGGGTATTTTGGGGGGGTTTTGTTTAAATTTATTAAAACTCAAAAAAAAACATCGATCTCGTTCAGGAGTTAAATGCTTGTAGTAACCATGTTATTCTTTTCAAAACAGTTGTTATGATCATTTTGTGAATGGGAATTTCAATAAACGTAGTAAAAATCCTCTAAAAGTTTTAAAAATCATAAATACCCAAGTTTTGGGTATTTACCCGGGGGTTTGGATAAGTACCTCGGTAAATATATATTTTAAATTTACCTACCCGCTGGGTATTTACCCGGCCCACATCACTAGTCTGTATTCAATTTAATTGTATATGGTGCCATATGTCTAGTATAAGTAGATATATGTGTGTGTCCGTGAGCACAAAAACTCTTAAAAATAATCCGATTTTGACCAAATTTGGTACAAACGTATAAAGCAGCATTTATGACGATAAGTTCAAAAACGAGACAGATCAACCTATCCGAAGGGGTATTTGGGGGGGGTTTTGTACCCCAAAAATGTTTTTTTTAGTTTTTACATAAAATTTTTGAAAAAGTCAAATTTTAGTTTTTTCCATTGGAATCAGCTTAAAAAGACACAAAATTTGGTGTTTTGATCATTGCTCTACGTCAAATGGTTACAGAGATATTGAAAGTGCTAAACACAGTACGTTGTCCAATGTTATTCTTATGGAGGATAAAAAAAATTGTATATCTCGCTTATTTATCAACTTATAGTGATGAAACTTAGTATATTCCTTCATTTTGTTGTGGTATATTGATATTTGCACTAAAAAACAGTTTTTGGCCGATAGTTCCTGTAGCAGCAAACCTGTGTACTCAGCCCCGATGCTATTCTTATGGAGAATAACTAACGTGTTATCTCCCTTAATGAACATAACTTAATAAAATTTGGTATGTGGCTTTACCTACTTAAGTTATATTGATATTTGTATAAATATTGATATTTGTATAATTTGTATAAACCCCATTTTTTTTGTTCCTTCTTGCAGCAAACCTGCATACTCAGCCACCATATTACTGTTATGGACAGTAATTAAAATGTCATAAATCGTTTATTTATGAATGTATTTTGTTAAAACTTGGTATGTGACTATGTCGTATTAAGATACATATATATACATATTATATATGCATTGGAAATTCGCTGAGTACGCAGTTTTGCTGCTACGGGGGTATTTATGAATGTATATTGATGAAACTTGGTATGTGGCTTCACGTAGTTCTTGGTATATTGATATTTGCACAAAAAAATGATTTTTAGCGAATTTCCTCTTAGGATAAAAGCTATTACCGTGGCATGGTAAGAGTTAAGTTCGAGACCATGACAAATTTTTGGTTTGAGGTCCCCAGATGCGAATCACACTATTCGTTCAAATCTATATATGTGTCCGTTAACACGATAACTTAAATAAAAAACACCTGATTTCGATGAAATTTGGCTCAAATGTGTAAAGTGACATTCATTAACTTAAGTTTGAAAACCAGAAAAATCGGACCATGGGAAAGGGGGGTTTTGTGAGGGTTTAGAATTTTCCAAAATTCAGTCTTTTGCATTTTTCACCTTTAAATTTTTAAAACACTTAATTTTGGTTTGAACTATTTTATAGAGCTTAAAAAAGAAATAATATAGTATTTTGAATCGTCAACTTAGGTTAAGTGGTTGTGGAGAAAATTCAAAAAACGTGTTCATAAAATCTCCTATGTTAATTTTATGGGAAAAACATATTTAGCTCTTCCTCAGTTCATTTTAAGGTAAACCTCACATTTGCTTTTACCAATAAAAATTTGCTGCTACGGGGATAACCAACAAATACCTCCGTAGCAGCAAACCTGCGTACTCAGCGAATTTCCAATGAATATATATATGTATCTTAATACCACATAAAGCCACATACCAAGTTTCATCAATATACATTCATAAATAAACGATTTATGACATTTTAATTATTCTCCATAAGAATAACATGGCAGCTGAGTATGCAGGTTTGCTGAAGGAAGGAAAACAAAAAATTGGGTTTTATACAAATATAAATATAACTCATGTAGGTAAAGCCACATACCAAATTTCATTAATTTATTTTTATAATTAAGGGAGATAACACGTTACTTATTTTCCATAAGAATAACATGGGGCTGAGTACGCAGGTTTGCTGCTACGGGAGCCTTGGGTAAAAAATTGTCTTTTTGAGCAAATATCAATGGTCCACAACCAGATGAAGTCGTATACCAAGTTTCGTCAGTATACGTTCATAAATAAGCGAGATATAGAATTTTTATTTTTCTCCATAAGAATAACATTAGACAACGTACTGTGTTTAGCACTTTCAATATCTCGGTAACCAGTTGACGTAGAGAAATGATCAAAATACCAAATTGTGTGTTTTTTAAGCTGAATCCAATGGGAAAAAATAAAATTTGACCATTTCCAAAATTATATGTAAAAAATTCGAAAAACCCATTTTTGGGGTACAAAACCCCCCCCAAAATACCCCTTCGGATGGAGCGATCTGGCTGGTTTTCGAACTTAAAGTCATAAACGTTGCTTTACACGTTTATACCAAATTTCATCAAAATCGGATAATTTTTACGAGAGTTATCGTGCTCACGGACACATATATATATATATATATATATATATATATATATATATATATATATATACAGTTTCGAACGAATGGTGTTTTTGGGGTCTGGGGACCTCAAAACGAAAAGTTATCATGGTCCCGGGCCTAGGTCTTACCATGCCGACTACGGTAATAGCTTCTTCCCTATAGGGGAAATTCGCTAATACAGTTTCGAACGAATGGTGTTTTTGGGGTCTGGGGACCTCAAAACGAAAAGTTATCATGGTCCCGGGCCTAGGTCTTACCATGCCGACTACGGTAATAGCTTCTTCCCTATAGGGGAAATTCGCTAATTCCCTATAGGGGAAATTCGCTAAAATGCTATACATCACTTATTTATTCGTGTATTTTTATGAAACTTGGTGAGTTGCTTTATGTGGTTGTGAGAAACATATACATGCATTGGAAATTTGCTGAGTACGCAGGTTTGCTGCTACGGAGGTATTTGTTGGTTATCCCCGTAGCAGCGAACCTGCGTACTCAGCTCCCATGTTATTCTTATGGAGAATAAGTAAAATGTAATGACTCCCTTAATTATGAACATAAATTAATAAAACTTGGTATATGGCTTCACTTTGTTGAGTTATATTGATATTTGCATAAAAACCCATTTTTTGTTCCTTGTTGCAGCAAACCTGCTAACTCAGCCCCCATGTTATTCTTATTGAGAATAATTAAAATTAGTTATTATTTATGACTGAATATTGATGAAACTTGGTATGTGGCTTCGCCTAGTTAAATTCTATTAATATTTGCATAAAAAACAGTTGTTTGTCAAACCTACGTACTCATTACCAATGTTATTCTATATTTATAATATTATATATTTATAAAATATTTATAAATAATATATTTATATTATATATAATATTATTACCTATTATCATTATTATTATATTACCGGAAATTATTATAGTATAATTATTTATAAATAATAATTACTAATAATAAATAATATCACAAAATTCATACTTTTTTTATTATTTAATTGGACCCACATTCTTTGTTTTCTTGCCGGCTTTCTTCTTTTGCGCAGCAAAAGCAGGAGTTCTTCATCCTCATCAATTGAATTCATCTTGACGAATGAAATAAAATTAAGACAGATTTAGCAATACTGTGACAGCGAATGGCAGATGCAGGTGGCAGGCAGTTGACTAAAACAAGCTGTGCGCACATCCTCACAACTTGGTCGCAGCCACCAAATGTGAAGGGACAAGCGTGGCTGCGGCTTCTTCCTGTGAGTGGCTGCCACCCGGTCGCAGCGACCTAGTATGAAGGCGGCCTAAGTGTACAGGTTAGTTGCATAAGAGATTCAGTTTCCAACAACACGATGGAGCAAAACTAACGTACAACACTTGCTTCCAGCATTACATGCTCTCAGTGTGCGGTGAGCATAACATGCTATGCTTCCTATCCTAGATACCTATCCTGCTCCAGTGCATCTACCTTATTAGTATCTACCCAATAAATAACCAGAATATTTTCTTTACTATAATTTTTCTTCTTGATTTTATTTACAGAAATTTGAACGTGAATATCATGAGCAACTTTACAAAGGTAAAGTGACCACTGAGGCACAGTTCAACTACGCTTGGTGTTTAGTACGAAGCAAATACCCAGCAGATATCAGGAAAGGGATCCTCCTTTTAGAAGATCTGTTTAAGGATAATCTTGCAGGAGAAGCAAAAAGGGATTATCTTTACTATTTAGCAATTGGAAATGCGAGGATAAAGGTATGTAAAGTTATTAGTCAGCCCATTGTCATATGTAATAAATATGACCTTTAAAATAATGTATGATATGATCCATACCTTCCTTAAGACATACAACACCTCTTTAAGAGAGACAAAGTGGTACATTTAAAACCATAAATGGGACTGAAAGGATGATTGCAACAAAGGATATAATCACATTTTAAGGTTTTGAAAATAGCTCTTAAACTAAAGTTTGACCGGCTGCCATTTCTGACTCAGGGTAACAGTATTGAAATCTGGTAAGTTTTTGCCATTGACAAAAAATTAACACAAACTTGTATTTAACAACAAATGTAGGCTACCTACACTATGAAGCTAAACTTAGAACCTTATAAGAATCTGTCACCAACTAATGCCACTGTCCAGAAAGGTTTTGAATTAAAAGTCATATAGTGAGAAGATTGTAGATATCATATTAGTTTTCTGATAAAACTTGTCTACACATACAGTTTATTCTAGGTAGAATTTTATAAAGTTGCTAATATTGAATGGGTTTGTTGGGTCATCGAGGAATCATAACAAACATTTTGATTTGCCTTAGAATAGGTTTTGGCTCGATAAAACTTTCAAAATTTGTACAGTATATTTCTCATTTGATTAAATTTACTTCAAAATTGTTGTTTTAAACTGGAAGATCATGTTAACTAATAGAGCTCTTGGACCCAGATTGTCAAAAACATATCAGAAATTCTTGTTAAGTTAACGGGACAAGTTAGCTAGCCTAATTTTATGAAAGCCTAAATGTTTTAAGTATAACTTACATGCCCAAAATATGCTTGACTGTTTAAAAAAATTCTTGTGTGTTTTTTTTATGAAATTGTCAGCAAAAACCCTAATAATATATTTGTTATTTTCAGGAATACACAAAAGCACTGAATTATGTTCGAGCATTTTTAAATTTGGAGCCTGCCAATGCACAAGTCCAGGCCCTCGAAACTACGATTAAAAAGAGGATGGAAAAAGGTTAGTATAGGGCCTACATTTATTCATTCTGAGTCATGTGTGTGTTATGTAAGTTATCAGTTGGGCTTTTCTCTAATATTTGAATAAATATTAATCATGTTTATCTATGATTATCTGTTATCAACTATTTAGAACATGCTCTAGGCTGCTATTATAGTTTTTTTTTTTTTTTTTAATTGCTTACGATCTCATTATTAAGTCTGTTTTTAAGTCTGATCACATTTAAACATTATTGCAAGTTTTACCCCTAAATCAAAAACATACTAGTTTGTAATTTATTATAATTATTTAACCAAAACCATTTTTAGCGAATTTCCCCTAGGGAAGAAGCTATTACCGTAGTCGGCATGGTAAGACCTAGGCCCGGGACCATGATAACTTTTCGTTTTGAGGTCCCCAGACCCCAAAAACACCATTCGTTCGATATTGTAATATATATGTGTCCGTGAGCACGATAACTCTCGTAAAATTAATCCGATTTTGATGAAATTTGGTATTAACGTGTAAAACAGCATTTATGACTTTAAGTTCGAAAACCAGACAGATCGCCCTATCCGAAGGGGTATTTTGGGGGGTTTTTTACTTTAAAATGGGGGTTGTGAGTTTTTTACTTATAATTTTTGAAAAATTCAAATTTTAGTTTTTTCCCATTGGAATCAGCTTAAAAATACGCTTAATTTGGTGTTTTGATCATCGCTCTACGTCAAATGGTTACAGAGATATTGAAAGTGCTAAACACAGTACGTTGTCCAATGTTATTCTTATGGAGAATAAGAAAAATTGTATATCTCGCTTATTTATCAACTTATCCTGTTGAAACTTGATGTATTGCTTCATATCATTGTGGTCTATTGATATTTGCACTAAAAAACATTTTTTGGCCGTTAGTTCCCGTAGCAGAAATCTGCGTAGTCAGCCCCCATGTTATTCTTATTGAGAATAAGTAACGTGTTATCTCCGTTAATTATGAACATAAATTAATAAAATTTGGTATGTGGTAACTTTACTTTCTTGAGTTGTATTAATATTTGTATAAAACCCTATTTTTTGTGTTCCTTGCTTCAGCAACCCTGCATACTCAGCTGCCATGTTATTCGTATGGAGAATAATTAAAATGTCATAAATTGTTTATTTACGAATTTATATTGATTAAACTTGGTATATGGCTTTATGTGGTATTAAGATACAGTAGAACCTCGATAACACGACTCTCAAGGGGTTCTCTAAAATAGTCTTCTTATCGAGGTGCACTTGTAATTGAGGGTCGTGCTATCAAGGTGGTTTTCACAACAAGACGTGTTATCGAGGTCACAGACTTTTTGCTATACCAAGCACATTTTTTATGAAACATTTCTAATAAGTTGTGTTTTAAGTAGAAAATTACTGTATAAATCAGTCATAAATAAAAGAACAAACATACAAGTAAAACAAACTTCTTTACTATTGTGACAGTAAGAAAAAAATCAACTGACTCAGTTCACCAAAGTACAGTATAGAATTAATAAGCTCGAAATACAGTAAACCTTAACCTATTGTGAAATACGCGATAAAATACTGTAATGTTAAAAAATTAAAAAATTGAACTTAGCAGAACTGTACTTACGTAATAAAACCGAAACTGTACACTATAATGGAGAGCATGCGATGATGCGACTGACCCGTGATAGACAAGGAAAGGCCGGAATGGGAAGGGGGTGGGGAAGGGGTTTTCCTGCTGAGACCTGAGCCCAAGACGTTGTTGTTTACTTCAAAACATCTGTTCTAACCGTGGGAACTATGCGTGAGAAAGGTTCTGTAACGCAAAACGGCGCGCTATTGAGATTAGAGTCGTGTAATAAAGGTTCACTTACCCAAAGAAGCGTTTTATTGAGGTGGGTGTCGTGCTGTAGAGGTTCAGTTATTTGAAAAGACGCGCTATAGAGGTTTATTTATTAGTAATATGAAATTACAAAAAGACGTGCTATCGAGGTATTTATTTGAAAATGAGTCGTGTTATAGAGGTATTTATAACATTGAGCGCTATGGGAGATTCACGGGGATTAGAAGATCAGACTCATTATCGAGGTTTTTGTCTTATCGAGGGTCGTCGTAGCGAGGTTCTACTGTACATATATATTCATTGGAAATTCGCTTATTACGCAGGTTTGCTGCTACGGGGGTATTATAGTTTTTGTTGTATTTTATCAACCTTTCCTTGGACATTCTATAGCCTAAAAGCCAAAAGTGTAAGTTTAATTGTTTTATTTAGCCTATATATTTATTTTGTATACCTTCTTCTAATATATAAAAATCAATGTTTGTCCGTTCGTATTTTATGCGCTGCCATACCGTTCATCCGATTGCTTTGAAATTTTGCATAGTAACACAGGTTAACCCTGGGAAGGTTATAGGCCATTAACCAAAGTCTTAGGAAATTTTGGCTGTGTCCCACTTGACTTCAAAGTTTCAACGTTAATCTTATGGAAGAAAGATTTCTTTTGATTTTATCAGATGATATCTATAACTTAAAATATTGTAAACAGCTGTTAACATTATGGAAATAAAAACCTACTTGAATGGCAACTCTCATAATGGAAATAAAAAAAACGACTTGAATGGCAACTCAAACTCTTTTCAATAGGCGAGTGAGCGAAGCGATCGAGCTAATCCGGGAGGCGAGTGAGCGAAGCGAACGAGCTCATATTGAAAATGAACGAGTATTTGACATAAAACCAATGCAATGCCTCTTCTGCGGCTGCAACACGCCGGGCACCAGCTGGTCAATAGTATAAATTATGATGGTTTTACCATTTTAGAAATGCAATAAAACAATGACTAACTAATTTACAAAACGATGTTAGTACAGTATACACCCGTTAGTAATAATAAGGCACAATACGCATAGTACAAACACAAGTGCTCTTGTAAAACAATTTATAATTATTTTATTTGAATATTGTAGGTTTTATGTAGGGGTGTGCGATGCAGCGATTTTATTTTGATTCGATGCAACAATGCGATTCAAAGAATTTCGATTCGATGCAATGTGACATGTTTCAATGATTAAAAGTCAGCCTATACACCAATTTTTATGACCAACATGAATAATATATCATCTTGGCCAAAGTCTAGTTATAATTTTTTTATTTGATCAATTAATTATTCTTCCAACCTATCTTGATCCATCATTTCCAAAAACTTGTAATAAAAACGCATAACCTAAACTTAATTGTATTTACTTAAGTTTCAATGGATAGACGAATACAAATGAGCACCAAAGTTAAATAACGAGTCACGATGTAGACAGTTTTGCCAGATTGTAAAATACCACTATCGTACCATGCCAGTAAAACTACCTACCCTATTTTTTACACAATACTATTATACCCACCCTAAGACGTTATTCAACTCACTATCGCAATTTTAAGAATTAAAAACTACAAAAATACTAATTTAAACTAGTATTTAATAGTAAAATACCCCCGTCGCAGCAAACCTGCAAACTCAGCGAATTTCTAATGAATTATAACATGATACATTAAGCCACTTAACAAGATTCATAGGAAATATATTCACAAACATTCGATATTTAAAATATTAATTATTCTCCATAAGAATAACATTGAGGATGAGTACGCAGGTTTGCTGCAACAAGGAACACAAAATAATGGGTTTTTATGCAAATATCAATAGAACTCAGCTAAGTGAAGTCACATACCAAGTTTCATCCATATACATTCATAAATAAGCGATATATAACATTTTAATTATTTTCCATAAGAATAACATGGGGACCGAGTACCTAGGTTTGCAGCTACGGGAACCATAGGCGAAACATTTTTTTTGTGCAAACAACAATAAACCACAACCAGATGAAACCATATACCAAATTTCGTCAGTTTATGTTCATAAATAAGCGAGATATACAATTTTTCTTTTTCTCCATAAGAATAACATTAGACAACGTACTGTGTTTAGCACTTTCAATATCTCAGTAACCAATTGACGTAGAGCAATGATCAAGATACCAAATTGTTTGTTTTTTTATGCTGAATTCAATGGTGAAAATTAAAATTTGATTTTAATAAAAGTTACATGTGAAAACCCCAAAAACACATTTTTGGGGTACAAAACCCCCCTTTGGATGGTGCGATTTGTCTGGTTTTCGAACTCGTTCAAATAAATGGTACTTTACACGTTTGTACCAAATTTCATTAAGATCGGACCTTTTTTACGAGAGTTATCGTGCTTATGGACACACACACACATATATATATATATATATATATATATATATATATATATATATACATAGTAATATCACTGTGAAAGCCGTAAAGAAAGAATCGTTATGGCAGCCACTTATAGGAATGTAGTATATGTTATTTTTAAAGTGAATAATGTTTATGAACCTCCTATTTAGGTTCAAAATGAGTTTTTGATTTTAAAAATTTAAAAATATGCAAAACTTCCTACCATTGTACAAGTGTGAGATCATTATAACAGCCATACATACCAACACCATTGTAACAGCCGGTGTATATATTTGTTATTGCCATCATTATAGCAGCCGTTTTATATGGTCTTGATATATCGCTATCATTAAAGCAGCCAGCAATGTTGCCAAATTTCTCAAAAACATTAAATTCCTATTCCCTTTACAGGAACACTTTATCCATCATAATAGACTATCTCAGTAATTTTTTTGTGATAGTGGCACTGCAAATTGAACTCTTATTACTAATCAGCTGTCGTATAACCTATTATCAATTGTTAACATATTTCCAATGAATCTACACAACAGGATTAATTTGTGTTTGTTGAGTTTATTGTTACTGTGAAACTAATAAATGGGTGAGGGTCTGCTTCCACTGAACCCTTGGTCCATCTATGGTCTCAGGTGAGGAGGGGCACAACAACCCCGGGGCGTCACGTAAGGGCTGTGAGACATAACGTGGACCACACAGTTTAACACACGAAGGTTTTGCGGGGTCAAATTGGTTACAACCTTTTTATTTGCTATCTAAGCAGGAGTGGAACTAGGGGGTCTTATCTTGGCGCCACTATCTTATCTTCGTCATGTGTACTATAAACACCATCTGGGCTCGCTACCTACTTGTTTTGTTGAGATAGACCTGTGTTTATAATCAAACGGAAAAAATACAATACACCGGACCAAAGTTTACGGGGTTATCGTGACAAAACCATAACATATTGCATATCAAAATGTTATTTTTTTCTTACAAGTATCATAATTCAAGAAAATCCGAAATTCCATCGGGGCTTTGCCCCATTTGCCATAAAATTAGGAATTTATATTATTAAGTAAAGTGATTTGATAAACATTAGTATGTTTGTCGAAAAAGTTAATTAATTTCATGACAGAATGCAAACCAATGTTTTTCGCTTACAATCAATCTTTTCGTCAGGGGATCGTCAGTGCTAGTAATCTTTAGTAAGGATCTTACATATTTAAATCGCATATTTGTTGAAGTAATTCTTTGTTATTAAAACAATTGCAAAAACGCTTCTGGTAACCTTTTAATCCAAAAAGCGTAAATATATACTCCGAAGTGTGATGTAAATTTATTGTTGTAAGTTCAAGACTCAAGATATTTATTGCAACATGACATTCACACAGTTTACAAACAATACATTATTTGTAAAGTAAACAGGTTGCTCGTCAATATCTCTTATAAAATAAACTAATTCTATACATGAACAAGATATCAAATAAATTTGTTGTTTAGACCAACTCCTATGTATTGTCATTTAAAAAATCATGTACTTTATAATAAACCTTATCAACTAAAATTTCTTTTAAGGCACACTTAAATTTTACTAAATTTAATTCCTTAAAATGATTTGGCAATTTGTTGTAAAACCTTAAACCCATATAGTGGGGAGTGTTTCCATATAACTTTAGTCTATGTATGGGATATTGGAGTTGATCCTTAGACCGTGTGTTAAATGTAAAATGTTAAATGCTAAGTAAAATGTGTACTTAGGTAAAAATACATTCATAGGCAAATTGCGTATGATCACTGGTTATTTAATAACATTTTATAAAAATGTTAGTAAATTAAATTTAACCGAATGAATCTCTGTACATCAAAATAAATGTTTGTCTGTTTATCTATACCACTCATCAAATTGCACTGAAACTGGGCATAGTCATTCACTTCAACCATAGGAAGGTTTATCTAAGTCCTAGGAATTTAGGGTTTTGCCTCAATGAACTTCAAAGTTACAACGTTATTATAATATGGAGGAAAGATTAGTGATAATTGTTACAGAAGACTAATATATAATATTGTAAACAGCGGTATATTTAATTATGTAGCGACCTGTAGGGTAAATCTTGTGGGATTATGGTTGGTGTTAAAACAAATAATATTAAATAAACAATCATTTGAAATTTCACCCAACGAATCAAACATTGGAAGATATAACGTATATATCCAGTATTTAAATTAATCTTTGTTTCTTTGTCCTTTATGCTCTCCTACACTATATTTCCAATTGCGTTCAATATTTACATGGTAAACCAGATTAACCATTAGAAGGATTCTAGCCATTACTAAAAGTCCTAAACCTTAGGGGCTCTACCCTACTGGACTTTTATGAAAATATTGTAGGTATTAGTGATGATTTTGATCTATAATTCGGTAGGAACGCAGCTAAATCATAAGCCTATGCCGCGAATGTTGTAGGGATCTGCCCTCCTTACCTTCAACCATATTGCACCTACTATTGGACTAATGGAGCTGAAATTCAGTAGAATGATATCTGACAGCTAAAAAATCACAAGCTGTATTATAATTAAAGGCTACGCCCCGCACTAGCCTTTAGTATACCCATACCAATCATCACACACCAACACAAAACAATAGATAAACACAATAATCAAAATTGACGTTTCCCTAATCCAAAGATCCCTTGTGGCTCTGCCCGAGTGGGATGCATAGATATCTATACTATTTCACACCTACCACTGGAATGATGGACCTAAAGCTTGGTAGAATGATATAGCTATATAATTCTAAGAATAATAGGCCTACTCCTCCGCAAAGTGAACCTTTGTTATTCCCATTTTAACTATCACAACCAACTATTGAACACATTAAGCTAAAATTCTAATCAAATATCGTTCTTATTCGACAGTCCTATTAAGCTACACCACACTGGCATTCATAGTTACGTTCACTGACACATGTATAATAATGGAATGATGGAGCTGAAATACGATAGAAAGATAAGTAGATTAGAATCAAACCTATAGGGTACTGACAATACTCAACATGTTTTGGGCTCCACCTTATTGGCATTAAAAATTTATTTTTAATTCGCTTGTCAGTGTTTACCTTATGGAGTAATGATTTTATTTGAGTTTCTTCAGTAAAAATATATTTACCAGCGAGAAAAACAGGAATCCGATCCTAATGAAGAAAGATTTTGCGAACGAAGTCACGTCGGGTACCAGCTAGTTATACTATATAAATATCTACAGGGTGTTAAAAAAACCTTCAGGACTCTGGAATATGAGTCCTCATACAAAATAAATAAAAAAGTTCATATAAAGGTATATATCCTAAAACGCTTATTTTCATCCCGTCTATCTGTATGTGTATATCTTTTACTTAAATACGTTGTATCTTAGACAAATTTGAAGATATCACCTTAAAACTCGGTACATATATTACACATAATAAGACCCATTTTGGTATGGAATATCAAGTTTCTACTTTGTACTATTTCAGAATAGCGGCCGTTTTTATTTTTCAAAGCTAAATATATTAAAAACCGTAATATTTAGTGTATAATCACTATGATTATAAAAATGAGGTGGTGTCTACATATGGTGATTTACATAATATGATAAGCCTATATACACTGTTTCTGGTGGGGAATAAAAATATATTTCTCATTCCTAAACTAAAGGGGAATTTAAAGCTAAATTATAGGGTAAATAGATGAAATATTGCAAGGTTTACTTTATGTAACACCAGCTACAACTGTTATTATTACACAGATTTATCTTACGGGCGAGGACGCGACTGGCAGCTAGAAAAACTTTAAACTTTAATTCATGTTTAACTATCACAACTTTAAAGGCCAAAATACTAAATAAATTAGTATTTCGAATTATTATTCTACGACCAATGGCTGCGGAGAAAACTGACATTTTCATTTAGCGGTAAACTAAATACGTCGTCAAATTATTGTATTCTTATTCGGATAAAAACTTGTCATTTATTTCTTATTCGATTTTAATTTTAATAACATTTGGTATGTTCCTTCAAGTTAGCATTAAACAATAGGAAGGAAGGGGCTTCGTTTCTCTTAAAACCAACGTATAAAGCAAGTGATTCAGTAGTGCCTAAAATAAAAATAGATTTAGGCTAATATTACGAACATTGTATTCAATACTAGCTGTGTACCCGTCCTTCGTACGGGTTGTATGTCTAAATAATATATGAATTTGAAAAGAATAACTGTTTTCCAATGTCCTGTTCCCACCTTTTAAAAAGGACCTAGTAAAACTCCTCAACCCCTTAATCTTATCCAAAAATTATTTTCAAATTTAGTGTTAATTTGAGACACTCAGTAGTTGGCTTCATAAAAGATCTATTTAGAGAGGCAAAGATCTCGTCCCATTTCTCAAACACACAAAGTGTCTGTATGAAATCTCTAGAGAAGAACACCATGACTCCCCATTGTAGACCTTTTTTGTTGTTGCTGATGTCCTTTAAAGTACCAAATTTTAGCTCTATTGGTTGAGTAATTTGTGAAGATTATATTAGAGGTCAGTGGAGCAGAGCCCCATTTGACATTATTTTATCTGCTTTTTTTCTACCGAATTTTATCTTCATCAGTCCAGTAGCATGTGCAAGATTGTTAAAATAAGTATTCTGAAGGCTCGGGGGTGGGGCCCTAAAACACGATCTTAACGGGAATAGGCTTGTGTTTGTTCTGATATATTAAGTATTTTCCTACCAAATTTCAACTAAAAAGGTCCGAACTAATGCTCATAAGATCGCCAGCAATAAAATATTAGGGCAAACAATAAGGGCTAAGCCGGGTACGATTTTGTTTCAAACCTAGCCTTATTGTACATCTGCAGAATAAGGGGAACCACTATACAAAATTTCAACTTCTTAGACATTGTAGTTTTTTTAGTTACAGTGATCACAATGCAAGCAAGTGAATGTGTTTGAAAAATATAGATTTAAATAATATGTCCACTCTGTATACTTCCGTTATTTATTACCAATCTTCACTCAACATTTTAAATGAGAACTACAACAGCTGATTATGGAATAAATATTCTTAAGCTATAAACTGGCTTAGTATAATCAATGCTTTTTCCATAACCATAAGATAGTATCTTGAAAATCCCGTGGTTTGTAGCCCTGAGGTGAATTCAAAGTGTTGAAGTAGCATATAATCTTCTAACGTAAGTGTAGAACACAGAACAAAGTTTCATCTAAATTAGTTCCCCCGTTTCCCTATGAAAAGCGAGCAAACACGATCAAACCCGCACGAAAACACGTTTTTGAGCGGCCTCAATAATTTAAAAAAGGCGCATGACAGTTTAAAATAACCTAAAACCTTCTCACAAATGTATTGAACAAAGAAACAAAGATTCATCGAAATCAGTGCAACCGTTTTCCCGGGAAAAGCGAACAAAAACACGTTCTTGAGCGTTACTGAAGGACAGGCAGACGGACAAAAATTGAGAGAAGACTTGTTTTGGCTCCGCTAGGGTGTAAAACGCGAAATTATGCAAAAATGTCATAATTCCAAGCAATGTACAGACAAAACTTTAATTTTTGTATATAGATATCTTCTCTGTTTACTTATATAATTTATTACCAATCTTGATTCAAAGTTTTAAATAAGATCTACAACATCTGTTTATAGAATAACTATTCTTAAGTCATCATCTAGTTCAATATAAATAAATATTGCTTTGTGCATAAGAATAACATAGGATCTTTAAAACCCCGTGGGAGAGAGTCCTAAGGTGATCTAAAAAAAAATAATTTAACCTAAAACCTTCTAACGCACATTTAGAACATAGAAACAAAGTATCATCGAAATCAGTGAACCCGTTTCTCTGTGAAAAGCAAAAAAACGTGACCAAAATCGCATGAAATTACGTTTTTTAGCGGCCGCCATTCTTTTTCAAAAAGGCTTATGACAGTTTAGAGTAGCCTAAAACCTTCTCACGCACATATAGAACAAAGAAACAAAGTTTCATCGATGTCAGTGCACCTGTTTTCCCGTGAAAAGCGAACAAAAACCCGTCCTTGAGCGTTACCGACAGACAGGCAGACGGACAGACAGACAGACAGAAATTGATATAGCTTGTGTTGGCTTTTTTAGGGTGCAAAACGTGAAAATATGCAAAATTTCATAACTCCAAGCAATGTACAGACAAAACTCTAATTTTATTTATATGTATTTAGTAAATATAAAGCCATTTATTGGTTAAAATTGGTAAAAGGAAGAAAGTAGGCCTATGTGCCAGTTTCCTGATACAGTTTATTTTATCGTTCAATTCTCAAATTTTAATGTCAAATACGGAAATAGGATTAGTTATTATTGTTTATTTGATTGACTGATGTAATAACAAATCAGTTTTAAACATGCGTGGTCTTCTGGGTCTATATCCATACATACCAACAGTCATGGATATAATCTTAAAAACTACCTTTTTCTGATTCAGGTAACAATTTAAATCGCTATGTCTACTAATAACTCAAATGAAAACATGTTTGCAGAACAATACTTCCTCCATATGCCACGTATAAGGGAAGAAATAAAAACTATGATTAACTGGGAGAACATTAATTCTTAATGAAACAACACGAGTTTGTTTGACAAAACTATTAAGCTTTTTGATAAATGTTTCTTAATTAGTTGTTATAAAACTCATGATTTGATGGTAAAAATTAAAATCATTTACATACTTTACAGTTAGTTTGAAAGGTTTTTGATTATTTCTATATGACTGCACATAATTTTTTTGCGAAGGACGTATATGATGGTATTTTCTACAGAGTTTAATTACTATCTTTAGTCTAAAATATATTGTAAATTATTCAGTTACATCATCTAAATTATCTACCTTTTTGTTAAATTAGCACATTAATGAAGGCACGATGCACGGTAACAATAAATTGTACCTATACCTAATAATAAGAAACAATAAAAAACTGATTTCTTTGTAGTCTTAATATTACATAAATGAATCAATGGCAGCAATTAGAATACAGTATCTACCTTTTTAAAAAACGCCATGGTCATGGAATCGCAATGGACAATTAAAATAAATACTATTACTCTAAAAATAAAAGGCAATTTATAATAACTCGAATTCAAGTATATCATGAGAAACTTTAAGAAATTAAATTACATGATCGTTTATTAATATGCTGGAAAGTTGCAGAAATCCAAAATTAATTTACAAATGTTAAGTTTTGTCCACCCAACGATAATTAGGACACGAAATTATTACTACACATTATTTAAACAAAAATGTGTCAAGCACGAGTTATTCTAAATAGCAAAAGGGTTTTTAGCAAGATACACCAATGTTCACTCCCTACGTCACAAAATGTCAGGCGGTGTTGTTTTGTTGACGCGTCCACATGTGGAAGTGTGGGGGTCAAGGCCGGAAATGGAGCATCCCGCGGTACGTCACGCGTCACGATGTCGGGTTGGATCACGCGGTCGGCTTCACGCAGGTGACGTGACGCCTCAGTCGCAGACAAGAGCTGAGCACTGGCTAAGAGCGGCTGGCGAACGATAAGGCAAGATGTGACTCATGACATAGTTGCCATATTTACAGCTGCCATAATGATGCCGTGGTGTACAAACTCTATACACGGCAACTTATACGGCAACCGACGGTGGCGCGGCTCTGGCGAGTAAACATGGAACCTTAAACGTATACGATTTTTCACACCAACATCACTATGGCAGCCAATTTTAATTTTCAAAATAAAGCTAAATGTGTTTGTTTGTCTTCAGAAATCTGTTTAGCACTGAGAAATAAAGTGGCAGCCGTATTCGGCTGCCACAACCAGGTGGCTGCCACTTTAAATGCAAAATATCCTATGTATGGCTGCCGTTTTGTTTGCGAGCTGTACATATATATATACATATATATATACAAATTTGAACGAATGGTGTTTTTGGCATCTGGGGACCTCAAAATGAAAAGTTATCATGGTCTCGGGCTTAAGTCTTACCATGAGACCTACGGTAATAGCTTCTTCCCTATAGGGGAAATTCGCTAAAACAATAGTGTATTCGTTACAATGTACGATATCACAGTAGATTTATGGTGCAAATATCGTACGTCTGTTAGCACTAAATCATACCAGGTAACATCACTGGGTAGTGAAGTGAGTAGTGACTAAATAAATCAAATATTCCACCGTGGTCCGCCATTGTTTTAATGCGGAGGAATACCAAACTTTATTTTAACTTCAACTACATCGTAAGTGTTTCAAACTATTATCAATCTAACTTTTTGAAGAAAAATTAACCCTCCTTTTAATATAAAAACTCCAACAAATTTATGTTTTAACAACGTGATAGTGGAACTATATTTCCAAAGATATGTGATTGCCATTACTGCTTTGTATCTGACGTCATTGTCGTCATCATCGTCTGCTGCAGCTCTTTGTTTTCATTCAAACCACGTTATAAACTTAGTTATATGCTAGCTGCTATATCTGAAACACATTTTAGAACAATAATTTTGGAAAATAAGGATTCAATGAAAACGCAAACATTGAAATATACAGTAGAACTCCAATTATCCGAATTAATTGGGGATCGGGCCAATTCGGATATGCAGAAATTCGGATAATCAGGTATACCTCGGGAATTAAGCAAAAAGACATCACCATACATAAAAATCAGAATTTTATCGACAAAGTTAATGTAAATGTAGTGAACAGAAAGTGAGCGAACTGTATCAAGAATATAAGTCATAAAAATTAAATTACAGGAGTTAAATTTAATACAGTATATACAGTTGCTCTTTTCAATACATACTGTACGTATTTCACTGTTCAATGTTGGTTATTTCAATTGAACATCTCGAGCAAAGTGAGTTTATAACTTAGCGAAAGGACAACACGTTTACATTTTCTACTCATTTTGAACGATAATCTCGTTGAAAGAACAGTAGCGACTGATGATGAGCAGGACGGGAAGGGGGTATGACTCATTGTTCCCCGCGAAAATATCGTCCGGAAGGTAACAGCGCGGGCTTTTATTTTAGCGCTCACGACGCATTATCGCTACACACGCTCCCGCTGTTATTTTCTTGATTTTTATATTTCTATTATTTCACTCAAAATCGATTCGGATAATTGGATATTCGGATAATTGGGGTTCGGATAATTGGATTTCTACTGTACCTTATTTATTTCTACCAATCTCAGAAAATATTGGTACAAACTTTGCCGATTAGGAAGGCATCAAACACTTTCGATGCATCGCTATTTCGATTACTACAGCATCGAATCAAAATTTTTATGCTTTTGATGCTTTGCACCACCCCTAGTTCCATGTGTCTCTCAGGTGGCGCCACTTCATTAGTTTTCAGTAATTATAATTTTTAATATATCAGCATTATCACATTGTGTACTGGTAACACTAATAGAATAAGTTATTTTCTGTTTGTGTTGCATTCCACCTGTGCTTGTTCAGTTGTTTGACAGAAACTATACCCAGAATGAATAGACAAATCATCTGGTTCTAATTTTAACTATCACCTTAACCTTAAACTTGATTCAGAATTGTGAGTTGGTCTGTTGGCCTACTCCTGAGCTATGAGGTTTATACAGATAATACAGTATACTAAAGCTAATCTGAACCCTGCTAATCTAAATATTTGCTTTAATCCAAACTGAATGTTTTCAAATTAAACAAATGGTGTTCTTTACGGTAGGATTATCAAAAATAAAGTATAAACTTGTAAAAACTATACCCTTATTACAACAGTTTATCACTTTCACGATCTCAAATGTTACCACATTTTTACAGTTATGTTTACCGAATGAATCATAGTTTTTCATCAATTTACTGTGCTATTAATTTACTGTGCTCTCTTTGAGCTCTTTCACTTCTTTCTAGGGTTTTCTGATGCTGATCTCCAGGATAGTTGTGGGGCTGCTCTAACTGTTTGAGGACCCTTGACTTGTCTGTAGGTGCAAAGGGAGATATCCTTTCACTGTCAATACATATGCTAGATGTGTTCAAGGAAAGTATCTGTGCTAGGTTTTCTACACTTGTCAGTTGTTGGCTGCTGCTGAATAAGCCATATCTGAATCCAGGGATGTGGAACATTTTCAGACCCCTAAAATTTTCCCAAGATTCTATTAACTTACACAATACAAAAATTCAATTTGCATTATACTTCCTATCACAACTATAATCCTATATAGCCTAATAAAATAAGGGTATTAATTAATTCATATTGTGTGTGCCTTAGTAGCAGGGTGCATTGTTGTAGGTACAGTAGAACTCCAACTATCCGAACCCCTATGAACTGAATCTCCAATTATCTTAATCAATTTCCTAATTACATATAAATATAAAGAATATTTAATCAAGAAAAGGTTACACACACCAGCATACAAAATGGGATGTTTTAGCTGCATTGATGACATATTTTAAGTTTGTAACTTTATGGATTAACCCTAACTGTGTGATAAGCTCAGGGGAGAGTATACACTAGAACTAGCATTTTATTGAATAAAGCTAATTTGAATCGAATTGAATTACCAAACAACACATTTGCAAACCTATTATACCAACTACCTATCTAATCAAAACAGACTCCACGAATAATTTTGCATCTGCCTCTCACATAAAGTCATCAGTATATTACAATACAATGTTTCATTACAATACTTAACTGTATGGAGACGACTTGTTGGCCTCTTAGAGAAAAAAATTATGGAAAGTCACCCCCACTATAATCTTTGCTTGCTTTTCTTTTGCCTGTGACAAAGTGATTTGTCTTTTTTATTTCAAGATTTTTCCCACAGTTGATTATTATACATCAGTTGATAGCTTATTGTTTTGTCTTGTTGATGGACCGTATACAACGGAAGGGGTAACTTCTTCCCCGCCCACCCACTAGCCTTCAAGTTATACATGTACTGTAGTTTCTGCTTGAATTTGATATTCTCACTAACAGTATGAAAATTAAACTAAAACATTAACCCTTTCAGTGTTGGAAAACGACATTTGCATGTGTTTCATCCAAAAAATATTATGGAACGATATATCTGAAAAACTCTAAGCAATAATATATCGTTCAGCATTGACATTCGATTCTGTGGGTTTAAATGGGCAAATCGCAAATCCCAGTTATTGTTCTGAAACATCCATGATTTCATCTAATTTCCCATTCGATTGAAATGCAGTACAGTATATCATTTAACAACACTTTTGGGAGGCAAATTAAAATTGTGTTCAGATTGTTGATATATAACATTGCTGTATATTGGTGTGTATTGGGCTGCTCTCACCTAAGTTTAATCCTGGATTTGTCAATAACAATTATATAAACACAGTTGAAACAATACAAACACTTCACGACATTCAGGAATACAACAACGAATAGCACCCTGACTAACTCCTACTTTTTGCGAGACTGGAGCAAACGTCCTGCTTCATAAGGAAGCCAGTTTAGTTTCTCTCGCGCCTCGTGCACTCGTGCTGAACACCAAACTTTATATGGTTGAATTTGCAATTTTTTTTTTTTTTTTGTATATGGTGTGGTCTGGCGTTCAAGTCCCAATGTGTGAGAAACCTAAGTCAGCTTCCTAATGAAGTGGGATGTTTTCCCTGCCCCGTGAAACACAGGAGTCAAGTCTGGGTGCTGCACGTTATCGTATTCCTGTGTCTGGTGTATGTGTTCGTCCTGTTCCATCTATGATTTTAACCATTTTTTTTTACAAGTTGCTCTGGATTAAACTAAGGTGAGAGAGTAGCCCACAAAAAAAACCATACATACATTCACCTTACAAAGACATTTCATTCAAAAGTAAAACACTGCCAGAGTGGAGTGGTCACCACCGTCATCCCCCGATACTCAAGAAATTTGGTGACCGACTAGATTCTTTAGTGACTCGGCAACCTTTTATTTTGGGAACAGTCCATTATATAACTCTTATTAAATTTTGTTTTTTTTCTACTTTGGAAAACATTTTAGTTCTCATTCAATGCTTTGAACCTTACACATATGCCTTGTACCATCTTTTTATATATTTACCGTCTTGTTTGTAAGTACAGTATGAGTGTAAATATATTTTGTAGTGTTGTTAGATGTAGTTCATTTTTCCTATTTAATTGTATCAACATGTATTATGCTGCTAAGAAATTATTTATTGAACCTTACAGTTGAATTATAGCGAGTTTTAGTAAGGCATATAAACTTTTGGAATATCAGAGAGCCGTGACGGTTTGCATTCAGCAGCAATAGCAGTTCTGTATGGATCGCTCCACCTGGAGAACTGTGCCTCTACTTTGACTCACAGGTTCGACTTTTATCATACACCGCTGTTTGTGTTGCAGAGGGCCTGGTGGGCATGGCACTGGCCGGGACTGCAATGCTGGCCATGGGAGGTCTAGTTGCTCTCGGCCTCGCTCTCTCCAAAGGAAAGTCCTAATTCCACCATTAGCACTTCCAAATCCTCAGTCTTTTATACACCAATTACCACGAAAATACTGTTAAGGGGTATCACAAATAACTATGTATATGTATAAATAAAGAATACTAGTTAATGTCAATTGTTTTATTTTCATTAAGCGAGTTTTGATTATTAATTTACTAGGCATGCTTGATTTTTTTCAGAATTTATAGTTTTGGGGGACTTAAATACATGCTATGTATATCAGCTTTTTATGTCTAACGGTAATGGAAAATATAATAATTTCTGTACGGTGTAGTTCATCTGGAGAGACTATATTTACGCATTCCGTTGTTTATTTCGGTATTTAAAATGTTAATTTTTTTATTCGAGAACAGTATTGCTAAACTTTTCTCAAGTGGTAGTAAATAAGGATTTTTCAAAGTGTTTGTTTTCGACTTAGTGTGTGTTTTGTTTTCAGCTAATCTATTTAAACCAATGTTTTTTTTTTATTTGAGTGTAGGCAGCTTTGGTCCGATTTTAGTTTAGTGTTATAATATTCCTTGATGATGTGATATTCTGTATTGTAATAAAGTATTTATTTCTTAGGTCGTAGCTATTGATCTGTTATTTTGTTTCCACCCTCGTGTTATAAATATTGTACATTCATTACTAGTGGATCAGATAGATAATATATTTTGAAGCACTAAATTTAGTTTTCTTTATTTACTAGCCCTTACAATTATGTATTCCTGATTCCTTTAGCCTCAGGATTTTTTGAACTGATTTATGCACATAAAATTTGCCAAAATATTAAAAATAAAGTAGTTAACCGGTACATTTATAATAGGAGAATCTAATTGCATTACTGAAGTTGAAAATCATCATTAACGCTTAGTTGTTATAATGATATTTGAGTTGCGGGTCGTTTTACTTTTTAACAAATTAGTTTTAATTTTGAATTGTAAAATAACAAACCTATAATAAATTTATTTCAATTATTGGATTGAGTGAAACGAAATCCTTATACATAACTTTACTGCTTACAGTGGTAAGAGAATCAACTCGAACTGGCGTGTCTGTGACATAAATAACTCAAAAACGCCTCTACAGATCCACTTCAAACTTTAGAGATAGATTCTATAGTACGAAATCTCGGTCAAGTTCGTTATTGGGAATATTTGGTTAAGTGATAATAAAATTATCTTTAAAACAAATCTATTTTTTATCCCATAAGATTAACATTGGGAGCCATTTTAGTGGTACTTGAATCGTTGATATTTAGCCAACGTCTATGTTTCAACTATAGAGTAACGTAAGTCACATTGCCATAGATTCACTACAGAACTGTAGTTATTCATGTTCATGTTGACTAGGAAAAAACTTCTTTTCGTAACTTGAAACACAAAAACTAAGTTTTAATTTTATTAGCTTTTAAAAGTTGTATGTATATTTTATTTTATACTAATTAAAAGATGCATTATTATTTTAAATACTATTATAATAAATAACTTTATTGGTACCGTACTCTATGTAAAGAAATGCAGGCTGAGCGCTACACTATTAATGGGACTTTGGCCAGTCCAGACGACAGAATTTTAACCGAAAGTAAAGATGTCAACAAGAAGATTATTAAAGTTATTATTAAAGTGATTATACGCTAATATATGTAATTATTTACATTATAATTTCCACTCATTAACAGTAGAAAGTCTTAATTTGTTAAAAACATTATTATCTCGCTTATAAAACTTACGGTAAGTTACCAAATAAAATTAATGTTTTGGTTTTTTATTTGGCGGCTATCACCAATGCAACTTTACAATATTACAATAATTAACATTTGTAAGAACAGAAAACAGATCAAACTATAGCTACCTATACATCGTGCTTTTAACTATGATGGTATGTTATTAAAACTTATGTGGCACATTACTTTTCACCATTTTCTGGGACTAGCCTATTTCCTTTTTGTCAGATTGAAAACTGAAGTTTAATATAAATTTATTTTCCTACAAAATGATAATTGCATTACCAGAACTTGTTTATTCAAACTCAATAAGGCAATAAGGCAAACTCAATAAGTTTGGTCCTTTTTGGAGGTTAATATTAAGGTAAGGTATGCCTATCGACTTTAATTTTTTAGGCATAGTTTATGATGCCCATACACCACTGTTTTAATCCAATTTTTGACTAGATTTCTTCATTTTTATCCAAAATAAACATTTTATAAAATTGTTCGGTAAGGTAAAACTTAGTCTCTGGATAATTGTGCCTTTTAGCACAAGTTCATCCTAGGCCTACTTTTCGATTGAAAATGATCATTTTCATTGAACTAACCTCATGTAAATTTACCTCTAGAGTTTGGAAATCACATTTGTTTTTCAGACACAAGGGTAAAGTGATACAAATTTTAAATCAAAAATAGGCTTTGACTTTTGTTTAACTTACATTTAATTGGATTGAGTGAAACAAAATCCTTATACTCAGTTTGGAATTCGAAGTAGTGTGACGCTATCTACATTTTAACGGTTTGATGGATTGTCATGAAATTTTTAGGATAACGTTTTTACGGTTTAATGCTTTAAATAAACTATAATTGGCGAATTATTATTACATTTTAATAATTATCAGTTTTTTCATTAAACATTATTTCAGTACATATTTTGAGCTTTGTATTACCGTGTTGTTTGAAGTTTTAACTGTCAAAATACATCAGCTCAGCTGCTGTAATTTTGTTGATTGAAGTTTGTGTTCAGGTCAGAGCGGTTTATTTATTTAATTTGTTCTAAAACTTAGTGGTTCTACCTACCTAGACACCTTTCTGTTAGAAATTCAAAACGTGTCATTCTTTTGAGTTCAATAATAATTTCATTAATGTTATACCGTAGCAATAATCAAATGTAAATCTTATTTCCTTGCGAGTTACATACACATAACCTATGTGAAGCACTTTGGTTCAAGTTGGATTTAATACGATTAAAAGTGTTTTCGGCGAGAATGCCAACATTATACATCAGTACTAAACACAAACATACATTTTGGAGGTTTTCTCTGTGTTCTTTTGTAGATAGTTTGTGTTCGAATAATACTCAGGTTTTGTATATTAGCTTACAGTCGTAGCCATAACATGGATGATTATAGCACAAGGTGTGACTAAAAACAAACTTTTTATGTTATTAATAAACTTTAAATACTGTCTACAAAGTTTTAATCGCCAAAACAGACAGTATCCCTTGACTAATTTAGGTAGGCCAATGATACTGTAGTTTCTCAACCATCAAACCGCCAAACCGCCATTGAACCGCCATTGATGATTGTGGGTTGGTCAATCATCATACTATTTAAATTTTAGCCTTGCTGTAAGTTTATTCTAACCATAAGTCTGTCTTGGTAGTCTATACAGTGGGAATGTTATGATAGGCCTAGCTTATATTTATAGGCCTAGGTACCGCTTACGAATAAAATTAACGTAGCCTAGGCTAGGAAGGTTTTTTTTAGTGTATAGGCCCTATTCAATACCTAAACATAAACGTACGGTAACCAAACTTAATTAATGTAAACCGAATTAATGGGGTTTTTATGAATTAAGTAACAAATGCCTGACCGGAATACTCATATTTAGTTCTGATAGCACATCCAAACCTTACCTAATTGGGGGTAGGCCTAAAAGGCAAAAAAAATAAATTCTGGTACGTGGATGGTGGGTTTGACGTGTGTTTATTACGTTAAGTAACGTTGAGTTAGGTAAGATATTTAACATAAGTCTAAGCACCCCCAACCAACCATACCTGTAAATTGTTTGGTACTTTGGTATTATACGGATGCCACCCTTATACAGCGCGCTGCGGCAGTTATGTTAGGATGGGTTATCATAAAAATGATTGTAGGACTTTCCTTGTTTCGTTACAAATCGAATGATACCTGATGAGTCATACTTCTGGCCGCCAAACCCCCTCCAAATAGGCCAAGGTCAGGTCGTTGACCGGAGCGCGCGCATCAGCTGTCACCGCCTGTATCTGGGTCAGTGTCATGAGTGATTTATTGCCGTGCACTACGTTACATTTGTTTTCATAATGAGTGACGTTCTTTTGGTGTGGGATTTACCTCGAAATGAAGAGGAAACCGTACGTATTTTTTATGATAACCCATCCTAACATAACTGCCGCAGCGCGCTGTATATTTTGCGGAGTACATGTGGCGATCGGGTGTGGCTGCTAGCGGCGGCGACGCATTCAACACGATCCTAGCGGACATCGCTGGCTTTTGGGAGGCACAACACAAAGACCGCTCATCAGAATGATGTAAAATTTTTACAGTAAGTCAATAAAAGTACGTTTTTCGAATTATGTAGTTATCCTTTGTATCCGGTAAAAATTAACCTCCAAAAATAGTGGCATCCGTATAATACCAAAGTACCAATTGTTTTTAAAACTTCAAAATAACTAAATAGACACAGGCTATTACAAATTGTTTGGTGTTTTCTTTGGTAATAAGAAATATGTTGTGAACAGTAGCAAATAAATGGAAAGCCTAAAAGGTTGTGCTGGTTAATTAACGGAAATGATACAAATATTCTTTTGATAGTTGTTATTAATGCACTTATAATCTAAATTAAATGAAAATAGAGTATAAACACTGATTACAGGCTTAACTGAACTGATTTTAGGTGTATAGTATGTATAGGCCTATATGCTGATGACATTTTTAACAAATAGGTGTGCCACTTGAGAAGAATATGGAGTAGTGATGTGCAATATGGTCACATTTCACGATATGGCTGAAGTGGTATCGCGTCACTGTTGAAACGTTGTGTTATCATGTTATCATGGTCCCGGACCTAGGTCTTACCATGCCGACTACGGTAATAGCTTCTTCCCTATTGGGGAAATTCGCTAAAAAGAGCTTAATATTTTGAACACAAGTTAACGGAGGGGGAAATACCTAATTTAATTTTAGCGAATTTCCCCTATAGGGAAGAAGCTATTACCGTAGTCAGCATGGTAAGACCTAGGCCCGGGACCATGATAACTTTTAGTTTTGAAGTCCCCAGACCCCAAAAACACCATTCGTTTGAAACTGTATATATATATACATATATATATATGTGTGTGTCCGTGAGCACGATAACTCACGTAAAAATTATCCGATTTTGATGAAATTTTGTATAAACGTGTAAAGCAACATTTATGACTTTAAGTTCGAAAACCAGCCAGATCGCTCTATCCGAAGGGGTATTTTGGGGGGGTTTTGTACCCCAAAAATGGGTTTTTCGAATTTTTTACATATAATAGTCAATTATAGTCAAATAGTCAAATTTTAGTTTTTACCATTGGATTCAGCTTAAAAAACACACAATTTGGTATTTAGATCATTTCTCTACGTCAATTGGTTACCGAGATATTGAAAGTGCTAAACACAGTATGTTGTCTAATGTTATTCTTATGGAGGAAAATAAAAATTTTATATCTCGCTTATTTATGAACGTATACTGACGAAACTTGGTATACGACTTCATCTGGTTGTGGACCATTGATGTTTGCTCAAAAAAAATTTTTTACCAATGGCTCCCGTAGCAGCAAACCTGCGTACTCAGCCCCATGTTATTCTTATGGAGAATATGTAACGTGTTATCTCCCTTCATTATGAAAATATATTAATGAAATTTGGTATATGGCTTTACGTACATGAGCTATATTGATATTTGTATTAAACCCCATTTTTTGTGCTCCTTGCTTCAGCAAACCTACATACTCAGCCGCCATGTTATTCTTATGGAGAATAATTAAAATGTCATAAATCGTTTATTTATGAATGTATATTGATGAAACTTGGTATGTGGCTTTATGTGGCATTAATATACATATATATACATTGGAAATTCGCTGAGTACGCAGGTTTGCTGCTACGGGGGTATTATATGATTGGGATTTATTTATTTCAAAGGATCACACCATTTTTACAGATCGAAACACGCAGTTTTACAAGATGGCTTGTAATATGTTTGGCATGTGATAGGGTTGCCATGATTTTTAGAACCACATACTAAATACCCACGTCGCAGCAAACCTGCATACTCAGCAAATTTTCAATGGAGATATAAGTGTCCTAATACTACATAAAGCCACTTACCAAGTTTCATAACAATATATTCACAAATAAGCGATATATCCAATTTTAATTATACTCCATAAGAATAACATTGGGGCTGAGTACGCAGGTGTGCTGCAACAAGGAATACAAAAAATGGGTTTTTATGCTAATATCAATATAACTCACCTAGGAGAAGTCGTATACCAGTTTTTATTCATTTATGTTCATAATTAAGGGAGACAGAGCATTTAATTGTTCTCCATAAGAATAACATGGGGGCTGAGTACGCAGGTTTGCTGCTAGGGGAGCCGTTGGCAAAAAATATTTTTTTTTTAGCAAATATCAATAGACCCCAACGAGATGAAGCTGTATACCAAGTTTCGTCAGTATACGTTCACAAATAAGCGAGATATAACAATTTTCTTTTCCTCCATAATAATAACATTAGACGACGTACTGTGTTTAGCACTTTCAATCTATCGGTAACCAATTGACGTAGAGAAATGATCAAAATACCAAATTGTGTATTTTTTAAGCTGAATCCAATGGGAAAAACTAAAATTTGACGATTTAGAAAATTATATGTAAACAATTCAAAAAACACATTTTTTGGGGTACAAAACCCCCATAAAATACCCCTTCCAATGGAGCGATCTGGCTGGTTTTCGATATTAAAGTCATAAATGTTGCTTTACACGTTTAAACCAAATTTCATCAAAATCGGATATTTTTTACGAGAGTTATCGTAAACAGCAAACAGTTTGCTGGACTTTTAATCAAAAAAAGTTTGTTTTACAAAGTTTTCAAAGAAAGTAATTCAGGCTTTTTTTATAATGAAAACTATAGCCAGGCTATCTTTGCCGCTTCAAATAAAGGGTCTTTTAAGTCCCTTATATGAGGAAATAAGTTAAATTCAAATTATACGGTGCACCTAAAATGATACAGTATAAGGTGACGCGATACACATCATATTGCCATAGCCTATCGTGATATGTGACTGTATTGCACATCAAATTTGTTAAAAATGTATTCTTAAATATTAAATCTCACATAAAAACAATTCAGTTGAGCACTTTAAGCCTGTAAGTAGATTTTTCATTTAGGCCTACATTTCTCGCTGGACTTGATTCCTGTTTTCAAGTGTAATTAACTAGGTGCTATCACTAATGCAACTAGCTACATGTAATACAATGGAAGTCATGCTCTAGGTGAGACAATGGAAAGTCCTCAGTCAAAAACTGTCGCAGCGACGACTACGCGCAGTAGAAATGTTTGGCAGGAGAATTGTCACAGCCCCCCACCCTGCAGCTGAGGGGGGGGGGGGGTTGTTCTCACTCTGCACATATCAACAGCAGGTCCGCTAACTTCCAGCATACAGTTTAAAATTATGGGTCCCTTATAAATTATGTGTTATGGACGTAAAATTAGAGTAACCTAATGTAACCCAACCGCCGCAGCGCGCTACATAAGTTTTTAGTCCTGCATAAAACTGTTATTGTTTACTTTTCATTTATAATTCAATAAGTTATGTTCAACTTTTATTCAATCAATGCTTTTCAGTTTACAAGGTCATGAAAAAAATTTAAATGTACTCTTTGAATTACTTAATTAGTTACGTAAGAACGTAAAATTATGTTCAAAGCGTCCAAAGAATGGCAAGGTTATGGTTTAAAATGGTCATATTTTATGAGTATACGACAATTTTCTTATATGTCTGTTGGCATCACTGATGGGGAGGGAGCAACCTTAGTCAAAGGGCGTGGTCTAATAGTACAGTAATGGTGGCGGCAGGGGTATGAACTCCATGAATGTACCACTCCACCAAATCTTTAGGACTGCTTGGAGTCGTCGCTGCAACACTTCCTGACGTGTCCAATTCTGCGCTACCCTCTGGGTCATGCATGTGGCGTTTTTAGAATGGAAAAGTCTCAAAACTTTTTGCATTTCTAACTGCTTTCCCCATAAGGCCAATACTTTCAACATCCGTCCTGTGTTATTTGTGAATATATATTTTTAAAATTTAGAAAAAATGATGTGCTGGTGGTTATCTAGCAATTTCAGTGACAACATTTTCGATTTGCATTTTAAAATTCGATAGAAAAATAGAAATAATACCCCCGTCGCAGCAAACCTGCGTACTCAGCGAATTTCCAATGAATGTATATGTTTCTCACTACCACATAAAGGCACTTACCAAGTTTTATAAAAATAAATTAATAAATAAATGATCTATAGCATTTTATTTATTCTTCATAAGAATAACATAGGACTGAGTATGCAGGTTTGCTGCAACAAGGAGCACAAAATATGTGTTTTTATGCAATTATCAATTTAACTCAACCAGGTGAAGCTACATACTAAGTTTTATTAATTTATGTTAATAATTAAGGGAGATATAAAACTTTACTTATTCTCCATAAGAATAACATTCGGGCTGAGTATGCAGGTTAGCTGCTATGGGGACAACCAACAAAATATTTGTTTTTTGTTCAAATATCAATATACCAGTACAACATGAAGCCACATACCAAGTTTCATCAATATACATTCATAAATGATCGAGATATCAAATTTTATTTATTCTCCATAAGGATAACATTGGACAACGTACTGTGTTTAGTACTTTGAATATCTCTGCAACGGTTTGACATAGAATCACAATTTAAACACCAAAATGATTTTTTTGTGGAGCTGAAGTGATTGGTAAAAGCAAATGTGAAGTTTAAAGTAAAATTAACTGAGAAAAAGCCAAAAACCTTTTTCCCATAAGATTAACATGGGAGATTTTATGAGCATGTTTTTTTTGGATTTTTTCCGCAACCACTTAACCTAGGTTAATAATTCAAAATAGCATATTATTTGTTTTCTTAAGCTCTATAACATGGTCAAAACCAAAATTAAGTGTTTCAAAAATTTTAGGGTGAAAAATGCAAAAAACTGATTTTTGGAAAATTTAAAACCCCCATAAACCCCCCTTCCCATAGTCCGATTTTTCTGGTTTTCGAACTTAAAGTCATAAATGTCACTTTACACATTTGAGCCAAATTTCATCAAAATCGGACGTTTTTTACTCAAGTTATCGCATTCACGGACACATATATAGATATATATATATATATACATATATATAAATTTGAACGAATAGTGTTTTAGTCATCTTGGGACCTTAAAAAAAAATTTGTCATGGTCTCGGGCTTAAGTCTTACCATGAGGCCTACGGTAATAGCTTCTTCCCTATAGGGGAAATTCGCTAAAAAATAAATTTGAAACTTTGCTCACTGAAATCGCTTTGTTATTTTTTTCCCTCCTGAAAAAAGCTATAAATCAACAACATCCGACCACCCATTGAGGCTGGATGGAACTTGAAAGAATCATTGCTCTTATGGGTTTAGGAATATACATGGATTAACTGGTACCCCCTCTTAAAAGATCTTGAATTTGAATTGTCAATGATAGCCTTGCCGTAGTTTCCATTTTAATAAAAAACCATTGCCGCAGGCAGTGATTTGTTTTGTGGCTTACACAAAACAACTTAAAAAACTAAAGATGTGGGTAGCACTGCGCAGTACTGTATCAAGTCATGATTTTACGCTCTAAAACAACAAAAAACATAGGTTTAAAGCAAACTTACTCAAAATACGCTATGTATTTATTAGTGAATTTCCTATGGAAAGTGAACTATTAGCATGACCCGCACGGTGAAACTTAAGCCCGGGACCACCATAGAAGTTCCTAACGTGACCCCCTGAACACGTTTTGGGGGGGTCGTTCAAAATTTTATATTTATATATATGTATATATATACGTTTGCACTCTAGCGGTCACATTTTTGGTCCGATTTACTTCAAATTTGGTAGGGACGTTTCTTTCTATAATTAGTTGGACAAGTTCATTGGGCAAAACAATCGGAAAACTCTAAACCCCTTTTTTGGCGATTAATCTTTTGAATTTTGAGTTTTTGGGCCCAGAAAGGGTTAGAAAAGCCCCGGATGTAAATTTAATGCATGTAAAAATATGGGAATTAATGAGGCAAAAGTTTTAAGCCCTCTCTCGTCATTCTAGCATAAATATTTACGGAGTTATTAAAGTAAATGTGTATCGACTAAACACAGTACGTTGTCTTAAGGGGGTTTTGCATTAGAAAAGCCTGTTATTCATTTGTTGGTGTACTTTTCTCATCCCCAACAACCTCACACTACTTTCAAGCCTGACTGGATCCTCTCCTAACCTTATAATGTGCAAAATCGTATTCCCAGCATTGCAGGTAAATATAACCAGGAGCATCAGAACAGGCAAAAAAATCAACATTTTCAGATTTCAATAAAAATTGAAATAAATGTCTGTGTTTACACTGATTTTGAGTTTTAAAAGTTTTTTATATGGAAATTCACATCCCTCACCTCAGCGTGCTGCGTGCGAACTCGTTTTTAGTTTTACTGTTAGTAAAATAGTATGACGGAACTAACTAACTGTAACCTTGATTAAGATATCAATTAGATAAGCTTTTAATTGTGAAAGTTTTATAACATTATCAATAGATGTGGGAGTGCGCCAGCTCTTAGGGTTGATATGTGTGAGTTACATAACCCCTCCCCTATACATAACGCTACGCCATACCCCCTCCAACCCCTTAAGTGTGTTATGTAATATATGTGTATGGCCCCCTAGCATGTTTTTAAATGTAAAAATAACTAACGTAAAATGAGTAAGTATATAATTTAAATAGGCTACCAGTATAATCAATCCTATAAACAAATTAAAAACTTGAAAAATGATCATTTCATTGAATCATAGCCTATTTCATTAATACTTGTACTTCTCTGAAAACACATCAAACTACTTTAAAATATGTTCTAGACAGGTCTCATCCCCAGGACAAATCAAATACGGTAATTAGAAAAAACTAATTTTAAAAGTTAAAAAAATTAACATTGGGCTTATAGAGTTTAAAATCTAAACAAAGTAAATAACAGCAGTTTATAATCTGTGAGTTAATGTTCAAAGTAATACTCATGTTGTTGTTGTTGAAGTAGTACCCGAAGGCCGGGCTTTGCTCGGGGAAGGTCTGTCAGTTTGTTTAGATGACTTAATATTTCATCACATCCCGCAACTTATGAGTAGATTTTCTTAGCTCATTTGTCTCTTTTCTGGAGATATTTAAGGTCACTGCAGTTGTTATTATAGCTCAAATGACATTGCCATTCTAATGTAATCTTCATTTTATGATTTTAGCTTATTTTAGACACTGCTTTGAGGTAATCACATGTTAATACTTAAACTACAATAATTGTCTAATATATATACAGCCCCATGTGTAACACACCAGACATAAGAATTCTAGACCATTTCCAGACGAACTAGAAACGTGATATTTAGCAAGCAGGTAGCTTGTACAGTGGAGTCACAAACTCGACACAATGTGGACTAAGACCCTGTCGAGTTTGTGGAATGTCGAGTTATCCAGAATTACATTGGGAGGGGAGGAAAACACATTATTTAGCTGTAAATTGT
The DNA here is from genome assembly GCA_963675035.1 of Allygus modestus. Taxonomy (NCBI): domain Eukaryota; kingdom Metazoa; phylum Arthropoda; class Insecta; order Hemiptera; family Cicadellidae; genus Allygus; species Allygus modestus. The sequence goes on along the minus strand of OY776112.1, from coordinate 77,016,723 downwards.
TTACTGTATTAGATTTTACTTAAACACATTATATTATAAATGTATAATGTTACTATATTACAAACTTAAGGACAATATAAAAATTAGATAAATACTTAAAAATTGAGAATTAATAACTAACTGTCCTCGTTTCCAAAATATATAGTCTTGTAATGCATGTACTGTATAGTAAATGAGGTGTCGAGTTTCCCAGAGTGTCGAGTTATCGGGAGTCGAGTTTGTGAGACTCTACTGTACCTTGAAACCCCCGGTAAAATTGCCAAAATATACAATTTTAAATTTTAAAACCACTAATTTTGATCTTGAAAATTGGATATTTTAACATTGGGCTTATGGAGTTTCAAATAAAAACAAAAGAAATCGTAACAGCTGTAAACAAATATCCAGTAAACTGTCAAAGCAACTTTCACATGGTAGAGTATAAACAAATTATAGAACTATTGAACAATGAAAACATCTAGAGTGGATTTAACCATAATGAATCTAAATAGTATACTATGTAAAAAATACTTGAAGGGTCATTGACCAATAATAACAACTGGAGCGACCCCAAGCGGGGGTCTGGGGGCGGAGCCCCCAGCGAGCAAAGCGAGTTCACTATATACTTTGACAGTTCACTTATTTATCATAAACAGCTGTTATGATTCTTTTGTTTTGATTTGAAACTCCATAAAACCAATTTTATTTTTTAAATTTTCAAATTTGTTTTTAGCGAATTTCCCCTATAGGGTAGAAGCTATTACCGTAGTCGGCATGGTAAGAACTAGGCCCGGGACTAAGTTAACTTTTCCTTTTGAGGTCCCCGGACCCCAAAAACGCCATTCGTTCAAAACTACATTAGAACCTCGCTAATTCGAACATCGATAATTCAAAAACCTCTATAATTAGTAATGTTTGTCTGATCCCCTCAGAAAACCTCTAAAATTTTAAAAATAATATACAGATAATTCAAAGTGATTTTTACGCTTAATGCAGCCTCTAAAATTTGAATTTGTATATACTCGAGCCTCTACAATTAAAATTTTGTTGCCGTAATTCGAACTGTTACCTCCAAAATTCAAAGTCAACCTCTACAATTCGAACTGCGTTACCGTTAGACTCTGTAATTCGAATTCAGGACAAAAAACACGCCTGTTGAGTATTTTGTCCAAGAGATGTGTTTGAACTACACTATTCTGTCTAGCTTTTAAAAAATAAACTTGGACCTCTATAGTTTGAATTTTATTTTGACCTCTATAATTCAATCTCTCTACACTTAAAACAGGGACCTCCATAATTCAAATTTTATTTATTATGACCTCTATAATTCAAACCCTCTTTATTTCAAACTTCCCATGATTCAAAATATATTGTCTTTCCCCTGAAATTCGAATTAGCGAGGTTCTACTGTATACATATATATATATATTACAAAGGAATGAATGACAAATGAGCACGATAACTCTCGTAAGAATTGTACGATTTTGATGAAATTTGGTATACATGTCTAAAGCAAACTTTATGACTTAAGTTCGAAAACCAGACAGATCAATCTATCCGAAGGGGTATTTTGGGGGGTTTTGGACCACTAAAATGGGTTTTTAGAAATTTGCACATTTAATTTTTTTAAAAGACAAATTTTATTTTTCACCATTGGATTCAGCTTAAAAAAACACATTATTTGGTCTTTTGATCATTGCCCTACGTCAATTGGTTACTGAGATATTGAAAGTGCTAAACACAGTAAGTTGTGTAATGTTATATATTAATTATTCTCCATAAAAATAACATTGGGGATTAGTACGCAGATTTGCTGCAACAAGGTACACAAAATAATGGGTTTTTATGCAAATATCGATAGAATTCATCTTAGCGAAGCCACATACCAAGTTTCATCCATATACATTCATAAATAAGCGATATATAACATTTGAATTATTTTCCATAATAATAACATGGGGACCAAGTACTTAGGTTTGCTGCTACAGGAACCATTGGTGAAAAATTGTTTTTTGTGGAATCAACAATAAACCACAACCAGATGAAGCCATATACCAAATTGTGTCAGTTTATGTTCATAAATAAGCGAGATATACAATTTTTCTTTTAGCGAATTTCCCCTATAGGGAAGAAGCTATTACCGTAGGTCTCATGGTAAGCCTTAAGCCCGAGACCATGATAACTTTTCATTTTGAGGTCCCCAGATGCCAAAAACACCACTCGTTCCAATTTATATATATAAGTGGCCGTAAGCACGATAACTCTCGTAAAAAAGGTCTGATCTTAATGAAATTTAGTACAAATGTGTAAAGCAGCATTTATTTGAACGAGTTCGAAAACCATATGAATCGCACCATCCGAAGGGGGTTTTCGGGGGGTTTTGTACACCAAAAATGGTTTTTTTCGGGTTTCCACATCTCATTTTATTTAAATCAAATTATAATTTGTACCATTGAATTCAGCATACAAAACAGACAATTTGGTATTTTGATCATTGCTCTACGTCAATTGGTTACTGAGATATTGAAAGTGCTAAACACAGTACGTTGTCTAATATTATTCTTATGGAGAAAAATAAAAATTGTATATCTCGCTTACTTATGAACATAAACTGATGAAATTTGGTATATGGCTTCATCTGGTTATGGTTCATTATTTTTTGCACAAAAAAAACAATTTACCTACTTGAGTTATATTGATATTTGTGTAAAACCCCATTGTTAGAGTTCCTTGCTTCAGCAAACCTGCACACTCAGCCGCCATGTTATTCTTATGGAGAATAATTAAAATGTCATACATTGTTTATTTATGAAAGTATATTGATGAAACTTGATATGTGGCTTTATGTGGCATTAAGATACATATATATGCATATTTATGCATTGGAAATTTGCTGAGTACGCAGGTTTGCTGCTACGGGGGTATTTATATATTAAGGTGTATACAAAATCTTGGACCTTGACACAATGACTCGTGGATTCTAAGAAGTGGGTCAAAGAGTTTTAATTTCTTCCTAGATTATATTTAACATAAGATACTACTTTTCTTTTCTTTTTTAAATGAGGCAATTTATTCTTCTTAAAAAAAAATGGAATGATTTAAGCCTTATTGTTTTTTAAGTTCTGCATTTATAGGTTGCCTATGTATTTGAACAACCGTATCAAGCTACAATAACAATGGGAGGCCTGGGGGGCACAGCCCCCCTCCCCCCAGTAAGGTTAATGTGTTACATTAAAACCTCTGGATTAGAGTTTAAAATATTTTGGCATTCAAAACCAATTGACTAATTTTAAAACGTATTGTTCATAAAGTTCTGTACTTATACTTATAGATTTTTACAGCAATATTAAGCTACAATAAAAAAAATATCCTGATGGGTCCTCCAGTGGAACCAAAGTGTAAATAACTACTTTTAAACCACGTGCTCTCACTGATTGGGGACCTTTATTGCCGCCAACATATTATATTTTATCAAAATCTTCAGCTAATATTATTATGAGGGCCTAGATGATACAGCCCTCAGTGAGACTGAGGGGTGAGTAACTACTTCATATGCACTTTGTCTGACTGATTGACAGATTTCAGGCCTCATTGTTTGTCATGTTCTGGATTTGTGTGTCATTGTCAAGCTGCAGTTATAATGGAGGGCCCATGAGGTATATTGTCAATTGAAACATTTTTTTGGTATTTTACGCGATCACTCAATCCTTATACGCGATATAAGAGCGTACTCCTAGTATTGTTTTATTTTGTGATTAAAAATTTTAAATAATTCCGTTAATTGAGCTCTTTACACAATATGAAATTATAGTTTCACTTCCTAAGTGAGCTTACATTTACCAGGATTTAGCTTTCTTTATTACATCATCATCCAATGAAATTTTGTATAAACTGTCTATGCACAGCTCTGTTGTACTGGAATTGTCTTTGTTAAAATGTTTTTTCTTTTTAGGACAAAGGAAAAATGTCATCAGGTTGAAGAAATTACTTCACTTTGGAAATAGAAGAATATTCTTTCTACAATCTGCTTAAAACTCTTTAGCTCTTTAGTTTTTGTTTTAGCGAATTTCCCCTACAGGGAAGAAGCTATTACCGTAGGTCTCATGGTAAGACTTAAGCCCGAGACCATGGTAACTTTTCGTTTTGAGGTCCCCAGATGCCAAAAACACCATTCGTTCAAATTTTTATATATGTGTATATATATATATATATATATATATATATATATATATGTATGTATATGTGTCCGTAAGCACGATAACTCTTGTAAAAAAGGTCCGATCTTACCAAATCGCACCATCCGAAGGGGGGTTTTGGGGGGGTTTTGTACCCCAAAAATAGGTTTTTTGGAGTTTTCACATGTAATTATCATTTATATCAAATTTTAATGTATACCATTAAATTCAGCTTAAAAAAACAAACAGTTTGGTATTTTGATCATTTCTCTACGTCAATTGGTTACTGAGATATTGAAAGTGCTAAACACAGTACGTTCTCCAATGTTATTCTTATGGAGAAAAAGAAAAATGTTATATCTCGGTTATTTATGAACATAAACTGACGAAACTTGGTATATCGCTTCATCTGGTTGTGGTTTGTTGTTGTTTGAACAAAAAACTAATTTTTCGCCTATGGTTCCCGTAGCAGCAAACCTAGGTACTCGGTCCCCATGTTATTTTTATGGAGAATAATAAAGATGTTATATATCGCTTATTTATGAATGTATATGGATGAAACTTGGTATGTGACTTTACTTAGATGAGTTCTATTGATATTTGCATAAAAACCCATTATTTTGTGTTCCTTGTTGCAGCAAACCTGCGTACTCATCCCTAGTGTTATTCTAATGGAGAATAATGAATATTTTAAATATCACTTATTTATGAATATATTTCTTTTGAATTCTGGTAAGAGGCTTAATGTGTTATTAAGACATATATATTCATTGGAAATTCGCTGAGTATGCAGGTTTGCTGCGACGGGAGTATTTATAATTTAGCCTCTATTTGGTATTAATGGAACTGATAGAACAAATTATTGGTTTGTAATAAGGAAATTCTAAATGGGTCAATGAACGGACACATGTTAAAATTAGGTGTTTTACAATCTTTATGATATAACCATTCAATTTGATTTCAAGATAGTGAGTTTTGTCTCCAGTGTTGTCACACTCATCACTCGTTGAACACAGTCATAAATCAACATGCGAACTAACTTAATTTTGGTGAGCTCTTAACTATTACTATACTTACACCATGATTCTTTTTACTTATTTAATTTACATTGAAACTTTTACAACAAAAAAGAAATGCTTGATTTTTTTTAGATGATGTGGCACCAAATCTTTTTTTACCACTTAACCTCAGCATATGAATACAAAAATTTAGCCTAAATTAAATAACTTAACATACTTTAAAATACATTACAAATTAAAGATACAGGAAATTTAAAAATAGTATATTTCATCACTAGGACCAAAAGTGACGCTTTCCGATAAGAGCTCAAGTTTATTGGCTGAGGTCGAAAATGATTTAGGATTGAAAAGCCACTTTTGGTCCAAGTGATGAACTATATTTTTTTTTCATACTGCAAATAATTTTAAGATAACAATTTAACAAAACCTGAATTTTTATACATTTTTACCATTCAAAGTTGGCTTCCGTAGTTTTGCTATTCTAAACATACAGATGTTACACAAGTTTTCATTGTTTACAAGTTGAATAATTCGTTCAATTACTCTTTAACAGCTAATGACCTCGACCGAAAATTGTCAAAATGATACTTTTTGATCGAGGTCATCAGCTGTTAATCCTAGGTCGTGTGGTAAGCAAACATTCCATTTCATAACGTATAGGAAACATAAACATTGTTATAAATTTCCATTAAACGTTATTTAAATCGTCAGTTAAACATGTTTTAGTGCATGTTTCAAAATATTTTTATCTTACTCTGATGAGTTTAGGTTGGTATTTAAAGAATTATTGCAGTCATTTTCCATCACTTATTAGTTTTATATGTTTCCACGAAGTTATGAAATAGAATGTTCGCGGCCGCTCCGTCAGTTACTTTCTTTAGATAATCACACTATAGTTTGTACAATAGCACAGTAGTCAAATTTCTTATGTTTATTTAAGTGAATTAACATATTCTCACATATAAAAATCCCCATCTCGTAGTGGGAAGGGAATTCATATATTCCCAATTTGTAAATATGATCTTTAATTACTAAATGATATTATCTTTCAAATTATTGTTGTGTGTGTGATTAAAAGAGGAATTTCATGTATAGTTATGATACAAGAAGGCGGATTAGCTATCATGTTGCCCAACATAGGCCTGAGGTGTTCTATCGTCTGAAATTCATCAATTGCCTACCACCTGAAGTAAATCATTAACTGAAGAAAATATTCATAGGCTGAGCAGTTCATTGCAAAACCCTCTGGATTGCAGTTGGTAGTGCTTTACTAAGCGTCGGAACTTTTCAGCCTTAACATTTAATATGCAATAGTTAATACAGGTGTTTCTTGTTTTAGTCTAAAGGCCTTAGGGACCATACACATATTACGTAACGCAACTAAGGGGGAGGAGGGGGTTCGGCATATCGTTACTGTTTTTTTGGGGCGGGGGGAGTTTGGCTCAGCGTTACGTAACTCACACTTTTTAAATGTAATGTTATCCGTTAAAAAATACATCATTTTTATGATCAGATTTAGTTGTATTTTAAATATTCATTACGTACTTGTGATTTTTTTTATCGGTTTTTAACAATTTGTTTTCAATTTATGATGCTTGCTATTTTTTTTCTTATGTTTTAGCTGGGATAGTTTATTTTCTTGTCTGAATCTCAAAAATGGTAGAGTACCTAAATGTGTACCTATATGTTTTGTTTACATTAAACCTTATCATTAGTTAAAAGAACATGTTTGTATTTTTTAATTAATTTGTGAGGGCCCTATTAATGGTTATAACAGATATGTTTTAAAAACTAAAACAGTACCTCTTTCGTTAAAATATTTGCAAAATAAATATTTTTACACAATTTTACCTTTTAGCGAATTTTCCCTATAGGGAAGAAGCTATTACCGTAGGTCTCATGGTAAGACTTAAGACCGAGACCATGATAACTTTTTGTTTTGAGGTCCCCAGATGACAAAAACACTATTCATTCAAATTTATAAATATGTATATATCTATATATGTATGTCCGTGAATGCGATAGCTTGAGTAAAAATCGTCCGATTTCGATGAAATTTGGCTCAAATGTGTAAAGTGACATTTATGACTTTACGTTTGAAAACCAGAAAAATCGGACTATTGGAAGGGGAGTTTATAAGGGTTTTAAATTTTCCAAAAATCAGTTTTTGCATTTTTCACGCTGAAATTTTTAAAAACCTTAATTTTGGTTTGGACCATGTTATAGAGCTTAAAATCAAATTATATAGTATTTTGAATTATTAACCTAGGTTAAGTGGTTGCGGAGAAAATCCAAAAAACCTGCTCATAAAATCTCCCGATATTAATCTTATGGGAAAAAGGCTTCTCCTCAGTTAATTTAATGTAAACTTCACATTTGCTTTTACTAATCAACTCAGCTTCACAAAACAATCATTTTGGTGTTTAAATTGTGATTCTACGTCCAACCGTTGCAGAGATATTCAAAGTGCTAAACACAGTACGTTGTCCAATGTTATCCTTATGGAGAATAAATAAAATTTGATATCTCCATTATTTATGAATGAATATTGATGAAACTTTGTATGTAGCTTCACGTAGTATTATTTGCACAAAAAGTTGATTTTTTGTTGATTATTCCCGTAGGAGCAAACCTGCATACTCAGCCCTTATGTTATTATTATGGAGAATAAGTAAAGTTTTATATCTCCCTAAATTATGAACATAAATTAATAAAACTTAGCATGAAGCTTCACCTGGTTGAGTTATAATAATTATAATTATACAAATTATAATTTGTTGAGTTATAATTATACAATACCCCCGTCGCAGCAAACCTGCATACTCAGCGAATTTCCAATGCATATGTCTTAATACCACATAAAGCCGCATACTAAGTTTCATAAAAATATATTCACATATAAGCGATTTTAATCATTCTCCATAAGAATAACATTGGTAATGAGTACGTAGGTTTGCTGAAATAAGGAACACAAACAATTGGTTTTTATGCAAATATAAATAGAATGTAACTAGACGAAGCCCCATACCATGTTTCATCAATATTCAATCATAAATAAGCGCTATGTAACATTTTAGTGATTCTCCATAAGAATAACATGGGGTCTGAGTAAGCAGGTTTGCTGCAACAAGGAAAAAATGGGTTTTTATGCAATTATCAATATAATTTAACCAAGTGAAGCTACATACCAAGTTTTATTAATTTATGTTCATAATTAAGGGACTCAATACATCTGACTTATTCTTCATAAGAATAACATATGGGGGCTGAGTACGCAGGTTTGCTGCTAAGGGAATAATCAACAAAAACTCAATTTTTTGTGCAAATATCAATATACCAGTACTACATGAAGCCACATAACAAGTTTCATCAACATACATTCATAAATAATCGAGATATCAAATTTTATTTATTCTCCATAAGGATAACATTGGACAGTTTAGCACTTTGAATATCTCAGCAACGGTTGGGCATAGAATGAAAATTTAAACACCAAAATGATTGTTTTGTGGAACTGAACAGATTAGTAAGAGCAAATGTGAAGTTTACATACAATAAACTGAGGAAAAGCCAAAAACTGTTTTCCCATAAGATTAACATGGGAGATTTTATGAGTACGTTTTTTGGATTTTCTCCGCAACCACTTAACCTAGGTTAATAATTCAAAATACCATATTATTTGTTTTTTTAAGCTCTATAACATGGTCAAAACCAAAATTAAGTTTTTTAAAAATTTTAGGGTGAAAAATGCAAAAAAACTGATTTAATTATGGAAAATTTAAAACCCCATAAACCCCCCTTCCCATGGTCTGATTTTTCTGGTTTTCGAACTTAAAGTCATAAATGTTACTCTCCACATTTGTGCCAAATTTCATCAAAATCGGGCGCTTCTTTCAAAAGTTATCGCGGTAACGGACACATATATATTTCTTGCGGTATAGATGCCAAACGACTTTATATACTAACACATTAAAACAGATAGAAGCTATTACCGTAGGTCTCATGGTAAGACTTAAGCCCCCAGACCATGATAACTTTTTGTTTTGAAGTCCCCAGATGCCAAAAACACTATTCGTTCAAATTTATATATATGTATATACATCTATATAAATACTAACACATTAAAACAGATAGATATAAATGATGAACAAGAAGTTTTTGCGAATTTTCGTTTATAATACAAACGTTTTCAAGCAATAAAGGAGAAAGAATTGCTTGAAAACGTTTGTATTATAAACGAAAATTCGCAAAAACTTCTTGTTCATCATTTATATCTATCTGTTTTAATGTGTTAGTATTTATATAGATGTATATACATATATATAAATTTGAACGAATAGTGTTTTTGGCATCTGGGGACTTCAAAACAAAAAGTTATCATGGTCTGGGGGTTTAAGTCTTACCATGAGGCCTACGGTAATAGCTTCTTCCCTATAAGGGAAATTCGCTAAAAACATATTACTTCTCTTTTTTGCAGCAAACCTGTGTACTCAGCCCTAATGTTATTCTTATGGAGAATAAATAAAATGCAATCACTTATTTATTTATGTATTTTTATGAAACTTGGTAAGTGGCTTTATGCGGTAGTGACAAATATATGCATGCATTGGAAATTCGCTTAGTACGCAGGTTTGCTGGGGTATGCTCAGGTGTAATGGTGCGCTAAGTGGGGGAGGGAGGGGGTCTGAAATTACAAAAAAGTGTGTTGCGTAATATGGGTATGGCCCTTTTTGTCAAGTAAAATTTTATTTTTAGCGAATTTCCCCTATAGGGAAGAAGCTATTACCGTAGGTCTCATGGTAAGACTTAAGCCCGAGACCATGATAACTTTTTGTTTTGAGGTCCCCAGATGCCAAAAACACTATTCGTTCAAATTTATATATATGTATATATATATATATATATATATATATATATATATATATGTGTCCATTACCGCGATAACTTCGTCCGATTTCGATGAAATTTGGCTCAAATGTGTAAAGTGACATTCATGACTTTAAGTTCGAAAACCAGAAATATCGGACCACGGGAAGGGGGGTTTATGGGGGTTTTAAATTTTCCAAAAATCAGTTTTTTGCATTTTTCACCCTAAAATCTTTAAAAAACTTAATTTGGGTTTTGACCATGTTATAGAGCTTAAAAAACAAATAATATGGTATTTTGAATTATTAACCTAGGTTAAGTGGTTGTGGAGAAAATCCAAAAAACCTGCTCATAAAATCTCCCATGTTAATCTTATGGGAAAAAGGTTTTTGGCTTTTCCTCAGTTCATTTCTATGTAAACTTCACATTTGCTTTTACCAATCAGTTTAGCTCTACAAAACAATCATTTTGGTGTTTAAATTGTGATTCTACGTCCAACCGTTGCCGTGATATTCAAAGTGCTAAACACAGCATGTTGTCCAATGTTATCCTTATGGAGAATATTTAAAATTTGATATCTCGATTATTTATGAACGTATATTGATGAAACTTGGTAGGTGGCTTCACCTAGTACTGGTATGTTGATATTTCCACAACAAATTGATTTTTTGTTGATCATCCTCTTAGCAGCAAACCTGCATCCTCATCCCTAATGTTATTCTTATGGAGAATACGGAAAGCTTTATATCTCCCTTAATTATGAACATAAATCAGTAAAACTTGGTATATAGCTTCACCTGGTTCAGTTATATTGATAATTGCAAAAAACCCACATTTTTATCTTCCTCGTTGCAGCAAACCTGCGTTCTCAGCCCTAATGTTATTCTTATAGAGAATAAATAAAATGCTATATATCACTTATTTATTTAAGTATTTTTATGAAACTTGGTAAGTGGCTTTATGTGGTAGTAAGAAATATATTCATTCATAGGAAATTCGCTGAGTACGCAGGTTTGCTGCGACGGGGGTATTATTTTTCATATTGTTAATGTTTAGTTCCTTATAAATTGTGTATTACAAGAATGAAAGATTTTTTTATATCATAATACACTGTTTGGTAGTTAGTTTATATATGATTTGGCGCTTGTCTCACAATAATTCTATTGTTCAATGACTGTGAATAGTATTAATAGTAAGTAATTTTGTAATTTTACAAAACAATTTAAATAGGAAAATTAATATTTCCAGATCGCCTTTGCTGTAATTCTCTCACTTTTAGTTCAAGTAAGAAGTTTTGTATTACAACATCAGGGCCTGATCGACAACCAACCCTTATATGGCCGTAGAATTTATGAAATGATTAAAAAAAATAAGACAAAAAAGACTAAAGAAAAAGCTACCAAAGAAAAGAAGTCGGACAAGAAGGCAGGAAAAGAGCCTAAGAGAAAGGGGGGGAGAGTGAATTAAAACCATTACAAAATAAATTGTAGTTTTCTTTAGACCTTTCCTCCATTATGTTACTTTTTATTTTTTCCCTCTATACATAGTATAAGGAAAAGGTATTGTTTTTGTCCAAATTTTTTAATCTAAGTTGATAGTGGAAATATTTGTTTTGATTCTCCCTGAACCCAAAAAAGTTATTTTTACGTGATGTCTGTCTGTGTGGATGTGTTTAGAGCTAGAGGTGACGCCAGTTATCCTGTTTTGATGATAATTGGTATGTAAAAAGTACTAACCCATGATATCTCCAGACATTTTTTGGAATTTTTTAGTTTTAAGTGTAATTATCCTTCAAAAACCGCTAAAAAACATGATAAATCAAAATTTCTCAAAAACGGCTCTAACGATTTTGATTAAACTTTAGTGGTTTGTAGAGCTTTAAGTTTCCAACAAAATGAAACCACTCACATTTCTGGAAAAATTCGGGTTCAGAAATACCAGTACCTAAAACATCCTAATTTCAGTTTTTGTTTTCATACAAAAAATTATAAAAAATATTACTTATTATGGGAAATTTAAAAAAATACTATTCTCTCTTATTTACTGATCAATTTCGTTAAAACTTGATATGCAGGTCAAGTTAGCAGTGACCAACAGAGAATATTCTAAATATGTTGCCAGTTAACCCTGGGGGGATAAGGGGCATTTCCCCTCATGAAACCACTGTGTCCCAAGTAGCATAAAACTGGTTTAAAAACAATTTCAACATATTTTAAATTTGTTTAAAAATTGTTTTAATATTAGTCAAACTTGGTATTTTTTCTATTATTAAAACAAGTTTTAAACAACTTTAAAATGTTAAAGAAATCATTTTAAAATATTTCAAAATTGTGAAATTGTTTTAATAGAAGTCAAACTTGGTATATTTTTCAATATTAAAACAAGTTATAAACAACTTTAAAATGTTAAAGATATTGTTTTAAAATATTTCAAAACTGTTGTGAAATTGTTTTAATATAAGTCAAACTTGGTATTGTATTCAATATTAAAACAATTTTAAATTATTTCAAAACTGTTTTAGTTGGAGTCAAGGTATATTTGTCAATATTAAAACCAGTTTTAAACAACTTTAAAATGTTAAAGAAATCGTTTTAAAATATTTCAAAATTGTTGTGAAATTGTTTTAATATAAGTAAAACTTGGTATTGTTTTCAATATTAAAACAATTTTAAATTATTTCAAAACTGTTTTAATATAAGTCAAACCTGATATTTCTTCAATGTTAAAAACAATCGTAAAATGACATTGAAACAATTTAAAATTGTTTTAATAAAAGCCTAATTTGATATTTCCTCAATATAGAATAGAATAGAATAGAATATTTTTATTTTCTCATAATACATAACGAAAATACATAGTTGTAACTTTATTTTTAATTACGCAGCTTGTTTGTAACTTGAATAAATAATAATGTCCATTTTACTTGTTAGGCTGACATAAAAATAAAATAATGAGAAAACAATAGGGCCTCTTAAGGCAATGCCTGTTTTGAGGTTCCATCACTTAAATTAAAATAACATAAAGTAAAGTAAGCGAACAGAAATGATCGAAATATAATAAACACAATTGTCTCAGACAACCTATGTGTATACAAAAAATAAAAAATAAATACAAAATTAAATATTTTACGTGCCTTATTTTCTCACATAAACACTGAAATTAAGCATGGGCTCAATGCATAAAAACTAATTACAGAAAATAAATAAAACTGTATTTGTAGATTCATATAGTCTATCATATAAATTATACATGTATTATAATATTCTAAGGTTTACTCTTTCAAACCACGCACCGCACTTGTGCCACCAGGCGGCTCATGGCCCTCCCCGGAGGCTTGCCTCCGGAGTTGGGACCCCCAGGTGCCGTCAAAGCTCATTGCATGCAATGCATAGTCCCTGTGTGGCATGGTCCTCCAAAGTGCGCCCTTATAAATTTACTTAGCTATAATATCAAAAATAAAACTATTGCTGAATTTGAAATAAAAAATCAATATCCTCTAGTTGAAATAACCATTTCCTTAATCTACTTAAAAAAATGTGAATATTAAATGCAATCTTTACATTTTCAGGAAGTTTGTTAAAGAGTTTCGGAGCTATAAAATTGAAAGTTTTTGTAAAAAATGTATTGGTTGGCTTGGGAATAAAAAACTGGTTAGCTTTTCTTAATTTTTTCCTATACTCATTCTCATTTTGAGGCATATTTCCACTTTTATTGTAGAAAAGTTTCAGAACTTTATAAACATAAATATATTTAAACTGAAGAATTCTCTGACTTATGAAAAGAGGTTTTGATGGTTCATATCTGTTTTTGTATGAAATCAATCTTAAAATATGTTTCTGCTGCAAATATAATGGTTTAGTATATGACTCATAGGTATTACCCCAAAAGACTATGCCGTAATCGATTCTACTTTGTACTAAAGCAAAATATAAGATACGCAGAACTTTACTATTACTGAGATCCTTTAAAAAGTAAAAAAATCTTATTGCATTGTTGATCTTATTCTTGAGTTTTGTTATGTGAATTTTCCATCCTAGCTCACTGTCAACATGCAGTCCTAGGTATTTTATATCGCCAATTTGATACGGGGTTATTACAAATGATGTTCATGATTTCAAGCGTATATAAAATATAGTTTTATTTGTTTATACAAAGAAATAAAATGGTTACAATTTATGAAAAACTCATTTCGTCACAGGTACTCAGAACTATAAATGTTTGATATGGGAACCCCTTGTGATACGACAGATGTCAATCCTGTAGTAAAGCTCTTGCCATACTTTGATAAGAGTATCTTGATCGATTGTTTCGATAGCATTGGTAATCCGTTGCTGGATCTCAGGTATGCTATCTGGTAATGGTGGTGTGTACACCTTATCTTTGATGTATCCCCACAAGAAAGAATCACAGGGGGTGATGTCTGGAGATCCTGGAGGCCAGTTTAGGAGTGTGTCAACATTTGGACCACCGCGCCCGATCCATCTCTCAGGCAGCACATTGTTAAATTCAGCCCTAACATCCAGGTGGTGTTGTGGAGGCGCGCCATCCAATTGCTGAATGAAATTTGCAGAATCTTGTTGTAATTGCGGAAGAGCCATTCTGTCACCATGTCCAAGAAAGTTATTCCATTTACCGTTTTTTTCAATGAAGAAAAAAGGCCCGTAAACTTTGTTGTAAGCGACAGCACAAAACACATTAACTTTGGGAGAATTGCGCACTTGCTCAATGTAAGCGTGTGGGTTCTCTGAGCCCCATATTCTGACATTAAGTCTGTTCACATTACCACACAAGTGGAATGTTGCTTCATCGCTAAAGACTAAACGTTTTACAAAGTTTTCATTTTCCATCAAGGTTTGCATGTTCTCACAAAAAGAAAGTCTTACAATTTTGTCATTTTGTTTTAATGCTAAAGCAGCTGAAGTTTTTAGTGAATTTCCTTTGGAAAGTGAACTATTAGCATGACCCGCACGGTGAAACTTAAGCCCGGGACCACCATAGAAGTTCCTAACGTGACCCCCTGAACACGTTTTGGGGGGTCGTTCAAAATGTTATATATATATATATATATATATATATATATATATATATATATATATATATATATATATATATGTATATATATATATATATTTATATATATATATATATGTGTATGCACTCTAGCGGTCGCATTTTTTGTCCGATTTACTTCAAATTTGGTATGGACGTTCCTTTCTATAAATCTGTTGGACAAGTTCGTTGGGCAAAACAATTGGAAAACTCTAAACCCATTTTTTGAGGATTAATCTTTCAAATTTCGAGGTTTTGGGCCCAAAAAGGGTCAGAAAAGCCCCAGATGTAAAATTAATGCATGTAAAAAGATGGGAATTAGAAAGGCGAAAGTTTTAAGCCCTCTCTCGTCATTCTAGCATAAATATTTACCGAGTTATTAAAGAAAATGTGTATCAGCTAAACACAGTACGTTGTCTTATGGAGGTTTTACACTAGAAAAGCCTGTTATTCCTTTTTTTAGAGTACTTTTATTACCCCCAGCAACCTCACGCTTACTTTCAAGCCTGTCTGGACCTTCTCCTAACCTTATAATGCGCAAAATTGTATTCCCAGCTTTGCAAGTAAATGAAACCAGGAGTATCAGAACAGCCAAAAAATCAAAGTTTTCAGATTTCGATAAAAATTGGACAAATGCATGTTTTTACACTGATTTTGAATTTTAAAAGTTTTTATGTGGAAATTCACTTCCCTCACGTCAGCGTGCTGCGTGCAAACTCGTTTTAATGCTTGAAGCAGCTGAAGTTTGTAAGGTTTGAATTTTATACGTTTATGTAGAATTTTCCAAACAGTTGTCTGTGGTAAACCAAGCTCTCTGCTGCATTTATAACAGTAGATTTCTTTGGACTACGGGTAAAACTTTCCCTTACCTGCTCTACAACTTCATTGCTCACTGACGGCCTTCCAGTTGATTTATTTTTACAAATGCAGCCATTTCTCTTAAAACTCAAGTACCATTTGCGAATAGAGTGGTTACTAGGAGGATCTTCATTAAACCTCGTTCTAAATTGTCGTTGCACACTAATAACAGATTGGTTAATGTAATAATCCAACACACAAAAAGCTTTCCTGTCTTCAAATTCAGCCATTACACAACAATGACAATAATTGACTTAACAAACAGCTGACATGCACCCAAATCAATCTATATTTTTAATACGCTGGGCATATTTTTGTCATAATTGTTTTGGAGCGATGGTGCTACCGATCACCATGTCCAAGGTGTCGTTAGAAAGGTCTTAGCATGTAGTTTTGCCATCAATTAAAAAAAATTATAAAAGTCACCGTGGACATGGGAAAATATGGGGTCAAAGTCGCAATTTCCCCCATAGACATAATATGGAGTTACAAACCAACGATCGAGAAATCAGCTGTTTATTTAAGGAAGTGGTTAAACAAATAAAATCTGACCCTGAAAAATGGTTATTGAATGTACAGCTGGCAACAAAACACCAGTTTTTATTTGCACAAAATCAAAACATAACCAAAAAAACGTTCAACATAATGGAGACTATAAGACGTCGACCAGGACGGCCAAGAGGAGGAGGCCGACGAACTTTAACTGGTAGACGTGAACGAAATAAGTAATACTATTGTCGTTGATTAAGCATTATTCAAGGATGGTTTGTGTGAAGTTTGGTGCGAATCTGTCCAAAGGGCTCCGACCCAGAGGGCATAAAAGGGTGCAGTGTCAGGTTTTAGAAATTTAGTGTTTACAAAATTAACAGCTGTAATTAAAAAAATTCAAAGTTCCTTTAAACTGTAATTTGTTTAAATGTAAACAACACAATTGAAACAAAGAAATGTAAACACTGGCTGGTTTATTATCTTTTGAATTGTGTTACTTGAATTTATATTAACTTTTTAATTTTAACTTATTCCATTGGCTCTTTTTATTATATTAAAAAACTATTACAATAGCTTTATTTCTGTAAACAACTTAATTTGGGCGCAGCAACGCGCGCCGGGTAACTGCTAGTATAAATTAAACTTTATAAGTTTTTCTTTCCAATGGTACCAACTAAAATAGTCTTAAAACAAATTAACCCAGTAATATTTATGATCAAAATCAGGAACATCATTTATAATAACCCTGTAAAAGTTTGAAACAATTAAAATGTTATAATACAAAAATTTAAAGTTGTATTGAAATGTAGTTAACATAAGTAGTCAAAACTGGCATTTTTCAGTATTAAAATATGTTGAAACAATTAAAATATATTACATTGAAATAATTTAAAATTGCTCAAATATAATATGAAATTTTTACCAAAATTAATTTGATACAAACTTGTTCATAATATTTTCATTATTAGTTAATTTACAATTTGCTTGTATCAATTGGAGACATTATTCTCATATAAGCCAATGTTGTGAGAGTAAATATCTATCATTTAAGTGTTTTTTAGTATGATTCTTCATAAAATATCTAATGGGAGCATTTGTAACAAAAGATTTTGATTAAGTCAAAAAATTATGTTGCTAGACCCCATCACTTGGCACTGAATTCATAGAGCAATCAGACAACACAATGATGTTTTTTAACGTAGATCAGGAAAATAAACTTTTAATAGATGTAATAATCTGGAAATAACCTCAACATGTTATTATGTACAATATAGGCTATCTCATTTTATTCAAGATAAAAACTAATTAAATTATTATTTCATATTTAAGTTAAAGAAATTTCATGAAACAACCAAAAATAGCCTGTACAACGTTGGTTGAATACAAATGATTGATATACAACTCAACTCAGTGAAATATTTAATTTATTCAATACATAGTGTTGAATGTAAGGTAAGGAAAGTTTATGTTTGAGAATGTAAGACATAAATAGTTTTACTATTTGTAAATGTTAAAAACTAATTAAAGGAAAATTATATATTAGCCAGCCGTAGATTGCAAGGAATACAATATATCATTCATTGATGATGCAAGTCATAGTTAATTTATTAACAGGCTGAATAAAAACAATAACTGAAATTTAAACAAATTTTATTCATCTTTTACAAGTGTAGGCCTGTACAAAATAAACATATCTTAATACTATAATCAGCATCTTCAGGTTCTTCTTCATCAGACCTAAAATAGAATAAATAGGTTTATGTAAGTTCATTCACAACAGTTTTTAATTTTATTTTAAGAAGAGTAAATAAATTTTAGACTTTAAAAAGCTGTTTTCAGAAAACAATGAAAAATGCTTCAGATATAAAGCAGTAGAGTTTAGGGGGGAAAATGTTTGTTTATGCTGTAAATACAGTAATTGATAAATTATTATAGTCTATTGGATAACAAATTCTTGAATTGTATGTGTTTATACTAATACCATAGATTAAGCATACTCCTTAGGAGATATTGCATGGGCAGGTTGTCAGACGAAGACGGGTGAACAGTGGCGTGCTCCTGCGGGATTTTCTAGTACTAGCATAGAATTAGTGCCGACGGCATCAGCGCAGTGGCCACGTGAGGAACCAACGATCCGCGGGCTAGGAGGGGAAACGACATCGGTGTGCGAGAGAGAGCGGGAGTACTTGTGCGATAGAGAGAGAGGGAGTGAGAAAGGCGCCGCCGACGCGACACTGCCGTAGTGCCGTGGCTCGCTCGCACTCGCAGGGCGTCCGCCAGCCACCAGCCACAGTGCCTTCGTGCCTTCCTTTCGTCAAATCGTAAAGCGGCTTCTTCCTTGATAAATGTTCTACGTTCGCTTGTGAAAATACTCTTACAGTTATAATTACAAATTAGTGTAATAGGTGTATAGTATGTATAACCGATATTTCATTACCAATGATTCAGTGAATTCATAACATACAATATTTCCTTATTAAAATCCCACTTAATTCTTTTTCACAATTTATTATTTTTTTCCTTTTAATTTCGTCGGGGCGGAGAGTAAATCCTCATGGACACTCAAAAATCCGTAGTCGAGAGTATTGCCGGACTTTTACCGGCTAAAAAAACTCCGCGAAAAATTTAAAATTATTAAAATAAATAAAGTAATTTCTGTGATTTGAGTAATTAACTTTGAAAACCTTTATTAAGTTCAAATAAAATTTATGTTCTTTTTGAAAAATTGAGAAACATTAAGAAATTATACAGGTTTGAAACACCTACGAAACGGCCAGTCCGATTTTAACGAGAGACCTATCAAATGAACGGAAATATTGTCAAATTTTATATTACGGAGTTTCAAATCTTTCCATTGTTTTTTTAAATTTATATAAGGAAAAACAGTGTAAAATATCGGTGTTTTTTTACAATGTGTAAGTAAATCTCAAATTTAAACGATTATTACAAAATATCAAGTAAACGTATCTGCTTAAAATTGTTATGGCGTATATAGGCCTAAGGGTTATTTAAAAACACTTTTGTCACGTTTCATGAAAGGAATTCATGACTACCTATATAATAAAAATAAACTTAATTTTAATCAGGGAAATATGTGTAATTCAAAAAATATATACAGGGTGTCACAAAAAAGCGTGGTGTGATTCGCAGAATTTGATTCCACATATGAAAATAAGTCAAAATTATCTACAATTGGTTCAATTTCAGTGCTACGTCTGCCCGGCAGCATTATCTCGACTTGTCGTCTGATTGATGCGTCGTCAGTCAGATTCATATGCCTTCTGTAATACTACTACAGAGAGTTCACAGGCTTTTCGGTGAAAATTCGTTAATTTAGTTTTAAAACGTCTTTTTCGGCCATTCTCGTTCATGCGGCTCGGTTGTCGTTCCCCAGGGAGGTAAAAACCATGGAGAGCTCGTCAAATGGACAGAAAACGGTCCGCGCATTGTCAGGCTAGACCCAAAGTGCAGGACACGGCAAATCTGAGTAATCCCGAGCGGTGAGCCCGTTGTCGTTTACACGCTTGTCCTATACCTCTTAATAATAATACAACTACAATGAAACTTATATATTTCTTTTCTGCATGAATGTCCGCATCTAACGGTATCAATATATTTTAGTTTAAAATTATGTGTAATTTGTAATAATTAAAATATTAGAAGGTTGTAAGAACATGACATAAAAAAGTAAGTAAGCGAGAAAGTTTTTTATTCCTGAGGTAAAATTAAACTTCCAGCAAGAAAGTTGTAGCTAATTAGTTGATCTTCAAAATTTATTCGAAAAAATTGTCGATAGAGCTTCTAGTTTCTTCAATAATCCGATATACATTACGGCTATGTTCAGTTCTACGCGCGCCGCCGTCGTCGTCGACCACGGCCCCACGCCGCACCGTACTACCACATCAGAATAATCGCTTCTCATTTTACTTAGATTTTTATAAAAGTAATTATATAAATATATATTTGACTCCATATTATATTGAGGTTATTAGCGAATTTCCCCTACAGGGAAGAAGCTATTACCGTAGTCGGCATGGTAAGACCTAGGCCCGGGACCATGATAACTTTTCGTTTTGAGGTCCCCAGACCCCAAAAACACCATTCGTTCAAAACTGTATATATATATATATATATATACATATATATATATATATATATATATGTGTGTGTGTGTGTGTGTGTGTGTCCGTGAGCACGATAACTCTCGTAAAAATTATCCGATTTTGATGAAATTTGGTATAAACGTGTAAAGCAACATTTATGACTTTAAGTTCGAAAACCAGCCAGATCGCTTTATCCGAAGGGGTATTTTGGGGGGGTTTTATACCCCAAAAATGTTTTTTTTTTAAATTTTTTACATATAATTTTGGAAAAAGTCAAATTTTAGTTTTTCCCATTGGATTCAGCTTAAAAAAACACACAATTTGGTATTTTGATCATTTCTCTACGTCAATTGGTTACCGAGATATTGAAAGTGCTAAACACAGTACGTTGTCTAATGTTATTCTTATGGAGGAAAATACAAATTTTATATCTCGCTTATTTTTGAACATATACTGACGAAACTTGGTATACGGCTTCATCTGGTTGTGGACCATTGATATTTGCTCAAAAAAACAATTTTTTGCTAAAGGCTCCCGTAGCAGCAAACCTGCGTACTCAGTCCCATGTTATTCTTATGGAGAATAAGTAAGTGTTATCTCCCTTAATTATGAAAATAAAGTAATGAAATTTGGTATGTGACATCACCTAGTTGAGTTATATTGATATTAGCATAAAACCCCATTTTTTGTGTTCCTTGCTTCAGCAAACCTGCATACTCAGCCACCATGTTATTCCTATGGAGAATAATTAAAATGTCATAAATCGTTTATTTATGAATGTATATTTATGACACTTGGTATGTAGCTTTATGTGGTATTAAGGTAAATTTATATGCATTGGAAATTCGCTGAGTATGCAGGTTTGCTGCTACGGGGGTATTTTTAATTGTTGTTCTATGTCCAACCGTTGCAGAGATATTCAAAGTGCTAAACTCAGTACTTATTTGTCCAATGTTATCCTTATGGAGGATAAATAAAATTTGATCTCTCAATAATTTATGAATGTATATTGATGAAACTTGGTATGTGGCTTCAACTAGTTGTGGTATATTGATATTTTCACAAAAAGGATTTTTGTTGATTTTCCCTGTAGCAGCAAACCTGCATACTCGGCCCCCCGCGCTATTCATATGCAGGATAAGTAAAGTTGTATATCTCTCTTAATTATGAACCTAAATTAATAAAACTTGATATGTAGCTTCTCCTGATTGAGTTATATTGGTAATTGCAAAAATACACATTTTTTATCTTTCTCGTTTCAGCAAACCTGCTTACTTAGCCCTAATGTTATTCTTATGGAGGATAAATAAAATGTTATATATCACTCATTTATGAATGTATATTTGTGAAACTTGGTAAGTGGTTCTGTGTAGTAGTGAGGCACATATATATGCATTGGAAATTCGCTGAGTACGCAGGTTTGCTACGACGGGGGTATTTGGTTATACCCCCCCCACCAAAATACCCCTTTGGTTTGGATGAAGCGACCTGGCTGGCCATGCCGACTACGGTATTAGCTTCTTCCCTATAGGGGAAATTAACTAAAATGAGGTACTTTTTTGCCACTCCGGATAAAATAAATTAGATGATTTATATTTAATTTTAATATTTATTTGATATCCAAGGTGATTGGGTTAGTAATCAAATAAACAAATATTATAAATATCTTACATATACTCTATATAGTATACAAAATAAATTAAGATGGGGATCAGTTTATATTAGTCCTTGGTGGTATCACTGAGGATACTTTAGTTGATAAACTTCCGGTTTCGCGTCAAGCCAAGCCAAGCCCATTGTGGTTGAACTGAATCATAGCCCTTTCTCCTCGATCGCCATTTTCCTGCAGAAGCTCGTTTATCCTCAGACTTAAAAAGGTAAATGTTTACGAAAAACTCGTTGTATGGATATTGCTAACTTAAGAAAACGTTTCTTTGATTATATCCGTCAGGATAACGTGTTAAAGTGTTAGCATATCATAATAAAACACATTGCATCATTGTTTTACTCACTGAAATCGGGTGGCGCAGACCCTACCCAACTTCATGCCGTAGCTACAGTATAATACAACTCATGTTAACTGTTATTCCGTCACAATGCATTTTAAATTCAGTAGCATCTCTGATCTAGTTATGCCCATTAACTATATTCTCATCAACTATGCCCATCACTAGGCCTATTGCTCTCATTCTTCATAATATGTCAACAACAATGAATTAACCCATTCATAGGCCTAGTGCAATTGATTTATTTTACCAGTCCAGGCTAAGCTGTCCTCTTAAGATACCATTATTATGTACACTAATTAGCTGTCAGTGTATGTGTTCTATACCAGAGCCTACTAACTTCAATGGTAGAGGCCCTTCATATGTTAACCTGCACTAGCAGTAGTAGGCCTAGTACAGTCAAGGAACGTGGCCGCATAAATTCACTGTCACAGATTCAACAGAGCTTCATTCCTTTATAGAGTCAGTGAGTCAAATAATCAAGTAAAAAGGTTATTTTTGCTATTTATGTAACTTGGCATCAATAACATAGGCTATCAGACAGGTGGGTGAATGATTTTGCAACATTGCCTCATATGGCACCAGCTCGTACAGATGAATTGTGTATGGCAATATTAGCAGTATTGTCAATGTCGGGTATTTTACCCGGTTTTCGGGGATTGTAGAGTTTTGCAGGTAATTTGTCGGGGATTGATCCAAATTGGGTATTTGCTGGGTATTTAGTTTCCCAGATGCGGGGATTTTGATTAGGCTGTTCTATTTTTGATAGCCTAGTTTCTTTCCAAAAATGGTAATTAATTCAATTTTATTTTCTTAATTATTTTGAACTAGTATTGGCGGCCGCTATTGCGACCGCAGGAAATAATCAGCTGTTTCAGCAACAAAGCATGAATACTCCGGGCTCCGCGAATGTAAAATGGCCCAAAAACAGCTTAACCCTAGCCGTGGCCAATGGTCGCCTGGCGACCATTTCTATGCTTACCCTTAAAATGGCCATGGTCGCCGGGCGACCATTAATGTCCAAAAATTTTCCGATGCTAAAAAGTAATTTATAATTAACTCGAATGTGGACAAGTTATATACCATTTGAAAGATGACATTCTGAACTTTCATTTTATTAATATAACTTAAATGAACCGTATAGCAGTTGTATAAGAACGTAACGACTATATAAAGTGAATGGTTTTTTTAGTGCAAATCAATACCTACAACTGACTCGTAGAAATTCGTCAAACATGGCCTGGGACAAAATAAAAGAACTGGGGTAAATGCCGTCTTATGGAGTTGTGGTTAGTACTACTGGACAGCAGCAGAGTGGCTGTACATTATCGTATTGATTATTTGAACGATACATTGATAACAAAGATCAAATGATTTTTATAAAACAGCTGTTTTTGCCAAAACTGACAAGTGGCCAATGGTCGCCCGGCGACCATTATGACACGCTGTAAATAAATATATATATATAGGAAGTTTTATAATTAGTCAATAGTTGTGTCAAATTGTAGCAGAAGAAACGTAGAATAATTTTGTTTTGACAAATGGTAGCACTGGTCACTCTTACTACTTTGAGCAACGCAAGTAAAATATCAGTTAGGCAGGTGTTTAGCTGATTTTAGCGAATTTCCCCTATAGGGAAGAAGCTATTACCGTAGTCGGCATGGTAAGACCTAGGCCCGGGACCATGATAACTTTTCGTTTTGAGGTCCCCAGACCCCAAAAACACCATTCGTTCGAAACTGTATATATATATATATATATATCTATATATATATATATATATATATGTGTCCGTGAGCACGATAACTCTCGTAAAAATTATCCGATTTTGATGAAATTTGGTATAAACGTGTAAAGCAACATTTATGACTTTAAGTTCGAAAACCAGCCAGATCGCTCTATCCGAAGGGGTATTTTGGGGGGGTTTTGTACCCCAAAAATGGGTTTTTCGAATTTTTT
Source organism: Allygus modestus (assembly GCA_963675035.1). NCBI lineage: Eukaryota > Metazoa > Arthropoda > Insecta > Hemiptera > Cicadellidae > Allygus > Allygus modestus. Next base: position 76,992,220 of record OY776112.1, on the reverse strand, counting down.
ACATATAATTTTGGAAATAGTCAAATTTTATTTTTTCCCATTGGATTCAGCTTAAAAAAACACACAATTTGGTATTTTTATCATTTCTCTACGTCAATTGGTTACCGAGATATTGAAAGTGCTAAACACAGTACGTTGTCTTAATGTTATTCTTATGGAGGAAAATACAAATTTTATATCTCGCTTATTTATGAACGTATACTGACGAAACTTGGTATACGGCTTCATCTGGTTGTGGACCATTGATATTTGCTCAAAAAAACAATTTTTTACCCAAGGCTCCCGTAGCAGCAAACCTGCGTACTCAGCCCCATGTTATTCTTATGGAGAATAAGTAACGTGCTATCTGCCTTCATTATGGAAATAAATTAATGAAATTTGGTATGTGGCTTTACCTACATGAGTTATATTGATATTTGTATAAAACCCTATTTTTTGTCTTCCTTGCTTCAGCCAACCTGCATACTCAGCTGCCATTTTATTCTTATGGAGAATAATTAAAATGTCATAAATCGTTTATTTATGAATGTATATTGATGAAACTTGGTATATGGCTTTATGTGGTATTAAGATACATATATATGCATTGGAAATTCGCTGAGTACGCAGATTTGCTGCTACGGTGGTATTTGCTGTTGTCAGATGAACCTCAAGTAACCTACATCTTTGTAAATGAATTTTTATCCGCGATTATTTTAGAAATCGTTCTAAATTCGGAGTTTATAAACTTAGTGACAGTGTAGCGGTTGTGTGTTTATAACAGAAATCTTTATGCATAAATATTACTGGAAAGGGATAAATTAGTCAATTTGTGAAGTGAAAGTGAGTCTAATGTTTTTGTGTGTTTTAGCATAATGTTAGACGATTGTTAGGCCTATCATTCATAGTATTGCGTGTATATTTGTTTATATACATAAGACATGTAAATAAAAATGTTTTTCCCATGTGTTATACATTACTGTGCAGGGAATTGAATTTACTACAACATGTTTATAATATTTTTGGCCTAAGAAAATCTGTACAAGATTTTTGTACTTCAGTGTGTCGGAAATGTTTTTACGTAAATGCTAATTTTCTAGTTATTTGTATAGTAAATGGGTAATAACAATTTTTTTACTCCCTACAATATTACATATTTGTTTTCCTTAGTTCATAACCTACAAAAATATATGTACAATATTATTATAAAAAATTACCTTACATGAGTTATCTCCGATTCATTAATTATTTGTCTTACTCGACAAAAGTTGTGATTTTTTGTATTTTATTACATAACACGTGTACAAAAAAATATTTTCCTCATGTGTTATATATTTCTATGTAGGGAATTGAATTTACTACAACATGTTTATAATATATTTGGCCTAAAAAAATCTACAATATTTTGTACTTCAATGTGTCAGAAATTGTTTTTACGTTAATGCTAATTTTCTAGTAATTCGTATAATAAATGGGTAATAATATTTTTTTTACTCCCTACAATATAGCATATATTTTTTCCTTGGTTCAAAACCTACAAAAATTTATGTACAATATTATTATAAATAATTACCTTACATGAGTTATCCCCGATTCACTAATTATTCACTCGACAAAAGTTGCGGTTTTTCGTATTTTATTACATAACATATGTACAAAATAATATTTTCCCCATGTGTTATACATTTCTATGTAGGGAATCAAATTTACTACAAAATGTATGTAATGGTTTTTGCCTAAAAAATCTAATGTAGAAATTACAAAACTACTTTTGAAATTACAATTGGAAATTTTAGAATTTTTATTTTTTTGTATTTTGTAAAAAAATTACCTTTCCAGATTCATTTCTTTTATATATATTCAGATTCCCCTGGTCTTTCTGAATAAAATGGGTATACATATTGATAGGTTTACCCCAAAATTGTAATTTATACATATTTTTAAAAAAAGGTCTTCAAAATCGCCAAAATTGGTTGGCCATTCCCCACTTCTAACATTGGCCACTGCTAGGGTTAAGCTACCGTAACTCAAATAAGGTTGCTTTTCAAGAAAAACAAACGACACATGCAGCTTCCCTGACCTCGATTATTCCTACAAAAATCTTTTTTTACTTGGGAACCATTCAGTTGATTGTTTTGTTCGGTTCTGCAATGGTTCTGTCCAATAAAATTTAAATCTTGGCTACGAAAAGTATAACTTTACAACAACCAATTTTTTATAAATAAGTTTATTGTTTTAAAACCAGAAAAAATCTCCATATGAAAAGCATGAAATCAACATTTTAGTTGTTCGATGCTTTTATTTGTTTTCAGTCGGCTATTATTTTACTGAGATGATTCAAATCGGATGACTAACCTCAAATCCAAACTTTGAATAAAACCATTATAAAACAAAGCAAAACACTAGCTGGTTCGATTTAAATTTATTACAATTTGATTTATGCTGTACGCTGTGGCTACGTACCCGGCAGCCGGCTCCCCATTACCCGGCAGAAGTCGACGTCACCTTATGGAAATAATCATATCTGGGCTGAAAGCTCTGTGAACCTTGATGGTTGAAAAGCCTCGGTGGCCCAGTGGATATGATGATAATCCACGACCGGGCAGTCCCGTGTTCAAATCTCACTTTTGATGTATAGGTTACTTTTTGAAGTCAGAAATTTTCTTTTAAATTTTACTCTATTTGTTCTGTGTTAAATCTTATTTTTGCTGTTTACTTTTTAGATCTGAAATTCCTGTTTGATTTTACTTTAGTTTATTTTTACTAATTAATTTATTTGTGATTATGTTGCACAACGAACAGCCACCATACAGCGCTCTGCGGAGTTAGGTTAGGTTACTATATTTTGTCGTGAACTGTAACGTAATTGTTTGTTATTTTGTTCACGCAAATCCATTTAGTATATAGGTTTAACATAACGCAGACAACTCCAGAAACGAAACACGTTCCTTTGCTAGTGACGTCACAGGTAATGTCGAGCGCATAATAAACAATCAGTGTGACGTCATCGACTTCTGCCGGGTACACAATGGGGAGCTGGCTGCTGGGTACGCAGCCACAGCGTTTAATTTAGTTCAACACTCATGCTTCAACATCAACATGAGGTTACTAACCAGCAAGAATGAAATGTATAAGTATCTGAGTTCACTCGTCCCATTACACGAGTTTTTTAGTATATCCATAGTTAGTCAGTATTATAATTGAGATGGCTTTGCAAGAGGAAATAATGTTATGTGTATGCTGTTTTAAGTATGGGGGTCCTGTCTTTTAAAGACAGGAAATTGGGTGGCCTTAAAGATCAACTAAAAACATGCCTTTTGTTTTTATATCTAGGCCTAGATGAATTCAATGTTGCCTGTAAATTGTCTTATGAATTGTATACGGTTCCTCTCACAAATATGGATATAAGTTATCTAAACAAGCGATTCTAAGTTAAAGGCTGTCCGTTCAGTCCCTCTCATGTATTTCCGTCAGCGGAACTTTGTATAACTTAATTGTTAGCAAGTCATCGGTTAACTTAAAAGAGTATTGGACTGAATTGATTGCAGTTATTACACGGTTTGTTTTTTATTAACTTAGACTATTGACATGGCATCCGTGGGTAATTGTAAATTTTTGTACCCAACTTGTTTGGAAATCCTGGTCGCTGGCCTACCAGGATTCAATCGCTGTGAACTCCGTCAGCCGTAAGGTGCTGTTCTGCGATTGTATAGCTTAATTATTTATAAATTCTGGATTTAGTTTATACCCCAAATTCATTCAGTTCAATTTTTTTTAAATCGATCAATTAAATTGAGTACCGTATGGACAATAGAAAATAGACAACAAATTTATAAGATATCTATATTTTTAATACGCTAGGCATATTTTTGTCATAATTGTTTTGGAGCGGTGGTGCTACCGATCACGATGTCCAAGGTGTCGTTAGAAAGGTCTTAGCATGTAGTTTTGCCATCAATTTTAAAAAATTAAAAAAGTCACCGTGGACATGGGAAAATATGGGGTCAAAGTCGCGATTTTCCCCATAGACATAATATGCAGTTACAAACCAACGATCGAGAAATCAGCTGTTTATTTAAGGAAGTGACTAAACAAATAAAATCTGACCCTGAAAAATGGTTATTGAACGTACAGCTGGCAACAAAACACCAGTTTTTATTTGCACAAAATCAAAACATAACCAAAAAAAGTTCGACATAATGTAACCTTTTGTTGGGTACAAACTTGCTCGGATTCGAGCAACAGGACCACTAGATATAAAAAATACATAAACTTCGTCACAGTACAGCACAGTAGTAGCACATAACATAAAACATAAAAAATAGACTACCGGTACAGTAACTCTAAATCACAGCTCATGAGCTCTTTAGGCCTCAACAACATACCTAGCAAAACAAATTCAATTTATAGTACAGAAATCATGAATGGAATAATGACATTCAGATATTAATACACTTTTGACGCTTAAACTTAATTAGAGAGAACAATTTAAAATGTAAAGTAACAGAGTTGTATAATTTAATTGATATGTAAACAAAATTTTCTTGAGATTGACTAATAGCTATACTGTTGAACACACAGTTTATTCTGTTTCTTGTAAGTGTGAAAATCTCTATTAGTTTTGACTTTTTCTAAATTGTTGGGATCATAACAATGAGTAAATAGTACATATAAAGAGGGCAAAGACAATACACCTAAATTAACAAATAAGATCGAAAAGGTGCGTTACAAATAATTCAATTGGCCTCCTTCTGTGAAATGAAAATCTTGTTAGCATTTGAACTATGGCTCCAAAGTATTATTCCATATGAAAGTAAACTCTGGATCTGTGCATAATAAACATTGAGCAAAACATACAAATCAACTGTCTGGCCTAACCTTCTTAACACATTGGGTGCTGACATCATCAATTGATGATTTTTTTTAACATTGAAACATATGTGTTTTCATGTTTGAACATGTTTGTCCGCACTCAACGTGTTAACATGTACAAACCCTTGGCCAGTTTATTTGAAATAAATCAACATGGGACCACCAAGACAAATGTGAATCCAAAAACATACCCAACAGTTTAAGTGAATCCACCATGGCTATAAATAAATAAATAAAATGTTATTTTCATCAAGCATATATACAGCAATAGACAAGGTCAGAACAAATCTTATCCTAATACAGGTATCACATGAGTATACAACATATGCTTTACAATCGTGCAGTCTACTGCATTAAGGCAACATTCATAACAGTCCACAGTTAAAATAAAATTATTGCATAGATAATTATATTTCAACGTGCGAGTTACTCCAGGGCAAATCACAAAAGCAAAGAATATATCTTATAGCTAAAACAACAAGCTGTGCAAATAAATATAAAATTTCACTTAAAATACAAATTAACTTTAATTACATTGGTTGCACAATTTCACCGAAGGGACATGGTGGTGTCACACTAAAAAAATTCAACTATATTATAAAAAGGATTGTCAACTAACCAGTTGTACAGTTTTCTTTTAAATTTGTTCCGAGGAATGTCATGTAGGTACAATGGGAGTTTATTAAAGAGTTTCTGGCCAATTACTGCATAACTATTAACAGATTTTTATATCCTATGGAATGGGATGTTAATGTGCTTTCTACTTTTAGTGTTGTGAGTATGAATATCCTCTCTTAGAAAATTCAGCAACTTATTTTTGTTAAAAATTAGGACAGAGTAAATGTACATGTTTGTCACAGTCACAATTCTGTGTTCAATAAACAGTGGTTTGCATTGTACCATGTATGACGAGCCCGTAATTGCTTTTAATAGCTTTTTTTTGATGTAACAAAATATCATTGACATGACGAGTTTCCCCACGGTATAAAAAATTAAATTATATACAGCAATGGGTTTATACATCACTATACTTTGGAAGAATGAAAAGTAAGACGACTTTACATAGTTATCAGGTACACAATTCACAAGACGTCTCAACAAATATATCACTCTAGACAACTTACCATCAATGTACTTTACATGACGTTCCCATGTTAGTTTGGAGTCAATATAAAGACATAGAAATTTAATGCTTGGAACATCCTCCAATGGTAAGCTGTCCCTCAGACTAAAGAACATATTTTGTTTTTTATTTTTATTGAGAAGAAACCTATTTGCTTTGAATCAGTATGATGCTTCGGATATTATACTGTTAGTAATGGTTTTGAGAGCATCGATGTCTTTGTTGAAATTAATTGAAGTTGCTCTATGTCTCTACTGAAAGAAATACCCCCGTAGCAGCAAACCTGCGTACTCAGCGAATTTCCAATGCATCTATATGTATCTTAATACCACATAAAGCCTCATACCAAGTTTCATCAATATACATTCATAAATAAACGATTTATGACATTTTAATTATTCTCCATAAGAATAACATGGCGGCTGAGTATGCAGGTTTGCTGAAGCAAAGAACATAAAAAATGGGGTTTTATACAAATATCAATATAACTCATGTAGGTAAAGCCACATACCAAATTTCATTAATTTATTTTCATAATGGAGGCAAATAACACGTTACTTATTCTCCATAAGAATAACATGGGGCTGAGTACGCAGGTTTGCTGCTACGGGAGCCTTTGGTAAAAATTTTTTTTTTTTTGAGCAAATATCAATGGTCCACAACCAGATGAAGCCGTATACCAAGTTTCGTCAGTATAGGTTCATAAATAAGCGAGATATACAATTTTTATTTTCCTCCATGAGAATAACATTAGACAACGTACTGTGTTTAGCACTTTCAATATCTCGGTAACCAATTGACGTAGAGAAATGATCAAAATACCAAATTGTGTGTTTTTTTAAGCTGAATCCAATGGGAAAAACTAAAATTTGACTATTTCCAAAATTATATGTAAAGAATTTGAAAAACCCATTTTTGGGGTACAAAACCCCCCATACCAAATTGTGTGTTTTTTTAAGCTGAATCCAATGGGAAAAACTAAAATTTGACTATTTCCAAAATTATACGTAAAGAATTCGAAAAACCCATTTTTGGGGTACAAAACCCCCCCAAAATACCCCTTTTGATAGAGCGATCTGGCTGGTTTTCGAACTTAGTCATAAATGTTGCTTTACACGTTTATACCAAATTTCATCAAAATCGGATAATTTTTACGAGAGTTAACTTATCGTGCTCACGGACACACATATATTTATTTATATATATATATATATACAGTTTCAAACGAATGGTGTTTTTGGGGTCTGGGGACCTCAAAACGAAAAGTTATCATGGTCCCAAGCCTAGGTCTTACCATGCCGACTACGGTAATAGCTTCTTCCCTATAGGGGAAATTCGCTAAAATGAATGTCGGAAATTTTTTCGGAGTTCAAAGAGAGTCTGTTTGCTGCACACCAGTATTCTAGAATTACCAAACTACTTCTAAGTTCAAGTTTAAATTTATAATTGACTTTCAAAACAAAATCATCTGCAAAGAGGAGAAGACATCATTATTTACATTATCAATGTTAATCGGCAGGTCATTAATGTAAACATTAAATACCCCCGTAGCAGCAAACCTGCGTACTTAGCGAATTTCCAATGCATATATATTTGTCTTAATGCCACATAGAGCTACATACCAAGTTTCATCAATATACATTCATAAATAAACAATTTATGACATTTTAATTATTCTCCATAAGAATAACATGGCGGCTGAGTATGCAGGTTTGCTGAAGCAAGGAACACAAAAAAATGGGGTTTTATGCTAATATCAATATAACTCAACTAGGTGAAGTCACTTACCAAATTTCATTAATTTATTTTCATAATTAAGGGAGATAACACGTTACTTATTCTCCATAAGAATAACATGGGGCTGAGTACGCAGGTTTGCTGCTACGGGAGCCTTTGTCAAAAAATTGTTTTTTTGAGGAAATATCAATGGTCCACAACCAGATAAAGCCGTATACCAAGTTTCGTCAGTATATGTTCATAAATAAGCGAGATATAAAATTTTTATTTTCCTCCATAAGAATAACATTAGACAACGTAGGCCTACTGTGTTTAGCACTTTCAATATCTCGGTAACCAATTGACGTAGAGAAATGATCAAATTACCAAATTGTGTGTTTTTTTAAGCTGAATCCAATGGGAAGAAATAAAATTTGACTATTTCCAAAATTATATGTAAAAAATTCAAAAAACCCATTTTTGGGGTACAAAACCCCCCCAAAATACCCCTTCGGATAAAGCGATCTGGCTGGTTTTCGAACTTAAAGTCATAAATGTTGCTTTACTCGTTTATACCAAATTTCATCGAAATCGGATAAATTTTACGAGAGTTATCGTGCTCACGGACACATATATATATATATATATATAGATATATATATATATATATACAGTTTCGAACGAATGGTGTTTTTGGGGTCTGGGGACCTCAAAACGAAAAGTTATCATGGTCCCGGGCCTAGGTCTTACCATGCCGACTACGGTAATAGCTTCTTCCCTATAGGGGAAATTCGCTAAAAGAATAGGTTCCAGTATGGATTCTTGAAGCATGCCACATTCTGCTAATCTACCACTAGACCAAGTTCCATCCTTGTACACAAACTGAGTCCTATCTTTTAAATATAAAGAATTAATTGTACAGAGCTTGATGAAAACCCATAGTGTGTGAGTTTGCCTCCTATGATGTTATGTTGGACTGTGTCGAAGGCCTTTGAGAAATCATAAGACCTAAAACCTACTACAGCACCCTTTTCTAAGTCATCAATTACACCATGAACTAACCTAACCACAGGGTTTCATGTATTACTACCAGGTCTGAACCCTTATTGTTTATCTGTAAAAAGGTTGTTAGATTTAAAATAATTTGACATTTGCTCTTGCATTAAAGATTCAAAGACTTTGGATACAATGGGTACAATATATGAACTCTTGGCTGTTCAAAATATTTGTATAGGCCTACAAGTTAGATATTAAGAACTATCATATTCAGCAATTCCATATCAAGTATATTATTGATGTCTATGAACGCCATAACTTAGCACATCGGCATGATGACTTGTGTAATCCCTATACTTTCTGGATCCAGGCTTTCTTTTATAATGTCTATAACCATTATAATGCCTACACAACAAAACGAGAAGGAATCAACACTACAGTATGTGCACAGTCCTACACTTACACTACACTACAGCAAGCTTAAGCTTAACGTGCTTCTACAATGCTAGCAAGCCTGAAAGCAGACAAACAAACAATGTAAGAATTCAAGTTACTGCAAGCAAAAGCATGTAAATAACAGAAAAAAAAACATAAAACCACCATTATCAAAGTAGCCCCACTCAGTAAGACACCAGCGCCATTTTTTGTTTTTTATTTTTTATTTATTTATGCTGTTTTGAATTTGTAACAAATATGCATTTTCAATATCCCAGATATATACTCTTTCAAATTAAGCATGCAGAAAAAATCTTTAAAATCTTGGTTAGGCTGTCTGTACATACGAAAGTTCGGACGATTTTTTTTTTTTTCGGGAAAAAATTATAGTTTACTTCTTGATTTTTCCTGTTTTTAGTATGACCTATATTGCAATTTAAAAATAAACATTTTGTTAGCAAACTTCCAAAGAACATATTAACATAATTAAAGTTAATTTATATAGCAAAATAACTTTGACAAAAAAAATGTTAAAGCAAAAAAAGAAAGTTTTATCAATGTAGCCCCTGGAGTCAAAGTAGCCCCGGTTGACGGTACTCCTCTCGGTTTCATTCTCCAGCACCTAACTTACGAGAATACATTGTTCTATCTTTTGATTAGGCCTACTGCTTTGTTGATTTTTGTCCAGTTGCTATCTTCCCATCTCGATTTATGTTATACATTTCGTTGGCTAGGTCAATAGTGTAGTGGGCACTCTAACATCGCTCGCGCAGTTCTATAACCTTACTCGGCAATAATCAGATTTTGTTCATATCTCATTAATGAACTTTTTATTTATATAATATACATTATGCAATTATTTGTTTTATTTTTTTAGAATCAGAAAATATATTTATAGGTATGATTGGTAAGGTTGACATGGATAGATGCTTATTAAGTGAAGTAGGTAGCTTGGGATAGGTAAGGTTTATAAGACGGTTTGAGAATCTATTTTTCAGTCGAATGAAACAACCTAATCAATAATTAGATTGATTTAGTTCAATGGTTAAACTACTTTTTAGGTTCCTATATTCTTATAACTTTGAAAAAATGCCAGTTAAAAAAACAGCTTCAGGCTAGGCTAACTTAAATTTACTGAATATCAATCTTTGGTAGGCCTACTCATATATGAAATCTCACCCTTAACATGGTATATCCTTTCAGAATTATCAACATCAGATAAGCATGCTGTTGCCTTAAAAAAAAAAGAAATACTGCCTGTATTCCATACAAAACACTATCGTATTTGGATATTGTCTGACAATTTAAATACTTCATATTAAGTTTAAATTGGTCTTATGGTTAAGGTCATAGTATCCATTGGCACAGTGCCTATCCAACCGTCTGCCTTGGTCAACAGAAATCATAGAGATTACAAGAACAATTAATTGCTTTAAATAGGTTTCTAAAATGATCTTGTGCACTCTGTATCTGCATGGGCGGTTTTAGGAATTTTATTTTGGGTGGGCCATGTTCCGTATAAGAACATGCAATAAATATGTTGTATCAACTTTATTTTTAAATTCCGAAAGGAAATTGTTTCGCTAAATTGTGTGGTAGTTTTTAAAACCGCTACTAGCACTCAAAACTGTCTGCTATACGAGATCAGTAAAGTTCCGATCCCGTTGTTTCCTAAAATATGCTAATCTTGGATCACTGTTTTATAATGATGCTTTTTTTCTATATGAGATCAGTTAAGTTCCAATTCCGTTGTGTTATAATGATGCTTTTTTACTGCCACTTCAAGATCCTTTTCCTTTTCTGAACTTGAAATATTTTTATTTTTTATTATTAACTAGGCCTTGCTGTTTACCTGTCCTTCGTACGGGTTGTATATAAATGGTAGATTAACTAAAAAAAAATAACAACCCACGTAATTTTACAATATTAAAATTACATTTTACTCTTTTAAAGTAAAATTAAATTAAAGTTAACGAAATATACTATGGCAGATAGTTCGGGTACTGTTGCCAAGTCGAGGAACTCTGTCGGGTAGTGAACGGTGTGTTTTTTGCGACTCTAAATCGGTACACGTAACACTTTGGATTCGATTTTAGAAATAAAAGAACTCAAGTACAACAAAATATTAACCCTGTTTAATTTAACATTTTAAATACTTTGATACATTAGTCTTTACATTCCAATAAATTAATAGTAATGTAACGAAACATTAAACTTTAAAACATTGACAAACTACTTAAAATCACCATTCTTGCCAGGTCCTGTTTTCATTATAATTGTAGGTACTTTGGTATTATACGGATGCCACCCTTATGCAGCGCGCTGCGGCAGTTATGTTAAGATGGGTTATTATAAAAATGATTGTAGGACTTTCCTTGTTTTGTTACGAATCGAATGATACCTGATGAGTCATACTTCTGGCCGCCAAACCCCCTCCAAATAGGCCAAGGTCAGGTCGTTGACCGGAGCGCGCGCATCACCTGTCACCGCCTGTATCTGGGTCAGTGTCATGAGTGATTTATTGCCGTGCACTACGTTACATTTGTTTTCATAATGAGTGACGTTCTTTTGGTGTGGGATTTACCTCGAAATGAAGAGGAAACCGTACGTATTTTTATGATAACCCATCCTAACATAACTGCCGCAGCGCGTTCTATATTTGGCGGAGTACCTGTGGCGATCGGGTCTGGCTGCTAGCGGCGGCAACGCATTCAACACGATCCTAGCGGACATCGCTGCCTTTTGGGAGGCACAACACAAAGACCGCTCATCAGAATGATGTAAAATTTGTACAGTAAGTCAATAAAAGTACGTTTTTTCGAATTACGTAGTTATCCTTTGTATCCGGTAAAAATTTAACCTCCAAAAATAGTGGCATCCATATAATACCAAAGTACCTAATTGTAAATAAACAATTTTAACTTGGAAAAATCATATGTTTTAAAAACATATGACTACTTGATTTTATTTAAATAAATGTAAATCAATATATACAAACTGTTCTAACAGTGGTCATGGTTAAATGAACGGTATTAAATATTGTATAAATGTTCGTTCCTCCCTTTGGAGTAGACCTACTTTGTGTTGATCTCCTTTACTTGTTCATTGGTGGACGTGAGGATGTCACAATCACAGAGCCAGGCACTTTCCAGATTAAACTGTTTATGAACCTCGGTGTAACAAACTGTCAATCAGTAAATCCTGTGATTCATCAATAGTGTCGAGTGAAGGATAGATGTTTGTTTGTTTGTTTATTGGGGGATTAGGAGGCCCCAGCAAAGCCGGCTAGGCACGTCTCCCTTGGGATATTGTACAGCCACTGGAAAGAGGGAAAAGATGGATGGGAAAGGTGGTAGGATGGGGTCAATCTGCCTCGCTCCAGAAAGGGAGAGAGATCCTTACCTAGCTCCCGGGCTCTATGGGTGACAACACCCGAGGACGATTCGCCCTCTAACCCGACGTCCCCCTAAGTCCACCAGACAGGGACCGCCATCGCACAGAGCCTCCAACCTCTCAGGTGTCGGGTGGCCCCAGGACGGTTCGTCCCCCAGCCTGGCAGACCGAATACCGTCGGGTAAGGGCCCTTCCTCCCAGGCACCCGTCCCAGGCTGCAAGGAAGATCCACTACTCCCTCCAAGGACTTGGACTAGACTGGGTATCCAGGCTCACCTGGGAGTCAGGCCCCCAGAAGAGACAAGGAGGAACCAAGGAAGGGAAGTTGTCACACTGGATAGCCAAAAGACTTACCAATACTGTGACAGCTTCATTTTGCTGTACCCAATGTCGACCTCTGTACTAGTATAGACCAGTCAGAAAGCCGTCGAGGGCTAGGATAGATGTTTCTGAGACTTAATTTGTTTTTCAATGTCCCAATCTCAACTTTTAAAAGCGCAAAATAAAACTGCTCAACCCCTTAATCTTCTCAAAAATACATTTCCATATTTACTGTTAAGTTCAGACGCTCAGTGGTCGGCTACATAAAATATATTTTTTAGAGAGGCGTAGACTCGTTCACTCATGTCTCACTTACGACAAAGGGTCTGTGTGAAATCTCCAGAGAACAACACCGTGACTCCCCATGATGTTGTTTCTTATTTCCTTTAAGGCATCAAATTTCAGCTCTACTGGTTGAGTAGTTGGTGTGTTATGACTAACACGCTCATATTAAAGGCCATTGGGCCAGAGTCCTTGAGTATATTTGTGTCTGGAGTAGGTAAATGTCTGCACTGAGCTATCAGCTACATTCCTACCAAATTTTAGATCCATCAGTCCAAGAGTATGTGCAAGATTGTTAAAATATTGTATTTTGAAATTCCGGGGGGCGAAGCCCTTAAACATTTTCGTAACAGGAATAGGCTTGCGTTTTTTTCTGATGAATTAGTTATGTTCCTACTGAAATATAACTTACAAAGGTCAAGTAAATACTAATATTCATAAAATTACCATAAAAGTAAATTAGCGAAGAACCCTTTAGGACTTTTTTAAACGTATTCTTATTGTGAAACCGCAGCATAAGGCGAACCACCATCCAAAATGTTATCTTCAATAGACATTGTCGTTTCTTAGATAAAGTGATCACTATGTCAGTGAGTGCATGAGTCTGACAAATATAGATTTAGATCATATATCCACTTATGTTATTTATTACCAATCTTCACTCAACGTTTTAAAAAAGAACTAAAAAACCTATTTATAGAATAACTATGCCATCATCTGGTTCAATATAAATAAATGCTTTGTCCATAAGAATAACATAGGATCTTTAAAACCCTATGGGGCAGTGTCCTAAGGTAATTTAAAACAATCCAATTAGCCTAAAACCTTCCAACGCACATATAGAACATAGAAAAAAAGTTGCATAAAAATCGGGGTACTTTGGTATTATACGGATGCCACTATTTTTGGAGGTTAATTTTTACCGGATACAAAGGATAACTACATAATTCGAAAAAACGTACTTTTATTGACTTACTGTAAAAATTTAACATCATTCTGATGAGCAGTCTTTGTGTTTTGCCTCCCAAAAGGCAGCGATGTCCGCTAGGATCGTGTTGAATGCGTCGCCGCCGCTAGCAGCCACACCCGATCGCCACATGTACTCCGCAAAATATACAGCACGCTGCGGCAGTTATGTTAGGATGGGTTATCATAAAAATACGTACGGTTTCCTCTTCATTTCGAGGTAAATCCCACACCAAAAGAACGTCACTCATTATGAAAACAAATGTAACGTAGTGCACGGCAATAAATCACTCATGACACTGACCCAGATACAGGCGGTGACAGGTGATGCGCGCGCTCCGGTCAACGACCTGACCTTGGCCTATTTGGAGGGGGTTTGGCGGCCAGAAGTATGACTCATCAGGTATCATTCGATTTGTAACGAAACAAGGAAAGTCCTACAATCATTTTTATGATAACCCATCCTAACATAACTGCCGCAGCGCGCTGTATAAGGGTGGCATCCGTATAATACCAAAGTACCAAAATCGGTACACCCGTTTTCCTGTGAAAAGCGAACAAAATATGACCATACCGCACAAAATCACGTTTTTGAGCGGCCGCCATTATTTTTTTTAAAGGCGTATGCCAGTTTATAGTGCCCTAAAACCTTCTCACGCATATATAGAACAAAGAAACAAAGTTTCATTAATGTCAGTGCACCCGTTTTCCAGTGAAAAGCGAACAAAACCCCGTCCTTGAGTGTTACCGATAGACAGACATAAATTGAAATAAGATTTGTTTTGGTTTCCCTAGGGTGTAAAACGTGAAAATATGCAAAAATTTCATAATCCAAGCAATGTACAGACAAAACTCTAATTTTATTTATATAGATTAATTATATGGTATATTGAAATAAAAACATATATACTTGATATACACGTTCTTCGCACAGGGGTTTTCCTTACCCGTTCTATAGTCAATGCAAATTGCATTTTAGTTAGCTTGAAACAGCTGTTGTTCTTGCTTCTGCTCTTTAAGCTGTCAAATGTAAGTGCCCTCAGCTGTTCGCATTACAGTTTCTGAATGTTTACTTTCTTATGAAATGTAAACATTGCAACTTAGAACGTTCGCGGGGTGTAGCCCGAGGGGATTTAAGGAAGTGAATAGGCCTATGTGTTGCATGGGTTCAAGATCTACCTTTGTGTAAAGTTTCAGCCCAGTCGGTTAAGTAGTTTATGCGTTCACCCGGAACATCAGACAGACAGAAACCACCTCTTCTTTATAATATTATAGATATATTTTTTATATATTAATTAGTTGTCGAATTTGGAGTGTAGCCACTGCTGCCGGCCAGTGCAGCCAACCCACTCGTGGTCTACTGATATCTTACCAAATTTTTCTTTGTAAAATCTCGTCAGAATAAGTTAATTGTATTTTAAAAACACAAGAGTAATAATGCTAAAAGTTTGGGTGGACCCGGGTCCATCTGCTAGGCCCTCGTTTGTGTGACACCAAGATTTTTATATTTTTTGGACTAAGCTTATGATATAGGCCTATAGGATTTATTTTAATGTGTTTCATGTAAACATGTTTCTTAGGGCTTTTGGCCTACTTTTTATTGTAATTATTTATAGTTCAATATTTTATGAAATTAAGTTAAAATGAATAAATGCAAAACAATTAAAATTAGGCTAATGTCGGATGTATTATTCATGCAATTGCCCATCATAAAAAATGTTAACTCGCAAGTGCTGTAGAGTTTTGTCAGGACTATTTATTAAGTCCAGTTGTATTGTGACACTTAGGTATTCACCTGTTAACTGAAGTATGTAGACTAATGTTGGTTTTCTATTTTTTCCCACAGTGGTACCGACAGCATATCAGTCAAAGTATTTAACTTGTGGTCTTTTCTAGAAGGACTAGGCCAACCACTTGTTAATCTATGTCTGGTAATAATTGTATTTAAGATTAACTGAACTAACCTAACTCTGCAGATATGTGGATGGCGGTAAACCAGTGGTGGCCCTCTTCTAGAAAAGACATCATTTGTTATTTAATATCAGATCTGGATAAGTTAATTAATAGGGTATGTACAACATTACAGAAAATGGCAGACAATGATGACCTTTTGGATTATGAGGATGAGGAGCAGCCAGACCAGACTGTCGTAGATGGATCTGGAGAACCAGCCAAGAAGGAGGTTAAAGGAACCTACGTGTCCATTCACAGTTCTGGATTCCGGGATTTCCTCCTAAAACCAGAAATTTTAAGAGCTATTGTTGACTGTGGTTTTGAACATCCATCTGAGGGTGAGTTTAGAGATATTTTGATGTTAGCCAAAGTTATTTGTAGTTTTAAATGCCCATGAACGAAATAAATCCCATCAAACTTGCCCACTTAATTGATTTTACCAGGAAATCAATGTATGTATAGTTAAATATGTATCCATTACTGTATAAACTAATCCTCATAGGTCTTGACTGGTTATTGTTTATGACCAGTTATTGATTATCTGTCGCTCCAGTAGACTGATCATGGTTTGCACTTTTTGGAAAGTCAGGAAATTTGAAAATTGTCTTTTTTTAAACCCAACGGAAGCTACGTCTCACAGTAAAATATACTATGCTTTCTTGCCTTTTTGCACTGATATGTCATTTGACATATATGACTTATAATAATTATATTAGTCTATTCATAGGTGAAACTGAAGCCCGAGACCACCATAGAAGTTTCTAATGTGACCCCCTGAACACGTTTTGGGGGTTTGCTAAAAACTTTATTTATATATATATATGTGTGTGTGTGTGTGTGTGTGTGTGTGTGTGTTCACACTCTAGCGGTCGCAATTTTTGTCCGATTTACTTGAAATTTGGTAGGAACCTTCCCTTCTGTAAACAGTTGGACAAGTTTGTTGGGCAAAACAATAGGACAACTCTAACCCCCTATTTGGGGATTTTAATTTTTCAAAAATGTTGAGTTTTTGGGCCCAAAAATGGTCAGAAAAGCCCCGAATTCAACATTATTACATATTAAATTATTATAAATATCAAACATTTCAAGCCCTCCTTCATCATTCTAGCACTAATATTTACCCTAGAAAATGCCTAGTTATTAAAGAAAATGTTAATTGTCTTAACACAGTACGTGTGTTATGTGTACGTGTCTTATAGGGATTTTACACTGAAAACGCTGTTTTTCATATCTTGATGTAGTTTTATCACTCCCAATACCCCTATACCAACTTGTTATCCTGACTTATCAAGAATCAAGAATACTTTATTGTCACACGACTATATAAATACAGCATTGACAATTGTCACAAATACAAACTTAAATAGCTAAAATAACAGACTGCTAAAATACATAATTCATTTCCAACTAAACATCCCTTCTTTCAGATATATAATCTTTAACACTGTAGTACTCTTTTTCAATCAAGTATTTTTTTAGTCTATATCTAAATTTTACAACATCCACCTGAGTTTTCAGGATTTGGGGAGAACATTAAAAAGCTTAATGGCAGAATAGTAAGTTTGGTTTTGAAAGGAAGTTGTGTTGTGTCGGGGAATATGGATTAGGTTAGTGTTGCGGAAATTATATCTATTGGCAATGCGTTGAGGAAAAACGTGTTTGTTTTTAACCAGAAATGAAAGGCACTCTAAAATGTAAATCGGTGGAAATGTCAGCAAGTTGTTTGCCGAAAACACACCCCTGCATGATGCGTATCGGTCCATACCATAAATCAGTCTTATGGCTTTTTTCTGCATTGAAAATATTTTCTTAGTTCTAGAAGACTCTGCTCCCCATATTGCGACCCCGTATGAAATATGAGGAAATAGGCAACCAAAATAAGCCGTCAGGAGAATTTCTCTGTTGGAGAATTGGGAGAGTCTTCGAAGAAGAAATATGCTACTATTAATTTTGCTTGAAACCTTTTCAATATGCTCGGAAAAGTCTAGTCGGGAGTCGATAATGACCCCTAGAAAATTTGTGACATAACAAGATTCAATGTTGTCCTCACCTATTGTTATTACTGCAGAATCTCCTGAATCCCTTAATCTAAAGTCTATAAAATTAGTTTTTCCAGGGTTAAAAACCAGATGATTGTCACTTAGCCACTGTAATAAAATACTACATTGTATAAAAGTTTTAAGCTCTAGATTCTCTCGGGAATCATCAACAACACTCAGAGAGGTATCGTCCGCAAACAAGCAAACATTGGCAGGGAATAATTTTTGAGGCATATCGTTTATAAACAAAAGAAAAAGTAACATAGGTTACATAGGTTATCTCCTCCTAACCTTATAATGTACAATATTGCCATCCTAATAGTCAATTTAAACATAACCAGGAGTATCAGAACAGCAACAAAATTTCAATTTTCCAAAAATAATTTACCAGTGTTGTTTTAAACCCTTTATTAGATTTTTTTTAAGGTTTTGATGCAGAAATTCACTTCCCTCACGCCAGCGTACTGCGTGCGATCTTGTTTTACAACTATAAAGCGGTTATCGCCAAATTTGCCAGTTGGGATACACGTAGAGAAATGTATCATTTATTTTCCTCCATTTCTGTCTGAAGGCGTGTCTACACTATGGACAATACTGTCTAGACGTCCATTTCAAGCTGAATACAGTGGATACCACTTATTTCCAGAATAAACCAAAATTTACCCAGTATGATTTGTTGACCCATAATACTTTTTGCCATTTCGTATACAGTAACCGATAAGAAGCGGAATCGACTTTGCGGGATATTTTCATTCAAAAGTTATTATAAATTAAATTGATCTACTGCTGCTAGAAGGTTCAATCATACAAGTAAATGAAAGTTTAGGATGTGATATTTCGATTGATATCAGTATTACCCAACTTCATGTTCCTTTTCAATTCTTTACAGCTGTTGTTTGATAAAAATATGATCAATTCCATCATATTGGCACAGAGATTATTATTAGGGCGCTCGGAGGGTTAGGAAAATAATTTGAAATTGGATGGTAATGGAATAGGAATTTTAGTGGAAGGGGGAAGTATTGCAGGCCCTTTAATTATCATAGATTCCGATTTGAACCCATTACTCTGAATTACAATAACTACATTTTAATGAGTAGAGGTTAATGGTACTTGTATATTTTCAAGCATAACAGTTAATTCATTTGTGTTCATACAATATTCATATAGCATCAATAACAAAGCATCACCTACTATAGTAAGGACAAAATAGATCGACGCTTCAAGGTCACTCATGAAATTCAGTTACACGCCCTATTTAAACATATAATTTATTCTGTTGTCTGCATTGTTTGTTTATTAGTGATTAAACTAACCCATCTAACTGGCGGCTGTTCCGTGCTTCATTACAAATCCGTTGGACTGTTCGCAGGGATATGTTACATGCCTCAGCGGCACATTCTTGAGTTTTGACCAAAACGTTGTCTATTTTGTCATGTTATCTATTCAGTACTAAGTTCTTTTAAGCAATTATACACAATGAAAATTATGTTTTTCAGTTGCTTTTGAATGTTTTTTCCACTTATTATGCCCAGAAAAACAAAACCTGTCCAATGAAATACAAATTATTTTCAAACAATAAATAAATTTATAAAATAAAAACTGTTAAACAAAGAAAGTAAAAAACTCGTGCATTGACAGAAAATGTCAACAATAGTCAGGTTAAAAATTACCAATATTATACGATTATTTGAACATGTAACACAATTAAAGCTTGACCTTGAAGCGACGATTGATTTTGTTCCTAATATAGCTAGTTAACAATTATACAGCCTACTAGATAGTTAGCTCATGAATTGTTCCAAAGTAGTTATTGGGGCTAAAGGTGATCTGAAATTTTAATTTGAGTATTTATGCTTACAGTTCAGCATGAGTGTATACCCCAGGCAGTGCTCGGTATGGACATCCTGTGTCAAGCCAAGTCCGGTATGGGCAAGACAGCTGTCTTTGTGTTGGCAACACTTCAGCAGCTGGAGAACACCTCGGACAACCACGTCTATGTGCTGGTCATGTGTCACACGCGAGAACTGGCGTTCCAGATTAGTAAAGAGTACGAGCGCTTTTCAAAGTACATGCCTCAGATTAAGGTAGGTCTAGGGGAATTTCAGGGTATTTTGTTAATTGTAAAGGTGTTTATGTTTATTAGTGAATTTCCTTTGGAAAGTGAACTATTAGCATGACCCGCACGGTGAAACTTAAGCCCGGGACCACCATAGAAGTTCCTAACGTGACCCCCTGAACACGTTTTGGGGGGTCGTTCAAAATATTATATATATGTATATATATATATATGTGTGTGTGTATGCACTCTAGCGGTCGCATTTTTTGTCCGATTTACTTCAAATTTGGTAGCGACGTTCCTTTCTATAACCTGTTGGACAAGTTCGTTGGGCAAAACAATCGGAAAACTGTAAACCTATTTTTTGGGGATTAATCTTCAAATTTTGAGTTTTTGGGCCCAAAAAGGGTCAGAAAAGCCCCAGATGTAAAGTTAATGCATGTTAAAAGATGGGAATTAGAAAGACGAAAGTTTTAAGCCCTCTCTCGTCATTCTAGCATAAATATTTACCGAGTTATTAAAGAAAATGTGTATAGGGTAAACACAGTACGTTGTCTTATGGGGGGTTTTACACTAGAAAAGCCTGTTATTCCTTTGTTAGAGTACTTTTATTATCCCCAGCAACCTCACGCCTACTTTCAAGCCTGTCTGGACCTTCTCCTAACCTTTTAAGGCGTAAAAATGTATTCCCAGCTTTGCAAGTAAATGAAACCAACCAGGGGTATCAGAACAGCCAAAAAAACAATGTTTTCAGATTTCAATAAAAATTGGACAAATGGATGTTTTTTACACTGATTTTGAGTTTTACAAGTTTTTATGTGTAAATTCACTTCCCTCACGTCAGCGTGCTGCGTGCGAACTCGTTTTATTTTCTTTATCCCTAAATATGTAAATAAATATGAGGGAGTCTAGATATACTGTTAAATTTCTCAAACTCAACACAATTTTTACGTTACTGTTCAGGATTTTACGGTGGATAAATCTAGGGGTGGGCGAGTACTCGAGTTTAGAGTATTTGTTTGAGTCCTAAAGATTACTGGAAGGCCGAGTCGAGTAGTAAAAATACTCAAAACTATAGAGTCGAGTACATAATGTTCAACAGTACCGATTTACTTTGATATTTGGCAAATGTGATTAAATAAATGAAAAAATGTAACAATTTTTGTGATTTTATTGAATCCCTATTCCTCTGAATAATTTACTGAACTGTATATTTTAAGTTGAATCATTGTGCAATTAATTCTCATAATAATCAGGGTGTCTAGCAGTCGGGGAAGTCGGGAATTTGTATAGAAATTAATAAAATGTCGGGAAAGGCGGGAATTAATATATAAAATTGTTATTAAGTCGGGAAAATGGATAAAACTTATAAACAGTGATATCAAGGTATTTATAATCAATGGCAATTGCAACAAGATGTACGTTGTGGAATAACCCAAGCAAGCGCTTGGCCCATAGTTTTTCGGAGAAATTAAGAAAGCCAGTCAAGTACATGCCGTTACTATGGCAACGCGAAAAGGAAGATGAGTCACGAGGGGGAGGAGGGAGAGCGGTGACCTTGAAGGTACCTCTACATTCGCCCGCGTCGTTCACCATCCCTCGGCTAGTGGACTCTGATAGACAAGTTCCGATACATCCAATCCGAGTAGGTATCGAAACTTTGTTTTCGGAACTCTGGGCATCGGTTAACCGATATTATCGTGGTATCGAAAGAAAAGTTGGAGTATCGGTATCGGAAAAATAGTACATTTTTACGTTGTTAAAACATATAGATTAGTTTTTGTTTAATATACTTTCTAGCAAAATAAACACAAATAATAACTTCAAATATAGTTCTTGTAACTTATGATAGAGAGAATCGACTCCAAGCTATCTCCCGCGTTCCTCTTAGAGTACTGTAATGGGTATCAATACTTTGGTTTCGATTCGTAGCGATACCAAATATCGGGTCCAAGCCAGTAGCCCAGTAGTATCGTATCGGAACGTCCCTAGACTCCCGACTCTGATTCTCACACGCACACGTCGCGTCGTCGTAGTACCTGCGAACCTGCGCAGTTGCGCTCATTGGCGCATAGTGGAGCAATTAAACCTGAGGTTAAGATTATATTGACGAGTGAAGTGAGTTTAAACCGAGATTTGTCCGTAAATATTGAATAATGCCTGCAGATTATTGGCGGTACAGGTTAACAACTTAACTACGATCTATTCTTATTTCCCTTTACATTCCAACAATGCTTCAAATTTTGTTCAACGGTGAGCGTGAGCAATACACACTTAAGTTAATATTTTACGTGTTAAAACTTTTAAGTTTACGTTGCAATTTACTTCGAACACGGCCGAATTTCGTCGTCTGCACCGCTTGCACTGTGGCCTGGTTTCCACGGAACGGGGCGAAGTAACTCGCCCGACAGTTGTTAAGTAGTATTAAGTTATACAATTTTATAGTTTTAATTGCAGTTGTTAACTATTTCTCAGATCATCAGAAGACCATTAAACAGTGGCTTAGTGACATTTGAACAATGTCGTAAATAATATAGCCTACTCACTAAACTAATGTGAAGGTATTTGTAGCAATCGAAGCTCCTATAAAATGGGCATTTATATCTTGGAACACCTATATTTTCGCGAATAATAAGTTATGTTTTACCCTCTACTAATATTATTTCAAATTACAACATTTTTTAAATCTGTAAAATAGTTACCCTAGGCTCTATAACGTATTATGCCTATATTTTAACAAAATTTAGTGAACTTTTTCCGAAGTTTGATAATAAGACTATGCCCATGTTAGGCTGTTAAGCTGGACTAATTAAGTTACTTTACTTCTACCCTTGGAAATATCAAACTGTGTTCTGAACATGTTTACTAATTAACTGTTTATAACATGTAATAAAGTGGTTCTCTATACAGATAGGCTATATAGGCCTAAATATCAAATAAGCCTAGTCAATGTAATGTTTTAACTTACATTTGAAAACATTTTAACTAGGCCAAAGCTTACTATCGTCTGGGTAATTTTAAACTTTGATTTAATCGCCAAATTATGTCAACATGGGAGAAATTGTAAAAAATTTAAGTTAGGCCTAGTTTTTAAAACTGAACTTAATTAAAATTAATTTAGGTACTGATATAAAAAAATATATAAGTTAGGTGACTTCTTAAATACTTTTTTTTGGCCAGTGATGAGATCGACAGGCCTAGATTTATGCCTAAATATGTTTTCTAAGTTATGAGTAAAAATTAGTTTTACTTTAGCCTTTTATTTCCATATGCCAACCTATTCGAAATTTTGTATTTGTTGCTGTACATGAACAGGCTACTAAATTACCGATACTGTTTTTTTATTTTAATCTTCATTGCTTTCCAATGTATAAAGAGGGTACACTTTCATAAGCGGAACGATGTAAAAAACCAAAAGTAATTGTTCATATGGATTATTTAGGTTACAGTTACGTTCAGTCTAAAGAGGTGGAAGATACTTATCGTCTTGAAATTTGTCCAGATAACAAACTTTTTTAGGAATGCGTTCCGAGCACATCGCCAACCATCTCTATGTGAATACTCATTTAGAATTAGGGTGGAAAACTCTGGTAAATATCCTTTTATGTTCTTTTAACATGCTGATATTTTATGCCCTTTTAAATTTGTTGAAGTTTTTAGTTTCGTTTTTTTAATTAAATTATTTTGTATATAGCTAACCGGTAAGGTTTATTTCATTTGTATTTTAAGTTTAATTGGAAAAATATATATATTTATATATATAAATATTTATGTTCATATATTGTGCAGTATTTGAGTTTTTAATAAAAAATATTATATTGAGTTTTGGTTTTGTTAGTGATTTTTCTTCTAAGTGTCATTCTTTTTCACTATTTAAATTTGTTTACCATAGTTTAAATCAACGGTATCAGAAGACTGACACATACTTTCTCCCTTTTAGCCTATCTTTAATGAATAAATTACTTTTTATTTACTAAATATAAAATACAAAGCACGGTTGAATGTACAGAAAATATTGTAATCAAGTTGTTTTCAAAAATATCTACCAAAATCCCTGTTGAGGAGGCACTACAGAATCCATCGCTACACACGTGGTTTTAAGAGGGAAAATGCCCCCTATTACCCCCCCTCAGAGTTATTAAGGGGCAACATATTTCAAATTTCTTCTGATGGTCAATGCTAACTTGACAAGCATATCAAGTTTGAACGAAATTGATCAACAAATAAGAGAGAAATAGTAATTTTTGTATTCCCCATAAGAATAACATTGGACATCGTACTGTGTTTACTGAAAAATGGAAATTTAAATTTTCTCCGCAACCAGTAATCGTAGAATAGTAATTCAAGATACCAAATTATTTAGTTTTTTGAGCTTTTTTTAATGGTGAATAGTAATATTTTTCACATTTATGTTTTTTATGAAAAATCAAAAAAACTGAATTTTTGATATTTTAAGTCTTGTAATTTCTGAACCCGAATTTGTACAGAAATGCGGGTGGTCTCATTTTGTTGGAAAATTAAAGTTCTATTGACGACTAAAGTTTAATCAAAACGTTAGAGCCGTTTTTGATAAATCTAGGTTTTTCATGTTTTTTGGTGGTTGTTTGGGGATAATTACCCTTAAAAATCAAAAATAAAAAAATACCTGGAGATATCGTGTATTAGTACCTACATACCAAATTTCATAAAAATCAAACCATTGGTTAGGGATCTAGTTCTGTACACATACATACAGACACAGACAGACACACAGACATCACGTAAAAATCACTTTTTTGGGTTCAGGGAGCACCAAAACAAATATTTCCACTATCAACTAAATTCAAAAATTTTGACGAAAACAATACTTTCTCCTTATACTATGTATAAGGGGGAGAAAGTAAAAATCCAAAAAGTGGTAAAAACATGATATTTTTACTCTTATGACGTTTGTAGTATATTTGTACTATCTTGCGAAAGTCTGGAAAATTTTGGAAAAAGTCTTAAAAAGTCTGGAAAAAGTCTTGAATTTTGAGATCAAATATTACTAGACACCCTGAATAATGTAGGTCTGAGTCATCCATCTCTTTCCAAACAAAGAGTAGCAGATGACTTGCGCAGAAACACAGTAATAGACTTCGCATTGGTCAACCAGTAATAGCGATAATGCCTTGATACCGAAACATGTATTGGTAACAATAAAAATAAAAGTAGTTCCGTTTTTATGTGGTAAAAACATTCTTAGGGGTATACGTTATTTCAGTTAAGATGAATTTGATTATCATAAAATTAACACACTAATATTAACTTAAGACTGTAATGACAGTACTTAACATTTTGAATAAAGCAAAACACGAGTTAAGTATTCTTCCGCACTTCGCCAACGGGATCCAGAACTACCGACGACACTTTGTGTACTATTTGGAGTATATAGGTATCACAATCATGATTAACCAATAGTTTATCGGGTTTCGGTGCGATACTTTTGTTTACACTGAATCTAAACGCAACGAATCACGATCTATCTCGAACTACTCGATTCGAGTAAAAAAATCGCTACTCGCCCATCCCTAGATAAATCCTGGTAAGTGACGTCATGGTTGTTCTTATGGCTAAATGCAATGTACTGGACTACGGTGGATTGGAGATGCTTTTAAACATTGACCATAACCTAAAATCACCAATAAAGCTTTATTGTTTTTGATGTACAGGGTAATTATTTTTTGTTTTATCCTATATATTAACGCTAGGGGTTTTTGCTTCACAGTTGTAACTCTATAACGGCTGGACGGATTTTAACGTTTGAGGTGTCAAATCAAAGGTATTTTTATTAGGGGTGTGCGAGTAGTGATTTTTTAAATCGAGTCGAGTAGTGCCAATTATTTTCGAGCGAGTAGTTACGATCAGTTGGTAGTTTAAAATAGTGTAATGGGATTTGCATCCTAGATTTGATAATCTAAACATGGTTTCTAACTAATACATGAGTAGCAATACAAAGTTTTGGCCAGTGCAATCAAACTGACAGACTTATTGACAAACAAAACACGGTTTGACATTCATTTCAGGCCGATGAAACATGGCCCAGTTGCCATTTGGCCAATTTCACCTGGTCCAGACATCGCTTTCAATCAATATTAACTAACAAAATCGTTAGTTACGGCCGAAATGACGCGGTCCGATCGTAATTTTTGGCCCATTTTACGCGATACGATCGCCTTTTGTGGCCGTTAACTACGCGTTTTGGTCGGTCGCAATCAATCGCGGTCGTCATTTTCGGCCGATTTTACGTGATACGATTGCCTTTTGCACTCGTTACTACACGTTTTGGCCGGTCGCAATAGTTCCGGTCGTCATTTTCGGCCGATTTTACGTGCTGCAATCGCCTTTTGCGGCCGTTACTACGCGTTTCGGCTGGTCGAAATCGTTTGCGGTTGTCATTTTCGGCCGATTTTACGTGATGCGATTGCCTTTTGCGGCCGTTACTTTGCGTTTTGGCCGGTCGCAATCGTCCGAAAATCGGCGGAAAATACTCGCTCGAACTTTCGAGTAGTTTTCAAAGTTTCTAGTTGAGTTCTAGTATTAGAATACTCGGCCAAAAACTCGAAGTTTCGAGTACTCGCACGCCCCTAATTTTTATGTAGATCTGCCAATATGTCCCAGAATTTTTAAGAGGGCATCACTTAAATATAGTAAAGGGCTGAATTTTTGGAACAGTGGCGCTAACCGAAGACGGAAGTCTAAAACTACGTGTTGATTGAATGTACTTTATCCGCATTATTCTCAGATGTTATCATCCGTTTTAACATCAGATGTTTTGTTACCCTATGTTTGTTTACAACTGAAGTAACCTTTCGTTGGGTATAAACTTGCTCGGATTGGAGCAACAGGACAATTAGTACAGTTGTGTTTCTTAAATTAGCCTATATTTATAAACATATGTTTAGGACTAATTGTATATCATTTCTATTTAAAAATATATATATAACAAAACAATACAATGCCATAGAACCTATTGGATGTATAAATAAGACTCGTATCAATAAAAATACTTCTGCCGGAAGCCTCGATGGTTAATAATATCGCGATATCTGCAGCAATATGGGTGGGGTGGTGAGGAAGTAGGGGGCTCCTTCCTCCTCGTTGCCGAACTATATATTCAACATAATTTCAGTTGGTGATATGTGCCAAGGCAAATGCAAGATTTGCATGCTGCCGCAAATGAATATGTCTAGCTGAGTCAGGATGCAATAGGTTAAGGATCAACGTTTGTTTAATTATACTAACTTATCAAATTAACTTTAATTATTTTTCAGGTGGGAGTCTTTTTTGGTGGCTTGCCAATCCAAAAAGATGAAGAAGTTTTGAAGAACAACTGCCCACATATTGTGGTGGGAACTCCAGGCCGAATTCTAGCATTAGTTCGCAACAAGAAGCTGAACTTAAAACATCTAAAGCATTTTGTTCTTGATGAATGTGACAAAATGTTAGAACTTTTAGGTAAGTAACATAACCATTTTTTATATGTAATGTTGTCGTATATTATAGTCCTGGCCTATTTGAATTATGTCTATGCTTACTAAAAATATTTCTTTGATATTAGTTAGTAAAGCATTTTCTTATTTTTAGTTTTCAACTTTTATTTTGTTGAGGAGTCTTTAACAACAGGTTTACTCGACATGAATTGGTTAATGTCAGTAAATTAGCTTTCAATAATGTTATTATTACAATCTAAGAGTCGATAATAACATTCTTAGGTCAAAGATAATATTTTATTTGGTGTGGAAGATATAATTTGGGCATTTTGTAGGTTGGATAAAGGAAAAGTAATTTTTGCATATTTCACATGGTTTTAATACATACAGTAAATTTGTTACCTTCTGGTTATTATGATTTAGTGGTTTGTCGAAGGATATTGTAAAAAAATAACTTTCCCTAAAATATTTGTTTAGAATTTCAGATAATTTCCTTAAACTATTCATAAGCATAACGTAAACCTAACCGTGTTGCGTTTGTTTCAGACATGAGGAGAGACGTCCAGGACATTTTCCGAGAGACGCCGCACAGCAAGCAAGTGATGATGTTCAGCGCCACCCTCAGCAAGGAGATCAGGCCTGTCTGCAAGAAGTTTATGCAAGATGTAATTTCTTCACTTCATATTATTAGTTGTTTTCTGGGAGGGGCGCTTGTCGTATTAATTTCCCACCACCACATTGATCCTAGTTTGGCTTCTCGCTACCTTTTTCCCACCAATGAAAATCAATTCCTCGAATCTTGAACCGACATTCCTCACATTCTTCCTTTGATTCAGATTCCTTGAAATTGGGGTTTATCATCCGGGGTTTGTTGTTCCAACCGGGTGGGGGGGACCAACGCAGAAGAAAGAAGTTGGGCAACGAAAGAAGAAGAAGATGGGATTTGGGGTTTAGTAGGCCTTCTAGTCGGAGGTTTCCCGGCCACTTCTGGCTCGACGGGTCTTCCGTTATTGTCCCGTCACGAGAGTTGCGAGAACTTCTGGTAACTCTGCTGGCCTCTGCTGGTACTTGGTCCGGTGGTATGGTCCAGTAAACCGTATGTACACTATTTACACGCCATTTTGTAATTTTCTTTATTTAACATATCATTTAGTTTATTTTCATTGTTTGAAATTCATGGTATGTAGTCTATATTTACATTTTAAAATTCATCAAATTAACTACTTTCAATATAATCAGTGGCATGCCACTAAAGACTGGCCGTTCTGTTGGATTTGTTTTTTGTATGGTTAAACTGTGTTTTTAAGAATTTTATTTAAAGTTTAATAAGAGGAATTGAAATATTTTAAACTTATTGGTTATTCTGTATAACAAACATAACAGCTCTAAACAGTTTTCCGTACTCATTTCAATGTTTTATAGCCATACTGAAGTACCTTTCAATGTGATTGACGTTCTGTGCTGTTAAAATAATTGTTGCAAAAATGGGTCATTCCACATCAAATCGTCCAGAAAAAATATGATTTGACACCCACCATCTCAGATTTTGATGAAACTGGGATTTTCATCTATACATAAACATATAAAAAATACAAAATTTTATCTCTAATAGTTTTTATTTTATAGGCACTTTAAATATTAATAAAATATGCGTTTTTGCTGCTTCCGAGACCTCGAGATGAACGTGTACTCCAATGAAAAGAATTCCTAACATAGCCATTCGTAATGATAGTCCCATGAAAAAATTCAGTATTGTTAAGTAAACTGTGCTGATTTCAGAAAAAAATAAGTTACCCCTTCATAGTCACTTGGTTGGGGCAAAAAATATGGTCACTTGGTTGGGGCAAAAAATATATACCTTGTAATATTTTAAGTTTTTTTTTTTGTTTTTTTATGCAAACGTGTCTTAGAAAAACGAGCATATCTCTAAAAGCCACAGTGATAATCAAGTAAACTTTTATTAAAGTGATCTACATTAAATTTGCTGCCACCACAAGAAATAAAAAATATGGCATTTTATCTGCTGCTTTTAATAAAACCCAAAAAGTACATATATAACAATTTGATAACAATAAGAGTACAAATAAGTTTCAATAATCTTCAAAAATGCCTCAAACTGCGTGCGTCAGCCTATATCATATATTATTAAAATATAAAGATTTACAATAATTAAAAGAAATGGGTATTTTATTTACCTAGGAATTGGATAAAAGATTTATTAAATAAGTAAATTCTACGATGTAAAACAAAAACAAAAACGTGAAACAAATAACTTGAAACGTCAATATGAGACATATTAAAAGTCCATTTAATAAGCTATTAGGCTATATTTTTTATTCAGTTCAGTGATTTAAATAAAACAGTTTTGCAAAAATTATGGCATATTTTAAAAATAAATTTTGTTTTATTTCCTGAAATTCTACCTAGTTCATAATGATAATAAAAATAATCAACTTACTAAATAATTTTAAACACATTAAGCTACTGTATTTATTTATAACTAGCTGATACACAGCGTTGCTGCTGCAGAAGAGGCATTGAATTAGTTTTATATCAAATGCTCGTTCATTTTCAATATGAGCTCGTTCGCTTCGCTCACTCGCCTATCGAAAAAAGAGTTTGAGTTGCCATTCAAGTAGTTTTATTTTATTTCCATTATCAGATTTGCCATTCAAGTAGGTTTTTTATTTCCATAATGATAAACAGCTGTTTACAATATTTTAAGTTATAGATATCATCTGATAAAATCAAAATAAATCTTTCTTCCTTAAGATTAACGTTGAAACTTTGAAGTCCAGTGGGGCACAGCCCTTATGTCCTAGAATTTCTGTTAATAGCCTATAACCTTCCCAGGGTTAACCTGTGTTACTATGCAAAATTTCAAAGCAATCGGATGAATGGTATGGCAGCGCATAAAATACGAACGGACAGACGTACAAACATTGTTTTTTATATATTAGATTATAAAACAAGATTAGGAAATAAATAGAAACTTTGTATTTTAAATTTACATTCCTCACAAACATTATGATAATTATTCATCTGTCAGAATAGTTTAATCAAGCAAAGCATGAAACAACTTCATTGTTAAAAATATCAGAAACTTTTATGTTAGGTTACTTATATTAGTTAATAGTTGTCAGTGCATTGAAACATTGACAGTTAAAAATTTATTTGGAGTATCATTTTCCACGTTGGTACACAAATTAAAAAAGTTTTGATTTCCTTAATTTCTTCTCAGTCTGAAAAGGTCACTGAACTTTATATCAGCGACGATCATATATTTTTCATGAAAGTAGTAGGCCTACACTCTTCCTGAACCCCTAGTTTTAGGAGGTTCTACAACACTAAAAAATGTTCTGCAGTGGAACAAAGCAAATATAATTGTTCTGATATGGCCACTGAAATGATGGAGCTGGACCAAAAGGATACATAAACTTGATTTGCATGTCACACTCCTCTTCACCTTTTGAAATAATAAGGCCAAAAACCAATGGTTATCATAAACACATGCCACATAAGGAGTTTGTAGAAATTTGAGCCATGTTATTAACTTGCCCCTAAATGATATCTGACAATGGAGAAACGCAATAAAAATACGAGTCCCGGGTCCTCTTTTGGCTATTGAAAATCTGGATTCTAGCTGTTGCCTGCCAGAGCATAAATTTTCTCTTCTCAACTTATTTCCATATTTGATCTATTCTAAATTGGCAAAACTCTACAACTATACCCACATCAGTAATGGTATTACCAAGGCCAAGCTGCAAACTTTTCCTTGTGAGGAGACATTTAACTGTTCCTCCTATTCCATCACAAGGTGGTTTCCCGTTACTTGTGGCAAACCAGCATCCTTTCAAATTAAAATACTTTTGGTGGTTTCATAGATTTATAAAGTTCTTACAGTTCGTATACTGTCCAGCACACCCGGTACTTGAAATAGTGTACACTCTTATATAACTTGAGTAAACTTTTCATTTAAGAACCTCGCAAACCTTTTTGGGTCTCGTAAACAAAAACAACATCTTCTAAATCATCTGAGATGACACTCAAACTTGATACAATGTGATCTTTCTTTGGCTTACTACAGGATGGAGAGAACAGCTATCTTGTGTCCAGTGGTAACCTTGCACTTTGTCCTGAATAACATATGAATATTTTTCACTAAAATGTATTAAAACTGTTAAAGACTGTGCCTCAGCAGGTTGAAGATTTGAATTTCTGCAAAATTGTTTGATTGAAATCAGTGAACTGAATAAATTATATAGTAGCCTATTGAATTGACTTAATTTGTCTAATATTGACTTTTCAAGTTATTTGTTTCACTTTTTTACGGTTGTGGAGTTAACTTATTAAAAAAATTGTATTTCCAATTCCTAGGCAGTTAAATACCAATTTATTCATTATTGTAAATCTTTTTATTGTTGTATGTTGTAGGCTAAAACAGTTAACATTTTTAAGATTATTGAAACTCATTTGTACTCTTGTACGATATGAAATTGTTATATATGTACTTTTTGGGTTTTATTAAAAGCAGCAGATAAAATCTCATATTTTTTATTTCTTGTGGTGGTAGCAAATTTAATGTAGATCACTTTAAAAAAAGTTTACTTGATTATCACTGAGCCTTTTAGAAATATGCTCGTTTTTGTAAGATATGTTCGCCTACAAAAAACTAAAAATAAGAGGATTAAGAATAAGAGGATTTTATGTAGTGGTAACATATTTTTTTCTGAAATCAGCACAGTTTACTTAACAGTACTGAGTTTTTTCATATGATTATCATTAAAAATGGCTAAGTTAGGAATTTTGTTCATTTACAGTGCACATTCGTCTCAAGGACTCGGGAAGCAGAAAAAATTCATATTTAAATTGACTATAAAATCAAAACTATTAGAGATAAAGAGATAACATTTGGTATTTTTTCATATATTTGAATATAGACGAGAATCCCCAAGTTTCTTCAAAATCTGAGATGGTGGGTGTCATGGCCTGGATGATTTGATGTGGAATGACCCAAATGTTTTATTCTAATATTCCGAACATTTGTACCCTGATAATCTGAAAATTGCTAAAAGCATTCTAAATTTCATACAATATAGGCTAATTTGTTTATTTTTCTGGATTGGGTTTTCTTATTTAAACATGAATTGGAAGGTATACTAGGTAGCTCTCAGGTAAATTCACAACTTTCAGACAACCATCAATTCTTATATTTTCATATTTGAGGAATAGTTTCTGAAACTTCTGTATCACTCTTACTGCTTGGGGTGGATTTTAGCGTTAATTAAATTAATTAGGTACTCCTTTAAAAACATTGGTTTTGGTAAAATTCAAGGGGTTTCGACATAATTGTTTCAACTTTCCCCATGTATGTGCCCTATGATTTTGATTATTTTTATTTTGCTCATTAAGGCCGATTTCACTGTTATGTTTTTTAAGCATTAAATTATTTTTATATCAACAGAGTCTTCACCTGTTTCTAACTGGGTTTTTGGAGAGTGTTTTATTGTGAGAATGAGCAGGATGTTTGGTGTCCAGCCGATGGAAGTGTACGTCGACGACGAAGCCAAACTGACGCTCCACGGTCTCCAGCAGCACTACGTCAAACTCAAGGAGAACGAGAAGAACAAAAAACTGTTTGAACTTTTAGATATACTTGAGTTCAATCAGGTGAGTTCATTATAAGAGATTACTTGAAATATCAAATTTCATAGGAACTTATAGGTGTATATTATTCCAGACAGTTAGGCTTGTATAAAATCACAATATTTAATCTCTTAATGATTAACAATATACATGCCTTTCCATAATCCAAATATTAATATAAGTTTTCCATAATCCAAATATTTGTGTTGTTTAAAACGTGTGAAAGCAATATTGATTTTAGATAGGTTAGCACACAGATTGTCAGAACGTAAAGAGATATGTGTCCCTTCAGAATGGAAGTATAAACCACTTTGCACAACTACGGATCGGGACAATTTGTTAACCCTTTCGCCGCCAGATTTTTGTCTTATATATATTTGAAAACCGCCGAGGTAATTTTGTACATATACGCAATGTTTTTATAAAACGGCTGTAACTTTTTTATTTTTGCAAATATTTTGATAATACTTTTTTCTCTAGATTTGTAATAAAATTGCCTTCATAAAAATATAATATTTATGAGGGTGTGAATGAATTTTTTTTATGTACCAATTGTAAATATAAAAAAAAAAAAATTAAACAAATTTTTTTTGTAGTAAAACCAAGATAACTACCATGAATAAAAATCTGTCACCAATATTAGTGTTATTTTTTATTAGTACACACATTTGTTAGTAAGCATGCAAAATTTGAAAATCCTACCTTGAAAAATAAGCTCCTTTTTAGGTTTTGAAATCAATTGTCTCCGGAGCGTTTTTAAGAGCGTGTTTATGTAATTTTGTACATATACGCAATGTTTTTAAAAAACGGCTGTAACTTTTTTATTTTTGCAAATATTTTGATAATACTTTTTTCTCTAGATTTGTAATAAAATTGCCTTCATAAAAATATAATATTTATGAGGGTTTGAATGGATTTTTGTTATGTTACCAATTGTAAATATAAAAAAAAGTAAACCAAAATTTTGTAGTAAGACCAAGATAACTACCATGAATAAAAAATCTGTCACCAATATTAGTGTTATTTTGTATTAGTACACACATTTATTAGTAAGCATGCAAAATTTGAAAATCCTACCTTGAAAAATAAGCTCCTTTTTAGTTTTTGAAATCAATTGTCTCCGGAGCGTTATTATGTCTTCATGTCACTCAAATGCACTATATAAAATCTGATACCAAATCTTCACAAGAAAAGGAAAGTAGCCTACAGTTTTTCTTTATGTCCAAAAAAAACAAAGATAATACAAAACCATTTACAACACAAAACTATATAAGTACATGATACACTTAGCCTAAAAAAGTAAAATGGTCTAACACCTATGTTGGCTGAAACACACAGCGTGTACACCTTTCTGGCACCTGGTGCACACGGTTCGAGATTTTTTTCTTTTTCCACCTGCTGCAATACTGATAGGGCTACATACACAACAGTTTCTCTCTTTCTTATCAGGTAAGGTTTCCATGCCAAACTGGTAATTTTGCCGCTGATTGTCTCCTCCTGCCATCCGCAAATTGTCTCCTCCCGCCAACTGATACTTATGGTCAAGCCACTCTTTTGACAAACTGTCAATTATAGATAATGTGAACTGAAACTGTAAAAAATAAATAAAAATAATCAATAGGCCTAGCAGTACCATCAGGGCAGTGTTTTGGGCCAGGAATTTCATCGTACAAGAAGGAATGAGGGAAAGAATCAGTTCCTTCCTCGACAGTGTCCCAGATTATGGGCTCCTTGGGAGGTTTCTCTTGAGGCACATTAGGCCTAGGTTCATCATCTAAGTTACCTAAATTTTCATTATCTATTGGTGCTGTATTAGCAGCAGGAGCAGTACTTTTTTTAGGTCTACCTCTAGGTCGCTTTGGGCCAGTACTAGGCTTAGGCCTAGGTACAAACTGACTACAAGTAGGAAGGTTTCGGTCAATCTCTTCCTCAGAACTGTGTACATCTGTAGAAGGTACATAGTCAGGGTCTTCATCTGTGTCATCCCCAAATAATTCAGGGAGAGAATCATCTGATTCATCCAAATCATAATCAGAACACGATTCCGGTGGTTCTGGAGACGACGAATCAATTTCATTTACAAAACCATCACTCAACTCACCATCGTCAAATTGCACACCACTTTCTGTCAAGTTATTAAATATTGTGTCTTCACTCACTGGCGACTTATTTCTACTACGTTTACTCATATTTACCCACTAAAAACACATCAGAACAACTTATAGGCACAAGAAGTAACGTAAACACGAACGATCACTTGTTTACAAACAACAGACGACGCCACCTCGGGAAATCTCGTCGTCACGAGAAAAAAAACACGAACAAAGGCAGTCAAAGCTTATGCTACATGAAGCCCAGATGATGCCGATTCGATTGGTGTGTTATTTATGGCTTTTGGACGTATAGGTGGCCAGTAAACAAACATTTAGCAGACGTCCGATATATCGGACCGTGGCGATTTTCGCGATAGCGCCACGGTCCGATATATCGGACCGCGGCGACGAAAGGGTTAACCCATTGGCTCACAACCCCGAGTATACTCGTGGCCGCCGAAAGTAACCCGGACGTGCAACCCCGAGTATTCTCGGGATAGCACATAAAAAAAAAGTATTTTAAATTTTTTCTTTTTGTTTATGTGTTGTTTTAATTTGTTTTCATTTTTTGTTTGTATGTATTTTTTATGCATATGCCCGTACTTGGGGAAACTTAGTCAAATTTAGGAAAAATATGATTTTGGAAAATATGTTATATCTAGGTCAAATATAAATGTATCACTAACATTTTTTATTTTCATGTAAAAAAATAAATAACCTACAAGTACATAATAGTTGTTGGGCTGAAACGTTATTTTTTTGTTTTTTACACGTAACTCCTTTTAAAATTGATGTTTTTTATAAACTATATATATATATATAATATTTACCATGCATAAATGCTGTCAAAAGTATCTTCTTCTTGTAGATAATTTATTTCTCTAAAGATTAGTGCAAAAATTAAGTAAATTGAGCAATAATAGTTGCTATAGTGACAGTTTTAATAAAAGTCTACATTTATATAATTTTTCTTAGGAAACTGAACGGTTTGTCAGGTGGCAAATTTCAGGTAAGCCAATGGGTTAAAGACCTTGACCGTTAATATCGGTACAGGAGGAGTACTGTTTTTAAAAGACGTTTTGGTGTATTATTGATAGTTTACTGGAATTTACTGTGTTAACCAGCATTATTAAAGCCTATTTAAATTTTTATTTTCAATAATACTGTAATCATCAAAAGGCATAATGGCCAGATGGTTTTTTTTTTTTTTTTAGTAGGCTTAACCCTAATTTTGGAAATGTTATTTAGTTCAAAATCCAGATGCTTTAGGAATCAGTTCATTGCTGCAATACCAACTCGCACAATATGAACTAATAAAGAGTACCTCTTGGTATATTGAATCAGCCAGCTTTGTGTATTTAATATTTAAACTAAGAATGGAGGGAAACTTGATGGCTTTGTAATACTGGGTGGTGGCGCAGGTGGTCATCTTCGTTAAGTCTGTGCAGCGTTGCATGGCGCTGGCGCAACTCCTCTCCGAGCAGAACTTCCCCGCAGTCGCCATCCACCGCGGCATGATCCAGGAGGAGCGGCTCAAGAAATACCAGGAGTTTAAGGACTTCCAGAAGGTGAGCGCTTCCACTTTGCAGAAAATGCACCTATTCTTGTCGATGATATGTAAAAAAAGTTTGACATTCCGAATTCCATCAAATGGGTATAAAAATAGGCTAATTACAAATAATTTAAATGTTCGTACAATATTTTCTCTTCCCTATTGAAAACTATCGGGAAATATTTGACTCCCCAGGGTCCCCACCTAACCGTGAAACCTTGAATAAGCCGTGAATTTTGTATACCGTGAAAAAAGTAAAACTAATTTTGTTTGTATTGAAATTAAACTTATAAATGTAACATTTTGTTGAATTATTAATGTTATTATTTATTTTATTTTGACCTTTATTTAACCATGAATTGATAATGATTTAAATGAAAAAAAATATATAGGCTTACACTGTTTTCAACAATCATAACAAACAAAAGACACGTATTACAAATATATATTCATACAAAGATTTTGGATTAGTTTATTAAAACCCGAACATTTGATCAAGAAAGTGATTTTTTGACCCTGACCCAAACACTCCCTGTGCCCCTCTCTTACTTAACTCATAGGTATCCATAAATAACCCACCTGTCAATGTCTCCTTTCACATGAGCTAAAAATACATTTTAAGCTTATTTTTCTTTATTTCAGTCCCTTATTTTTTTAAACATTGGTTAGCGGCGTAAACGTGGGTAAATGGGGGGGTAACTAAGCATTTTCAACTATTTGAGGTAAACGGCGGGGGTAGCCAACTACTCGACTCGATTTTTGACTAGTCTCTAATACTCGCTCGGCCTTCGACTATTAGAAAATACTCGACAGGTACTCAAGTACTCGCCCACTCCTAAAAGCATATCAAACTTGAAAAACAATAAAAAAAATCTTATACCAGAAAATATCACAGTTGTTTTCAGATACGGAAATTTACAACAGAATTATTTAGTAAGTTGTTAATACGGTGAATACCGCGTCTACCTACTTGCAGATTGCAGCTGTGCGGATGATTTAGGCCTGGTTCTGGTTTCCGTTTCCATGGTGCAAAGTAACTCGGGCGACAGTTCTCAAGTTGCTGGTGATTTTATTACTGTCAACTGACTGTTGACTGGCACTTGTGTAAGACAGTTTATACGTCTTCTTTACTGTATGTCAGTTGCCTATTGTTTTGTATTAGTCTGTGTAAACAAGCTGCAGTAGACAGCTACTTTAACTGTATAACTGTTGCATCACTGTGTCAGTAACTCGCGCATTCTGTGTACACAGTGCGTAGTCAGCGTTGCCAATTCTAGGGTAATTACCCTTGTCGGTGATAATTTGGAACTTCGAAGGTATAAAGGGGTAATTTTACTAAAGCCTTTAAAAGTATAACAATTTGTATTATACTATGTTTTATACTTCTTATTATAATCAATGTTGTTTATTTATGATTAAATTACTAAATTTCTCTACTTCATTGACCCTTTCGATTTTCGTTACTCTGACGAATACTCAGAACCCCTTAACAGAAATGAAGCTTCAGTAAGGACTACATGTAGAGTGATCGTCTCATGTTAAAAATATGGAAGAGCCACGGGAGTGGCAGGACGACAAAAAGTCCGCTAAGTTTCAGTAATGTCTGCTAGTTTTAACTTCAACCAGACAATAAATAAGGAAGATAGAAAATGGGGATTATTTTCACCTGTCTCCGCCTACCTAATCCTAGCCGTTGATGGACTGAAAGATAGATAGCGTTAGCTGTTTTATAATTGGTGTTTATGGCTGTAAACGAAATTTCATCAGCTGTTAGTCATTTATATACTGTGATTTGTTAAAAAGCAAAAGACATTCTGAGATAAATCCATTATATCTCGCATGAAAAAATTGAGACTCAAAACTGGCTGGCGTGTGTGGTGTAACTTCTATTTTCATTCTTTATTCTAAACTTAAAACATTAATTATACATCAGTGACTATTAGCGGCTCCCTCAAACCTATCAAATTCCAAGCACATTTCCTTTGTTTCATTACTTAAATATTGGAGTTCGATTTCGAGGGTATTTGAGGGTAATTTTGACGAGGATCGAGGGTAATTCGGTAAAAAATAATTGGCAACACTGAGCGAAGTAGAACCGCTAGCATCAGCAACCGATAACCGGTTGACCGATGACTCACGACGACAATAAAACAAAGGTACTCAAATAGAGTTCTTATTTTTTAAATGTTCACTTTTATGGTATTTACTGTGACATCGTAATTGGAATGCGGGAAAGTTTTAACTAGTATTTGACCGATGCGCCGCGTCTGCGTTGTTGTTTTACGACCGGTATAGGTTAAGTTTTTTAATATGTCTACCGTGAAATTGACAATTTTTATACCTTTAAAACCGTGAAAAACCCGTGAATTTGATTATTAAGTTTGAGTCGGAACCCTGCTCACAAATAACAGATTTAGAGTGAATAATTATTTGTATACATGGTTCACACTTTCTGGAAGGTAAGGGGAAAAGTTGGAAGAATGCCAAAAAGTCAGGAGAAATTAGGGGTCTGCGGTGCACCGAAAAATCTGTACTGGTTCGGTACATAACGAATAACTGAATTCTGTTCGGTACCACTAACGGCGCCGGTACTAAGTCGGTACGGTACAGCCTAGAACTACAAAAAATCAGTATTCACTGTTTATCAACCACATTTTTCCTTCAGTTTTATTCATAACATCTTTTTCGTCAGTTGACATTCTATTGACACGCCTTTTCACACGACAGCAACTTTCAACTTTGACCGGCATTCATTCGCGAGTTTATAGGTTCACGATCGGATCACGAATGATGACGAGATGCCTTTACAGCATTGATAAAGCCGCCTCCACAGACTGGCCGAGTGTTTCGTTGAGTTACGTACGACTCGGCGAGTAATGTAATAATGTACATAAACATCGAGACTAACAGAGGTTAATAACAACAAACTACTATACGCATTTACAATGTTACGCTCGTCTTTGCTCGCCTAGACTTGGCGAGTGTATAGAGGCGGTACAAACTTAACAAAAACCTACAACCGAATTTGTATGACATTTAATCATTTTTAAATCAAACTGAGGGATAAACACATGAATATCTGTTTGTTTTTATATCAACAAACTTATAACACCGTTTTGTATTGTATATTGCTGATTATATAACGGCCCCTTAACCTCAAATGAGTACTTGATACTACTTAAAATCGCCAAACATTTGGCAAACACATTCAGATCTACAATCTTGTGTTACAGAGAGTAATAACATGCAGAAGGTTGACACTTATTTTGATATGCAAACGTAATATCATGAACATCAATTAAAAAATACAAATCGGGCTTGTCATATCATTTTCCTAATAGGCATTATGACACTTCCTAACGTTTTATGGATAGAAATTAAACCAACCGAAAGAAACTGTTTGAACTCTATATTACATATGCCGTGAACGGTTTAGAAGAGTGTTTAGGTTAAATATTAGTTTCATCGCTAAAACGTTGATTAACCCTAGGAGTGGCCAATGGCCGAGATTCGGCCCTATTTTGTAGGGGTCTGCGGGCCAGAATTTTTAAATTCGGGTCGGGTCGGGTTTTTAATTCTGGTGATCGGGTTTCGGGCCAAAATCGGGTCGGGTCAGATATTATAGGCCTGATAATAATTTGTATGAAGACATTCTTCCCGATGCTCATAACTGTTGAAATATCTTAATAGCTACGTTATGACTTTTCAATAAACCAAATCCAAATTAAAGTATACGAAGTGTATTCATGAATTTAATTTATATTCCACAATTTAGGGCCTGTCGACTGGCTTAACTGCAAGCTGCAAGAAAGAAGAAAATAAAAAGTATATGTTTCCATACAATATGTACCTCATTTATGATTTATTCCCTGCCTCCTCACCTCAGTGTATTAGTACAGTTTTACTTAAGATAAGAATGATTTGTTTATGACATAGGCTAACCGACATGATGAATTCTTCTCTATAGAGGAATCATTCAAGAAAACTGGTTGTGTAAACAGATTTATTAGAAAATTCAAAAACAGTAATTGAAACATACGTTGTTAACTGTATAATGGTATTTCTGATGTCATACAGTCACAGTGGTATGACAACCTACACACAGTGGGCTCAATAACCTACTAGAACAAATGAAAATCTAAAAACAACCGAACAATGAACAAAATAAAAAAAACCATAAACTATGTGAGTCAAACATTATCACAATTATTCAAAAAGGAACTGTTAACTAATATATTATTAAATCAATAAGAAAACAAAACAAAATTATAGGCCACGTAGGCAACAAAACATAGACTAGTTTCTTGACTAAATAAAATTAATGAGTAGAAAGTTAGGTTTAAACTAAAACAATAAAACAATAATCAATATAATATCAATATAAACCTTAATCAGCCTTAAACAACTTAAAAATGTGTATAACAAAAACCAAATAAAAATAAATCATTAACTTAATTATAAGTAGGCCCTAATTTATTATTTATCTCAACATGGGCTTTTTATCTAGAAAAGAACAAATTTCAGCTTTAAAATATTAGCCTACATCATGAACATAATCAGTACTTAATTTTATATTTAATATGCATGAACTCGAACATGATTGAAAACAGTGTGTAAACAGTTGAAAACTTGATGTAAAATACTGGGCAACATAAACAATTCAACGTATCAACATTTGTTATAAACGTTGTACTAAAAAACCGTTAAACAACCCAAAAGATTTACCATGATTTTGAGTTGCTCTAAATATAATTAGTGAACATGTTTGCCAGTGTTATATAATTTAAGTTTGTACCTTGGCCTGGACTTCTTGATTATACCTAAGCAACAATAATCACAAGGTTAACAACTTGAGCTTAACACATTTCACAGCCACAAAGTTTACAAGTTGGACTTCTTCAAATTGTGATGAAGGAATACTAACTTCTCAGCATTTTCTGGTAACAACCTTGTTCTCCTACTAGTAATGACATTTCCAGCAGTTGAAAAAACTCTTTCTGATGCCACCTCTGTAGCAGGAATGCCAAGGTATTTTCTTACCACTCCTACTAGTGCAGAATATTGCAACTTATTATCTTGCCACCAAGTAAAAGGATCATCTGATATATTGATCCTTGGTTCACTCAAATAATTCTGTAGTTGCAGTTCACCTTAAAATAAAGAAAATGAATAATATTAACTATCCAAAATAAGTCACGGTTTAGCCTAATTTTTAATGATTTTCTAACTACTTGGAAGAAGAAAGAGTATATTACTTTATGTTTATACTGACTTTGGAATTAACTCAATAAACTACACTTTTGTTAGGTATTTTGTTACTGTCAGTGTCTGTGCATTTAGTAGAATATAAACAATTTAGCCAATCCTCCATGGTAAAAATCTTGTTCAATAGGCCCTAGCAAATAGATAACTAAGCCTATTTTTGTAGTATTTATGGGAATTCTGTACTGTTAAGTAAAGAATCATAGTGAATTAAATCAAATTTCTTTTAACAATAAATAAATCACCTCCTTCCAAATAATTAATTGTAAATGTTTTACATGAAAAATCTACTTTAGGTAGTAGGTCTACTCAATTACCAAAACAAAAATACTTTGATTATGATTAATTTTAACTTAAGTTTAGCCTACCTTGGAGTTTTATTTTGCTACCAAAAGTGGGCCTATTTTCATTCTTTGAACTTTGATGAAAAGCTTGGAAAAGTGATGAAATTGGTTTCAGTTCACTCCGGCTAGTTCCTGGTTCAGACTTATCTTCTGAGATATCATGAGGAGTATCAGGTTGTTTGATGAGTTCCACTATTTCTTTTAAAAGTTGTCCATTTACTAGAGTCTTTTGATGCTCTGGCAATATGTGATTTTTGAATCGTGGATCAAGAACCATACATAGGACATCAGGTTGAGTCTCTAAGTATGATGGAAACCTTGATTTTAGTGCCTTGAGGATACTTCTGGCCAAAGTTATACCTGGTG
This sequence comes from Allygus modestus, assembly GCA_963675035.1. Taxonomy (NCBI): domain Eukaryota; kingdom Metazoa; phylum Arthropoda; class Insecta; order Hemiptera; family Cicadellidae; genus Allygus; species Allygus modestus. The sequence goes on along the minus strand of OY776112.1, from coordinate 76,949,372 downwards.
CCTTATTGTCTATACTCCCATTGATGTGGGAAGTAATTCCAAATAAGATCGGAATGATCATACTCCTTGTGGGCTTATTTTCAGATGAAACAGTAACAGTTGCATCATACACTGGTTTTAAAATCTCAACATAGGCTGATACCATCCCCCATTCTGTTGATGTTAAGTTGTCAACTTTACAATTACTGTCACTTAGCTCAATGGCCAACCCATCTTTTAAGTAGAGGAGCCTCTCCATCATCAAATACTCAGAATTCCAACGAGTCTCGACATCTTGGATTAATTCGAGTGGTTTCAGGCCAAGTAGTTTCAGACGAGCTTTTAGGCTAGCCTTAGCAGTAGAGCTATGCCTAAAGTGACCGACAATAGCCCTGCATTTTTTGCAAAGGCTGTCAAAGCCTGCATAGTCTTTTTTCATGTCAGAAATCACTAAGTTCAATGTGTGAGCAAAGCAAAATAAATGGTTCATCCTGGTACATGCTACAGCAGTTTTCATATTGCTTGCATTATCGGTTATGCAATAAATCAGTATTGTTGGCTCATTAATCGATAATCCCCATCCACTTAAATTCCTTTCCAACTCTTGGGCAATTGCCACTCCAGTGTGTGATTCAACAACATTAATACAGGACAAACATCTAGAAATAAGTTTCAGTTCCTTTGACACGTAATGGGAAGTGATGCTTAGGTAGGATTGCGTAGATTTAGATGTCCACATATCCGTTGTTATAGATATAGAGTGCAATGAAGGGATTTCCAACTCCAATTCATTTTTCAATTCCTTGACACATTTATCATACAACTCAGGAATTAACTTCCTAGAAAAGGTTGTCGAATGGGGAATATCTAGTTTTTCATCCGCAACACTTAAAACATTTTTAAAACCCTGCTCATCAACAATAGTGAAAGGCAATAAGCTATCTGCTATCCATTTTGAGATTTCATTTTTTAAAGCCAAGTTTTTGGGGTGACTGGGCCCATATTTTTCGGAGCACTTTAGGAATGGGACGATAGAACTTGAAGCAGAGCTCGGTTTCTTCACACTTTGTTTTTTTGTTCTAAGCTTAAAATCCTCCTCCTCTTTTAAAAACTTACGATATTTGAGATTATGTTTTCGTTCTAGATGTCTTCGTAAGGTTGACGTATTCCCGAACTGACACTTCAGTTCTAGTTTGCACTCATTACACTTCACAGACTTGTTATCTATTTTTTGATAATAGTCCCACAGTGGATTTTTCTTTGTAGAAGTTCGTTCACCATCACCTTTCTCTTTATCTGAGCAGATAGTTTCCCTTACAGATTCTATTTCCATTTTCCAACTCAACACTTAACTTTCAACTAATCATTTGACAGCGCCAGAATTTTATTATCACTAACCACAGCCTACTGTATTAATTTCAACTCTGTCAAGTATCAAGTACCACCGGACCAAACAAAAATATGTTGATGAAAAGATATGCATATTATGTATAGTGATGCAATTAATCAGTAGGCATTTGCATTTACGTAATCAATTATAATGCAAATTTAAATATACAATATCAGCCAACTATTCCAGTACTTTTACCGACCACTCCCGCTTTGTAAATCATGTACAGACTCCCGAGGATTTATATATTATTTCATCCTCTGGAATCTGGACATTATATGAAATTAATAATACATTTTGAACTAAAAAACTTGTCTATCGGCACGAAATACACTTTTCAAATTCCATATCTTGACTTTTAAAATAAGAATTTTATTGTTTTGTAATTTTCTTAAAACTATAACAAATATAACCTCTCTGTTGATTCACCTGCTGATGCTGAGGCAGAACCAAGGTTGCCAAAGCGTGGGTAATTACCCACTTGGTGGGTAATTCTAAGGGCCATGGGTAAAATGATGGGTAATCGCTGAAAGTGGGTAATTTACTCTAACTACCTAATCAAGTTTTATTTTGAAAAAACTTTAATTTTATTTGGCCTTTTTGGGTCATGCTAACGATCTGAAAATTGGTTTTTGGTTTGGTGCTATACCTCTACTACAATAATACTACTATTTAATAATGTTGGACCTTCAGTTTTATTTTTTTAGAGCTATGTTTACTACTATGTGTTACTCTATGTACGTGAAACTTTGTTTCGGTTGAATTTGCTCATTGCTAAAGGCGGTCCCACACTTCTCGGGAACACGCCCGAACATTCGGCCGTACTCCGAATGTTTGGGGTATTCGCGAGAAGTGTGGGAAGTACACGAACTTTTGAATAATGCGGGAACATACGGGACGGAATGTTCAGTGAACATTTGGGAGAATGTTCGGTCGAATGTTCAGGCCTGATCACGAGAAGTGTGGGACCGCCTTAATAATTTCCATAGTAATCCCTAGGCCTACCAATAATTAATTGCTTTCTAAATTGATACTTGGCCTTTGCAAATAATGAATAATAATATTAGTTTTAGTTCGTTTGGCCTAAATTAATTAATAATAATAATAATATTATTGTTAGTTTAATACTTGCGCAAATATCAATATAAACGTGCACAATTTTGCGTATTTGTTGGTTAAAACAAGTCTATAAAGTCTATTTGTTGGTGGGTAATGGTGGGGAATTTTTTCAGGAACGGTGGGTAATTTATTCAGGGACAGTGGGTAAAAGACCCAAACCGGATTGGCAACACTGTAGAACACAAAGGCGTATTCTTTTGTCACCAGTGAGCTCTGTCGCAAACAATTAGTTACCGAATGACAAAAAGGAACAATAGGAAAATAAAAGAAATAAGATCAAAATCTGTCCAATATCAAATTTTATTTATGAATTATATAAAGTACTAAAATATATTTTAATAAATTAAGAAATAAATAATAATTAATGTAACTAAACTAGTACCTCTGGATAAATAGTCTTACTTTTGACTTCGTTTTTTGGCACTGTTGCGTAAGCTTGTTTTGATGTCAGATGACTGGCTAGTGGCAATTGCTTTACTGTCTGCTGTATAATTGATCTTTAACGTTGTGAACATTCTTAAATATTTCATGAATATTTAAGTCAATTCAGTTTAACTTTATATTAATCTTTTTTAATTCTGATATGAACATTTTATTTCATCATAATAAGAGTGTTTCTTTGAAAATAAATGATTATTCTTTATTTGGCCCGACCCGATCTTGGCCCGAACAAATGTTTGACCCGACCCGATCTCTCGGGCCTTCCTTTGGCCCGACCCGACCCGAAAAACTCGGGGACCCGCAGACCCCTACTATTTTGTGCAGCCTACTGTGGCAGGGGCCGAGAATCGGCCATTTGGGACCGAAAATTTTGTAACTTAAAAAAAACACTAATAATCAACTAAAAAGTGAACAATATATATATCATTCGAAAGATAATATTCTGAACTTTCATTTTATTACATAAACAAACCCTGTAGCAGCTATACAACAATGTCACGACGATTAGAAATCAAATGAATTTTTGGCGCGATGCGATTCTAGCAGCCGATGCTAAGAAAATGTCAAAACACTACTTTTTTGAAATTATCCAGCTCGGGTAATCTTTGTCGTGGGAAGTTGCGGTTGGTACCAATGCACTGCTAAAGAGATGCGCTTTATTTTGGTATTGATGTTTTGAACGAAATATTGATTAGACAGATCATATGATTTTTTGAAAACAGGTGTTTTCTGTTTTGTTGTACAATGGCAGATGGCCGAAAAAGGGCCATCAGGAAAATCGGATTTATATCTAGTGTAAGTTATAGTAACTAGTCAAATAATATGTTATTTTGAAGAGGAAGAAATGTAGAGTAATTTAGTTTTGCCGTTGGCAGCACTGTTTTATTCTGAAAATCATCACCAAGGAATAGTTTCATTACGTCACATTTTTGCCTAATCGGCAACTGCGCAGCTGTTTGCTGTTTACGAAGTCTCAGTCAGTTTGTTTGGTTCGCTCCAAACTGTATTGTATTTGGTATCATTGTAAACAGCAGATTTCAGGCTTTCTTTTTATATCTGTCTCGATGTGTTGTGTTTTTGTTGACAATATGACATGACATTTGAAATATGCAATGTCGAAGTCCCAGTCCAAAATGGCGCGCTATGTTTGACCGCTGTCAGTTGTGCAAGATTGTTTTAGTTATTTATATAGCCGAATTTACGCAAAAATGGATTGTAGTGACATTCGGGGTGCTTTTGAATAAAGTATTAGTGACGTTGATGACGATTTAGAGGGTAATATAGGCAGTGATATTGAGATGATCGACTTTTCTGATGTTGCGTCGTAGGCCTAGGCTAATTGGATTATTTATCTGGTAGTGGTGAGTATTTATATGTATACTCCTATGTATTCTATGTATAACATGTTATATATTTCTATGTAGGGAATTGAATGTACTACAACATGATTATATTGCTTTGGGGGCAAAATATTAGACAAAAAAGTTATATACTAAATACTGTGAAATATTTTTTTTCCAAATACACAAAAATAGCAAAACATTCTTTTATTTACATTTATTTATAAGTGATAACAATTTTTTACCATCACCTTTATGACTTTTTTGGATTCCTTACTTCATTAGCTTTTCAAATATGTATATATCATTATTAGTATATACATATATTATATGACTTATTTACAACACAACCTAACACCGTACAGTTTACATATATTTCGGGTTTCCGTTTATTATTATATTACACCCCTAAAACTTACAAAACAAATTATTTCCATACCATGTTATATATTTATAAGTAGGGAATTAGATTGTTTACAAAATGTATATCATGAATTTTCCATAAAAAATCAGTAGAAAAAATTTCATCGAGGCTACTTCTGAAATTTCAAAAATAAAATTCTAATTGTTTTTCTTCTTTTCACTTTACCGAAAAAATTATCCTTCTAGATCTGTATCATTTTAGTATTTCTAGATTGCCCTGTTCTTCCTGATCAAAATGAATATAAGGTTGGCTAGGTTTACTTCTACGGTTGAATTTATACGAATTTTCAAAAAAATGTCTGCAAAATCGACAAATTTAGCCTGCCATTCCACACTTTAGCATTGGGCCACTCCTAGGGTTAATAAAAAAAATAATTTTTACACACACTTTATTAACAAATAAAAAAGGTTAGCCTACATTGGTTCATAATTTTATGGCGTATATCATAATTTTGGAAACTGCGTATTTCTTTCTCTCTGATATTCACTTTCTAGGTATACTCTTTGTATGACGATGACGTTTGGACGTAATCATCACTTCCACTGGTCGCGCGTCGTCTTTGTTGATAAAATGTTTTGAACAAGCCTTGATAGCAAGTTTTGTGATAGCCTTTATAGTTAGACTATTTGAAACAAATAATGAGTGATTGTGATTGATTCTTGATGAACCGCCATCGCCGTCGACTCCTGTTACAACGAGAGTAGGCTACAACTTTGACGTCTGATGAGTATGTGTCATCTGATTGCAATACAAATTCTTATTCTGTTGCGTTACTTGGTTATAGGATTTAAAATTTGTTGGAGGCTATAATTTATAATTCATACAACCTGTATTTAATTTGCAAATACACACACGTACCTTCCTTTCTTTTAATATTATTTTATCGTCTTACTTGTAAATAAAAGTTTATAAAGAAATAGATTTGTCTTATTTGTGTTTTATGTGACTGTTATTTGTATTATCTTGTATGAGATAAATTTTGATTATCTATATATATGAAATGTAGGTATTTGAGATAGCTTTACAATTTAAATTAACTAGGAAATTACCTAACATAACTAGTGAATATGGGGAAAATTGAATAAATGGTATCCATGGGTGATTATTACAAATACAAATAACAAAATCTTATCTTATACATGAAATAAGCCTACATAACTTAATTAATATAATTATTTAACATAAAGGGAATTATTACTCTTGGGGTTATATTATATTTGGGCTTTCTTTCTTTATTTACGTGATTTAACACATTATTATTGTTATTATGCCTATATAAATATTTGTGAACTATTACAAATTATAATCAAAAGCTTGCCTAATACATTTTTATGACTGCTAGTATGTTTTTCTTTAAAAATATTTTTTCTGTTTGGTTTCCGAATACACTTAGGCTATGATAAATTAGGGCTATTTTATTACCGTGTACTGTACCGATTTTGTAATATTTACCGTACCGAATCGTACAGACCTTAAATTTCTGGTACCGCAGACCCCTAGGGGAAATTGCTTACTATTTTATACAAGTCAGGGACAATTTTTACTTTCTCCACCTATACATAGTATCCTATACAGGGAAAGTATTGTTTTGGTCCAAATTTTCGAATTTGAGTTGTTGGTGTAGATATTAATTTTGGTACTCCGTGAACCCAAAAAAGTGATTTTTACATGGTGTCTGTCCGTCTGTCTGTCTGGATATGTACAGAGCTAGAGCCCACAACAATTGGCCAATTTTGATGAAATTTGGTTTGTAGGTACTAAACCAAGATATCTCCAGACGTTTTTTTATTAGTGAATTTCCTTTGGAAAGTGAACTATTAGCATGACCCGCACGGTGAAACTTAAGCCTGGGACCACCATAGAAGTTCCTAACGTGACCCCCTGAACACGTTTTGGGGGGTCGTTCAAAATTTTATATATATATATATGTGTGTGTGTGTGTGTGTATGCACTCTAGCGGTCACATTTTTTGTCCGATTTACTTCAAATTTGGTAGGGACATTCCTTTCTGTAATCAGTTGGACAAGTTCGTTGGGAAAAACAATCAGAAAACTCCAACCCCCTTTTTTGGGGATTTTAAATTTAGAAATTTTAGTTTTTGGGCCCAAAAAGGGTTTGAAAAGCCCCGGATGTGAAATTAACTAATGGAAAACGGTGGGAATTAGTGTGGCGAAACTTTTAAGCCCTCTCTCGTCAATCTAGCATATATATTTACCAAGTTATTAAAGAAAATGTGTATTGACCAAACACAGTACGTTGTCTTATGGGGGTTTTACTTTAGAAAAGCCTGTTATTCATTTGTTGGTGTACTTTTATCATCCCCAAAAACCTCACGCCTACTTTAAAGCCTGACTGGATCTTCTCCTAACCGTATAATGCGCAAAATTGTATTCCCAGCATTGCAGGTAAATTGAACCAGGAGCATCAAAACAGCCAAAAAATCTATATTTTCAGATTTGAATAAAAGTTGGAATAATTGTATGTTTTTAACTGATTTTGAGTTTTTATAGTTTTTTATGTGGAAATTCACTTCCCTCACGTCAGCGTGCTGCGTGCGAACTCGTTTATTTTAATTGTGAACGCAAAGCACTGTTGCGCAAAAATCAAAACGTACTAGTAAAAAAGTGCATTCCGAGTCGCGAGTCAGGGAAAATTAACTATTTTGGTTAGAGAAATCATGAACCAAATAAAAGTGTGAAGCATGTATAACGTTTTAACACACTTGCTGAATCTTAAGTTTGTAACGCCAACCGAAACCATTAAATATATGACATTAACAAATTTTGTTAATGTCATACATTCGCCAAGTGACAGCTTTTAGTTAGTATCACAGTTGTACCCTTGAAAAAGTACTTTTAGCCACTACTAATATGTTTTTTTATTTTACCTTGACGTTACCTTAACCGATATTCCTGGTCTCATTGGGTCAATCCATATGCTATCACTGATAAATAGTATCACCAGCTGAAACCCTGGGCCTCACAGACTGTTCTGAAAATAATTTTTTTTTTGTTACTACAAAAATCAACCATATAGTTCTGAAGGAGGTTAGGAGGGGGCCCACCGGTTGATCGACATGTTAGTTGGTCTAAGGGACAGTTGGTAGGGTTTAAAAAAATAAATATTAATAATTAAATAAAGTACTGAAACGCACTGAACGACATGTTAGTTGCTCACAGGGACAGTTAGTAGGGTTTTAGAAAATAAGTATAAATAATTAAATAAAATCCTGAAACCCACTGATCGACATCTTAGTTGCTTGCATGGACAGTTGGTAGGGTTTCAAATAAATAAATGTAATAACAGATGGGCTACTTGCACGATGTACCAGTTGCTCGCGCCCCCTACTCCTTGTCTCGAAGAGAGGGGAGAGGCGGATTTACGCGCGGATTTAAGGAACAGTCCACTTCCATTCATAGCTGTAGGTGCGCCCAAGTAGCGGAGTAACGTAGCGTGGAGCTGATCTCACTGAGCAGAGATACCAACACTTACATCCAAAATTTCCCGTATGATATCAATTTACCCGTTAATGTGACTGTATTTATATGACACAAAATAGAAATAGGAACGAAATGGTGTAAATTATTTTATACCCATAATATGTTATGATTGTATCAAATATGATCTATATATATGTATATATCTTATACATACGTTAAGGAGTAATTTTATAGACAATGCCTCCGTTATTTATAAATATATAATAACGATTGATGTTTTCCCTGATTCGTAGCCACGGCTGGAGTTAGTCATAGGCTACATAGGTAATTGCTTAGGGGTCCGATCCACAAATTGGCCCGTACTACACATAAATCATAAAAACCTAAAACCATATTCCAAAAAAAATAGTTAACCTTGGCGGTGGACAGCAAGGGGCCGCACCACATGGTGTCTACATACCCTAAATCTGGTTCTGAACGTAGCTGGGCATAAAGGGTTTCGTCAGTTACGTTCTGAAGGACACTGCCTCCCCCCCCTAGGCTACATAGATAATTGCTTAGGGGCCCGATCCAAAAAGTGGCCCGTATTAAACATAAATCATAAAAACCTAAAACCATACTCCAAAAATTTAGTTAACCTTGGCGGTGGACAGCAAGGGGCTGCACCACATGGTGTCTACATACCCTAAATCTGGTTCTGAACGTAGCTGGGCATAAAGGGTTTCGTCAGTTACGTTCTGAAGGGTACTGTCTCCCCCCTAGGCTACATAGATAATTGCGTAGGGGCCCGATCCACAAAGTGGCCCGTATTACACATAAATCATAAAAACCTAAAACCATACTCCAAAAATTTAGTTAACCTTGGCGGTGGACAGCAAGGGGCCGCACCACATGGTGTCTACAAACCCTAAATCTGGTTCTGAACGTAGCTGGGCATAAAGGGTTTCGTCAGTTACGTTCTGAAGGGTACTGCATCCCCCCCAGTTCAATATCAATCTGTCTATGCTATACTCTAATATGAATAAGGTTATAGCTTGCTTGTAAATTTTAGTTTTTTAAACTGCTTCAGTGTCCTAAAGTCCTAAAGTGTAGGAAATATCAAACTTCGAGGATAAAAATAAATTCCAGGCAGGTGTCATTCTCTTGATAAACTCGAGTAATGTAATAAAAGTAATAATAAAACTAAAATATGTAAATATACCTTATGGATTTTAAAATCAAAACTAAAGAATCATAACGGTCAGTCGTAACTCTGAGGTTTAATCAATCAGTGTATTGTAAAAACTATTGAATGAAGAATAAATATAAAGCGGTACGAAATGAATAAAAGGGATATTGAGCTATAATAACAACTGGAGTTACCTCAAACGTGCATAAAAAAGACAAATATAAGCTAAGCAAATGTTCTCGCCATTAGGAGGACGTGGTGTAACATTAGGGGCCTACTCCATTCATAAAAACAAACTGCTGTCTGACAAGGAAGAGCAAAGCAAGGGGAGTCGCCATACATTACCGAACCCCAACGCGAAAATCATCGCGAACATTTATTTGATGTGTCGCCAGAAAACCGACTTCAGGTAGTTCGCCCCGAACCAATTTTTGTTCGCTCAGAAGTTCGCGTTGGATTTCGGAGTCCACCTTACACTAACGAACGTTCGCGCGATGGTTCGCTTCGGGGTTCGGTTCGGCGTAATGTTCGCTGGCGGGCTTACATCGAACAAGACTTTGGACCGAGCACCGAGCGCTCTCGAGGCGGTGTTTTGAGGAAAGATCAAAGAAAGATCGGTCCGATGTCTTGTTCGGGGTTCGGAAGTGTGTGGTGCCTCCTCCATACGCTGCTCCGAGCGCCGTCACGAGCCCCTCGGCTAGCAGTCACCCTAGGTGAGGGTTGCAGTCTTGACTGTTGTCATTTTAGTTTCAGTTCATTAGTTTGTGTAACGTAGTTTGAACGATGGAGTGGTCTGAGGTAAACACTTTGTTGTTTATTTCCGAGTACAAAAATCGGTAAGTTTTGTGGGACTTTTCCCATCCTCTTAACTACCACAAAGTGAAAAGGAATGACGCTTGGAGAGAAGTGGGAAAAATCGTATGGTGGTGAGTGAAATGGGTGAATGGGTAACTGGGTGAAGTGGGGTAAATCTACTCACAAGTATTCGGCCGACCTGCACAACAGCAACTACAAAATCGTCCCCACCGTTTTTACCCCGCTCGTCTGTCCAATCCGATGTCTTGTTTGGGGTCTTGATCGGGAAGAAGTTCGGACTGAATTTAGCTACCTTCGTGCTCTCTGCTCCCTGTTCGAACCGGTGTCTTGTTCGGGTAAAAGTCCGGTAGTGTATGGCCTCCTTAAGTTGACCAGACGTCCCGTTTTCAACGGGACAGTCCCCTTTTTTGTGATTTGTCCCGTTGTCCCGACCAACGCTCTCGGGGCTTTAATTATTTTACCTCCTCTACTTCGGTTCTGTCGTTCTTTCACCTTTTCCATACTAAATTAAAATATAGTAAATATTTTAGAGCATTGAGTTCATCCCAAATTTCATGTTCCAAAGCAATCGCGCTTAGCAGTTTCCGGCGTTGCTCGTGCACGATTGGACTTTTTGGACAACTCCAACTCCGGCATCCCATCCGATGCGACCAGACAACGACGGCTGGACGGCTGTCAACGGAATGATCGGTTTCCATCGGCCGTTTTTGGAATTAATAAAAGAGAAACTAAATATTTTAGGAAATATTTCTTCATCAGAAAAGTTGAAAATTAAGCATAATAATAGCTAAACTTAGGCTGTGTTTATGTTTTTGCCTTAAAACAAAACTTGACTTATCTTTTGTTAACAAATGTAACATTTTACTTACATTTGTGAAATAATTTGGTTTATTCCCAACATTGCCTTATTAGGCTATGTCGTTGCCAATTTGAAAGCTTAGTAAATAAAATACTACTACAGAAGAATAAGTTTGGCTATGATTTCTTTGATTACATCCCTTTGTTTACTCTGGTTTCCTAACCCCAAAACAAACTACTATAGGCCCATATCCAAGTACAAATTAAAAGTAACAGTTTTAATAGTGAAGTAGAATAAGAGTGGCCATGATTTCTTTGATTCTATCATATTTTTTCTCTAGCTTTCTAACCCCAAAACAAACTACTGTATCCAAGTACAAATTAAAAGTAACAGTTTTAACAGTGAGTTTTAATAGTCACACAGCTTAAAAAACTACTCTTAAAGTTCCTCAAAACAGACAAAACCCCACCATTTTGCTCCTCATTTTCCAAGATTTTTCACCGGACCCCCCTTCCCACTCTCCCCGGTTCCATCCATCGCGCATTCATAGAATCCAAATCTGGTCACCTTTTTACCGATATCCCTCGCCGTCCTTTTATCCATTGTTAGGCGGAGATTTACAGTAAAATTAAATGTCATAATAATTTATATTTGGAGTATAAATATTAATAGTACTCTCATATCGCTGTTTATTTGATCTTTACTTTTCACTTTGAGTACAATGGGAAAAGTAAAACAATACAAAAATATCAATATAAATAATCGCTATCATCAGTTGGATATAGTACAACCAAGTATATTTTTCTGAGGAAAGATCAATTCTGTGATGATATTATCTTCTTGTATTTTAGCGATTTAAAAAAGTGCTTGGTACCCTATTTCAGTGGATTGCTAATTGTTATATTGTTTTAAAAACCTTTATGATACACTCTTTTTACCGATAAATCGGAGTGACGTGCAGCCGACCGGCCTGAGCGTAATCTAATTTTGTAAAAGGTAATACAAAACCAGCAACATTATGATATAATATTATATGTATTTGTATGTAAACCAAATATAACTATGCAGATACAATATTTAATGCATTGAATAATATTAGCACATATTTGTGTCAAGGAGGAGTTAACTATTAGTCTACATACAATAATAATTGACGTATTCAATTATTTGGTAGATAATTAAGTTCTTAGAGCTGCAAGATTGGGGGGGGGCGGGGGCGCATTTTTCGGCTCTGGCACCCACGCTGACCGGACTCTGCGCACGCCTATGCTGTCAAAGTAATACTCATGTTGTACATGATTATAACATGTGGTTTCCTGAGAGCAGAGATTAAAAGATTTGAGGGAAGATTACATAAATAGAGTAGTAAAATAAATCAAAGGGACATTGACCTTAAAAATTACCAATTTACAAATGTAACAACTTCAAGCAAGGATGCGTTCCATTGTACCATACACGTTTTACGGCCGCTTTCCCCATCCACAGTCGTTTAAACCTATGTAAAAGATATTAAGACTTCCCCAAATTGTAGCATATTACTACTATGCACATCCAGCACTCCATTTCCCACTAGGCCAAGTAAATATGCAGTTACCGAGAACGCCAAATTATAAGAGGTGCAAATACAAAAACAACACGTTGACTAAACTGTCCCTGTTTCTAGAGCAACTAGAGGCACCACATGTACAAAGTCTCCACTTCAGGAGGTTCGCGCCTCTTTTTAGCTGCTAGTTTGTGCAGCGAACTGTTCAATGGGCGCGGTCATCTTTTGAAATCACAACTAACCAATACAAATTATGCCGTATGGTGTTGTACTGCGTAGTTGGACGTAGTTCTCCAAAGCGCCAAAAGGTAGGAGCACAATTCAGAGAGTAAGGTGAGGTAGCAATCGTTGCCGTCGGAACTGCCTTATACGCCGCAACATCGGGGAAATTTCGTTACAAGGTTCAGCAAATTTCTTACCGCACCTGCGTCCTGCGTGGTCCCGTGGTCCCGCCGGTCAAACATTGAGTTGGTGGGGCTACACACTTCCACTACAAGCCTCCGCCTCGCCCCTCTTTTGGAAGGCAGAGTGGGGGGCGCGAGCAACAGGTACATCTAGCAAGTATCCAATCTGTTTTTACATTTATTTATTTAAAACCCTACCAACTGTCCATGCGAGCAACTAAGATGTCGATCAGTGGGTTTCAGGACTTGATTTAATTATTTATACTTATTTTCTAAAACCCTACCAACTGTCCCTATGAGCAACTAACATGTCGTTCAGTGCGTTTCAGTACTTTATTTAATTATTAATATTTATTTTTTTAAACCCTACCAACTGTTCCTGCGACCAAATAACTTATCGTTCAACAGGTAGGCACCCGGTTAGGAAGTAGGCTTCATATCTGTCAAGCTATATTTTGCATATAAATCATACAAGTTTTCTTTAAAGGTTGCTTTTACATCGGTCCAACTATAAATAGTGATTGTGTACATAGTACTAAATAGTTTTTCTAATTGAACCTTACTTTACACAGCGTATTCTGGTAGCCACAAACTTGTTTGGTCGAGGGATGGACATTGAGAGAGTCAACATCGTGTTCAACTACGACATGCCTGAGGACACAGACACCTACCTGCACAGGGTGGCCCGAGCTGGCAGGTTTGGAACTAAGGTAGGTTCAGTTTGTGCTAGCTGTATACGTTTTAGCATACAGGCCTATAAGGTAATTTACTTAAAGTACTTAATACTACAATCTGGGCGAGTAGTAGTTCTTTAAAAAGTAAAAAATAATTATTGAAAAGAATGTTTTACATATTAAACTTTAATTCCAATCATAACATTTTACTGAATTATTAATGTTTTTATTTATTTTATTTTAACCTTTATTTTACCATGAACGAATAATGATTTAAATGAGAACAAAAAAAAATATTTATATACTGTTTTCATCAACCATAACAAACAGAAGACAAATATTACAAGTATATATCCATACATTATATGTTGGGTTAGTTTATCAAAACCAGAACTTTGTAATAAAAAAGTGATTACAAATGTTTAATTTCTCTAGACTGATAAGAATGAACAGTTAGTCGTGGGGAGGTTGGGCTTATAGTAATTTTGTGCACACTGTGTGTGTGAGTAGAGAGCAATAACCCTCTTACTTATCTTTCTTCACAGGTATCCATAAATAACTCACCTGTCATTGTCTCCTTTCATATGAGCTAAAAATAGACTTAGGGCTTATTAGCGAATTTTCCCCTAGGGAAGAAGCTATTACCGTGGTAAGACCATGATAATTTTTTGTTTTGAGGCCCCCAGATGTCAAAAACACCATTCGTTGAAATTCATTTCAGTTCATTTATTTATGGTTTACACCAATAATGCATACAAGTACAAGATTGCAGAAATACAGAATAGTAAATGTGAAAATGTTGGACTAATGGTACAACTAATGTAAATATAACAAAAGTAACAAAAAATGGTCCATATACATAGTAACATACAATAAAAAGTAATGAAAACAACGCAACAATGAAAGAGTTCAAAAACTTAACAAACTTACACAATAATGTAGCATACAAATAAGCAACAACACAATGGTATGAAAACTGATGTCTGAATATATAAGAAACAATGTAACAATAAAATATGTAATTTGCAATTGTCTCATATATATATGTCCGTAGGCACGATAACTTTCGTAATAATGTCCGATTTTGGTTAAATTTGGTGTAAACGTGTAATGCAGCATCTATTTTCATGAGTTCGAGAACCAGATAGGTCGTTCTATTTTGAGGGTTTTTTACCCCAAAAATGGGGTTTTTTAACTTTTTACATATGTTTTTTAAACCTAAATTTTGGTTTACGCAATTAAACTCAGCTTAAACAAAACAAATTTGGTATTTTGGTCATCGCTTTACGTCAGTTGGTTACCAAGATGTTGAAAGTGCTAAACACAGTACGTTGTCCAATATTAATTTTATGGAGAGTAAGTAAAATGTTATATATAAAACTCAAATACCACTGACTGACTCATTCACTCATCACTAAATCTTAAAAACCACAGAACGGATCGCAATGAAATTTGTAACATACCTTCCTCTTGGGTCTTACGTGCTCACTAAGAAAGGGTTTTAAGAAATTCCCATAGGGCTCCGCCCCACGGTGAGTCTAAGTTCCAATCCTGTGTTATTCTTAGTTAGTAGTTCCACGGGATAACCGCATATTACAGCGCACACAACTGTCATAGTTTTTATAAATTCTTGGGCGAAGCCCGCGGGAACAGCTAGAGAACATTTATTAATGAAACTTGGTATTAGGCTTTATATGGTTGGGGTTTACTGCAATTTGCATACAAAACCCATTTTTGTGGTGGTCCCCATGCATAAGCTGCATACTCAGCAGCTATAATGTTATTCTTATCGTAAAAAGAAACATGTGATATCTTGCTTGTTTATGAATATAAATTGGTAAATCTTGGAATGTTGCTTAATCTAGGGGTGATTCATTGGTATTTAAAACCCCGATTTTTAGGAGTGTGCGAGTAGTGATTTTTTTAATCGAGTCGAGTCGTGCCAATTATTATCGAGTTTCGAGTATTTTCGAGCGAGTATTTGCCATCAGTTGGTAGTTTAAAATAGTGTAATGGGATTTGGATACCACCCTAGATTTGATAATCTAAACATGGTTTCTAACTAATACATGAGTAGCAATACAAAGTATTGGCCAGTACAATCAAACTGGATTACATATTGATAAAAAAAAGGGGTTTGACATTCGTTTCCGGCTGATGCAACAGGACCCGGTTGTCTTTTGGCCAATTTCACCTGGTCCAGACATTGCTTATAGTCAATATTAAATTACGAAATCGTTAGTTACGGCCGAAATTACGCGGTCCGATCGTCATTTTTGGCCGATTTTACGCGATGCGTTCGCCTTTTGCGGCCGTTACTACGCGTTTTGGCTGGTCGCATTCGTTCGCGGTCGTCATTTTCGGCCGATTTTAGTGATGTAATTGTTTTTTGCGGCCGTTGCTACGCGTTTTGGCCGGTCGCAATCTTTAGCGATCATCCGGAAATCGGCGGGAAATATTCGCTCGAACTTTCGAGTAGTTTTGAGTCGAGTTCGAGTATTAAAATACTCCGCCGAAAACTCGGAAGTTTCGAGTACTCGCACACCCTTACCGATTTTTGTGGTCCTCGATGCATGCTGCAAACCTGCATTCTCAGTCCTAATGTTTTTCTTATAGAGAATAAATCAAATGTAATTTCTCGCTTATTTATGAATATGCTTTGATGAAAGTTGATAAAGTGGCTTCATGACATGGTAGTTCGCTGCCATTTGAAATTCGCTGTGTATGCAGGTTTGCTGCAACGGGGGTATTTTTCTTTATTTCAGTCACTTATTTTGTAAAATATTGGTTAGCGGCTTAAATGTGGGTACTCGGCGGGAGTACCATGCCATTTCAACTACTGAACTCAAATTTTCGAGTAGAGTCTCATACTCGCTCGGCCTTCGAGTATTAGAAAATACTCGACAGGTACTCGAGCACTCGCCCACCTCTACTACAATCCAGTAACGAGGAAGATGTACACAAATGTGTACAATAGCAGGAAAGACAAAACAATGAATTCCTGTAAAATGAGAGAAGCCTGTAACTTAAAATTTATGAATAATACATCCAGATAACATTAAGTGTTACATTTTGTAAAGGAAAAGGTTCTCTGAAGGTACTCTCTGTGGCCTAAAATCATTATTATTGCCTTGATTTTATAATATCTATATAAAATGTATAACTTCAAGTTAACTTTGCTTTTCAGGGTTTGGCCATCACGTTCGCCAGTGATGAAAATGACGCAAAAATCTTGAACAGCGTCCAGGATAGATTTGATGTGAACATCACAGAACTCCCTGAAGAAATTGACTTGTCATCTTATAGTAAGTATTATATAGGCCGCATCCTCTGCAGTATTACTTATAATGACTTGTTGATGATGCCTCTCACCTTAAAATATCGAACACTCAAAAAATATAGAAAATTATAATCTGTACAAGTGCAATTGAAATCATAATCAAAATGTGCCCATTTTTACTCTATTTGTGAGTGATGTTGAAGGTCACCAAGTTTCTTAATCAATTAACCACCAAATACATGTCAAAAGGCAACTTTTTGGTAGATTAAAACAAGAACTTTTAACCTGTAACTACATCCATAGCCGATTTATTACTTATTACTTAATGTTGGCGACTGGTGTCATTCAAAATGTAAATAAGTAAACATGGATTTATTATTAAAACTCCTGGTTTTGTCATCCAGTACATGCATTTCAAATTTCAACCATTTAACATTTCATTGTTAACCCTTTGAGTGCTAAGCTTCTGAAAGGAGTAGTGGAATCTGTGATGTGTTATTAATTTTTTAAATGGCTTAGAACAGTTAATATTAATACAAATATGCTTCTGCTGGAAAAACGTTGCAAAACACCTGATCAGATGTGCAACTTACAAATAATCCACCCATCCTGTCAGCTTAGACCCGAGCTGTACACCGTTTGCTTAAGGTCCGCCCTTCCCTTCAATCTGAGTAAACGGCGAGAGTAGCTATACAAATTTAACTATTCGACTCGAATTTTCGATGGTTAGCGGGTAATCTGGGTAAACGGCGGGAGTATCGACGGCCTGGAATCGATAGAATCGGAATCGACTGTAGACCATCGATTCTCGATTCCGATTCTAAGCCTGAGAATCGAAAATTGGAATCGACTTATCCCTAGTTCAATCAATCAATCAATCAAAATAACTTTATTCCAAAAATGCACATAATAGTACAGAATGGCGTCAACAATATACAGTAATAAACACCTATAAACAACTACCCAACTAACCAAAACATAATTTTTACCTCAAAACTAACTTACAAACTCATTCCATTTGATCAATGTTCTAAAGATAATTAAAAAATTCTTCTGTCTTATACAGTGGTCTATTGATAAGAAATGTTTTCAGATGTTTTTTAAATAAATTAAAGCCAGCAATATTTTTAATACCTGAGGGTAATTTGTTAAAAAATTGAACTCCATTATAAGAGGGTATTTTCTTGTACATTGACAAATTATGCCTATTGTAAGCCAGCTGATTACCTTTCCTGGTTGAATAGTTATGAAAAGAATTCAATGTTGGCATTGTTCCTAATTTTGATTTAACATGAAGAATTAATTGAAAAATATATAAACTGTGCACAGTCATAATTCCTGTTTCTTTAAAGTGTTCTTTAACAGATTCTTTTGGTTTTAATTTTAACATGATACGAAGTGCTTTTTTCTGTAATATCAATATACTATTCAAATTATTAACTGATGCACTCCCATATAGGCATAACCCAAAAGAAATATGCGATTCAATCAGTGCATGGTAAATTACTTTTAAAGTTTTGAAACTGCTAAATTTATACATTTGCCTCAACACATACAGGCCTGAAGATACCTTTTTACAAACAGAATTAACATGGCAATCCCAATTAAATCTATCATCAATATTCAGTCCAAGAAACTTTACTGTTTTAACTTCACTTAATAAAATTTCATTCATGAAAATATTTGTGTTAGCTGAGCTTTGCCTTGAAAGTGAGAAATTAATAGTTAAAAGTAACACATACTTAAATGATGAATAATTTTAAGTTCACCCACAGCAAACAGATTCAGTGGGTGAATATTAAATTTTTTTATGATAGGAAAATTCATTACACACCGTAAAGGTCTGATGTTTGCCCTGGTGTATGGGACTCTTAACACTAAAACTATCGGTGCAGGCTAGGGGTGGGTGAGTAGTGTTTTTTTAAATCGAGTCGAGTAGAGCATTCAACCAAACTATGCGAGTATCGAGTCGAGTAGTTCTTTAAAAATTCAAAAAAAATATTTGATTTTTTATATAAAAAATGCTTTTTACATTTTTAAACATAAAATGTTGTTGAATTATGTTATTATTAGTGACCAAATAAAGTTCATGTTCCTTTGGAAAGTGAACTATTAGCATGACCCGCACTTTGAAACTTAAACCCGGGACCACCATAGAAGTTCCTAACGTGACCCCCTGAACACGTTTTAGGGGGTCGTTCAAAATTTTATATATGTGTGTGTGTGTGTGTGTTTGCACTCTAGCGGTCACATTTTTTGTCCGATTTACTTCAAATTTGGTAGGGACATTCCTTTCTGTAATCAGTTGGACAAGTTCGTTGGGCAAAACAATTGGAAAACTCTAAACCTCTTTTTTGGGGATCAATCTTTCAAATTTTGAGTTTTTGGGCCTAAAAAGGGTCAGAAATGCCCCGTATGTAAAATTAATGCATTTAAAAAGATGGGAATTAGTGAGGCAAAAGTTTTAAGCCCTCTCTCGTTATTCTAGCATACATATTTACCGAGTTATTAAAGAAAATGTCTATCGACTAAATACAGTACGTTGTCTTTTACACTATAAAAACCTGTTATTTCTTTGTTAGAGTACTTTTATCATCCCCAGCAACCTCACGCCTACTTTCAAGCCTGTCTGGACCTTCCCCTAACATTATAATGCACAAAATTGTATTCCCAGCTATTGTAGCATTGTATGAGTTTGCACGCAGTACGCTGATGTGTGGGAAGTAAATTTCCATATAAAAACTTATAAAACTCAAAATCAGTGTAAAAACGTACATGTATTCAAATTTTTATTGAAATCTGAAAACATTGATTTTTGGCTGTTCTGGTTTCGTTTACCTGCAAAGCTGGGAATACAATTTTGAGCATTATAATGCTAGGAGAAGGTCCAGTCTGGCTTGAAAGTAGGCGTGAGGTTGCTGGGGATGATAAAAGTACTCTAACAAAGGAGTAGCTGGCTTTTCTAGTGTAAACCCCCCAAGACAACGTACTGTGTTTAGTCGAAACACATTTTCTTTAGTAACTCGGTAATTATTTATGCTAGAATGACGAGAGAGGGCTTAAAACTTTGGCCTCACTAATTTCCATCTTATTACATGCATTAATTTTACATACAGGGCTCTCCTGACACTTTTAGGCCCAAAAACTCAAAATTTTAAAGATTAATCCCCAAAAAGGGGTTTGGAGTTTTCCGATTGTTTTGCCCAACAAACTTGTCCAACTGATTACAGAAAGAAATGTCCCTACTAAATTTGAGGTTAATCAGACAAAAAACGTGACCGCTAGAGTGCAAGCACTATATATATATAAAATTTTGAACGACCCCCCAAAACGTGTTCCGGGGGTCACGTTAGGATCTTCTAATGGTGGTCCTGGGCTTAAGTTTCACCGTGAGGGTCATGCTAATAGTTCACTTTCCAAAGGAAATTCATTAATAACGCACCTGTTGTCTAAAATCTGTTTAGCTATCATATGAGCTAAAAATAGATTTTAAGCTTATTTTTATTTAATTCAGTCACTTACTTTGTTAAACAATTGTTAGCGGCGTAAACAAGGGCAAAAGGCGGAAGTATATGCAATTTTCAACTATTAGAGGTAAACGGTAGGAGTAGCCAACTACTCGACTCGGCCTTCGAGTAGTCTTTAGTACTCGAACAAATACTCAAAACTTGAGTGCTCGCCCACCCTTAGTGGAGGCATTGGATCCCTCTCGGAAACACTGTTTGCACTACTTTGAGAGTGCTTTTGTATGCCATAAATGAAATTTGAGCCACGATGTACCACCGTGTTTAGTTGCACTAGTGCATCACAGCTGTTCTGTTCTCTTTTGCTTCAGCACCCTACTGGAGTGGTGACAGCAGAAACAGAGTTCCAAGATTCGGGACTGGGTCAGTTTGGTGCGGTTATTGAAATAATCAAATTTGAAACGGTTACATAATAAATAAAGCACTCGGAAACAAAAATAAATACACTTGGTTTATTTAAGAAAAGATATTATGGATACATTTTTGTAATGATATGTAATGTATTTTTTCAGTTGAAGGACGTTAGGATCTCAAGACAGTTTACATCAAGTATTTCTGGTAAGTAGATCTTGTGGTGTTTATGTTACTTTATGCTAAATATCCAAAGCTTTAAAAAGTAAAATTATTCTTAAAGATCTTAGCTCTGTCTTGATTTTGAATAAAATATTCATTAGTAAGTTAAAAGTATTGGAAATGGAGACCGTTCAGTCATATGCTGCATACAGAATTTTTTAAAGGGGAAAATCCCTGCTCCTCCCCCTCAGGGTTAGGTGGCAATGTATTCCAAATATGACCTCTCTTGGCCCATGTTAACTTAACCTATGTGGTGAAATAACCTAACACTACACCCAAGATTTGCACACAAATGCTAAATCAGGATTCATCAAAAAAAAAACAGAAAATGACTTTGAAAATAATTTTTTTTTTCGGATTGTGTGTTTCTGTTAATTGGTTGCTTGCTGTATGATTATTATGGTGTATGGTATCTGTCGAACATTAAAACATATTCCTGGGGGTGAGGGTTGGGAATGGACCCATTAGATATAAAACTACCAAGTTTCGTCTGTATGTTCATACACGAAGACGCATTTGGTTTAATTGTTGTTAGTGTTGCTCCTTGTACTGTTACAAAAACCACATGTAATTAACAGAAAACCCTCTAACTCTTTTTATTAAGCGAACGTTTTTAGTTTTGTTTACGGGGTTTATTAGAAAATTGTACTCTCAATGAGGCTTAAGCTGAAAATATTTAGTAAAAAAATGTGAAATGAATTTGTTTAATCATAAAGTAAGATAGACATTATAATTTATTTATTCTCTGTGGCTTAGTACCAAAATGATACCATTGATGTGATCTCAAAGCCAGGCAGATGGACAGACATCACCACAAAAACAATACTTTCTCCTTATACAGTAGATCTCCTGTAGACCAATGGTATTTAGAAGGCCGTTGAGGAAAACAAGTTTTGCTGGTTATTTAAAACTACTGTAAACAAAGGGCTTCTGATCGCTCAGATGCACTGTAGTTCACCCCCCGGCATGGAGCCGACGCCGTCAATGTCCTGGTGCAAATGCAATTATTTTTAGTGTCTCTGTATTATAGTGTTTTTTAGTAATGTGGCACTATCCTGGTCTGATATCTGCCGAACATTAAAACGTATTCCTGGGGTTGAGGGTTGGGAAGGGACCCATTATATATCAAACTAATTTTGTCGACTAGGTATATATTCAAATAATATTTGGTCGAAATTCGACCATTGGGCAGTCTCTAGTAGTTATTATCCTAGTAAAAATATAATTCATTCAAATAAGCTGTATTTATAAATGTATACATATTCTCTTAACAAGACTAAATATGTTTACTGATTTTCTGTTTAATTCTGTTTCAGAAGAGCTGCAATCCAACAATTCAAGTCATTACCATTAATATTTTGTATTAAAGTTAGTTATTCATGCTGTATGGCATTCTTAAAGTGTGACATTTCCCTATATTACAATAAAACAGTGTTTATAAATCTATTTGGGAAGTGATTTTTTTTGTTCCATGAACAAGTGATTCTGTACTATCATACACAATAAATGTTTTTTATCTTTTGTGATAGTGTTGTTATCATACTGTTCCTTTTCTCCCTTTGTTTTCTCTAATTTATGTAAAGTTCATTACAAGTTAGTATTCATAAATTATCATGAGTCAAAACTAAATTTATTTTTACTCATAATTAGTGTTGATTATTTTCATATGCATATGTGGAAAACCATCTATTTGGAGAGGAGGGTGTAAAGGCCCAAAACAATTTTGTTATGTATTTTTTAGAATAAGTTTTTATTATTTTCAAAACATTAATCATCAAAGGAGCATAAAAAAAATAACTAGGAGTTCACTCTTATCGTGTATAAGGGGTGAGCTTGCAGGTATCATAACAAACTAAAATAGATAATCCAGATCCTACATTTGGGCTACACTCATCTTGTTCTTTTGATTCTACGGACGCAAGTCAATTTTTAGTTGATTTCCAATCTTCGCAAGTTTTTTATACAAAAACGTACACGGACAAAACACATAACATCTCTTGCACACCCAGTATTTTGCTAACCATACAAACGTTCTGCATCTTCGATGGGGGTTTTCCCTAGCTTGCTGGTTGCATATTATGATTGAATGACTGAGTTGTGGTCATGTGTTCAACCAAAACACGCGACCAGCATTCTAGGGAAAATCCCTATTGAAAATGCACATGTGTGGCTTTGCGAAATATTATAGTGTAAGAGGCTATGTTGTGTGTGTGTGTATGTGTCAGTGTAAAAGACTAGACAAGGTTGGAAAGGCAGCTACAAATTGGACTTGCGTCTCCATAGGATAAAAAAAAAAACAAGATAAGTGTTGCCCAAAAGTAGGACCTGGAATATTGTTACCTCGCCCAAAAGAAAAGACGTCATTCAAAACTTGATTATTATTTTCGTACAACCCCATTTATTTGACAAACTACACATTACAATTTTGATTTGTATCTATATTTTGTTAATAGTTATTTTTGGATTACAAGTAGGCTAGGCCTACATTATGAAAATACCCCCGTCGCAGCAAACCTGCGTACCGTGAATTTCCAATAAATATTTATGTCAATATCACATTAAGCCACTGACCAAAATTCATAAGAAATATATTCACTAATAAGCGATATATAATATATGAATTATTCTTCATTAGAATAACACTGGGGATGAGTACGCTGGTTTGCTGCAACTAGGAACACAATAGGTTTTTATGCAATTATCAATAGAACTCATCTAGGTGAAGTCATACTACTAAGTTTCATCCATATACATTCATAAATAAGCGATATATATATATATATATATATAAGATTCTAATTAATCTCCATAAGAATAACATGGGGACCGAGTATGCAGGTTTGCTGCTACGGGAACCATCGGCAAAAATTTGTTTTTATGTGCAAAATACAATCAAACAACCAGATGAAGCCACATACCAAGTTTCGTAAGTATATGTTCATAAATAATTTAGATATAAAATATTTATTTTTCTCCTTAAGAATAACATTAGACAACGTACTGTGTTTAGCGCTTTTGATATCTCAGTAACCAATTGACGTAGAGCAATTATCAAAACACCAAATTTTTTCTAAGCTGAATCCAATGGTGAAAAAATTTGATTTAAATAAAAATTACATGTGAAAACCCCAAAAAACGCATTTTTGGCTTACAAAACCCCACTTCGGGTTGTGCGATTGGTCTGGTTTTCGAACTCGTTCAAATAAATGGTACTTTGCACATTTGTACCAAATTTCATTAAGATTGGACCTTTTTTACGAGAGTTATCGTGCTTACGGACACATAAATATATATACATATATCAAAATTTGAACGAATGGTGTTTTTGGCAGCTGGGGACAAAACGAAAAGTTATCACGATCCCGGGCCTAGGTCTTACCATGCCAACTACGGCAGTATCTTCTCCCCTATAGGGGAAATTCACTAAAAGGTGAATGAAAACGTTGGCCTATGCCAAATTAATTAGATAACCTTCAAAAAAGGACTGGTCTCCAATATGTATGCTAGCAATGTATGTTATTGCCATGTTAGCAATCTAATACAAAAAGGTAATGTGGCAAAGAATAATTGTCTTAAAAAACTGTAATGAATTAGATATTTTATTTGGTTACTTAGTTTGTTCTACAAACCAGGGATTCAGCTGTGAAAAAAATTCTCTGAGCAAAAATGCTACAAGCTCTTACAGACTTGTAGCAAAAATATTTTCCTTTTCGCATTTTTACCACATGTCATTATACTATTTTTTGGTCTTGTTGTTTTTTACTTGTATTTGTTTTTAAGGTTAACATATAAATAATATAGAATTCAGCAGTGTCTACTTTTCTTGGTAAATTATCCATTTTAACCATTAAAGTCTGTAATGGAAATATCCTTAACATTCTAGTAGAATAGGCCTAATATGGCACCAGAACAACTAAAGCTCACACACCCCAAACATTACACACTCTGAAACATAACCTCAAAGCATATCGCGATCGCATTTGCGCATCACCGATTTTGAGTTGTCTGTTTCACTAAGGTACCTCTACACTTTCGCCCGATAGTTGCGATTTCGAGCGACTTGCTCATGTAACCGTCCACATTCTGCAGCGAGTCGAGACTAAGTACTCGTCTCCTTTGACTCGGTCACAAAAACCGACAAGAATCGTTGCAATGGCGAGGCGAGCGCAGTCATCCCTTCGGTGGCGAACTAGCCCTCGACATTCTCGCATTCACCGATTCGCTCGGCTACTACGGAGTGTGCGCCAAACCGAGTCACAGCGCATGACGTCTGCTAGGGGGGTCTGTCACTACAATTGTCATATCAGTAACTCGCCCGTTCCGTTTACAAGGTACGCAGTTGAAATCGACAGCAACTGTTTATGTAATGTAGGCTCGTCCCCTCTACCACTCGCTCAGAAACGATCGGTAAAGTGACGTAGTGCAACCAACGCAACGTTAAGCCTCTACATCCCAACAACTCTTCTAATCTTTTTTGGTTGTGGATCATGATCGCGGACTTTAAATACAATTTGTATTGTTAAAACCAGATTTTCTGCAATAAAATTATAAAATACTTTTCTTTGTAGCAAAAAAGCGACAGCCTGCCCAAATATTGTCGCATTTTCGTGGTGCATGTCACATTTTGCGACAAATGCGACCGCAGCTTAAACCTTGCTACAAACTAAGATTTTGAATGTATTACAAATAGAAATCCAATATGAGACCTTAAATTATATGAAGGGTTCTCTAGCGTCCTGGAAAACCTGGAATTGTCCTTGGATTTTGCTCTGTCCTGAAATGAATTTTCAAGTATGTTTCAAATTTTGCGGGGTTTAATAGTTTTTTTTTTTAGTGAATTTCCTCTATAGGGAAGAAGCTATTACCGTAGTCGGCATGGTAAGAACTAGGCCTGGGACCATGATAACTTTTCGTTTTGAGGTCCCTAGACCCCAAAAACACCATTCGTTTGAAATTGTGTATATATATATATATATATATATATATATGTGTGTGTGTGTCCGTGAGCACGATAACTCTCGTAAAAATGATCCGATTTTGATGAAACTTGGTATTAACGTATATAGCAACATTTATGACTTAAGTTCGAAAACCAGCCAGATCGCTCTATCCGAAGGAGTATTTTGGGGGGTTTTGTACCCCAAAAAGGGGTTTTTTGAATTTTTTACATCTAATTTTTTAAATAGTCAAATTTTAGTTTTCACCATTCGATTCAGCTTAAAAAAACACAAGGTATTACAATAATTTCTCTACGTCAATTGGTTACCGAGATATTGAAAGTGCTAAACACAGTACGTTGTCTAATGTTAATCTAATGGAGGAAAAGAAAATTTTTATATCTCGATTATTTATGAACGTATACTGACAAAACTTGGTATACAGCTTCATCTCGTTGTGGTCTATTGATATTTGCTCAAAAAAAATATTTTTTGCCAAATTTTCCTGTAGCAGCAAACCTGTGTACTCAGCCCCCATGTTATTCTTATGGAGAGTAATTAAATGCTCTGTCTCCTGAATTATGAACATAAATTAATAAAAACTGGTATACGACTTCACCTAGTTGAGTTATATTGATATTAGCGTAAAAACCCATATTTTGTGTTCCTTGTTGCAGCAAACCTGCGTACTCAGACCCAATGTTATTCTTATGGAGAATAATTAAAATCGTATATAGAGCTTGTGAATATATTTTTATAAAACTTGGTAAGTATAAGACATTTATATCTGCATTGGAAATTCGCTGAGTATGCAGGTTTGCTGCTACGGAGGTATTTATTTTTACATAAACTCTTGGTTTTGATTATTAATGAAATATGAAGTTTATGATTTGTTTTTTATACTGCTATTTGTGCATTGTGAGGTTATTTCCAAGCAAAGATTGTGTACTTTTAACATTTTAGCGAATTTCCCCTATAGGGAAGAAGCTATTACCGTAGTCGGCATGGTAAGACCTAGGCCTGGGACCATGATAACTTTTTGTTTTGAGATCCCCAGACCCCAAAAACACCATTAGTCGAAACTGTATATATATGTGTGTGTGTCTGTGAGTACGATAACTCTCGTAATGAAACTTGGTAAGTGGCTTTATGTAGTATTGAGACATTTATATCTCCATTGGAAATTCGTTGAGTATGCAGGTTTGCTGCAACGGGGTATTACTTTATTGCTTGTGTTTCTTTCCTTAAAGTCTTCTAATTTTTTGTTTTTGTAGTCTATTTTAAAACGTTAAGTAAAGATTTTATAAGAAATGTTTATAAAAGCGTGTATTGCATTCCTGTTCAAAAAGAATAACATTATTTCAGTCACTCGCTGTAGAAGGCAATATAACACTTATTATTATAGGAAAAGCAAACTCTCATTTGCTTGTGCACTTTAACACTGGTATTTTTAAAATTAAAAAAAATAACTTAAAATTGCGACGGGGTGAAAATTTAGAGTAGAAAAATTGTAAACAAAATAATGAGGGGGAAGCAATTACTCATCATATAGATTGTCCATCGACCCTCTGATATATTGAAAGAAATTTAAATATCTTGAGGAAGTGTCTATGGCCCATCGAACCATTTATACAAATTTAGTTTTAATTAACTACAAAAAGCTGCTAAATAACACTATATTTAAAAACATTGATCTATAATCATAAAAATACCCCCTGTCGCAGCATACCTGTGTACTCAGCGAATTTCCAATGCATTTATATGTTTCACTCCTACATAAAGCCACTTACCAAGTTTCACAAAAATACATTCATAAATAAGTGATTTATAACATTTTATTCACTCCCCATAAGAATAACATTAGGACTGATTACGCAGGTTTGCTGCAACAATTATCAATATAACTGAACCAGGTGAAGCTACATACCAAGTTTCATCAATATACATTCATAAACAATCGAGATATCAAATTTTATTTATTCTCCATAAGGATAACATTGGACAACGTACTGTGTTTAGCACTTTGAATATCTCTGCAACGGTTGGATGTAGAATCACAATTTAAACACCAAAATGATTGTTTTGTGTAGTTGAAGTGATTGGTAAAAGCAAATGTGAAGTTTACATTAAAATTAACTGAGGAAAAGCTAAAAACATTTTTCCCATAAGATTAACATGGGAGATTTTATAAGCAGGTTTTTTTGGACTTTTTCTACATCCACTTAACCTAGGTTAATAATTCAAAATACTATATTATTTGTTTTTTAAGCTCTATAACATGGTCAAAAACAAAATTAAGTGTTTTACAACTTTTAGGGTAAAAATGCAAAAAACTGATTTTTGGAAAATTTAAAACCCCTCTTCCCATGGTCCGATTTTTCTGGTTTTTGAACTTGCAGTCATAAATGTTACTTTGCACAATTGAGCCAAATTTCATCGAAATCGGGACATTTCAAGTTATCGCATTTACGGACACATAATATAAATTTGAACGAATAGTGTTTTTGGCATCCAGAGACCTCAAAATAATATTTTACGGACTGTAACCAATTTATTTTTTTATAATTATTATTGCTACTTTTTGCAAAACAAGGATGTCATTCATATTTTTGTGTGATGTTGCCCCATAGAGAATGATTCCGAATATTGTATGGGATTGTATCAAGGAGAAATAAATAATCCTTAACGTTTCTAAGCTACATATTTTTGACATTTGTCTCAGTGTATAAGATAATGAACTCAATGGTTAATCCCAAGAATTTGGTGGACTGTACTTCCTCTAAAGCTTGGCAATCAATGACAATGTTATATCAAATTTAGTTTTTGTTTTGCACCAATGAAAAATGAATATATTTTGTTTTATAAGGATTGTTTGTATTAAGAAATAGTATATTTCGCACCAAGGGCCGAAAGTGGGGTTTTGCTGGCCCGAGAACGTGTTTTATGACCGAGACGAAGTCGAGGTCATAAATCGTTCAAGGGCTATGCAAAACCCTTTCGGCAGAGGTGTGAACGCTATTTTTCACCATACTACAATTATTAACGGGTTAAATGTGATCGGTCATAAAACACGAGCGCCCTCATGCAATCTCAGACTAAAAACAGTTAACCAATAAAAAATCATCAATAGTACAATGTTTTGAATTTTAATGTCATTTGTTCCAGTGTTTCAACCAAAGAACACAAAATAGTATACACGTATTAACCAGGTAACGTCGTGTACACTTGAAAACAAGTTGGCAACACTGGCTAAATAGATCAGCTGACTTTCGGCCCTTGGGCGGAAAAACTCTACTTTCAGTATTCAAATGACGTTCCGAAAACAGGTGATTACAGTGTAGTATGGTGAAAAGATTTATTTTCGATAAACACATGAAGGAAGAAATTTCAAGATTTTCTCATCATGGCCGGACATTTTAACGCTTATGTCATCAGCATAAAGACTGACTTTTGCTGGCTTATCTACCACTTTTGGCTACCTATTTAAGTAGATGATAAACAGCAAAGGGCCCAATATGGAACCCTGAGGAACACCATATTTAACTTGTCTACGAGTTGACTGAACAGCGACTCTCGTATTGTAATTGAACGATAATTTAGCTCAACAAACTGTTCTCTGTCGGTTAAGTATAAGTGAAACCAAGACAAACATCTGTCATTTATACCCAATTCCACTAAAATCTGGAACAGCTTGCTGTGCAGTACACTCAAATGCCTTAGACATGTCCATGAAAACTCTAATAGTCTACTCGCCTTTATCCATACAATCTATAACTGATAATATATTCTATTCCAGCAGTAACAATTAGATCTGTTTGTACGAATTCCATGCTGTTCTGGGACCAACAATTTTCTGTTCCTAAATATTCTGTCAGTTGAACCGACAAGACTTTTTCAAATATTTGAAAATGAAGTTAACAGTGAAATTTTATGATAATTTCTGACATCTTTTATGTCTCCACTTTTAAAAATAGGTTTGACCTTTGCAATTTTTAACTTTTTAGGAAAAATACCACTGATTATAGGTGCATTTATTACATGAACAAATGGTTTCAACAAGAATAATTTGGCATTTTAGCGAATTTCCCCTATAGGGAAGAAGCTATTACTGTAGTCGGCATTGTAAGACCTAGGCCCGCGACCATGATAACGTTTCGTTTTGAGGTCCCCAGATGCCAAAAACACCATCCATTCAAAACTGTATATATATATATGTGTGTGTGTGTGTGTGTGTATTCGTGGGTACGATAACTCTCGTAAAAATGGTCCGATTTTGATTAAATTTGGTACAAACATGTAAAGCAACATTTATGACTAAGTTCGAAAACCAGCCAGATTGCTCCATCCTAAGGGGTATTTCGGGGGGGGGGGGTTTGTACCCCAAAAATGGATTTGAGTTTTTTACATCCAATATTTTAGTATAAAATTTTACTTTTCATCCTTGATTCAGCTTAAAAAAACAAACAATTTGGTGTTTTGATCATTGCTCTACGTCAATTGGTTACAGAGATATTAAAAGTGCTAAACACAGTACATTGTCCAATGTTATTCTTAAGGAGAATAAGAACAATTGTATATCTCGCTTATTTATCAACTTATCCTGACGAAACTTGGTATATTGCTTCATATCATTGTGGTCTATTGATATTTGCACCAAAAACTATTTATTGGTTTATAGTTTCCAAAGCAGCAAACCTGTGTACTCAGCCCCCATGTTATTCTTAAGGAGAATAAGTTAAAGGTTATCTCCGTTTAACTTATTTCCATTATACTCCGTTTAATTATGAACATAAATTAATAAAACTTGGAATGTGACTTTAACTAATTGATATTTGTATTAAAACCCATATTTTTTGTTCCTTGTTTCATAAAACCTGAATACTCAGCCGTCATGTTATTCTTATGGAGAATAATTAAGATTTCATAAATCATTTATTTTTGAATGTATATTGATGAAACTTGGCATGTGGCTTTATATGATATTAAGATATATATATATATATATATATATATATATATGCATTGGAAATTCGCTGAGTAAGCAGGTTTGCTGCTATGGGGGTATTTAATTATTGGCATTGGGATTTCAACATAGCCTAGTGAAAATTTGTTTTTAAATGAACAAATTATTTTTTCTAATTCAGATTCATCAATGGTTTTTGCGAAGAAATGGTAGGAATCTTCATGGCCATTGAGCATGTTTATTCTAGGACCACAAGTCAAATTACGTACGACTTCCTCATCTACCATCGTACAATCCATCGTACCATCGTAGTGTATATTAATACGCTAAGGGGGGTTTTCTTCACAGTCATAACTTGATAACGGCTGGACGGAGTTTAACGTTTGAGGTGTCAAATTGAAGGTATTTTTACGTAGATTAGTCAATACCTCTCAGAATTTTAAGAAAGGGCATCACTTAAGTACAGTAAGGGCTGAACTTTCGGAGCAGTGGAGCTATCCGACGGTGGGAGTCTAAACTACGTGTTGATTGAAAGTATGTTATTAGCATTATTCTCAGATGTTATCATCCGTTTAATATCAGATGTTTTGGTATGTTTGTTTACATCTGAAGTAACCTTTCGTTGGGTACAAATTTGCTAAAATTCGAGCAACAGCACAACTAGTTATACTTATTAAAGGTTTCGTACAACTCAAGTGGGTCATAGATGATGTGGGTCCCACTCAAGTGGATCAATGATATGAAGATTGTAACAATAGGATTATAAATAACTGAGAAATTGAGATGTTATTAGTTAAAACATGCTTTTTAGTCCATAAATGGCAAAAAAGCATGTTTCAGCTTATAAAAATCACAATTTCTCAGTTATTTATAATCCTATTGTTACAATTTACATACAATTATTTTTATGATAAAATTATACAACTTTCTTAATCTGTACAGTTTGTCCCTAAATGTTACGGTTTTCAAGATGTTTTGCTTTTAAAAACGAAAATGGCCGCCATTTTGAAATGGTGCAAAGTAGAAACTTTATATTCCATACCAAAATATGTCTTATCAGATGTAATACACGTACCAAGTTTGAAGTTGATATCTTCAGATGTTCCTAAGATATAACGTATTATTAAGTAAAACACACGTGCAACCAGACTGGAAAGTAAGCGATTTAGGACATACCTTCAATTGAAATTTTTTCTTTCTTTTTGTATGAAGAATCATATCCCTAAGTCCTGAAAGGTTTCTTCCACCCTGTATAAGAAAGCAAGGACAATGTTCTGTCTATTGCAATGATGGTACAGTAACGCTATCTGTTAACAGCCCAAGATGAATGAGTAACATATTATAGTAAACAGAAACAATTTATGGCTGAATAAACTAGTAGCTGGAAGGGGCCAAAGCCCCTAACCGTGCTCTAATACTCTGCCTCATCCGATTTATTTTATTCTTTACTGGCTGGATAGCGTAGTGGTTATCGTGCTCGTCTCGTAATCCGAGGTTCGCCAGATCGATCCTGCTCAAAATCGCAAAATTTTGAGAAGGTTCGAAACTGGACCTAGCTGCCATTTGTCAATGGGCTATTAATTAATGATGCTTTATAATAACAGGTCAACCTTAGATAGTAACAAGACCAGGGTTTGGACCGTTCTCTATCAAAATGCCACTAGTTTAGATATAAAAAAAAACTTATGAAAATACAAAAAAATCTATAAGCAGGAATACATTTCAGTTTGTAAACAGAGTAGTCATATAATTCACATGCTTTTTAATGTAAACAAAGCAGATGTTTTTAAATCCGCAGGCTTTTCTTATGGGGGATGTTTTATGCTATTTCTCATTTGCTGGTTGCACTTTGTAAATAATGCTATTTTTCCCAAGTCCCTGAGATCAAGACCTTTAATTGAGCCGTCTGCCATCATCCTGAGATTTGGCAAACTCCCACAATTTTGACTTAAATATTTCGCTTACAGAATTATATATAAATATTAATATAAAAATATTTGTATAAAATGTAAATAACTAAATATATTTGTAGGCCTAACAACTATACTAAATTAATGTTTTAGTTTACAGTATCCAGTCAACCCAGTCTTTCATAAATATGATGCTAAATATTATCAAATCTCCATCGTTAATATTCTAGTATTTTCATGAAATTTTGAACCACCAAGATGGCGGACATGCCAAAAATGAGCTTCATCAGCTGCAATGTTAAAGTATCATTCTATTCAATAAATGAATTTTATGAATTTTATCAAACCAACCTTAAATGAATTAAACATATAAGTAAAGATTAATATAATAAATAATATAAAACTATATAAAAGTAAAAATGTATAATATATAGAATGTTTATGCAAATAATAACAACTAATTAATAATGCATGTATTAATATTTTGATTAAATCAATTATTAAAAAAAATCAATTAATTAAATATAGTGAATTAATATACATATATTGAACATTGAGCAATACCACCCGAAGCATCCGGGCTGTAGTGATGTGGACGGTGTATCAGAGTCCCGAAACTCTGCAACCTTTAGGTGTAGATAGTAGACGGTCCATATATAGTAATGATTGTTAATAAAAAATAATAATTACTTTTTTATTTTATTAGCACTATAAATATTAAATTTCAGATGTCATTTGATTCCTTAAAAAAAATATACATAATTCATTTCTTCACATGCAGTAGTAAAACAATATTTATTGTGCTACAATTTTTTGAATTAAAAACAATCATTACAGAAAAGTAAAGTTTACAAATAAACAAGGATACATTATGCTCATGGATACATTGTAGATACATTAATCATCAAAGTTTCATCATTTTAATGATTGAGTTGCCTTGTTTGACACCTAGAAGCATCGGTCCACCTTGCTCACACGGGAAGGAAAGAACACTTTGAAATAAAATAAACAATATATCAAATCCAGTCAGATCATAAAATCAACTCAAATATTGATCCCTAAATTAATGGAGTATGAAGAGAACGAGTATGAAGAAAGGATGGAACAATACAGAAGAAAACAGACAAGTTCATAAAAAGATGGTGAAGATAAATTAGAAGGTAGCAAAAATGAAATAAAAGAACAAAAAATAACAGGTTTAAAAATTATAAGTCATCAGTTAAAAAATCATTGGGAAGAAGATTAAGAAGAAGAAATATTTTTCTTTAAATAGGTTTTTTTACAAAAAAAAACCAAAAGTTTTTGAGTGCAATTTTAAAAAATATTAAAATCATTTTTGAAGAACAAACTGTTAATTTATATTCAAGACTTTTCAAGAAAAACATTTTGTGAGAAGAAGTCAAACAAAACTAATATATATATATATATATATATATATATATATATATATATATATATACATAAAACAATATAATAATAATTGTTTATTTAATCTTCTCATTTTCAATATTAAAATTTAAAAATATAATGTAAACAATAAAAAAAATTCCAACCGAGTGAGTTAGCGATTATTGCACCTCATATTTGGGAGGTCTCGGGTTTATCTTAGGCCGGCCATTCTGAGAAGAGTTTGTATGGTTTTTCATCTCACTTAGGGAAATGCCGGAATGGTTCCCAACCCCGCCAGGAAGGGAAAGATAGGACTCAGGCCTACCTTACCTGGTTACAAGATTTCCTCATAAATTATCTATTTCATTGTAGATTCCAATACTTTGTAAAACATTGTCACGGAATAAATATTATTATTATTGTCAGCGAGAGTGAAGAAGACACATGGAATCTGGCCTGCACAAAAATTGCAGGCGCTCCTATATGGTAACTATGCAGGCACTTTATGCGGAATTCGTTGTTACCATTAGGTAAGTTCTTGCTGACACCATATGACACCGTAACAAAACTTACTTGCATTGTATTTTGAGACATAAGAACCATAGAACTATAAACATGTAACGCCGACGAGGGGTCTTCTTTACTCTCGCCGACAATAATAGAGATGCCCAGTCTATTTTTATTCTATGGTCTGTGGTTTGTATGTACATTGAAATCTTGATCTTACCAGGCCTCTCATGGTTGGGGATAATTTATAGTCTGTAGTGGTCAGAGACTAAAGATAATTATTTATTTAAATATAATTTTGTTCACCAAATTATCAGCTGACATATGTTTAAATAGTTTTGTTATTTTGGTGACTATGAAAATAGTAAACAGACAAGGATTAGTATATTTTAGGCTTCTCAACAAAAACTGTTTTCATTTATTTCTCATGACCAATTACTAGTTATATCAATAATTATGTTCAATAAAATTAATTATTTTGGTGGAAAATCATTAGACTTTTATCTGCAATAATTTAAGTGATGGTATGAATAAACTCTGATTTAAATACGAGGTTCCTTCCACTGAAATTGGTGACCCCGACATGATTTGAATTCTAAGTATTATTCAGTTGTTCAATCACTATTATTATTCAATCAAGTAAATCAAGAACACATCATGGAAATCAATGAAGAAGTATTGGCAAGACCAAAACTGTTGGAAGAGCAAAATCAAGATCTCAGAAAACAACTTAATGATGTTATTGGAGTTAACTCTGAACATTCAAGCCAAAACCATGACACAGAAGAAGATGCAATATCAAGTAAGGTCGACTATCACCAGCTCAGTAATCCAAGAAAACAGAAAACTCAAGAAAGAAACGATACAGTGAATTCAATATCGTCTAACAACACAACCCCAATACAACATCCACAGCTAAAATTTCCCGATTTCTGGCGCGAGAAACCAGCACTTTGGTTCATACAGATTGAGGCAATTTTCTCTTTTTGGCACATTTTTGATGAGTCTTTGTTTCACACACGTAGTGATGCTCTTAGATGAGATGACTGCTTCCGAAGTAGAGGATTTACTCTCAAACCCAAATCTGGAAAAACCTTACAAGAGCCTGAAGAAAGAACTAGTACGAAGATTATCAGTCTCGGAACAGAGGAGAGTTAAACAGCTACTCGTAGAAGAAGAACTCGGAACAGATACTCCATCACACTTTCTTAGAAGACTGAAGTCTTCAGCTGGCAGCAGCGTTCAAGATGACTTGCTGAGGACCATCTGGATGCAGCGACTTCCGACGCATATAGCTGGCTTCCTGCAGACCCAGTTAGGAGGCACTGGGGTCAGCACCAAATCATTGGCCATTACAGCGGATAAGATTCAGGAGGTTCAACCTTTGAGTTCACCTGCGGTAAGCTGTAATGCCATTTTGTCCAAACAAGGTAAGCCAATGAATACTTTTACTCAGTCCCCACATAGTCACGAAAATCTCAACCAAGGAAGAGGTTTAGAGGCAATTTTGGAGAAACTTTCATTGCTGGAGGAGAGAGTTCAATATCTTTCAGACGACATTTAAAAACAGTAAGTTCAGATCACGAAGCCATAGCCAGTCCAGTAACCAGCGTAGCACCTCACCCCACAATGACATCTACTGCTAGTATCATAACCGTTATGGATCACGAGCCATCCTATGTGTGTGACTCCTTGCACTTAGCCTTCTACAAAAAACGAACTAGGCAACTAGATGCGGTGTCGACTAGTTGTCATTTGCCTAGACGACAAACTCATGAATCACCTGGAGTTGACAGCAACAGGTTACAGATAATTGATAACAATTAAGGATATAAATTTCTTATAGACACAGGTTCAGACATAAGTTGTATACCACTAAACTTAGTCAAAAGACCCTTAAAACCATCCGGAATAGAAATCAGAGCTGCAAACAACTCTGAAATCCCCACTTATGGTAGTTTATGCTTTATTCCTCATAACACATTACATACATCAGTACATTACATAGATATGGCTCCTAGCCAAGGCCCCACTAAAAAAAGGCCATGCTGCAGCGCGGGCAGCGCAACACTACGTCACAGTGGTGGATGGGTGTACTAAAGTTGCCAGACGTAAATATAAAATTGTAAACATGTTATAAACAAACATAACCTGTGGAATGTTTAATGAGTATAATGGTATTGTTGTTGTGTCTCGCGCTACACAGTTTTGTGATGATAAAATGGTGTGTAAAGTAAACGAGTTCGCACGCAGCACGCTGACGTGAGGGAAGTGAATTTCCACATAAAAAACTATAAAAACTCAAAATCAGTTAAAACATACAATTATTCCAATTTTCATTCAAATCTGAAAATATTGATTTTTTGGCTGTTTTGATGCTCCTGGTTCTATTTACCTACAATGCTGGGAATACAATTTTGTGCATTATAAGGTCAGGAGAAGGTCCAGTCAGGCTTTAAAGTAGGCGTGAGGTTGCTGGAGATGTTAAAAGTACACCAACAAATGAATAACAGGCTTTTCTAATGTAAAACCCCCATAAGACAACGTACTGCGTTTGGTCAATACACATTTTCTTTAATAACTCGGTAAATATTTATGCTAGAATGACGAGAGAGGGCTTAAAACTTTTGCCTAACTAATTCCCACCTTTTTCCACGCATCAATTTTGCATCCGGGGTTTTTCTGACCCTTTTTGGGCCCAAAAACTCGAAATTTGAAAGATTAATCCCCAAAAAAATGGGTTTAGAGTTTTCCGATTGTTTTTCCCAACAAACTTGTCCAACAGATTATAGAAAGGAACGTCCCTACCAAATTTGAAGTAAATCGGACAAAAAATGCGACCGCTAGAGTGCATACACACATATATATATATACAATTTTGAACGACCCCCCAAAACGTGTTCAGGGGGTCACGTGAGGAACTTTTATGGTGGTCCCGGGCTTAAGTTTCACCGTGCGGGTCATGCTAATAGTTCACTTTCCAAAGGAAATTCACTAATAATAAAACATGCCGTACTGTTGTTGCGTCCCAGGTTGTCGGAGTAATTATTACAAGGATGGAGAAAAGGTGTCAGTACCAATTTTTTCATTCCCAAAAGACCAAACTAAAGCAAATGCCTGGATAAGTGCAATACACCATAGTGATTTTAAACCAAGTCCGAGTTCAAGAGTATGTATTCATCAGTGTTCCGCCCACAGAGAAAAGATCGGCACGGCGTAAACATAACCTACGGAATGTTTACTGTTACTGGGACTTTGAAAACGTACAGACGACTCAGTACGGCAGTACCTTCAAAATCTGACAAACAGCCAGCTTATTTACCTAAAACATATGGGATATGGCAGTGAGGCTATCCACTAGTGTGACGTCATGGATCCTGCAGCATGGCCTGTTTTTTTAGTGGGGCCTTGTCCTAGCCCACCAGTCTCATCAAGACCCAGAATGTTAGCTCTGGATAAATATAAAATTGCCAAATTAGAGTTTAAATCTATGGTAGCAAATGGAACTGCGTGCCGTACTATAAGCCCATGGTCATCACCACTTCACATGGTACCTAAAAAGAATGATGAGTGGCGACCATGTGGCGATTACAGGGCATTGAATGCCCGCACTATTCCAGATCTTACCCAGTTTGACATATCCATGACTTCTCAAATTGTTTACACAGTAGTAAAGTTTTCTCCGTGATAGATCTTGTAAAGGCATATACGCAAATCCCGGTTAACAAAGAAGACGTGCCCAAGACCGCAATAACGACCCCATTCGGTCTCTGAGTTCCCATTTATGTCTTTCGGGTTGAGGAATGCTGGTCAGACTTTTCAAAGGTTTATTGATGAAGTCATAGAGGGACTAAGTTTTTGTTTCCCCTACATTTATGACATCCTTGTTTTCTCAAAGGATCCTGCCGAGCACGAAGAACACCTTTGTATTCTGTTCAAGAGATTAGTCAAA
Source organism: Allygus modestus (assembly GCA_963675035.1). NCBI lineage: Eukaryota > Metazoa > Arthropoda > Insecta > Hemiptera > Cicadellidae > Allygus > Allygus modestus. The sequence goes on along the minus strand of OY776112.1, from coordinate 76,910,800 downwards.
TATGGCGTCCTTATAAATGTGAAGAAATCTGTATTTAACACTGACTCAGTAGTTTTTCTGGGTTGCCAAGTCACAGCTGATGGAACTAGACCTGTCCCTGATCGCATTGACGCCCTTCAGAATTATCCTTTGCCACAAACTGCCAAAGGTCTTAGGCGATTTTTGGGAATGTTGAACTTTTACCGTAGGTTCATACCTCACGCCGCTGAATTTCAAGCCCCTCTCCACACTGTCCTTAAGTCATTAAAAGGAAATCAGAAAGTCTCTTGGACCGATGTACTAACTGAAAACTTCAATAAATGTAAGAATCATTTAGCCGAAGCTACATTGCTTTGTCACCCTAGCGCTAATGCTAAATTAGCATTTTTAACCGATGTACTGTCCATACTAATCACAAGCCCATCACTTTCGTTTTTCAACAAAAGAAGGACAAACTACCTCCTGTCCAAACTAATCATTTGTCGTTTATCTCACAGTTCACGACTGATATACAACATGTTTCTGGTGCTTCAAATATAGTAGCAGACAGTTTTTCTAGGATAGAAACTATTTCTGTCAACAAGAAAAGTAAAATTGATCTAAATCACTTGGCAGATTCTCAATCTAATGATGAGGAACTTAACCCATTGGCGTAGACATACGAGCTGGTCTCGTTCCTTACTTGTAATTTTATTAACCTGTGAATTGGAGTATAAAATTGGTGTTTTTAAATGGATTAATGGTGTATTTTAATTGAAATATTGTTTTCTTTCAGTTTAGAGAGTCACGTTGGCGCACACACACAGTAGACATTAGACAGTAAAAATTAGCAAAATCAGTGTTGACCATGTGCAAGTCTCAAAGAATTAACCGATCCCGTCAACTTCCAAGCAAGCCTGCCACCGTTAGTTTTACTTGGGCCCTTCCACCAATGTTGCCACAGACTGGTTAACTCATTGAGAGTTGCACAGCTAACTGGTCAGTTTTGGTCAAGTGTGGGAATCAAACCCACGAACATCGTATCACCACCTGGCCAAGGTGTTTCCACGACGTAGCCAACTCAGCTAACACGACCAAAGGCCTGGCGGCGATATTAAGGTTTTTCAGTCAGTCCGCGCCCCTAGCGGATAGAAACGTAGACGCCCGCAGTCATTAGTTACATATTTTGCTACTAGAGTGCAGCACCAATCAATTCTCGTTATAGGCTACTACAAACAGAATAAAATTACTACCTCAATGGGTTAAGTTTATCCTAAAAACAGTACTTCACTTAGTCTTCAACAAATTCAAGTTCCAGGCTCTGATGTTTCCGTCTACTGTGATATAAAGAACGGTAGCCAACGATTGTATATCCCTACATTTTTACGCAGGGAAGCGTTTAATTCAATCCATAACTTAAGTCACCCTGGGATAAAATCCATGAATGAAATGTTGACTTCAAGATATGTTTGGCCTTCAATAAATCGCAATTGTAAAAAGTGGACCTTGTCCTGTCAAGAGTGTCAACGTTCCAAGATCATTCCTCACGTTCAAACACCTGTCAACGATTTCCCTTTACCAAATTTTAGATTTGAACATATTCATGTGGATATAATCGGCCAGTTGCCCAAAGTTGGAAATCTGCACTACTGTCTCACAGTAGTACTGTAGATAGGTTCACAAGATGGCCGGAAGCACACCCCAGCAAGGCATCTCTGCCGAAGAAGTCTCGTCAGCCCTTTTCAGTTGTTGGATATCAAGATATGGTGTTCCCTTGCGAATAACAACAGACCAAGGTAAACAATTTGAGTCTTCACTCTTTGCCGAGTTAGGAAATTTGTGTGGATTTTCAAGATTAAGGACAAGTCATCACCCTTGTGCAAACGGCATGGAGGAACGATTCCACAGACAACTCAAGGCGGCCATTATCACCTACTCCGCCTCCATGTGGGTCAAATCCTTACCAGCGGTGCTCCTTGGAATAAGAAACGCTTTCCCTGTGGATCTGAACACCTCATCTGCGAAAATGGTTTTTGGAGAGGTTTTACGCCTCCCCGGCGAGTATTTCATCCCAACAACCAAGCTGGCACCTCTAGAAGATCTGACTAATTTTGTGTCTCGCCTACGACTTAAGATTTCCTCAATAAAACCATCAAGTATCAAGAGACATGAAGCTTCAAGTACCAACAGAAGCTTCAATTTTCGTGATCTGGACACTTGTTCGCACGTTTTTCTGAGGGTGGACGCTATGAGACAATCTTTACAACAACCATACACCGGACCTCATCAAGTGATCAAGAAAGACAGTAAAACTGTCACGATAAAGCTGAACGGTTTGAATGTTAGTCTTGACAGAGTGAAAGCAGCCTATGTCCTTCAGGATTATGAATCTAAGCCTTCAACTGTACCTCAAACTTAAACAAAAGATGAGGACCTTCAACAGACAAAGACAAGACAAGACAAAGTCTGGAAGAAAATTGAAATTAAAGAATCCAGTTTCAGTGTGATGGAAATCATGTTTATTTTATTTTATATTTTGTTATGTGACTTTTCGGAACCCTCCCAAAACTCCATGGACTTCCAGTCTTTGCGGGGACTCCTGTAGTGGTCAGAGACTAAAGATAATTATTTATTTAAATATAATTTTGTTCACCAAATTATCAGCTGACAGATGTTTAAATAGTTTTGTTATTTTGGTGACTATGAAAATAGTAAACAGACAAGGATTAGTATATTTTAGGCTTCTCATCAAAAACTGTTTTCATTTATTTCTCATGACCAATTACTAGTTATTTCAATAATTATGTTCAATAAAATTAATAATTTTGGTGGAAAATCATTACATTTTTCTCTGCAATAATTCCATGTTATGGTATAAATAAAGTTTGATTTAAATACGAGGTTCCTTCCACTAAAGGTCTATCTAGATTTATCAATATGTGTACTGAGCCATGAATATTGTTTTCAAATGTCGTGAGCGTCTTGGAAAATCTTGATTTTGTCTAGGAACTGTGGGAACACTGGTTTATATAGGCGCTATAAGGGCTAATCATGCAAACCTTAGTAAAGCGCTACATTAGAAATTAGAAGTGGACTGGAGCCTTAACCCATTGGCGTAGACATACGAGCTGGTCTCGTTCCTTACTTGTAATTTTATTAACCTGTGAATTGGAGTATAAAATTGGTGTTTTTAGATGGATTAATGGCATATTTTAACTAAAATACTGTTTTCTTTCAGTTTAGAGAGTCGCATTGGCACACGTAGACAGCAGACATAAGTAAATACCCCCGTCGCAGCAAACCTGCGTACTCAACGAATTTCCAATGCATAATATATGTCTTAATACCACATAAAGCCGCATACCAAGTTTCATAAAAATATATTCACATATGAGCGATTTTAATTATTCTCTATTAGAATAACATTGGTAATGAGTACGTAGGTTTGCTGAAACAAGGAACACAAACAATTGTTTTTTATGCAATTATAAATAGAATTTAACCAGGCGAAGCCACATACCAAGTTTCATCAATATTCAATCATAAATAAGCGCTATTCTAGTTATTCTCCATAAGAATAACATGGGGGCTGAGTACGCAGGTTTGCTGCTACGGGAATAATCAACAAAAATCAATTTTTTGTGCAAATATCAATATACCAATACTACATGAAGCCACATACCAAGTTTCATCAACATACATCCATAAATAATCGAGATATCAAATTTTATTTATTTTCCATAAGGATAACATTGGACAACGTACTGCGTTTAGCACTTTGAATATCTCTGCAACGGTTGGACGTAGACTCACAATTTAAACATCAAAATGATTTTTTTGTGGAGCTGAACAGATTGGTAAAAGCAAATGTGAAGTTTACATTAAAATGAACTGAGGAAAAACCAAAATCCGTTTTCCCATAAGATTAACATGGGAGATTTTATGAGTAGGTTTTTTTTGGATTTTCTCCGCAACCACTCAACCTAGGTTAATAATTCAAAAAACTATATTATTTGTTTCTTTAAGCTCTATAACATGATTAAAACCAAAATTAAGTTATTTAAAAATTTTAGGGTGAAAAATGCAAAAAACTGATTTTTGGACAATTTAAAACCCCCATAAACCCCCCTTCCCATGATCCGATTTTTCTGGTTTTCGAACTTAAAGTCATGAATGTCATTTTACACATTTGAGCCAAATTTCATCAAAATCGGACCTTTTTTACTCAAGTTATCGTGTTAACGGACACATATATATATATATATATATATATATATATACATATATATACATATATATAAATTTGAACGAATAGTGTTTTTGGCATCTGGGGACCTCAAAACAAAAAGTTATCATGGTCTCGGGCTTAAGTCTTACCATGAGACCTACGGTAATAGCTTCTTCCCTATAGGGGAAATTCACTAAAATGAGTAAAATCAGTGTTTACCGTGTGCAAGTCTCAAATAATTAACCGATCCTGTCAACTTCCAAGCAAGCCTGCCATCGTTTGTTTTACTTGGACCCTCCCACCAACGTTGCCACAGACCGGTTAACTCATTGAGAGTTGCACAACTGGTCAGTTTTGGTCGTGTGCGGGAATCGAACCCACGAACATCGTATCACCACCTGGCCAAGGTGCTTCCACGACGGAGCCAACTCGGCTAACACAGCCAAAGGCCTGGCGGTGATATTAAGGTTTTTCAGTCAGTCCGCGCCCCTAGCGGATAGAACCGTAGATGCCCGCGGTCATTACTTACATATTTTGCTACTAGAGTGCAGCAGCAATCAATTCCCGTTATAGGCTACTGCAAATAGAATAAAATTACTACCTCAATGGGTTAAGGGAGGGGATAAAGAAGTTGAAGCAGACAAAGGATAATAAATATTTATCAAGAAACAAATTTATGTTTACAGTTAGTTACTCAAATGATTGGTAGCCTACTGAAAAACCGATATTACTATCTATAACAGCTTAAATGTGTAAAAACGACCAATAAATAACAATTTTTACCAGAAATGTCTGTAAATCCACTAAGAGAACTTGGCAATCTAGACTAAGTTCTCAATATATTTTTATGAAATTTCAAGAAAGTTGAGGTATATGGTTATACAAACAAAATGAAAAGACGTATACAAGAAATTTTCAAAAATGAATTTAATAAGTACGGTACAACTTTTACGATAAATGATAAAACTAATTCAAAGGAAATAACTTAGTACTTAGAGGAATATTCTAAGCTGGAAAGTAATTGGCAGCAAAAATGCATTAATATTACACTGGTTAAAAATAATAAAACAAACATGCACAATACAACAATCTAATTACTTAGTAACAATAATATCACAAAATGTATAAATGTTAAGAAAGATACATAGCATATTAATCCTTTAAGGAAATTACTCACTAATGTTATTTATATTAGGCAAAGTAAATCAATACTATATTTACTGATTATTATTTTTTACAGAAATATTTCTGCTATTGTGAGAAAAATAAAATATTGGGCCAAGAGTGCTCTTATTTCTATTGACTGCCATTGAAGTGAATATCAGAATAGGGAATATGAACCTTTGAGGTCTGCATTCTCCATCCATGTTCTAAAGTTGTGTAATTTGAAGGCAGAAAGATTGGTGACAAGAAGAGATTAAAAAAAACACTCAACTGCACTTCTGCATAAATAACAAATTATAGTTTTGTAAGAGTAAGTATTATCTTTTTAGCCAGAGACATTTTACCTGAAAACTAGGGGTGTGCGAGTAGTGATTTTTTTAATCCAGTCGAGTCGAGTAGTGCCAATTATTTTCGAGTTTCGAGTATTTTCGAGCGAGTATTTGCCATCAATTGGTAATTTAAAATAGTGTAATGGGATTTGGATACCACCCTAGATTTGATAATCTAAACATGGTTTCTAACTAATACATGAATAGCAATACAAAGTTTTGGCCAGTACAATCAAAGTGGATTACGTATTGACTAACAAAACAAGGTTTGATATTCATTTCCAGCCGATGAAATAGAAACCTGTTGTCACTTGGCCAATTTCACCTGGTCTAGACATCGCTTATAATCAATATTAAATGACAAAATCGTTAGTCACGGCCGAAATTGCGCGATCCGATCGTCATTTTCGGCCGATTTTAAGTGATGCGATCGCCTTTTACGGCCGTTACTACGCGTTTTGGCCGGTCGCAATCGTTCGCGGTCGTCATTTCAGCCGATTTTACTTGATACAATTGCCTTTTGCGGCCGTTACTACGCGTTTTGGCCGGTTGCATTTGTTCGCGGTCGTCATTTTCGGGCGATTTTATGTGATGCGATTGCCTTTTGTGGCCGAAATTGCGCGGTCCGATCGTCATTTTCGGCTGATTTTACGTGATGCGATCGCCTTTTAAGGCCGTTACTACGCGTTTTGGCCGGTCGCAATCGTTCGCTGTCGTCATTTTTGGCCTATTTTACGTGATGTGATCGCCTTTTGCAGCCGTTACTACGCGTTTTGGCCGCTCGCAATCGTTAGCAATCGTTCGGTAATCGCTCAAACTTTCGAGTAGTTTTCAAAACTTCGAGTCGAGTTCGAGTAGTAAAATACTCGGCCGAAAACTCGAAGTTTCGAGTACTCGCACACCCCTACTGAAAACCATGGGAGCTGGTTAAAATTAATGAATTACAATTGCTTTGAGTTTCTTGAGAAGGTTAATTGCGAGTGGTTTAGCCCATTGAAATATTCAGCCAGTGAGTAGAAAAGGTGCTCCCGCAGCCAGCTTCTCAATCTGATCCCAAAGTTAAGCTTCTCTGGTTTTCTTTAGCTCCTCTGGCGTTCCTGAACTTCAGAATACTAATACTTCAGAACTTATTTATAATACTTCACAACAGATGAGACTACAGCCTACTTTGATTTACATTGAACTAAAGTAATCAAGAGAACTCAGATAATTAAAACAGGCAACATTATTTGTATAAACTAAAATGAAGCCAATGAGGGCTGGAAACTAAATGAGTGACTAAGGAAGAAAAAAGAAAGACATTTACTTGTATTGGTAAAACATAAAGCTAAACAATTTACGTAAACCAATTTTTAAAAGATTAACAACAATTACAACATATATTTTATATAACAATCAACAACATACCAAAGCATAACAACAACAAAAACTTCTTAACTACTACTTAACAAAATTATAAATAAAGTACATCAGATAAAACTAACAATAAATTACTTAAGTGCTACATTGTGTAGAAAAATAAGGTATCCATCCTCTATGGCAAGTTATAAATTAAGTAACCCTTAATCTCTACTAGATTGCTTCCAGTTGGAGGTGACTTTGAGGACGTCTCAGCTTATCAGAAGTCGAATTGACCTAAAACAATAACAACAGACTTTTTTCAAAATGTTCAACCAAAATATAAGTACAAAAAAAAGTAAGTAAAATAATAATAATTTTCATCACTAGGAGCAAAAGTGGCCCTTTTTGGTGCGCAATCGTGTTTTAAAAGCGAGGCGCAGCCGAGCCGAGCATGAGACTTTTAATCATTGAAAATTTTAACTACAAAGTTGTATTTTTGAGGTTATGTTTACAAAGTAAGTAATATACAGTGTTTACATTTCTGTTATTTACAAACAATACTTTTTATAACGTGTGGTAAGGAACGCTTCTATCATGTATAGATAAAGCAAACAGCTGACTTTTTACATCCTAGGACTTAAAAAAGATCACAGCTGATTTTTTAGGTCCTAGGACAATAAAGTGACGTTTTGCGTTCTATTTAGAGAACAAAAAACAGGTGGATTTCGTGCAGAATGATAAAAATGGATTTCTGCTTCATTGGAAAAAGGTAAGTACATTTATCTGAAAATAAATCATACCAAAGTTATTGCATAACATTTAGCCATGAAGATAAAATACTTTAAATCTTTTGGTTTTAAGGTTGTTATAGCCTATATGGTATTAATTAACAATTTCATTAAAAATAATCTCAGTTTTAGCGAATTTCCCCTATAGGGAAGAAGCTATTACCGTAGTCTGCATGGTAAGACCTAGGCCCGGGACCATGATAACTCTTCGTTTTGAGGTCCCCAGATGCCAAAAACACCATTTGTTCAAAACTGTATATATATAAATATATATGTGTCTGTGGGTGCAATAACTCTCGAAAAAATGGTCCGATTTTGATGAAATTTGGTAAACATGTAAAGCAACATTTATGACAAAGTTTGAAAACCAGCCAGATCGCTCTATCCAAAGGGGTATTTCGGGGGGGGGGGTTTGTACCCCAAAATTGGGGTTTTTAAGTTTTTACACACAATATTTCAGTAGATCAAATTTTACTTTTCACCATTGGATTTGGCTTAAAAATACAAACAATTTGGTGTTTTTTATAATTTCTTTATGGCAATTGGTTACAGAGATATTGAAAGTGCTGAATACGTTTTCCAATATTATGGAGAATAAGACAAATTGTATATCTCACTTATTTATCAACTTATCCTGACAAAACTTGGTATTTTGGGGTGTGTGAGTATTCGAGCTTCGAGCTTTTTCAAGCCGAATATTACAGTATTCGGCTCGGCTCGAGATCGATTTCTCTCTCTTGTGTGTGTTTTTCTTTGGTAAAAAACCTTTTGTTATCCAGTATAACAAAGTATACTCTAGTAAACTAACTATTGTTACTCTGTTGTTGAAACATAGACGTCGGCTAAATTTTAACAAATCAAGTACCACAAAAATGGCTTCCAATGTTATTCTTATGGGGAAAAAATCAATTTGGTTTTAAGATAATTTTATTAATACTGAACGAAATTATCTGAAAAACGAACTCGACCAAGATTTTGTACTGTTAAGTTTATCTGGAAAATTTGAAGTTTAACTGTAGAGGCGTACTTGAGTAATTTTGGTCACAGACACGCCAGTTGAGTTGATTCTCTTACCAGTCCAAGCAGTAAAGTTGTGTATAAGGATAAACTTTACTTCGCTAACGTCGTCTTGTGTTGAACTGCACTCACTGATACTGATGGTCGCAGGAGCATGCTTTCGCCACATCGGCATCTTCAGCTAACTATGCCAATGAGTCAGCTGATGATGCCAATGTGGCGAACGCATGTTCCTGCGACCATCAGTGTCAGTGAGTGTAGTTCGACGGAAGACGATGTTAGCAAAGTCATCGACTCTACTGCACGGCCCAATACAACAATGAAACTTCACTTCGTTCGATTATCCAATTATGCATTGGAAATTCGCTGAGTATGCAGGTTTGCTGCGACGGGGGTATTTATTTATCCTATGTTTTGTATATTATGTTTAGGCCTAGGCTACATATTTCTCCGAATGGAGAAAATAAAATTACATTTAGGCCCATAAGTTAAAATAAACTTATACTTAAGCTCGGCAACTCGGGCCACTAACTTTGTTTCCTTATCTGTTTTCCTCATTCACATACTCCCATAAATAGAAATCCTGTCAATTCTCATTTTGTGTTAGTTGAGAATTATTTTGGGACTGGAAAGGAAGCGTATACTTGTCGGGAGGAGTCTTATTTCAAACACTTATTTTGTTAAACATTGTTTAGCTTGGCATTCGATATTTGTACATTATAATGCTTATTTCCAATACGAGCACTAACTGACAGTGAAAACCGAAACCGACATTAGACCATCGGTTCTCGGTTTCGGTTTTTTGTAAAAAAACGGTAAAACCGACAACCGACTTTAACAACTAACATATCCCTACTTGTATGAACATAATTTAATAAAACTTCGTATGTGGCTTCATCTTGCTGAGTTATATTAATATTTGCATAAACAACCATTTTTTGTGTTCCTTGTTGCAGCAAACCTGTATACTCATCCCCCCTGATATTCTTATGGAGAAAAATCAAAATGGTATATATCGCTTGTTTATGGATGTATATTGATGAAACTTGGTATGTGGTTTCACCTAGACGATTTATATTGATATTTGCATGAAAACCCATATTTTGTGTTCCTTGTTGCAGCAAAACTATGTAATCATCCCCAATGTTATTCTTATAGAGAATAATTAAAATTGTATAAATCGCCTATTTGTGAATTAGTGATGGTCAAAACCAGAAATTTCGAATCTCGAAACCGAAACCGAAACTTACAAAATCGAATCTCGAATCTCGAAACTCAAATCGCGAAACCCTATTTACTTGCCTGGGTATGGTTATGAAAAATAAATCCAGAAAAATTAATTAAAACTAATTATATATTTTGCTTAGAGTTGTTCTTTCAGAAATAAAAAATCAATAATCCAAAAAAGGTGAAGGTAGACGACCGATGACAGTAGGCTTTTGACCTTTGCATTATTGATCGAAACACGGGCGTGATTTCTGTTAAAAAACAACAATAAAGACACAAAAAATCTCAGCAGTTTCGAGTTTTGATTCTCGAAACTCACCGATCGAATCTCGAAACCGAAACTTTTCCAAAGTTTTGGTGGTTTTGAGATTCAAGTTTTGGTTTTGACACATCACTATTGTGAATATATGTTTATGAAACTTGCTATGCGGCTTTATGTGGAATTAAGACATTATTATGCATTAGAAATTCGCTCAGTATGCAGGTTTGCTGTGACGGGGGTTTTAATACTTAAAAGGTCTATTACATAGTAAAAACATTAGCCTATTTACTTACCACACAAAATGTATTTACTAACATATCTTAGCATTAATTTTAACACTAATAGTCCAAATATGAACAATCAGTTAGTAGTAACAACATGAAGATATCTTTGAAAGAGCCTGGCAAATCAATTGATGAAATTGAAGCCATTTCTAAAATAAAGTTTTCAAATATTACAAATTATTTTAAAAATCATAAATGAAACTTAAACTAGGCCAAAACAAATAACTTGTCTTTAAAAACGAGTTCGCACGCTGCACACTGATGTGAGGGAAGTGAATTTCCATATAACAAACTATTAAAATTTGAAACCAGTGTAAAAAAAAATATGAATTTATTCCAAATTTTATTGAAATCTGAAAACATTGATTTTTTGGCTGTTTTGATGCTCCTGGTTTCATTTATCTGCAATGCTGGGAATACAATTTTGCACATTATAATGTTAGGAGAAGATCCAGTCAGGCTTGAAAATAGGCGTGAGGTTGCTGGGGATGATAAATGTACACCAATAAACGAATAACAGACTTTTCTAATGTAAAACCCCCATAAAACAACATACTGTGTTTGGTCGATACACATTTTCTTTAATAATTTGGTAAATAGTTGTGCTAGAATGATGAGAGAAGGGCTTAAAAGTTTCGCCTCTCTAATTCCCATCTTTTTACATGCATTAATTTTACATCCAGGGTCTGACCCTTTTTGGGCCCAAAAACACGAAATTATGAAAATTAATCCCCAAAAAAGGGGTTTAGAGTTTTCCGATTGTTTTGCCCAACGAACTTGTCCTACTGATTATAGAAAGGAACGTCCCTACCAAATTTGAAGTAAATCGGACAAAAAATGTGACCGCTAGAGTGCAAACATATATATATATATATATATTTTGGTATAAAGAAAAACACAAATTTATAAGCCACAACTTACTTATTTATTAATAAAACACTAAAATCGACATCACAACTCTTAATACCTCAAATGCGTTCACACTCATTTTGAATTTACAGACGCGCGGCCGCGGACAACCCTTGGTAGCGCGGGTAATCGGCGGGAGTAAACTCGCTCGAAGCTTTCGAGTTTCAGTAAAACAGCGGCAAGGGTAAACGGTGGGAGTATAGGAAGGTTGACACTAAAAACACTAAACTCGCTCAAAACTTTCGAGCATCAGTGCCAAACTCGGCTCGGACTCGAAATTTCAAGTACTCGCATATCTAGTTTTCTCATTATATCGTTATCTAAATATATTTTGACAAAAAGTCCACGGTGGTTTATGATCTGTAGATATTTGTTTCAAAACTAGTTTATTCCTGGAAGAATTGAAAACTAGGAAGCAATTGATCTGTGGTAAAATTTAGTACCAAAAATATAAAGCGTTTATGTACCCTTGAACTACAGTCAACTCCCTACTTTCCAGAGTAAGTGATCATTGTATATCTTAAGCAAAATATGAAATGATACAAAGAGACTGAACAAAGAAATATGATGTGTGTAATCTGATTCAATATGAAAATTCATCTCTGCCTCTCTAATACTCTTAAATTAAAAAATGAACGTTCCTAACTGGTAGTTTATGTCAAAATAAAGCAAGCTTTCCATTTTTTGAGACTATTTGCAGCGCATAGGACTTAGACAAAAATGTTTGTTTTGTTGGATTCTCTTGTAGTCTTGCCACCAAATATGAAAGCGAGTTTACTTCTCTTGACTCTCAACAGCTATTATTACCCCCGATTGTATCTTCCCGTGCAAACCGACTAGATGAATAAGATAAACATTGAGAACAAATTGTTTAGCCCATTCTAGTTGCATTCTAATTTCTAATGTAATCAAGAAGGGGTTAAGAGGCAAAACAACTTTTACAGACTATTTACAATGTGGTAAATGTTGTTTCCCAGAGATTTTATACCCGATAGTCTACCTGGAAGCTACTCATGTGAGCTTTGACTTCTTTTCACCATTTTAATTATTTGGAATTTTGAAAGCTTCCAACAATTTAACTATGTTGTTTGAAAATGTTTGAATAAACAGAAACAGAAATGTGTCTCAAATAGCATTCAAGCACTATTTTTTGGAGATAAATGTTGATAAACCGTTGTTTTATCAGTAAGATTTTATTTATTGAATAGGCCTACCTTTGTTTGAACATATATTACAATATATTTATTCATAACTGGAATGCAAACATATCAGTGTTTGGATCTAAATAAGTCAAAGTAAAACAAAGGTTTTCAAACATAATACGCAGCTACATTTAAATGATAAGTACCTGGGGGCCGAGCTTTGCTCGGGGGAAGGCCAGTCAGTTTGTTTAGATGACTTGGAGTAATATTTCAGCACTTCCCCCCTACTGATAATCAGATTTGTATAACTCATTTGCCTATTTTCTACATTTTTAAGGTCACTCCAGTTGTTGTTTATAGCTCAATGTCCCTTTGATTTATTTTACTACTCTATATATGTTTTTTCACTCAAGTCTTTTAATCTCTGCTCTCAGGAAAACACATGTTAATAATCATAAACAACATGAGTATTACTTTGACAGTTCCCTGGTTGATTATGAACAGCTGTTACGATTCTTTTGTTTTGATTTGAAACTCCATAAGCCCAATGTTAATGGTTTAACTTTTCATTTTAGTTTTTTTTTAAATTATTTGATTTTTCCTGGGGATGAGGCCTGCCTAGAACTTATTTATATCCCAGAAATTAGTTATTTCGAACATTTGAAGGAAGTCGGAGCCGTTTTTGAGATCAGTGTCGCAAGCAAGCAAGCAAAAATTATTCATATTAGAGTATAGGATAAAACACTCATCAACAACAATTTCCTTTAAAATTTAGAAATCCTCTATGCTATAAAATATTTTCAATAATGAATTTAAAGTTAAGCTTGAAAGAGTTATACGGTTAACTCAGGGCCGGTACAAGAGGTTTTGGCGCCCTACGTAAAACTATTGTGAGGTGCCCCCCTCTCCCCACAAAAATCATTCAATACAAATAGTGTGTGAAGTTAGCACAACAATGTTTTACTGCTTGCAACTGGCATAAAATGCTGTACGTTGTCTCATCATTAGCTATCAAAATCCACCGAAAAACACTCTCCCAGGTAGCCTCACATCCCTGTGATCACATCATTCAAATTGTGGATGAAAAAAGTTGCAGTGTTTGATTCAAACATTAGCACGGGGATCTAACAGGCATAGATGTTTTAAAAGTTGATTTATATTACAACCAGCTGAATAATAGAATAAAATATAACAACATAACATTAACATTGCAACTTTAAGAGCTTGTGGGGCAAAGACCCGTGATCGAGAGTTTATAGAAACCCCAAAAGGGATAAAAGGTAATCTGTCATAGAGAATATATTAAGGAAAGCAAAAATTACTAAGTTGAGTTACATTCGATGAATAGTGATGGAGTTATAAATAGGGGTATGCGAGTAGTGATTTTTTTAATCGAGTTGAGTCGAGTCGATTAGTGCCAATTATTTTCGAGTTTCGATAGAATATTTTCCATCAGTTAGTAGTTTAAAATAGTATAATGGGATTTGGATACCACCCTAGATTTGATAATCTAAACATGGTTTATAACTAATACATGAATAGCAATACTTAGTTTTGGCCAGCACAATCAACCTGGATTACGTATTGACAGATGCGGTTTGACATTCGTTTCTGGCCGATAAAACATGGTCCGGTTGTCATTTAGCCAATATGACCTGGTCCAGACATCGCTTATAATCAATATTAGATGACAAAATCGTTAGTCAGGGCCGATATGAAGTGGCCCGGTCGCCACTTTTGCCGATATTATGTTTTCCGTCATCATTTACAGCCGAAAATACGCGGTCCGATCGTCATTTTCGGCCGATTTTACGTGATGCGATCGCCTTTTGAGGCCATTACTACGCGTTTTGGCTAGTCACAATCGTTAGCGATCGTCTGGAAATCGGCAGGGTTTAAAATAGTATAATGGGATTTGGATACCACCCTAGATTTGATAATCTAAACATGGTTTATAACTAATACATGAATAGCAATACTTAGTTTTGGCCAGCACAATCAACCTGGATTACGTATTGACAAATGCGGTTTGACATTCGTTTCTGGCCGATAAAACATGGTCCGGTTGTCATTTAGCCAATATGACCTGGTCCAGACATCGCTTATAATCAATATTAGATGACAAAATCGTTAGTCAGGGCCGATATGAAGTGGCCCGGTCGCCACTTTTGCCGATATTATGTTTTCCGTCATCATTTACAGCCGAAAATACGCGGTCCGATCGTCATTTTCGGCCGATTTTACGTGATGCGATCGCCTTTTGAGGCCATTACTACGCGTTTTGGCTAGTCACAATCGTTAGCGATCGTCTGGAAATCGGCAGGAAATACTCGCTTGAACTTTCGAGTATTTTTCAAACCTTCGAGTCGAGGTTGAGAATTGAAATTCTCGGTCGAAAACTCGAAATTTCGAGTACTCGCACACCCCTAATTATAAACAAAGAAAAGCTTGAATTTTCTGACTTCGAGCAAGGAAAACAAAGGTTCAACATAATACAGATGCATCCAAATAATGATCAAGACACAAATTTAACAGAAACTACATATAACCAGGCTATTAGGCATTATTAGGTATTTGTAGTTCTGTCCTTCCTGTTGGCGCTGGAGGTCTTCTGGTTTCTATTTGTTTGTGCTTTGGGGATGGTGGAAAGCACAAGGAGGAAACCAGGGGACAGTGAAAATACTTGTCTGACAGTAATCTACCATCTGCAAAAATTCGGCTTTATAGGAATTATTTGCAACGTGAAACCCTCATTAACTGGGGCTTGGTGGCGAAGTGGATATACCCGCGAGACGTCAAGGCGATGTGATGGTGCCGCGACCGCGGCCTCTCCGCGCGGCTCCGTGAGCCAGCCCTAAGGTATAGAGCCTTAGAAACACACGACGTTCAAGCAACCAGCGCCCTAACCTCCTATTACATATCGTTTGCTGTTAGAGGTTTGGTTTTTTCTAGTTTGTGTCAAAAAAAATTAGTTAGACCAACTACAAACGTCAAACTTCCTAGATATATTACAAATTTGGGTCTATTAAAAACCAAAGTCTGTTTATAATAGTAAAGTTAGTATTTTGCTTTTCCGGAAAATATATTTTCAAATTTTACAAGAGCCCTTCTCTTAGCGTCGCCCGTGCAAATGCGTTTGGCTACATGAAATATTTGTTTGCCTACGTATAGGTTAGGTTTAGATTTTTACAACTTCTGGTTTCATATCTAAGAACGTCAATCCTTAATCAAAATTTTTCACCATTCTCTTTTACGCATAAACAATTTGTCTGTAGGAATATCCTCTGCACAGTCATGATTAGAAATTTTTTTAACAGGGGCTCGAAGTTTTTTTCTACACCCTGTTTTAACTCTGCTTTTAGGTTATCCAACTTCTAACTGGTCATAAACACGGATGATCAGTAGTTGACTGTACCTTGAAATGGTAACATCAATGATTATACAAACACTGATAGGTCAGGTTTAATGTTATAAATTTGTATTACGCTTAGAGTGCTGGAAAAGAAGTTCTGCTTTTAAAAGGGTAACATCTACCTCAAATGATAACGCTGTAAATGAAAACTAACCTCAACATATTTGGACAAATTACTGCCGCGCCAGCAAGGCTAGTCGTCATAATCGTAATTGGTCCAGCACCCGAAGGCGCAGTCCTCGAGGGCCTATAAGCTGCGGCCATCGTCCAAAGGTCAGGACTCGCTGATGAGTCGCTGGTAGTGGGGCAGCACCTGCCAGGTCGGCACATGCAGACTGAACTCCAGGGCCACCAACACCGCCAACTCAAAGTTGATCAGGTCCTTGCGACTCAGCCGGAACATGCTTTCCACCCTCTGTTGAAAGGTGAGAAAAATATTAGTCCAAGGTTAGTTATTTTCTTTGTTTTCATCAGTAAATAATTTCATACTTAATCTTATGACGCATACTGTTTGTTTTCACAAAATACTAGAAAAATTCATGCATAGATAATGTAATAACAGTTCTGTATTTGAGAAAAATGTTGTAAAAACTTGCATTGCTGATCATAATATTTTATGGTTAAGAACAGATGGCTTATTAATCAACAATGCACAAGATAAAATGTTAGGGGGGAAATGTAACATGAAAATTACTTTTTCGTCATACTGCTATAAAAACAGCTGTTTTTAATACATGCTTTGCGGGGCTGAAGTAGTCCTTTTTCTCCTTAGGGAGAAAAAGAGTCAGCTGATGTCGAGGTTATCTGCTGTTCGTTATTACAATTTAGAACAGTTGCAAATACGTGCATGTCAATGGTAAGTTATCGATCGTATCGAGAGTGGCAATCGATTATTAGTATCGATTAGTTCATTGTTGCATTGTTGTCAGTTCAGTTGTATTAGTTCCTGCGCTTCAATCAAACGAAATGGATGAAAAA
The DNA here is from genome assembly GCA_963675035.1 of Allygus modestus. Taxonomy (NCBI): domain Eukaryota; kingdom Metazoa; phylum Arthropoda; class Insecta; order Hemiptera; family Cicadellidae; genus Allygus; species Allygus modestus. The sequence goes on along the minus strand of OY776112.1, from coordinate 76,893,761 downwards.
GCAAATTAATATATATTGCAAAAGGTGCAAGATATTCAAGAAGGCTAATTACCAGAGAAATCCAAGAAACTCTACGAGGAACAGTATAATAAATTTAGTGAATGGTGTTCAAAACAAGGCGTAAATACTTCGCAAGTAAGTGATGAGGTATTGTTGGTTTATTTACATGATCATCATTTGTGAAACCTTCTACTTTATGGAGTAGATTTTCCATGATTAAAAAATACAAAATGTCGGCTTCAAGCCTAAAAAATCAAATGTGCTATCAGCTGATCAGATAACTAAATTCATGTTAGAAGCACCTAATGAGTCGTGGCTGTTAACTAAGGTTATACTAACATTAGGAATTTTTGGTGCATGCCGATGTGACGACCTTTTGAATCTTACCATCGGAGATATCAAAGACCATGGAAGCTACTTTGTTGTTTTTATAAGTGACGGCAAAACTCATAAAAGTAGGAGATTGTAGTTACCAATGAAGGCAGTACATTTAAGCCTTGTGATTTAATTCGCAAATACATATCTTTGCGACCAAAAGACATGAATAGCTCTAAACTACTTGTAGGGTATAGAAAAGGTAAATGTTTTGCGCAGAATGTTGGGAAAAACACAATAGGTGCTGTCCCGAAGCTGGTTGCTCGATACCTGAATTTAGAAAATCCTTCATCCTATACCGGCCAGGCTTTAAGGCGGTCATCTGCCACTATGTTAGTGGAAGGGGGTGGTGACCTGCTAACACTCAAGAGGCACGGGGGATGGCGATCATGTGGGGTGGCTGAAGGATATATCGAAGACTCCCAGTCAGCAAAGTCACAGGTATCCAAAAAGCTATTTAGCCGTGCTTGTAATATTCCCCATACTGCCACTTCCTCATCAAAACTTAGTAACACCCAACGAAACGAAGACGCTAACGAAATGCAGGAGTATTTTGGAGTAGACGATGTTTTTGCAAACTCCCAAAGTGACCAGTTCGGTAACACAACAGTTTCAAACAACACAGAAAATATGGACATTCGAACAGTAAACCAGAATAAATTAAAAACCGCTCAACAACATGGTATTTACATTGCAAACAATGCGAATTGCACAATAAACATTACTTTTAAATAAACTCGACTGAAGTTTCATATGTTTGATAAATTACAGTAGCCTTGAAGGAAATAATCAATTTAAGTTAGAGAAATGTATTTTATTTTTGTTGAAGTTTCAAGACGTAGCCTAGTCTAAGTTACTAAATATGATAAAGTTATTTTTCGCTAGAAACGTACTTGAGTTTTACCGTATGTCTGTATTTATAGATTAGAAATAAATGTAGCAATAAATGTTTGACTAACACTTCCGATCTTATTATTTTGTAATTATTTGTATTTAGATTAATTATACAACACCTACGATAAAAAATGATCTACGAGAAATAAGTAATACTCAGAGTCAAGAGAATGAATAAATATTTAATTTTGCCACAGTGAGGAGATAGGCTGAGCGATAACTATGTTAGCGGTAAGTCTGATTCGTGATTCAAAACAGTTGATTATAACATTCATTGTTGCAATCGATAGTACACAGCATTCGATATATCAATCGTTATGGTCAGCTGACATAACATGAACACAATTGACAGAGCATCACCTGATTGTTTTAAATAGCTGAAAATGGAAACAACTCTTTCGTCTGTAAAGTCTTTGTTTTTTAAAGTAGTTAGCTCAATATTTTATGCAGTATGACGAAAAATATAGTTCATAACACGGGTCTAAAGTGGCCTTTCGTTACTCGCTCAAGTTACGACCTTGACCTCGTACGAAAAGCGTCACTTTAGCCCCTTGTAATGAAATATACTATTAGAAAACTAGGCATTGATAATCTGAATGACTTTAGATATAAGCTATCAATTGAAAATTGGAGTGATATTTACAGTAGGATTATAAATGTGGATGAAATGTGTACACTATTTTCCAATAGGTTTATTTCATACTTTAATAATACTTGCCCATTCAAATTAAGCTAAAATATAAATTTAAGAACAATAAAAATAAAACTAAGTGGTTATACCTAAGCTTGCTCAGATTAGGGGATTTGGTTATGGCTCTCAGAGACAGATCATGTTTAGGTCCTGAACATAAAAAAATGTTTACAAGAGCAAGGTATTTTTGCAGAAAAGAAATTGGATTGGCTAAAATAGATTTTAATGAAAAATATATATTAGGTTCAGACAATAAATGTAAGGCTGCCTGGCCCATAATTAGAGCTGAAGTTGGAGTAAATTTGAGAAATAATATCCTTCCAAACATACCAGCTAATGTATGGAACGATTTTTTTCTACATAGTTCCCAAAATATTTCATCACAAAGCAACCTAAATAATGCACAACAACTGCTAACAGCTTCACTTAAAAATAGTAATTGTGGTGACCAGTTATTTCTTTTTTCACAAGTAAGACCAAATGACGTCATATGCATTGTTCAAAATTTTAGCAATTCAAAAAGTGAAGACTATTTTGGCATATCTAATTATGTTCTTAAAAATATCATTTGTGAAATTTCTTTTCCCCTGTCATATATTGCAGATACCATTTTAAATTCAGGTGTTTTCCCAACTTAATGGAAAATTTCTAAAACAGTACCTCTTTATAAGAAAAATGACAAAGATAAAATAATCCTTCAAGTTATAGGCCAATTTCGTTGGTACCAATATTTGGTAGAGTTGTTGAAGCTATTATTAAAAATCAAACTTTTCAATTCTTCAATACACACAACATGTTTAGTTCATCTCAGTTTGGGTTTATCTCTGGGAGGTATACAGTCCAAGCTGTAGAAACAATTGTAAATGAAATTCTTCTCGCTTTTGAGAGTAAGAAGGTAGCGTGTTCTGTTCTCGTGATCTTAGTAAGGCTTTTGATAGTTTGATAGTATATCTCACAATATTATTTTACAGAAATTAGAATTTTATGGGATAAAAAATACTGAACTTAAGCTATTCAAATTCTACTTAGAAAATCAAAGGCAAATGGTAGTTGTTGGTAGCGATAAATCCGATCTCAAAGAGGTATTATTGGGAGTACCCCAAGGGTCTATTTTAGGCCCGCTTTTGTTTCTAATTGCTATTAATGACCTTCCATCCTACATTTCAAAAAACACTATACTTTTTGCTGATGATACTATTTTTTTTAAATTGACCATAACTCATTGACCGCACAAGCAAAACTAAAAATACCTCCGTCGCAGAAAACCTGCGTACTCAGCGAATTTCCAATGAATATATATATCTTTATAACACATTAAGCCTCTTACCAGAATTCATAAGAAATATATTCATAAATAGTGATATTTAAAATATTCATTATTCTCCATTAGAATAACATTAGGGATGAGTATGCAGGTTTGCTGCAACAAGGAACACAAAATAATGGGTTTTTATGCAAATATCAATAGAACTCATCTAAGTGAAGTCACATACCAAGTTTCATCAATATACATTCATAAATAAGCGATATATAACATCTTTATTATTCTCCATAAGAATAACATGGGGACCGAGTACCTAGGTTTGCTGTTACGGGAACCATAGACGAAAAATTAGTTTTTTGTTCAAACAACAACAAACCACAACCAGATGAAGCGATATACAAAGTTTCGTCAGTTTATGTTTATTAATAACCGAAATATAAAATTTTTCTTTTTCTCCATAAGAATAACATTGGACAATGTACTGTGTTTAGCAGATTCAATATCTCAGCAACCAATTGACGTAGAGCAATGATCAAAATACCAAATTGTTTGTTTTTTTAAGCTGAATTCAATGGTATTAATTAAAATTTGATTTAAATGATAATTACATGTGAAATCTCCAAAAACCCATTTTTGGGGTACAAAACCCCCCAAAAACCCCATTCGGATGGAGCGATTTGTCTGGTTTTCGAACTCGTTCAAATAAATGGTACTTTACATATTTGTAACAAATTTTATTAAGATCGGATCTTTTTTACAAGAGTTATCGTGCTTACGGACACACATATATATATATATATAAATTGAACGAATGCTGTTTTTGGCATCTGGGGACCTCAAAACGAAAAGTTATCATGGTCTCGGGCTTAAGTCTTACCATGAGACCTACGGTAATAGCTTCTTCCCTAAAGGGGAAATTCGCTAACAACCTTTTTAAAATCAAATTTTTTGGTTTGAATCAAATAATCTTAAAATTAATTCAGAAAAGACTGAAGAAATCATTTTTAGCCTTAAAAATATCGCTTTCGAAAAAAAAATCAGTTAAACTTTTGGGATTACACCTTGATAATAAATTGCCCTGGAACTCCCAAATAACACATGTAATCTGAAATCTGTCTAGGGTTCTTTTTCTTTTGAGAAAATTAAAGTCCTGTGTTAGTCACAACATGTTAATTATAGCATATTATGCCTTTTTCCATCCTCATCTTATATATGGAATTAGGTTATGGGGAAATTTTCCAGGTGCAGCAAGGGTTTTTATTCGTCAAAAGAAGGCTATGAGAATCATTATGGGGATTAAAAGTACTGACAGCTGCTTCAAACACTTCAAAATTCAAAAAATTAGAACTTTACCAAGCTTATTTATCTATCACACTTTAATTAATGTGAAAGAAAATCTGGGACACCATAGCTATAGACTAAATGTACATTCATATACTACAATAAATCAAGATAAATTGGACCTACCATCTTTCAGATTAAGCAAATTGATCAAAAATAGTCACCTTTACATGCAAGTAAAATTATTTAATCGATTACCTAATTCTGCCTCAGGTGTATCATTTAACAAATTTAAAAAAGTACTTAGAGAATGGTTTTCCTTAAGACCCTTTTACTCAGTAAATTATTTCTTGAAGCATAACATGTCTGATTTGAAATTTAATTAAAATATTCAGAATCTTTTTGCTTTGTCCAATGTTTTTAGTGGATTGCTTTTATTTGTTTTTTCTATGTTTGATTTCTTCATGTGAATAATTTTTGTTGTGAACATCACTATTTTGTAGGCTAATTGAGTAAATTTGGCTACACATCCTTGGTTATGTTAAAATTAATTTTAGTTTTTATAATTCAATTCAATTCAAAATACCTTTGTTCGTTTGTAGTAATAACTTATTTTGACTGAACATAATCTATATTTTCTGATTTGTGACTAGAATTAATAATTTTTAACATTTCTAATCATAACATGTTTGACGATGTCTATTGTGATACTTGTATTACTTAATGACAAATAAAAATCTTGAATCTTGAATGTATGTTTAGTCCAGAATCGTTTATGAGAGTTACCACAATGAGGACGTGAAGGAGTTTTATTAATTCTGAACACCGTTTTGAAAAGTTTACAACCAACAAATATTCGGCAAATATTTCATTTGCACATACATAATATTTATTTGCTTTGCTTCTCATTATTTATTTATGTTACGGATAAAAATAGTTTTAATGTTTTAAGTATTCAAAACTGATTTTATCCTACACTCTGCTCAATAATTGTTCCGCCTTCAAATTTCTTGGACCCCAATCACTACCTCTGTATAAACATGAGAAAATTCAGAGAAAACCCGTTAAAATTACAAAGGCCATAAATGTAATAAAGGTCCTGTTATGAATGTCCTCGAGAGCTATACAATTTATAAAGCTTTAAAAAAATTCGCCAAATAATGTTTTGAATGAGAAATTACATTTGTTTCAAACATTCTGTTCGATCGTGTATAAATTGTAAGTAATAACAGAAGTCGAGATAATCAGCTGGCTGCACCCTTCCTTCAAGATCAACGTCATCAAGCAGACATCGGCTAATCGTATCTCTCCGCACGCTTGTTCGGTATCCCCTCAGTCTGGATTTGTCCTTGGCCGGCCACGCACATTTAGAATTGACAACGGATAAGGTACGTAACCTATTACTTCAAATTAAAATTATCTTACTTAAATACTGACAAAAAGTATTACCAAAAATAAAGTTATTGGATAAAATAATTCTGATGATCCTGAATTAACAAATAAAAATAAATTTCACATTTTAGCACCTTCAGTTTTCAACTGTTTAGCCCGCAATACACAAATATCATGTTGTTTGTTTCTTCGGGAGCAATGTGTTTTAGTAAAATTTATAACGTTTATAATTTACGAAGCAGTGGAAGTTGTATGACTCAAACCCACTTTTGGGAAATTTGGATTTTTCAAAATCCAATCGGCCGTCCACCACATTAGTCTGGATTTCTGAGAGTCTACTGTATTTTGGTTTGTAATTAGTTTAAATTGTATCGACAAATTTGTTGGATAAAACTGTATTTTGCCGGCAGTTAAATTATCAAACCAGATAGGAGTGTCATAATAACCTTACCTCAAACAACTGCTTAAGCTGTTCACCCTTAGAGTCGTTCAGTTTCGCCGACAATATCAGACAGGCTCCCGCACACAGCTTCCGGTTCTCCTTGTTGATGAGGGTTCTTAAAATGAGCTTCTCAAAATAAACATAAGCCTGAGCCACTGTCAGTAGATCAGCACTGCTGTCTTGTTTAGCTATTTTGCGCATCTCTCTCTTCAAACTGGAAAGTGATCATACATTATTAGGTATCTTACATCCAAGTATAAAAATATTGTAGGTTTTATTAATTTAGGTGTTTTTTTTATATCTTTAATACAGTAGAAGTCCGATTATCCGAGCCGCCGGGTTAACCGAGGAAAATACAGTACTGTATGTGGCCTCGGAAAATAAATCGTAAGTAAATAAATAAATAAATAATCGTAAATCGATTGAAAAATGTAGCGGCTGTGTGCTAGGTCGCGGTGAGCACCTCTACTGGCTGTTGCTAGGTCGAGTATTACAAGATACTCCTATTGGTTGTTGCTAGGACCAATAGTCCTATCGGTCGACTGTGTTCGCGCCATTGACTCAGTCTACGCCGAACTGATTAACCGTGCGCTTCAGTCCCGTTTTCGATCAGTGTGTTGTTTCACAAATATGAATGGTAAACGTAAAAGAGTTGTGGTTTCTTTGGAAACAAAATATAACGCAATTAAGAGATTGGATAAAGGGGAGAGTATTAAAAAGGTTGCCGCTGACTTGGGTGTTGGAGAAGTTACTGTCGGTGATTGGAAGAGACAGAGAAATGAAATAGAAAAGTAGGTTATGCAAAGTGCTAGTGTTGGTGTTACTGAAGTGAAAAGAAAAACCATGAAAAAAGGTGAATATGAACAGACGTCCGAGGCATTGTTTCTTTGGTTTTGCCAAATGAGAAGTGTGGGGAGTCCGATTAGTGGACCAATGTTGCAGACTAAAGCCCTACAACTTCACAATTTGTTAAAGGATGGTGAAGAAAACTTCACAGCCAGCGATGGATGGATTAATCGTTGGAAAATAAATACGGCGTCAGACAATAAAACATATCAGGAGAAAAGCTGTCTGCCGACTCCAGCGAAGTTACTGACTTTCAAAAAAAGGTTGGTGATGTTTTAAAACTGGGACTGACGTCAGAGCAACTGTTTAATTGTGACGAAACAGGACTTAATTTTAGAATGCTGCCTTCCAAAACCCTGGCATCTGCCCAAGAAAAAACTGCACCAGGGTTAAAAAAAAGCAAGGACCGTGTAACAGTGCTACTGTGTTGCAACGCTTCAGGCACTACGAAGCTAAAACCTTTGGTTATAGGTAAAGCAAAGAAGCCAAGAGCTTTTACAAACTTGGATATGGCCTGTTTACCAACTCTGTATGCGAACCAAGCAAGAGGGTGGATGGAACAACGTGTCTTTTCACAATTTTTTAAATTCATTTGTTTCAGTGGTTGAAGCATATCTTAAAAAGATGAATCTCCCCAGAAAGGCTCTTTTGTTGATGGACAATGCTCCATCCCACCCAGAAATTGATGAAATTGCAAGTGGCGATATCAAGTGCATGTTCCTGCTGCCGAATGTTACGTCCCTGATACAGCCTCTCGATCAGGGCGTAACAGAAACTTTCAAACGGAATTACCGCAAACAACTTCTGCAAGTTTTGTTGGGAAAATTAAGAGGGCGGCAACAATGTGACAAACACTGAAAAAAATATCAGTGAAAGATGCCGTTTATTGGTCTGCTATGGCTTGGGATGACGTGAAAAACGAGACGCTTCAAAAATCATGGCGGAAGCTTTTTGGTATCGATAAGCCTAAAAAAGACGATACAGCCCGACAAGATCTTAATGAACTAGTAGAGTTAGCCAACCTGCTTCCAGTAACGAACAAAATCAACAATGAAGACATAGAAGAGTGGTTGAAGGATGACGATCAAAATCAGCTTATTGATGATGAAATCGCAAGAATTGTTGTCAACGAACAAGAGGTAGACGATGACAAGTAGAAGACACGAATGAAGCTGTACCAAAAGTTTCTCATGCTGAGGATTTAAGAAGAATTGAAGCAGTGCTTGAATACATCGAGCAACAGGAAGAAAGCACAGCGGCAGAAATAATGATGCTACAGCGTTGGCGCTACACTTCCGCTAAGAAGAGAAACAAGAGTAGTTTCGGAGTATGACGCAGAAATCAATAAAAGACTTTTTTGGCAAGTGATTACCTGTAAGTTCAAGAGAAATATCTTTTTATTTAGTCATAAATCACTTATTACTGTATTAATAAACCGTATTCTCCAGTTTCAACCTAATTATAACCTATAATTTTTACCGCCGTGTTATCCGAGTTTTTGATTATCCGAGGTAGTCTCGGTCCCGTTTAGCTCAGATAATCAGACTTCTACTATACTTTAAAATATTAAACATTATATTTGTAATACCATTTCAATAAGTCGGGGGTGTCAAAAAAAACTGGACAACTTTGTTGGAGTGTAAATACTTACATACATATAGAAAATGTCTTAAAAAATGATTTGAAGGCTTTATTGGGTTCAATTTTTGTTGGTTAACTTCACACGTTTCCCATAGTTGGCAAAAATATAGGCAGTTTGGTCATCCAATAACTTATTTTTTATTGTTGCATAAGAGTCGCAACACCTTAAACTTATTATACAGATGAAAAAGACATTACAAACTAAAAATTCCTTATAATAAATATAAAAAAGGACTTGTCAGAAATAAATAAAAAAACTTTCAATACCCCCACATCAGCAAACCTGCGTCCTCAGCGAATTTCCAATGCAGATATATGTAACTTAATACCACATAAAGCCACAAACCAAGTTTCATCAATGTACATTCATAAATAAACGATTTATGACATTTTAATTATTCTCCATAAGAATAACATGGCGGCTGAGTACACAGGTTTGCTGAAGCAAGGAACAAAAAAATGGGGTTTTATATAAATATCAATATAACTCAAGTAGTTAAAGTCACATACCAAATTTTGTTAATTTATGTTCAAAATTAAGAGAGATAACACGTTACTTATTCTCTATAAGAATAACATGGGGATGAGTACGTAGGTTTGCTGCTGCAGGAACTATCGGTCAAAAAATGTTTTTTAGTGCAAATATGAATAGACCACAATAATACGAAGCAATATACCAAGATTCATCGGAATAAGTTGATAAATAAGCGAGATGTACAATTTTTCTTATTCTCCATAAGAATAACATTGGACAACGTACTGTGTTTATCACTTTCAATATCTCTGTAACTATTTGACGTAGAGCAATGATCAAAACACCAAATTGTGCGTCTTTTTAAACTGATTCTAATGGAAAAAACTAAAATTTGACTTAAAAACTCAAAAGAACCCATTTTGGGGGTACAAAACCCCCCCAAAATACACCTTTGGATAGGTCGATATGTCTGGTTTTCGAACAAAGTCATAAATGCTGCTTTACATGTTTATACCAAATTTCGTCAAAATCAGATTATTTTTATAAGAATTATCGTGCTCACGGACACACACACACACACACACACAGTTTTGAACGAATGGTGTTTTTGGCGTCTGGGGACCTCAAAACGAAAATTTATCATGGTCCCGGGCCTAGGTCTTACCATGCCGACTACGGTAATAGCTTCTTCCCTGTAGGGGAAATTCGTTAAAATGTAAAATAAAATACAAACTCGGTACCGTAACTTATCCAATTATGATAGAGTCTGGTATAATTTTTGTCTCGCTCATCTGTTGTGCTCACCTGCGAAGTTTGCTGAGAGTCAACTTTATATTGGGGAACTTCTCTCTGAACTTGTCGTTCAATTCCTTCTTCAGATCAGAGGGTCTGGTATAATCTATTATAGAAGTCTGGGGGAAAACATACAGATTAGTTTGATATATTTGTTCTTAAATGTTATGTTTTTTCATAATATATTATTTTACTTAAACTTTTTTAAGCTTTAACCATACGATAAAGTTTTCATTCAGATAATAAACTAAGGGTAATTTAAAATCATTCACAAAACTAACTTCCTTTAAACAGCCTCAGTGCTGGCAATGTCAGAAATTGCTAACAACAATGAATCTGTAGAGTTACAGGCAATTCTTTGGAAATTTCAGGCAATAACAAGACCAAAGTTTTATTTGGGTCAACTACAGTCTAAAAGAATTGGATCTTCATCCTGTCTTAGAAAAAATGTTTAAATTATTAGCCAAAAACGAAAGGTTGCACTTGTTACAAACTAATGTTAAACCCTCATCCAGCTTTCCATGGCACTCACTGGTATGCATTTTTGATAAGCAACAAAAACAAAAAAAATAGCAGCAATTGAGATACGAGGAATGCTTGAATTGGAAACCAATTTTCAGAAAGATCAGAGACCTTAAATGCTCTTTCAGGGAGATTTTGACCTCTGCACAGAAAACAAACAATTGTAAAATCAGAGGCTATAATGTTCTGTAAAGAACAGGTTGGGGAAGCTTATCAAAAATTTTCTGGACACTAAGAAAAATAGCATACATTTTGTCTTGTTGCTCTATTCCGTAAGATCAGCCATGGTAATGGAACAAAGTGGTAGTAGAATAATCTTAGGGAAGGACAAAACCTCAAATTTCCCTGGGTATTAATAAACCAGCCTAACTAGAACTGAATAATGTGTTACAGACAAAATTATGGATCTTTGATTTTTAAACCAAACCGAGTAATCAATACCTACCATGTAAGCAGTGAACGTGAGCAATGTGCAGTGCTTCCCAGCTATCAGTTCAGGATCGTCCAGCAGATCTGGAGAGTAAACTTCACTTCTGTCCCAATCTTCAGCTGAAACAAAACATTGCAAACACATTGCAAATGTAGCTAATTAGTCAGGCATGTCAGAAGTAGTTTGAATATATTCAATCACTTTTGTTAACCTATAGGAAATTATTGATGTTATGGGAATACATCACTTGTTATAGATTAATTTTCTTCACACTGTAAATTTAATTAGTGGAACTTATGCTCGAAACTGAGCAATGTTGTTCATAAGCACTGCACAAATTGTGTTGCCAGTTCAGCAGTTTGTGTATTATATTTAGCTCGTGCTGTGAAACTGTGTTTTCCCCCACCTACTATGTAAAGTTGGATTTTACTCCTTGAACGAGTAAAGTGACTCCCAAGGGAGACAAAGTAAACCCATAAGAATAACATTGAAAATCTGGCAACAAAGTGCAGTGGAAAACTGGCAACGCTGTAGCTTTAACATGCGGAACAGAATCAGCTGATATTTCGCTGCAATAATTACCGTTTCGAGTTCCGAGGTTAGTTGTTACGCATTACGTAACCAAAATGGACAGCGATTGTGAATGTGAATACTTATCAATACTTGTGGATTTTGGGGTGTGGGAAAAATGTTGTGTGTATTACGGGAGTAAAGTACATTGTCTCCCATGGGAAAATTGCCGCACTCGCCTACGGTGTCGGGCGCCAAAAATTTCCCTCAGGGCGACAAAGTTGCACTTTACTCCCTTAATACACTAACTATTATTGCATCAAAAAAATGCTGTTTTAAAATGTAATTGGATTACAATAATGAATCTCAATGTTATTCTTATGGACAAAAAACTAACAAGGCGGCCTCCTGTGCCCTTCAGAAGATAAGTGTCAAAATTTAAAACTACTTTGCAAAACTATCGATTGGGAAGATAATTCAAAGTATACGCCTTAAATGCTTTTTGGGTATAAATTAGTTTCTGTTATGACAAAAAATACATTTATTCCATTTAACGCCACAATAAATTACAAAATTATAAAACTTGCTTCATTATTGACTAAATGCATGATGATTATCCTGAAAATAGATTAGACCTACATGGTACTATGTTGCCTTTAACAAGGATCATTTTTCAAGACTTAAGAAGTGAAATTACTTTTATTGGCCCAGCTCCTCTTGTTTAAGGTGAGATTCAGATTTTTTGGCATTTAAAGCATGACATTTTTTGTTAAGATAAAATTCTTAACTTTTTTTAACTTGTCCTGACTTTTCCCAATAGTTGAATTCCCTGTCAACCTTCCCAGTAACTGAATAACTTAGTGAACACACGTGCCTATCTAAAACCAAAAACAGTACAGTGATTTAAACACTCCAAAAACACTGATTAAAATTGTTCCAAAAAGTTTATGACTTGTAACAGCATTAAAAATAACTTGTTAACGAAAAAGCCTTATTCTATTTCGAGCAGGATATTAAAGAAAAAACGAGCTCACAGTTAAGTTCAGAGTGGGAAGGAGGGGGAGAGTTGCCTCCAGACAGCCGTTGCTGGCTCTCGTATGAGAAACCCCTAGGACAAAAATAGTAGATTATGCTTGACTAAACTTCATATTCAAATAATAAATTGCTCTAAAGTAAGCAGTACAAAGATTTATACATAATATTAGGGGTGTGCGATGCATCGAAATTTCAATTCGTTTTGATTTGTAGTAATCGAAATAGCGATGCATCGAAAGGGTTCGATGCCTTCACATACTCCCAAGGGCATGGGAGCGTTACTCCCGTCGTTTACCCGCGCTACAAAGGGCACGGGGAGTGTTTGAGTCGGTGGCAAAAAATCTTATCTTGGAGATAAGGAAGGAATAGTGACAGGAGGGGAGGGGTGGGGTCCGGTTGAAACCAATAAATCAGTCGGCTGACCAACATTATTTCTTTGAGTCATTACCTTACAACCACGTTGTTCCCCATTATGAAATTATAATAAACAGTGTGTGATATTTGAATTATGTTATACCTTCACAAAACTATTCCTAGGGTGGGTAAAATAGTACTTTGTAAAAAATACGGTAGTTTTACTGGCATGGTCTAATAGTGGTATCTTACAATCTGGCAAAATTGTATATATTGTCACTTGTTATTTAACTTTGGTGCTCGTTTGTATTCATCCGTCCTTTGAAACTTACGCAAATACAATTAAGTTTAGGTTATGCGTTTTTATTGCAAAAGTTTTTGAAATGATGGAACAAGATAGGATGGAAGAAGAATTAATTGAACAAATCAGAAAATTACAACTTTGGCCGAGATGGTAGATCATCCATGTTGGTCATAAAAATTGGTGTATAGGTTTTTAATCATTGAAACATGTCGCATTGCATTGAATCAAATTGCACGATTCGAATCAAAATTCTTTGAATCGTATCGTTGCACCGAATCGAAATAAAATCGCTGCATCGCACACCCCTACATAATTATATTAGTAAAATTGTAAAAACAAAATACCTATATTAAAAAAACTTAACTTTTGAAAGACAAGTGTAAACTCCTTTATTTGCATGTGGAGATTGCCTGAATTTACACAATCATTCCGTCCGATACATTGTTAACCATTGTCATGGAATAAATATATTATTATTATAATTTATATGTACAGTCCATCAGGACGTCCTAACAGGCTGATTTGCGTAATTGTTTAAATTATAGATATTTACGCCTAGATATGTCATCACACATCCAATCCATCATACCTTCTAAGGGATTTGTTTCATCGGCCTTCAAAGTTACTATGTTAATGTAATGGAACTAGCTTTTATAGGTCAGATGATTTCTGAAACTGTGTTCATTAATCAAGAGAGTTGATTAGGTTTTCACATTATATTTTGTTATTCACAGAATAAAAATGTAGTTTTTATACTTTTAACACATTGGGGTGCGCGTGGCAGGGATCCTGGCCATGGCTGCACTTCGCGCGGTGCATGTGGTAGGAATCGCTACTTCCCCTCCTTTGTTGTTTCATAACCTGCGTGCTTTCAGCACTCGAGCTAAGTGGACCATGTTTTTGCCGCTCCTCGGGTTGTATCTTGATGTCGTAACTCATGTGTTTGTTTCTGTCCCCTGAGATTTTTTTGGTTTATTGATAACTAAAATGTATATTTTAGCTATAGGGTTTTTCATCACTTTTTACTTTCTCCCCCCTTTTACATAGTATATGGAGAAATTATTGTTTTCTTCAAAATTTTCTAATTTGAGTTGTTAGTGGAAATATTTGTTTTGGTGCTCCCTGAACCCAAAAGTGATTTTTACGTGATGTCTGTGTGTCTGTCTGTATGGATGTGTACAAGCCCTAACCAATGGTCCGATTTTTATGAAATTTGGTGTGTAGGTACTAATCCACAATATCTCTAGGCGTTTTTCAAAAACGGCTCTAACGATTTTGATTAAACTTTAGTCGTTTGTAGAACTTTAGTTTTCCAACAAAATGACACCTCCCGCATTTCTGTAAAAATTCGGGTTCAGAAATTACAAGACTTAAAATATCAAAAATTCAGTTTTTTTAATTTTTCATTAAAAAAACATAAATATAAAAATATTACTATTCACCATTAAAAAGAGCTCAAAAAACTAAATAATTTAGTATCTTGAATTACTATTGTACAATAACTGGTTGCGGAGAAAATTTAAATTTTCATCTTGCGGTAAACGCAGTACGTTGTCCAATGTTATTCTTATGGGGAATACAAAAATTACTATTTCTCTCTTATTTATTGATCCATTTCGTTCAAAGTTGATATGCTTGTCAAGTTAGCATTGACCAACAGAGGAAATTCAAAATATTTTGCCCCTCAATAACCCCGAGGGGGGCAATAGGGGGCATTTCCCCTCTTAAAACCACATGTGTAGCGATGGATTCTGTAGTGCCTCCTAAACAGGGATTTGGGTGGATATTTTTGAAAACAACTTGTTTACAAGATTTCCTGTACATTCGACCGTGCTTTTTATTCTATATTTAGTAAATAAAAAGTAATTTATTCATTAAAGTTGGGCTAAAAGGGAGAAAGTATGTGTCAGTTTCCTGATACCGTTTATTTTAATTGTTTCTTGATTTGTAACTTTAGTTTAGCGATACATAGCCAAAAAGTCTATTGCTAATGTCATAGATGTGCTTCGAAGGACAAAGAATCTCCTCGGAAGACTGTCTCCGAAGTGCCGAAGACTGTCCCCGGGTGCACATGGTAGGGATCCCTACCTCAGTTTCAAAATGGCCACTGATGCGTTTTTATGGCTTCTTATGACATTTTGGCTTCATATTTTTTCATTGTATATTAGAAATTAGAAATAAACATTTAGCATTCTCAACACTATATTGTATGTTTTTTTTAGCAGCCAACGTGTTACAATCATTGCGCAGCAATTTCTCATGTTTCAGGCTAATTTGGGATTGAATAGTACCCATATTACCTGGAGTGCAAACACAGCGGAGTTTTGGAAGCAAAAAACAGTCCTTTCCCACTCCACTATAATTTAAATTTTATCAAATGAGTGATTTCTGCCAAAAAATTGTTATTATGCACTCATTAACACGCCCCTCCATTGTGACAGGGATCATCCGATTATAATGCAACTTACCAACAACCACCTTATGCAACTGTTGCAACTTATGCAACAACCAACCAAGGCTGAACATATATTTTGTGGTGCCAAATAAATAAAATGGATAAGTAATTCCCTAATGCACATAATCTAAATTAAAAGTTCATTCATCTTTTAAGCCATAATAAAGTTCATTTCTTTTCTTTTAAGTTCACTCTTCAGTTTTACATCTGAATAAAGTATGAATGTGGCCGGGAATTTAACCTGCGACAGCGAGGATAGTATGCCAGTGCGCTATCTACTTAGTCATCACAACTTGAAAATTGAGGAGGGAAGATACTGCCACAACTTGAAAACTGAGGGACAATACTGGACAAGAATCAACAAAGCAGAATCAAAAGAAACAGCACATTCTGGTGGCACTGGGATGAAACTGACAGAGGAATCTCACTGATCAACATTTCTCTGTGCTAGGAGGCTCGAAGACAACAATATTATGCATTGTTCTCATTAAAATATCACTCATGGAACAGTTTCCATAGTAAAAATGTATTGATGTTTGTTGAAAACCTAGGAAACAATCATGGTGAATTTGTACTCATGCTCCTCACTTCTGCAATGGACGTTTTTCATAATTTTTCGTAAGTGCAGCTGTATTATTTTGTATTAAAAACTAACACCTGTACAGTGGTTGTCATATAAATTCCTTCAACACCAGGCATCCTGCATAGCTCCCACCTTCCTGTCCCTACTATGAGGTAAAAACCCTCATACATGGGGCGGAAGACGTGAAACAACCTGCCACATCGGCTAGAAAGAGGAGTTCAAGAAGGAGATCAAAGAAGTACATTGCTGCAACCAAACTTCAATCTTCAGAGAGGACGAAGACAAAGAGTCAAAAGGCCCAGGAGAAGGAATACGATCATTGCTCCCCACTCCCACTATAATCTACAGGAAGGACTAGGCGGAGGGTCAAAAGACCCTGGAGAAGGAATAAGATTATCGCTGCCCCCCAACTACAATGTACAGGGAGGATCTCCATTAGGTGGAGAGTCAAAAGGCCCAGGAGAAGGAATATGATCATTGCTCCCCACTCCCACTATAATCTACAGGAAGGACTAGGCGGAGGGTCAAAAGACCCTGGAGAAGGAATAAGATTATCGCTGCCCCCCAACTACAATGTACAGGGAGGATCTCCATTAGGTGGAGAGTCAAAAGGCCCAGGAGAAGGAATACGATCACTGCTCCCCACTCCCACTATAATATACAGGAAGGACTAGGCGGAGGGTCAAAAGACCCTGGAGAAGGAATAAGATTATCGCTGCCCCCCAACTACAATGTACAGGGAGGATCTCCATTAGGTAGAGAGTCAAAAGGCCCAGGTGAAGGAATACGATCACTGCTCCCCACTCCCACTATAATATACAGGAAGGACTAGGCGGAGGGTCAAAAGGCCCTGGAGAAAGAATAAGATTATCGCTGCCCCCCAACTACAATGTACAGGGAGGATCTCCATTAGGTGGAGAGTCAAAAGGCTCAGGAGAAGGAATACGATCATTGCTCCCCACTCCCACTATAATCTACAGGAAGAACTAGGCGGAGGGTCTAAAGGCCCTGGAGAAAGAATAAGATTATCGCTGCCCCCCAACTACAATGTATAGGGAGGATATCCATTAGGTGGAGATTCAAAAGGCCCTAGAGAAGGAGTAAGTTAATATCACCACTGCACCCCCACTATAATCTTCTGGGAGGACCTCCATTAGGCGGTTGGTTTTTAGCATTCAACATGTTAGCAAAATAAATATTTGCAAAGGGTAATAGGTCGAGCCATTTAAAAAATCGTTTGCAATATTTAAAAAAATAGCACATATAGTGGTACGAGGCTAATTTGAAATATCATTAAATTCAAATTTCTTTCTTGGTCCATAGCAGTTTCAATGTTTTAAACATTGTTTAAAAATCATAGTCTAACACGTTAGCTGCCACGGCTATTTTTGGTATGTTTTACTCAGTTGCCATTCACATACTCATGTAATATTTTAGCTATATAATATTATTTATACTTATTTAGGTTAGTTGTAATGTTATCTGTTCAAATAATTATAAAAAATGGCGGAAAATGGGTCACTCAGATCGGGGTGACAGTAACATTGTTTAGCAAAGTTTTGCTGAAAAAAATGTTGTCACCCCGATTTCAGTGACACCGAAATTTGACTTTTGGGAATATTTAATTTTCTTTGGTCGGCAGTAGCGGCATTTTCGCGCGTGCAGATGACATCACCTGATCATAACGACGCAGTCCTCTGTTTACTTGTTGTTGTGGGGTACTTTTTCGTTATTTTTAGCCTAGTTTTCGTGGAGTTTTTAATTCCTTATTCATTTTTCCCCTTCAGGGCTCCGCCCCACTGGCTTCTTCTATTACTTCCCGACACCCAATTTGGACATGTGGATGATTCTTTCAATTTATTTTACAAAGCCACATCTCTTGAATGATTCCCAACGTCTGATACGAACCCCCACCAACCTTAGGGCTCCGCCCCTTGGCAAAATCGCAAAAAAATTCTTTCAATTTTTTTTACGTGATTTTAGCCAATTGTCAATGATCCGTAACATTTGGATAGGCATTTAATAACTCCGATCTTAGGGCTCCGCTCCGCTAGCTAAAACATTGTTATTTTTATTTTCATACATGTTTTTTATTATTAAAATTATATAATTGTCTTTATGATTTAGAAATAATTTCAGTCATATATTACAAAGAATATATAAAATGAAAATGCTAAATAAGGTAAACTGTATTCATTTTACATTTTATGATGGTATTACAAAATATATTACGTAAAGTTGGTGAAAAGAATTAGCGTCACCCCGACAGGGGTGATAAAATTTCAGAACTTTGTGATGTAAATTTGAACTTGTTATAAACATCACAATGTCTTCAAACATCGATATCTTGTTAGCTTGGAACATGTATTTGTGAAGTAAAATGTTTGATTGCCGCTGAACGTCAAAGACAGTTAAATAGCGGCAAAAAACAATAACCTTACATCCTTACATCCGATCGGGGTGACAGTGCTCACGATCGAGCCAACTGGTGTCACCCCGATCGGGGTGACATGGCAGCTAACGTTATAAAAATCGGCCATATTGCAGTTATCAAAACTAAGAATAGGCGTAGCACTGATGGCATGCAACCAAGGTCTCGCATCTTTACACTACCTTTAAGGTCATTGTTCAGATTGATTATGTAAGTTATATGTATTAGACTTAGGGAAACAATATTGTTTTAACTCGTCAAGCCATAAATTCTGCACTGAGTCTGCTATCTACACTGGTTGTTAGCCTTTTTAATGAGCTGATAAGAATGAGAACATAACGGATTAAACTAATTTGATAAATTTAAAGTACGTGTTCTTTAGACTATCATGTTGGTTTAGGCTTTAGGCATGTTGGTTCATGTTGGTCATTAAACATGTGTTTTGCGAGCATGGGAGTAGGTAATAAAGTTGATCGAGAGAAATTGGCCTTTTATGAGGGAAACTACTGAGGAGCGGTAAGGGAAGGTTTCAGATTTCACCGTTGGCAAAGAAAAGGTTATGGATACTATGAACAAAATAACCTCAAAAGCGTTTGGTATAGATGGCTTATCAATAGACATGATACGAGTGTGAGCCCATATTGTCTGCCAGCCATTACACATCTGATTAATGTGTCACTGACTACTGGTGTTTTCCCAGACAAATGGAAACATAGCATTGTGATCCCGCTTCAGAAGTGCTCGAACCCAACACTGAATTGCCATTTCCGTCCAATATCAATTTTACCTGCTTGCTCCAAAATTTTGGAGAAATTTGTTGTGGAACAGTTGGTGAGATTACCTAGAGGTGTCAGATGTGCTGTCAGAGACACAGTCAGGTTTTCGTAGGGGGTTGAGCACTTGTACTGCTCTTCTTAATATGACTGATGAGCTACTTCAAGCTTAAGACCAAGGGCGGCACAGTATTATGGCACCCACTTGACTATTCCCAGGCGTTCGACTCTGTGAACCATGACAGAGTCTCAAATTCGACGAGACAGAGAGTCTCAAATTCAAAGAGAGTTCTCTCAGATGGTTTTCTTCTTATCTAGGTAACAGAGGTGAATGGGAGGTACTCTGATGTACTTCATAGGGACATAGGAGTTCCGCAGGGAACTTGTCTGGGACCTGTTCTATTCATCTTGTATACACAGGACCTCCACAGTGTGCTAGAATTCTCCAGTTTACATTCCTATGCTAACTAGTTAAGTCTTATGATCCTTCTGGATTTCATAAAGCAGTTAAGATCATAAACTCTGATTTGTTCAGGTTGAAGCAGTGGTCTGACGGTCATGGACGTTCTTAATCCTGAAAAATGTGTCGTGCTTAATTTTGGTTCCTCTTACTTACCTGCGAATAGTCGTCTTGGGAATGTGGAGCTGGATGGCAGGGCTCTCTCTGTTTGTGACTCTTGTTAAAGTTCTGGGCGTCAAAATTGATTCTCAGTTGAATTTTCGCTCCCATGTTAGTTATATTTGCCAGAAAGTTTTAAATAGGTTAAGAATGTTCCATCGACTGAAGTTTGTGCTGACTGAAACTGCTGAGCTGGAGTTCATAAGATCTATGGCCTTCCTAATAATTCATTATGCCCTTCCATCCATTGGTGAATGTCTGACCCTGGATAGTAGAGTGCTTCTGATGAGATAGATGGAAAATAGAGCCCTAACGTTTATTTATAATATTAGGAAGTTTGATCATATATCTGCATATCGTGAACAGGCTGAGGTTCTCTCCTTGGGGAAGCAGTCTTTCCTTCAGACTGGATCAGTTGTACGTAAGGAATTATCTTCAAATGTACCTCCTTATCTGAAGAGGAAGCTTGTGCCTCGTGCATTGGTTAGGAAACGCTGTACCAGGCAGGATGCCTTGCTTGAAATGCCAAGAGTGTGGCTAGAGTTAGGGAAGAAAGGTTTCTCGTACTTTGGACCCCAAGCATTCAATACCCTTCCTCCATGCATCAAATCGTTGACTTATAACTCGTTCAAGGCCAGGTTGAAGTCATAGGTTTAATTAAGAGCATTTGGTTTATTTTTATAATCTGACCTGTATTTTAGCGAATTTCCCCTATAGGGAAGAAGCTATTACTGTAGGTGGCATGGTAAGACTTAACCCTTTGCCATCGGAATGGATATTTGCCGCTATTCCTCAGCGATCGCATGGCCAGCTCTACAAGCCGCCGCCAACAGCGCACAGAAGTCCGATTTTTTCCACAGCAGTTGTCCTTTGCGATCGGACGGCCAGCGGTGCTGGTCAACATATGAAATCCAACGAACGCTTGGGCCTCCAGCAGGACTGGCCGACAACAATGTTTTCGTTAGTAATATTCCAACTGTGGTATGATGCCAGTAGAGTGCTGCAACCTAGTGAGGAATTGTTGAATTAAATGATTAGTGAAAACAATTCTGAGCTGCCGGGAGTGAGCCGCCATGATGAATGGCGAGGTGACTTGGAGTGGGTGGGACGTTGTCCAGTACAGCAGGCCGTCCGACCGTCGGAACCAAGTTATACGGAAAGAATTCCGACTGGCTGCCGACTGTGTTGTGGCCACTCCTGCTGGCCTTCCAATCGCAAAGGGTTAAGCCCGAGACCGTGATAACTTTTTGTTTTGAGGTCCCCAGATGCCAAAAACACTATTTGTTCATATTTATATATATTTATGTGTCCGTTACCACGATAACTTTTGAAAGAAACGCCCGATTTTGATGAAATCTGGTACAAATGTGGAGAGTAGCATTTATGACTAAGTCGAAAACCAGATCGATCGGACTATGGGAAGGGTGTTTATGAAGGTTTACAATTTTAAAAAAATCTGTATTTTAAGAATTTTGCCCCAAAATGTTAAAAACACTCAATTTTGGTTATAGCTATTTTATAGAGCTTAAAAAACAAATAATTTAGTATTTTGAATCATTAACCAAGGTTAAGTGGTTGCGGCCAAAAAACATATCCCCTGTTAATCTTATGGGAAAAAGGTTTTTAGATTTTCTCAGAAAATTTTACTAAAATCTTCATATTTATTTTTATCAATATATTTAGCTCAACAAAACAAACATTTTGGTATTTTAATTGTTGTTCTACATCTAACCGTTGCAGAGATATTTAGAGTGTTAACACGTTCGCTGCGGGCCACACACCGGTGTGTGGTCTAGTTCCGCTCCGCCTCGCTGAGCGCACACCGGTGTGTGCTGGGCCCGCCTCCCCTCCATTCAGTCGCTGCTCGGCAGCACACTGGTACGGTCGGGGGATTTTTTGTCCGTGTTTTGTATACGATTTGAGCTGTCTTGCGGCGCAAACCGTTCCCGGCTATCTTTACCCGTTTGGTTTTTACAGTTTATGTAATATGCATTAGTTTTGAGTATATTGATTCCTGTATATGCAATCCTGGTTGTCTACAGCTATCTGGATTGTGCTGCTATCTGTTGGCGTTATGTAGAACTACGTCCAGTGGTGTTCAGTACAGCACCGCACAGTTTTTTTGTCATTCGTTAGCCGGGAATTAAAAATGTGACCGCGCCTATCAGAACAGTTGCAGCATGGCAGGAACACGCCCACGGGCGTACCCGCAGCGAACGTGTTAAACACAGTACGTTGTCCAATGTTATCCGTATGGAGAATAAATAAAATCTGAAATCTCGATTATTTATGAATGTATATTGATGAAACTTGGTATGTGGCTTCAAATAGTTCTGGAATGATATTAGCACAAAAAACAATATTTTTGTTGATAGTTCCCGTAGCAGCAAACCTACATACTCGGCCCCCATGTAATTCATATGGAGAATAAGTCAAATTGTATATCTCCCTTAATTATGAACCTAAGTTAATAGAACTTGGTATATAGCTTCACCTGGTTCAGTTATATTGATAACTGCAAAAAAAAACACATTACTTATCTTTCTCGTTGCAGTAAACCTGCGTCCTCAATCCTAATGTTATTCTTATGGAGAATAAATAAAATGTTATACATCACTTCTTTATGAATGCATTTTTGTGAAACTTGGTAATTGGTTTTATGTAGTAATGATATATATATATATATACATATATATGCATTGGAAATTCGCTAAGTATGCAGGTTTGCTGCGATGGGAGTATTTTAATTTGCTATAATGTCTGTTTTATTTTTCTCTTGTGTTGTTTTGACTTGTCTTGACAGTTTGTACTGAAGAACACTTGTAAATAAAGGCATTATTTATTTATTTATGTTGGATGATTATTTCTAACACCGTACAATTGATTTACATTTTACAACTAGGGTTTATAAAACAGATGTATAGTATGTATTAATTTTTTACACATTTTAATGGTTATAATTTGTCTACATTAAATTAACATTCACAACAAAAATAGGTTATTTAAATAAGTCCCAGTAGAATTAGTTTACCAAATTATACTTCTATACGTTGGATGACACATTATAGAGCATACAGTATATTTGGGCAAGCATAGCTTTGTAATAAATAAAACATATATTACATAATGGCTGTTGGAAGTTGTTTATTAGTGGAACATAAGCAATTTAACAACTAACGCAACACTCTACCACCATCTAGTATGTTGCTATCCAATCCAGCTGTCTGATGTAACTAAGACTCTACTTCTTGTTAAATACTGCTTGGGTAGATTCCAATAACTATAATAAACTTTTTACCTAATGTTTGTATTAAATTCGTTATGGATACCTGTGATTTATATTTCATTTCAGATTAATATAAATATATTTGTATTTGTCAATAATTATTAATTATATTCAAATATAGATTCAATATCCATGATGAAATTCAAAAATAACGTAATACCAAGGGAGTACTTTAGGAGTAGTAATATTTTAAACAGCTAGGCCTAATTTGATTTTACCTGCTCACGTACTGTTTTTTCAAGGGTTGACTATCAGTGTCCACATCAGGCCTTCTTTCTATTGATGGCTTCAGGAGTTTTACATACGATATTTCCTGAAAAATGACAGAAGGTTGGATAAGATACAGATATCTGTGAAAGAAAAGTCTTAACATATTTATTGTCATCGACAGCAATGGACCTGGTTAAAGAAATAGGCGAAATAACTATAATTAATCCTTGGTGAGTTTTTTAATAAGCGGTATTACAAAAATATATTTTTTAAATTAAGAAAGTATCATTTGAAATTTCTAAACTATGACAAAACGCTAATAGTTTTAGATATTTTAACTACTAATCATCCATTTTTGAGGTAGGCTTACTTCAAAGAGAAATGTATTTGAAAGTAAAAAATATTCCTTTTCTAATTAATAAATAATTTATCTTCTATGTCTTTTGTAAGCATCCCAAATGTTCATTATTGAATTAAGTTTTTAAACATAAAAGAAATCATGATTTAGAGGATCCACTGGAGATGGAGGGGAGGGGGGAGTATTAATCACTATTTAATCAAATTTTTCTAGGTACCAATGACCTAATAACAGAAAGTTTTTTTGTAAATTGTACTTTATTATAAGAAAATCACTCAAAACCGTTTGTATCAAGAAGGCCTGATAGATTACCTGTCCTTCCGGAGCTCTCTCGAGGCCTAGCAGAGTGTAAGGATCGAGGTCGTTGATGGAGGATAAGGGTCGAGGGCCAGAGGTGTTCCTGCGACGTCCTCCCTCTCTCCTGGGGTCTCCCCTGGAAACATTGCGAAACTGACGTTGGAATTATACAGCCAATGCAATCAGCTCTCTAAATGCTTTCAGGACGGCTAACACATCTCAGGTTGTCATTTGAAATACACTGCTATTGGCCCTTATTACTGCACAGTGACGTGGGACAGAGTACAGTATGATTTTCCAGTAATATTAACTATTATTACAAATATCTGATGGTTGTATGAGGTTAGAGACCAATTATAATTTCATTCTCATTAACCTATATCCTATATGGTATATTTCATTAGAAGTACCAAAAGTTGTCTTTTCCGGTGCTTGATTTAGGCCTAACACAGTTTCATATGTACTTCGGCTACGCCACACCAGGAATAATGTCATCTAGCACCAAAACACACTTTTGGGACGAGTTATGAACGTTACTCTTCACCATACTATGAAATGACACAGGAAAGCCAACAATAGGTTTTGAACAAATATTTATTGCTAGTTTAAATTGTTTCATAAATCAGCTTTTAAGTGCACAGGCAGTTATCTGAATACTTGCTGATTTTCGAGGTGCTTTTAAAAATGATCTGGAAACAGCTTTTTCCAGAATTGTATGTATAAAGAAAATAGCTACTTTCGGTGCAGTATGATGAAAACATTATTGGATTTGAGCGATTCGGTATTTGAGTATTTTTCCAAATCATTTCGTGGTATGTTTATTTAGAGATTACAGCTTTATCGAATACGTCGGCAAAATAATTACTGAAGTGATTACAATCACTGTGGGGCCAAAAGACGCAGTATTAATTATTTTTAAGTTAATGTTTTGATTTCTTAGTTTTTTGTCTCCCACTTCTGAATTTATAACTTTCCTTGATGTACTGGTTTGTTATTGTTTTTGTATAAAACTGTGTTAGGCCTAAAAGATATGTAATAATCTTTACAGCCTACATTTTTCTAGACTGATTTTAACACATTTCCATTTTTAAACCCTCTGGCTTTGTTACTGAAATCAATAATGTTATTGAGTTCTTTGGAAATCCATTTCTTTCCAGTTTATCGCCTTTGACAGAGCTTTAGGGAAAATAAAAATTAAATAGTGCATAAAAGTGTTATAATACATGCCATACTTAGATTCTACTGGATATGAGTAAAGAGATCATACTCATATGTTAAGGAAATAAGGTCTATAGCAGTTTGTGTAGATTCTGTGTTTCGAGTTGGGAAGGGCCTTCTTTTGCCCGGTTCCAACTTCAACCTGATGTGTTGAGTGCTGAGGGGTTGTCTGAGGGGTTGGCACTGCAGAGCCCAACCTCAGCATCAATGCCACACTCCCTGACCAGGGCCTGAAGAGGCTGGCTCCTGACAACACACTAGAGAAATCCATCGGCAGTGTACACACACAACGGCATCAGCCCTTGCAACATACCAGGAGCACTGCCAGGGATCATCAATGTGCATCGGTCGCCCTTTTTGTATTCGCCTCTACAATAATAAGTAGGGGATACTGCATTCAATACTAACCCAGAGCTGCAAAGGGACCTTGCAAACTATTAAGAGACACTGTAAGTAAAAATCATTTATGATAGTTTGGCAGCTATTTACTTACCTATGAGGTCGAAAACATCGATTGTATGGTATGTGCGAAAAAAGCAAAAGAGGAATTTTCGAAGATGTAGAAAATACGATACGCTCATCTCTGAAGTGTTGACCTTTTGAGGGCTGGATTATCCTGACTTCCCTTGTCGATCCGGGAGAATTAACTTCATGAATAACTGCAGATTTTCGTCCTGAAATATACAGCTTCATTAATTTAAAATTACTTAATTTAAGATATTTCTTAGCGAATCAATTTAAAACTAAATTAAAACTGTTCGATATTTAAGAAAACCAATATTTTTTAGCTTGACATGCACATTGGTCAAGTTTAATTTTTTAAGAGAAGATTAAAATGAATATACATAAATTCTAAAATAAAAAGAACCACCTGATTTCAAGATGGGCTCATGAGTCCATATTATTAAATTATGAATAAGTAGGCCTATATTACTATTTGAATACAGTGATGGTTTTAACCATTTAGGCCCTACCCTATGTTATGGTAGTTAAGAATTAATTATGTAATAAATAATAAAGTTGGAATTTGCTTATATTTTTTAAAATCATGCAATTCTGCTCGTTTATAGAGATGGGTTTGTACGACACACTGTTGCATGATCAGAATAAAAATAACGACTCATTAATCACTCTGCACTCTGGGCTCTGTTGCACTGATTGTTACAATTAGCAATAGGCCTACAACATAAATAAATCTATCTTAAGTGTATTTTACATTATCCGTTGCAGGGAACATGTTAAGATTAATTAATTCCTAAATTCTCATGCTTAGCTTGAGCATATGTTCTTTGTTTAACAAGCAGTTTTTAAAAGTTCACAGGGTTTTCCATGAAAATTCGCTACTTATGGATGCTCACACCTCCCTGGCTGGAAACGCCCGATCAGGATTGCTGTGACCTAACTTAAAATTTTACAGTGGCTAATAACTAAACTTAAATGACTCATACGTACCAATTATTGACCCTAAACTCTCACTGCTACTGAAGTTATGGTACAATTTCTCATCGTTCAGAGAAGACTGGTGCAACAAAGTCGGTACTTTCTTCTTGTGTCCAATAGAGCCTAACCGACGTTCAAACGCATACTCACTTCCTGCTGTGCTTGTTCTAAAAAAAGAGAAGAAAAACCCCTTGAATCACTGAAATTTACAGGTAATCCTTCATTTACTGGTATTTAAAACAATTTAAAAGGAGGTCTATCTGCACTTGAGTTTAAATAAAATAAATGACAACACAAAATCATAAATATAGGGTGAATTTAATTTAGGCCTATATTACTATTCACGCTTTAACGATTTCCAAATAACCTCTATTTGCAAACTACCTACTCAAATAACATTAACTTTATCAGAAACATTACTTTCACTGGGAAACTAACACAAAGAAACAATTCTGAGAGCAACTGAGTGGAGGGTTCTAATTCTTGCCAGTAAATTATACAATTGCAATAAAGTATAAAAATGGGAACTTTTTTAAAGAAAGACTGTGTAGGCTAAATGCATTTTACACCGATACCAACACAAGCAAAAATAATTGTGTCAACAAATTTGCTCATGGAACAAACTGACCGAAATAATAAACTGTCTAGAAGTTTCGCCAGTGAGATGATTGGTTATAAGGTCACGCATTACGATATAGAACAGTAACAAACATCATACTGTTTGAAACCACTGAACTCTTTTTAATTAAACATTCGAATGGCTGAAATTACATTAGGCTAATTGTGTGACAGCTAAGATTGATTTGAGCTTCCGCGGTTAATTTTAGTATTGTTTTATGTTACATCAAAGAAATATGTTGTTTCCCAAATGATAATAGATATGATTTTTATTATTTAATTTGTTGAGACAATACGTATAGCCTAGGGGCCATGCACGAATTACGTAAAACATTTTTTCATCATTTCAACCTCCCCCCCTCCCCATGTAACGCACCGTACCCGTAACGCTTGAGCTTACCCTCCCCCCCCACCCAATGTGTTACGTAACTCACTTTAAAACCGCTTAAACCTTTAAAAAAACGTTTTATTAGCAATTTTTAATATGGATTTTAAAAAATCATTAGTAGACGTTTAATGATATTTTGAAATAACTTTTTTCAAAGCAAAATTTATGAAAACAAACAGGTACCGTATGTTCAGTACCGGCTCTAGGGCAGTGCGAGCCGTGCTCCAGCACAGCCCTGGGGGCTTTTTGGGGGGCGCTTTTTGGGGGGCGACGCTCGGCACTCATGACTGGTTGCGGGTGTGGGGTAGGGGGCGTAGTCCGTAGTGCTAAAATAAAGTATTTATAAATATAAATAATCCCGACTGATTTTGTAAACTTGTTGTAATTAGTATTCTAAGTTGTTGAAAGGCATTATTTGGAAGAAAGCTGTGTATTCACCATGTTGCACCTTCACTATTCTCAAACATTTAATTCAGATAACACAACTTCCGCTCCCCTCTATTCCAAATCGAGTAGTTGTTTTGACCTCTATCGTTTTGTGATAACTTCAGGGTTTTCTGATTGGTATTGAGAATGTGAATAAAACTCGCAATACAATGGAAGAAAATTGCAATGTTGAAATAAAGTTGCACGATGCAACTAATTGTTTTAATCCACCCTCTTACATTATTTTAGATAAGGAGAAATATGGTTTGGGGATTGGATAGTATTGAATCGGAATTTAATCTTTAATTGAAGTTACAATGATTCGAGTTTATTATTGTTATTATATGTAATAAGGGGGAACATTTTATGCGCCCCCTCAGATTTTGGCGCCCCCTTCGACAGTATATCACAGTTTTGTATTAATGAGAAAATGCGTGTTTACACTCAACTTGAATTTGTAGAGTCTGGTATAAAATTTAAGTTATCCAAACACTTTTAGAAGCTACGTAAGATAAACAAACTAAAAAATTTAGCTTTATAGCTATACAAAACCTTAAAGATTAAATACTCAAAGATAGAGTTTGTATAACTGAAAAACGGGTTATATATTAGAAAAATAAACAGAATATATTTTTAAAACATTAAAGTAGTTTTGTCAAAAACTAAAATAACTAACAACAAACTTTGCCGTTTTCATTGAAACTTCAGCCTCATACATTCCCAGAGTCATCAGAATTTTTGTCGGTTATATTTGATGATTGTTTTGGTTCCCCAGACAAAATGTTTCCCACGCTCAGAACAGGTGTACTGTTATCAGTATGTACCTCCCCCTTCCTGCTCAGTTTTAAAGTTTATTTTCATTATTAATTATTTTAAAGAAACCCGTATTTCCCTAAGGGCGCACGGGACTGAGGGGGGCCCCCAGGCCACGAAAGTGGGACCCCATGGGCCACTAAGGGGGACCTCGAGGGGCAGTGTTTTGATTATGCTCTGAAAAAAGTTATTTATTTCTCACCTGGCAATATTGCAAATAATTTTAAGTTGTAAAGGGTGTACGTTCAAACTAAGTCTCAAACCCAAAGTCATCCACTAATGATTATTATTGTCAATACTGTGTGCGGATTTGATAAATTTGCCCTAATCCAGTAACAGGAATAAAGCCAGGTAAGAGTTGATATATAACTACTGACACGGTATTGTAGAGGATCTATCATCTTACTTAGGATCTATGATCTTACTTTTCTGAGTATATGTTGTAGCTATTGTATTTTTGCAACAGGTGATCTTTTTTTTGATCAATAATTTTAAAGACCCATCCCCTAACCCCATAAATTGTTTAATATCAGTCAAGCTTTGCCGTCCTTGGAAGTTGCAGATTCCGTTCAAGCCGATGTAAGTTAATTTTGTTGTTCTTGTTGCACAGACCTCAATATATTATAAAATATTAGGAACAAACAGCCAATCAGAAAAAAAAAAAAAATAGTATCAAAATTAGTATTGGTTATGAAAGTCAGTTAACGTGTAGAACACATTAAAGTAGTCTTGAGTGTTTGAGGTTACCCTAGTTATGATAATACAATTAAGCCTAATAATAAAGTTGATAATAATAATGATAGGATAGCTTGTAGCCTCTTTTTTGTTGTTTTGTTTTTTATTTCCGTATTATATTTCTGGATTTTATAATAATTTTAAGGTAAAGACGTTTGTTTTGAATCAATTCATGCCTATTCTCAATACGATCAGCACTACCGGGAGCACAGAATTGGAACAGTCAGGGCCTCCCGCAGTAAAAATGTTTGGCGGGGAACTGGCGCTGTCCCCCACCCCTGCAGCCGCGAGTACTACGCCAGGGAGCCACACCCTTTATCCCACTCCATACATAACAACAGCAGTTCTGCCAACTGAAATAAACATCAGAATCGTCGTATACTCCCAAAATACGACAATTTCAAACCACGAACCCTGTCATTTCCAGAATCTTATATATTAATACGCTAAGGTGATTTTTGTTAGAGGAACTCCTTCGTTATTTCTGAACCCATTTTAACGATTGAGGTCACCTAAGATATTCCAATTGTCTTTTAAAATATAATAAAAAACAAACAATAATCTCTATTCATCAAAAGTCACAATAATTTAAGCTAGTAGATGTCCCGTTCTCCGCACGGGGATTTAGCAGGTATGGAGCCAGACGTTTGTGTTAACATTTGTTTATCTGTCTTTCTATTTATAAGCCAGATTTGTTCTGAGTTTCACAAACAAATACTGTACTGAATGAAATAAAACATTTTCGTTTTGGAGAGGAAACATTTAGGCTAAAAACTTAAACAGCGCGCTGCTGCGGTTAGGTTAGGTTACTATGATTTCCTTACTCAACACGATTGTTTCTGAGGGTCCCATAATTTTATGCTGGATGCTGGAAGTTGGCAGAACTGCTGTTGTTGCATGGAGTGGGAACGAGGGCTTGGCTCTCTGGTGTAATACTCGTGGCGGCGGGGTGGGGGGGGCAGTGCCAGTTCCCCACGAAACATTTTACTGCGCGAGGACGGCACTGCGGGAGGTCCAGACTGTTCCAATTCTATCGTCTTGCACTGCCCCATAGTGGCGCGGCATGGCATCGGTGAGGGTTATGGATGTTTGCTTAAAATCATTTTTGTTGCCAACACTGAATTCTCCGATTACCCCTCACACAATAGTATGTTATTTTAAACAGTTAAAATACCGTAGGAAGAGACGAGAGCCAACGATGAAGATAAAATTTCATTGTGTCATCGTCACGTAATTTTTAAATGTGTATGATGTAGAAACGTCTACAATATAACTGACATTTTACTACATTTCCAAATATTTAAATCTCTTTATGAACTTTTTTGGTAATAATATCAAATGCATCCGCAAAAAGATATTTTTAAAGTTTAAACTTTAAAAAGTTACCTTTGAATTAGCATTAAACCAGAGTGATTAAAACCTTACAGCATCCTGATTATAGAAAATGACACTCTGCGTTGTCTTGACTCTGAACAAATAATTAATGATTTGTCAGCCAAAAAAACGCAGAAAGAAGGAGTTTTTAGTGTCTATCCTGCATGGGATGTTATATAATAAAGTCTATCCAGCAGTATGTGATAAACAAACTTTCAAAGAGTCCTAATCGATGTGTTTTGAATGCAAACATATTTCTTTCAAGTATGCTATGTTTTGTTTTTAATTATCTTAGTAAAATAATGTTGGTGGTAAAGCAAATTACACAAGATTTTTTTATATTTATAAATTTGTGTTGTCATTTCAACTAGTCATAATGTTTATTTTTATTTTGTATTAACTGAATATATTATTAGCTTATTGGATAGATAATACACTTAAGAGAGCTAAAACCATACTAAATCTTGCATCACGGAAAATTAAATCAACATTTTTATTTTGCGAGTTTTTAACGTTTTGATGGATAATAAATTAAAATTTGTGATTTATTTGTATATTTGGTTTATTTATTAATATTAAAGCCTAGAATTTAAAAAATAATAAAGTTATAAAACGGAATATAAAAAATAACTTTTGTATGTGTATTATACCTACACACATGCTTGAATTTATGTTATAGGGGCCCCATTTTCCTATACGCCTGGGGACCCAGAGGTCCTAAATACGGCCCTGCACATCATTGTTTATTGATCGCAGTGTAGGCCTATTGTGGTACGTTGCCTGCAAGTGGCTCCAATATTTAGATTGTTTTTAATTATTTGAGGTTTTGAGTTGTTTTTTAATGAATTTCTCCTAAAGGGAAGAAGCTATTACCATAGGTCTCATGGTAAGACTTAAGCCCGAGACCATGACAACTTTTGTTTTGAGGTCCCCAGATGACAAAAACACTATTCGTTCAAATTTATATATATGTATATATATATATATATATATATATATAAATGTATATAATTATATGTAATATATTATATATACATATGTGTCTGTGAATGCGATAACTTGAGTAAATAACCCCGTAGCAGCAAACCTGCATACTCAGCGAATTTCCAATGCATATACAATTTTCTTAATAACACATACCAAGTTTCATCAATATACATTCATAAATAAACGATTTATGACATTTTAATTATTCTCCATAAGAATAACATGGCGGCTGAGTATAAAGGTTTGCTGAAATAAGAAACACTAAAAATAGGTTTTTATAGAAATATTAATATAACTCAACTAGGTAAAGCCACATACCAAGTTTTATTAATTTATGTTCATAATTAAGGGAGATAATACATTACTTATTTTCTATAAGAATAACGAGGGGGCTGAGCATGCAGGTTTGCTGCTACAGGAACTATCGGCCAAAACATAGGTTTTTGTACAAATATCAATAGACCACAATGAAATGAAGCAATATATATATATATATATATATATATATATATATACAGTTTTGAACGAATGGTGTTTTTGGCATCTGGAGACCTCAAAATGAAAAGTTATCATAGTCCCGGGCCTAGGTCTTACCATGCCAACTGAGGTAATAGCTTCTTCCCTATGGGGGAAATTTGCTAAAAACGTCCGATTTCAATGAAATTTGGCTCAAATCTGTAAAATGACATTCATGACTTTAAGTTCGAAAACCAGAAAAATTGGACCATGGGAAGTGGGGTTTATGGGGTTTTTAATTTTCCAAAAATCAGTTTTTTGCATTTTTCAACCTAAGATTAAAAAAACATAATTTTGGTTTTGACCATGATATAGAGCTTAAAAAAATAGATATAGTATTTTGAATTATTAACCTAGGTTGCGGAGAAAATCCAAAAAACCTACTCATAAAATCTCAATATGTTAATCTTATAGGAAAAAGGTTTTTCGGTTTTCCTCAGTTTATTTTAATGTAAACTTCACATTTTTGCTTTTACCAATCTGTTCAGTTCCACAAAACAATCATTTTGGTGTTTAAATTGTGATTCTACGCCCAACCGTTGCAGAGATATTCAAAGTGTTAAACACAGTACTTTGTCCAATGTTATCCTTATGGAGAATAAATAAAATTTGATATCTCGAATATTTAAAAATGTATGTTGATGAAACTTGGTATGTGGCTTCACGTAGTACTGGTATATTGATATTTGCACAAAAAATTGATTATTCCCGTAGCAGCAAATCTGCGTTCTCAGCCCCCAAGTTATTCTTATGGAGAATAAGTCAAATGTAATGACTCCCTTAAATTATGAACATAAATTAATAAAACTTGGTATGTAGCTTCACTTGGTTGAGTTATATTGATCATTGCAAAAAAACCTCTTTTTTGTTCCTTGTTGCAGCAAACCTGCTTACTCAGCCCCATGTTATTCTTATGGAGAATAACTAACTAAAATGTTATATAGCGCTTATTTATGAAACTATTTGTGAGTATTTATGAAACTTGGTATGTGGCTTCGCCTAGTTAAATTCTATTTATATTTGCATAAAACCAATCGGTTGTGTTCCTTGTTTCAGCAAACCTGTTAACTCATTACCAATGTTATTTTTATGGAGTATAATTCAAATCGCTTATGTGAATATATTTTTATGAAACTTGGTATGCGGCTTTATGTGGTATTAAGACATATATTATGCATTGGAAATTCGCTGAGTACGCAGGTTTGCTGCGACGGGGGTATTTTTTTCAAATGTCAAAAATGATTAGTGGCATGGTATACCAGTACTTAGTTGTTTCCCATTTTTAATTTCAGATTTTTCAGAACAGCATTACAGATATAGCTGTTCAAGCATTTCAAGCATTTTCAAGATGATAATATATGCAATCAAGATTTTCAATTACACAAGTCTCTGAACTGAATGTGTTCCATAGCTTGTCATTTCAGGTGACCAGTATCGCACGGAACCAGAAACAACGCAACAATTGAGGGAGCTAGGCGCGCACAAATCTGTTTTACCTCATAGCTATGGGGAGGGGGGGAGGTTTTAGTTTTTGCATAGGGGGATGGCAAGTTTGGTCTTTGCACGGGCTGTAAAAAACTGACGGGCCGCCCATGCGTATGTTACTAATAATATATAAACAACCTCGTCCATGGGACAAAATCGAAACTAAAAATGGGGTGGCACTGCGATATTCTGTATCATGTGATGATTTTACACTCTAAAATAACACAAAAAATAGCTGTAAAGCAATACAGAACTTACTTAAAACACTTTATGTATTTATTTTTAGTTTTAGTGTTATTCAAATAGTATGACAGAAGTTTGCTCTATATAACTAACTGTAATCTTCATTTAGATATCAATTTGATTATTTTGCAATTTTAAAAGATTTATAACATTATCAACAGATACAGGAATGCGCCAGATATTAGGGTTAAAATGTGTGTTATGTAATGTCGATACAACCCCCCCCTTCCCCATATAACACAGCATAACGCTATGTCATACCCTTTCCCCTCTTTAAGTGCGTTACGTATATGGTCGGGGCCTACGATAAGTCATCGTAGGCCCCGGTACGGCCCCCTAAATATAAAACATATCAAGACCCCCATCCTGCATCATGGTACTTAAAAATGATTCAATATTATGTATTGCACATCATTACAGTGGCAAAATAATATAAAACTGATTATTATTTTCTTACAACTCATATTGGTTAGACACTAATAAAATATGAAATTCGATTAGTTTGTTTAGTGGATAGATGGATGATTGTAAGTAATGATGAATATCAACGATGAATATGATGAACAGACCCAGCTCTGAAATTGGGAAATACTGACAAGCCACTAGTCCCTCACATGAAAAACTATCAAGAACTAGGACTATAGAAACATGGCAGCCTTCGGCGTAACTTGTTTTATTTCTATGAAAAAAAACAGCAAATTGTCACAATAATTTCAGAGATAGGGCCTCCCAACACATTCTACTGCTTTCATTGTTTTACCTAAAATTACAACTATTTATAGGAGAGTAGTGACCTGACCTCTTTCCGAAATCAGGGATTCCTAAGTTGTTGTCACAGACATCCCAAAGTTTGGAAAATTTATTATCACCAAAACAACATATTTTCTGCTGACTTTTGTTATTGGGCAAAGCAATTTCCTTATTTAAATACTTTATCATAGCTGATTGTTGGACAGTAGTATCTCTCAGCTGTGACACTCAATACCATCTGGTCCCTTGATAACCCCTTGATAAGTGTATTTTTATAATCCTCTTGAGTTTTCGAAACTCTCAAAGTTATACAGATCTTTATGGCATACAAATTTTTTAAACGTGTACAATGTCAATCAAATAAATACGAGACGCTCCCCCCCTTTGTGGATATAATCCTTATAACAGCTGTTTATTGAATTAAGAGAAAACACATGTGACAGAAACCGAATAAAACTCTCCTCCATATGAATAACATGGGGACTTGGAGGTCCCGTGGGGCGGAGTCCTGGGGCCTAAATCAAAATTCTAGCTTGACAGTGACTTAGAACGTAAAATTATCTTCTAAATAAAAATTCTAGCTTGACAGTGACTTAGAACGTAAAATTATCTTTTAAATAAAAAATAATCACCAAAATCGGTTAAGTATTAACTTCAGGAAGTGAGTGAACAAAAAGCAGGAATTTTTTACTTTCTCCCCTTATACATAGTATAGTACATATGGAGAATGTAGGTATTTTTTTCATCAAAATTTTCGAATTTGAGTTGTTAGTGGAAATATTCGTTTTGGTGCTCCCTGAACCCAAAAAATGATTTTTACGTGATGTCTGTGTGTCTGTTTGTCTTTCTGTCTATCTGTATGGATGTGTACAGAGCTAGAGCCCAAACCAATGGTCCAATTTTTATTAAATTTGGTATGTAGGTACTAAACTAATCCACAATATCTCCAGGCATTTTTTAATTTTTTGTAATTTTTGATTTTTAAGGGCAATTATTCCTCAAAAACCGCCAAAAAACATGAAAAATCAAAATTTCTCAAAAACGGCTCTAGCGATTTTAATTAACCTTTAGTCGTTTGTAGAAATTTAGTTTTCCAACAAAATGACACCACCCTCATTTCTGTAAAAATTCGGGTTGAGAAATTATAGGGCTTAAAATATAAAAAATTTGTTTTTTTGGATTTTACTTAAAAAACATAAATATAAAAAATATGACTATTCACCATTAAAAAGAGCTCCAAAAACTAAATAATTTAGTATTTTTAATCACTATTCTGCGATTGCTGGTTGTGGAGAAAATGTAAATTTTTGTTTTTGCGGTAAACACAGTACGTTGTCCAATGTTATTCTTATGGGGGAATACAAAAATTACTATTTCTCCCTTATTTACTGATAAAAAAAAACAAGCATATCAAGTTAGCATTAACCAACAGAGGAAATTCGAAATATGTTGCCCCTTAACAACCCTGGGGGGGAAATAGGAGGCATTTCCCCTCTTAAAACCACGTGTGTAGCAATGGATTCTGTAGTGCCTCCTAAACAGGGATTTGGGTGGATGTTGTAGCAATGGATTTTGTAGTGCCTTCTAAATAGGAATTTGGGTGGATGTTTTTTAAAACAACTTGTTTACAAGATTTTCTGTACATTCGACCGTGCTTTGTATTCTATAATTAGTAAGCCCTAAATAAAAAGTAATTTATTCATTAAATTTGGGCTAAAAGAGAGAAAGTATGAGTCAGTTTCCTGATACTGTTTATTTAAATATGTAGAAGATAAGTGGCTTACAGGGGCTATAGCCCCTAACATATGGTTTTTGTGTAAGTGGATAATCACAGCTCATCATTAGTTAATTTTGCTTATTAATAAAAACACTGTAGCGATATTTCCATAAGAAAATCATTGGATCTTTGAAGTCCGTAGCTAGTGATGTGGGCCGGATAAATACCCAGCGGGTAGGTAAATAAAAAAAGGGTATTTATCCGGGTATCTAGCCCAAGCCCCGGATAAATACCCAAAACGTGGGTATTTATGATTTTTATAAAATTTAGGGGATTTTTACTAGGTTTATTGAAATTCCCATGCTGTAAGGATTATCAAATGATCATAAAAACTATGTTGAAGAGTGTAACATGGTTACCACAAGCATGTAACTTCTGAACAAAATCAAGATAAATTCCCAGGACTGGGTATTTACTACTGTTATGGTCTTTTGGAGTGTTAGTACGTTTAATTATATTATATTTATGTCAAAAGAACATACAAAATCATGGTTCACACTTTTTGAAAAGCCAGGGAAAATCAGAGAAAAAACTAAAAAATGCCAAAAGAAAATGCTTAATATTTTAAACAAGTCAGGAAATTTGTGATTTAACTGTTAAGGCAAAGCACTGCTGTGTGAAAATCAAAACTTTTCTTACATTGTCTTTTATGTGCATAGAAGAGGAAGTGAACCATAACTCGTAAAGCAAAAATGTATTGGACAACAAACTGTAAACATAATAATAAAATAAAATAAACATTAGAGCGTGGACGGCTATAGGGAAGGTGGAGGCTGATAAAAAACCTTTTTAATTATTATCTTTTGTAAAAAAAGTGTGCATCGCGAGTCTGGGAAAATTAACTTTTTTGGTTAGAGAATGCCAGGGAAAATAATTTATTTGGTCAGGTAAAGTCAGGTGAATCATTAAAAGAGTAAAAGATAAAAGGTACTCTTTTATTAAAAGAGTAATATTGTAATAAATACTATTCCTCGAGAGAAACATATTAGGCCTACCAATATCTAAGTGTTTATCATGAAAGAAAATCTTGTTATCCAAGGATTGTTTATTGGATGGGTTACCTAAGTGGTAGTAAAATAAGTAAAAGACTACCGGTATATTTAATTTAGTTTTGTTGGTTGATGTCAAAACTAAACTGTTTTCATACAATTTTTGAAATTCAATTGTGATTTTGTTTTATATTTGCTTGATTTTAAATTTGTATAAAATGTCTCGTATTTAACCAGTTTATTCATAGTTTGGCGGCAGTGCGGTTTGTAAGCTTGACAGGTCTTTTTACAAAAATTGCTATGTTATTATTTATTTATTGGTAAAATAACTAATTATTGTTATCAATTCAAATGTATAAATTGATAGTAACAAAGGTAGTAAGGGTGGATATGAATTAATTGGCGCTTTTGATCAAATATCATAAATACCCAAAATACCCGTGTATTTATGAATTTTGGGTATCTACCCCGAGTTTTAAATACCCGGGTATTTTACATCACTAGGCGTAGCCCACATAATTTTTGACATTTCTGATATTTTTCCCACCGTCCTTGGCCCTCAAGCTTTAAAATGGATGGTCATAACCTAGCTTAACTATTTCCTAGCTTGAGATATTTCTTGGGGACCGATTCGCTTACGGAATTAAATAAATAGATACCTGCCCTACATTAAAAGCACCCCTACAAACATGACTGTTATTTATTAAAAATAAGTAAGCAGGCCTACTCTACAGCACAAATTTTATCCAACTCAGACCCATCCCACCTGCAGCCTATTTAGGCATAGCACGTTTTACTAAAAAAAAAACAAAGCATAAGTCAGACTAAAAATTTGAGGGCATAATTCCCACAGATTCAAACTCAACAGAACGGATGTTTTAAAGTAAACAATATCTTAAGCTCAGGTCTAAACATGAAAATCCAACATCCATCTTCCCTCAACCCTTATTAATTAATTATTTTTGTATAAGTAACTCTGAAGTAACTCTGACATGTTAGTCACATGCTCCTTAGTATGGTACTGCAGAATGTTGTACGTTGCTACCGGTATCAATGTTATTAAACATGTTTTAAGTCAGTTAGGTATATATTTAAATTGTGTGTTGAAATTAAAACTCCTTGGCTCTCTAGATAAGGTACTGAACAAAGTAATTTTCAATGGATTACTAGTAGGGGAAAGTAGATTGAGACAATGTCCCTACTGTGTTTAACAAATATGTACCTAGCCTATTATTTTTAAATATTCCCTGCAAAAAGTTATGATAGAATTATGATTCAAAATACAAAATTTGTAAGTTAGTTTTTAGCGAATTTCCCCTATAGGAAAGAAGCTATTACCATAGGTTTCTTGGTAAGACTTAAGCCCGAGACCATGATAACTTTTCATTTTGAGGTCCCCAAATACCAAAAATACCATTTGTTCAAATTTATATTTATATATGTATGTGTGTTCGTAAGCACGATAACTCTCGTAAAAAAGGTCCGATCTTAATGAAATTTGGTACAAATGTGTAAAGTACTATTTATTTTAACGAGTTTGATAACCAGACAAATTGAACCATCCGAAGAGAGGTTTAGGGGTTTTGTACCCCAAAAATGGGTTTTATGGGGTTTCCACATGTAATTTTTAATCTGATTTTAATTTTTACCATTGAATTCAGCGTAAAAAAAAACAAAACAATTTGATATTTTGATCATTGCTCTACGTCAATTGGTTACTCAGATATTGAAAGTGCTAAACACGTACATTGTCTAATGTTATTCTTATGGAGAAAAAGAAAAATTGTATATCTCGCTTATTTATAAACATCAACTGACAAAATTTGGTATATGGCTTCATCTGGTTGAGGTTTATTGTTGTTTGCAAACAAAAAAAATTCATCTATGGATCCCGTAGCAGCAAACCTAGGTACTTGGTCCCCATGTTATGCTTATAGAAAATAATTAAAATGTTATATATCGCTTATTTATGAATGTATAGGGATGAAACTTGGTATGTGACTTCAATAAGATGAGATCTATTGATATTTGTATGAAAACCCATTATTTTGTGTTCCTTGTTGCAGCAATCCTGCGTACTCATCCCCAAGCGGCCACCAACTAATCTTGTCTTAAATCTAATCTTGTCAACTAATCTGATCTTAAAACATTTGATATATCGATTCAGAAAATTTGATATTTTGAATCAGATTTTAACAGTATATTTATTGAAAATTATTCACTCAATATTTATCAATATCAATAATAATATGCGATGCCAGTTACAAATATATTTTAATGAACCAATGAACAAATAAGAAACGAAAACTACAATACAAAAAAACAACAAATAATATAGAAACTTATACTAAGCTAAAACTTAAGATATCTTTGTCAGAATAAACTTTATGGGCTGCTTTCATGAATCGAATGAACGGAACCATGGCAAAGATAACTAAGTTTTAGCTTTGTTAGACGTTTCTTTATTATTTGTTGTATTTTTTAATTTTAGTTTTCATTTGTTTGTTACTTGTTAAATGTTTCATTAAAATATATTTGTAACTTACATCATTGCTCTTAATCCCAGTTTTCAGAGACCGTTTCAACACACGCCATGAGGACTCGAATGTTTGGGTGTTTGCGTTTAAAGCACGATTTAAAACGCAATTCGATATATCGAATGTTTAAGATCGATATATTGCATCCGATTAGTTGGTGGCCGCTTATGAAACTGTACCCTATCACAAATGTATTATTGTGAAACTAAACAAAAATTCAACTAACATAAATAAAATTCTCGAAACATTTAGAATTTTAGTTTCCCGGGTAAGTTACTTATACGCTTTTAGCTGCTTCTAAAAAATATAGAAATGGATCTTCAGTCATCTCTTTTATAGAGGTATTCTGATTAATGACCTGCGATGTTAGATCTGTGATTCTAAGCCAGTTTTTAATGATTTTCTAACTGACCTCCAAGACGATTCTATGGTTTGGGTGATTTTTATCTTCACATTGTCATTACAAACTCTGCGTTTCATGAATTTT
Source organism: Allygus modestus (assembly GCA_963675035.1). Lineage (NCBI taxonomy): Eukaryota > Metazoa > Arthropoda > Insecta > Hemiptera > Cicadellidae > Allygus > Allygus modestus. The sequence continues at coordinate 76,852,718 of OY776112.1, read as the reverse complement.
GTAATTAACTTAAACTACGATTTTTCAAGAACTCTATATTCTTGGTAATTCTATCGAACACCGGACCTCACGCGAATTTAAAATTATTTTTATTCAAAATTACCGAAATAACGCCCTGATTCTGAAAATGATAGTCGTTTTTGTCGGAAAAGTCGGGTAAACCGGGAATTTTTTTCTTTCTGGAATATAGCGATGTGGGTACTCAAATTGTGCGGAATTTTACTCTGAACACGAATATGAAACCCGTTTCACAATGTATTATTTACTATTATTATTATTATAAGTGAACTATCGTCAAAAACGTGTTATGTCCACACAATATAGGGGGAACGGTGGGATTTTGGGGTAAATGGGTGGGGAATTTTCTTCAGACTAGGTTAAATTTAATAAAAGGGAAAATTCCTCTTTTTGGGAAATTTCCCTTTTTAGAGAATTTTCTCCTTTTTTTGGGAAATTTTCCCTTTTTGGGAATTTTCCCTTTCAACAGTAATCACGTAATACAGCGCTCTGCGGAGTTAGGTTAGGTTAGGTTATGATAGATATACACAAAGGATTTCCGAGGTAAATGGGTGGGGAATTTTCTTCAGGGTAGGTTAAATATAATAAAAGGGAAAATTCCTATTTTTCGGGAATTTTCCCCTTTTTGGGGGGAAATTTTCCCTTTTTGGGAATTTTTCCCTTCAACAGTAATCGCGCAATACAGCGCTCTGCGGAGTTATGTTAGGTTAGGTTATGATAGATATACACAAAGGATTTCCGAGGTAAATGGGTGGGGAATTTTCTTTAGGCTAGGTTAAAAATAATACAAGGGAAAATTCCTCTTTTTCGGGAATTTTTCCCTTCAACAGTAATCGCGCTCTGCGGAGTTAGGTTAGGTTAGATTTTGATGAAGTACACTCTTGATGCTCTTGAATGGATGAAAAAAAGTTGGAGTCCATAAGTATGGATACTGTAAATAAAATGAAGGGGGCTATTCTATCGATGAAAGAATACTCTACATAACTATAGTTAGGGTTGCCATATCATACAGTGCTGGGTTATGTTATAATAAATAAATACAAAATATTTTAAATACATATATTTTTGTGTTTAATTATCGTAAATTTCACTGCGATACTTATATAGTGCCATGATGCGGGAAATTTAATGAAGGGCGGTCGTGGGTTGGCACTACCGTGTCCTCTAAATATTACGTATCCGGCACTACCGTGTCCGCTAAATATTACGTATCCGGACAATGTTTATATTGTGGCAGGAGACGGGTAACTTAGCGGATGCGTTAATAAAAGCTAAATATGTGTTTGTGTTTGTATTTGCGGTTGCGTGATGGCATCTAATTTAGGTTGTGTTATTTGTGAAGTGAATTTTTGGGATGCGGCAGAGTACAGTAAAGAAAAGGTAGTAAGTTTTTTAGTAGGACATAAGGTAATTAAAGCCAAAACAAATTGCGGTAAATGTGGTGAGGAAATAGATTTGGAAGTGAACAGTTTACAGTTTAGGTGTAGGAAGTATATGTCAATAAACAAGAAAAAGAAAGAACAGTGCAATTGGAGAGGAAGTGCTAAAACATCTTCGTTCTTAAATAATAGTAAATTGGACCTAGTGAAGTGTTGGAGGCTTATTATATATCTTCTTCACCACAATCCACCTCGACATACATTTCTTGAGGAATCCTTGAAATTAGGACCAAATACTGTAGTAGATTGGTTTTCCTTTTACCGTGAGGTTTTGGAACATCATAATAAAAGTAATACAGAGCCCTTGGGAGGACCAGGTTGTATCATAGAAATCGATGAAGCCAAATTTGGAAAGAGGAAATACAACCGGGGGAGAGTTGTGAAAGGCCAGTGGGTGCTTGGTGGAGTGGTTAGGGGTACTGGTGAAAGTTTTTTGTACCGGTCCCAGACCGTACAAAAAAAAACACTAATTAAAATCATTTTGAAAACTGTGAGACCAGGTACCATTGTTATAACAGATTGTTGGCGGGCGTATTATACGCTAAAGAGCAGATTTAGTCATAGTCATAGTCATAGTCATAGTCACAAATCTTTATTTACATTATTCACAAGCTGTACAATAAATAGGGTCAAGATATGCATCATCAAAATAATACATTTCAATATTAAAACTAAACAAGAATACATTTACTCACTAAGATTAGAGAGGGGTGGAAAGCTCATCAAAAGAATATAATGCCCTGTTTATAAGATATTTTTTAAACATTTTTTTAAACTTTAAGCCATTTTCCTTTGATATACTTTTTGGAATATGCTTTAGATAAATATTTCCTATATATGTTGGTTTTTTTAAAAAAATTTCAATTTATGTCTCTGGGAAAACTGATTTTTTCCTCTGGTGTTGTAGGAATGAGTCCTCATTGAGTTAATATCTATACTGAGTTTTCCATTTCTTGCAGCAAGAATAGTTTCAAAAACATATTGACCGAAGACCGTAAGAATTTCTAAAGTTTTAAAATGGTCCTTTGCTGAATCATCATATTTCAGTTTTAGCATGATTCTAATAGCTTTTTTTGTTGTTTTAGAATACTCTCTACATTGATTTTTTTTGTGGACCCATAGAGGGCAATGCAAAAAGAGATGTGTGAATGAACGTGCGCAAAATATAAATTTTTCAAGGTTTTTACATCACAGTAATAACTCATCTGCGACAAGGCATAAACTCCGGAGTTAATTTTACCTAAGATCCTATGTATATGTTCATCCCAATTTAGATGTTGGTCAATTGTTAAGCCCAAAAAGTTTATACTATCCCTCCTTTCAATTAGGTTTGACTCATAGCTTATCAATAAGTCTTCATTTTTTCGATTTTGTGGGGTTTTAAAATTTACAAAATTAAAACTTCCCACTTCTTTCTCTGTATTTAGAAGTAGATTGTGGTTTTTAAGAAAATTCCCAATGTTTCCAAATTCACTAAAAACAACCCTTTCTGTTTCCTGTGAGGTTGCTGATGATGCTACCAGATTAGCATCATCAGCATATAAACAGAGACTGCTCTTCAAATTTTGTGTTAAGGCTTTATCAATCCCCCCAAGGTAACATATGAAAAGAAGAGGCCCTAAGATAGACCCTTGAGGCACACCAAATTTTAAACTACATAATTTTGAAGGAATTTTAATAATTTTGTTATTTTTTAATAAATGAGTTAGTTCTACATATTGAGTTCTATCGGAAAGATATGACTGAAACCAGTTGAGACTATTCTTTGCAACTCCAATCCCCTTTAATTTTTCTATTAACTTAGAGTGTTTAACACTGTCAAAAGCTTTTGAGATGTCCATGAACAGACCAATTGTATTGTTTCCTTTATCCACTGATTCTATAAGTTTTGATTAATGATATAGCAGCACTCCTGACTGACCTTCCAGACCTGAAACCATGCTGGTCTTTGTCTAGTAAATTATTTTGTTCTAAAAATTCTGTAAACTGTAAATGCACTGCTTTTTCATAAATTTTTGAAAAGGTCGGTAAGACAGATACTGGCCGATAATTTATTATATCTTTTTTGTCATCTCTCTTATGAATAGGAATTATTTTTGCTTGTTTTAATTTACTCGGAAATATACCAGAAACAAAAGAGGAATTTACAAGATGACACAAAATTGCACTAATATCTGCTTTTATAGCCTTAATCACTGTAATTGGGACTTCATCAAAACCGCTTGAATGTTTATTTTTAAATGAGTCTATAACTTTTTCCACCTCTCTTTTATCTATTGGTCTCAAATAAATTTTTTTTGTTTTAAAAACTGTTGATTATTTCCATTACTTTCCAAATCAATAGGTACATCATCACTTAAATCTAAATCTTTAACTATGTTTACAAAATGCTGATTAAATGTATTAGCTACCAATTCAGGATCTGTGATTATTTTTGTCCCATGTCTTAATGAAATTGTCCTATAATGTTCCAATTTATTATTCCCCACCTCTGAATTTATTAACCCCCACACAGTTTTTTGAACATTATTTGATTTTTGAATTTTATCCTGGATGTAGTCACATTTAACTTGATTCATATTATGCTTATAATCCCTTTTAGCTTTCTTTAGCTTATTCTTCAAAAAGTTGCATTTGTTTTCCCTGTACTCTTTAGTTAGTCGAATAACATTTATTCTTTCTGTTTTTAATTCATCTGTAATCTAATTTTTTAATTTATCATTTTTTGTTATAAGAGTTTTAGGGAAAGCAATATCAAAATAATAACAGAACAAATAATGAAAATTATCATATTTTTTTCTACTGGGGAAAAATAAACATCATTCCATGTTTCTTTCATTAATAGCTGTGAAAAGTATTTAAGATTTTCTGGGGTGAACCTCTTGTTTTATTGGCTGATATTCTTTTTTCAAAGCGTCTAATCTTATTTCTAACAATTGGCCATCATGATCGGATAAGCTTGTTATTAGCCCTTCTACTTTACTAAAACTTGAATCAATACTCTTTATTAAAAAATTATCTATGGCAGTGTTTGTAATTTCAGTTATTCTTGTGGGGAAGTCTACCAAATATTTCATATTTTGACCCCTTAATACTTCTTTAAATGCCTTATGTTTACTATAATTTTTCAATACATCAATATTAAAGTCTCCCCCTACTATTAAATATCTGACAGTTAACCACAGTAAAAACTTTGTGGATCCTGAGTCGGGAGCCCACACAAATACTATTGAAAGGAAGTGGCGGGACATTCGTGCGGCGGTCCCAAAGTACGGGCGCTCCAACAAACATTTTCAGGGGTACCTGAATAAATATATGTTTAAGAACAGGTCGTTGTACAGGGCCCACTGTTTTTTCACCTCTGCTGCCAAGTTGTATCCTCCAAAACACTAAAGTAAGTAGCAGAAAAGTAAATTCCTAGAATAATAGTAATAAAATATATTCCTTTTAATGTTTGACTATAATTTTTATTGATAATAGTGTTAATGGATAATACACTACAGTATTATTGGCGGATAATACGCCTAACCTAACCTAACTCCGCAGAGCGTGATTACTGTTGAAGGGAAAAATTCCCGAAAAAGAGGAATTTTCCCTTTTATGTACTATATTTAACCTAGCCTGAAGAAAATTCCCCACCCATTTACCTCGGAAATCCTTTGTGTATATCTATCATAACCTAACCTAACCTAACTCCGCAGAGCGCTGTATTACGCGATTACTGTTGAAGGGAAAAATTCCCAAAAAGGAAAAATTTCCCCCCCAAAAAAGGGAAATTCCCTCAAAAAATAGGAATTTTCTATTTTATTATATTTAACCTAGTCTGAAGAAAATTTCCCACCCATTTTCCCCGGAATCCCACCGTTCCCCCTATATTGTGTGGACATAACAAGTTTTGACGATAGTTCACTTATTAAATAATACATTGTGAAACGGGTTTCATATTCATGTTCAGAGTAAAATTCCGCACAATTTGAGTACCCACATCGCTATATTCCAGATAGAAAAAAAATTCCCGGTTTACCCGACTTTTCCGACAAAAACGACTATCATTTTCAGAATCAGGGCGTTATTTCGGTAATTTTGAATAAAAAAAATTTTTAATTCGCGTGAGGTCCGGTGTTCGATAGAATTACCATTTAGATGGAAATATAAAACCATTACCGTATTTCGATATTTAAGTATATAAGTTACTTAGATTATTTTCATTCTATTGTTCCACTGGGCGTCTGCGGAAGTGCAACCTTAAATCTTACCACCTACAATGCCTTTTTTTCTTTAAACATTTTCTACAGTATAATAGCTTGGGGATCCGCCAGCAACACAGAAATTCAAAAAATTCCTCGAGTAAAATCCCCTTTTACCTAAGCTAAATAGGTAATATCATTGAAATACTTGAATAGTGTATGTAAAATAACTGACATTTGTTTTCTAGTAAAGTTGTGATTTGCTACAAAGCCAAGGGAAGGTGCGACTGCTGCAGACCACTGTTATCCGCTGTAACTAAACTAAACTAGCCTATTACAGTAGAAATCCAATTATCCGAACCCCATTTATCCGAATATCCAATTATCTGAATCGATTTTGAGTGAAATAATAGAAATATAAAAATCAAGAAAATAACAGCGGGAGCGCGTGTAGCGATAATGCGCCGTGAGCGCTAAAATAAAAGCCTGCGCTGTTACCTTCCGGACGATATTTTCGCAGGGAACAATGAGTCATACCCCCTTCCCGCCCTGCTCATCATCAGTCGCTACTGTTCTTTCACCGAGATTATCGTTCGAAATGAGTACAAAACGTAAACGTGTTGTCCTTTCGCTAAGTGATAAACTCACTTTGCTCGAGATGTTCAAGTGAAATAACCAACATTGAACAGTGAAATACGTACAGTATGTAGGCCTCTTGAAAAGAGCAACTATATATACTGTATTTAATTTAACTCCTGTAATTTAATTTTTATGACGTATATTCTTGATACAGTTCGCTCACTTTCTGTTCACTACATTTATAATAACTTTGTCGATAAAATTCTGATTTTTTATGTATGGTGATGTTTTTTGCTTAATTCCCGAGGTATACCTGATTATCCAAATTTCTGCATACCCGAATTGGCCCGATCCCCAATTAATTCGGATAATTGGAGTTCTACTGTACAAAGCCAAGATAGTCTGTATCCAGTTCAGTGGAGTGAGTGAGAGATAGGCCCTAAGAGGGGATGGTGCAGTGCGGGGTTACAACGGGGTAAAGGGTGCATGGGACAGAGAAAGAGATAAAGAGACAGAGACCAAGCAACAGACGACAGTAGCACACTCTCAGAAGCTCAGAGAATTATGTGATCATGACGAACGCTCAAGCCGGCACAACCATGCCATATTGGTCTAGATGGAACACCTACATCTACAGTCAATGATAGCTAGCCTACTATGGAACAAAAATGAAACGTGTTAGTCATATTAACAAAGGTGAACCCAGTTCTTAAACGTACTAGTGGTCAACTCTGTATTGGAATACAAACAGTAAAATAGGCCTACCTTTCTCTGAATGGAGTGTTTATTACTGAGGGACGAATCAAATCTAGTTCTGGTATTCTTTGGGACAAAATTCCAGCTTGACACTGTTGAAAATCATTTTCAATAAGTTTACAACAATTATTTTCTGTTGACCTTACAACACTTTGGCCCTTGCACACTTTAAAATCGTCAGCTTTAATTCCAGAGTCAACTGTACGATTTATACACATACTTCCAACATCTATCAACTTATCTTCCAAATTCAAAAACATCCCAATGTGTGTATCAATATGAGATCCATTTAAGGTTATATTGTTCAAGAAACTTAATGCAGCGAATCTTCTACGTGATTTACACCTCCGGAAACTTGAAGCCATTCTTGTTGAGATAACCTTTAACAATTGCACTAAAAGACTAAAAGAACTCGAGATGCGTAAATGGAAGAGAAACGTAAAATAAGGAGTTTGAATGATTTTAGTTACTTCAAATAAATTAAGCTAAAAACAAATCGTGTACTTCTACTTAATCATGTGTCTTGTCATGGTTAAAGACGGTAGCTTAAGCGGGATACAATAAAAATACAAAGTTAAAACGAAAGCAAGGCCGAAATAGAGAACTGATATTAACAGGGAATTTTGTTATGAAGTAGCCTGTTCTATTATTGCTTACAGCCATATACACTCACTATTTCACTATAATATATGTTCAACAAATTGAACTGTGTCACTCCATTGCTGTGTCGCCCAGAGGCCCAGACTGAGACGCCCCAGACTGCCAGACTGGCCAGACCGCCCAGTGCCCAGAGTCGATGAAAAGAAACTAGCCTAAAGAGTACAGACTACAGACAGTGCAGAATCCAGTGTTGCCCCCAGGTAGATGAAATTTTACCCTAAACGTGTTATGAAATTACCCTAAATTACCCTAAACTTGTTGTAAATTACCCTAAAATTACACTAAGAGTTGATTATCTTCTTGAAAAGCTCAAAATACACTCGAGATTCTTTTTAAAACATGATTAAGGCATGAAAAGTAGGGTAACATGGCATTTCATACTCGTCTTTGGCCCTATATCTCACATAAAACGAAATATGTATTAACAAATTCAAATAAATATTCTGTTGTAACATTTGCATTCGGTGTTATACTTAATGTGCTGGTATGCTGACAATAGAAACTTCCTGATACATGTTATTAACAGTTGTTGCCGTTGTTGGGAGTACTTTATTGTTTTATAAACTTATTTCAGTTGTACAAATTTGTTAATGCTATTTTTTCTTAATTTTAATGCCCAGAGAATATATGTTAGTCATCTTATTAATATTTGATTAGATCAATATTTTTAATTTCAATACACCACATTACACAAATTTACACATGTTATGCCTTGTTGTGATGTTTTTATGTGCGCTCACCTGGCTCACCATTGGGATATCACAGGCATAAATACAATTTAGTTCCTTCACACAAATTATGTGTCAAAATAGAGACAAACTTCAGTAAACATATTTTCTACAACAGCGCTGTAAATCTAACAACCTATATACAACCAAATTAACCAGATATATTTTTACTGTTTGGTATATTATTATGTTGTGCCCAATTTTGGACACATAACATAAATGTGCTTCAATTTTATCTGCTCGGAAATTAAACTTTGTGTTCATTGTGATTACATGCATCTTTATGTCGTTTAAGAGATTATTGGGGACATTTTCCATCACTGATTCAACATAAACTCACCATCACCAATAATTAATTTTAAACAAAGAATACATATTTAGTCTAATACACTGAATGGGATAGAGGATGTGAATGCTAGTTATATCTCTTTTATAATACTTTTAATTTACCAAGCACTTCATGAAAATGTTTTCATTCCTGGAAAATCCATTTTACATTGCCTAAAAATCAAAATTTAAACTATAAAGGGGCTCTAGATTTTACCCTAAAATTACCCTAAACAAATCCATTACCCTAAAATTACCCTAAGACCAGTAAAATTACCCTAAAAAAGGGTAATTACCCTAAAAGTGGCAACACTGGCAGACGAACAGAAGACAGACGATATTGAAGATTGCAGGGCCAGGTAACAAGGGCTATACCATTTCTTTGTTCGCGGCGTGTTGCCGCCGTGACACCCTCCCGCACGCCGGACAGCGGGGTGACGTCACTGCGCTGACAGCCGCTCACCACGCGCTTGGCGCAAATGCTAAATGAATACTTTTTCTAAACAGATTTCTTCTAATCTGTGCGTCTAAATCTATTGTCCAAGGGCCCTTAATTCCGTTCACTCGTTTCCTCTCGAACACGTGTCCTGATCTATTTTTGAATATCTTCAAACATAATCTTGGTATTTGGCTCAGAAAGTGGAAAGTGTTTCCTTACTAAGCACAGTGAGCTTGTTCAGTTGATTTATTCTTGTATTGTTTGTAGTGTTATAGTGTTATGCGTGCACTTGTGATTGCCTTGAGTTTAATTATTTGTTGTTATTGATTTAGTTTTCACCACTATTGTTTGTAAGATTAGTTTAAAGCCCTGGAAATTATTAATGAATTCCGAAATTATCTTAGTAAATATTTATGTATATTTAACAAATATTATTTGTACATACTAGGTATGACGAGCATCTAAATATGGAACATAGGACGCATTACTGATACATGCAATAAAACTGTCTTATGAAATAATTAATACATTTTTAGCGAATTTCCCTCATAGGGAAGAAGCTATAACCGTAGGTCTCATGGTAAGACTTAAGCCCGAGACCATGATAACATTTCGATTTGAGGCCCCCAGATGCCAAAAACACCATTCGTTCAAATCCATCTATATGTATATATATGTGTGTCCGTAGGAACGATAACTTTCGTAAAAATGGTCTGATCTTGATGAAATTTAGTACAAACGTGTAAGGCAGGATCTATTTTCATGAGTTCGAGAACCAGAAAGGTCGCTCTGTTTTAAAGAGGGTTTTGGGGTGTTTTTTATCTCAAAAATTAGTTTTTTGAACTTTTTATATGTAATTCTTTTTAAACCCAAACTTTTATTTAAACCATTAAATTTTGCTTATAAAAACAAACAATTTGGTATTTTTATCATCGCTCCACGTCAATTGGTTACCGAGGTATTAAAGTGCTAAACAAAGCACGTTATCCAATGTTAACCTTAGGGAGCGAATAGTAAAATTTTATATCTCGCTTATTAATGAACAAGTATTAATGAAACTTGGTATGTGGCTTCATCTGGTTGTGGTCTATTCTTATTTGCACAAAAACAATTTTTACCGATACTTCCTGTTGCAACCTGCGTACTCAGCCCCCATGTTATTCTTATGGAGAATAAGTCAAATCTTACGTCTCCCTTAATTATGACATAAATTAATAAAATTTGGTATGTAGTTTCAACTCTTGTTGAGTTATTCTGATACTTGCATAAAAAACCCATTTGTTGTGCTCCTTGTTGCATCAAACTTGCGTGCTCATCCCCCATGTTATTCTTACGGAGAATATGATTTAAATGTTATATATGGTTTATTCATGAATGAATATTGATAAAACTTGGTATGTGGCTTCACCTAGTTGAATTGTGTTGATATTTGCATCAAAATTGTGTCAAAATAGTTTGTTAACATTTAGAAGTATTTTATAATGAGTATGATCTGTATCTGTATAAATATAAAATAAACTATAACAGGTGAGTGTTTCTTTTTTCACTATCTAAGCACTTTATTTTTCTTTAGCAAAGTTGTTTCTTAAATTCTCGAATGACTCCGCTGCCGCTAAAGGAGGATTTTTGTTGTTCTTAAAAACATAATGTGACTTAAACTACCTTCCTTTATTTTTAAATTTATACAAATCATTCTTCTGATCATTGTATTTAAGTTTCATTTTTATATACCGATAAAAAACTAATGGGTTTTCAACGTGATTTCATTTAACTTAATACAAACCTCTATTTCCCACTAAATAGTTTTATAAATAGATCAGCTGCCAATCCTTTTGAAAATTATATCGCAATAAAGCCTAATTCATCTACAAAATAACGGCGAAGTCGTTTAATCACGATGTCTAATAGAACACAAGTTTCAGCCGTGGAAGTTTTAGGGGTAAAGCACTCTGGTAGCGCGGTACTTCGAGCCGGCTGTCAGCGCGGTGACGTAGCGGGTCACGTGACAGGGGGGGGGTCCGCTCACAGGCGAAATGTTACGGCCCTTGTTACTTGGCCCTGGAAGATTGGCACTTGTCTCGATCCTGCAAGTGCAAAGCTTCGAAAATACACGACTGACCACCAATGAGGTTAACCTACTAATTTTATAAATGTGATTTTATATATATATATACACACATAATCACACACACACACACACACACACACACACACACACACACACACACACACACACACACACACACACACACACACACACACATATATATATATATATATATATAAAAACACCGAAAAGCAAGCAAGGCCAACTATATAGGTATCCTTAGTATACACATATATATTAAACTCTTTGCGTTGCCTCACGCTATCACAGACCATTATAAAAATTATTAAACTACATCATCCTACATTACATCAGGAGCACTGCATATACCCAGCAGCTTCTTACCTTTAATAGGGAAAATTTGCTAAATCAACATTTTAAATTAAATTATAACATTAAGTCTACAATTAAAAAAAATAAAACTCTGCTATATCTATACATATTAAAAAAAATGGCTCTTTAAACCTCGCGCTTTTAAATTTATTAATTAAGCCAATAGAACAAGCAATAGTCCCAGAAGTAATGAAAATATAGTGTGTGTAATGTTCCCAAAATACAAAAAATAAAAGCCCAAGTTGTTTAAAATTACCGACCGAAATCGCTCTCATCAATGTTCTTGAAATATTACAAAAATACCTCCATCACAGCAAACCTGTGAACTCAGCGAATTTCCAAAGCATACATATGTCTCACTACTAAATAAATCCACTTACCAAGTTTCATACAAATACATTAATTTATTCATGTACAGTTTACACCATTATACAATTCACACTGATTAATGTGTTACAGGTAACAGATGGCTTGATACTGAAAGTTAAGAAAAGTGAGAATTAACATGCTAATGGATCATCACTGATTATGCTCATTATACAAATCACAGTGCAAAAAAATAAATCTACAGCATTTATAAATAAGTGATAGTAAGTTTTATTTATTCTCCATAGTAATAAAATTCAGAAGCCAATAAATGTGTTTTATGTCATTATCAATACAACTACATAGTACCAAGTTTTATTAAGTTATGGGTTCACTAGCTGACATCGTTCCCCAAGGTTCGTAGAGTTTTCAGCCCAGGTATGATTCACGGATACTATAAGAAGATACCCTTCAATAGTATCCGTGGGTATGATTATTTGAGAGTAATGTTCAAAGGAAAGATGTCTTACGAGGGTGTCCAGCTGATGTATAAATCAACAACAAAGTGTAAGTATTGCCAACCTTAGAGGGAATAATAATGGTAGAGCTATTTTTTTTTATTGTCACTAGACATGCAGATAGAAAGTTTAAACCCATAATCCATTAATCTAATAATGCAAACAAATCAAAACAAAATTTAGTTTCATAAAATAACAGCTGATAAAGTTATGTAATTAGTTAAAAATGTTTATTTTAATTACAATGATGAGGAAAATATGGTAATCGTACGATAAATATCGTGTTTCCAGCAACACTACAGATTGGATTGGTTATCACGTGACCTTACAGCTGTTTTACGAGGTCTCTTCTGGTTAACTATAAAACTTTAAATAAATCGACTGAGCGAACCTTTACAAAGTACGTATGGACCTTGATCGTTCCCGATTTCACTCGGGAATACAATAGTTGTGTGTGCTGCATTCTGTGGTAGCGAATTTAATAAAATACCAATCCACTAGATTTGTATCCATTAACAAATAGTAAATAAACTCTTTTTCAATATTTCAAATTACATATCAAAGAACTATTTCAAGAGTTAAATTCAATTTGAACAGTTTTAAAATCAATTAACAGTAGCCTAGAAACCACGTTGGCTGACAGCATTGTTGGAGGACTGCATAGTATTTAGAAGTGAACATTCCTTATCTTCCAACCTGTTATTGAGCTAACCTTTAATATTTTATCTAAATTCATAGACTTTAACAAAATTATTTTACATTATATCAATAGAATATGAGTATAATTGATGAATACAATCGTAAGAATATATTTGACGCCAGCCCCAACCCCTTTCCTGATGAGAAAGAATCATTTGTGACCCTGAACCTAAGGGTATACGAGATTGCTATGTGGCTTTATGTGGTATTAAGACATATATTAAGCGTTGGAAATTCGCTGAGTACGCAGGTTTTCTGTGACGGGTGTATATTAATAATACCAAGTTATTAAGCATACCTAGTTTTATTAATTTAGGTTCATAACTAAGGGAGATATCAAACTTTACTTATCCTCCATTTGAATAATACCCCTGTCACAACAAACCTGTGAACACAGCGAATTTATAGTGCACATAGCCTTATATTTTTCTCACTTGACCTCTGGATCCGCCCCTGGAGTAATGTTCGCTGCAAAGATGTCTTACGAGGGCGTCCAGCTGATTCATAAATCAACAAAATACCATAAGGTGTTGCCAATCTTAAGGGCATAATAATGGTACAGCTATTTTTAAATTGTCACTGCACATTCAGAAAGAAAATTTAAACCCTTAATCCGTTATTCTAATAATACAAATAAATCAACACAATATATTAGTTTCATAAAATAACAGCTTATCATATAATGTAAGCAGTTAAACAACGCTTATAAAATTCTAATTACACTGATGAGGAAAATATGGTACTTATACGATAAAGATCGTGTTTCCAGCAACACTGCAGATTGGATTGGTGATCACGTGACCTTCCAGATGTTTTTACGAGGTCTCTTCCGGTAAAGTAGAAAACCTTAAGTAGATCGACTCAGCACACCTGGTCTGAAAGCGCTCTACGAACCTTGACCATACCAGGGCTACCCTGAACTACGTCGGGAGCCAGATTAAAAGTGCTACGCAAAAGCCCACAAGGTGCAATTTCTATACTGTAGTTAGTCTATGGTAGTAGTAATATGTCGGTTCCGCGCCACTTGATATGACACCACTTTTCTACTTGAGCTAGGAACATGAGGTTTGCCTTCGCTAACCTAAGGCCAAACAGCTGCCTGGCGGCGAAGCCTCCACACACAGGGGTCTGGGGGCGGAGCCGCGGAGCCCCCAGCGAGCGAAGCGAGTCGAATATTCCTTCCCATGATTCCTTCTCATGATTTGAAAATTATTAAACTTGTATTTGTTTATTTGCTTATAGTTTATCATCTTTCACAGCAAGGGTAGATACATAAATCAAACGAAACATAAATTTGTTCCAACTTGTATTACTTTTATTCCAGTAATTTTCATGAGTAGATTCCATATAGGAATAAAACCATCGACTAAATGATAAAAATATCCCCGTCGCAGCAAACCTGCATACTCAGCGAATTTCCAGTGAATTATAACATAACACACTAAGCCACATAACAGGATTCATAAGAAATATATTCACAAACAAGCGATATTTAAAATATTAATTATTCTCCATAAGAATAACATTGGGGATGAGTACGCAGGTTTGCTGCAACAAGGAACACAAAATAATGGGGTTTTATGCAAAATATCAATAGAACTCAGCTAAGTGAAGTCACATACCAAGTTTCATCCATATAAATTCATAAATAAGCGATATATAACACTTTAATTATTTTCCATAAGAGTAACATGGGGACCGAATACCTAGGTTTGCTGCTATGGGAACCATAGGTGAAAAATTGTTTTTTGTGCAAACAACAATAAACCACAACCAGATGAAGCTATATACCAAATTTTGTCAGTTTATGTTCATAAATAAGCGAGATATACAATTTTTCTTTTTCTCCATAAGAATAACATTAGACAACGTACTGTGTTTAGCACTTTCAATATCTCAGTAACCAATTGACGTAGAGCAATGATCAAGATACCAAATTTTTTGTTTTTTTATGCTGAATTCAATGGTGAAAATTAAAATTTGATTTTAATAAAAATTACATGTGGAAACCCCAAAAAACCCATTTTTGGGGTACAAAACCCCCCCCAAAACCCCCCCCAAAACCCCCCTTCGGATGGTGCGATTTGTCTGGTTTTCAAACTTGTTCAAATAAATGGTACTTTACACGTTTGTACCAAATTTCATTAAGATCGGACCTTTTTTACGAGAGTTATCGTGCTTACGGACACATATATATATAAATATATATATATATATATATATACATATATAAAAATTTGAACGAATGGTGTTTTTGGCATCTGGGGACCTCAAAATGAAAAGTTATCATGGTCTCGGGCCTAAGTCTTACCATGAGACCTACGGTAATAGCTTCTTCCCTATAGGGGAAATTCGCTAAAACCAATCAGGATGGTTCCCAAAGAACGAGAAATTTGCCTTACCAGTGTACCAATCTAACAAAATCACTGTCTCGCTTTTTCGACAAAAATTGTTAAGCAGTGTTGCCTCCAGCCTCCAGTATTACTAATAAACCTCCTTAACGTAGCCCCACAGAATTTATGAGCATCGATTATCGTAATAAAGTCAATATATAATGTAGGTTACAAACTCTAAATTCATATTTATATTATTACACTTTATGTTCTTACATTAAATTAAATTGTCCTATACATTATTTTCATGTTGGTGATCTTGGCTGTCACTGGCATTGTCAAATTACTCGTGTATTTTACACATAACCCATTAGTAGTGAACTAGTCCCAAAACGATTGAGGTAATAGGTCACGTAAAATATAGACTAATCATCAAGAATATTTAAACTAACGGGGCTCCAATTAGCTTTTACGGATAAACCACAACATCGTCCCTACTCTAATACGTTACAGAGGAGCATACAAATCATACACCTACAACTTTTGTTATTGTGATAGTGAGGAGTCGTATGTATGTTTTGGCCTCTGTAGTTTTGTCTTGATTCCTTATAATATTATTACAAGTTATTATTTATTATTTTTATGCTAAGTGAACCTATTAAAACGTATACAGTGCCTAACTTATTAACATTTCACAGGACATATAAATGTAATACATTTCTCACTCTGGTTTAGTTCTCATTATGTCAACTACTTAATATCCTTATTTTGCATGTCAGTGGCATGGTGTAATTTAATGCTTGTAATAATGTATTGAATACCCTACCTATTTGATCAATTTGCACTACATATTTATTAATTCTTTTACTTATTCAATCAGTTTAAAAATTAGTATTATTGAAATTTTATTACAGTATCCAATTTTGTGATTAAGTTGATTAGGCATAATGATGAATTCAAGAAGGAAATCGTTGAAGGTTTTATATTGTGTGGTAGCTGAAAACACTGTAGTTAAAAAAGTTGATAATAATCAGGACGGTTTAACTCTAATGATGGGAAGCCTCGTTCATGTAGATCACAAAATTTCAAGTTCTTTGTTCGCTGTTAAAGTTGTTAGTTTTGGATCAACTTACGATGAGAGCTACGAGCACTGTCAGTGGATATGTCCAGCAGACCGTCTTTTACCTGTTAATGAAATACTTTGGCCTTTACTAGAAGCTGTGCCCTCCCCATTTGATAGAGTTAGTATTCTTAAAAACAAAACACTGTGCAAAGAACTGTGCTCGATAGAGGTTGGAAGTTTGGTCCATGTTTATTATCCTGGGGGTAACAAACTGCATGCACCGGAAACAGCTGTTGTGAGATACAAAGGACCTGTCGCTAAAAAGGGCCATGGAACCTATATTGGAGTGGAGCTCTTGGTATGACAAATAACAAAAAATTGAATTAAGCTAAGTACTATAAGATTATAAATTTATGCTTCCTCAATTTAGGCCTATTCACTATATTATTCCAATGTCTATATCCAGTATCTATAGATTACGCAATGTCACAAAATAATAGGCTACTGTATTAAGAGCGCTCCAAGCTTTATTATGTGGGAATGTTTCAATAAATAAGATGCGTTTTGAATGTAAAGAGGTTTTGAGTATTGATAGTGTTAACCTAATCTTAAGGCTGTAACATGCATACCAACGATAGAATGAATATTAAACTGTGGTGTAAAAAACTAGTATGGAGAGTGGTTAGACTGCCAGTAAAGTAAACTGGGAACAGATGTCTTTGGTGGCCATATTTTTTACTTGTAGTGAAATAATTTTC
Source organism: Allygus modestus (assembly GCA_963675035.1). NCBI lineage: Eukaryota > Metazoa > Arthropoda > Insecta > Hemiptera > Cicadellidae > Allygus > Allygus modestus. Next base: position 76,835,468 of record OY776112.1, on the reverse strand, counting down.
CTTTAGCTAGAGTTCCTTCAAAATAATGCTGTAACTTAATTTAGTTAACAATTTATTTTTCTACCTATAAACTCTTACTACCCCACATATAATCTATTGAGGTGAATCAACCCAATAAATGGTTATTGTATAGCCAAGACCACAAAATGAAAATACCCCCGTCGCAGCAAACCTGCAAACTCAGCGAATTTCTAATGAATTATAACATGACACATTAAGCCACTTAACAAGATTCATAGGAAATGTATTCACAAACATTCGATATTTAAAATATTAATTATTCTCCATAAGAATAACATTGGGGATGAGTACGCAGGTTTGCTGCAACAAGGAACAGAAAATAATGGGTTTTTATGCAAATATCAATAGAACTCAGCTAAGTGAAGTCACATACCAAGTTTCATCCATATACATTCATAAATAAGCGATATATAACATTTTAATTATTTTCCATAAGAATAACATGGGGACCGAGTACCTAGGTTTGCAGCTACAGGAACCATGGGCGAAAAATTGTTTTTTTTGTGCAAACAACAATAAACCACAACCAGATGAAACCATATAACCAAGTTTCGTCAGTTTATGTTCATAAATAAGCGAGATATACAATTTTTCTTTTTCTCCATAAGAGTAACATTAGACAACGTACTGTGTTTAGCACTTTCAATATCTCAGGAACCAATTGACGTAGAGCAATGATCAAGATACAAAATTGTTTGTTTTTTTATGCTGAATTCAATGGTGAACATTAAAATTTGATTCTAATAAAAGTTACATGTGAAAACCCCAAAAAACCCATTTTTGGGGTACAAAACCCCCCCAAAACCCCACTTTGGATGGTGCGATTCGTCTGGTTTTCGAACTCGTTCAAATAAATGGTACTTTACATGTTTGTACCAAATTTCATTAAGATCGGACCTTTTTTACGAGAGTTATCGTGTTTACGGACACACACACATATATATATATGTACATATATAAAAATTTGAACAAATGATGTTTTTGGCATCTGGGGACCTCAAAATGAAAAGTTATCATGGTCTCGGGCTTAAGTCTTACCATGAGACCTACGGTACTACTCCAGTAGAGCCACTAGGCATGTGTACCACTATGGGCATTGTGTGTAGGCCACAAAAAAAAAGCAATTTATAACGATTCAAAAAACTTGATTGGAAGGTAGCTCTGAAATTTCTATTCATCCATATGTTAGTTTTTAATATGACATTTTTAATCAATCATAAATTTAGCCCAAGTGAGTTTAATTTGTTTACCGAATTTCCCCTATAGGGAAGAAGCTATTACCGTAGTCGACATGGTAAGACTTAGGCCCGGGACCATGATAACTTTTCGTTTTTAGGTCCTCATATGCCAAAAACACCACTCGTTCAAAACTGTATATATATATATATATATATATATATATATATATACAGTTTTGAACGAGTATATATATATATGAGTCCGTGGGTGCACTAACTCTCGTAAAAATGGTCCAATTTTGATGAAATTTGGTACAAACATGAAAAGCAACATTTTTATGACTAAGTTCGAAAACTAGCCAGGTCGCTCCATCCAAAGGGATATTTTGGGGGGGCTTTGTACCCCAAAACTGGGTTTTTTGAGTTTCTTACATAGCCTATAATATTTTAATAAATCCAATTTTAGTTTTCACCATTGAATTCAGCTTAAGTTAAAAAAAACAAACAAAGAATTTGGTGTTTTGATCATTTCTCTACGTCAATTGGTTACAGAGATATTGAAAGTGCCAAACACAGTATACATACGTTGTCCAATGTTATCCTTATGGGAAAAAGAAAAATTGTATATCTCGCTTATTTATCAACTTATCCTGAAGAAACTTGGAATGTTGCTTCATATCATTGTGGTCTGTTGATATTTCCACAAAAAACCATTTTTTTGCTGATAGTTCCCGTATTAGCAAACCTGCATACTCAGCCCCCATGTTATTCTCATGGAGAATAAGTAAAAGGTTATCTCCGTTAATTATGAATATAAATTAATAAAACTTGGTATGTGGCTTTACCTAGTTGAGTTACCGGTATATTGGTATGTGTATTAAAACCTATTTTGTTGTGTTCCTTGTTTCAGCAAACCTGCATAAGTTACTCGGCCGCCATATTTTTCTTATGGAGAGTAATTAAAATTACATAAATCATTTATTTATGAATGTAGGCCTATATTAATGAAACTTGGTATGTGGCATTAAGATACATATATATACATTGGAAATTTTCTGAGTACGTAGGTTTGCTGCTACGGGGGTATTTTTATACCTTGTAGTTGAATATGAACTTAAATGATTCCAATGTGGCTGCTAATATTTGTGTAGTAGCCTACTCATTATTAATATGTTGCTCAAGATTTCATCTTGCATGATTGTAATGGGTATTACTATTATTTCTTATAAAAGATTTAATCTAAGGGTAAAATTTGTGTTGACAAACATTAACTTATACCCGCCCTACAGTAGAATCCAATATCCAAACTCGGGATAACGGACCATCCCCTGAATTTTACCGCTGCCCTGCTGTGCCCTCAGATGAAGTGTAACTGGATCGCCTCTCAGTAGACAAAAACTGTGCAGGTCCCCGAGGCCTTTTGGTGGCAAAAAGGCCCAAGCTGGCTGTCGCGCCATGTGACATTAACTTCAATTATGACTCGCTGTGACTGTCTACTACCACTCTTGTAGATTAAAAGTTATATAGGCTAAATTTAAAATTAATTAAATTCTACAGATTCTAATGGTATAAATAATATTGCTGAAATTAAATGAGAACATTGTTTATTTTTTTAAATGAAATTAGACCTCATACGGCCTGACATTACTTTAATTATCACTTGCTGTGAGCGACTTTTCATATTTAGGTAAACCGGCTTAAAACTTATGTTAATGGAAAGGTAGAGTTCTAAGAAATTTAATAATGATGGAATATGCTTTCTGAAATAAATTCAAAACCATATTTTATCTTTAACAATGTTGGCGTTTACGAGCCGCAACCAAGGCCACAACGTTACTTCTATTGTGATGAACTGCTAACATTTGATTGATAAAAACTTTTTTTAAAGAATGGAATTCATGAAACAATTTCTGTCAGTCTTTATTTTTAAATTTTATTATATAAAAAATAACATAGTTTTCTCATTAATAATTGCGGTTTGCTACGTTCAAAAACAAAAAAACACCAAAAGTAAACTTTAGTAGCAATTTTATTTTGTTATTCCAACGGGAAAAGCCAATTCATAATATTCAATACAATAATGATCAATACATGCACATAATAAAAAAACAATAGCCTACTAAAATCTAAACAGATATAAGTAACCGAGTGTTCTTATAACAACAGATAAACTCTCAATTGAAGTGGGGTTGTTTTTTGTATGGATATTGTATTTTAACCTGCTAATGGAGAAAACAGACTCACTCATTAGAAAACAGTCTAAAAACCGCCAAAAATCATGAAAAATCAAGATTTCTCAAAAACGGCTCTAACGATTTTTATTAAACTTTAGTCATTTGTAGAACTTTAGTTTTCCAACAAAACGACACTACCGGAATATCTGTACAAATTCGAGTTCAGAAATTACAAGAAAAATATCAAAAATTCAGTTTTTTTTATTTTTCATAAAAACAACATAAATATAAACAATATTGCAATTGACCTCAAAGGAACTCAAAAAACTAAATAATTTAGTATCTTGAATTACTATTCTACGATTACTGGTTGCGGAGAAAATTTAAATTTTCACTTTGCAGTAAAGGCAGTACTTTGTCCAATGTTATTCTTATGGGGAATACAAAAATTACTATTTCTCTCTTATTTATTGATCAATTTAGTTCAAACTTGATATGCTTGTCAAGTTGGCATTGACCAACTGAGGAAATTTGAAATATGTTGCCCCTTAATAACCCTGAGGGGGGGAATAGGGGGCATTTCCCTTAAAACCACGTGTGTAGCGATGGATTCTGTATTGCTTCTAAACAGGGATTTGGGTGGATATTTTTGAAAACAACTTGTTTACAAGATGTTATGTACATTCGACCTTGCTTTGTATTCTATATTTAGTAAATAAAAAGTAATTTATTCATTAAAGTTGGGCTAAAAGGGAGAAAGTATGTGTTAGTTTCCTGATACCGTTTATTTTTGTAGAGTATGAATTATTATTATCATTGACTATGAATACAAGTTATATATATTTATAACAGGATAAATAAAATACGTCTTATAACACTATAAAGTATATATACACTTATACTGTAATTACATACAAGACGGTCAAATATACACAAAAGATGGTACAAGGCGATCAGTTTCAACCAGTTACACTGGTCATCATCAGGCCCAATCAGAGAATCTGATAAACATTCTCTGATTGGGCGTGATGATGACCAGTGTAACTGGTTGAAATCGATCGCCTTGTACCATCTTTTGTGAATATTTTACCGTCTTGTATGTAAGTACAGTATAAGTGTAAATATACTTTATAGTGTTGTAAGACGTATTTTATTCATCCTTTGTATTTTTTATTAATAAAGGAATTATAAGACTCTATAAATAAATAGCACCACATTAATTGAATCCCACAGTCTAGATCCATTCCTTCCAAGGACTTCCTTCCGCTCCTCCAGTTCAGTCTGTTGCACACTTCCACGAAATCTCCTTTTCAAAATAATTTCTATCAATAACAGTAAGTCCAACAAAAAAATTGTTTTACTAAAAACTTATCTTTAGAAAACTACTACTTCCCACTGACAGTTTTTATTTGACCAACAAATAAAATAATTCCTCGTTTACTAAAATTTGTTGTGTTTACAAATTATTAAAATTACTTACATTACATTTTTTTAAACTGTAATGAATGCTGTTCGATTCACCATTTCAAGCTGTACAATTTCATGTAAAGCTAGAATAGTTACCTATCTCAGTTTTTTGTGGGTTAGTTGTCAATTTGAGGAACTGTTCTGTTATTGGGGTCTCGCGGGTAGACTCTTTTGCCACCCAACGACAACTTTGAACACCCAATTTTGAATCTTTTTTATTTTGGTATGCAGAGAAAGACTTGAATTTTTTGGGGGTGTGTGAAGGCAGGATTGAAACACTTATTGCTTGAAAGGCACTTGATCGACAGTGAACAAATGTTTTTTATTTAAGTGTTACCATGTGTTTATTTTTCAAAAAAGTACACTATTGCTTAGTGCTAAAAAAACCTAAAATAGCATATGCGTATAAAGAAACACTATGGAGGCATTTTTATTTTGTACTGTTTTTCCTGCACTGTCTTGTTCAGAATGTTGTTGTTTTTATGATTGCACTTCACTTTCATAATTTGTTGTTTTTAAAAGTGTCAAACAAGCCTTTCTAGTATCCCATTTCATTCCGCATCCAACTTGTTTAGTGAAGGTAAGCCTACTACCAAGATGAGTGGTCTTAAAAAGAGGCATCCAGCCTTCAGTGTCAGTTTGGGTGATGCCCACATTGTGATATGTTGAAAGTTATGACAATAGTACATCCTTTGGATTCCAGCATTGAGCAACTAATTTGAATAGACAAAATACATTAGCAATCAAAAATGCAGAAATATTAGCTAGTAACTACATGAACACACTTGTACATTCACTCAATTGCTTGGATTTTGACTCTGGATTAAAGTTATTTGTAATAATAAATCTTTATCGTAACTTCAGTAGCCTATGTGAATAAATAGCCATAAGTACATAACATGAGAATATGTATTTAAGCTACCTAGCATCACTTTAGTAAATAAAGTGAAATATTAACATTGCTTTTGTATTAAGTTAGTATCAGAGATCGCCCATAGGTTGAAATTCGACCACAAATAATTGTACGTGAATCTATAGCGGCACATACGAATAATAACGGTAAGCAAAAAGCGGTGCATATGAATAATAAACAAAAAGCTTTTGAACCAGTGTCATTATGATAATCCTCGTGAATAACCTCTCTCGCCCCCTCACACGTAGGTTTAATTGAACAAATAAATAAAATTTGATTTTAAACATTGGTCATAATATGTGCAGGAAACAATATCCGAAGATGGCTGCAACGGTACTTTCGCTGGGCAACACTACTTCTCTTGTCCTCCAGGCACTGGACAGTTTGTTACAATAAACGAGCTGCAATTGGCCTCCCCCCTCTCTCCCTCCATACCCACCCCTCCCCTCACCCCCTCCCCAATGGTGTCACGTCACTCGGCCACTCAGACTTGGACAGAAGACAAACCGATGCGTCCCAACAACAGCGAACAACAGAATATTAAGAATGGTGAGCATGTAATTTTCGTAAAATGATTTGAAAAGTGGAATTGCTCTTGCCTTACTACATGGTTAAATAATAAAATTCCTCTTGTTACACCAAATGATGATAATAGAAGGGGTATTTAGGATGCTATCCAATTACAATTATTCCTTCTGTTCGTAGGAAATATATATAGGAAAAACAACTTTTGAGGGCTGTCTGTACCCTTTAGGATAAAGTTGTCGTAAATATAAACCCTTTACTAAGAACTACAAAACAAAGCAAATCTTTTACTGTACCTACTTCAACCATAAAAATTATCCCAAAAATATTAGAGTTACTAAGCAAGAGGAATTTGTTGAGAGATTTACTAATGTGTTTAGGTTTAAAACCCAGACAATAGTCAAAATCCCAGGAATTCAATCAGTAGTTCACTAACTGAAGTCCAAAATGCCTTCTTTTTCTTCTTGCTTCATATTCTCAGGACTTTGCCCTTCCACATAGGCTTGAGGCCTGTGCGTGGATTGTATGTCAAAGCACGGGTGAGCCACTACAGTACAAGATAGACTGTAAAATATTTCCACAACAAGGCCGGTGCCAAGGTTCTGAAATCAGTTGCCTCTACCACAACCGCAGCGAAAAAAAAAAACAAACTAAGCTAATTATTAGTCTGTCAAAATCCCTCTTTAGAGTGAGTTCTTAACGCGTTCAGCCCGATAGAAAATGATAGTCAGTTTTTGAACTTCCCAAAATCTCGACGTGCGCCATTGGTGGTGCACGGCAAACTTTCTAAAACTCTGACGTGTACCACCTGTTGCGCACTGTTTCTATTTGTTTTGATGCATTTTTAAAGTGCATTCGGAGCTTTGCTGGGTTATTTAAATTATGTATTCGTGGTTTAGGTTTAGATGGATATACCGTGGCCACCGGTGGCGCACGTGTAATTTTTTTGGCAGAATTATGTTCTTGATAAATAATGCTCCGTCTTTTTGTTCAGACTGTTTACTGCATCGTATTTTTAACCATTTCAAAAATTCCGACGTGTACCACCGATGGTACACATTGGACTGACGTGTTAAAAAAGGTGATGATATTTATCAATTGGTAGGTTGTTAAGTGTGAAATATACCTTGGGTTATTGCAGATAGCATGAGTGTGCCGTTGAAGCCTGGGGACCAAGTTGTGTGGGTGAGCGACACGGGTCAGGACCGGGGAATCGTCCGCTGGCTGCAGTGGTCGGAGGACGGACAGCTCAAAGTTGGAGTTTTGTTTGTAAGTAAAATGAAAAGTTCTGTTGTAGGTATTTAAAACACTCGTTGCAGTTTAAGCGGCTATTATGACTGATACAATTGTATGGTTGCACCTAACTGTTAAATGTTATGAGTTTATAGTTGAGCTGTGATCGTTAGAATGTGGGTGATCTGTCTATGGATCTGATTGAGGAGGTTTGTGGTGAAATGGTTAGTTTACTTGGATGGATCCTACCCTCTCTTGGTCAGATCACCCAACAAAATTTTATAAAAGATTGGCTTGTGATATATTTGCATTAAGACATCTCTGTGGTATCGTTTCTCAACGTGCTGGAAGAAAAGTCTATGTTGTTATAGTAATTTTGTTTGTAATAATGATAAGCATAGTTATAATATCAGAACCAAACACAATGTACAAATTCCATGATTTAGATTAAGTAAAACCTCGAAGAAGCCATCTGTAAATGGTATAACACTCTTCAACTTGTTGCCCCTTGATGTTAGACTTTTAGATATAAGATGGTTTATACGGCCCCTGTTATCCGCTTCTTGATACAAAGTTCATTTTATAGGATAGATGAATTGTTGAATGGTAGTTGGACTACAGAAGACTTTCAATAAAGATGGGCTTGCCCTTTGTTCCTGAATTTTAGGCCTTAAATGCTTTAGCAGTTTATAATTTTAAACATTGATGAATCCATTGTATTAAGTTAAATACTTGGATATAAAGGTCTTATGTACAATTGACTTTTCAAGGAATATATATTTTTGTATTAAATCTGTTAACCCACTGGCGTAGAGTTACGAGCTGGTCCCATTCCTAACTTGTCATTTTTAAAACCTACGAATTGGAAAAGTAAATTTGTGTTTTTAAATAGATTAATAGTTTATTTTAATTAAAATATTGTTTTCTTTCAGTTTAAAGTGTAGTAGCACACACACAGTAAACATAAGTAAAAAGTAGCAAAATCAGTGTTGACCATGTGCAACTCACAAAGAATTAACCAATCTGTCAACTTCCAAGCAAGCCTGCCACCATTTATTTTAATTGTGCTCTTCCAACAACGTTGCCACAGATAGGCCAACTTGTTGAGAGTTAAACGACTGGTTGTTATGGTCGTGAGCGAGAATCGAACCCACAAACTTTGTAAGAACACCTAGCCTAGGTATTTCTACCATTTAGACCATACGGCCACCACGACTAGTGGAAAGATGGCGTTAGATAGGTTAATAAGCGGTCCGTGCCCGTAGTGTAGAGCTGCACGCAGTCATTAGTTCCAAATTTCGCTGCTAGAGTGCAAATGAAGCTAGAGAACCAAATGGATCCCGTTGTAGGTTCTTGTGAATAGAATAAAATTATCAGGCCAATGGGTTGAAAGAATAAATGTACATCTTAACCATTAATCTTTAATTAAAAAAAAAATATATTTGATTTATTTCTACGATTCCCTAGGATGAACTGCTGAGTAGGTTTGAAGACGAGGAACAAAGAGTGATCCCCATACCGGCCCTTGAGCTGGTCAAAGCTGACGATTTCTACGGCACCAGCACAGGTTAGTTTAGTACACAGTTTTAGTCTAGTTTTGTAAATTGAATTGTAATTTTATTAACCTGTGAATTGGTGTATAAAATTGGTGTTTTTAAATGGATTAATGGCGTATTTTATTTAAAATATTGTTTTCCTTCAGTTTAGAGAGTCGCATTGGCACACACACAGTAGACATGAGTAAAAATTAGAAAAATCAGTGTTGACCATGTGCAAGTCTCAAAGAATTAACCGATCCCGTCAACTTCCAAGCAAGCCTGCCACCGTTTATTTTACTTGGGCCATCCCACCAACGTTGCCACAGACCGGTTAACTCATTGAGAGTTGTACAACTGGTCAGTTTTGGTCGTGTGCAGGAATTGAACCCACGAACATCGTATCACCACCTGGCCAAGGTGTTTCCACGACGTAGCCAACTCAGCTAACACGACCAAAGGCCTAGCGGCGACATTAAGGTTTTTCAGTCAGTCCGCGCCCCTAGCGGATAGAACCGTAGACGCCCGTGGTCATTAGTTATATATTTTGCTACTAGAGTGCAGCACCAATCAATTCCCCTTATAGGCTACTGCAAATAGAATAAAATTACTACCTCAATGGGTTAACACTGTATCCACAATTTTTTATTTAACTTATATCTGCTTGACTATGAATTTAGGTGAGCACTTTATCTTTTGGTTTTACACTACTAAACAACTATTTATTTATTTATCGAGTATAAACGGCATTCGCCAGTGTACAATGCAAGCATACAAAAACAGTACATATATAATTCAATATTCATAATAATACGAATAAATACATTTGCAGGCTTCAAGATCAAGATAATATGCTTCAAAGTTCATACAACAATAACATAGAGACATGCTGTGAAGAAAGAATGCAAAACATGCCAAACTTTAAATAATCAAACACATGCAGACTTTAACAAAATTCATGCTCAAAAAAGATAATTAGTGACAGACTGCAACAATAAATATTTACATGAAGAAAATTTATTAAAAAAAATAATTACAGTGAAAGAAAAACAGACTTTAGGCGATGATCACAATCATTAAATACCCCCGTAGCAGCAAACCTGCATACTCAGCGAATTTCCAATGGAGATATAAATGTCTTAATACTTCATAAAGCCACTTAACAAGTTTCATAAAAATATATTTAACAAATAAGCGATATATACAATTTTAATTATTCTCCATAAGAATAAAATTGGGGCTGAGTATGCAGGTTTGCTGCATCAAGGAACACAAACAATGTGTTTTAGCGAATTTCCCCTATAGGGAAGAAGCTATTACCGTAGGTCTCATGGTAAGACTTAAGCCCGAGACCATGATAACTTTTTGTTTTGAGGTCCCCAGATGTCCAAAACACTATTCGTTCAAATTTATATATATGTATATATATATCTATATATATATATATATATATCTATATATATATATATATATCTATATATATATATATATCTATATATATATATATATATCTATATATATATATATATATCTATATATATATATATATATCTATATATGTGTCCGTGAATGCGATAACTTGAGTAAAAAACGTCCGATTTCGAATGTTCGAAAACCAGAAAAATCGGACTATGGGAAGGGGGGTTTATGGGGGTTTTAAATTTTCCAAAAATCAGTTTTTTGCATTTTTTACCCTAAAATTTTTAAAACACTTAATTTAGGTTTAGACCATGTTATAGAGCTTAAAAAAATAAATAATATGGTATTTTGAATTATTAACCTAGGTTAAGTGGTTGCGGAAAAAATCCAAAAAACATGCTCATAAAATCTCCCATGTTAATCTTATGGGAAAAAGGTTTTTGGCTTTTCCTCAGTTAATTTTACTTTAAACTTCACATTTTCTTTTACCAATCACTTCAGCTCCACAAAACAATCATTTTGGTGTTTAAATTGTGATTCTACGTCAAACCGTTGCAGAGATATTCAAAGTGCTAAACACAGTACGTTGTCCAATGTTATCCTTATGGAGAATAAATAAAATTTGATATCTTGATTATTTATGAATGTATATTGATGAAATTTGGTATGTGGCTTCATGTTGTACTGGTATATTGATAATTGCATAAAAAATAAATGTTTTGTTGATTGTCCCCGTAGCAGCTAACCTGCATACTCAGCCCTAATGTTATTCTTATGGAGAATAAGTAACGTTTTATATCTCCCTTAATTATGAACATAAATTAATAAAACATGGTAAGTAGCTTCACCTGGTTCAGTTATATTAATAATTGCATAAAAACTCATTTCTTATCTTCCTCGTTGCAGCAAACCTGCGTACTCAGTCCTAATGTTATTCTTATGGGGAATAAATAAAATGTAATAAATCACTTATTTATGAATGTATTTTTGTCAAACTTGGTGAGTGGCTTTATGTACTAGTGAGAAACATATCAATGCATTGGAAATTCGCTGAGTACGCAGGTTTGCTGCGACGGGGGGTATTTATGCTAATATCAATATAACTCAACTAGGTGAAGTCATATACCAGTTTTTAGCGAATTTCCCCTATAGGGAAGAAGCTATTACCGTAGGTCTCATGGTAAGACTTAAGCCCGAGACCATGATAACTTTTTGTTTTGAGGTCCCCAGATGTCCAAAACACTATTCGTTCAAATTTATATATATGTATATATATATCTATATCTATATATATATCTATATATATATATATCTATATATGTGTCCGTGAATGCGATAACTTGAGTAAAAAACGTCCGATTTCGATGAAATTTGGCTCAAATGTGTAAACTGACATTTATGACTTTAAGTTCGAAAACCAGAAAAATCGGACTATGGGAAGGGGGGTTTATGGGGGTTTTAAATTTTCCAAAAATCAGTTTTTTGCATTTTTTACCCTAAAATTTTTAAAACACTTAATTTAGGTTTAGACCATGTTATAGAGCTTAAAAAAACAAATAATATGGTATTTTGAATTATTAACCTAGGTTAAGTGGTTGCGGAAAAAATCCAAAAAACATGCTCATAAAATCTCCCATGTTAATCTTATGGGAAAAAGGTTTTTGGCTTTTCCTCAGTTAATTTTACTTTAAACTTCACATTTTCTTTTACCAATCACTTCAGCTCCACAAAACAATCATTTTGGTGTTTAAATTGTGATTCTACGTCAAACCGTTGCAGAGATATTCAAAGTGCTAAACACAGTACGTTGTCCAATGTTATCCTTATGGAGAATAAATAAAATTTGATATCTTGATTATTTATGAATGTATATTGATGAAATTTGGTATGTGGCTTCATGTTGTACTGGTATATTGATAATTGCACAAAAAATAAATGTTTTGTTGATTGTCCCCGTAGCAGCTAACCTGCATACTCAGCCCTAATGTTATTCTTATGGAGAATAAGTAAAGTTTTATATCTCCCTTAATTATGAACATAAATTAATAAAACATGGTAAGTAGCTTCACCTGGTTCAGTTACATTGATAATTGCATAAAAACTCATTTCTTATCTTCCTCGTTGCAGCAAACCTGCGTACTCAGTCCTAATGTTATTCTTATGGGGAATAAATAAAATGTAATAAATCACTTATTTATGAATGTATTTTTGTCAAACTTGGTGAGTGGCTTTATGTACTAGTGAGAAACATATCAATGCATTGGAAATTCGCTGAGTACGCAGGTTTGCTGCGACGGGGGGTATTATTCATTTATGTTTATAATTAAGGGAGACATAGCATTTAGTTATTATCCATAAGAATAACATGGGGCTGAGTATGCAGGTTTGCTGCTACGGGAGCCTTTGGCAAAAAATTATTAATTTGAACAAATATCAATAGAACACAACCAGATAAAGCCGTATACCAAGTTTCGTCAGTATACATTCATAAATAGGCGAGATATAACATTTTTCTTTTCCTCCATAAGAATAACATTAGACAACGTACTGTGTTTAGCACTTTCAATATCTCTGGAACCAATTGACGTAGAGAAATGATCAAAATACCAAATTGTGTGTTTTTTTAAGCTGAATACAACGGTAAAAACTAAAATTTGAAAATTTCAAAAATTATATGTAAAAAATTCAAAAAACCCATTTTTGGGGTACAAAACCCCCCCAAAATACCCCTTCGGATAGAGCGATCTGGCTGGTTTTCGAACTTTAAGTCATAAATGTTGCTTTAGACGTTTATACCAAATTTCATCAAAATCGGATCATTTTTACGAGAGTTATCGTGCTCACGGACACACACATATATATATATATATATATATATATATATATAGATATATATACAGTATCGAACGAATGGTGTTTTTGAGGTCTGGGGACCTCAAAACGAAAAGTTATCATGGTCCCGGGCCTAGGTCTTACCATGCTGACTACGGTAATAGCTTCTTCCCTATAGGGGAAATTCGCTAAAAAAAGTAAAAATGAGGAGAGAGTAGGTTGCCCAGTCTGTGCAGTCTAGGAATAACACCATTCAATTCATAATTGGTTGAACAGGGAGGTCTTCTGAAGAGATGAACTGACCGTGTCCGACCTGGAACTCGCAAGTCAATGAGGCTGAGCAGAGCAGAGCAGAGCAGTCCACCTCACCGGCAAGCAACCTCCGAAGAAACTTAGGATCATGTAGTTGACGTCTAGTTGTCAGTAGGCATAGACCAAGCATCTTCACAATCTGTTGCAACGGTACTGATTGGTAGTCAAAGCCCAACTTGACACCAACGACTCGCAAAAATCTGTCCAAGACTTTCTGCAGCCACTGAATTTGCCCAAGCTGATACGGAGACCAGACGACACAGCCGAATTCAAGTATAGACCTCACCAGTGTCTTGTAGACAATGTTCATCGCATTGAAATCTACACCTTTCCTAGAGGTTCTAATGAGGAATCCCAATGTGCTTTCCTAACAATGTAGTTGATGTGGTTTTCAGAACTCAAATTAGAGGATAAGATGTTGCCCAAGTCCCGCATAGTCTCCTCTCGATCTAAGGAGGAACCATCTAGCAGGCAGTCAAAAACTATGATGTCAACAGATTGGTTGAAGGTCAAGATTCTGCATTTGCTGGCGTTCATCGTGATTCTGCATTTGCTGGCGTTCATCGTCATGCAGTTTTGGTGACACCAATCTTCAATGCCCAGAAGAGTATTTTGGAGACGATGACAATCACTGATGGAGGCAACAGAGTTAAACACTTTAATGTCATCAGCAAATAACAAGCAGTCAGTAGAGATATGATCAATAATATCATTTAAAAGATGGAAAACAGAAAAAGGGACCAAAGTGGGAGCCTTGAGGCACACCTGAAGATGCCAGGAAGGGTCGAGAATTAGCTCCAGCCAACTTCACTATCAAAAATTGGTTAGAGAGATAGGAATCAAACCAACGAATAAGATTTCCCAAGATTCCATAAACCTTCATCTTGGCAAGGAGTTGTTGACGACTCACTTTATCGAAGGCTTTTGAAAAGTCAATGTATATACTGTCAACTTGATTGCCGAGACGGAACGATGATTGAATGTAGTTTTCATACAGAGCAAGATTTGTAGTAGTCGATCTTCCTCGTGCAAAGCCATTTTGTTCAGTATTCAAGAAGCTCTTGCAACTGAAGCTAACATAATCCAAGACCAGGGACTCAAAAACCTTACCAAGAGCAGGTTGGATGACTATTGGCCTATAGTTTTTCACATGGGCAACGCACTACATTACTTGTCTTAAGACTGTTGGGAAATACACCGAGTTTTAGAAAGTTGTTGAAGAGTGCTGTGAGATGAGGGGCGAGAAGGACACTGCAGTGCTTGAGTACAATAGGTGGTATCAAATCAGGGCCAGCGCTCTTGTAGGGATTCAGCGAAGATAGTTTTCTTTCAACATCAAGCTCCTTCAGAACACATTTTGAGAGATTGACAGAGTTATCATAATTGTAATCTGGGGGAGGGCAGAGGTTGTTTGAGAACACAGATGAGAAATGTTCTGCAAAAAAGTTGTAAATCCCTTCAGGAGCAGATTCCTTTACTTCATTGAGGTAGTACGAGTCTGTGATATTCGCCGATTCCTCCATACTGTTGACAAAACCCCAGAAGGATTTTACGTTGTCATGTACATTCGAGTTGACCCTTTAGATATAGTCGGCATAACATCGGGAACTTAGATCCTTGCATACTGACCTCAGACAGCTAAACTCATTTTAGCGATTGAGGTTTGGGTTGATGGAGGCTCTATATTTTAGTTGGGAGTTCATTCACTATGTTGTAGTTGGACATTTTATATTTTTTAATGGTGAAATTAAATTCTGATTCAATAAAACGGAGAAGCAGCCGGTTGATAAAATGTTTCGATATTGGACCGCCTGTGTAGGCAATAATGTGTTCACCTCATCATCTTGTCATGAAAATAAAATCCAACAATTATTGGTCGGACAAGCTGATTTTGATTTAACCCTCCAAGTGTCTTTAATAATGGTCTTAATGTTTGCCTATTTTTGGCGATTTTGCAGTGTTTTATTCAAATGAATGTAAAAACTCAAACACACTCCAAACTGCATTATTGTATAGTTTTTCTTGTTCATAAAATCATGGGCTTCAATATTATGTACATATAACATCTCATACAAATTATAATAGAAAAATTATGTGATGTTAAAATAAATAAAAATAAAAATAAATAAGACAATTTTAAAGTTTGCGCTCCATCAAATTATAAACGGTCCTAGAATATGCAATTTTCAAAATAGCCAGTTTGTTTTAAATTTTATAAGGATACTAAATATATAAATAAATAATCAGGTAAAGCAGCAAATAAAAAAGTTTTAGATAATAATCTGTTGTTGCATGCTATAGCAAATGAGCAAAATGACCTTGGCTACGTTACAGTCGGAAGGATAATATACCTCGATATCACTGCCGCCTATTTCACCCGTAACATCAACCAACCATTCATCATTACTAAACTTTTCTTCTAAAGCCCCACGTATGTCAATACTGTCCATTTTTACAAATAAAAACAACGAAAAACAACGCAAAACAACACCATTCCCAAAGTTAGGTTAATGACGCACAACAAACCTTCACACTTCAGCTGCCTGCTGAAGTACGATTGGCACGAACATAAAAAGCGTCTGCAGACAGACATTGGGAGAAAGCTTAGAATCTGCCGTAAACGGCGATACCAATTTCGATCCGGTTCATTAAGATTCAATGCGCCCCAGAGCCTATTCCGTAAACGCCGTTTGACTGTCGACGCAGCGACTGTAAACACCCCAGCGGATGTGTTTTGTGTCGCTATAGCGACACATAACCCCTAGAGGGTTAATATGTTCGTAAACGCTCTAAATTGATCCAATAAGTGTGATTACATTAAATTTTGTATAAGTCAATGCTGCCATCTGTGAGGATAATCGTGAACTACCCTAAGAATTTATTAGTTAACAAGTATTTAAGTAATCAGCTGATTAAATAAAATAGCTCCATTCATTTACTTGACAAGGGAATTCAAAATATTGTTATAAGATGCCTTTTTAGGATATGTAAATTATTTCTTCCGTTCTGTTTATTATTTAATTTAAAAATGAAAAAATATTACATAGTTGTGGAGAGAAGTCGTAAGTCACATTGTGCTAGTTTAGAAAAACTAAATATCTCATTGTTGGTAACTTTTCCCGTAAGATACCATAGAAGCTTAATACAAGCTTAATATTTTATCCGTCGAATTTTGACGGCACCAAACTGTCATAATAAATTAACGTAAAGAAATTTTTGTTGTTTTTGAAAAGTAATAGGTAGGAGATATCGTCAATATCACAAAATTTTGTTATCTTTTACTCACTGATAAAGTATAATCTTATCACAAAACAACGTGACAGATCGTTAATGAGAGTAACGTACAGGAGTGCAAACACAGATTTCCATAACCTTTTTATGTGCAGTGTTTTTTAATCCCCTTTTTTACAAGTAATATTGACACAATAAATAAAATGATTAAGTGGGGGAGGTCGAAAAAGTACCTACGGCTTCAAGAAAATCTAGTTTGTGGTACCATTTTACTATGAATTAATTATTAACTATGGAAAGATTTGTGTTATTTTGTATTTAATAGACATTACTTGATAGTACATCTCTTATACAGGACATTCCTGTTGTACGATTTATGATATTTACTATGTTAATTAATTGTGGTCAATTAGGTTTTTGATACTATGGGTTAATTTGCCAGTAGAATGAAATATAAAACTGTGCAGTAAAATAAATATTTAGTTGATAATCTAATTTGGGTTGAAAACTCAGAGAGATATATCATTAAAATAGAGATATATCATTATCATATCTGGTGTTGTTAACCTTTGAGTACCAGAGTTTTCCAGTGGTCATACCTTAAATCGCCAGTTTTTACTGTTGTGTATCCCAAAGGGCCGGGATTGTCTGGAATTTGGAGTGTAGTGTGTGAGACAAAAATCAAGAAACAATTAAATTTCTATCCTAAGATGACTTTGCAACAATATGTCGTCGCTCGATTACATGAGTTATCGAATGAAGTAATTGATACTCCAATAATAAAACCGAATCAAATGATATATTCTTTAAAATTAACAAAATCAAAAATCAACGGACAATGATGTATCGCTGCAACGTACTTTTCAGAATGGAGATGAGCAACGATATATCATCGCATGGCGCTCAAAGAGTTAATGCATAGTTGATGGAAGTTTAAAGGTTTGGACAGTTTGATGCCCTCAGGAATCAGCCTAAGAGCAGTTATTCCATCTTTATCAACATTAACATTTTTATCAAAATTAATTTGCGACTTCTTAAACTGACTCTTTAACACCTAAGATGGTCTTGATATGTTTCAATAATTGGTGTTTTATTATTTAAATTTCCCATTAGCCTATATCTTGAGATGGCCAAGGTTGCACTGTATGTTTTTCAGAATAAAAAAAAAACTGTTTTCTCCTTTAATGCAGCACACAACACCCATAGCTTTTAGATATAAATTTTAATTTTACATTTTTGCAATAGATCACCAATTTTTGCAGTTGCTATTGCATGAAAAGCTCAGCAAATCTTTTTTAACTCTTTTGTAAATTCTTTTCAAAAGTAATCAAATGTTTGTACAGAGAACAAAAGGACCAAGACTCGCACCAAGAGTGAGAGCGGGAGCAGCGGCTCACGGCAGCCTGAGGTAGCAAAGCTGAGACGCAGTGACTCGTTCCGCTGGACGAGCGCGCAGGATGAGATGCGCAGCAACGTGGACTGCGCAGAGCTGCATCAGAGCTGTGTGGCGCAGAATGGCAAGACTCTGAGAGGACAGAGCACCGGGGACTTGATCAAGTTGGCGTCCTCCCCCTCCCCTGGCAGCAACCCTGATGGTAAGTGCAAGGCAGTTTGTGCAATGTATATGTTTAGGGGTGGCCATACGTCCCATTTTGAATAGGACAGTCGTGTTTTTCAAGCTTTTGAGGGTGTCCTGTCGGTTTGCAAAGTGTCCTGTTTTTGAATTTAAATATCCCGTTTTTTGTTTTGAATGTACCATTTTGTTGCCAACGAAGCAAAAATAGACAAAATGTCAATAATTCAACTTAAAACTGGTTTCCTCGCTGTCATGTGGGCTAAACGACTAAAATAAGTGGCCAATTCAAACGGCACGGGCCCATGGCATAGGTCGATGCCACAGGCTTACGAATCATATCATTTTCCCGATATGGGCCATTACATTTATGGCCTCTCTAATATGTTTATATATAAAGAAAATCTAAAGCCTGATAGATCACATTAATCATCAGTCTGTTAGTCAGGAATATTAGGTGGCGGGGTAAAGTTACAAATAGTCAGGAATTTCAATCTGAGTGGGAAAAGTCACAATTTGAAAAAAATCTTGATCCCTAAATTGTTACGTTACCGTACATAAAATGACTAATGCGTAGTTAGCTAAGTCTCCTATATAGTGTAGATCCTGTATGAGTGAATTTTGATATCACAAAATGATGATACTATACACATTTTACACAAATATCGGTTTAACGCTATGATTTCTTGTAATGATATTGTAATTAGTATTCAGTAAATCCTCGATAAATAAAATCTCAGGGGGAACAGAACAAGTGAATGGAAACGTCTGCAAAAATTCCTTAAAGATCATAAACTAGCCATCACCAACAGTGAGTTTTAAACAAAGAACAGAACAAGTTTGAATTTTGAATATTTTGAAATGTTGAGGTTTTGACTTGTACCAAGCTGATCTTCCAAAGATTTTTTATATTGAGGTATACAACAACGCAAATTATGAGTCGTGGAAGTATCGAATCATTACATCAGTGACCTGTACAAAGACGTCCTTTTTTGATCATGTTGTTGACCAGGTAAATAACCAAAATAAGTGACTCATACTTCAGCAGAGGTGTGCGGATATCCGAAAAGCCGGTTTGGTTTCGGATCGGATCGGATATCCGAATCCGATACGAAGGCTTTATCGATATCCGATAAGGTCTAGTACAAATCCGACCTATTCGGATAGACTGTATATCTGGGGATAAAAAGTTAGAAACGAAACAATAAATGTGATTGGACCATTAAATAAACATTTTGACTCTTGACGTCGTTCAAGGTAACATGACGCAATTATTCCTGTCGCTTTGAATGTTTTCGGTACGTAACTCTTATTAATTCACCGATGCGATATTTGTGTAATCATGTATCGTATCGCGATTCACGGCCGGATCGTACATCATTTTAGCAAACAGAATGAATACGGTTTATAAAGAGAAATGTGCGATAGCGAACGTTTTTGATGGTAATCAACCGCAAATTTATGCAATATTGCAACATTGCAACTCGATTTCTATTCACGATTCACGGAATAAACGAGACAACAGTAGTGGCTACTGGCGAATAAGTTGATAAATTTTCGTCAATAGTCGATTTCCGATAGTATCAACTTCTCACGAATGCAAAGAGCAAGTTCTCATAGAGTAAGCTGTAATTCAAAGGTTGTATAATGCAAACAGAAATGTTAGTTTATGAAATATAAAATTTCTGCTACTGATATTTTCTTTCCATTCAATACAATTAAAAAACACCGAGTAGAATATTGCTGACTTGCGCAAAACGAGTTACATAGCTTTCTCTATGGCGAAGTTTCTTGCTATGATCAACGAGCTAGAGCTTTTATACTCCAAGAAAATACTTTACTTGGTTAACCCCGGATGAGACCTCTAGATATATTAAGCTCGTTGAGTATCTTTACGACGACGTTTAAGCAGCGACGACCTGACGACGGATTCAAGAAGGCATCGCTTAGTTATCTCTATTATTTATTTATACAGATTTAATCGTTCGGATATTATTTGATTTAGTTTAATTAATGTACTTAATATGGAACCGAAAAGGAAGAGAAGCATGATATGTAAATTCTTTAAAAAGAACACTTGTCTTAGTGTCTGTTTACAGATCCTTGCTATAGTCTGTTTACATTCTGGTGACAAACTAGGTTTAAAAAACAAAGTTTACAATTTGTAGTAACAAAATAAATTCAAACTAGGCCTAGTTAGTATTAAATTTATAAAACAAAGGAAATTCTTTGGTTATGGAAGATTTTTGTTAACTCATACAGAGTTGAAGCCATACACTGATTCATTGTTTCAGTAGGGTCTGATTGCCTTTGTCGTGCTAGGCCTTTAGTAAGTTGTGATGTTGTGATGTCTGTTTTGCTATCAACATCGGTGATTCCGGTCTTTTAAATAGGCTGTAATAATATTAAAATGTTTCCTTGTTTCTCTTACCTGACCATATGTTTGTGATTGTTTTTTTATTAAGCCTACACCCAGATAGGCTAAGGTGTTACAGCATAATGGCAAGGATTAATGTTTGTCAAGGTGACATTACATGATTTGAGTAGCCTAACCTAGGCCTAGTGTTAAGTTATTAAATTACCTATACTTTTACCTTGTACCTATAAACCCAGTAAACATATTTCTTGTATTTTTCACTGCAGAGAAGATAATATTCTCGAGTATGTACAGAGGTTGGTATATTGCTCCTCCAATTAGACATGCTGCTTTCTGGTGTTTCTACTGTTATGTGTAGTACAGTCTTCAATTACTCAGAAAGATACATTTGTAAAAATAATAACCACTTGTGATTTGAATAAAATGACTTTGCTTGAAAATATTGTATATTTATACCTTGCAAGAAAAATGAAAAGGTATTACCCACAGTTTTAACTTAAAAAATGGTAGTTTTAGAAATCGGGGTAAAGTAGGCTAAATATCCGAATCCGAAAATTATCCGATCCGAAACCCTTTCTATCCGATCTGAACTTAAGCTATCCGAACCGAAACCGATCCGAACTAAAAATTCACCATTCACTATTTTTTCGCACACCTCTGGTGGTTTATAATCATTATTCAACCACTTTCTGTTTGTTTTCAGGCAGTTTTTCTCCCTTCATAATTTATCACATTTTTCCAAGACACTCTTTGAAGCAAAATCACTTCTGACCAACTATGCTCCATTTAAATTTTCATCCACATGCACAAACCTTCAAACTTTGACTAATGACTCTGGGCAGGAGTAAATGTAGGGGGAGGAAGGCTGGCACATGAACGATAGATGTTCAAATACTCAAATACAGTAAGTGGGGTACTATGGGGGTGGGGAAGTTGCCCCCCAATAATTTGGGGAGCGTTTTATTGTAATGGATAAAAATTCACAATAATCATGAACACAATCATTTTTCCCTCAATTGAAATACTCATATTACGCTTATGATTTCCTCTATAGGGAAGAAAGTATTACCATAGTCTGCATTGTAAGACCTAGGTCCGGCACCATATTGTTCTTTTTTGTTTGAGATCCCTAGATGGCTAAAACACCATTCATTCAATCTTTTATATATGAGATTAAAATTTATGTTTAGGGGTACTAAGAGCCCTAATATATTATTAAACATTTTTGAACAAAGTAATCTTTTTCAATATTTTTATATTACCCAAACATAAACACCATGGCTTTTGGTGGCTTGTTGGTGTTATTATTATTTTTTTTATTTTTATTTTAATTCTTCGGCATGTTTTGGCACTAAGACCATTAATAATTACATTAATACATCATAACTTAGGAACCACTTGAGGTACTGATGTGAAATTTG
Source organism: Allygus modestus (assembly GCA_963675035.1). NCBI lineage: Eukaryota > Metazoa > Arthropoda > Insecta > Hemiptera > Cicadellidae > Allygus > Allygus modestus. The sequence continues at coordinate 76,813,257 of OY776112.1, read as the reverse complement.
GCACTTATGTTTTATTTGTTTAGGGCTAATTTTATATTGAATTTAACAGTTCTACAATGCTTCAAAATGGCACCCATTTAAATTTTTCAAAGATTAGTATCTTGAAGAAGGGAAATTTTTGAAAAATAAATTTTGATATTAAAAATAAAAATAAAAAAAATGTTATAAAGATTTTAAAGATCACAATCCACAGCTGAGCAATTAAAATTATATTGAGTAAATGAAACTCGTGCAAATTCTGTTTAAATTATTATATTTTTATTTTGAAAAATTCCAGTTACTCAGTATTGGTTGCGTGTTTTGAAATTTTCATATTTTTTGTCTGAAAATTTAATATTATTTAATATTTTGATGAATTTTTTTTTAAATGTGCCGTTTTCAAGTGGCTAAGCTTTAAAAAATTGAAACGGCCTTCATTTTGAAAAGTTTAAAGGTAGAAACATCAAATTCAATACCAAATTAGTCTTAACACTTTGACTGCGCGTGGGACGCCGGCATCCCATTGCGGTCCCGCGACGCACACGCGTGGGACACCGACCTCCCACCAAGTCCGCTTAGAGACAATGATTCAGTGTGAGCTCAGGATGGGCCGGAGGAAGACGATATTTTTTGTGCGTGACGCTCAGGATTCAAGCTTTATTTTGGTGTAGGTTGGTTGTAAATTTCCCCCAACATCCAGGCCGTCATGGGACTTCTCTGCATTCTTTTTCGTCACACTTAGTCCCTCTAGATGGCGACCCTGGTTGACTACTGCTATCTGGATTGTACTGCAACCTGTTGGCGCTTTGTAGAACTATGTCCAGTTGTGTTGTAACGCATTACAGCACCGTACAGTGTTTTTGTCATTCGTTAGCTGGGAATTGAAAATGTGACCGCGCCTATCAGGACAGTTGCCGCGTGGCGGGAACACGCCCCACATCCCACGCGCATTTAAAAGTGTTAAACAATAAAATAACACACATGTCAAGTTTCAAGTAAGTACCTCAAGTGGTTCCTAAAATGATGTATTGATTAAAAAACACAAACAGACGGGTAACGGAGCGAGATAGGCCCTATGTTTATACAACTTTTTTTGTTTGTAAACTAACTGTAACTAACTTGTAAATAACTGAGTAAATGCACATTTTCTAAACAAAAAATGTTAATTTGACATAATTTGTACCCAAAAAGCATGTTTTTGTTTAAAAAATTCCTAGGCCTATTTAAAAACTTACTCAGTTATTTTTTGTCAGATCATTACAATCTTAGTAGGCTATTATTGTTAGTCAGGGTTGCCACCGACCGGGAAAACCTGGAAAACCGGGAATTATGCGTGAACTTTGGTGACCGGGAAAAAATGTGTGGATTATGCGGGAATTTTCGGCCGAACCGGGAATTTCAGGTCGCGATCTTCGGCGATTGAGTAACGCGTTCCGAATAGTAGGCGACGTTAGCGATGCGTTCTTGATTGCCAATGACTTTAGCAATGTCTTCCCGATGATCGGCGACGTTAGCGATACGTTCTGATTTTCGGTGACGTTAGCGATGCGTTCCGGTTGTTTGGCGACGTTAGCGATGCGTTCTCAATTGCCAGCGTCATTAGCGATGCATTCTCGATGATCGGCGACATTATCGATGTGTTCCCGATGGTCGGCGACGTTAGAGATACGTTCCCGATGGTCGGTGATGTTAGCGATACGTTCACGATGATCGGCAACGTTAGCGATACGTTCTGATTGTTGGTGACGTTAGCGATGCGTTCCGGTTGTTCGGCGATGTTAGTGATGCGTTCTCAATTGCCAACGTCATTAGCGATGCGTTCTCGATGATCGGCGACGTTAGAGATACGTTCCCGATGGTCAGTGACGTTAGCGATACGTTCTCGATGGTCGGCGACGTTAGCAATACGTTCCCTATGGTCGGCGACGTTAGCAATACGTTCTTGATGGTTGGCGATGTTACCCATGTGAGTCTTTATGTTATGAAACTGCAGTCTTGACTGTCGGCAACATTTTGATTAAGATTAATAAATTAATTTGTATGTTGTTACAAACATTTGTATGTTACATTAATTTGTATGTTGGTAATAGAAGTGGCTCATTTGTAATTGACTAGTTGTTTCCAGTAAATAATATTCTACATTTCAACATGATTTAATAATTTGAATTACCTTTTATTTTGTCACTACAATCAGTGAAATAATAAATTAAAAATAAAAATATTAAAAGCTCAACATTGTTTTAATAGAGGTTTTAACAGAATACTGGCAACAGTCAACATTTTCAGCGCACTTTTGACACATTAAAGAAGAAATTCTTCCGACACTATGTTTTTAGTGAACACTCTATTGTCTTTAGTAAGATGTCCTTGGTTTCTTTGTTCCTTAACGTTTATTTTCAGTTGATAAAAAGCGTGGTAACTTGACATTGCTACATACAATGCCCTATGTTGAAAGCAGGGCTCTGGTAGATAAATACCAACTTTTTCCAGTGTCTGGCCTTGACTTTTTGTTATGGTCATGGCAAAGGCAATTCGGCATGGGAACTGGCGACGTTTGAATTTTAGAGGAAAATTTCCCTCTGACGGTTCTAAATTTAATTGGGGTAGTAATACCCGTTTCCCAGCCAAACTTCCAGTAATAATTTATAGATTTAAAACTTTGTCAAACATCACTTTCACCATTAATCTGGTTCCATTAACCAGTCATTTTTGTGGATTTAAATTTCTCAATAAAATTACAACTACACCTTTTTTAAGACATAACTTGTGAGGATGTAGACCACTTGGTGCTAAAGTGTGAAGAAGACATTCATCAGGGGCATGTAAATGTTCTTCCTCTTCTTGAATCAAAGTATCAAAATTAAAATTTAAAAACACAACACATCATAAGGCACATTTATAATTACAAATATCTATGAAAATGTTAAAACAAAACATATCTTAATACATAATCACAATGAAATAAACTAAAATAAACTGAATTCGACTCCCTAACACTCTGAATGAAACTGCATGCTAATAAACTATCCCATTCTGTATTTGAAAGTAAACTGATAGGTAAAAGGAAAAAATAAATATCAAAATGCCAGAAGGGAGACAGATTTTTTATGACAGCTGTTTGTTTTCATGAAATGAATCATATGTTAGGTAAACTTACTAAAATTTGTCTTCTGTTTAAAATACATTGAAACTTTAAAGTCCAATGGGGCGAAGCACATTGAACTGAGGGAGCCAAAAATTATTCCATGACTTCTACAGAAAAATCCCTTTGCTGTACATAATAAATTCCTTAGGGAATCAGTATAATAGATAGATAGATTGCGGTCCGGTCAAAATTTGTAATCGTTGTTATGAAGCTTAGTTTCTAATATGTAGTTTTTAGAGGCTGGATAATTTGTTAAATCATAATTAGCTGGGTAGTGTATAAGTGGCCAGGGCGGTCGCTTAATAATCTGAGCGGTTTGTTGTCAGATTGATTCCCAGAAAAATCTTGAAAATGTTTGGAAAGTTCAAAACTGGATCCAGCTGCCATAATAATGCTTTCAAAGAAAATTTTTAATTTATAGCTAGTAACAAGGTCAGGGTTTGGGCCCACTACCTATTAAGAACTTTGAAAAATATGCCTTTGTCGTCGATAGAAACACAAAAAAAGATTTGTATATACTATTTTCTTATTCTTATAGCCAAATTTAAATGGAATTTTATATAATTAGATGTATCTGTTGACATAATTTCCCCCTCATATCAATTAAAATATTGTAATGTTTTTATATAGAGAGAGAAAAATCAAGTTCATTAATACAAATAATCGGCCCAGCCTGTATACCCATTTGTTTTAGAAAGCATAGCAAAATATGAGATGTAAAATTAATAATAAAAAATTATAATATATTTTGTGAAAAAGTTATACTGTAGTTTGTTAAAATAGCACTTTTATTTATATTCTAAATCGTTATAGGTGTCGCAAACACATAAAAAATGCCACGCGAGTTTCCCTGGAATTTTGATATTTTTACCTGGAAAACCTGGAATTATGCATGAATTTTGAAATGCAACTTTGGTGGCAACCCTGTTTGTGCAATTAAATTTCAGGTTTTTGTGTCTTAAAAAAATGTAAGCGCTATGGTTTTAAGATATTGAAATCTTTGAAAATAAAAATGGCCACCATTATTGTAATTTATATAAGGTAAGGTTAACTCATTGGCTCACAACCCTGTGTATACTCGTGGCCGCCGAAAGTAGCCCGGACGTGCAACCCTGAGTATACTCGGGATTGCACTTTCTCATTTTTTTATTAAAAAAATTTTAATTTTTTTATTTTTATTTATTTATTGTTTTAATTTGTTTTTATTTTTTGTTTGTATGTATTTTTTATGCATATGCCCATACTTGGAGAAACTTAGTCAAATTTCAGAAAAATATGATTTTGGAAAATATGTTATATCTAGGTCAAATATAAATGTATCACTAACATTTTTTTATTTGCATGTACAAAAATAAATAACCTACTAAGTACATGATAGTTGTTGGGCTGAAACATTATTTTTTGTTTTTTACATGTAACTCCTTTTAAAATTAATGTTTTTTATAAACTATATATATATATATATATATTACTAAACAATTCACAGTATAGGGCTGCTATTATTATAAATATTAGAAAATAAAAATTCAACTGAGCACCCTTTTTAAAATCTTTTAAAAAGGGTGCTCAGTTGAATTTTTATTTTCTAATATTATATATATATATATATATATATATATATATATATATATATAATATTTACCATAGATAAATGCTCTCAAAAGTATTTTCTTCTTGCAGATAATTTATTTCTCTAAAGATCAATGCAAACATTAAGTAAATTGATTAATAATTGTTGCTATAGTGACAGTTTTAGTAAGTCTACATTTATGTAATTTTTCTTAGGAAACTGAACGGTTTGTCAGGTGGCAAATTTCAGGTAAGCCAATGGGTTAACGTAAACCAATGATGGTAACAAAGTTCCAGTATAACAGTAGAACTATAATAGTTAATTTTTTATTTCAGTTTTTACGCAGCTGTCTACCATGGTCATAATTTTTTTTAAATATAGTTTGTAATCCGATTTTTTAAACTATATACATTTTTTAAACTGTATTTATCAACTAAAATTTGTTAATATGAAAAAAGTGCACAGTTTTAAGGTGAAGTTAGGTCGACAACTGCCTTGGAGGGAACAGGAAGAATGTGATTGCGGATGACAAATGGCCAGTGGGTAGTAGACATAGCAGCGCTATTTGCGGGTCTGGCCCAGAATAGCAGCTCGGCTGACCGTTCTGGCAGTAGGCTTCCGCCATCTCTCGCGGTAAATACTCTCCCGTCCCGCACGCTGCGTGTTACCGTTTTTACCGTTTAACTTACCTCTTGACCTAACTGGTTTTAATTGTTGGTGAATTTATTTTGGTGTTTTCATGTTTCCATTTGGAAGTGTTATTGCTTTTAATTTGTTTCCGCACACTGCATTTATTTTGTCTAGTTCAGTTTTAAATAAAAATTTTGTTGTATTATTATTTTTTTAATTTACACAAGTGCTGATTGTTAAGTTTTTATTTTTTTACGGGGGGGGGGGGGGTGGGGCTGTATATGATTTTAATGAACCGTTTGCCAAATTACAATTTGTTATCCTAATTAATAAATAGCATTTTTAAATAACAAACCTCTTGTCAAGTTAGGTCAGCTTTTAAAAACTAAATTTAAAAATCAGTCTTGAACGATTTAAACAAGTATTATTTAGTTTGTTGTGAAACTAAAATATTTCAAGCACACACACACACACACACACACACACACACACACACACACACACACACACACACACTAAACAGAAATAAAAAAAACTTAATTTAAATGTCCTATTTAAACACCTAGAAAATATTACAAAATCTCTGAAGTTATAACTGTTTGGTTCAAAACCTCCAGTAAACCATTACCGATGGTACCATAACATTCACCATATAACGGATGTTATTTTAGCATGAACCACCCTTGATAACTTTTATTTACTTGATTGCCACTGGTAGCGATTATTTCAATATGCTTTTTTCTACAGATCAGGTTAAAAATCGATTTTGCGACCAGTGTGGAAAGTCTCAGTACTAAAACAAAGTTGGCAGACCATGATATTTTTTCATTTCAGTTAGTATTAAATGTAACTAATTTTTAAATTTAATGATTTTTTTAACTTTCCATCATAGTACCCGGCAATACAAAATTAGTTAGTTTATGCTGCATTCTGTGGATAACCTTTTGAAATATTTTGAAGAAGTGACATTTGTGTATGCTATTATATGGGTCAAATAAATTGAAAGGTCATGAGAATGACATTAGACTTTGACGACCCATGGGGCTGATCAGAAAATTTTTTCTTAGTTCTTACTTATGTTATATAAGGAACTCCTATGAAATATTTCATGCTTCTACACTCACCGGTCTAGGCTTTGCCTTGTCTGTCAGTCAGTTAGTGCTAGAGTTTAATTAAGTAGATGTTAAAGTGATTACAAATATGGCAAGTTGTCCCATGTAATAGGAACATAAGGCAGTAATAATTAACAAAGAAAATAAATAAATAATTAAAAACATGTGTCTGGTGTATGTAGTTGTAACGTGCTACTAATACGTACTTGCTTAGTGATTAAGATTATTTATGTAAGTAGTGGCTTATATTGTTTGAAAACTAAGCATGATTTTAAACTTTAAACAACTACATTTTATAAACCAATATTTTTTTAAATAAATTATCTATCCAAAACAAGTTGATTTTGGTATTTAGTTGTGTAAAGCTGTTCCGAAATAATTTACTTAGTTCAATTGTTAACTATTAAAAAGTTATATAAATAACTTGTTATGAACTGATCAACTTTTATTTTGTATTGCCGCGGCAATCTTTTTAATGATATTTTAAACATTCTTAAACACAGATATAATTACCAATAAATAGGCTTGAAGTTAAATGAGTACCGGTAAATTCATCTTAATCATAAACATTTACTATCAAATCTTTAGGGAATTCAAACATTTGGCAACAACACCTTTTTCACTTTACAAATAAATAAAACAATGCCATTTATAAAACCTTATTGTTGTTTAAAAATGAAAAGTTATTTATACGACAAACTTTACACATAAGGTTATTGACACAGTGAGTTTTATTGACCGTGCTAGAGCTCGGTTGGATGTTCGCCATTTAACTTGCGTAGATGTTCGGTACCTGCCTGCCAGAATAAGATTTGCACAGGTATTCCCTTACAGACAACCGTTTGTTGTCTTAGTTCAGACGGTTAATCGTCGTGGCAGAACTAAATTTATGCATTTCCCAGCTATTTACAAATAGCTATACAGGTATGAAGTTTGAAAGTTATTAATGCTTAGGGTCTCAAGACTAAACAAAAAATGTTTTACAAAATCGTTTGTGTCTGTCTGTTTGTTTGTTAGTATCCACATTAATGTGCTCTAGTGTTTGAATGAGAGTTTAAGTTTATACCATAACAGCTGGTTAGAATGTGTTTTCAATATTTTTAGGACACTTCTTATGACCTCACTAAAGTTTCTTAAGACGAGGTAGAGCCATTTAAATACCAAAATATGTTTATGGACACATACAAAAACATCAGACATAACAGATTTAAACAAATATATCATTTTTGATCAAATTAAATGCAAGATATTCATCTTGAATGGACTTTTTTTCATAATTCATTTTAAATTCAAACATTCACCAATATAACATTTTTTTCAAGGCCTTCCTCCAGCAATGCTGGCAAACTCATAAACCAGTGAATGTCAATTTTAAACTATATTAATTAAAGCTCTACACAGAAGCTACTTTAGTGTTTTTTTTTAAAGTTCTCAAAGTTAAATTTTGTCTATTTACATAAGCATTGGTGTGTATAAATTGTAAATCCTTCACAGGGGTTTAAACCAATAAATGGGGTTTAATAAACTAGTTCTAACAACGGTTGATGATGTAATTTTGAGCAGAATTTTTCTTTTAGTCATTATGGTAATGCTTTTCAAAGCTATAAAGTGGATATTATCTTTTTTATATACAAGATAATTAGTACCGTTCGTAAGGGTTCTAAATATTCAGCATGAGTTTTCCGATGCTTGGTTAAATGAATTTTTGATTTTAATTTCTTTGTTTATTTCACATATTATATGAACAGTTTTTGCATTGCTATTTTACGCGGAAGTTCAAAGTAATATAAAAATAATTACATAAAACATATTTTGCATTTTGTTAGGTTCTTGGTGGCAATCAAAGTTGTTTTGATCAACAAACAATAAATACTTACGATTAATTGTTTAAATTACATGCTTAAAGTTTCAGTTTAAAAAAATGCCAATCATGTGATTGTTAAATTATCAATACCATTCTCATATAAAAATTGTTTTTGATTCTCACCCAAGAACTATCTGGAATACCTGGTCTTTATCACATCGGAGTGGAATGGTCAGGCAGTGAAGTTGTTTGTGTCGAGTTGTAAGGTTGGCAAGATCGCTGTTGGGATATAAAGTTGGCAGCCATGATGATGGACAATATACCAGTGTTTGTGTTGGAGCACGAAGAGAGGTTGAAAGCAAGGAAGAAGCAGCCGGATCTGGAACCTTACTATGGTACGTGTACGCTGAAGTCTTGTGTAGGTAATCTGTGGCATTTGGGACGGGAATACTATAGAAATGTTCAGACATGGAAGAATTTATCGTCATATTTGATATCCAGGAAACCACAAATTTTAGCAGAAGAGTACAAATCATAGTGATAAACTGTTAGGAGTAAGATTTGAAGAAAAAAGATTGTAGGTAGTAGTTTGGTTATATTAAAAAAATAAATAAGAAACGTTATATCAATGATCAGTTTTGACTAGTAAATAATCTCCGACTAAATGTGCTGCGGTGGTTGGCTTTAGTTAGTTTATGTAATAGTTTCTTTGGGCCTAAGAAATTTAGTTTGAGAAAACCAGGCAACGTGTGGTCATGGAATTTGTATCAATTTGAAGCTGAAACATTGTGACACTCCTCAAAATTGTCAGATTTATCATTTTATCACTAAGTTTGTTTGATGATATAAATTATTAAGTCCTAAAATTTCCCCATGTTATTCATATAAGAGAATTTTTGACCAGGAACTCTGCCTTAGTTTGAGAAAACCAGGAAACGTGTCGTGATGGGATTCATACCAATTTGAAGCTAAAACATTCCAATACTCCCCAAAATTGTCAGATTTATAATATTTTCCTTTTAAGGTTGTTAAATGATAAAAAATGTAAATGTCTACAAACTATTTTGGTGGGATTTATAGTACGTTTCGTTTACAAAAAAAAGCTGATTATAATCCCTACTCGGTGATTTTCATGAGACAGCTAATCAGGTCACCAAGCTTTTGATTTATTTTCGTCTGTAGCAAACATTAACGTAAACATCAAATGTAACCTTTAAAAAGTAACTAATTTGTTAAGTGTTAATTTTTAGTTTTGTGATATTCCGACTTTTTAACTGTGTCGTGCCACATATAAAGTTGCATTTTCATGATTTGTAATATTTTTAGTAGGTATATTAAAAAACTGCAGGTATTTCATTGTAGGTGATTGCTCCTACATGGTACCGTGAGATTACTCAACCTTAATATGTAGCCGTTGAATTTTGACGGGCACCCACTAGTTATATAAGACATGAGCCAAGTTTCAAATATCAAGTAGTTCCTAAAATATGATGTATTTGCAAAAAACAAACAGGCTGACAGACAGAAAACAACCATTTTAGGACAGTTTAGAAGAATTTTTGTAATTATTTTGACACATAAAACCTTATCCCAAATTTTGGAACTTGACTTTACAAACACCCTGTAAATAGTAAGTATACAACTATTAGTCTAAGAGGTAAAGATAATTAACTTTCAAATTGGTATTTAGGTAATCCAGAAGAAACATCAAAGCCAGGCTGCTCATTGAGCAGTCTTCCGTCTCTCTCTTGGTCTAGCATCTCAACTCTCTCTTCCAAGTTTCTAGGTATTCTGAGAACTCAATTGTTACTCTTTCAAGAGTATAAGAGTTGTAAAACATTAACACTTTGAACCCCTTTGTAGAAATCTGTAGAGTTAACTTTCCATCTGATGGTAGTTTATGTATTTCATACATAGTGGGGTAATATTGTATTACGTATTTTCAATTGTAGATGTAAAAGTACTTTATACATTTTCCCACTAAACTCTTTATATTTTGATGTAGTTTTGACGGAGTTAAATTTTGTTACTGAACTTGTCATTGTAAATGTATTTTGTTTTATATAGAGCCCTGCTAATCAAATGATGCAACCCCTGTAACAAAAAATCTATCTAAAATAATGATAGTTGAATAACCTGTGTTACGTTTGTTAAATTTCATTGTATTCTTTCATAATTCTTTTTTGTAAGCTATATTAGGAAAATTGAGAGACCAGTAGTTGCACAAAGTTTATTATTAGCGAATTTACCCTATAGGGAAGAAGCTATTACCGTAGGTGGCATCGTAAGACTTAAGCCTGAGATCATGATAACTTTTTGTTTTGCGGTCGATGACAAAAACACTATTCGTTCAAATTTATATATATGTGTCCGTTACCTCGATAACTTTTGAAAGAAATGCCTGATTTTAATGAAATTCGACACAAATATGGAGAGTAATATTTATGACTTTAAGTTCGAAAACCAGATCGATCGGACTATGGGAAGGGGGTTTTATGGGGGTTTAAAATTTTCCAAAAATCAGTTTTTTGAACTTTTTACCCAAAAATTTTATAAACACTCAATTTTGGTTATAGCCATTTTATGGAGCTTAACACAACAAACAATTAGTATTTTGAATCATTAAGCTAGGTTAAGCGGTTGTGGAGAAAAGTAAAAAAAACACGTCCATAAAATTTCTCATGTTAATTTTACGGGAATAAGGTTTTTAGATTTTCCTCAGATAATTCTACTAAAAACTTCACATTTCCTTCTACCAATAAGTTTAGCTCTACAAAACAATCATTTTGGTGTTTTAATTGTTGTTCTACGTCCAACCGTTGCAGAGATATTCAAAGTGCTAAACACAGTACGTTGTCCAATGTTATCCTTATGTAGAGTAAATAGAATTTGAAATCTCGATTATTTTTGAATGTATATTGATGAAACTTGGTATGTGGCTTCAAATAGTTGTGTTATATTGATATTTGCACACAAATTTGTTTGTTGATTTTCCTCGAAGCAGCAAACCCGCATACTCGGCACCCATGTTATTCATATGGTGAATAAGTAAAGTTTTATATCTCCCTTAGTTATGAACCTAAGTTAATAAAACTTGGTATGTAACTTCATCTGGTTGAGTTATATTGATAATTGCAAAAAATAATTCTTAGCTTCCTCGTTGCAGCAAACCTGCGTACTCAGCCATATTCTTATAGAGAATAAATAAAATGCTATATATTACTTTTTAAAGAATGTATTTTTGTGAAACTTGGTAAGTGGCTCTAGGTAGGTAGTAGTGGGACACATTTTTATGCATTGGAAATTCCCTGAGTACGCAGGTTTGCTGCGACGGGGGTATTTTTGTTATTACTACACAAAACTACTGTATGTTGATAGTAAATATCCAAAATAATTCACCATATAGCCTATATCATAGGCTAAAATAAATTCATGGGATAAAATTTATGAAAATTACAGAACATTTGAAACTTTAGTATGGTCTCAAAACTGAAAATATTGGGTGCTAAAGTCCCCGGATTGTTGTTCATACTTTCTAGTTTTAACTTTCGGTCCAAAATTGGATACTTAAGGCAAGTCTAATTTTAAAATACAATTTTTAATCAAAGGGTAAAACTATAATATTAATTAAAAATACCCCCGTCGCAGCAAACCTGCGAATTCAGCGAATTTCCAATGCATTGATATGTTTCTCACTAGTACATAAAGCCACTCACCAAGTTTGACAAAAATACATTCATAAATAAGTGATTTATTACATTTTATTTATTCCCCATAAGAATAACATTAGGACTGAGTACGCAGGTTTGCTGCAACAAGAAAGATAAGAAATGAGTTTTTATGCAATTATCAATATAACTGAACCAGGTGAAGCTACTTACCATGTTTTATTAATTTATGTTCATAATTAAGGGAGATATAAAACTTTACTTATTCTCCATAAGAATAACATTAGGGATGAGTATGCAGGTTAGCTGCTACGGGGACAACCAACAAAACATTTATTTTTGGTGCAATTATCAATATACCAGTACAACATAAAGCCACATATAAAATTTCATCAATATACATTCATAAATAATCAAGATAATTTTATTTATTCTCCATAAGGATAACATTGGACAACGTACTGTGTTTAGCACTTTGAATATCTCTGCAACGGTTTGACGTAGAATCACAATTTAAACACCAAAATGATTGTTTTGTGGAGCTGAAGTGATTGGTAAAAGAAAATGTGAAGTTTAAAGTAAAATTAACTGAGGAAAAGCCAAAAACCTTTTTCCCATAAGATTAACATGGGAGATTTTATGAGCATGTTTTTTGGATTTTTTCCGCAACCACTTAACCTAGGTTAATAATTCAAAATACCATATTATTTGTTTTTTTAAGCTCTATAACATGGTCAAAACCAAAATTAAGTGTTTTAAAAATTGTAGGGTAAAAAATGCAAAAAACTGATTTTTGGAAAATTTAAAACCCCCATAAACCCCCCTTCCCATGGTATGAATATGTATGAATATATGTATACAAACACTAATGTTACAGCAAGAAACCCAGACCATTCACTAGTTTATGAGAGTTTTAGCGAATTTCCCCTATAGGGAAGAAGCTATTACCGTAGGTCTCATGGAAAGACTTAAGCCCGAGACCATGATAACTTTTTGTTTTGAGGTCCCCAGATGTCCAAAACACTGTTCGTTCAAATTTATATATATGTATATATAAATAGATATATATATACATATATATAAATTTGAACGAATAGTGTTTTGGACATCTTGGGACCTCAAAACAAAAAGTTATCATGGTCTCGGGCTTAAGTCTTACCATGAGACCTACGGTAATAGCTTCTTCCCTATAGGGGAAATTCGCTAAAACTCTCATAAACTAGTGAATGGTCTGGGTTTCTTGCTGTAACATTAGTGTTTGTATACATATATTCATACTAAATTGGAAAACCTGGTGCTGTAACAAGTTTTTGATCAAATTTAGTTAAGCATAGTTATTTAAGTTATAGTTATTTAGTGTTATTTAACTGTGGTTGTTATAAAGAGGGTATGTGAGGTATAGGTTGTTTTGTACATTTTTAAGTTGTAAAACTTGTATATATTAACACATTTTCAATTTTTGCAAATATCACCAAGAAATAAGATTCATCAAAACTTCCATTTCTGACTCGGTTGTCCGTTTGAGGATGGGTTTGTGGCATTGAGGTCTTCTATTCAAAACCTTTAAACTGATGAAGCGACCTATGATTTTATTTCAGATTTTCTTACTTATTATGGGCCGTCAATAGATCAAAAGAAAACATGAGAGCCTATTTTGTTGTATAACTTGTATTGAAATCTACTGAAATAAAATTCTATTGTAACTTACGTGGGTTTCAAAAGATTTATTTTCCTCTATTGATTGTCAAGGCATGAGGAGGGATTTTTCATGTTTTATACTAAGAATGTGTTGTAGGCTATTGTTTCCTTTTTTTATTCAAGATTAAGCCTTCCTATTGGTTATCAATATAAACCAGGTTAAAATGCCTTAGCGTTGCAATTCTAACGTCCTATTAGTTTTTGTTTACCTACAGCACTGTTCCAAGTATTTTATATGCTAGTTAAATGTATCATACCTCTGTCCCAGTGTACAAATTGCTACTCAATACAACTATGTAACAAGATCATATAGGTTAACTTTCCTTTTAGGCTATATAAAAGTACTGGACCTATTATGACATTTGTATCATTGCTCTAATCGTTATTATTGTTATTACAGCTGCAATGAAGATCTTTCAAAACTGTTTGTTTACTTTTAATGCTTATTCATTAGTGCCAAGCTACTTCTTGTTTGACTTTTGTCATACAATGTAACATTGCCAGTTCACAGCAATAAAGAGTCATTATTTTAGTTTCTTATAAGGAATTGTGACGTCAAGGTATGTTAACCATCACACCTATATCCTTTTTACCATAATCTTATCTAACCGGTGTCCAGTGTTGCCAATCCATACGATAATTATCGTTTTGTACGATAATTTGGCCTTCTGTACTATGTACAAATATTAAACATACAATGTCATACAAATATTACGTAACAAATTTTTTCATCATTTCAGACATCCCTTCCCCATGTAACACACCATAATCGTAGAAGGCTTTAAAACAGCTTAAACATTTTAAACATCGTTTTATTAACAATTTGGAATATGGATTTCAATGAATCATTAAACTTTAAATGACTTTCTTTTTACAAAATGTTGTAATAACTTATTTCAAAGCAAAATGTATAGAAAAAAAACAAGAACAAACTAATAATATAGACAACAAAACAAACTATCTGAGCCAAAATGTAACATATTTAATTTATAATTAAGTCAAATACAAAATAACTTTAAAATACTAAAGATGCGGGTGGCATTGTGCAATACTGTATCAAGTCAAGATTTTACCCTCTAAAACAACACAAAACATAGGTGTAAAGCAATACAGAACTTACTCAAAACACGTTATGAATTTATTTTTAGTTTAACTGTTATTAAAATAGTTTGACGGTAGTATTTTTGATATACTTAACTGTAACCTTGATTTAGATATCAATTTGATTATTTTTTAATGTTGGAAGATTTATAACAGTATCAATAGATAAGGGAGTGTGTTAGCTCTTAGGGTTAATATGTGTGAGTTACATAACATTAATCCAAACCCCCCCCTCCCCTACATAACCCAGTATAACTCTACGCCATACCCCCTCCCCCCCCCTTAAGTGTGTTACGTAATATGTGTGCGGACCCTATGCACAATTTGGCTTTTTACAATAAGGCTAATTATTGTATAATAATTTTGGCAAAAAGTGAAAATCTTAATTCAGTATTTAAAAAATACACATTTGGCATAAAAAACTAGTTTTAAAATTGAAAAATGTACATCACATAATTCTGAACAGTTAAGAAAATTATAAATCGATAAGTCTCCAGCTGACAAACACTAAGAACCATCGATGTAAACATCTATAGAGGTCTCATCTGGGGTATAAAACTGCAGCCTACATGCTGACCGTCACTTTGACCCTCTGTCAACTCTGCCAACCAATCCAATCAACAAGATCCTCTCTTCGCAAGTTATGTTAGTCTTTATTAATCTTTGGCCAGATGTTTAGTTTATAAAAATATCCATCAATGAAGCTTCACTTTTTTAACCCAAGACGAGACCTCTAAAGATATTTACCTCATTGCTATGAACTATGTGAACAAAACCAGTTTTGCCAATTTTGAAACTTACAAAACACCAGTTTTGCCAACTTTGCAACTTAAAAACACCAGTTTTACTCACTCAACCATAGCTCAAGCCATAGAGGAATCATGTTCAGTATAGGTGAAACATGAATACGTACGATATTGTCAAATTTGATAATTTTGAATAGCTGATGCGATAGTTTGCTCCAGAAGAGTTGGCAACACTGCCAGTGTCATTGTTCTTCCGGTTGACTGATCTCGGCAGTGACTGTTGCAGACGTGCTGCTCTCTGGGAGCGAGACGGGCAGTTACTACGACCCCCCGGACCACGGGGACTTGGGCGTCGGCTCCGTGGTGGAGGTGAAGGTTGACGATGAACCTCACTACGGAGTGATCCGGTGGATAGGCAGCATCCCTGGGGACAAGCCTGGCAGGAGGGTCGCCGGCATAGAAATGGTCAGTGAGTTGTTTTTGTGTGTATAAAGGAAAGTGGCAAATTTTACAATTTTGCAACGTAAACGGTTTAAATTCTGGTATTGCTATTGTCTAAGACAAGGTTTCATTTACGTCGGAACAATCCTTTTTAAAATTCTTGGTGTATACGTATTTTGATACTTTGTGCCAACTTCAGTAACTAGTTTTTTCTGGTTACATCGGAAATTATGCTCCTGGCGAAAGTAAGAAGAAGAAGATGAGGACTGACGATTCCCTGATCTTTATGATAACGAAGAAGAGGATGTGGTAAATGGTAAATGATAAAAGGCTGTGAAGTCTTGTATTGATTTTTAGATTAAAAACTATTCAAATGTACATTTAATCCACAAACATATAGACACAAAATATATAAACAAACAAAAATTGCAACGATTAACACCACATTGATTTGACTTTTGGTTTCTACAAACTCGGCTCAAGGATGTAGAATCCAATCTGTAGATTTGGATTCTACAGATTGAAAAACAAGGCGCTGAAGATGGCATGAATTGCTGAAATACATATATGCTAAGAATGTGAAAAATGATTCTTCAGACGTAAAGTTGTTCTAAAAAAGTTGTTACTATTGGTAATTGACAATCCGTGCTACAATCAAATTCAGTAAGGTTCACATGTTCTTAGAAGGCATAATTAATTAACTGTCCAAAGACAAATGTCAGCTGGAGTCATTATCCAGCCTCCCAATATGTTGAGATTTTGCTCAGGATTGATCTGCCAAACCTCATATTATGCGGTGAGCACTCAAACCACTATGCTAACCAACGAGTTAGTGTTATTGTCATAACACAGGGTTCATTTTGATTCAGAATGAATTTTTATTGAAATAGATCCTACTCCTATTCCAAAATTGTTTGGGGTATATTTATATTCTCAGTGTCATTGAAAATTCCCCTGTCAACCCTGTGTTGCTAGGTGTTCATCACGTAACAAATACCTAGTAGCTGACTTTTTGGGGGAAGATAGGTATACACACCACTGTCTAACATGGGCCTGCTCCTTTTTCAAAATCCTACCTTTGTTTTTTAAAATGTTCATACCAACTGTACTTAACATTTAGTATTTACTGGACTGATTAACCCAAAATTTTGGCATCACACCGATACAAATATTCTACCAAAATATCAGCAAAATTGTTATTATTTTTAAATAAAAATAGTCACATTTAATGCTTCAGAAAAAATGTATTTATAAACATATATTTATGCAGTAACTTTGTTAATAATAGTTTTTTATATATAATTTGATTCGAATTTGATAGTTGCATAGGAATATTAATATCGACTCATCACATCCGAAGGGTAGTTGGCCATGTATAAAACTGCACCCCTTGATAGGATGCATGCTCCTAATAAAAGGCGAATGAGGTTAGGGAATTCAACCTTCACAATGCTCTTCCTTTGATGAGCAATTTGTTGTGTTGTGAATCTATAATTTCTGTGTATATCTATTTTTCCTGGGTGACACTGGGGTCATTAGATAGTCAAAAATCTAAATATTTGAATTTAAAGTTTAAGGGTAAATACTTTAAGCGCCTCTGTAACTCAGATGTGGCTTTTAAGATCATATCTGTCCATCTGTCTGAAGTGATACATGGTTTACCATTAGTCTTTGATTATAATTTTTAAGTCATGATGTAGTATTCAAAAAGACTTCAATTCGCTTCACTACGCTTATTTAATACATTGTAGTTCATACTGAAGTTTTGAAAATTCCTTGTGTATGCTTGTGAAAAATTATTGCAGTTCTTATCCAAACAATTCTTGTGATTTGACAAATTTTGAAACAGTTGTAATTATTTTTTTTAGATTGGAAAATATCAGTTAAAAAACCACATGTACTGTAATTGATAGAAACACACGTTATTTGTACATTTTTATAGAATAAATGCTTTTTATATTTAACAATTATTATGATAAAAATCTTGTACAAAAATGTAGAGTTTAAAATAAACATAATAACAATAATCTAAACCTAATTAGTAAAAATGTTTAATGTTTTAGAGTTAATGTTACACCATGTCACAATTGGTCGCTTATTGTGATATGGCATTATAAAAATTAAAATTAAAATCAATACAATGTTACAAACCCTTAATTAATTCATTACTTAGGTTTACCTTTGGGTTAAATCTAATTAACCTTGGATCAATTGATAATCACTCAGTGAAGCAGGTGAGGTAAGATAACGATGACATAAATTTAGAGTAAGACCGGTAAGTGGCCAGGCCACATAATGACGCGAGAAAAAGTTGTAATTGTTTATTTTGCCAGCTGTAAATTGTGATGCGACCTTGATACCTGTTGCTACAGCTGTCGTATCGGGCACTGATAAGCCTATCTTGGCCTGGGCATGAGTTCTCTGCAGTCAGCTTGACTTTCCATTAAAGATCTCATTTGGATGTCTTTCAAAGCTGTGGTTTCAAAGTGTTTTTCATTAAAGTCCCGTTCTGAGGTGATTCACTCTCTATTGTATCCTCTGTGTGGTGTGTGAAATGTGATCGTTGTGTTTGTATATTCCCAAGGTGTGCATGTTTATTTTTTAATTTTTTTAGTTTGGTTTTATTTTGTTATTTTTTAATAACACCAGTGGTGGATTACAGCTGAATTTTAGTGACTCGGAAGTGTTGTTTATCAATTTTTGAGAGAACCTTTTAGCGAATTTCCCCTATAGGGAATAAGCTATTACCATAGGTCTCATGGTAAGACTTAAGCCCGAGACCATGATAACTTTTCGTTTTGAGGCCCACAGATGCCAAAAACACCATTCGTTCAAATTCATATATATGTATATATATAAATATGTGAGTGTATATATATGTATATGTATGTGTATATGTATATGTATGTATATGTATATATATATATATGTGTCCTTATATTTATGGATGTAGATTGATGAAACTTGGTATGTGGCTTCACCTAGTTGAGTTATATTGATATTTGAATGAAAACCCATATTTTGTGTTCCTTTTGCAGCAAACCTGCTTACTCAGCCCCCATGTTATTCTTATGGAGGATGATTCAAATGTTATTTATCGTTTATTCATGAATGAATAGTGATAAAACTTGGTATGTGGCTTCACCTAGTTGAATTGTATTGATATTTGCATCAAAATTGTGTCAGCAAACCTCAATCAAACTCATCCCCAATGTTATTCTTATGGTAGAATAATTAAAATATCGCTTATTTGTTAATATATTTTTATGAAACTTGGTAAGCGGCTTTATGTAGCATTAAGACAAAAATGTGTATCAGAAATTCGCTGAGAACGCGGTTTGCTGTGACGGGGGTATTTTATATAATATTATTTAGTATCAATTATTGAAGTAACTCTTTTTGTTATTGTATGCAATTGTTTTTGTACACATTATTCTTTATATTCAAAGTTTAGGGACTTGATTTCATTCACTAGTTGAACTAAGAGTTTCACAAGGAAAAATACAAAAAGAATTGTTGCGACATAGTAAATATTATGAACAGAGTGTTTTTGTGCAATAGCTTGTGGTGTCACAGAATTGGTTTTGGTAATGAACCAGCAGTTAATAGTTGTTGTGTCAACAGCTGTTGTGCCAGTGGCTTTT
Source organism: Allygus modestus (assembly GCA_963675035.1). Classification (NCBI taxonomy): domain Eukaryota; kingdom Metazoa; phylum Arthropoda; class Insecta; order Hemiptera; family Cicadellidae; genus Allygus; species Allygus modestus. The sequence continues at coordinate 76,793,719 of OY776112.1, read as the reverse complement.
GTCCTCTCTTTCTGCTTGTGTTTCAACGTACGTGTTCTGTGAAAAATGTAAACATATTCAATAAAGGGGCTTTAACCTGTTATAGTTGTAAAATAAATAAATATAGACAAATATGAATAGGTGTTAGCACAACATTAAGAAATCCAATCAGTGATAAATCATAAGATGGTTATCCGTTACAAACGTTTCTACAATTGTAAGGTCAGTATTTGACATATTGATTTGTTTCAGTAAAAATTAAATACAAATACCATTTTAAGCAGTTTAAAATGTATTTAGTAACAGCAGAAACAATTTTTCTTCTGTATGTGCCTTTTTGGCATTTGAAAAATAATACGAGTTCGCACGCAGCACGCTGACGTGAGGGAAGTGAATTTCCACATAAAAAACTATAAAAACTTAAAATCAGTTAAAAACATACATTTATTCCAATTTTTATTTAAATTTAAAATATTGATTTTTTGGCTGTTCTGATGTTCCTGGTTCTATTTACCTGCAATGCTGGGAATACAATTTTGCGCATTATAAGGATAGGAGAAGGTCCAGTCAGGCTTCAAAGTAGGCGTGAGGTTGTTGGGGATGATAAAAGTACACCAACAAATGAATAATAGGCTTTTATAGTGTAAAAACCCCATAAGACAACGTACTGTGTTTGGTCGATACACATTTTCGCTAATAACTCGGTAAATATTTATGCTAGAATGACGAGAGAGCGCTTAAAAGTTTTGTCACACTAATTCCCATTTTTTAACATGCGTTAATTTTACATCCGGGGCTTTTCTGACCCTTTTTGGGTTCAAAAACTCGAAATTTGAAAGATTAATCTCCAAAAAAGGGGTTTAGAGTTTTCCGATTGTTTTGCCCAACAAACTTGTCCAACAAATTATAGAATGGAACGTCCCTACCAAATTTGAAGTAAATCGGACAAAAAATGCGACCGCTAGAGTGCATACACATATATACTATATAAATGTCTATATATATATATATAAAATTTTGAACGAACCCCCAAAACGTGTTCAGGGGGTCATGTTAGGAACTTCTATGGTGGTCCCGGACTTAAGTTTCACCGTGCGGGTCATGCTAATACTACAAAAATGCGGGTCATGCTTTCCAAAGGAAATTCACTAATAAACTCTTAAACAACTGTTTCTAGATGTGTTCATCAGGTAGTTTCTTTATCTGTTTACATAGGATTTCTTTTACTTTTTATAATCAGATTTTTAAAAATCATCTGATTATTCATACTTTTGCTTTTTATTTTACTTTTATACTCTTAGCATAATATTAAGTTCCTATGTATCTATCTGTCTACTGATCAGGACATGGTTTCTTTCAGGTGTATTGAAGAACGAATGTTTTACAGAAATAAAATCAGTTTTATTATTTGTTCTTTGCTATACCATATTTAAGAACACGTTTAATCAAACAAATTTTTTTCTGGGTGATGAGAGTGTGTAACAGTATACCAAAATCCTGAAGTTTAACTGAACATTCTCAAATGTAATACAAGTTGTTTGTTTTAAGGTAATTAGTTATGAGCTTTTATTTGTATTTTAAATAATTGTTTTGACGGATTAAGATATTTTTTAATTGCTACTTTTCCACGCTCCCCTCTTTGACACAGAATGTGATACCATAACAAATACATTTGCATCGTTATGTTTGAATGATAGAGTAAATGAGTGTTTGGGAGATGCTCAGATTGTTAAGGTGTAATAAATTGGCTTAGTATGTTTTAATTTAGTTTTATAACAATTTTTTGAAAAGGGTTTCTCCTTTTTATGGACCCTCTTAAGATTTACTTCTTTAAATTGTGTTTTCTTTATCAACCCCAAGATTTCAAAATAATATTTTATGACAAATGAGGTGGAATTCTGTAACTGACCAGTTTTTGCCTGAATCACGGTTATAATTGGACTTAAACCCTGTTCACTAATATTAGCGAATAGTGGTGTTAAGAGTTCTCAGTTCTATTAGATATTAAACATAGATACAGATTAGAACTGATGACCCATTTCAGTTTTAGTTGCATCCTCAAAATTAGTATCCGTACTATGTAATATCACCAAAAATCGTGACTTACCTTCTTTAAGTTTTGCCAAAAATAGCAGAGCGGTTTCTTGCATTCGGTTCTCCAGCTAAGGTCTCAAGTAGTTCAAGTCATACTGGACAAAAATTACAGTTAAATCATTTGATCTTGGTAAAAATCTGAAATTTGATTTTATTATTACAAAAGTAAAACAAATCATTACAATATTTAGTTGGCCAGTTGACCAAAAACCCAACTTAGAGAATTTTAACCCCTAAAGTATTTTTAGGGTTTATTAAAACCCTTTAAAAGTTGCATATACAAGCAGATATGTCACTTTATGAAATTTAAATTTGTTGCTACTCATTATTTTCTTCCATTCATTAAAATTTACAAAACATTGAGGAAAATATTGTGGAAGGTCTATTGCAACTCTAGAGGCGAAATTGACAATCGAAGTTGCGTTAGATATTGCCGATATTTCCTTACTGCATAACAGTAGTTGCATTGACCATCTCTACGGTGAAATTCCCCAGTGTCATCACACATTAACATGTTGGGTGTAGAAAACATGTTTAAACATTTTAATTACAATTTTATTCCATGTTAATTAAAGAAAATTGGTGACACCAAAAGTGTTAAAAATTTATCAGTAACAGCTTTTCACTTTAATTTTTTTTTTTTAATCAATAGCCTGGATTGGCACCATATTAGTTTCCATGTTGGTGTTGGATGTCTCATTGGATATTTACATTTGTATAAAAAAAACCAGTTGTATAATTAATTGAGTTATATTTTTTGGCAGATTCATACAAGGAACTAAGAAAATACAGTAGACCCTCTCTTAACCGACTCTTACGGGACCGGACCTGGGTCGGATAACCTGAAAGGTCGGTTAAAACGGGAAACTACGTAAACATGTAAAATAGTGCAGAAATAAATGCACCAGGATATTATATTATGAATAAAAAACTAGGCTGTATACACGCGCGACACACAAGCGGAAAAGCTATGTACTGTACTCGACACAGAGTGGCAATAAACTGACATTGAGTGACGTTCTACAATATTGTAAGTTTCCCCAGTGAGCTCTATATATAGCTGGAGATTTTTGTGCCATCGTCGGCAGAATTGTTCCCCTCTACAGCACCAACATTACAACACGAACTGGCACATTTTACATGGTGTTTGTTTTGTTATATTGGTCAGTACCAACATAACAGTAAGAGGGGAAATATTTTGTTATTTAAACTGCTAATATTTGTCTCCTTATCAGAAATAAGATACAAAGTGGGCCAATCCATCTTTCCCTTGATCAGACCTTTGACCAAAGACAATTCAAAGTGCAAGAAAGTCATTTTAAAACCTTCTTTATTTTTGCCAGGAGGTGAAAGGAGTCATTGGAAAAAATAAAGAAGGTTTTAAAATCACTTTCTTGCACTTTATATGGTATTTGGTCAAAGGTCTGATCAAGGGAAAGTTGGATTTGCCCGCTTTGTATCTGATTTCTGGTAAGGAGGCAAATCTTAGCAAATTAAATAACAAAATTAATATATTTTTTGCTGGCCATAACATTAGATTAAATAAACATAGAGAGGTCTAGTTTGCGCCATTCATTTTCTTTTTATCCTCTTTGAAATGATATGCAACTTGTTAGGGGTTGCTATTTAAAAAATAAAACCTACCCCTATCAACCCCTATTTTAGGGGTGAGGGTTGAAACCCTTAACACTTAAAAACAATACTTTGACTTATGCTAGTGACATTTACCAAAGATAGTTTGAAAATTTAGTCATTCAAAAATTAAGAGGGGGGGCAGGACCTTTATAGAACACCTGGTATAATATATTTGTTAGGAAGTAGCCCAGAACTAAACAAAAGAAACATAAACCAATATATCACTATTTGAAAGTCAATTAAACTTTTGTTGTAAGGGTCTGCCAATAAATTGCGTCATACAAAAATAGTAATGGGTGTTGGGAGAGAAAATTATATCGGGCTTTAGCATGAAAACATTGGTAATACATTATTCTGTGGGCTGTAGGAGGAGGAACATGCGGGCTGCAGTGACGGTTCGTTCCACGGGCGGCGTTACTTCACCTGCAACCCCCAGAGAGCCTTCTTCGTGGGCCTGAACCAGTGTCGCAAAGACTCAAGGTTCCTGGACGCTCAACACAACAATGTCGACTCGAAAACCAAAGGTAAACCGAGTGTAACAAAAAAATGTTTTAAGTATTAGATTTTAGCGAATTTCCCCTATAGGGAAGAAGCTATTACCGTAGGTCTCATGGTAAGACTTAACACTGAGACCATGATAACTTCATTTTGAGGTACCCAGTTGCCAAAAACACCATTCGTTCAAATTTTAGTGAATTCCCACTATAAGGAAAAAGCTATTACCGCAGGTGGCATGGTATGACTTAAGCCCAAGACCAAGATAACTTTTCATTTTGAGGTCCCCAGATGCCAAAAACACCATTCGTTCAAATTTTTACTTTCTCCCCCTATACATAGTATATGGAGAAAGTATTGTTTTCGTAAAAATTTTCGAATTTGAGTTGTTAGTGGAAATATTCGTTTTGGTGCTCCCTGAACCCAAAAAAGTGGTTTTTACGTGATGTCTGTCTGTGTGTGTGTGTGTCCGTGTGTGTGTGTGTGTGTGTGTGTGTCTGTGTGGATGTGTACAGAGCTAGAGCCCTAACCTATGGGCCGATTTTTATGAAATTTGGTATGTAGGTACTAATCCACGATATCTCCAGGTGTTTTTTTAATTTTTTTGAATTTTTGATTTTTAAGGGTAATTATCCCCCAAAAACCGCCAAAAAACATGAAAAATCCAAATTTCTCAAAAACGGCTCTAACGATTTTGATTAAACTTTCGTGGTTTGTAGAACTTTAGGTTTCCAACAAAATGACACCACCCGCATTTCTGGAAAAATTCGGGTTCAGAAATTACAGGACTTAAAACATCAAAAATTCAGTTTTTTGGATTTTTCATAAAAAATCATAAATGTTAAAAAAGATTACTATTCACCATTAAAAAGAGCTCAAAAAACTAAATAAATTAGTATTTTAAATTACTATTCTACGATTGCTAGTTGCGGAGAAAATTGAAATTTTCATTTAGCGGTAAACACAGTACGTTGTCCAATGTTATTCTTATGGGGAATACAAAAATAACTATTTCTCTCTTATTTATTGATCAATTTCATTAAAATTTGATATGCAGGTCAAGTTAGCATTGATGTTCGAAATGTGTTGCTATTTAACCCTGGGGGGGGCAAGGGGGCATTTCCCCTCTCAAAACTACTGTGTGTAGCAATGGACTCTATAGTGCCTCCAAAAAAGGAATTTGGGTGGATATTTCTGAAAACAACTATTTTAGACAATTTTCTGTACATTTATCTATACTTCATATTCTATATTTAGTAAATAACAAATATTTTTGTCATTAATGTTTGGCTAAAAGGGAGAAAGTATGTGTCAGTTTCCTGATACCGTTTATTATATTTGTGTATATATATATATATGTTTTAATGTGTTATGTTATGTATTCATTGGAAATTCGCTGAGTATGCAGGTTTGCTGCGACGGGGGTATTTATATGTTTAGCGAATTTCCCCTATAGGGAAAAACCTATTACCGTAGGACTCATGGTAAGACGGAAGCCCGATACTATGATAACTTTTTGTTTGAGGTCTCCAGATGCCAAAAACACTATTAATTCAAATTTATTTATATATATATATATATATATATGTGTGTGTGTGTGTGTCCGAGAAGAAATAAGACATAAGACATTCTGTATTTGCACAAAATATTCATGACATGTGTTATTACAATATTAAACAGGTGTATCGTCAAGGTTTCATTTCTATACTATAACTAATAAAAAATAAAAAACAGAAACGCATAATTAGAACGCAACAAACCTAAACACCCTCATATAGCCTAGGTACAAAGGATAAAAATCTACCTTAAAGGGTTATCAAACAGTTCTTTAATTTAATAGAAAGCCTTATCAAGCAGATCATATTTAAGCTCTTCTTTGAATTTGTTAAGCTCCATTGATTTGTAATGAGTTGGTAGCCAATTATACAATTTTAAACCGGAATACAGGGGACTTTTTTCATAAACACTTGATCGGTGGTTTGGGAATCTATAAAGTGCACCATTTCGTATGCTATAATTATGAACAAATTTTAATTCGTTTGGTAAAGTGTTTTTTACTAAATTAATGTAAATTAAAGATTCATAAGCATATAAGCCTGTTAACGTAAAAATATTTACATTTTTGAAAAGTGATTTGCAAGAACTTTTTGGGTGAGAGTTAGTCATGATGCGAATAATTATTTTTTGCAGTCTAAAGACCGCTTTTATTCCTGAGGCTTGTCCCCAAAGAATTATTCCATATCTCAAAATGGATTCGACATATGCGTGATACACTATTTTGCAGGTTTCAAATGACACACTTTCCCTCAAATGTAAAAAAACAAAAGTAATGGATCTTAATTTTTTTTAATGTAGTTTAGGTGCTCTTTCCATTTTAAGTTTTCATCAAACTGCAAACCCAAAATTTATGTGACTCAGTTAAGCTCGGGAAATTGTATTCTACATTGTTGGTTCTAATTGAAAATTTGATTACTTGGGTTTTGTCAATGTTAAGCCTCAAAACATTTGAACTAAACCAGGTTTCTAGATCTTTCATTACCTCAGTGAGGCATGTGAATAAATCGGTATTGTTCTGACTTTTAATGATTGCTGTCGTGTCATCAGCAAACAGGATCAATTCTTTATTAATAAATGCGATAATTTGAGTAAAAAACGTCCGATTTTGATGAAATTTGGCTCAAATGTGTAAAGTGACATTCATGATAAGTTCAAAAACAGAAAAATCGGACCATGGAAAAGGGGGTTTGTGGGGTTTACGAATTTTAAAATTTTCCAAAAATCAGTTTTTTTTTAATTTTTTACCTTAATATTTTTAAAACACTCAATTTTTATTTTGACCATTTTATAGAGCTTAAAAAACAAATAATATAGTATTTTTAATCATTAACCTCGGTTAAGTAGTTCCAGAGAAAATCTGGATAATTTGCTGAGTACGCAGGTTTGCTGCGGCGGGGGTATTTGTGTTTGTAAAAGCAATTTTGACATTTTTCCTTCTGTAAAAGTTTATGCTCTATAGATCATCATTATAAAGACAATTACAAATCACTTAATCACTGTGTAAGACGTCGACACAACCAGTGCCTATTTTAAGGCAAATATGAATGAATGATATAGAATGGGTGAGATGCCTTGTAAATGACTAAGACCGACTGATTCTTAAGCCAGGATCATTAATTAATTGTCCAATGACCAATGGCAGCCGGATCCATTTTCGAACTTTCACAACATTTTCTCAGGATTTTGCTCAGGATCGATCTGGCGAACTTGTAAAGCGAGCACGCTAACCACTGCGCTACCTAGCCGAATAATGGGGATCGTGCAGTGATTAACTTAGTAAAATATAACCAATTCAGTAAGATTACAAATTCAATAATTAGGAATTTTAACATTGTTGGTGGTGAATTAATTTGATGAAAATTATGCTGACTGGAAGCTTATCATGATCTGCCCAATACAACCCTCCCGCATTAATTTTGACTAAAGATAAAGAAAACTTAGGACATAACTTTACTGATCTAACAATGACCTGTGGCAGAGTTCGGAGGTGTGGACTGTCCGTCCATCCCTGGCGCAGTGCAGCCAATCAGCCGCAGCTCAGGGGACGTCGAGTCTCTCTGCGGCAAGTTCCGAGGCATCCAGGGCCACCACAACTCCTGCTACCTGGACGCCACGCTGTTCAGCATGTTTGCGTTCACCAGGTAAACTCTTTTCTTTTTTCATTCTTAAAAAAATCAACTGCCTGGCGCCATAGGCCTGTAGGCCTGTATGGTGATCTAAAGACAGTGAGGTACCGTTAAGATTTATATTCACTTGGATAAGCCAGTGGTGACTGCTCGTGAAAAAGTATCATAGCAGTCAGCCGGGATCGAACCTACGCTTACCACGCTGACTTGCAAGGCTAGCACTCTCCCTCTGAGCTATTGTGTCCGGTTTCTATTGGGTGCATTGGAGCAAAAGAGCATAATCTGTAACCAAGAGGTGGATTTTTCAAAATTTTTTTTGTACTGCTGGGTATGTTTGTTTTATTAATTAATAGGGGTGTGGAAATAGTGATTTCTGGCTTGAGCCGAGCCTTTTTCAAAGTTCTCGAGCTTCGAGCTTTCTCGAGCCGAGCTTTTTTGATGGAAATATTCTCTAGGGGTGTGCAATATACCTGTAGTGATTTTCTGAATCGAGCCAAGCCGGGCACAATTTTTATAAAGTTCTCGAGCTTTGAGCATTTTTGATTAGGCCTACATGTATTCTTTATTCATATTACGTTAAAAATAACAAACATTTTATTCATTATGGTAATGTAAAATAATTTATAACATTCAATGTTTGTCATCTTTCATTCTCTTCTTCTATATTCATTATGTCTACGTTCAATACATAAAGGCCTACAATAGGAAGATAACAAAATAAGTAGGCTACTAAAAAGGAAAATTTATAGAGACCACTTGTTGATAGTTACAAACAATTTTGCTTTCAATATAAAATATATTGAATTTTTATACAACACACCTACGCATAGTTGGGGTGTGTGAATAGTGATTTCTGACTCGAGCCGAGCCGAGCTTTTTTCTAAGTTCTTGAGCTTTGAGATTTCTCAAGCCGAGCTTTTTTTAAGGGAATTTTCTCTAGGGGTGTGAAATATACCGGTAGTCATTTTATGACCCGAGCTGAATTTTTGTACATATCATTTTATACATTCAATATTGGTCATCTTTCATTCACTTCTTCTATATTCACTAGCCCTACTTTGAATAGGCCTAAATAAAGGCTTACAGTGCAAAAATAACAAAATATGTACTGAAAAAGAACATTTATTGAGACCAATTGTTGATAGTAATGACCAGTTTTCTTTTAATATAAAGTAGGAACATAAAAAAACTAACATAAATGAAGAGAACTACAAATTTTAAACTAGACTGATAAGCCCTAATGTAGTTATTACCGTTTTAATAACAGCCATAATAAACAGACTATATGTCAAGATGTACCCTCCATGTAACAAATATTTAGGCCCCAGCCTAGGGAATTGCCAAAACCCAGTAAGCCTACTTCTCATTCAATTGATGGTAAATAGTAAACTTTAGGTTATCCTTTTATTATAAGTCAGTTAAACCAGGATACTCAGCAGCTAACCATATTGTAAATATAATCACTGTAAACTATCATTATATCTTATTGTACTCACAGAAATAATTTATCCAATAATCGTAGGCCTGGCTTATGTTGTGTCTAACCTATTACTTAATAGACTTAACCTATTATATCTCAATCTATTTTATTAAGTTCCTGGTGGAAGAGGATCCTCAATGCATTCTTCTTCCATCACCGATTTAACAATTTGATGGCCTACAATTGAAAAATGAAATGATTTATACTGAAATTGAAATTGAAAATATCTTTATTCATAAAGTATACAATGGTATACATCGAATGGCGTCATTATACAAACTATAACTAACACCAATTTACAATGTCACTAATCCTAAAATAGACATCTAGCTACAATTCAGCAAAATCATATGAAGGATTATCTATCAAATAAATTTTTAACCTCTTTTTAAACACCTCAAGATTACTTATGTCCTTCAATTCCACAGGTAACCTAGATAAACATTTCGCACCAGCACAAGATTTTTTTTGTTAAAGAACGTGAGCTTGTGGGGATTAATGGCAATCTTATTTCTATTTCTTGTGAAATATGAGTGACTGTCGCCTAGCCTAGGAACCAAATTGTTTTTGCACAGTTGTTTTAAGTGGAGAGTTGGATGAAAAACATAAAGACTATAGACAGTCACTATGCCCAAACTAGAAAAATACTGACGAACAGAAACACCAAAATTCAGATTCAACATGGTACATATTGCCCGTTTTTGAAGAAGGAGAATTCTATCTAAGTTCTGTTTTGATGTACCGCCATAAATAGCAATACCAAATGTGATTGACGATTCTATAAGTGCAAAGTAAAGAGTTTTTAAAGTGTTTATTGAACAAAATTTAGACATTCTATACAAAGCATATATACCTGAGGTGACTTTATTTACTACATGATCAACGTGGAGATTAAATGACAAATTTTCATCTACAATCAGACCTAAAAATGTTGTAGAACTAACTTTTTTCAAAGCTTGATCATTAATTTTTATTACAGGATCCACAGAGGGTTTACTTTTTACAGCTTTGAACATAATATAGTTAGTTTTACTTGTATTTAATAATAATTTATGATTATTTAAAAAATTGTTTATACCTGTTGGACTTTGAATAGCACTATTTTCCAAGTTATTTAGTATACTATCACTTATTTTTAAACTGGCATCATCGGCATACAGACACAAATTCTTTGATGGGCTATTCAGAAATGAAAGTGGAATACCTGTTAAATAACAAAGAAACATCAGTGGGCCAAGGATTTGTCCTTGCGGTACACCATGATGAATCTGAGCTAGTGAAGAATGGCTGCAAACTATTTGTTTTTTTATAGTACTTTTTATCTCAACAAACTGTTTTCTATTTACTAAATACGAACTTAACCAATTTAAAGAATTTCCACTAATACCCAGGCTTTCAATTTTGTTCAAAAGAAGTTTATGAGACACACTGTCGAACACTCTGCTTAAGTCCAAGAAAATTCCTACAGTTTTCTCTCCTTTATCTACAGAGTTTATGACTGAATTAATAAAATCAATACCAGCAGTTATTACAGATTGTTTTGGTCTGAAGCCATGTTGTTCCTGATCATGCAAACATTGTGTTTCAAGGTAATTAACTAATTGATTATAGGCTGCTCTTTCAAAAACCTTAGAAAAAGTAGGTAACAATGACAATGGCCTGTAGTTGGAAAGATATTTCGAGTCACCTTTTTTGAAAAGAGGACTCACTTTAGCTATCTTAAGTTTATTTGGAAAAATACCGCTAATAAAAGATTAATTTACCAGGTTAACTAAGGGTTTAATTAGCTGTTTGCTTGCATACTTTATCACTGTCATTGGAAACTCATCAAATCCTGTTGAAAGCTTATTTGGAAATGAACTCAATACTTTCAAAATTTCAGTATCTGTAACTGGTCTGAATTAAAAAATTTGATTTGCAAAGTTGTTGAACCAAGGCATAGCATCTTTGTCACTTTGACCTCTTGTTACTAACTGTAAAATGATTGACAGTTCAACATAGTAACACGTTTAGTAGTTATGAGGTACAGTGAGTTCAACATAGTAACTAGTTTAGTAGTTATGAGGTACAGTGAGTTCCTGAAATTATTGAATCTGGAGACGGCATCTTATGAAAGCCAGGTTGGTCAGTTGACTTTATCCCAGTAAGGTAGAATCATCGGTACTAAGGGCTCAACCCCCGGTACACTTCCCTAACCAACCCTTGCGGTGCCTCATGGCTTTGCTCCTCGAACACACAAGATGATACTGATGTTTATTCACAGATTCAAACAATCCCGCAAAGTTAACAATATGATTTTAATTGCACAGCTGTAGCGAAACAAAACACTGCGCCAATTTGATCGTGTCTTGCTCTTGGTTAGGCGTTCATAGAATATAATCAAGTATAACCTTGTAAACAATATGACCACCGGTATTATAACGTGCGTGACGTAATCATTTAAAATTTTGATAAAACCTTTTGATCTTGTGAATCTCACAATTAGTGATTTTGATTTGTAAAGTATTACACCTATGATGTGACAATAATTGTTAACTTTAACAACTACAGTATAGTTACAGTTGTATTTCTATTCACTTTATCTCTTTAAGAACTTAGGTTCTACGTCAATTTACGATTTTTTAACAATACAATTTTTCGGAGAGTACTATTTCGGCTGCACACCAAAACTCCGTCATGATTTGGCGTTCATCACCTTGTCCCTGGTCATTGGTCACGCAAAATCATTATTACATTATAACCATCTTCACTCAACGTCTTAAACCAGTTCGCAATCAACAGTGTTGCCAGACGTAATTTCAGACGCCAGGAAATGATTCAATTCAATTCAATTCAGATTTCTTTATTCATAATGATACTCTTGTATACATAGAATAGTGTCAACAACAAGTAGAACTATATATATAATAAGTACTACAAAATACAAGTATTAAATATTAGTACTATACAAAATAAACAGAGGCATAATTCATATATAAAATAAAAATACATTAAAATAGTGTCACTTACAATTAAAACATCATAATCCCGAACCAATTAAAATTTTTACCCGTTTAAAATTCACCCAAGTCATATACAGCTAAATCAATCAAATAATCCTTTAATTTTCGTTTAAACTTTGGATGACTAATTTCATTTTTTATACAATCTGGTATTTTTCTTAAAAACTTTTTGCCTGCAAAAGACACTTTATTTTTGAAAATTTCTAATTTATGATGGGGAATGGGTTCAATTTTTTTTTCTAGTATTGTATTGATGCACTGGGATAAATTCATTATTCTGATTATTCCTGACATGCATGATTGTATCAAAGATATATTGTCCATGAACGGTCATGATTTTTAGTTGTTTAAAATTATTGTGTAATGTACGAAATTGTAAAATGCAGTTACTGTACCGCTGCAACAGTTGGAAAATGTGTTTTCATAGATTTCATTTTTTTGCTGGGGTAATTTTTCTGGAGCAGTAGTATTGTTGAATTAATTATTATTAACCTTGAAATATTGCACAACTCAACTAGTGGGCATCGGCAACACTATACTGCAAACAGAATTGTGTAGATGTCCACTTGATGTGATTGATGAGCGTTGGAAAGTAGACCAATTGCATTGGTTGATTAGGTCGACAGTTTAAAATATTTGTACTTTTATACTTCTTAATTTTTTTTAAACGAAGGACCGAAAGCATTAGCATTGTTGAATTATATCTGTTATGGAGCTCTACCGATGCAAACTACAAGAATTCTAACATTGATTCTGGAAAGTTTTTGCTTTAAATTTACTTTTGTAAACGACTCTTTTCACTATTCGGCGATTTAAATATTCAACTCGAACTTTGAGCTTTTTGCAAATCTCGAGCCGAGCTGAATACTGCTATATTCGGCTCGAAAGAGCTCGAAGCTCGAATACTCTAACACCCCTACTAGATAGGGGAAAAAAAATAACGTAAAGAAAGAGAACTAAAAATTTTTAACTATACTGATAAGCCCAAAGGTTAACTGATGCAGTTATTACCGTATTTATTAATAGCCATATTAAACGGAATATATGTCAGTATGTACTCTCCATGTAACCAAACACTTAGGCCCTAGCCAAGGGAATTGCCAAAACCCACTAGTCATTCAACTGTTTGTAAATAGTAAATTTTAGGTTATCCTTTTATAAATATAAGTTAGTTAACACGTTGGATGCGGAGGACGATAATTTCCGCTCTCTAATTAACATTGAAACTTATATGATTTTCATGTTTAAACATGTTTGTCAGCATTGAACGTGTTAAACCAGTGTTTATATGTTATTGTACTCAAAGAAATAAAATAAGGTGTCCAATAATCGTAGGCCTAGCTTATATTGTATCTAATCTATTACCTAATAGACTTAACCTATTATATCTGCTTCTAAAACAGAAGGTTGCAGAAGAAGAAGGTGGAAGAGGATCGTCATGCATTATTCTTCCATCACTGCTTTAACAATTTGATAGCATACAATTACAAAATAATATGCTCTCTACTGACGTTTATTCACAAATTCAAACAATCCCGTGAAGTTAACAATATGATATTAATCGCACAGATATAGTGTAACAAAACACTGCACCATTTTGATCGCATCATGCTCTTGGTTAGGCATACTTAGAATATAATCAGCCTTTTAAATAATATGACCACCGGTATTAGAAACATGTGTTACGTAACCATTCAGAATTTTCATAAAATCCTTAGATTCTGTGAACCTGGCAATTAGTGATTTTTAGAGATGTGCGAGTACTCAAAATTTTGAGTTCGAGCCGAGTTCGGCACTGAAACTCGAGGTTTTACTGAAACTCGAAAGTTTCGAGCGAGTTTACTCCCGCCGTTTACCCGCGCTACCAAGGGTCGTCCGCGGCCGCGCGTCTGTAAATTCATATTGAGTGTGAACCCATTTAGGGTGTTAAAAGTTGTGATGTGGATTTTAGTGTTTTATTAATAAATAAGTAAGTTGTGGCTTATAAATTTGTGTTACTCTTTATACCAAAATGGAGGATTTACCAGGATCTTCGTATTGAGTTGTATGAACACTGACTGTATAGTCCACTTTTAGGTTAATCTAACCTTGTAATTTTTTAAAGTAAAATATCAAAAACATATCTGTAATGAATTCTAATAGGTAAGAGTAAGAAGTTTGTGCTTGTTTTTTGTTCCATAATAATTGAAATTGAGGCAGTCCATTAATTTTAGGCTCAACTGTCCTTTGGCATTGAGCTGTTTTTAAAGACAAGTGATTTGTTATGGCCTTGTTTAAGTTTCATTAATGATTTTTTAAATAATTTGTAATATTTTAAAACTGTATTTAAGACATGGCTTCAATTTCATCAATTGCTTTGCCACGCACTTTCAAACATATCTTCATGTTTTTACTAACTGATTGTTCTAATTAGGACTGTTAGTGTTAAAATTAATGCTAAGATATGTTAGTAAATACATTTTGTGTGGTAAGTAAGTAGGCCATGGTGTTTTACCATGTAATAAGCCTTTTAAATATTAAAATAAAGTTTATTTTAACTTATAGACCTGGATGTAATTTTATTTTCTCCATTCGTAGAAATATGTAGCTGAGGCCTAAACATAATATACTAAACATAGAATAAATAAAAAGGAGGCAATAAAAAAACTGAGATTTTTTAAAATGAAACTGTTAATTAATACCATATCGGCTATAACAACCTTAATACCAACAAATTAAAAGTATTTTATCTTCATGGCAAAATGTTACGCAATTACTTTGGTATGATTTATTTTCAGATAAATGTACTTACCTTTTTCCAATAAACCAGGAATCCATTTATTTTACTTATTATTTTTATTTTAAGGTCATAGTTACTAGAAAAGTATATTTTAATAACATTTATAAATGGAACCCTATTCACTGTTTTGATCCAATTCAACTCTACCTATGTGGTTTTTTTTTTGTATACTCGACTCGAACTCGAGATTCAAATATTTTGCCATTTACTTGACTCAAACTCGACTCGACTTAAAAAACCTGTACTCGCACATCTCTAGTGGTTTTTAAGTATAAATTATTAGAACATTGATGTGACACTAATTATTGTTAACTTAACAACTACAGTATGATTACAGTTGTATTTCTATTCACTTTATCTCAAAGAACTTTAGATTCTACCGTAAACTGATGATATTTTTAACAATCCAATTTTTGGGGTGACTATTTCGGCAGCACACTTAAACACCGTCATGACTATAGGGCGTTCATCACCTACAACCTTGTCGCTAGCTATTGGTCTCGCTAAATCATTTTTACATTTTAACCATCTTCACTCAGCGTCTTAAGGCAGTTCGCTAAGTGGGTGCGCCAACAGTGTTGTCAGATGTAGTTTCAGACTCCAGGGAATATAATTATTGTGTGTTGTAAGAAGTTTGTAAGTTCTAGAAAAGACTGTACCGATGCAACGTTAAAAAAAGTGTTTTCATGGATTTTAGTTTTTTGGTGGGGTACTTTTTCTGGAGCAGTACGATTGGTGTATTAATTATTATTAACCATGAAATATTGCACAACTCATCTGGGCAACTGCAACACTGCACTGCAAACAGTCATTACTACCTACTAGTAATGTGTAATATGTCTACTTGATGTGATTGAGCGTAGAAAAAGTAGCTCCATTGCGTTTGTTGATCAGGTCGGCAGTTTAAAATATTATAGTACTTTAATATTTGGTTATTTTTTAAATGTAGGACCGAAAGCATTAGCATTGCTGAATTATATTTGTTATGGAGCTCTACCGACGCAAACTACGAGAATTTTAACATTGATTCTGGAAAGTTTTTGCTTTAAATTTACTTTTGTAGACGACTCTTTCCACTAGTCGGCGTTTTAAATATTCAGCTCGAACTTCAAAATTTTTTGCAAATCTGGAGCCGAGCCGAATCCTGCAATATTCGCTCGAAAAATCTCAAATTTTGAATGCTCGCACACCCTTAAAAATTAATAAACAGAAATATTTCATAACTCAATATCCTTTTGTCTTTGAGGTTACGCATAAGGTTTTGTGGTGAATACCACACTTGAGGTAATCACCTTTTACTCTTCAATAAGGAACTGGAATATTGGTTTAAATGAGTTTTTTATCATTAAAAATTCACCAATATTTCAAAACAACTTTTTGAAGTACTGGTGAGTTTTTATATTTAAAATGACTTAGTCATCTTCATGTTGATTCCTCGTGAGACTAAAATTTAAACTAAAAACATGGTCACTGTACATTTCACACAGTCCCAGTAACATGCTCAAAAAATTTAACCACAGGCCACATTTTATCAGTCACTTGGTTTATCAATACTTAGCTTATCAATAATAAATATTTTAGCTTATCAATAATAAATATTTTAAATGGTTTTGGGACAAGTTTTATTTCTTTTTAACTGTAGTATTTGCTTTATATTTGCAAGTGGTGCATTTGGTTGTTAAAATTACAAGTGGTTACATTTATTAGTTCTTAAATAAAACTATTGATTGAGGAAAAATATTCCTTTTTTTCACTTTAACAGTGTATTTATTCATTTGATATGTGATAAAACCAGAACAGTTCACACTTTGATCTAACGTACTTGTGATCTTAAAATGTTATGTTCCCTGTCGTAAAATTCTTCTCCCCAATCCACATACTGTTGAGCCAAATTTAACAAAATTACCGGGGAGCCTGAGCCATACTCTGGTGATATTTGATTTGTTTTGTGGGTGAAAAATATGTCCACTCAATATGCAAGATTTATTCAATGGTTATAGTCAATTTGTTCAAGTAATCATCTGTTAATACTTTTACTTTACCTTGTGTACAGTGGCGGATCTAAGCAATTGCCGCCTATGGGCTGCTAGGAAATCTGCCGCCCTCCCCCCCTTTGTAATTTTCGCCACCCAGATTTACCCACATGTAATATATTTTCTTTGGTTATTTTGTGACAGTATCTAATGAAGTTGTGAATTAAATGAATGAATAAGTTTAAGAAATTTCTGTTATTTCCTAGTTGAAAAAACGTTAAAAAAATGTATGGTTGACTTGATTCACATTATAACAATTTAATATTCAATATACTCAGTGACAATCAGCCCTAGAGACAAATGTTTGTGTTAAAAGCAGTGAAGCAGTGCTACTTTTAATAACTAGAAAATCCTTCAATAAAGGCCTAAAAATCCCTTCTTATCAAAACATTAATTTTTACACCAACACATTGACTACTGAAAATTATAATAAATACTTATAAATAAGATATAATTACACTGTAGCCTTAAAATTCGTAATTTGGACCATTAGCCTACAAATTCCGACTATTTTAATCCTGAATTAGCGCTTTTCAATACAGCTTTTCAGTTATTTTTTAATTTATACTTTTAGACAAATATGATTTAGACAATCAGAATATAAAATTAATTGATGTAGGCCTAATCTTCATAAAACTCCACTCATTTTCAGACACTTCTAGTTTCACCTCCATTGTTATCCAGTGAATTAAAATATAACACCTACAGGAGTCACTACTCTCTGACAAATAACCTTCAAAAAGCGTGCCGTCATATTTGGTATTTTGCCCTGTTGTGGTGTCAATTTGTTGGTGGGACGGTGTCATTCGATGTACAAGGCGGCTTGTTTTCAACACTATTTCCAAAGCCATATTAAAAGGCTGTTTTAATTTAACTCAAATCATAACTTTGCTTCGAGATAAACAATAAAATTACATATAAAATATGTCTTAAGATTATAAAGTTAAGTTTAACATCATGATTTGCCTAAAATGTGACAAGATATTAGTTTAAAGACTTCAAATATCACAGTTTTTCATTCAATGAAATAGGAGATTTACCACCGTCCCACCCAAAAAATATATATAGAGGTCTCGCCTGGAGTAAAAAACTGCAGCCTACATGCTAACCACCATTTTGACCCTCTGTCAACTATTCTCCCATGGCAACAACCAATCAAATCCTATCTTCACAAATTATATTAGTCTTTATTTGTCTTTGGTCAGATGTTTTGTTTTGAAAATATCCTTCAGAATGAATGATTATGTGTTTTGTTATTGTCATCTCATATTCGATTGTTGCAACATTTCTCATCCGTGTGCCTTAGTCATTATTGATATTGTGTAAAAAATAATTTTAATGCTGTGCGAATGTACGGGTAAACTTGGAAGCCCGTGAGTTGGACGTAGTCATAGTGGTGCAGTGCCTGATGTAGTTTGTGGCTTGCTGCTCTTTCTCTTTAGTGTAATCGTCTTGTCGCTAGTACGGAGAATGACAAATGCATTATGACTGTTTTGAGGAACTGCAGTGTGAGGGACAGCAAGCGTAATACATTAGTCTCTGATTACTACCTTTCCCTTTAAAAGGGCGGCACATCGTCATTGTCATCCTTTTTCGTCAAAATGTTCCCCGTTTCAACATTTATTTTGTAAACAACTTATTAATTTTCTGTAAATTTGCCGCCCTGGGCTACAGTCCCTATAGCCCCCTCCTAAATCCCCCACTGCTTGTGTAAGTGCTACTTTGACAGTTCGCTGGTTGATTTGTTCACAGCTTTATGATTATTTTGTTTTGATTTTGAATTCCATAAGCCCAATGTTAAAAATTCCAATTTTCAATTGAGATTTTTAACAATATATGAATTTCTCTGAGGTTGAGGTTTTTACCAATCGTATTTTTAGATCTGAAAGACCCTACTTCTAAAGTTTAACTAAATCGTTCCGCTGTATTCTGAGATAAATTTTGCTAACAAACAAACAGACAGACATTGCTCATATTAGAGGATAGGAAACAACTTTCCTTGGCCGAAAATAACCTGTTAGGCAGTTTTGCATCATTAGTGATCTTCCGTGGATTCTTCAGCTCACACCCTAATTTTGATAATTTTGTTGCAGCGTGTTTGACAGCCTGCTGTTCAGGCCGGCCACCAGCAAGGACATTGACCGGTACGAGGAGGTCCAGACGGTCCTGCGGGAGGAGATCGTCAACCCGCTGCGGGAGAACCTGTTTGTGAGAGCGGACCGCGTCATGAAGCTGCGGACTCTCATGGAGAAACTGAGCTCCGTCACTGGCCTCACGTGCGAGGAGAAAGGTGCGGTGAAGGAGTTACTGTTGACTCTCAGAAATCTGAATCGGCCTTGACCAGATAAATAGAAAAAATAAACTTCACATTGATTAGCCCGCATTACACAAATGTACTGTAATGTACAATAATACAGCACAGTAGCCTACTGTAATTGATTACAGAGTGTTTATAACTTTTAGAAGTTCACTATTGTATTAGCACATAAATGTAAATGCAGACTGTCATAGTTGTTTGCCATAAAGGCGAAATTGATGACTCATGTCCATCTACCAGAAATCCAGACCGGCAGTCTGCCACAATAGTCTGGATTTCTGAGGGTCTACTGTAAGTTTTACCTCAGTAACAGGGTGACAGGCATACTTTTATTGCTTCAATCTGAGCGACTCAATTTTTTTGCGAGCAAAATAAAATGCATTGAGTAAATTTGAAGACAGTCTTAGAGACAAGTGTTTTGGTTACTTTTTAAAGCTATTTTAGTTATTTAATTGTTTTGGTATTTTTCAGAAAAAAGGGCTAATAATATCCCTAGTAATTACTATTTATAAAATTGTGAACACAGTACCCTGTTTTAAATTATTGTTATTTTTGTTTAGCTAATACTTTAGTCAGTATAATTATAAAAAAAATTTTAAACAAAAATAAA
Source organism: Allygus modestus (assembly GCA_963675035.1). Lineage (NCBI taxonomy): Eukaryota > Metazoa > Arthropoda > Insecta > Hemiptera > Cicadellidae > Allygus > Allygus modestus. The sequence continues at coordinate 76,773,612 of OY776112.1, read as the reverse complement.
TTATTTTTATAAGATTTGTTTGTTTTTTAATCTTTATGTATTATTTTTCAAGAGTGTTTTTTTTCTGTCAGTATGCCAAATCCCAAATCCCCCTTAATACTTCATCAAAACCAATAACTGAGCCATCATAACTGGTAAGTGTGAAAAATAAGTAAACTATTCAAAACCACAAAAATTATAGTTTAATCGATGATTCTCACATTTATTCGTTAACTACCTTACAGCAACAAGTTCAACTAACTCAAAACAGGTGACCATAAGTTATGAAAAAGATTTTAAGAGTTGATTGGGGTTTATGTGTTTCAATGTGCAAGCTATGAAACACCAGCACTACTAGGTACAGTCAACTCCCGATTATCCGGGAGCGGGTTAATCGGGTTGCGGTTTAACCGGGGTCGAGAAAGGTTTATTTTTATTGATACCCTTCTTAACATAACTAGAGCAATAATAACAATTTATTTTGCTAAATTATCTCCAGAATCATATTTAATTTACTTTATTTATCAGAATAAATACTATAGAAACAATTTAGTAAACACAACATAATCTGAGAGTTTATCATTTCGCTAATGAGCCGTGGGTATGTAATGGGGGGTCAAATGCGGGCTTCTAAAAATAGAAACATCTCAAAACAATCACCCTTCCCGCCGCTGTTCACCCTCAGCGACGTACGGACGGACAGACGGATGATCGGACACGGACGTCTAAAAACAGAAACATCTCAAAACAATCACTCTTTCCGTTGTTCACCCTCATGGGTTTTTTACCCCAGTGTGGAATTAATTAGCATACTGTTCGGTGTAGTTTAGACGTCCCTGTTACCTATTAAATATTATTCGGTGTTTTGGATAGTATTTACTGCTATCAACCATTGCTAGTATTAACTATTATTATCTTGACTGTTTGTAGATGTTATCACAATTTAATGATTTTCAAAAGTATTTAATTTACATAAATATATCTTAAATGACATTAAAACACAATATTATAGTATACAAATGTTGATAAACCTTTATTATATTCATAATATTCAATTTATTGAGTCCCTTTGTTTTAACCGTGGTTTTGGGTTATCCGTGAAACTCCAACCGGTCATTACCCCGGATAATCGGGAGTTGACTGTATATGAAAACTAGGCTAAATCTAACACTTTCAATGTGTAGCTTTGTATCACTGGACTTACCTTACAACTTCTCTTCTCTAGACTGAAACAATGATAGCTTAGGTACCCATGAAATAATTCTAACTTGTTTCTGCAGACCCAGAAGAGTTCCTCACATCCCTGGTGGCCCAGATCCTAAAAGCGGAGCCATTCCTGAAACTGAGCTCTGGTCAAGAGGCCTACCACTATCAGCTGTTTGTGGAGAAAGATGAACAGCTGATGTTACCCACTGTGCAACAGCTATTCGAGCAGAGCTTTCTTGCGTCAGACATCAAGCTGAAAGAGGTGATTTAAATTGCATTTATAATTTTACTATTTTGAAATACTTTTACAGGTTCAATGCTGACAAACATGTTTAAACATAAAAATCACATAAGTTTCAATGTTAATTAGAGGGCGGGAATTATCGTCCTCCGCATCCAACGTGTTAAGGGAAAATGGGTCCTAGCCCCAAACTGTTTTGGAATCAACATTTAGAACTGAAGTTTGAAATTAGAAAGATAAATGAGATGCTAGAGTAACAGAGTGTCTACTGAATAGGTTAGGAGTACCATGGAACCCGTGTTATTCGTCACCTACGAAACTAAGCAATGGTCGGAACATGAAAAAGGACGACAGTCAAAAGAGCAAAAGACTAATATAACAAATATGTCTTATAATCAAAACACACTTATAACATCGTTAAAACCACGATCAGGACCTGACTAGTTGTTCTGATTGAAAACAAGGGCCAGTAACTCTTGAGACATACTTATCAATATCTCTCCTTTCATATCAGTTGAGAACAAAGTATTTTTGGGGGTTTATTTTGTTCTAGAAAGGAAATGATTAGTTCATGAAAAGGAGTCTTATTTACGTAACTGATTAGCTAATCTTTATATGTTTGTCCCTTTAGTAAAATTGTCAGGACCGAATCTGTACCGGGGTTATGTTCTGTTCTGAACCGATTACAGTATTTATTTAAGCACCGAAGTGATCCTGATTTGTTGGTGCATCGCAGACCGCAGACCCCTAGTATTTCGTTCAAGCACATATATATATATATATATATATATATACATATATATATTTATCAAACTCCCACTTTCAGGTACCCTCCTGCCTGATAATCCAAATGCCGAGGTTCGGTAAATCGTTCAAGATGTACCCGAGAATCCTGCCGTCACAGCTGCTAGACGTTACAGATGTCATCGAGGACTGTGAGTGTGTTAGTTATTAAATTATCTGTTCGTATTTATAGTGTCCACAGACTGGGAAACTAAAGAGATTTAACTATCATACAGGATTTGTTTTGTCTTTTTATGTCTGTCTATGCCATTGGTATGTTTTCATGTTTTGATTGGTAACGGTCCAAACCGTGGTCTTGATTCGATCTTAAATAGGACAGTGACAAACGGCAGCTGGTACCAGTTTCGAACCTTAACAACATTTTGAGACTTTCATCAGGATCGATCTGGCGAACCTCAGATTAGGAGGCGGGCACTCTAACCTCTACAAACAATATTCAGCCAGTTCAAATAAAATAAAATCCAATTTAAGCCTACAACTGGTTGAAATTGATATATTAACCTACCAGTTTATTTTTACTTGGGCTATAAATCAATTTACAAAGGCTATATAAATCAGAAACGAGACAGTGGGTCATTCACAGATTTAAAAACAATTAATGTTACCAAATTAGTACTGTAATTACATAAGCTGTGTTCATGCTGATGTATTAAAAATATGTACAAAAAAATGTAATTTGAATACAGTTTGTTTTAAATTAACATTCCATATAAATATGTTTTGTGAATTGGCGAAACTGTGTTTAGTTTTTTTTTCCTGTTTTATTTTTAGAGTCAATCTTAAGGAGACAGGGATAAGAGAATAATTAATACAGATTATTTATATTTTTTTAATATTTTTTTAAGACGTGTAAATTATCTTTATTTGAGAAAAAATCGATGAACAGGAACATGTGTGCATATTGTAAATCCTTTGTATCATGTAAAATTGGAGAAAATAAATTATTCTTATTCTTAAAAATAGTGGTATCTTGTATTCTTAACTGAAGTAAAAAAGGCTTCTCCAACTTTGCATGTAGTTTTCTCTAGGTCTTTTGTTAGGTTCTTCAGTTATTTGGGTGGATTACAAATAATATATTACATGTGATAGATAATAACTTAACCATATTGTAAAATGGCCTAGTTTAAAGAATATGTTCCCCTCTTAAAATTCCTTCTACGTTTATTTTTCAGAGACCTAAGTTAAATCAAAATCAAATTTATTTCCAAAAACAATTTTGGAGTTACAATTTTTACTGTACAATGGGAAACAAATATTCTCACACGGGTCTTACTGGGACCTGTGCATGAGAAAGTGTTCTTATCAAATGTCGTGTGGGATCAGAAGTAAATATTCAAACTATTATTGTCTGATCCTCGCTGAAAATATCCGAAAAAAATCCAATCTGAACTGAAATTTCACTATCCGCACACCTCTACTACTTGGAACAAATTCGGGAACAAATAATATAAAACTTGGCAAACATGGGATATTTTATGCTGGGGAAAACTACAGTGCAAATATCCTGACAGCACATAGCCACTGTTTCAGGTATAATTCTCGGAACTCAGTCCACTAACTAATTAGAATAGAATAGAATGTGTTTATTGTCATGGAACACAAATACAAAGTGTAATTGACAAAGTCGATCACTTAGGTGTTAAACAACCAAACAAAAGTTAAGCTTAGGTGTTTAAGTAGCAAGAGTGCCAAACAGTTGACCATTTCTGTGTTCACAGCCCCACGACAGTGTACAGTTTGTGGTAAGCTGGCCGAGTTTGAGTGCAAAGAGTGCTTTGACCAAGGGATCTGCGAGGAAGGACTTCAGAGCATAGCGTTCTGCACTCAATGCTTGGACACTGTGAGTTGACTAAAATTTGGCTATTATGTTGAGTTTACTTTGGATTTAAGTACGTTGTTTTGCAATTTCCACCTTAACTCGTTGACATCTGAGCTTCAATGTGTTGTTCAATCAATCAATCAACCAATCAATATCTTTATTCAGTACTTGTACAAACATAATGAATATGAGTGGAACCTCGATAACTCGAACCTCAATAAGTCGAATTCCTTGATAACTCGAATTTTTGTCATTCCCCCCTTGAACTTGCCTACCTAATGCTATGTTATTCTACCTCTATAAGTCGAAGGGTTAACAGGAAACACCGTGATAACTCAAATTTTTGCAGTATTCTTAGCTTGTTGCCGCACCTCTGTAAGTCGAAGTTTTAGCTGTAGAACCTCTATAACTCGAATATGTACAATTGCCGTACTTCTGTAAGTCGAAGTATTGACTAGAGAACCTCTATAAGACGAAGTTGTTGATTCACCAAACCTCCAGTGACTTTGCACCCGGAAATTTCAACCCTCCCTCCCCACTAAATCTCTTTCCTGGGTGCTCCTGGTGTCGGTAAAACAACCGACAAATTTATGTTGATGAGCAACACGCATATGAAATAGACTCATCCTCACGCACGGGTTTCACCTATGTGAGGATTTCATAAATAAGGAACAGCATCATATTGTTGTAAATTATATATATTTTTTAGAGATGTGCGAGTACAGGTTTTTTAAGTTGAGTCGAGTAAATGACAAAAGATTCGAATCTCGAGTTCGAGTCGAGTATACACATTAAAAAAAAACACATAGGTCGAGTTGAATTGAATCAAAACAGTGTATAGGGTTCCATTTATAAATGTTGTTATTAAAATATACAGTAGAAATCCAATTATCCGAACCCCAATTATCCGAATCTCCAATTATCCAAATCGATTTTGAGTGAAATATAAAAATCAAGAACATAACAGCGGGAACGCGTGTAGCAATAATGCACCGTTCCTTTACTGGCAACGCGAGCGCTAAAATAAAACCCCGCGCTGTTACCTTACGGTGCGATATTTTTGAGGGAAACAATGAGTCATACCCCCTTCCCATCCTGCTCATCATCAGTCGCTACTGTTCTCTCACCGAGGTTAGCTGTGTTCGTATAAAGTTTGTGTTGTGTTTTGTGTCTCATCCTAGATTTTAATCGTTCACTTTCTGTTCATTACATTTATAGTAACTTTGTCAATAAAATTTTGACTCCATCTTTTTAAATGTATGGTGATGATTTTTGCTTAATTCCCAAGCAAACTGATTATCCGAATTCCTGCATAACCGAATCGGCCCGATCCCCAATTCATTCGGATAATCGGAGTTCTACTGTACTTTTCTAGTCACTATGACCTGAAAATGACATAGTAAGTAAAATAAATGGATTCGTGCTTCATTGGAAACATTTATCTGAAAATAAATCATACCGAAGTAATTGCATAACATTTTGCCATGAAGATAAAATACTTTTAGTCTTTTGGTATTAAGGTTGTTATAACCTATATGGTATTAATTAACAGTTTCATTAAAAAGTAATCTCAGTTTTTATTTTATTTCCTCCTTTTTATTCATCCTATGTTTTGTATATTATGTTTAGGCCTAATCTACATCTTTCTACGAATGGAGAAAACAAAATTACATCTAGGCCTATAAGTTAAAATAAACTTTATTTTAATATTTAAAAGGCATATATTTACATGGTAAAACATAGCCTACTTACTTACCACACAAAAATGTATTTACTAACATATCTTAGCATTAATTTTAACACTAATAGTCCTAATAAGAACAATCAGTTAGTAACAACATGAAGATATGTTTGAAAGTGCCTGGCAAATCAATTGATGAAATTTAAGCCATGTCTTAGATAGAGTTTTAAAATATTACAAATTATTTAAAATATCATGAATGAAAACAAGGCCAAAACAAATCACTTGTCTTTAAAAAAAAGCTCAATGCCAAAGGACAGTTGAGCCTAAAATTAATGGATTGACTCAATTTCAATTATTATGGAACAAAAAACATGCACAAACTTCTTACGCTTATCTATTAGATTTCATTACAGATATGTTTTTGATATTTTACTTTAAAAAATGATAAGGTTAGGTTAACCTAATAGTTGACTATAGGTACAGACAGTGTTCATACAACTCAATCTGAAGGTCCTAGTAAATCCTCCATTTTGGTAAAAAGAAACACAAATGTATAAGCCACAACTTACTTATTTATTAATAAAACACTAAAATCCACATCACAACTCTTAACACCTCAAATGCGTTCACACTCAATTTGAATTTACAGACTACGCGCGGCCTCGGACGACCCTTGGTAGCGCGGGTAAACAGCGGGAGTAAACTCGCTCGAATCTTTCGAGTTTCAGTGCCGAACTTGGCTCGAACTCGAAATTTCGAGTACTCGCACATCTCTAATATTTTTTAAATAAAATGGTTTTGATTTGATTAGATTTGTGTTCTTAGTCGTTAGTTAGTGTGAGTTCAGAGGTTCTGGATGTAGTACGTGAAATGTAGTTTTTAGTTTTTTTTTTACAAAGTGTTTGCAGTTTGGTAAAACATGTTGGCAAAAATCTACTCCATGAGGAGAAGGTCAAGGCTATTTGAGGCTATTGACACAGGAAATAAAAACAGTGACATTTGGAAGCAGTTTGGAACACAAGTGAACACTGTCGACAATTTTAAAACAAACAAAGTGTCGTACTGCTTCACCCTAATTCCAACAATGTTCTGCAATTTTAATTGTTATCATGTTTTGTTCCCTTTTAGTTTTGCAAATTATTTTAATAGCCTACAGTGCATTAATGTTTAGATAAATGAAATTGATGTTTAGTTGGCCAGAACTGACTTCCGTAAGCGGGAGGGATTTGTTTGGGGCAGGTGATAAGAAGTGAGCAAAAAGTCTAGAAAATAGACAGGAAGTGGTCGAACGGGAAAAATATCATCAAAGTACCAAACTGTGAGTCATTATTTGTTTCCTTTCCTCCTCTACAATATTTTCACTGTAGGAAGTATTTTGTCCTCTACTGTGTCAACCAAAGAAGCTTTACAATATATTTCCGGGCTTATTTTAGACTTTTAAAATTGTTCAAATCTATTTTAATTTTAATAATTATTATTATACGGTATAATTATTTTTTATACATAGCTCGAACTTATGTAAGGATTATACCCTTCCATGATCCATCTATTGTGTTACCGTGACCCTCAATAAGTCGAAGTCTGTGGAAAATCACCTTGATAAGTCGAACCTCGATATTTCGAAATATTCGATAACTCAAATTTTTCCTGTTCCTCCTGAGGTTCAAGTTATTGAGGTTCCACTGTAGTTATAAATTTTACTGTATACATTTATATGTACAATATCATACTATATAAGCATTATTATACTTAAATAAAAATACTCAACCTAAATTTTGTATTTAAACTTATTCATAATTTATATATACAATTTTAATAATAATTTGTTAAGTAATCTTAATTTATGGTAGTTCTTATTTACAAAAATAAGCTTTTGTTAATTTCAGGAATTTACTTCCGTTTTGTTCCAACTGTATAAAGTCAGGCAAACAGTCAAAAAATTGGAACCCTTTATAATCTGTACTCTGTTTTTAGAAAATTTCCCCTATAGGGAACAAGCTATTACCATAATCGGCATGGTAAGACCTAGGCTTGGGGCCATGATAACTTTTCGTTTTAAAGTCCCCAGCCCCCAAAAACACCATTCATTCGAATCTGGATATATATATTAAGGGTGAGCGAGTACTCGAAACTTCGAGTTTTCGGCCGAGTATTTTAATACTCGAACTCGACTCAAAGTTTTGAAAACTACTCGAAAGTTCGACCGAGTATTTCCCGCCAATTTAATACAGACGATCGCTAACGATTGCGACCGGCCAAAACGCGTAGTAACGGCCGCAAAAGGCAATCGCATCATGTAAAATCGGCCGAAAATGACGACCGCGAACGACTGCGACCGGCCAAAACACGTAGTAACGGCCGAAAATGACGATCGCGAACGATTGCGACCGGCCAAAACACGTAATAACGGCCACAAAAGGCAATCGCATCACGTAAAATCGGCCGAAAATGACGACCACGAACGATTGCGGCCGGCCAAAACTCGTAGGAACGGCCGCAAAAGGCGATCGCATAACATAAAATCAGCCGAAAATGAGATTGGACCGCATAATTTTGGCCGTGACTAACGATTTCGTCATTTAATATTGATTATAAGAGATGTCTGGACCAGGTGAAGTTGGCCAACTGACAACCGGACCCTGTTTCATCGGCCGGAAACCGGCCGGAATATCAAACCGTGTTTTGTTTGTCAATATCCAGTTTGATTGTACTGTCCAAAACTTTGTATTGCTACTCATGTATTAGTTAGAAACCATGTTTAGATTATCAAATCTAGGATGGTATCCAAATCCCAATACACTATTTTAAACTACCAACTGACGGCAATCACTCGCTCAAAAATACTCGAAACTCAAAAATAATTGGCACTACTCGACTCGACTCGATTAAAAAAATCACTACTCGCACACCCTTTATATATATATATACATATATATATATTTATCAATAATAACTAGTCGACCTGCGCGGAATTCCGCACTGTGAACCAAATCTTGTCAGGTAATCAGATGTTCTTTTGTTTACATTTTCGCTCCTGTCAAAACAAACTATTCCCTTTATTTAGCTTTCCCATTTTATTAAAATTTCAGAGAAGCGGTACATTTTTAGCCCGTGGGTCTATTTTTCGTCATTAGCCGGCTCGAAAAACTTTAAAATGAGGGGTAAATTGTGGAATTTGATAAAGAAATAAGAAAGATCTCGCGGAGTGACAGAAAAACAGGCTAGAAAAATAATATATAAGATTGTATTTATTTTCTTCATTGTACATTGGTTGACAATAAAAAAGATACAGACATATTAAATCTGTGTGTGTGTGCGTGTGCGTGTGTGTGTGTGTGTGTGTGTGTGTGTGTGTGTGTGTGTGTGTGCGCGCGCGCACGTGTGTGTGTGGGTGTGCGTGTGCGCGATAACTCACATCAAAAAGGTCCGATTTTGAGTAAATTTGGTACAAACGTGTAAAGCAACATTTATGGCTTTAAGATCGAAAACAGTCAGATTGACCCATCCGGAGTGGTATTTTGGGGGGTTTTGTACCCCAAAAATGTTTTTTTTTTAAGGTTTTACACGTAATATTTAAAAAAGTCAAATTTTAGTTTTCACCATTGGATTCAGCTTTAAAAAACACTCAATTTGGTGTTCTTTATCATTTCTCTACATCAACTGGTTACAGAGATATTGAAAGTGCTAAACACGGGACGTTGTCCAATGTTATTCTTATGGAGAATAAGACAGATCTTATATCTCGCTTATTTATGAACGTATACACTAACGAAACTTGGTATACGGCTCAGCCCCCATGTTATTCTAATGGAGAATAACTCCCATGTTATTTGATCAGCTGTTTGTATTTTTTCATGAGCTCAAACAAAAATGAATGTCCATAAGGAATACATGGGAACTTGGAAGTCCTGTGGGGCAGAGCCCTAGGATTTTCAAAACGAAAATAGGCCTATGTGTTTATTTGGTACATAAGGAAAATTCCTATAAATTTTCATGCCAATCGGTTCAGTAGTTTTTGAGTGATTGAGGAACACACAGCAGACAGACAGGCACCATTCCATTTTTATATATTAGTATGGATCTTATAACAGCTTATGAATCAAGAAAAAACACATGTGACATAAACCAAATAAAACTCCTCCATATGAATAACATAGGAACCTGGAAGTCCTGTGGGGCAGAGCCCTGGGGCCTAAATCGAAATTCTGGCTCTACAGTGACTTAGAACTTGAAATTATCTTGTAATAAAAAGAGAATCATCAAAATCGGTTGAGTATTGCAACAGTTCATGTTACCTTTGTTACCATGTTGGTAAGTATTCAATAATAACAGTTAGGTAGGCCTATGTAAAAATATGTAATCATGTATAAATCTGGATTAGGCCCCTATAAAAAACCAATATGCCCTTATAAAAACTCAATTAGACCTATATATATGTAATTAATGTGTGTATTTAAAAAAAATATCTCTCTAAGAATCTATATAAGATAAATGTATTAACCACCCATGTAACATATTTCACCACCTTATATAAGATAATAGTGTTTTATACAGAACTTTTAATAAAATAATAAGCTTCAAAAAGACAAGTAATCATGTATTTTAACTAAGTATAATCATAACGCAACTGAGAACCTTGTTTACAAACATCACATACCGTACAGTCATCTGATTGCATCTGAATTATTAATAACATTGTTGCCAACCAATATATATATTACAAATAGTATAAACTACTTCAAACACAAATTTTAATTATTATCTGATCTTAAAGACATAGATTACTGACCAAATTTTATATAGTAATAACAGTGAAAATTCAAAGTGAAAAGTGTCATGTGTACTGAAAACCTCAAGAAAGAAAATCATAAGTGAATGTACTGTTGGAAGGAGATGGATTTTTAACTATCTCTCATTCTTCTAAGATGGACCGAACTTTGTGTTAGACATAAAATTTGAGCATCGTCTCAAGATTAATAAATTTCCATTAAATAAGTACATCAGACTTATCCAAAGTTCGATATTTTAGCTAGGAGAAGAACCAATCGACTACGAATATCCCTTTTTATTGTGTGAGGCCAGAAGAGATGGTTTTGGTGAAGCAGATGTCCTTGGTAACATAATTCCAGACTTACCTAGAACCTAGAGACGAACTTAGAATCAGGTGGATTGAAGAGCTTGTTTACTGATTATATTGAAATATCTTCACCAATAGATAATTAAATTTCAAAATTTGTAAGAAGAGAACTCTTTAATTTGTTTAATATCGTCAGTGAAAATAGGGCAGAATTTATTAGGCCTAGAAAATTTCATTCAAAATCATGGCCGCCATTCTTTGGTGACGCCAAGCCAAAATTGGTTCTTTGAACATTAGAGCAAATTAATTTCTTACAATCAAACGATCAGATTTAAAAGTTAATCATAAAGTAAATCGAATTTAATAATAAAGCAGAATCTAGAATTAAGAGAGAGAGGCTCCACATGAGCCTTCTGTTTTTTACAACACCCTGAGATAAAGACTTTCATATTCTCCACAGAACTAAGCCGAGGAATATTTCACAATTTTGTAAAGTCAAATTATATATTTCCCCCTACCTTTGTAACCTATGTTGAAAATGGGACCCCTTTGTAGTCCCTTGAAAATTTTAATATGCTGGAATGTGAATTTTGTGAATAAATAATTGTTTTTGTTAATTGTACCAGCGAGTTGTTCATTGGAGGCAGAAATCGCCATCTTGTTTGAGGTTACCTAGAGACTATGAGCTAGGAGAGTATATCTTGTAGGGGTCTGCGGTGCACCGAAAAATCGGTACCGGTACGGTACAAAACGCATTACCGAACTCGGTTCGGTACCACTAATGGTGCCGGTACTAAGTTGGTACGGTAGAGCCTACAACTAAAAAAATCAGTATTCACTGTTTATCAACCACAGCATTCGCGAGTTTATAGGTTCACGATCACGAATGATAACGAGATGCCTTTACAGCATTATTAAAGCGCCTCCACACACTGGCCGAATGTTTCGTCTAGTTGCATACGACTCGGCGAGTAATTTTATAATAGAGGGTAATAACAAACTACTATGCATTTACACTGTCACTGTCGCACGCTCGTCTTTGCTCGCCTAGACTTGGCCAGTGTATGGAGGCGGTATAAACGTAAACAAAAACTTACAACCGAATTTGTATGACATGCACTCTGATCTACGATCGTGTGTTATAGAGAGTAATAACATGCAGAAGGTCTAGGTTGACACTTATTTTGATATGCAAACTTAATAACATCTACATCAATTCAAAAGTACAAATCGGGCTTATCATAACATTTTCCTAACAGGCATTATGACACTTCCTAACGTTTTATGGATGGAAATTAAACCAACCAAAAGAAAATGTTTGAATTTATTATTAAATATGCCGTGAACGGTTCAGAAGAGTGTTTAGGTTAAATATTACCTAAGAAAATATGTCTGTGAACCTCAGGTGATTAAGTATGGAGTTCCTCAAAGATCCATTTTAGGGCCATTACTATTTTTATGTTACCTGGATGGTCTGCCACAAAGAGTTGGCTCCAGCTCCATGTGTTTGTATGCGGATGACACTAATTTGATTGTTAAAGGAAATTCCTGTTTTAATATAGAGGTCTCAGCAAATTCGGACTTAATGAGTATTAACAATTTTCTAAATCAAAACAACCTTTTATTAAATGCAAACAAATCAATGATTTTATCTTTTTCCACAAAACAAAATAAAACAGCACTAGATCCAAAAATCAAAGTTGGCAATGACTTAATAAATAAAACAAATCAAACTAAATTTTTAGGACTTGCGGTTGATGGAAATCTCTCGTGGGATGAACATGTTGATAATGTAGTCAACAAAATGTCATCAGGAATATACGCACTATGGAAAATGTCTAAAATATCTGACCTCACACTACTGAAAACAATATATTATTCTTTATTACACTCACATCTGTCTTATGGAATTTGTATCTACGGAGCTACATCAAAACATAATTTGGACAAAATTCTAATAAAACAAAAAAAGCAATACGAATCATGCTAAGTTTAAAAACACAGAAAGTGTAAAAACCTTTTTTATAGATCTTAAAATCTTAACAGTTTACAGTCTTTACGTCCTTGAAACAATTAAATATGTTAAAGAGCATGATAGTGTTTTTTCGCTTGAAGCTAATCATCCTTATAATACACGTAATCAAATTATTTTAGATAAACACAATCTAAATTTCTATAAAAACAAAACAAGGTACATGGGGAAAAAATCTTTTACACAACTTCCAGGTTCAATCAAGAAAGAACAAAATTACAATAAATTTAAAAGCTTACTCAAAGAATATTTGACTAATAAGGCACTTTATTCTTTTTCAGAATTTCCTTAGGACCTACTACTGATTGCCTGAGTTCAGTTATAATAAATAATGTAATGAAATAAAATGTAAATAAAGTAATACAAATGAAATAATAATGATTTTAAGTCAGCTATTGCAATGTAAATGTATTGTCTAAGTAACTGATTAAGTTGTTATATATATATATATATATATATATATATATATATATATATTCTTTATTGTTAAATTTGCAGTCAAAATAACTTAAATTTATGTTTATGATTAATGTTTTATTTTCCCCCCATATAACCTGATAAGAATGTAATTTTTAGTTTTAGACTAGAACTTTGACTCTATTCAAATACTGTATATGTATTGACTCTGAATAAAGAATATTTTGATTTGATTTGATATTAGTTTGATTGCTAAAACGTAGATTAATAAAAAACAAATGTTTTACATTCACTACTGTTGTTACAAATAAAAAAGGTTTGCCTACATTGGTTCATAATTTTATGTCGTATTTCATAATTTTGGAAACCGTGTATTTCTTTGTCTCTGATATTCACTTTCTAGGTATACTCTTTGTGTATCGATGATGTTTGGACGTAATCACCACTTCCACTTAAAGTGATCGTGCGTCGTATTTGTTGATAAAATGTTTTGAACAAGTTTTGTGATAGCCTTTATAATTTAACTATTTAAAACAATCAATGATTGATTGTGATTGATTCTTGATTCTTGATGAACCACCATCGCCGTCGATTTCTGTTACGATGAGTAGGATACAACTTCGACGTAATGTATATGTTATCTGATTGCAATACAAATTATTATTCTGTTTTGTTACTTGGTTACAAGATTTAAAAGTTGTTGGAGGCTATAATTTATAATCATACAACCTGTATTTAATTATAATCAAAAGCTTACCTAAATTCATTTTTATGTCTGCCAGTATGTTTTTCTTTTAAAATATTTTTTCTGTATTTGTTCTGTTTCGTTTCTGAATACACTTAGGCTATGATAAATTGCGGCTAATTTATTACCGCGTACCGTACCGATTTAGTACCGAGAACCGAGGTACAAAAATATTTACCGTACCAAACCGTACCGACCTTAAATTTCTGTTACCGCAGACCCCTAATATCTTGCCATAGAGCCTCTAAGTTAGTAACTCAGAATAAAAACTTAATAGAGTAAGTGAGCAGTTGTATATTTTAATCAAAGAGAACAGTATATACCAACAGAACAGTATATATATTAGGGGTGTGCGAGTACTCAAAACTTCCGAGTTTTCGGCCGAGTATTTTAATACTCGAACTCGACTCGAAGTTTTGAAAACTACTCGAAAGTTCGAGCGAGTATTTCCCGCCGATTTCCGGACGATCGCTAACGATTGCGACCGGCCAAAACGCGTAGTAACGGCCGCAAAAGACGATCGCATCACGTAAAATCGGCCGAAAATGACGACCGCGAACGAATGCGACCGGCCAAAACGCGTAGCAACGGCCGCAAACGGCGATCGCATCGCGTAAAATCGGCCGAAAATGACGAACGGACCGCGTAATTTCGGCCGCAACTAACGATTTCGTCATTTAATATTGATTATAAGCAATGTCTGGACCAGGTGAAACTGGCCAAATGACAACCGGGCCCTGTTCCATCGGCCGGAAACGAATGTCAGACCGTGTTTTGTTTGTCAATACGTAATCCAGTTTGATTGTACTGGCCAAAACTTTGTATTGCTACTCATGTATTAGTTAGAAACCATGTTTAGATTATCAAATCTAGGGTGGTATCCAAATCTCATTACACTATTTGAAACTACCAATTGATGGCAAATACTCGCTCGAAAATACTCGAAACTCGAAAATAATTGGCACTACTCGACTCGACTCGATTACAAAAATCATTACTCGCACACCCCTAATATATATTTTTTATATTATGAGTTAAATAAATAAAGGTAAATAATAAAAAGTAAATAAAAACAAAGATAAGGTAGGTGGAGTTTTCAATATTAACATCAGGAAGTTGGTGTACCAAAAAGCAGGAATTTGTTTAAATATGTAGATATTATGCATTGGAAACTCGCTGAGTATGCAGGTTAGCTGCGACGGGGCTATTATACAAATCTAACCTATTGCGCTAAAAGAGGCGATTATTTCTTGTAATGGTGCCTCTTATTTTTGATGTTGGATTACTACGGTTAAATTCAAATTTGATAGTTGCAAATATACAGGGTTGAAAAAAAGGATGTAAACTGTCAAATATCTTTCAAATTATTTGAGTAGTAAAACTAAAAATTTGCAAAATGATTTAGGATCTAAAAGTCTATTTCCATAGATACCTAATGATACTGCACCTCCAAGGGGGGCGGTCCACAAAGAGTCAGAAGAAAATCTTAAATGTAAGCATAAGTCAAGATGTACTTAATTTTAAAGGCCTACTCTAGCTGAGTTGAATGCTGCAAACTGCACTTCAAAAGCTTTACTCATTATACAATCGCGGTTGTTTAAATAATTTTAAAAAAGCAGTAAATAATAGCTGTAATGAATAAAGCTTTTGAATTGCGGTTTGCGGCATTCAACTCAGCTAGACTAGCCCTTTAAAGGATGTACATCGTGGAGTATTGTATCGTTTGTATATCGTTTTTTTTTTTTTTTTTATATCGTTTGTACTGTGGAGGTGCAGTATCAATAAGTACCTTTGGAAATAGACATTTAGACCCTAAATCATTTTTAAAAGTTTTAGTTTTGTTACTCAAATCATTTAAAAAAATAGACTGTTTCCAGACTTTTTTCTACCATGTATACATATACAAACTGTACACTGTTAAAATATCTAATTTTGAAAAAATAATTTCAAACTGAATCTGTATTTTTTAGTTTGAACATTGTTCTTGAGGATTTTTTTAGGATCAAAATCTTATTCATATTTTCCTTATGGTTATGGGCATGTTGTTGCACCATAACCTTTACATTTCGAAGGACCATTTTGCCTGGTGCACCATAACCATAACCTTTGTTGCGGGCAGGTGCACTCGCACCAGAAGCGCAGCCGACATGTGTGGCGCAGGCTGCAGGTGCCGCAGGAGTTCTCGGTGCTACAGGACCACTGCGTGATCCCACGCCTCTACATGGAGCTGTTCGCCGTCGTCTGCATTGAGACGTCGCACTACGTCGCGTTTGTCAAGTGTGGCACCGGCTCAGAGGCTCCGTGGTGCTTCTTTGACTCCATGGCCGATCGGAAAGGTGAGTTGAGTTGTGTTGAAGTTCAAAATGTCTTTACTCGGAGTAACATGGTCCACACTTTCTGGAAAGTCAGGGAATTTGAAAAAAGTTAAGGAAATGGTTATTTACCCATCTAGAAAGTAAGCGTCATTACAGCCTGAGGGCGATGCTAGAAAGCCCAAGTGCAATAAACGCCTGAAGGCGTTATGGCTCTTTTGTTTACTATATAACATTGAACATTTTGTTTACTACAAAATTTTATAAATTTATAAGATAGTTGATGTTTGAACATTCCATCTGTGCTTCTTCAGTTGGTTATTTTGAGCTTGGGCCCAATATTTTACTTTAAAAAAATATATTTTTGGAACCTTTTAAACTATTTCATTATTTTAAACCATTTTTGGGCTATATCTACCAAATCATTGATTATTAGGTGGTTAAAGAAATATAAACCAGAATAAATCTATTCATTGACTTTTATTCTACAGGAGAACAAAATGGCTACAACATTCCTGAAGTGGTCCCTTGTCCCAGTCTTCCTTTCTGGCTCTCGGAGAAAGGCGCTGCGACTCTCAACAAAGTGAAGGACGAGAAGATGCTTCCCGAACACGCCAAGCGACTGCTGTGTGACGCTTATATGTGCATGTACCAGAGTTCGGAAGTCTCCATGTACAGATAAGACTCTGTGAACAGTGTATGGATCTAATATATATGTTATAAGCATTTACTAATTTATCACGGACTCCTAAGGCTGGTGGGTAACTAGTAGTGGTTAATTTTGGCTGTGATTTATTTATTTGTAAATATTTGGAGCTCGGAAGTGTCCGTGTGGTGGACGATTGTGATAGCCTTTAAACATTTGTCCGTGAGACGATTAGTATTATTGACGATTTATTTCTCTTACTACTTCTGAAGCCTGTATCATTCCTGACTTTTGGAGCTGAAAGCTTTGCAGATTAGTGTATTTGTGTGATTAATCTTAGTTAATCTTTTGTGATTAAAATAGTTATTTAATATTCATTTTGCAGGTATGCATTTTGTTTTCTGTTTAAGGTGTTGTACATAAATTATGCAACATTTTTGAAGCTAGACTATACTCAATATCATCTACGACTATTTCTCATATAGTGGTACTGTAAACATAATGACATAAAAATCCATGTTAAAAAAAAAATACCTTTTGTGGTTTTGAAAAACCTCCATCTTCAGAGCTGCCCTATAGTCTTTCAAATTTCCAATGTTCATATTATTAAGTTACATTTTATTTAGTTAGTCAGCTGATTATAATGTAAAATAAACTTTTAAAAAATCTGGCTCTATGGCTGCTAAATCCCTGTGTGGAGAACAGGACATCAGCTAGTTGTTGTTAAAACTCAAAGGCATATTTCATCTCTAATGACTCAATATATGACACCACCAGGCATAAATCTCAACTACAATTAATTACCAAAACACCAATCAGCATTTTTTGACATTATTTTCTTTATAATGGTGTCAGACCGTTAATCAATTACCTTACCAATTATTGAAAATCATTCATGTCACAAAAAAAAGTAAAAAGAAGTCCTCTATTATTTAAATTTCTGTTTTTTTTATTTATTACTATCTAGCCCGACAGATGTCCTGTCTTAATGCCATTAAATTTGTTTTATGTCAAATTCTCGTTCATTTTCAAGATGAGCTCGTTCGCTTCGCTCACTTGCCTATCGAAAAAAAGAGTTTGAGTTGCCATTCAAGTATTTTTTTTATTTCCATAATATGTTTATGCCTTTCAAGTATGTTTAGATATAATCCTTGTTAACAGCTGTTTGGTGTAACTAACTAACTGAACTTTGATCAAATCAGTGGAAAATTTGAAGGCCAGTGGGACAGAGCCCTTAGGCCGGCTTAAAAAATATCTTTTATAAGAGCCCTGTCCTGACATTAATGAACACAACAACAAAAAATTCAATTTGGTGCACTCATTCTCAAGTGATGGCAGGACCAAGGGAAATAGGGATTCATTTTTTGTATTAAGATTGTTTAAGATTTCTTATAAACAATGAACACCTTAGTTCTACAAAATAACTAATGCTCCCTTGTTACAACCCTTAATTTGTTGTATTTGTTAATAAGTTATGTTCACCACCCTTCTGTTTTTTTTGTTGCATAATATATGTATCACTCTTGAAAAGATTTTCTGTGTTATTTGTACTGTAGTAGTTAATTAATGAACACCATTAAATTGAATAATCAGTAATTTAGTGTTATCATTCAAGTAACAACAGTATTTTAATGTAATGAACTTGCCTTCAAAATGGGTGGCATATTATACTTATTAATTAATAATCACTATATCTTGTAAGAAGATTTATGTAGGTAATATTTTTGACTTAGTTTGTTATTTAACATATTAGGAGTGTCACAGAAAAGTTATTTAGTTTGTTATTCTTGATTTTGTATCAATATTTTTTGAAAACATTACAGTAATAACTTTGTTTTATTTGTTGGAATTTTTCTTGATTACTCTTATTATTAATGAAAACGCTTTTACAAAGAACAGTAAAATGCAACATTATCAATTCTTGGAGTAATTGACCCTTCTCTGCCAAACCAAATTTGTCTTGCTTTAGGCAAGATACATTGCCTGTGAGAAAGAATAGTTAAGTTGTGACCGAGTTACTAAGTGTTCTCTGCCTTTGTATAACGATATAAAAGAGTTTTTGTAACCATACCCTTAAAAATATTACTGTCGTGTAGTTTATTGATTCCTCTAATTAATTTTAGCATATTCCCAAATTCCCACTGAAATAAAGCTTCAAATGTAATGTAAATTAGGAGTTTTTATGTACATTGAAATTGTTTGTTTACCTTTCAGTGTAATAGACATTATCATGTTAAAAATTAAACATAATAACCTTGGTTATGTATTCCTGTAGGTTTCTTGTGTTTTTCGTCGTTGTTCTGAAGTTGTATTTCAGAGGATGCTTGTCCTGCTGAAACTTAGAGCACGGTAGATCCCACCGACAAATTTTTGAGGGACCAAAATCTATGTGAGAAAGGGGAAAAAACTGGTTAAAAAACAATTACTAATCAGTGGGATTATTATATTCATAATTTGTTCATATTCACCTTAAATACACCCCAGTTATGTCGGTGTCTTATACAGTGAGTAAGTGATCTTCAAGAAACATTGTGAGATATGACAACTGTGAATACCAATTCATTTTCAAGCCATCTTTTTATTGTTTTTATGGAAGTCACTTTACTAACATTCTTGAATTTTAACCACACTTTCTTTCCAATTACATTTTCTTTTACAGTTTAAAATTCAGCTGAGAAATATGTATTTCTTATATACAGATACAGATTTATATTTATGTTTTCTTAACCAAATTGTTTGATAATGACTTCTTCAAACTGAGGATTGTTGAAGAGGTTGGTTAAAAGAAAGGGGTAACTATCCTTCATATTATCAACCAGTCTGCAAGGGATTTTGACAGTAAATCCTGGGTTATTTATAATCTATCATAGGTAATAAATAATATTAACTATTGATTTTATCCTATTATTGTATTCTGGCAGCAGTTTTGTGTTGCAATACAGGGTGTCTGTAAAATCTGTTCCAAAAGATAAGCATAAGGTTTTATGGGTCAAAATAAGTAAAGTCAAAGTCCCTATAAACTATAAACATAGGTTCTAAAATGATTTGTTTTCCATCTGTTGGTCTGTAAGGGGTTTTTAACACGTTCACTACCGAGCGTCACGTATGTGTGACGCATGGGTGTTCGTAGCGTACCAACTGTAAATGATATACTTCCAGAATAGACCAATGCAAAAATAAAAAAACATACCTCCAGACCAAATTTTTGGTGTAAGTTTCAACTGTTATTATGGTTCAAAATGCAAATAAACAACATCTGGCTAATTTATAAACAACAATTGTACATTTTTATAGATTTTTATTTTGTGTCACATATGTGTGACGTCGGTCTATAGCATTGTTCTACTGATGACAATTTATATGAATTGTACTGCTGACCGACTGTCACACATGTGTGACTTAAAGATAAAATATATTTTATCAAATTGTATTGGTAAGAAAATAAAGAAAACCTGATCAGTTAAAAAACTTATGTTTATTCAGAACTAAATTAAGTCCCCTCACTAAAATCATCGTCTATCACACAATCAATTTCATCTTCTAAGTCATGACATCTCTCCTCTTCCTTACTTTTCTCGTTTTACCTTCTTCATTCATCACTCAACAGCACAGAAACACCCGTTTATTATAACATAAACAAACTAATAACACGAGGGTTAGAAGTACGTGAATCTCAACCGTGGTTCAGCGTAATGTAAACAACCAATTGGCCAACATACCCCTGGAGTCAAAACGAAATATCCCACGCTCGGACCAAGCGACCCTTATATGTGACAGACATTCCTATAGCCCAATATGCAGTTAAAAAGACGATCAAATACACTGACAGGCAGCGAGAGCGTATTTAGTAACAATAGGCTCGAGTCTCAAATACGTGACGTCGGTCTACATTGAAAGTCAAAATTTGGAGTCGATAGCGAACATGTTAATAAAAACATCATAATTTAGGAACCACTTTAGATTTTGACTTGAACCTAGGCATGTTTTATTCATAACTCGGCATTGAATTTGATGTATCTAGCTTAAACCATTCTTTAAATGGCAGTAGTTTTAAAGTTTGAAAGCTTTCACCTTAAGGTAGAACATTTTTAAATAATTCCTAGTTACCGAGGAAATGCAAAATTTTATTCTGTCAAAGGTGATAAACCAGTAACAATTTTAACTATCACTCAATCCAAATATAAATAAGACACGTGCCAAGTTTCACCACAGGCGTAATTCGGGGGTAGCAGGGGGGGCAGTTACCCCCCCAATTAAAAAAAACACACACAGAGACCGACAGCCAGAAAAAAAGCATTTTAGAATCTATGTGTAGCCTATAGGAAATTTTTTAAATTTTACCCACAAAACTTTGGAACAGACTTAACAAACACCCTACCCTGTCCAGTGTCAACTCTGCATAATAAACATTAAGGCACAGACAAATTTGTAACAGTGTGCTAGGGAAATATTTTAGAGAAAAGTAAGTACACTTTAAAACGTTGTTTAAGCCTACTACTATTTATTTATTCATTATGCTTTGTTCATCTTTCTTACACGCAGGTTTTAATGTTATAAACTTTGTACAAGAGATATACTTATTTATTTTAGATGTTAATATAACTCGGTATATAACAAGCTTGTAAAATATTTTAAACTAAGAAATCAAGTTTATGCTTTATATTTTCATAATTTCCATGGCCTTTGTATTCAAAATTTGAAGGATCGTAACAACTGATAAGAACTAATTCCTAGTCTCAACACTATAGCTTAAAAGTACATTTAGGCAATTTCTCCACTAGGCGTAACCATGCAACGTTGAACAATAAGAAAAATACAGCGATATCCCAATCAACTACGATTGTAGATTGGAGTTGCATTAGATATTCTGACATATTTTACTCAATTGTATACATTGTATTGGACAAGAATAAAAGATAAGTTGCACCAATTTTAAATTTCAGAAAGTGAGCCAATTGCCTTTGGGGTATCTGGTTGCTCTATTGTCACTTGCTTAGTTCATTATATTTTGTATTTGATATACTTTAGCATAGCTTGAATATGAAGTTTCACAGTGAAATAGTTTAAAGGCACCTTAAGACTATGGTCTACCTGTAAATAAAATGTGTGCAGTAAGATCAAATTAAGACAGGGAAAAAATGTATATTTTGCAGTGTTTATTTCACTACGGTGACATAATGTAATAGAAATTGAAGCAAAGGTTTTATATTGTTGGCTAACATTTTTTATCGCCCTTTTATTTTGCACCTCAATCTTAATGCTAAATTCTTTTTTCATTTTCAAAATTCTGAATAAGTGTTTTATTAGTCGTTGACTAAAATATATATTTATTTATATATTTATTTATAATATTTATTTATTTATATTTATTTATTTATTTTATATTTATTTAGTGCTTTGAAAATATTAATAACCATTGTTGTAGACAATTTCCCTTATTTTAACTATGATTCTAGATCTCACAGTAAATTTTTATCCTGTTTTTAAACAAATGGAATGTTACAGCGCGGAATTTAAAGACCATAGCCTTAATGTGTGTTAAAAATGTAATATGTCTAATGTAAAAATGAAAATATGATGTTTTTTAGTTGCAAAAAATGATGAGGTAAACACTTTTGCTTATTAACAAACTCTTCACCAACACTGTAAAAAACCTTGGAAGAGGCCTCCTTTACAGTTTATACTGAGTTGTACCCCATACTTGTATACTAAAATGTAAAAGTTGTAATATTTAATATTTATTTATAATTTATTGTTATATGTTGTAAAAAGCAAATATAAAGCTGTTTCTAACAAATTAAAAAATTATTTTTCAGTTTTAAACCGTTTTATTATTTCCCTGTGTTAAGTAAAGAGTATTAAACCATTGGCCTTGACAGCTATCACGGAACTGTTCCGTGAAAGCTAATGTGTGTTTTCACACTAGGCGACACGACGAATCGGTGCCGTCCCGGTGTCGTGGGGGTTAAGATTCAATGCTAACCAACGGAATCGTTTACACACACACCGACACGACGATACTGTGTCGTTGCCGGAACCGACTTGTCGTGGGCAGCATCGCTCCCGCCGGTGCCGTTGATGTGTCGTCGCGTTTAATTTTGTTTAAAGTGCTCAAGTTTACAATATACAGTATAGCCAAAGGTCTCTTTGTTCATACGAAAAAAAATATTCATAACTCATGTGAGAAATGTATTATAGCCAAACCGCATGGCTATACGCGTTTACTCATACGAATATTTTGTTTGTATGAGTAAAGAAAAAGGAACTTTTTACTCATACGAACAAAATATTCATAACTCATATGAAAAATTTATTTGGGTTTGTCACTGTGCCAGTGTCATAACATTGCAAGCTTGGCTTTTACGCTCATGTTGCCAATTTGTTTACTTACATTTGAGAAGCAAATCACGTAAACAACTATTTTAATACAGACAGCAGGAATACTCTCAACAGCAACATTGCAAGGGCAAGGAGGGTAGAGGGGAGCGGAAGGTAATGTAGGTATAATACAAGGCATTCAAATAGCAAACTTTTATTAATGGGTCAATCCAAACTTGTCCATACCGATTACGCCTCTTATGCATTGAACTCAGCGAGCACTAAAGACCAATAGAGGGGACACTTCCATTTAACAAGCATTGCGGGATGTGAAGCCACGCCGCCGCCGCATCTGGTAGTCTAGAAACGGCATACCGGGCTCGGAAATGTAGAAATGTTTAATGTGCGGCTATTAAATATACCGTGATTTGACATAGATAGGATTTCGATAAAATTCTGAAACTTGGTACGTGCATTCAGTGTTAGTTTTTAAAGACATTAGTGTAAATAAAAATATTAATTATGAGTTCCTTATATATAATATAATTAATTACATTTTAATTTTTAATATGGTTTTAAAATCTTGACTTAAAAAAGTTAGTCGGCTGCCAAAATTCTTATTTTTTGGTCAGAAACGTGATGTAAGCGTAAAAGTTTGAGTCAAATAGTTGAAGATTTTTTTCAGATTTTTAAAAAAATATCCGACCTATACATTTTTTGGAAATTCAAGTACAGATAGCGCGACCGTCACGTCACACCGCTGCCGGGCCCTGGCGTCCGCTCAATGCTATACCCTTACAATGCCTCGTGTTGCCTTGTGATGTGTTAATAATTATTATTTTTATATAACTAACACTATCATGTTATGGTCTATAGTGGTTTTCATATTTCTAAGATCGTATGGAAAATATTATTTCAAATTTGTAACCCTGGTAATTTTATTCTTTTCTAGAGAAGACATGAAATCCAAGGTTTATTGAACATCACTTTATTCAAGAACCTTCACTCACCTTATTTACCTTACCTCACTTTATTTACCTGTTTACCTTTTGTGAATTCAGGTACATAAAATACCCGAACGAATATGTGTTTATACTCTTTATATTTCCAATAATAATTTAACCATAGATAAGCAAACTTTTATAATAGCTTACAACCTTTTATGCAAGTCTAAACAACTCAACATTTTTTTCTTTTACAACTTGGTCAGGTAAATGTTTTAATATTACATAAAACGATAAATAAAAATTAGAAAACTTACTAACAATGTGTTTGACAATTATTTAAAATGAAAAATTTTTTACATTTCACTGACCTATAAAAGTTACAGTTTTAGTCAGGTAGTTTCTGATCTTTGTTTTCTGCAATGTTTCACTGTGGGACACGGAAGGGACGGCGGGACTATGCTATTTTTGGTAGAGAACATACACTTTGCGCGCGAAATCAGTATGACTCACGCTGGGGGCTCGGTGTGTTGCCTATGAACGCCTTCACTGGTAGTCTTAGACCGGCTTCACCTCCAGCCTCGCGGTCCTCTCTATTGGTCTTTAGTGCTCGCTGATTGAACTATATAAACACTCTTAGGTCGTAGATATAATAAATACAGCCTCCTGTTGTAATCAGCTATCATGTACTACTGAAAACATGAGGTGAGTTCTCCACCGACTAACAATCGTGTCGTTGCCGTGACGGTAAGTGTGAAATGCCTTAACAATTTGTCGTGTCGGTGTCGGCACCGTGCCGTGTCGGTGTCGGCACCGTGCCGTGCCGGTGTCATGTCGCTTATTGTGAAAATGCCCATTGTGGGCCCAAATTTTGCAACATATTAGTGATTTTTCGGAAACGTTCCATGATGACATCATGTTTATTTATATTAATAGTTTCAGTGTGGATTTTTTTACCCAACTGTTAAAACTAACACTACTAAAGGTTTTAAGTAGTGATGTGTCAAAACCAAAACTTGAATCTCAAAACCACCAAAACTTTGGAAAAGTTTCGGTTTCAAGATTCGATCGGTGAGTTTCGAGAATCAAAACTCAAAACTGCTGAGATTTTTTGTGTCTTTATTGTTGTTTTTTTAACAGAAATCACACCCGTGTTTCGATCAATAATGCAAAGGTCAAAAGCCTACTGTCATCGGTCGTCTACCTTCACCTTTTTTGGATTATTGATTTTTTATTTCTGAAAGAACAACTCTAACCAAAATATATAATTAGTTTTAATTAATTTTTCTGGATTTATTTTTCATAACCATACCCAGGCAAGTAAATAGGGTTTCGCGATTTGAGTTTCGAGATTCAAGATTCGATTTTGTAAGTTTCGGTTTCGGTTTCGAGATTCGAAATTTCTGGTTTTGACCATCACTAGTTTTAAGTTTTAAGTCGTATAAAAAAAATATTAACTGAAACATCGTTCTAAAGTTACACAGAGAAGAAAGAATCAGAGGTCGCTTTCTTATGGGAGTAGCATACGCCTCAGTGGCAGTTACAGTTTGTCCTGGTAGACAGCGCTGAGATCTTGAAATGCACCTTGTTCGAGAGCGGAAGGAAGTTGATGATGTAGGAGAGGTATGTCGCATCCCTCTCCCGCTCTCGCTCAGTTTTGCTGGCGATCCGTCTGGCGGCCCAAATTATGTGCAGAAAACGGAATTATCAGGCTAGACCAAAATTGTAGAACACGGCAACGGAGCAATCTGAGCGGTGAGCGCGCTGTCGTTTACACTTTCCTGGACCTCTTAAGAGTAATAAAACTACAATAAATTTGATATATTCCTTTTCTGCATAAGTTGCTGCATCCAACGGTACAAATATATTTTAGTTTAAAATTATGAGTAATTTTTAATGGAAAATATTATTACATGACAAGAAAAAGTCAGCCAGCGAGAATTGTTTTTATTTCTGAGGTAGAAACAAACTTCCAGCGAGAAAGTTGTAACTAATTAGTTGGTATTCAACATGTATTGGAAAACATTTTCTATAGAACTCCTAGTCTGTTCAATAATCCGATGTAAATAACCGCTATGTTCAATTCTACGAGCGCCGCCGTCGCGTCGTGACGGCCCCATGCGGTTCGCCTCTTATTTTAATTAGATGTTCACTTAAAAATATAAATTGAGCACATTTTACTCCATGTTATATTTTTATTATTGTTATTTAACGTAGCTTTCAATTTCGATAGAAAAAGAAGTTATTGAGGTGTAATTAGGCTCATAATGAATCTTATAATTTGATGTGTAAGTGAATTAAACGTAAAACAAAAAGATACTTACTTTTTATAAGAAGTAAAACGTTATATGTTAGAATAAACATACTTGTTTAGTGATTATATTTTTCTCGTGAAAGAGGTACTTCATTTGCCTTACTGCAACTATTACTATATAATTAGCTTTGGTGTAAATAAATGCTTTTGTAATTTAAATTAGTTTCTCGACCGTACGTTAAAATGGAAAAGACAATACATAAAACATATACCACCTCTAGTGATGCCAACTGTCCGGTTTTCGATCGGACAGTTTGGTTTTACTCGTATATTTCGGGTGCCTGGGTGGAACGTCCAACCGGACGGCAAATATCCGGTTTTGTTGGTAAGAAATAGGTTACAGTTCAAAATTAATAGATTCCAGTCGATTCAGACAGAGTTTAGATTAATATTTAGGATAATTCATACTAAACATAAAATCACGAATAATATTTATTCTTTTTATTTACCATTTATTTTACGTTAGTTTATAAAGTTTAAAATTAAAATTTATTTTTCCCTTTTAGTTAATAGAAAAATGATTATTTATACATGTGATGCACCTTATTTTTAGGATTAAATTTAATGGCAATGTCTTTTAACACTAGTAGTTTACAACTGTAATTAAAAATCACAAATTTAATTAATTTCACATTTTAATACCAATTTAATCAACAGCTCGTCAAAAAATCTACTTTATTTTCTGGGTAGAATGGTGTTATTGTTAGCAGCCAAAGAAGCTTAATGGTTGATTTTAGGATACAATTATACAACATTTTTCTGGGGGGCCCCGTCCCCCCGCGATATTAGGGGGGTATTCCCTACTACGAAACAAATTAATTGAGCAAGAACGTAAAATAAATGTTGCAATTTTGAAGTGTTTTACAATGGAATATAAGCAGAGAATAAAGCAGTATCGATGTAGTATTCTAAATCCATCCCTGACAGGAAGTTTGTATTAAGTGAAGTATTGTTAAACATTTTGAAGGCAGCTAGGTCCTTTCTATTGTTTGTTCTTTATGAAATTTTGGCGCAAACTACTTTAGACCAAGCTCTATCCAATGACACCAAAAACATCAAAATCGGTTTAAAACTGTTCGAGTTCTAGTCAAAAAAACCTTAGCGTGTAAATTAGTAATAGCAAATCCAGCTACTCGAATTCAAGCAAATACGTTTCTGTCTTTTTTAATTGAGATGCAAATCGAGAAGGTAGCTTAAACAGTTGATCTTGCTTCTGTACTGTATTTTGTTACCATCAACAGCTGTTAAATGTTCAATTGCAATGATTACTGTTCTTCCATAAGATTAATTATGTAATTTTAAAGGCCTGTAGGGCGTAGCCCTGCCCTGAGGGCCGAAATAAATGTTAATGATTTTCTGCAAACCTACGCATCGAGACCTTTCCATAGATAAAAAATACATAGAAAAAAATGGGTCCAATGGTTCCTGAGATCTCATTGTGACACAAAACTCTGCTTGTGTATTAAATATTAGGATATAGATGTTGGAATTTAACTAACCGAATTATTGCAAAACTTGTAATCCAATTATTTATACTATCTATTTAAGAATATTAACAAACACATTTAAGAATATTATTTGGTTTATTCTCTTGGACTCTCAAAAGAATACACCTTATTTTAAGGGGTACGGTTCTTACCGACTTATCATAAGCGATGATAATAGGAAGTGTGACTTATAAGAAGCGTGATGGAACAATAGACAGACAGAAAAGACACAACCTAATTTTTATAATAGTAGTGATTTACGAGCTGCTCCCCCGCAAATTTTGTGGATACAATTCTTATAACAGCTGTTTATTGAATCAAGAAAAACACATGTGACATAAACCAAATAAAACTCTCCTCCATATGAATAACATGGGAACTTGGAAGTCCCTTGGGGCAGACCCCTGGGGCCTAACTGGAAATTCTGGCTCGACAGTGACTTAGAACTTGAAATTATCTTGTAAATAAAAAATTAATCATGAAAATCGGTTAAGTATTAACTTCATGAAGTGGGTGAACAAAAAGCAGGATTTTTTAAAATATGTAGATTATGGACTAATAGGCCTACCTACACTTTATTACTTTCAATGTTCTAATTTATTTAAAAAAAGGTCAACCACGTATACTTAAATTTGTATATAATAACCATAGTTAAAAATCTGACCTGTTATTATTACTGATATTTACAGCTTTTAGTTGTACAAAATGGACAGTAACAAAGTAATGTTATAAAATAATGATATCTAGATTAGATATTTTTTCAGGCTCTCGTTAAATAATTGGGTACTTTGGTATTATACGGATGCCACTATTTTTGGAGGTTAAATTTTTACCGAATACAAAGGATAACTACATAATTCGAAAAAACGTACTTTTATTGACTTACTGTACAAATTTTACATCATTCTGATGAGCGGTCTTTGTGTTGTGCCTCCCAAAAGGCAGCGATGTCCGCTAGGATCGTGTTGAATGCGTCGCCGCCGCTAGCAGCCACACCCGATCGCCATATGTACTCTGCCAAATATACAGCGCGCTGCGGTAGTTATGTTAGGATGGGTTATCATAAAAATACGTACGGTTTCCTCTTCATTTCGAGGTAAATCCCACACCAAAAGAACGTCACTCATTATGAAAACAAATGAAACGTAGTGACGGCAATAAATCACTCATAACACTGACCCAGATACAGGCAGTGACAGGTGATGCGCGCGCTCCGGTCAACGACCTGACCTTGGCCTATTTGGAGGGGGTTTGGCGGCCGGAAGTATGACTCATCAGGTATCATTCGATTCGTAACGAAACAAGGAAAGTCCTACAATCATTTTTATGATAACCCATCCTAACATAACTGCCGCAGCGCGCTGCATAAGGGTGGCATCCGTATAATACCAAAGTACCAATAATTGTAAATGTGTCAGTTGTACAAACTACTGTATAATTTCTTTAAAAAGTTACCAATTCAGCTTCATTAATTTTAAACAGCACACCAATCTTCTGGCAAGTACACGGTGCCAGAGCCAGTCAAACTCATTTTCGCGCATTGCAGGGGGGACATGAGAGTGCGAGGGGGGTAAGGAGAGGGCAAGGGGAGGGAGTAGCGACGGTGCTGCCGACTGGAGGCGGACCGGGAAACTAAGAAATCGAGTGTAGGTCCTCCGCATTCGATCGCCATTTGGCGAAACATTAGATGCTAACTCTGATTCTTTCTTCTCTGTGAAAGACACGTTTTACTAGTATATTTCATTACTAGGAGCAAAAGTGAAGCTCTTCGATACAAGCTCAAGTTTTCATGGCTGAGGCGAGTTGTCATTCTGCATACAATATTAAGAAAACAATTTCACAAAAACTAATTTTTGTTTACTTTTTACCATTCCAAGTTTGCTTCCATCTTGATCTTAGTGTTTAAAACAAACAGCCGTTCACAAGTTTGCATTGTTTACAATTTGAATGGTTAGTTCGATCGTTTTTTGTCCTAGGACGAAAAAGATCATCAAAATTAACCTTTTCTTATCCAAGGAACAAAAAGAACAACTTTAGTATCTCAATACATGTGTTGAAAACAGCTGTTTATGAAGCAGTATGGGGAAAAATTAGTTGTAACATGGGTTTTAGCGAATTTCCCCTATAGGGAAGAAGCTATTACCGTAGTCGGCATGGTAAGACCTAGGCCTGGGACCATGATAACTTTTCGTTTTGAGGTCCCCAGATGCCAAAAACACCATCCGTTCAAAACTATATATATATAGTTTTGAACGGATGGTGTTTTTGGCATCTGGGGACCTCAAAACGAAAAGTTATAAAATAAAATAACAGCATTTTCATTTTTCTCTATATATATATATATATATAGTGGTGGATAGAGAAAAATGAAAATTGAAAAATAATTGAATTTTGATTTGAATTGTTTATGCTTTTACGGAGGACCTTTTGCAGAATGAAATATGACAAAGAAGGTGATACGATATTACTTTTATTTGATTTACATCCAAGAATCAGTTCTGCTTTGACTCACCATCTTCTTTAACACACTGTCTTCTTTCACTAATTGTTCTGTTTTTCTATACACTTCAAATAATAGTTTGTAAGTTACACAATATAATAAAAATAAATGTCCATATTGATGACAGATTGTGGCATGAAATATGCGGTTGAATTAAGGTAATGAAAAGGAAAAACTGTTGTATGAAAACTCAATAAGGAAATTTAATGAGAGAATGTTTTATTTTGGTTTGAAAACAATGATTGAAAATAAACAAATGTCAGCTGATTGAAACATAGCAGATGATTTGAACAAAAACTAAAAAAAGTATGAAGGGAAGAAATAAATATTATTTAATTGAAAGTATTGAAAGCTGTTGTAGTGTAATGTTACCAACTCACTGAATGAAATAAAAACAATTATTTAAAATATATTATAAAAAGTTCATAAATCTTCACCATACTGGCCACCTTGAAGTTTCCTAAACTTCAAAAGATTCACTAATTGACTTAAGCATTTATTTGGTAAGAGAAACAATTTCACAACAGGTCGTACAAATGTTCGATCCTTAGTCTGTAGTTTAGCTATGCGTACAATTCCATCAGAGCCGGGAAACACTTCTAGGATGCGCCCAAGTGGCCAATTAAGTGGACTCGATTGCGAGTGCACCAACACTAGGTCTCCAATTTTCAGATTAGGGGTGATCGTCATCCACTTCGTACGTTGTTGTAGAATGTGTAAATACTCTTAAACTACATTTTTTCCAAATCCGTTGGTAGAACTGTTGTACTAGCTGCGAATGCTTCAAACGATTTGATGGAATTTGAATGAGATCTGGTTCTGGAAGTGAAATAATTGGACCACCGATGACAAAATGACCTGGTGTCAAAGCTGCATAGTCTGAAGGATCAGTAGACAATGGAGTTAGTTAGTGGTCGAGAGTTCAACATAGCTTCAACACGGACTGTCAATGTCATGAATTCTGATAATGTTAGGATGGTGTTTCCAATAACTCGATGTAGATGATGTTTAGCGCTTTTAATAGCACTCTCCCAGAGACCGACCACCTTGGTGCGGAGCTGCGGATGGATTGAAATGAAAGTTAACAGCATGCGTAGCGATAAATCGTTGAATGCGTTGTTGAGAATCTTTAGTGTGAATGATTGATTTCATAATCTTGCGAAGTTCATTGTATGCACCGATAAAATTAGTCCCACAGTCGGAATAAATGTCAGTACAAAGGCCACGTTGAGAGGTGAATCTAGTCAGTGCTGTGTCAAATACTGTGCGTAATTTGGTTGTACTACTACTTTCTTTGAGAATGCCATGATGCGGCAAAAAGTAATGCGAGTTCGGCAATTGGATGGAACCACATTTGGACATGTGGTCAAGAGTAAGATAGTCACCCATGAATTCATGGTACAGTTCTGAAAACCAAGCGTTTGTGTTGAACTTGCATTCCATTGCGTGCAATCTAAGTTCTGGGGCATTTCGAGAGGTACCTAAATCTGGATTTGAAGTTTTAAATGGTAGACAAACTGTGTAACGACCTGAACAATCACGTGAATGCGTAGCAGCGAAATGTGTGTCACACATATTGTCCTCGAATGTCTGAGTCAAAACTGTCTGAGTGTCTGAGTTATTGATGCCAAAACTGTTGTATGGATGAATGTAAATCTGCATCGCTAATTGAATGAAGACATATGTTAAGAGTAGATATGGGTCTATCTAGAGACAGATAATGCCGGTGGGACCGGAATACATGGAGCAGTCCCCATAATTACGTATCCGAATTGAGTACCCCGTACATGAGGCATGTTAGTTCCCAGAGAAAACTGTTCGCGTGTAAACAACTGTGGAAACAACGATGCTCCGAGAACAATGTCAATGCGTGAAAGGTTGGGTCTGCGAGATTGTAGGACTGTATGTGTTTAAGGATGTCTGGTGACAACGGCATGTGAGGAAGGTCGACAGTTAACTTATTTAGAATTAACATAGGCTGTGGCTCTGCGACCTTTTGATTGGACAATGTTTCCAGATTTACGAGTATTTGACCATTGTTTTGAGTGACTTGAATCTATTCCAGATAGTTAAATGTCACATTTTTGACGACAAATGTTTAGTATACTCGCGGCATGTTCTGTTATAAGATTGCACATACTACCGGAGTCGAGCAACGCAAAAAATACATGAGAGGTTCCGTCAGGTGATCTGATTTTGATCCTCAAAGTACCCAGTAATACAGTAACATTATTGCATTGTGAGTTGAACTGGTTTTGAGATGCGAGTGTAACAGACATTTCCGGCTTAACTGGAGTATCCCGTGTTTCATTAGTTGGTTGTCTTTTGGATGAATCATTTCCTACATTCGAGTGGTTTAAGGTATTATCAGTTGAATTGATATTAAAGTGTAACAACGTATTATGACGCTTGTGACATACTTTACAAGTGGATTGCGATTTACAGTTCTTTATATTATGCGATCCTAGACATGAGACACGTTGATGATGAGTTTTCACGAACTGTATCGTTCTTGAGGGGTTTTGGTTTGAAAAACCGGATATGCATACATTTTGTGTGTATACTGACTGCATACAACACAAGGTGAATGTGTTTGGATAGGAGGATGTGCGGGTGGAGTACACTGAGTAGCAACCATGGATACGTCTCTTTTTGAAGAGGTTTTACTATGAGATACGGGTTTGTGACGTGAATATGATGAGCTGGTTTCCGCGGTATGAATGCCTGGGGACAATAATGCGTCTTCCATGTGAGAGCATTCCGTATTCAGAAAATCTATGATCTCTTTAACGGTGGGCAATATGTGATTTTTTCGACAATGATGCGGTACGAAATCCTTCTAATTTCTTGCGTAAATCTAAGTTCATTTTACGTAACACGACTGCAGTAAATAAGGGGTTGGGATTGTGAACATCACAGTTCAGTGCGTTTAGTGCCTGCGTATTTTCATTAAATGAATTGATAAATTTACATACACCGTGAATGTGTGTGGACGAAATTTGTGGTAAGTCCAAGAGTTGGTTTAGATGAAGCAACTGTAAGCGGCGATTGTTATGGTAACGATCTTTAAGCAAATTGTATGCGATCGTGTAGTTTTCTTCTGTAAGACTAAGACTGCAGATCAAATTCAGGGGTTCCTGAGAAAGTACGCTCAGTAGATACTGAAACTTCATAACGTTAGGTAAGGCATCATTGTGATGTATCGTGGTGTCAAGCAAATTTATAAATGTTGTCCACGTAGTTAAATTACCGGTAAACTTAGGCATCTCAATTTTGGGTAGTCGCACTTGTGAGTGAACATTAGCAGTTATTCCGCTGTTATTACTACAATCGACAGCAGAAGTTTTGGAATCTTCATTAGGAATCAACGATTCAATGTGGCTTGGAATGTAAACGTACAAATCATCGATTTCGTCTTGATCTTGAAACAATACTTCAGTCGATATAGTGTCTTCACCAGTATAGTTTAGTACCCGACTCAAGTTTCCCCCATGTTATCCTTATGAAAAATAAGTAAAATGTTATCTCAGTTAATTATAAACATAAAATAATAAAACTTGGTATGTGGCTTTACCTAGTTGAGTTATATTGATATTTGTATAATTACCTATTTTTTGCCTTTCTTGTTTCAGCAAACCTGCATACTCAGATGCCATGTTATTCTTATGGAGAAGAATTAAAATGTCATAAATTGTTTATGTATGAATGTATATTGATGAAACTTGGCATGTGGCTTTATGTGGTATTAAGATACATAAATATGCATTGGAAATTCGCTAAGTACGCAGGTTTGCTGCTAAGGGGTATTATTTAAGTACCCAGATATGAGTGTGTACATCAGATGATGATAAGACATCACCAACTACGGGTAACTGGTGTGTAATTAATTTTGAATACATTTAAATTTGTTATCACTATCTTGATTTTTCAAAATGGAATGGGATAATTTGTTATCAATTTTTAAAGCGTCTCAATCTTAAGGGTTTTAAACATCACTTTTTGTTTTCAATATATCGGCACTTTTTTGTTATTTGAACAATACCAATCAAAATCAACCTTGCAAAATTTTGTACCAACTACACCACAATAAGGCATGTATCATTAGCTATACACTGACATAAAAAATATACATCCTGATGCATGATCTGTATTTAAATTTGAAAGAGCAAATACTCCGAAGGGAGTGTCCCACCTGGCGGCAGACAGCGCCTCTATACAGAACAACCTGCAGAGAATGTGTTAATTTGGATATACAAATGTTATTCTTTGTCCAAATGTATTAAGCAGAAAATCAATAGGAGAGGGTTAGTGAAAGACAGAGTTGTTACTTAAGATTTATTCTATTACATGATCTGAAAATGTTAAAACTGCACAAATAACATCTACAGAAAATTCACTTACAGTTACAAATAAAATACTTCATCTAACTCTGATCTAAATAACTCTCATAAATACAATAACCTTCTTATTTACATAATAGTGATCAGTGGTCTGTGTGCACTATTTTACTCAATTATACATTTGAATTGTATTGTGTACTAAGACTGGTTGTTTAACTATGTATTAACTACAGTGCACAGCTTTGTGGCAGTTGATTTTTATTAGAGTGACTTTTATGTGCTGTGTTGTTATTGTTATTGCTGGAATGCCCATTAATGGGTTGATGAAAACTGAGTGAAGAGCTACAAACTCAACTGTGTAAAACATTTACGCAGCTGATAAACCTATTAACTCATTTGGATGGGTATGAACTAAAATAAAGCACTAAAAAGGTAAAAGAGAGTATGTTCGCACCTTAGTGATTGCTGAGAAACACTGCTTCACTCAGAACTAAGAAACACACAGGCTTTTATTAACAGTTTCTGTAACTTTCACCTGTACATGTGGGATAATTATATCAGACATATTTGGTTTTCACACTATATCTTTGGGTTGAGGTTAAAATCATATTAATGAGGATCAAGGGTTTATTAACAATTACATGACAAATCGTCCACTTTAATATTTGATAAAAAGACATTCCATGACTTTTTTTAATTATGTCAATAAAAAGTGAACACTTGTTCATGTATTTTCAACAAAATTATAGCTATACAATTAGAGCAAACTTCTTTAGTTTATACTGGGCATTTTAGATAGCCAAGATACTTTCATTTTACAAGGATACTGTTAAAATATTCTTCTAGGTACTTTATCACTTTAACAATCCACACTTTTTTTTATTTTAAATTGTTAACGCAACCCTAGAAGTAATATAATTGAACCAGAGGATATGATACTATTCAACGCTGCTTATACATAAAGTAAATTCTAATATACTGTTCCGTAAGTTTTCCTGATACAGTAAAACCTCGATCAACCGTCTCTCTATTATCTGTCGTCCATCTATGAGAATTTTACAATTTTTTAGCATCGGGATTTGCGCCTTTGAGCGTTTGTACGAGCCATTATTAGGGGTGTGCAATGCATCACAAAAATTTTGATTTGTTTCGATGCTGTAGTAATCAAAATAGCGATGCATCGTAAGTTATAATGCAACGAGATAATGAAGTAAACATAGTTCGATGCCTTTATATATTCCCGCCGTTTACCCGCGCTACAAAGGGCACGGGGAGTGTTTGGGTCGACAGAAAAAAATCTTACCTTGGAGATAAGGAAGGAAGAGGGTGGGTAAAATAGTATTTTGTCAAAAATACGGTAGTGTTACTGGCATGGTACCATAGTGGTATTTTACAATCTGGCCAAACTGTCTATATTGTCACTCATTATAACTTTGGCACTCGTTTGTATTCGTCCGTCCTTTGAAACTTAAGTAAATACAATTAAGTTTAGGTTATGCGTTTTTATTACAGAAGTTTTTGAAATGATGGATCAAGATAGGATGGAAGAAGAATTAATTGATCAAATTAGAAAATTATATCTAGACTTTGGCCAAGATAGTAGATCATCCATGTTGGTCATAAAAATTGGTGTATAGGCTTAGTCTTAATCATTGAAACATGTCGCATTGCATCGATTCGAATCAAAACTCTTCGAATTGCATCGTTGCATCGAATTAAAATAAAATCTCTGCATCGCACACCAATAGCCATTATGTTGGGCAGTAACTTAGTGATATAATTATAAACATAATCATAAATTATTATAAGTATAAACATAATCATAAATTATTATAATTATAAACATAATTATATCATACTAGCTGATAGCCGCAGGCTTCGCCCCACAAATCATTTATAAAAACTATTACAGTTGTGTGTGCTGCATTCCGTGGTTAGCCCGTGGACTTGCTACGAATCAAGATCAGCTGTTTGTATTTTCATCAGCTCAAACAAAATTGAATGTCTATAAGGAATACATGGGAACTTTGTCGGGGTCTCTAGCGGAGCCCTAAGGTCAGATCAGGATGAAAACCATTTAGTTTTCCTATTTTATCCTAAAGAATCAGTGTACAAATTTTCAGCTCTCTACCTACATGGGAAGGTGGAGAATTAGTGATGAGTGAGTCAGTCAGTCAGCCAGGGCTTTGCCTTTTATAGATATAGATTTATACTATAAAGAAGAGGTGGTTTCTGTCTGTCTGTCTGTGTGTCTGATGTTCCGGGTAAACGCGAAAACTACTGAACCAACTTGGCTGAAACTTTACACAAAGATCTTGAACCCATACAACACATAGGCCTATTCACTTCCTTAAAATCCCCTCGGGCTACACCCTGTGAATGTCCTAAGTTTCAATGTTTACATTTCAGAAAAAAGTAAACATTCAGAAACTGTAATGCGAACAGCTGTTTCAACCTAACTAAAATGCAAATTGCATTGACTAAAAAACAGGTAAAGAAAACCCCTGTGCGAAGAACGGTACGTCAGCTAGTATTTATATAATTATAAATTATAAAAGTGACATAATTATAATGACATTTCTATTATCCTTTATTCAGTTATCCTTCACAGTCCCGGTCCCGAAGGTGACGGTTAATAGAGGTTCCACTGTACTAGTATATGTAATACAAAACTGAAATCTCAGTTACAGAAATTTATTGATTTCACTGACACTGCTCAGTTTTTTTTTCTTAATCAGGACGCTATTTTTATTTTAAATTTATAATAACATGCTTGACAATTAGACTTAGAAAAAAAGATTTTCAGGTAAAGGTAGTAATGGAAATTTAACCATTCTGATGAAACCGAGGCAATATACACAGAAAGGAAATACAGTGTTATAAGATTTACCTACCTAAAACATTAGTTAAATCTACGAAACCAATAAGTGCAACAGTCTCACTCAAGCAAGCAACTTATAAGTTGGTTTTAATCTGAGAGCCAAAAGCCATGCCCTCTACTTCCTCACATTTGTATTAACTCTTGAAAATGTGCTCGCACGTTTAAGTTCTTTTGCAATCTATTTTATATAAAAAAAAGATAGTCCACGTAAATATTAACAAAATTGACAACCACAAAATAAAGTTGACTAACTGAAAATTTTACTGTTTACAACAAAATTCCCCGATAACTGAACAGATAGTGACAACTAAACAAATTAGAGAAACGACACCGTGCGAATAACGTTAGATAAATATTTACAACTTAAACCTTAACCTAGTTTGTTAGTAGGTGGGACCAACATCAAATACTGTATTAGTTTCAGTCAATCAAATGAGAATATATAAAATATAATATACTAAATCCACAACACAGCTAAAAATAGCTTACTTATTACTTGTTATATTAGTGAAATGATGACTCTTTTTATGAACACTAAAGGAGCAGATGAATTTGTTTTTAAAAACTATTCCAGCCTTGTGTTTTAAACGTAAAGACCTAATTGGGAAAATGCTAAGATTTGTTAATAGATTTACATAGTTTATTAACTGACTGCCAAGTTGATTATAGTCACAGACATTTCCTTCAGTCTTGAATTATGCTTACTTTACTTGACGGTGTAGACAGCTCAGCTCCAATATTCGCGCATGCACATAGAACTAGGCCTATTACTATCGTCTACCACTTCACTGGCTTTTTGTCCCCACCTCCACCCCTGGCTCAAGTCTGTGACTTTTGTGCCAGGCCGCTTTCCATATCCTCTTATTTTCGGCCAATTCAACCCTCTTCTGGACATATTCTGTGTCTCTTGGCCTTAACAGCACTGGCTGGTTGGCTGGCTTGCAGAAGATCGTGAACAAAATAACCGGGTTTTATAAGTTACTGGTAGGGAGTAACATAACCAAATTCCGCAGAGTAATGTATGGCAGTAATTTGTGTGGAAAAAATAGAGCACCATTTACAAATTATTTTCACAACTATAAAAGAAAATCAGAAAACTCATATTCGAACCTTGGACTGCACAATCGTGAACCCGACTACATAACCACTGAGCATGCCACAGCAAGATTTACAATTCCAGAATTAATAGTACTAGTCTAGATCTTAATACGCATGTGCGAATAGAATATCAGAGCTGAACTGTCTTCACTGTCAAATTATTTACTTTGGGTAAATTAAGGACAATTTTATATAACTGAAAAATATCAAACCAAGGCAACAAATTAATTGAACATTATTTTTATTATATGACCAAAAATTACAAAACTACCATAATGTTTATTTTCTCCATTGATTTAATATTATAGGTGAATATGCCTTATCAAATGAGAAACATTCACTTTTTTCAGTTTTATTATTATTTTGTATGAGAGAAAATAACCAATGATTCAACACATCGGGAAAAGAAACATAAATGTGATTAAATTATGATTAATCAGTGAGAAGTTTTGTTTGAAGTTTTCCAGTATATATTTTTAAACATAATAGTTTATTGTAAATTCATTAAGTAGTTCTGGAACGTCTATGCTCTATTGTGAGTTAGGACATAAATTACCTATAATATTACTTCAACTAAAGTAACCACTATTATTAAAGATGCTCAGAATCCCACAGCAACAAATGTCAAACATGTATGACCCCTCCATAAGACTATATTTTTTAATTGGCGGATACTACTTTACTCCCAGAGATCAATTTATAAAACAAATATTTGAATGAGTTTTTAAAAAAAGTCAGCACTTCATTTTGTTGAATACTCTTTTGACTAAATTACTACTTCTGATCTGAGACTAGTAATCTACTATGAACAAACAAATTCAATGTTTAAATATTTATTCAGATATCATGTTAAAATTATGCATCTACTTGAAAGATAAGATTTTATAGCTACAAAATTCAGTAATTAATCGAATATAATTCCACCACCAGCCTTTAAAACATTATAAAATAAAAATAAGCAAAATTTATAGACTGCTTAATACGTCGCAAATATTTCTCCCAATATTTTCTGGATATTCTTACACCCAATTTTATTTTACAAATAGGAAGAATGGTTTTGCTAAATAAATTTACTGAAATGCATGACAGTCAAATAACATTACTAACTTGGTATATTTATTATACTTGAACATAGAATTTTTACCTTTCTGCAAGAAAAGCACCACGATACAGTAAAATGTCGTTGAACCAAGTTTTGATTACCCAAGGTCAATTTAAAATCCGTAAACAAGTTGTCATGACTCACCTTTGAATCAAGTACCTTTGTATTGATTGGCACAACTGCCCTACAGTCAAACTTATTGTTTGATACAGTGATAAAGTTAGACATAAACCTGCTTGTCTCTTACTCTTTTAAGTTATTGGCTGAAATTAAACCTCCGTTTCCCTGACACTAACAACACCCGAGTTGAATGCATCGTTTACAAGAAGAATAGTTTTACTCGAACCCAAAACTATAAATTAGGACGCTTGTTTTGACTTGTAGGTTAAACTCAAAGAATTGAAATTGTTTATGCTATTTTACATCTTTACTTAAAAAGTGAGAACAATATTTTAGTTTTGGAAATTTAATTTCAAGTTAATTTGTTAGGTTCATTTGGAAAAGCTCGAGTCTGCGAGAATTTGGTAAGTTGGGAAAAGGATAGACAGCTAGCTTACCTGAAGGGAATAAAACAGGTGTAGCACAGAAGACACACAAAAGACACAAAAACACTTGATATTTCATCTCTCTTTGGGACTCAAGTCTCTTCTCTTCTGATGAAGTCCCAAAGAGGGACGAAATATAAAGTGTTTTTTGTGTCTTTTATGTGTCTCCTGTGCTACACCTGTTATATTCTCTTCAGGTAAGCTAGCTGTCTATACTTTTCCCAACTTATCAAGTTAATTTGTTATTAATTATATTACTTAAAGTATAATTTCATTCAGATATAATTTATTTCACTAATCTGAGAAACCAATAAGACCAAACCTCAGGTAAGTGAGACTTTACTGTGCAACTGATTACCGAAACCTGTTTTTCCGGTGGTATCGTATATATCTACTAACAAGCTGATTTAATCCCTCATTATTACACTGTGTAAATAGCAATTAAGGTAAAACCTAGACTGAGATCATAACTAAACCTTAATCATAACCTAACAACTACAGAATGAACCAGAAGCCTTCTCTTAACTTATTTGTTCACAAACCACTAAAACTCCTAAGCAAAACATGAAAAGCAGATTTATAAAACAATGTGATACAGAGTAACTAATTTAATTGTTATCATCATTAAATGGTAGTTTTTTTAAACACAACTGATTACATCTCAAACCAAAGAGGATTACATAAAGCAAATGAACCAAATACATCATTTCACTCATAAACATCCTCTTCGTCTTCGTCCATGGCGAAGTCACTCCCGATGCCCGAATCCAGGGCGTAAATCGGGCTGGAAACAGGCGACACATTAAGGTAACATTATAAATTACATTTAAACAAGAAAAATAGTTTAGAGGCATATAAACAGCAAGAAAAATAAAAAATAGGAGCATAAATAAGGATATATATATTCAACAATAGAAGTAGAGCTTAATACATATTTTTTGGGGGTGGGTGAGTACTCCAATATTTAAGTACTTTGGCCGAGTATTTCAATACTCGACTCGATGTTTTAAAGAATACTCAAAAGCTTGTGCGAGTATTTCCCGCTGACCTCCAGAGGATTGAGAACGACTGCAAACCGTCACATGACATTGTATCGGTCGCAATTAACAAGATAATTTCTTTCTACAAATACAACCTCTAGTTGCCAAAATCAAGCCAGACAAAATTTCTGTAGAAATGAGGGCTGTTTGGTAAGTGAAATCCATTTGCTCACTGCCAGGTTGTTTTAGATAGCGCCATAATTCTTCCACAGAAATGCACATTAGGTCAGCCAGCACACAGCTGTGGCATAGGAATGATCAGAGGACCGCTAGATCTTTATCTGTAGTTCTTCAAAGTGTATGCTGCAATTAAATTTCCTGCCTAGTGTGAAGTATTTGATTTTGAAAAACAAAAGAAATTTGTTAGGCGGCAGTTCACCCAAAACGTTGGACTTTGAATACAGCAGAAATAAAGGATATGAATACATCAGTTGTTCGAACATATATTTCTCTGTCCAAAAGTGACAAATATAAACAACCATGAATGGAAAAAAGGTCTAGGATGAAGTACATTCGTGGTGCTTCTAGAACGTAAAGAGATTTTGAGATCCATGGAGCACAGCATTTTTGATAGCTTTACCTCTCCGTCTGAGTTCTGGGACAGCGAGTCCTGGAAGCTGTGTGTGAATTGTTGTCCCAATTTAATTGCAACAGTATTTAATTGTAGGAAATCTAATTGCAGCTTATACTTTGATGAGCTATAGAAAAAGATCTAGTGATTGCGTGGTCATTCTGCTGCCATAACTGGATGCCAGCTGACAATAAGATTCAATGTTTGAAATATTTTAAATGAAGTATAAAATTAATTACTCATAGTAAAAAAATGGAGTATAGTACAATCTCATTACCTATAAATTAATATAGCTATTTCCTAGATTTAAAACAAATTGAAGCAAGTAAAAATAACATAACAACTTTGAGGAAACTTCCTCATATGGTGACAGGCTCCAGGGGAAATTTTAGGGGTCTGAACATTTTCTGCACCCCGGAGCTAGGCACAAATTAAAAACCCTACTGTAAATTTATTAAATACTTACTTGACAGCCCGGCATGTGAAGAACACAATCCGCTTCAACTTCTTGTTGTAGAAGAAGTAGTTGAATGACCAGATGCACCCATCCTCACTGAATGGGTCTGACGTCAAATCTGGGTTGTAACTGCAAAATGAAACAAATAATTAACATTACAACCAGCAAATCTTCATGAAGACACGGATAAACCATTCCTCATAAACCCAAAGTGAATCAAATTCCAAATGTATCAATTGGCGATCAGAGTGGTACATATACAGACAAGGTGATTGGTACTTGGTGTGACAAAATTTGTTGGGTGATAATATGGAGTAAATGGAGTCTAAATACACAATTCTTTTTGTTTATCTCAAAGTGGTCTCTTAGCTATAAATGTTATTAATTTGTTTTAGGAAAAAACTGATGTTGCCATGAAAAAGTTTAAAATTTTCAATTTTATTTTTATCTGATGACGACATGATTATTATTTTCTGAAAGCTGGTGAAATTTTGACTTAGTTAAAATGGTTTCGTACTTGATAGTCATTATTTTATAAAAGTAGTGGCGTCTTAAACTTCAAAAATAATTTTTTGTAAAAAACTAACAGTATTGTTAACTAATAATAATTTGGTTATTTCAATAAGTTATAAAATGTCAAATAGCCTAAAAAACTTCTCAATTTTATTAGCTTTAATTTAATACCAATAATTCTTTTATTTATTTGGAGTATGTCGGAAGAAAACAAATTTTTACGTAAAAAACACGGGTTAACAGAAACCAGTAATAAAAAGTAAATAACCTATTTGCTTCTAGTGATCCTGTCCAAGTTATTATTGCTTTTTAATGGAATGAACACTATTAAAAAAAGCAAAAACAAACAAAACAAAAATTGTATTTTACTTACTGAACTGTCCACGTTCTGTTTTCAATCCTTAAAGATAAGAAATTCTTAAGGATTGTTATCAGAACCAATTCCTCAACAGTTATCACATTATCATACACAAAGGACATGAAGTGAACCTTATCTAGGAGATAATTTATCTTGTACCTTGCAAAAACACAGTTTAAGCAATTTATTGATCCAATTTGGTGAAAACTATCATGGAGTACACAGTGCGTGAGTATGCAGAAATGCATTATGTTTATGGTTTCTGCGACGGAAATGCTCAAGCTGCTCAAAGAGAATACCATGTCCGGTACCCCGAGCGACGAGTTCCTAGTCCCCCAGTGTTTTCCAGATTACATCAACGTTTATTGGAAAGAGGCACTGTTTATAAACAGCCAAGCGAGGTAGGTCCTGCCTGTCAAAATGTAAATGTGGATGAATTAGTTTTAAATATGGTTGAGGACAATCCTCAAATCAGTTCCCGACAGCTCGCCATTGAGGTCGGGGTTTCCCAACGGAAAGTATTGAGCATTTTACATGAAAACAGTTCCATCCTTACCACTTCACTCAGGTTCATGCTTTGGAGCCTCAAGACTATGCACCGAAAATACAATTTTGTCGTTGGCTTTTAAATGCTGACATTGAACAGGACCAGTTCTTAAAAAATATTCTG
This sequence comes from Allygus modestus, assembly GCA_963675035.1. NCBI lineage: Eukaryota > Metazoa > Arthropoda > Insecta > Hemiptera > Cicadellidae > Allygus > Allygus modestus. The sequence goes on along the minus strand of OY776112.1, from coordinate 76,729,512 downwards.
TACACTGATGAATCAAAATTTAATAGGGATGGCGTTTTAACATTCACAATATGCATCACTGGGAGCAAGAAAATCCCAGAGTGATTCGTGAAAGTTCACACCAAAGAAGATTTCATGTCAATGTTTGGAGCGGAATCATTGGAAACCAACTTGTAGGGCCACACTTTTTTCCAGAGAACCTAAATGGCGTTGATTATTTGAATTTCCTCCAATATGACCTGCCCAACCTTCTAGATGGACTCAATCTCGACCGTCATCAAAGAGATAGTATCATCTTTCAGCAGGATGGAGCGCCTCCACACTTCACTAACGACGTGCGCGACTGGTTATCACTAAACTATCCAACGTGGGTATGGCGCGGAGGGCCTGTAGCTTGACCAGCCCGGTCTCCTGACCTCTCCCCCTTGGACTTTTTCGTGTGGGGAACAATGAAAGACATTGTTTATTCTTTGCCCGTAGACTCTGTGGAGGAGTTCACAAACAGAATCATCGAAGCTGCACAAACTGTTCGAGACAAACTGTCATTTAACGTAACAGTGAGAGCAATGAGGAAACGTGCAAGGACCTGCATTAGAAAAGGAGGCAGGCAGTTTGAAATTGAAATTAAATAGTTTTTTGGTGTTGTTTTTTTAGAGTGCTGTTTTGATGAGTGATTTATAAAGTATTTTTTAAAGGTGAGAGGTTTTTTTATAACTATCCTTTCTGTTTCCCGTGTTTTTCTAACTTGTAGTTTGTTTTGTACCAACATAATTCCACAGAAAATAACAATTATTGGTATTAAATTACAGCTTAGTATATGGAGAAGTTTTTTGTGGTATTTGACATTTTATAAAATTATAAAATAACATTATCATTATTTTTGAAAATATCATAAGTTTTTTACACAAACCAATGTTTTTAGTCTTAAACGCCACAATTGTCATAAAATAATGACTGACAAGTACAAAACCATCTTAACTGAATCTAAATTTTACCAGCTTTCAGAAAATGCTGTCAAAACCGTCATCAGATGAAAGAAAAATTGAAAGATTTAAGCTTTTTCATGGAAAGACCAGTTTTTTGTTAAAATAATTATAAAATTCATAGATAAGATACCACTTTATGTTAAACAAAACTAATTGGATATTTAGACTCTATTTAGTCCATATTATCACCCAAAAATGTTGTCACACCAAGTACCAATCACCCTGTATACAGGTTTTCGGTTAACTGGATGCTTATGAGGATTATGACCAAGATATCTGGGATTAAACTAGCTAATGAAGTTGAATGCAACTTATAGAATACATAAATATTATTATAAAAGCATTAAACTTGCTTAACATGTGCTATAGAGTAACCTTTATTGATAAACGTATAATTGTCTATAGTATTTAAAATATAGTTTTTCAAAGTATGCTTATTTCTAAACACCATAGGAATTGTAGGATTTTGGATCTTTAATACTTGGATATATGAATACCTACTTTAACAAGACGATCTTTACACTAAAAATACTGTAAACACTGACGGAATTTTTTCAGCAGCAGCATAGGGACTTTGTGATATTACATTTTTAAATATCTGTGAATAGGGGGCAGATGACCTAAATAATTATGCAAATATTAAATAAAGGCATTAAATTTGGCACAGGGTGTATTTTTATATTCTTACAAATATATCGATTATTGGGACACTCAATTTTACCACCCAAAGGGGTGTTTCTTAAGTAAGTTTCTTTTGATTTTTTCATGGTGAGTTTATCAAAATACTGTTTCTTTTTATCATTACAATCAGCTTATAAAAAACAAACAATTTCACATTTTGAATTTGTGATCTACGTATAAAGGTTGTGACTTAATTCAAGTTGTAAATAAATTACAGTTTTCCAAGCTTTTAGAAAATTATTAAGAATAAATGTCTTGCTTATTTATTGACCGATCCTAAAAAATTGGCACAGATACATTATTTTTGGCACAGATTGCATGAAAATAAAACAATCTTGCGGAAATTTGTATTAATCACAAACAAGGAGCTTTTGGTCCAAAAAAATACAATAATTTTTTTGACAAACATAAGCCCGTTTTCCATCCCACTTCCCCTCCTGAGATGTGATAAAAGTACAGCCAGTGAAGAAAGTAAACACTGTAACTGCCTTGACCGTACCGGCCAGTTCCATACATGAGAAGTGACGCGGGAGACATATTTCTGACTCACCCCTCCACTTCATTCCAACTGGCACTGTCAATACTCAATTTACCTGAATATCTCGCACTCGGGCAGGCTGACCTCATCGTCTATGGCCGCCCAGAGGTGAGCCCTCATCTTGCGGTAATGCTCCCCAGCTGTGGCACTCAGGTTGCTGTCCACAGAGTTCATCACCCACTGCAAACAAATATCACAACCTTTGAAATAGAACATTTGGCTGTTTCAAAGCTTCTTCAGGTTTTTGTTGTTTTTTTATATAAGAAAGAACCTCAACTGCCTGTTGCTATAGACCAATAGGCTTCTGTGGCAATCTAAGGATAGCGAGGTACCATAACGGAAAATAGTCACATGTGCAAGACAGTGGTAAACGCTCGTGAAAAAGTATCCTAGCAGTCAGCCGGGATCGATCCTAAGCTTGACCACGTCTGACTTGCGAGGCCAGTGCTCTACCTCTAAGCTACTGGTATAACATTTGAATTAGTAATTAAGATAATAGTTTAATTTCTGGATTTCATAAATTCTAAAAAAATCAATGGATGTAGTCTTGAAGATACCAGTTGTACCACTAAATACCTGCTGAAAACTATAACCATTGACTATATATATACTGAAGGAAACATCCCATCTATATTGCCGAGCAGTCCCACTTTCAGTGTTTGTCAGAATTTGAAGTGGACATAGTTTGATTAGGTTACCGACACATTGTGCTGCTGTCAACTGTTTATTTTAGTTGTTTACATTTACTTTTAAATATCTCCACCCCAGAAAGCACGTGATGTTTGCTTCCGGGCACACCAACTGTTGTATTATCCCCTCCTTGAGAGGACAAGTAATAGTTGACAGCAATATACTCTGTTGGTGATTACTGTTAACTAAGTCCGTTTTGAATCCTAGCACACAAAACTAGGGATAGATTTAACAATGGCAATGACAAGTCTACTTCAGTATTTATAGTCAATATAACTGTGTCACATAATGCTGGCCGAAATATACAGATAGGCATGCAATGTTATCTGAATACGTAGGCGTAATTCGGGTGTGGCACAATCAAACTATGGCTTACACTTATGTCAGATAAAAACACCCTAGGCCAACTAAGATTGACTTCCTTCTCAACCAAGGAGTAAAAACAAAACACCATAATAAACCATTGGCGTGATTTGGGGGTGGTCATAGTAATCTCTGTCACGCTTATTTTGCCCCCCCCCAATTAGAAATACTCAAATTACGCTTAAGATTAATACCCCCGTCGCAGCAAACCTGCATACTCAGCAAATTTCCAATGGAGATATACATTTCTTAATACTACATAAAGCCACTTACCAAGTTTCATAAAAATATATTAACAATTAAGCGATATATACAATTTCAATTATTCTCCTTAAGAATAATATTGGGGCTGAGTACGCAGGTTTGATGCAAAAAAGAACACAAAAAATGGGTTTTTATGCTACTATAAATATAACTCAACTAAGTGAAGTCGAATGCCAGTTTTTATTCATTTATGTTCATAATTAAGGGAGACATAGCATTAATTATTCTCCATAAGAATAACATGGGGGCTGAGTACGCAGGTTCGCTGCTACGGGAGCCTTTGGCAAAAAATTGATTTTTTGAGCAAATATCAATAGCCCACAACCAGATGAAGTTGTATACCAAGAAGTCGTATACAACGTACTGTGTTTAGCACTTTCAATATCTCAGTAACCAACTGACATAGAGGAATGATCAAAATACCAAATTGTGTGTTTTTTTAAGCTGAATCCAATGGTAAGAACTAAAATTTTACTTTCTCAAAAATCATATGTAAAAAATTCAAAAAACTGATTTTTGGGGTACAAAATCCCCCCAAAATACCCTTTCGGATAGAGCGATCTGGCTGGTTTTCGAACTTAAAGTCATAAATGTTGCTTTACATGTTTATACAAAATTTCATTTAAATCGGATAATTTTTACGAGAGATCGTGCTCACGGACACACACACACACATACACACATATATATATACGCCAAGATTAAATCATCCAACAGAAGTTTCAAATTTTGCATCTAGACAATGTGATCAGTGCAATAACTTTGACATAACCATTTTCCCTTTGATATTACTGGGACTCAAGGAATACTGAGTAACGGAGGTTGTTTCTACCCTGACATAAAGAACTTTCAACTATATTTATTTCAACTGCTAAGACAAGTATTTGAGATATTCTGAGGTCCTTCATAAGTGTTTTTAGGCACTTGTTTTAGCGAATTTCCCCTATAGGGAAGAAGCTATTACCGTAGTCGGCATGGTAAGACCTAGGCCCGGGACCATGATAACTTTTAGTTTTGAGGTCCCCAGACCCCAAAAACACCATTCGTTCGAAACTGTAAATATATATATATGTGTGTGTGTGTGTGTGTGTGCGTGAGCACGATAGATAACTCTCTTAAAAATAATCCGATTTTGACGAAATTTGGTATAAACGTGTAAAGCAGCATTTATGACTTTAAGATCGAAAACCAGACAGATCGACTTATCCGAAGGGGTATTTTGGGGGGGTTTTGTACCCCAGAAATAGGTTTTTTGAGTTTTTACATATCATTTTTGAAAAAGTCAAATTTTATTTGTTTCCATTAGAATCAGCTTAAAAAGACGAGCAATTTGATGTTTTGATCATTGCTCTATGTCAAATGGTTACAGAGATATTGAAAGTGCTAAACACAGTACGTTGTCCAATGTTATTCTCATGGAGAATAAGAAAAACTGTATATCTCGCTTATTTATCAAATTTTCCTGATGAAACTTGGTATATTGCTTCATATCGTTGTGGTCTATTGATATTTGCACTAAAAAACATTTTTTGGCCGATAATTCCCGTAGCAGCAAACCTGCGTACTCAGCCCCCATGTTATTCTTATGGACAATAAGTAACGTGTTATCTCCCTTAATTATGAAGATAAATTAATAAAATTTGGTATGTGGCTATACCTCACTAAGTTATATTAATATTTGTATAAAACACCATTTTTTGTGTTCCTTGCTTCAGCAAACCTGCATACTCAGCCGCCATGTTTTTCTTATGGAGAATAATTAAAATGTCATAAATAATTTATTTATGAATGTATATTGATGAAACTTGGTATGTGGCTTTATATGGTATTAAGATACATATATATGCATTGGAAATCCACAGAGTATGCAGGTTTGCTGCTACGGGGGTATTTTTTGTTGTGGGAACCAATCTTCATGATACATTTTTCTAAGGTGGAAAATAAAAATAACAATTCATTATTTTTGTTGTAAATTAAACGACTTTTAAACTGAAAGTTTGCAAATAAAAATAAAAATACCCCACATGAACAGTTTGGGGAGCAAATTAAAATTAGTTGTCTTACTTATAGTTTGTATTAAACTTTAAAATATTATTTTAAAAGGATTTGCAATTTTTCTTTAAAATAATATAATCGTGGACAAAGTTGTTAGACCAAAAATGCATTTTGTTTTTATATCAAGAATAAGAATTAAAAAAAACATGTTTCGATAAGTAACTATTTAAAATAGGTAGAATTAACTGGAAAAATTTAACTAGAATTCAACTACACAAATTAGAGGGTTTTTATGAAGTTTAGACTACCTGACAATAATCTGTAACTAAACTTACAATGCCACAGAAATGAAACATTAATTTCAAAATAAATAGAATTTGGAAGGCTTTTAAATCAAATAAGATTAAACTAATAACAGGACATTCTAACAAGTTATTCATCAAGTCCCATAACAAATCTAATTTTTTGCTCTAATACTTTAATATAAGTTTCTGAACCCGATACTATGTCTAAAACAATTTATGATTTATTTTTTTTTATTTGCAATATATTTTTGAATGTTAATCCCTTTTATAGAAAATACCACAAAACTATCTCTTCTTTCTTGTGATAAATGTCGTTATTTAATTTAAATTTTAACAAAGCAACATATCAATTCAAACAGCAATAGTCTTAAGGGTGGTCAACAGTTGTATGAGAAACTGCAGAGGCAACAAAACAAAGAGCAGCAGTGTTTCTGTTGTTTTTGTTTCGATCCCACCAGCTAGAGGGGGCCAGCTGCTATTTATACACAGGGAGTCAGCTGAGTAGAAGGTCACGCTATATGTGTCTATATTGATCACCTCGAACCTGCTTGAACCTACCTACAGAGAATGTGACATTCACATTGCTCTTTGGGACTATCTGCACGCAATTTGCTTTTCTACAGAGTCCAATTGTTTTCAATCAAGTGAAATTTGTGATTGATTTTTCAAATCGTATTGTGTTTTTTTTTAACGGGGAAAAGAGCAAATTAGATCAAATTAGTAATCCTACCGTAATTTCTGTGTAAATAAATAAAATCTTAAATATTTTAATAAAGTGAAATTTTATTTTTTAATGCATGGGCCAAAAATATAAAGACAGTTGGACCGTTTTAAATATAAAATGTTTGAAGTCAAACTTTGTGTTTAGGGCAAATTTAAACCAATCAAAATATATAAGCAAAAGAACAATGAAGGAGGCTTTTATATATCTACACTTCAAAACCTAAAGAAATTATCAGACTATTCGTTTTACTGTTAACTGGGAAAGAGTTACAGCTGCATGAACAGTACAAATGTGTGTGCATATAACTGAATGCAGGGAGAGAGAGGGCAGCCAGCTGATTACAATTCCACGGTCAAGCAGTCAAGGCCAACCTCCAGCTGACGGCTGTGACACTGAGTCAGGTGTTAAAACCTACTTCCTTTCTTCGGTCGTATCAGACTTACAACGAAATAAATTAATAAACTACAAAGTCAATTTCAACTTAAGATAACTTTTGATAAAACCTATATGTTTTTTTATATTTATACATTTTTAAATAAAACTCTATAAAAGATTATTAAGTAAAAACGAGTTCGCTCGCAGCACGCTGACGTGAGGGAAGTGAATTTCCATTTAAAAACTTTGAAAACTCAAAATCAGTGTAAAAACATACATTTATTCCAATTTTTATTAAAATCTGAAAACAGTGATTTTTTTGGTTGGTCTGATGCTCCTGATTTCATTTACCTGCAAAGCTGGGAATACAATTTTGTGCATTATAATGTTAGACGAAGGTCCAGACAGGCTTGAAAGTAGGCGTGAGGTTGCTGGGGATGATAAACGTACTATATCAAAGGAATAACAGGCTTTTCTAGTGTAAAACCCCCATAAGACAACGTACTGTGTTTAGTCGAAACACATTTTCTTTAATAACTTGGTAAATATGTATGCTAGAAAGACGAGAGAGGGCTTACAACTTTTGCCTAACTGATTCCCAGCTTTGTACATGCATTAATTTTACATACGGGGCTTTTATGACCTTTTTTGGGCCCAAAAACTCGAAATTTGAAAGATTAATTCCCAAAAAAGGGTTTAGAGTTTTCCGATTGTTTTGCCCAACGAACTTGTCCAACTGATTACAGAAAGGAATGTCCCTACCAAATTTGAAGTAAATCGGACAAAAAATGTGACCACTAGAGTGCAAAGACACACATATATATATACATATTATATGTACATATATATGTATATATAAAATTTTGAACGACCCCCCCCCAAAACGTGTTCAGGGGGGAACTTCTATGGTGGTCCCGGGCTTAAGTTTCACCGTGCGGTTCATGCTAATAGTTCACTTTCCAAAGGTAATTCACTAATAAAAACATTAAAACTATATTGTTTTAACCAAGCCTGATACCCAATGCAAAATAGCAGTATGGATATTATAGTGACAACATCTTGGACTTCCTCATAATTATCACTATCTTGACCTTGAACTTGATCTTCTAACGACACGGTTAATTACTTTGTTTGTGTACTACATTTTTAATGAAAATGCCTAGTCTGTAAATTTAAATGGTTATATTTTTAAATGAGTGAAACTACAATCCGACATGTTGTGCTATTTTGAAATGTTGTCCTTTCTATTTTGTAAAATATTATTAAAACAGCTGGTTGATTTCTTGGTTTGGCAAGTAGTTCTGTAACAATAATGTGAGATAATCCTAGTCACTGGCAACAGCTAGGTAGTGCAGTGATTGTATTGCTCACTTCATAATTAGAATTTTGATCTAAGCAGAATCTTGGACATATTGAAAACTTGTTTTTCAAACTGAATGTTACGTTTATGGTTGCTGTCTGAGAATAGGTCAAATTTAGATGGTTACAAGCCAAAGGTTTGGGCTGTTTCTTATACAAATATGAAAAAATTCAGTTGAAATATAAGTAAAAATCAATTCCTTAGGAGCAAGAGAGTATTCATTTCTTGAAGGCACTCTTCTTAATGATATATATATATTAATTTTAAATGAAAGCAAGAGAGTATTTGAGAAAACAAAATGTCACATGCCGAAAAGTTAATCCTTACAGCCGAGTCAAACAAACAACTTTATATTATTGTGTAGGCTTTCACAGTCCAAAGATACACTCTTATAGTTCATTTCCGGGTTAGTCCAAAACGAGAATTTTTAGTAAGTTTGCGCTAATTTACGTCATCCTGAAGATGGACACTGTAATACATCCAAAACGTCGGCCACCAACAACTTCATCGACATCTTCACGGTTAACCCAGAAATTATCGACAAGAGCGAAACAACTTTAAAGTGTAAACCTGCCAAACATCTTTGCTAGCTTGAACATGAATACCAATGGTAGATTTATCACACTTTAAATATTAAATTAAACTAAACCTACAATAATATTTTAATGGAAACATACCAATAGTCAGTTAGCTTCTGACTACTTCCTTTTCTTTGCACTGATAAACGTTTAAAACCAATAAAACCATAACTGTCAAAAACAAGTTCCTCTAGGTTTTTTTTCAACAAAACTATTTCCACCAACCTGCAGGCTGGGCTCCTTGCTGAACTCGTGGCTCTTGGCGTCTGAGAAGTCGTAGTCTGGCTGGAATGTCGCGTTGAGTGTCGCAATCAGGTAGAAGAGCGTCTTGCGACTGATGGTGTCGCACAGAGGACCCTCTTCGTCTCCAGAGATACTGCGACTATCACACGCGACAGTTCAACTCACAGTTCCAAATTTCTCATACAACAATCTTCAATGAAGAATATTTTTCACTGATGTAAATTGAATGAATGAAAACAACTTTATTCCAAAAATAAAAATACAGTACAGTACAGCAAATACAATTAGCGATATAACGTAAACTAAGATTCGCATATTAATGAGTGAATAATACATCAAGGATTTAGTTGTAGTTACTAAAATTAATATTGGTCTTAGTCTCAGGAAACAGTAGACATAGGCTAGTGCTGTATGTACGTCTACTGAGTTGCTTATAAAATATAAATGACCATATATTTGAATAGAATAAAAAATAAAGTTAATATACTTGAGTTGAACTGCCCAGATTAGATTTTTTATGAAGGATCCCATTCAAAAATATTAAAACACTCATTGGTTTATTTAACACAAGCCGCCGTAGTACCCGATTTAACCCGGGAATATAACATTTGTGTGATGCATTCTGTGGTTAACTTTTTGAACTATTTTGAACAAGAAAAATCTTGTTAATGCTGTAATCTGGTCAAATAAATCCGGTTTGGTGTGCAGTCTGTGTTTTTAATTTCATTAAGTAGATAGATTATTAGTATACACAATTATATTAATTAGTTATCTTAATTGAGCTATTTTGTGGGAACGCCTTGGCCATGATGTCTTTTTAGAATGTATATTAGGAACTATAAAAAAGAAATATTAACTTTTAAACTACATCTACCAAATTAACAGATACAGTTTATTTTTTTACAAGTAACCACTGATATGCAGATGGGAGGCCATCTATGTTCTACATAATATTTCGTTTAAGTGTCACTCTCACATCACTCAAGTTATACTAGTATAGGCTATCGGTACTAAAATTTAGCTTCAAGAGTATATTTCCTATTAACAAATGTAATAACTACTAATATTTGTTTAAGATTACAAATTTTTTGACTGCAATAATTTGTTTTCACCTAAACAATTTCTTTATTTTGGAGGAGGAGGTGTTATCTCTTGTAGTATAACTATGCTATCTCTTGTTGTGGTGATCTATACTATAGCAGGACTCACCTGTAGAGCCCCTGGCCGGGAGAGACGCCGGTCTGAGGAGGGCTCAGGGCCTGCAGATCGTTCGGGTTCATGCCCTGTTCCGAGTTGAACTTCTTGTACATCTGTTTCTCATTCCCAGCCATCTTGCAAGAGTAGCTCTCAACCCTGAAATCATATTTATCTGCTGAATAAAGCTTCAAATTTTCCTTTAATCGTTTAAATTACTAATTTTATACTTCAAAATTTGTTCTAGAGAGGTCCCATCCAAAAAATAAAAATTAGTAGCCTAAACAAACAAATTTGAAAATTTAACATTATGACTAAGCTGTTACCCGCGGCTTCGCTCACGACAAATTAAAACACATAAAAAATATTAACCTGACCAGCACTCTCAAATCTTTGCTTAGTTTTAATATATGACTTCCTTTGCCCTAACTGACAAACAACTACAGCTGGTAATTTTATACATGATTTGCCTTGGACCTATAAGATTTGCATTGGAACTTAAAGGACCTGTGGGGTGGAGCCTTAAGGTTGGGTATGAACATTATCAGGTATATATGTTAATGTGACATGTAAGCTATGTTCGTGCAAAATTTTAGCTTAATCTGTCCAGTATTTTTTGCGTGATGGAAGAACAAATATCAGTACATCCAAAATTTCACTTGTATAATATTAGTAGGATAGCTCGTTAACCTGATTTCAGTCTTATAGTCAAATCAAAGCACACAGCTGATCAAAATACAATATTAAAAAAATGTGTTTTAACCTGATGTTGTTTTAATTAACGGCCTTAGGATAGTTTGCATCAAATAACTAATATTAGGCCTATGGCATCATTATTCGATTATATTGTTCATCGGTGTCAGGCTTGCGGGTTTTCTCAAAAGTTCCTGGTAGAGTTTGACTTTACACATAGATTACAGTGAAAGTTTGAGTAATACATGTTTGTTGCTCAGTCACCTTTGATTGTGGAACGGATTCCAGAAACTTGTTGAACAGTAACTCTAAAACTTATATTAGAATATAAGCTACTACTTATCCTCGAACGCAGAGAAATATTTTAACAAGGGCAGGAAATCAAGGAAGAGGCGTGACCAAATAAAACGATTCATCCACCAGAAAAAAGAGGAAAAAGTAAACTACATTTCTGAAAATTTACAAAGAAAATTAACCATTTTTGTGATGCACAACTTCTTTTAAACTGCTGCTTGGACCAGGATCACCATCAGGTAATAAACTGAAAGTTTATAAACAGAGAGTTTTAAAAACTTCTTTGCACTATTTAACATTTGGACGCTTCAGTTTTTTTTTTCAATAATTTTAGTAGAGAGAGTGAGAAACAGATACCACACATTTTAAAACATTTCTGACATGCTTAAGTTATGATATTAAAACGAAGTGACTGCGTACACGTCCAATATAAGGGCAAATTCACTTCGCTACCGCTTAGGTTATGTTGGGTTAGGTTACGTTACGTTATGTTTCGTTAGGTTAGGATAGGTTAGATTACGTTGGGTTAGGTTACGTTACGTTATGTTTCGTTAGGTTAGGATAGGTTAGATTACGTTAGGTTAGGTTAGAAGGTTTTCTGGCTCTCAATTTGTTTTAAAAATCACAGGAAAAGTAACGTACGGTACATAATTTGGAACGGACGTGAACAGTAGCGGCTCACGTCGGACGTGTACGTAGCCACTGCCATATTAAAATGGTATCCGGGTCTTATGAGTCTTATGAAAAAAATAAACAGAAAACGGCCAGATTATTAGAAAATAGGTTAAATAAAATCCATACAAATTTGAGAAATAATACCCCTGTTGAAGCAAACCTGTCCTAATAAAATTTAAAACTATAATTTTAAAAATGAATTCAAATAATTCACTGAATCATGATATTTTATCTAAAATTTTTTCTAGAGGCTTAATGTTTTGAAAATTTGTCAACATATGAACAAAATGAAATGTTGGTTTGGGCTTTAAATTGCATTCAATTCAATCCAATTTATTTTCATCACAAAAATTCATACAATGGCTGAAATTCAGCGGTGAATATATGACATGTCAAGTTGATTAAATAATTAGGCCTAAATAATTCTAAAATGTTTAAAAATAGTAATAATATCTGTACAATAAGCCTAACTAGAGTATGAGGTTAAATTATTGAATACTGTAAGGACATAGTTCTAGTAACTGAATAGAGAGTTCCCTCTCAAATACATTTACACTTGAGCCGGTGATAGTTTATTGTAAACCTTGCATTGATATTTGGATCTCTTGTGAAATAACGTTAATCAATGACTTAGGTTTTGAAAAAGAGCTTTATGTTGTGTATTATAACTATGGGCTTGTCTACAGACTAAATAAATTCATGTTGTTTTTAATAAATAGTGCAAGTCTAAAATATATAATGCAGGAAGGGTTAGACATTTGTATTTTTTAAAGCTGGGTTTGCAAGATTCTGTAGGGCAAATACCTGCTATAAATGTGACAGGAACCCCAAGCTATAGGTTTAAATTGTATATAGATCATATTTAAACACATTACAGTAGGCTACTGTGTATGCCATTACAAAACAAAGGAAAATCATGAACCTCGCATTGAAGTACTTAAAACAAAGAGGCAGACTGAGGAAAAGCTAAATTTTCCAAGAACGACAAAAAACAATGGAAGCACAAGAGGTGCGGCCGAGTGCCGGAGTGTTAGATAGGCAAAACGGAGGCATTGAGTTTCCCGGGGTATCGAGTGGTTGGGAGTCAACTTTGTGAGGCTCTACTGTAGATATTGTCATTGACTATACACCTGTAGTGTGTATATAGTCAATGATATTGTGTACAACTTATATTGAAACAGGCAGATGAAACTGGTGGTTTAGAACCAATAACAGGATGGAATTAAAGACGAGTTACAACACTTGGACTCGTACCGGTACTAGGCCTACAAAACCCAAGGTTTGTAGAGCATACAAAGTATCTATGAACCTTGTACCAAACCCAGTTGCACTGGGAGGATTCATGGAGAGCAAACAAATATTGTTTTGTTACATTCTGTGGGGGTCAGGTGCACTTTTATGCCTAAGGTACAACCGTTTAATATAATCACCTGACCTAAGAAAGTATGATTTGTTATTTAGATAAAATAAAGAAACTTTTAAGATACGGCGAAGCCCTGATAGAATTTTGACTCTAATTCCTACAGAATTTAAACAAACATTTTGATATGATAATATATCAATTTCTCTCTGGTATGCAATATGTTAGGGTTTTGTCACGATAACACCTTAGAATCTGATACGGCAGATTTACATTTTGATAAATGCATTCCAAAATTAGCATTTTAAATGCAGATTCACACCTATCCTGTATTTGCTATAATATTTAATAAGTGTTGTAAGATGTCTTTAATTAGATCCCTTGGTTATAACAACAAGAACCATGCTAATCAAAAAGTTGTTTAGTACTATTTTTAGCAAAAACCAAACAGTCTCGTAAAACAAAGGTTCTGAACAAAGAAACTGCCTTGATTATGTAAACATTGATAACAGAATATACATAACGATAAGTAGATTAACAAGTCCCTTTACATCATTTACACATCCATAAACTATTTGGTTCAGTACTCTTTACAATGCAACATTTCAATGCTACAACATTTACACTCCCACTAGATTAATATTTTTACAGTTTTTACGTATATTGTATTGCCATTAATAACTAACTATTAAGTTACATAACCATGCAAAACACAAATTGAAAACTTAGGCACGTTTATACCGAAGTTGCCAACAGAAAATTAATGTGGTTAAAAAATATGCCAATAAAATGTGGTTAAATTGAATGTCAACAAACTATTGTGATTAAAGAATGCTGGCTACTTTTGTTGATAACTCCGGTGTAAACACACCTCTAGGCAAAGGAAATCATCAGACCGAATTATCAGGGCCGTACTCAGCTCTCACGGGCCCCTGGGCAGACCTGGTGGTCCGTGCCCATGTTGTCGTCCGGATCCAAGTTCCCTCCCAACAGGCCCGGGCCCCCTGACGAACCCGGGCCCCCCCTGACGGACCCGGGCCCCGGGGCAGTTGTCCCCCCCCTGCCCCCCCTGAGTACGGCCCTGTGAATTATACTACTAAATGAAAAACCTTCATTGTAATATTCATCCCAAAACATGAATCAAGCTATAATATTGTAGTATTATTAATACACGCATAATATTTTGTAATCTATCTATATAAATAAATCACAATCCCTTTTTTTGACGTGACTCCATGACTCGAGAACGAGTGCACCAAATTGGACGATTCTTTTTTTGTTGTGTTCCTTAACCCATTGGCGTAGACATACGAGCAGGTCTCGTTCCTTACTTGTAATTTTATTAACGTGTGAATTGTAGTATAAAATTGGTGTTTTTAAATGGATTAATGGCATATTTTAATTAAAATATTGTTTTATTTCAGTTTATAGAGTCGCATTGGCACACACACAGTAGACATAAGTAAAAATTAGCAAAATCAGTGTTGACCATGTGCAAGTCTCAAAGAATTAACCGATCCCGTCAACTTCCAAGCAAGCCTGCCACCGTTTATTTTACTTGGGCCCTCCCACCAACGTTGCCACAGACCGGTTAACTCATTGAGAGTTGCACAACTGGTCAGTTTTGGTTGTGTGCGGGAATCGAACCCACGAACATCGTATCGCCACCTGGCCAAGGTGTTTCCACGACGTAGCCAACTCAGCTAACACGACCAAAGGCCTGGCGGCGATATTAAGGGTTTTCAGTCAGTCCGCGCCCCTAGCGGATAGAACCGTAGACGCCCGCAGTCATTAGTTATATATTTTGCTACTAGAGTGCAGCACCAATCAATTCCCGTTATAGGCTACTACAAATAGAATAAAATTACTACCTCAATGGGTTAATGCCAGGGGAAGGTTTGTATGAAAGAAAATTTTTAATCCACCCAACCATTATTTAGTAATTTGACTTTAAAAATTGTAAAAAATGCCTTTAAATTAACATTGGTGGAAAATGCTTTTATTAAACTGTGAGATACAAAAGAGATAATTTCCAATTACAAAGAAACTATCATGATTAAATAAAATACATTTCATGAAACATAACGTACTTAGTATATAGTGAAAGGTTTTCCCCAAATGAGAAAAAGGGTTTATATTTATAATTCGTGAACAAATAAATCATTAATATAAGAATTTGAGGGACAACGTTCTCCTGTAGACTTATCCCAAACCATTAACAATTTATCCCCTAGATGGCAGCACCTGATATTTGAAAATTTCCAATGCCATTTGGTTTGATCATATGTAATCAATACTAATATTTGAATGAGTTAAAAAACATGTGTTTATTTGTTTACATTTTGTCAAGGATTTAGAAATTGTACTTAGTTCAAAGATTTTTTAATAACCAAGGTAAAAAGTGTTATAATTTGAGCTGGAATCTTTTCATTTAACTGTGCTATAATGTGAACCAGAAGACTGATAATGTTGTATACCAAAAAGCATTACAATAAACGAGTTTTTTTTTTATATTTATTGTTATTTATTCCATTTCACATTTAATATTCACATTAAAGACAGGACAACGTCTGTCGGGTCATCTAGTATTATTAATACATTAGCCAGATTTTAACAAGATTGAGACCTAAGGATCTTAAGAGCTGACTTTTAAGCTAATTAATTAGATTTATTAATTAAAAGGGGGTGAGGTAGAGATTCTACAAACTTCTTTCAATTTTACATTTTCTTTTAGGGCTTCTCCCCACAGGCCTTCAAATCTTCAATGAAAAACTTCTGCTTATTGTGACTTGTGTACTGAATCGTATGTTTAAAAGCTGTTGACACATGAACACACATAAAAATATTGTTTATACTCTAATATGAGATAAATCTGTTTGTTTGTTTGTTTGCAAAATTTATCTCGAGATCCAACGGAAGGATTTTGCTGAAAGTTTGGGATTAGGGGCTTTTGGATCTAAAAAATCGATTGGTAAAAACCATTACCTCAGGAAAACTCGTATTTTTCTAAACAACTCATTTGAAAATTGAAAATTTTAACATCTGGCAAAAAAAGGCCCTTAGAGCCATTTTGGGCTTGCAGGATCATGAATCGTGTAGAGGAAAATTTTCAAATTTAAAGATTTTGACTTTACCGTGCATGTACATTCTTTGCAATTTAATACACATTAAAAACAATCCTGTTAATTTTCTCAGCCATTCTCATTTATATAATACTAGACACAAAAGTAACCTTGTTCCTCAAATTAGACTTTCAAAAGTACTATATAGTCACATTTACTTACAATACATTTTTGCAATAAATTGCCTGCTTCTGTTAGAGAACTGCCCTTAAGACCATTTAAAAGGAGAATCGAACATTTGTTAAAGCTGAGAGTTTTATTCAGTGGAAGAATTTCTTCAAAGTAACTTATCTGATCTGAATTTTAGTTAATTGATTCTACGTGATACACTTATAAACTTATTTGCTGTAAAATACTGTATAATATGTTTAATGTGTTGATGTACACGACTATGCCTATTGCAACAATTGTATTGCGTAATGGCTACAATAAATCTTATTGGATCTTATGGAGTTTAAAATCATAACAGCTGTTACTATAAATAACAAAAAAAAAACATTAAATCAGCTTCTATTAATTAAAATATTGTAAACAGCTGTTTATCATTATGGAAATAAAAAACCTACTTGAATGGCAACTCTCATAATGGAAATAAAAAAAACTAATTGAATGGCAACTCAAACTCTTTTTTTCGATAGGCGGGTGAGCAAAGCGAACAAGCTCATATTGAAAATGAAAGAGTTTTTGAAATAAAACAAATTCAATGCCGTTCTGCGGAATCAAACACTGAGCATGGCTCGGTCCCCCGGTACTTAATGAGTTGAATAATGAAGTAGATTTTAGAATTGCTTGTATGTAAACCTGTTTTGCTGTACTCCTGCAAATGGACCATATTTTATCAAGTAGGCCAGTAATCTGTGAGCCTAATAATATTGTTTATGATGAAGTCTATTGTTATTTGTATAAATGACTTAACTAATAAACTTGTCAATTGATAAAACATACCAGTAGAATATTACAGGAATTGCAGGAAATAAAATTACTACTGGAATGACACCCTAGTATGCTCAATAATAGGTATCGACGGGTCAATTTAGGAGCATGAGAAGTCAAATTTGTTGGGTTTGAACAGTAATGTTTGTAAGTGAAAAAATATTAAAAATAAAACTACCACTAAATAAAATATTCATAAACAATCCATGAGTAACGTTCTATAAAACAGCTGTATGATTAACAATAATGCAATACAATTAATTCTGGAAATATGAACCTTTCAGTGCTCTTGATGACTTGACATTTTTAAACCTACAATATTTAATTGTATAGCTTGCTCTGTAACGACCAACATCAATTTCTCTTTTATTAGTTTTGCACTTTATCAATGTCAGTGGAGCAAATGATGGTAGGCTAAATTTTATATTAATTAAACTAGATAAACAACAATAAAAGAATAGTGTTGTTATGTAATACTAGAAGTTGTCTATTATAATACTTAACATGCTAACTTTAAAATTCATAAATAGTACATAATCAAATGGAATTTGATGTATAAAATTTGAAGGTATTACCAGTACAAACCCATATAAAGTAACATTTCAAAATGTTTGTTATAATTATCAGAATAGGCCTATAAACATTCATAAAAATGTAAAAATGCCTTAGGGCTTCGTTTCGTTGGATTTTAAAATTGTTACCTAATGAAAAACAAATTATACTCATTCAGGGTTATTTGAGAGACCTTTATTAGTTGTAAACGGTTAATAGTTACACCACTAAATGCAGCAAAAGAAATGTTCTTGCTCTCCACAAATATTTCCGAAGCCTAGAAAAAAAAACCTTTTAGATCAAGTCTGTTTGTTTCTAAGTGTCATTCAATGTAGGACTATTGGTGACAACAGTAATATGTATATACTTTCTATAACAAATATTAGTATTCTTATGAAACCTCTCCTGAGAAAAATTAAAGTACCCTAACTTATCAAGTTAAAAACAGTTTTAAATTTTTTAATTTGATCAGCTGTGTGATTGATTTTATTATAAAACTGAAATCAGGTGTGAACAAGCAAATCTGTTGAAAACGTCTAGATATTTATTGTTTGATAAAATATCAAACAAAATATTCAGGCAAATTACAAAATTACTAAGATTGTTGATTCAACAGAATCAAGTGTTATTAATTAGTTTGCAAAATACAAATCAAATTGAAAACTTAAAACATTTCCTTCACACAAGTGGATACAATTCCCTGGATAGCAAGCAAGAGTGAGTCATTCAGTTATGCTGAAGGAGCTTATAACAACTGTTTATCAATTGGCCTTGTGCTGAGCACAGAACTGATAAGTCACAGGGGAACTGATAAGTCACAGGAACCGGGTGTGAGCTTGATAGGTCACACCCATGTAGGAAGCTCTGCCTTTATAATCCACAAAAACATCATTAATTTATTTTCCAAAAGTTAAAGTAAACGTTATAACTATTTTAAAGAAATATTTGTTGTACATCACAAATTGTGTAGGAACATGATGCCCTGACCATTGTGGTTGCGCCTGCATGGGGACAACATTTACTTTTAACGCCTAATAATGGCAATGGCACCATACACTGAAATGGTATGTTTGACTTTAATAATGAAGGTGTGCATTCTATGTTTTAATTCAATCACAGTTTACTTCCAGAAACTCAAGTGATTTGCAGATTATGTTCCCAACTGTTTTGTGAGCTACTATAGTTTTAGTTCTATTTAAATTATGCTACTAATGTTAAATCAATGTATTCTGACACCATTCAAATTGTACACGGTACTTCTTTTAATGAATAAAGATTAGATTGATTGATTGATTGATTGATTGAGGAACAGGAATTTTTTTATTTTCTCTGTCTGTACCATAGAATATGGAGAAACTGTTGTTCTCGCAACAATCTTTGAATTGAGTTGTCGGTGGAAATATTTGTTTAGGTGCTCCCTGATTCCAAAACAGTGGTTTTTGAGGTGATATCTGTCTGCCTGTATGGATGTGTATAGCCTAGAGACCACACCAATGGGCCGATTTTTATAAACAAATTTGGTATGTAGGCACTAATCCACAGAACCTCCACGTGTCTTTTTTGAATTTTTCTATTCTGAAGGGTTAATCATCCCCCCAAAAACCATTAAAAAACAAGAAAAATGAAAATTTCCCAAAAATGGCCAGTGAATTTGATTAAAACCGAGTAGTTTATACAGCCCATTCTTCAGGTCTTCATAAAAATTACACCACCCGCATCTGTGGGAAAAATCGGGTTCAGAAATTATAGGACTAAAGTTCCAAAATTCAGTTTTTTACATTTGTCATGAAACTGAAGGCCTAAATTTTAAATAAAATTTACTTATCACAAATAAAAATAGAAAGAAAGCTAAATTAGTATTTTTAATTATTATTTTAGGCTATGATTAATGGTTGTGAAGAAAATTTAAATTTCACTTATCAATAAAAATGTTGTAACAATAATTTAGAAACTGTTGAGTTAGAAGCTTGAAGTCCAGGATTTACCTAACCTAAAGAGTTGTTATTTTTGAAGCCAGTTCAAAAAAGTACAAAGGAGGAAGTTTTTAGTATGATCTGTTATGAAAGCTGTCAGATAAGGGACAAGAGGGATTTTTAGTGCCAGTTAAGGAATTTATAGTATCAACACATGCCCACACTGCAGTCAGCTGGGCCATCTAACTGATTTATCATATCATACAATACACTTCATGCTTTTGTGTAGAGCAGTTGGCTATTAATAAGTAAGGATACAACCGCAAACATCAAAATGCTGTGGAGAATATTTTAAGGTTGTAAAAAAGATAAATTGTTGGCAAAAACTAAGTATTTTTGTTTGTTTACAGTTTATTTTATTTACCAAAAACTTGTGACAAAACATTTGTTTAGTTTCCAAAAATTCTGTTTGGATTAGTGTTTCAAGCGGGAATTTTAGGAATAGCGGGGTTTGGATTAGAGGAACTTTCGTGTAGTTAGTTACCAATAAAAGTGTATTTGATGCATATCAATGAATAATTGTAATCAAAAACATACATAAGGCCAAGAAAAAACAAACAAGTATAATAATAATACTTTTAGGATTTAACAGTTTTCCATAGTTTTACAATGAATTAAAACTATATTTTGAAAACAAGATAAAAGTTACTCTAAAATTCCTAAATGTTTCAATCGTGATCATTCATGAAACTTTCTATTATTAATTTCTGTATAGTGCCAACTGGCAAAAAACACTGAGTCAGTAGTCCAAGCTGTGAAACTAACTTTCCCTCTGATCTTAAAACTAAAATAACAAGTAAAATCTAGTAAAAAATCCTTAAGTTACAAGCAAAATCAAAATCTCAATCCATTGGGTTTAAAAACTATAACGTGTCTGAATATTTTTACAATTAGCAAAGCTGGACACATTAAACTTGGATAGCTAAAATGATTTACTGCCACAATATGAAATCAAAGCCATTCAAAACTAAATTTTATTAAAACTTATAAATTAACGGGGATATAGCTACTATTAATACTGTAATTATCTAAAAAATAAATTCAAATCCATCGCTATTATGAGTTTAAAAAATATAGTTTAAATAAATTCATACAATTTAAAAAAATAAACAATTTTGATTTTGACTAAATCAGGGAATTGTTTTTAAATCCAAAATAGTATTAATATTATAATAAACTTTAATCAAAAAATTTTGTCGAACAGTTGTTTTTAGTGAAGCAGGTTGGAGTAATTGTTAGTAAAACCAACAGACAGACAAACAATAAAGTGAAATTTAAATCATAATAAAAGTTATCACTCCATTAAAGTTTTAAAATCCTAAATAGAAAAGTTATCTTTTGCGTTATTTGTGAAACCCTGAATATAACAAAGATTAAGTAAATAAATACCCCTGTCGCAGCAAACCTGCATACTCAACAAATTTCCAATGGATATATAAATGTCTTAATACTACATAAAGCCACTTACCAAGTTTCATAAAAATATACTCACAATTAAGCGATATACACAATTTTAATTATTCTCCATTAGAATAACATTAGGGCTGAGTAAGCAGGTTTGCTGCATCAACGAACACAATAAATGGGTTTTTATGCTAATATCAATATAACGCAACTAGGTGAAGTCATATACCAGTTTTATTCATTTATGTTCATAATTAAGGGAGACATAGCATTTAACTATTATCTATAACAATAACATGGGGCTGAGTACGCAGGTATGCTGCTACGGGAGCCTTTGGAAAAAAATAATTTTGTTTAGCAAATATCAATAGACCACAACCAGATGAAGCCATATACCAAGTTTCGTCAGTATACGTTCATAAATAAGCAAGATATAAAATTTTTCTTTTCCTCCATAAGAATAACATTAGACATCGTACTGTGTTTAGCACTTTTAATATCTCGGTACCCAATTGACGCAGAGAAATGATCAAAATACCAAATTGTGTGTTTTTTTTTAAGCTAAATCCAATGGTAAAAACTAAAATTTGATTTTTTCAAAAATTATATGTAACAAATTCAAAAAACCAATTTTTGGGGTATAAAACCCCCCCAAAATACCCCTTCGGATGGAGCGATCTGGCTGGTTTTCGAATATAAAATCATAAATGTTGCTTTACACGTTTATACCAAATTTCATCGAAATCGGATAATTTTTACAAGAGTTATCGTGCTCACGGATACATATATATATATATATATTATTTTTAAAAACATTATTAACAAGTACCCTTTTTTGAAAATTATTATTTGGACTGACTAGTTTCAACCATAATGGCCATCTTCAGAGTCACTGTTTTATATTAATTACAAACATATGTTAAAAATAAATAATGTATGATCACTAATTCTAAAATTGTGCATATATATAAAGGTAGAAATAAAATAAAATATTAATTTGTATATACTATGTGTAAAGTTACTTTCTCTGAGTTCTAATTTCATCAATTTTTTCAAAGATAGGGTGTTTTTGTCTAACTTGCATAGTATTTAAAATATGTTGTGGATCTTTCTTATTATTTAAGTATATATGCATCTCTTCTTTGACGTTAAGTTGTTCTTGCTTTTTTTTGTACTCCAAAACTGATAAGTTTTCTTCTATGTTTTTATATTTATGCCCTGTATTAATTATGTGTTCTGCATAATTGGATCTCATAGTTGTGTTATTTCTTGACTTTAGGGCTTGTAAATGTTCTTTAAATCAAACTCTAAAGTTTCGTCTTGTTTGGCCAATGTAATAGCTATCACATTCACTACATGTAATTCTATATATGCCAGATTTACTGTATTGATCTTCTTGAATATGTTCATTTTTTGTTACTATAGAGTTGATAAGGTTAAATGCATTATTTTTTGTTTTATAACTTATTTTCAAGTCTGAGTTTTTGAAAGTACGTCGTATCGCTTTTTCCATTTTTGAATTAAATGGAACGCACATATATTTGGTGTTATCATTTGTTGCTGTCATATTGTTTTAGCGAATTTCCCCTATAGGGAAGAAGCTATTACCGTAGGTCTCATGGTAAGACTTAAGCCCGAGACCATGATAACTTTTCATTTTGAGGTCCCCAGATGCCAAAAACACCATTCGTTCAAATTTATATATATATATATATATGTGTGTGTGTGTGTGTGTGTCCGTAAGCACGATAACTCTCATAAAAAAGGTCCGATCTTAATGAAATTTGGTACAAATGTGTAAAGTACCATTTATTTGAACGAGTTCGAAAACCAGATGAATCGCACCATCCGAAGGGGGGTTTTTGGGGGGTTTTGTACCCCAAAAATGTGTTTTTTGGGGTTTTCACATGTAATTTTAATTAAAATCAAATTTTAATTTATACCATTGAATTCAGCTTAAAAAAACAAACAATTTGGTATTTTGATCATTGCTCTACGTCAATTAGTTACAGAGATATTGAAAGTGCTAAACACAGTACGTTGTCTAATGTTATTCTTATGGAGAAAAAGAAAAATTGTATATCTTGCTTATTTATGAACATAAACTGACGAAATTTGGTATATGACATGATCTGGTTGTGGTTTATTGTTGTTTGCACACAAAAAATTGTTCGCCTATGGTTCCTGTAGCAGCAACCCTAGGTAGTTGGTCCCCATGTTATTCTTATGAAAAATACTTAAAATGTTATATATCACTTATTTATGAATGTATATGGATGAAACTTGGTATGTGACTTCACTAAGATGAATTCTATTGATATTTGCATAAAAACCCATTATTTTGTGTGCCTTGTTGCAGCAAACCTGCGTACTCATCCCCAATGTCATTCTTATGGAGAATAATTAATATTTTAAATATCGCTTGTTTGTGAATACATTTCTTATGAATCCTGTTAAGTGTTTTAATGTGTTATGTTATATATTCATTGGAAATTCGCTGAGTATGCAGGTTTGCTGCGACGGGGGTATTTTTTTGTTTTCTTATCTTCCAATTTATCATTCTTTCGATTGTCTTTTTCTTATACCCATTTTTCATAGCTAAATACTGTATTTCTTCTTTTTCCTTTTTGAAATTTGAGCTATTTATGGCAGTCTATGTACCAAAGAATGGAATACAGCCATTTTTTGGTGCCAGTCATGGTTAGAGTTCGATGGGATTATTATGTCAGTAATGGTTGGTTTTCTAAATATATTGAAAGAATGTTTGTTCTTATTGTTTGATATCTTAATGTCCAAGAAGTTTATGGTTTCTTCTTCTATTTCTTCTGTAAATTTTATGGACTTATGTATTGAGTTGATATAAGTTAATAAGGTTTTTGCTTCTTCTTTAGTGCCATCAAATAGACATATAACATCATCCATGTATCTATACCAATATATTATTTTGTCACGAAGAGGGTTTGAAACATTCATGATTTTTGATAATTCCGTGTTGTGCATAAAAATATCAGCAAGGAGTCCTGACAATGGAGAACCAATAGGTAAACCGTCTTCTTGTAAATAGAAAGAATTATTGTAACTAAAATAGCTCTGTTTTAATGTTACTTCTGTTAATTTCATAACGTCTTCTGTTTCATTTTTTGTGATAATATTACTATTGGTTAGATCTCTTCTTAGTATTGTTAATGTTTCTTCGTTGGGGATGTTTGAGTACATGTTATTCACGTCAAAAGATATAAGCAATGCATTTGGTGGGATGTGTATATTTTTTATTTTACTCACCAAATCGTATGTGATCTTGATATTATATTCAGTTTCCCATTAATGCTATTATTTATTTTGTTATTTAGATATTTTGATAGCTTATATGTTGGGGAATTCATAAAATTAACAACAGGACGAACTGGAATATCTTGTTGTGAG
The DNA here is from genome assembly GCA_963675035.1 of Allygus modestus. Taxonomy (NCBI): domain Eukaryota; kingdom Metazoa; phylum Arthropoda; class Insecta; order Hemiptera; family Cicadellidae; genus Allygus; species Allygus modestus. Next base: position 76,704,808 of record OY776112.1, on the reverse strand, counting down.
TTTTAGGTTGACCACGTAACTTAGGACTATTCAAATTAGTTGTTTTCAGTTGTTTCTTGATTTCTAGAGTCAAACTTCTGCATTTTGTTATAGCTTGGTTTATCATTTTTGCAAAATTGTCAGTAGGGTCTTTAGTTAAAATCTTAAAGTTGTTATTCTTGATGAATGATTCAACCTTGTTGTTGTATTCATCTTTACTTATTATAACTACTGCGTTGCTTTTATCAGCCTTAGTTAACATTGAATTATTCTCTTTTAACTTATTCGTAATAGAGTTCAAAATTGTTAGGTCTTTATTTGCTTTCTTAATTGTATCTTTCTTTATGAAAGTTAAGTTTATCTTATTTAATTCATGTGTAAATATATACCTTATTGGATCTTGGATGTTGGTCTTATTGCTACTTCCATGTTTATTAAATATTTTTCAATTACAACTGTCTTATGGTCTAGGTTAACGTTGTATTTTATTGATTTTCCCAGAAACAAAGTTCCTTCACTGGTAAAATTAATAGAAGTCAGATTTTTTAAATTTAATTTTATTTCTACCTTTATATATATATATATATATATATATATATATATATATATATATATATATATACAAAATTTTAGAATTAGTGATCATTTATTTTTAACATATGTTTGTAATTAATATAAAACAAAATTTGTTGAGGTAATGTGATTCTGGCCATTATGGTTGAAACTAGTCAGTCCAAATAGAAATGTTTCAAAAAAGGGTACTTGTTAATAATGTTTTTAAAAATAATATAGTAGCCCTAATATACAAGTCAAGCAATATATATATATATATATATATATATATATATATATATACATTTATATATTACATACACTGTATATATATATATATACAGTTTCGAACAAATGGTGTTTTTGGGGTCTGGGGACCTCAAAACGAAAAGTTATCATGGTCCCGGGCCTAGGTCTTACCATGCCGACTATGGTAATAGCTTCCCTATAGGGGAAATTTGCTAAAAGTAAGAAACAATTTTAAAACATTATCATCATAATGCATCCATCTGACAACAAAGAAGACTCATTATCAGTACTATATAAACAAAGCAGTGCTCCTCATTTAGCTTTCTCTCCCCTCCCCCTCTAACACCAGGTGAAAGCTGGACTTACTGCCTAGTTACAAAACAGAGCATCTCTGGCCTCATGATGTGCTTGTACAACAATTTGTCACTCGTAAAACTGTCTGAGTAAACAAAACACTTGCTATATTGTTTGTTAAAGAGTCTCTGTCACACATTTATAGCAATGAATAGTGTATTTCCGTTCTAATAATAAGCTGTATATTATTATAAAGCTTTTTTCACACAAATATTTAGATATTATTTAAAATAATTTAAGATTGTATCTACAGTTTGGTCCAACTTTAAATGAGTAGGCAACTAACAAAACAGAGTACAAACAATATTGCAAGTCAAAACCTTTCACTAATTGTGAGTTTAAACTACTGTAGGGAGGCCTATTTGATATTGGCTTTGAAAAGTGGGCATTAGAGAAAATACCCCCGTAGCAGCAAACCTGCATACTCAGCAAATTCCTAATGCATGTAAATTTATCTTAATACCACATAAAGCCACATACCAAGTTTCATCAATATACATTCATATATAAACGATTTATGACATTTTAATTATTCTCCATAAGAAAAACATGGCGGCTGAGTATGCAGGTTTGCTGAAGCAAGGAACACAAAAAATGGGGTTTTATACAAATATTAATATAACTCAATGAGGTAAAGCCACATACCAAATTGTATTAATTTATGTTCATAATTAAGGGAGATAACACGTTACTTATTCTCCATAAGAATAACATGGGGGCTGAGTACGCAGGTTTGCTGCTACGGGGACTATCGGCCAATAAATGATTTTTAGTACAAATATCAATAGACCACAACGATATGAAGCAATATACCAAGTTTCATCAGGAAAATTTGATAAATAAGCGAGATATACAATTTTTCTTATTCTCCATAAGAATAACATTGGACAACGTACTGTGTTTAGCACTTTCAATATCTCTGTAACCATTTGACGTAGAGCAATGATCAAAACACCAAATTGCACGTCTTTTTAAGCTGATTCTAATGGGAAAAAATAAAATTTGACTTTTTCAAAAATTATATATAAAAAACTCAAAAAACCCATTTTTGGGGTACAAAAACCCCCCAAAATACCCCTTCGGATAAGTCGATCTGTCTGGTTTTCAAAATTAAAGTCATAAATGCTGCTTTACACGTTTATACAAAATTTCGCTAAAATCGGATTATTTTTACGAGAGTTATCGTGCTCACGGACACATCGGATTATTTTTACGAGAGTTATCGTGCTTACGGACACATATATATATATATATAAAAATTTATATATACAGTTTCGAACGAATGGTGTTTTTGGGGTCCGGGGACCTCAAAAAGGAAAAGTTATCATGGTCCTGTGCCTAGGTCTTACCATGCCGACTACGGTAATAGCTTCTTCCCTATAGGGGAAATTCGCTAAAAACATTAATTTAAAATTTTAATTTTTAATTTATGTCAATTGCAATATCCGAAAATCATTTCAGTCCACTACCCTCACTGTTCCATCCATTAATTATATAAGAACTGTCCATGTACATTCCTTGGTCTCACCTTGATAAAATCTGTGACAAAACTTAAAAAATAGCAATTTTCAATGTTGATATCCCAATCAGAAAATTCGCAAACTATACGGGGATGACTTGGGGATGGACAGCTAGTAAACGAAAAGGGGTGAGGCAAAGCTACCCCCAGCACGATCCTTCCTTACTCGTGGCATTGGACTACGTGGTTTGACTTTAGCGAATTTCCCCTACAGGGAAGAAGCTATTACCGTACGTGGCATGGTAAGACCTAGGCTTGGGACCATGATAACTTTTTGTATTGAGGTCCCCAGATGCCAAAAACACTATTCGTTCAAATTATATATATATATATATATATATATAATATATATATATAATATATATATAATATATATATATTATATTATATTATTATATTATATAATATATAATATATTATATATATATATATATATATATATAAATTAGTTTTAAACATAATTTTATTAACATAGTGCCCTTTTTGGTTTTAACATAATATGTTTAATTAGACGACTAGTTTCAAACCTTTAGGTCATAGTCATGTCTTACATTATTTTTGTAACTTCACGTAGTGCAAATTGTTAAATAGTAAACAAATTAAGAATCATATGTTAAAATTAAACTTAGTAAATAGGGGATTTTCTTGAATATAATCCTATATACTAATAAGCTAAGGTTTTTTCTTCACAATCATAACTCGATAACAGCTAGACGGATTTTAACGTCTAGTTTGAGGTGTCAAATTTACGTAGATTTGCCAATAAGTCTCAGAATTTTAACATAGGGCATCCCTTAAACACAGTGAAGGGCTGAATATTCGGAACAGTGGCGCTATCCGACTGTGGAAATCTAAACTACTTATTGATTGAAAGTACGTTATCCGCATTATTCTCAGATGTTACCATCTGTTTTAATATCAGATGTTTTGCTATGTTTGTTTACAACTGAAGTAACCTTTCGTTGGGGACAAACTTGCTCGCATTCGAGCAACAGGACAACTAGTATTTTGTTATCGTCTTCAGGTATATGATATGAAATGATTTAATTTATCCTGAATTTAGCTGATTGAGATCTGAATTACAGTTAATAAAAGTAGTATCATCTGCATAGAGAAGACTATTGGCTTTAACAGAAATAGGGAGATCATTAATAATTATTATGAATAGTAAAGGTCCTAAAATAGATCCTTGAGGAACGCCCCAATTGACCTTAAGTTCCTCTGACCACTGACCATCAATATAAACTTTCTGGCTACGGTTACACAGATGATAGGACACAAAAAACTTGAGGGGAGAACCCTCAACGCCGTAGTGGGACAGCTTCATTAGAAGATTGCTGTGGTCTACACAGTCAAAGGCCTTGCTCAGGTCACACAAAGTGGCCTGAGCATAGGCCTTGTTTTCAAAAGCTGAGAGAACTTGACCCACCAAACCCTCCATAGCATCCACGGTTGAAAGTCCCCGCCTAAAACCAAACTGAGAAATACTGAGTAGTAAGTTATTACTTTCAAAATATTGGCTAATCTGATCATATACCACAATCTCTATTATTTTTGAAAGAGTAGGGATAATAGAAATTGGACGATAGCTCTCTGGGCTTGATTTGGGACCTCTTTTGTAGATGGGACAGACGCGAGAAATTTTCAGGGGATCAGGAAACATGCCCTCTTCTAGACATTTGTTAATGCAAATTGTGAGTGGTAGTGCAATAATTGGTAGAAGAGCCTTTAACATATTGTTGGACATAAAATAAATATCCCAACTCTCAGAAGAATTTAATCTCTTCCCAGCGTTAATGATATCCTCAGATGAAACTGTTTTCCAGCAGAATTGTGTATGACTTCCAGATGTGTTTTGTGAGAACTCATTAGATGTGTCAGCAGTGAAATCCATGGACTTTTTAATTTGATTCACCGAGTTGATGAAAAAATAATTAAAAGCACTCTGTGAGATTTCCGAGCTATGCGTTTTTGAGGTCGCCTTGGGATTATTTGATTTTATAATGTTCCAGGCAGCTTTACATTTATTTTGACTTTTGTCAATTAGCTGAGCATTGTATGACAGTTTGGCTTCTTTAATACTTTGTTTGTAATGAATTTTAAGAGTAGTAAACTGATTCTTTAAGTTAGCGTTATCTGAGTTCTTAGAGATACTATGTAAAAAATCAAGCCTATTTTTAATACTAGCTAAATCTTGATTATACCACTGATTTTTATTTTAGAGTTATTAGTTTTAGCACTCTTTACAATGATAAAATTATTTACATTATTTTCAATTAGAAAGAAAAGTTTTTGAAAAACCGTCAGTGCACTAAAAGACTGGATTGACTGGCAGAAGGAAACCCAATCATAAACCAGCAAATTATTAAGCAAATCATTGATTTTATTCTTTGGGAAAATTAATTTGCAGTAGTTGTTAGAGGCACTGGGGCTAGTACTGTCCATAGGTGTTATGTAGCTTTTATTGAGAATTTGAAATACAATACCATCGTGGTCTGAAAAATGAAACTGGACAACACGGCATAAGAATGAAAATCTATCACCATTATTGACAAAAACATTATCCAAGCAGTTGTCACCCCTTGTTGGCGTTCTGTTTTGGCAAACAAAATTATGCTGTCTTAAAATATTGATAAATTCCTTAACTGTTCTTTTTTCTGAAGTAATATCAAAACTGCCATTTAAATCTCCCCCAACAATAATTTGATAATCCGACCATCGAGACAAGAAAACCAAAAGGGCTTCAAGTGTTTCAAGAAAAATGAGTGGATCACCAGCCATGGAGTGATATACAGAAATAATAATATATTTGAGTTCATCAATAAACACAGCGGATGCCTCAAAATGAAACTCTTTAATAAAATAACTTATGTCACATTCTCGGGTTACAAGATCGTTGTGAACAAATATAAGAGTTCCCCCTCTAATATGTTCCTGCCTGCTAAACACACTTGCACACTTGTACCCTTCAGGGGAAGCAGCAACAGTATAGTACTCTATTGTTCATGATTCTATAAGCATTATTTTTCGTTCTATACCTAGCTGGTCTTAATATTTGAATCATAGAATGTTCTTCTTGTAGCTTTATTTATGATTGTATTGTAAGGAATATATATATATATTCTTTTTGGGTTTCTTCCGTTGACGTTTCTCTTCTTTCATTTTCATTTTTGATCTTCTTTCTTATCATTCTTTCAATTATACTCCGCTTGTAGCCATTATTTACTGCCAAGTGTTTTGTAAGATTTTTCTCTTTGTTGAAATTGTTATTCGACATAGGAACGTTGATTAATCAATAAGTCATTGAATGAAAAACTGCTAACTTATGTGAACATGATAACTCTCGTAAAAATGATGTGATTTTGAAAATTTTGTTTCAGGCTTTCTTCTTATATCTGTCTCGATGTGTTGTGTTTTTGTTGACAATATGACATGACATCTGAAATATGCAATGTCGAAGTCCTAGTCCAAAATGCCGCGCTATGTAATTGTTTGACCGCTGTCAGTTGTGTAAGAGTGTTTTAGTTATTTATTTAGCCGAATTTACGCAATAATGGATTGTAGTGACATTCAAGGTGCTCTTGAAGAAAGTAATAGTGACATTGACAATTTAGAGGGTAATATAGGCAGTGATATTGAGATGAACGACTTTCCTGATGTTGCGTCTAGGTGTCGTAGGCTAATTGGATTATTTATCTGGTAGGCTAGTGGTGAGTTATATATTTATATGTATATTCCTATGTATTCTATGTATAACATGTTATATATTTATATGTAGGGAATTGAATGTACTAAAACATGTTTATATTGATTTGGGGGTAAAACATTTGACAAAAAAGTTATATACTAAATACTGTGAAATCTTTTTTTTCCAAATACACAAAAATAGCAAAACATCCTTTTATTTATATTTATTTATGACTTTTTTGGATTCCTTACATCATTAGCTTTACAAATATGTATATATCATTATTAGTATATACATATATTACATGACTTATTTACAACACAAACTAACACCGTACAGTTTACATATATTTCGGGTTTCCGTTTATTATTATATTACGCCCCTAAAACTTACAAAACAAATTATTTCCACAACATGTTATATATTTCTATGTAGGGAATTAGATTGTTTACAAAATGTATATAATGAATTTTCCATAAAAAATCTGCAGACAAATTTCACCGAGGCTACTTTTGAAATTTCAAAAATGAAATTCTAATTATTTTGCTTCTTTTCACTTTACCGAAACAATTACCCTACTAGATATTTATTATTTTAGTATTTCTAGATTCCCCTATTCTTTCCGATCAAAATGAATATAAGGTTGGCTAGGTTTACTTCTACGGTTGAATTTATACAAATTTTCAAAAAAAGGTCTGCGAAATCAATAAATTTAGCCTGCCACTCCACACTTTAGCATTGGGCCACTTCTAGGGTTAAAAATTTGTACATATAATTTTTGAAATAGTCAAATTTTAGTTTTTACCATTGGATTCAGCTTTAAAAAACAAACAATTTGGTATTTTTATCATTTCTCTACGCCAATTGGTTACCGAGATATTGAAAGTGCTAAACACAGTACGTTGTCTAATGTTATCCTTATGGCGGAAAATACAAATTTGATATCTCGCTTATTTATGAATGTATACTGACGAAACTTGGTATATAGCTTTATCTGGTTGTGGTCTATTGATATTTGTAAAAAAAAACTTTTTGCCAAAGGCTTCCATAGCAGCAAACCTGCGTACTCAGCCCCATGTAATTCTTATGGATAATAATGAAATGCTATGTCTCCCTTAATTATGAACTTAACTGAATAAAAACTGGTCTATGACTTCACCTAGTTGAGTTATATTGATATTAGCATAATACCCCCGTAGCAGCAAACCTGCGTACTCAGCGAATTTCCAATGCATATATATGTCTCTTAATAGCACATAAAGCCACATATCAAGTTTCATCAATATACATTCATAAATAAACGATTTATGACATTTTAATTATTCTCCATAAGAATAACATAGCGGCTGAGTGTGCAGGTTTGCTGAAGCTAGGAACACAAAAAACGGGGTTTTATACAAATATCAATATAACTCATGTAGGTAAAGCCACATACCAAATTTAATTAATTTATTTTCATAATGAAGGGAGATAACACGTTACTTATTCTCCATAAGAATAACATGGGGCTGAGTACGCAGGTTTGCTGCTACGGGAGCCTTTGGTAAAAATAGTTTTTTTGAGCAAATATCAATGGTCCACAACCAGATGAAGCCGTATACCAAGTTTCGTCAGTATACGTTGACAAATAAGCGAGATATAAAATTTTTATTTTCCTCCATAAGAATAACATTAGACAACGTACTGTGTTTAGCACTTTCAATATCTCGGTAACCAATTGACGTAGAGAAATGATCAAAATACCAAATTGTGTGTTTTTTTAAGCTGAATCCAATGGGGAAAACTAAAATTTGACTATTTCAAAAATTGTATGTAAAAAATTCGAAAAACCCATTTTTGGGGTACAAAACCCCCCCAAAATACCCTTTCGGATAAAGCGATCTGGCTGGTTTTCGAACTTAAAGTCATAAATGTTGCTTTACACGTTTATACCAAATTTCATCAAAATCGGATAATTTTTACGAGAGTTATCGTGCTCACGGACACATATATATATATATATATATATATATATATATATAGATATATATATATATATACCCCCGTAGCAGCAAACCTGCGTACTCAGCGAATTTCCAATGCATATATATGTATATTAATACCACATAAAGCCACATACCAAGTTTCATCAATATACATTCATAAATAAACGATTTATGACATTTTAATTATTCTCCATAAGAATAACATGGCAGCTGAGTATGCAGGTTTGCTGAAGCAAGGAACACAAAAAATGGGGTTTTATACAAATATCAATACAACTCATCTAGGTAAAGCGACATACCAAATTTCATTAATTTATTTTCATAATGAAGGCAGATAACACGTTACTTATTCTCCATAAGAATAACATGGGGCTGAGTACGCAGGTTTGCTGCTACGGGAGCCTTGGGTAAAAAATTGTCTTTTTGAGCAAATATCAATGGTCCACAACCAGATGAAGCCGTATACCAAGTTTCGTCAGTATACGTTGATAAATAGGCGAGATATAAAATTTTTCTTTTCCTCCATAAGAATAACATTGGACAACGTACTGTGTTTAGCACTTTCAATATCTCGGTAACCAATTGACGTAGAGAAATGATCAAAATACCAAATTGTGTGTTTTTTTAAGCTGAATCCAATGGTGAAAACTAAAATTTGAATATTTCAAAAATTATATGTGAAAAATTCGAAAAACCCATTTTTGGGGTACAAAACCCCCCCAAAATACCCCTTCGGGTAGAGCGATCTGGCTGGTTTTCGAACTTAAAGTCATAAATGTTGCTTTACACGTTTATACCAAATTTCATCAAAATCGGATCATTTTTACGAGAGTTATCGTGCTCACGGACACATATATATATATATATATACAGTATCGAACGAATGGTGTTTTTGGGGTCTGGGGACCTCAAAACGAAAAGTTATCATGGTCCCGGGCCTAGGTCTTACCATGCCGACTACGGTAATAGCTTCTTCCCTATAGGGGAAATTCGCTAATATATATACAGTTTCGAACGAATGGTGTTTTTGGGGTCTGGGGACCTCAAAACGAAAAGTTATCATGGTCCCGGGCCTAGGTCTTACCATGCCGACTACGGTAATAGCTTCTTCCCTATAGGGGAAATTCGCTAAAAACCCATTTTTTGTGTTCGTTGATGCAGCAAACCTGCTTACTCAGCCCTAATGTTATTCTAATGGAGAATAATTAAAATTGTGTATATCGCTTAATTGTGAGTATATTTTTAAGAAACTTGGTAAGTGGCTTTATGTAGTATTAAGACATTTATATCTCCATTTTAAATTAGTTGAGTATGCAGGGTTGTTGCGACGGGGGTATTTTATTTTTATTCAGTATCGGTAACATTATATAATTGTTACAATGTGTGTTTTAGTCTAGTTAATGCAGCCAAACCTCTTATGGTGGTTGTACTATTGTTATGTAGGCTATTACATTGTCATTGTAACAAATAAATACAAAGTTTTAACAACTTATTAAAACAGATTCAATTAAGGGCCATGTTATTAAAAACTCTTTGTAGTCCTGTCATGAGCTTACAATGTGGGGCTAATGACTTTTCCAAAGGAAATCTGATGATTAGGAATAGACGTTGAGGCTTAATGACCTCTTAGCCCATGACTGATACCACAACGTATCACTCACACGGAAGAGAAACAAGGTCAAATTAAAATAACAATCATTAACGAAATAATACTCAAACCAAGGACTTATTTTATCTGAATAATGATTAATATTTGTATTGTTTACTATCAATAAACAAAAATAACATAATGCAAAGAAACAATATAAGCCTCAAATATGTTCTACATAAAATGTATAGAGTCAAGAAGGGTAAAGCGTATGCGCCAAAACAGCTAGTTGCACTTTAACTCAAGATTAAATTCTTTCTATGGCAGATATCTCAATTAAGTTTTGCAGGCATACTCTTTGGAATGTTTTTAATGTGTATAATTTTTAACAAATCTTCATTGACAAAAAACTATTTTAGTGAATTTCCTCTATAGGGAAGAAACTACCATAGGTCTCATGGTAAGACTTAAGCCCGAGACCATGATAACTTTTTGTTTTGAAGTCCCCAGATGACAAAAACACTATTCATTCAAATTTATATATATATATACACATATATAATATGTATATATATATATATATATACACACATAAATATATATATATATATATGTGTGTGTGTGTGTGTGTGTGTGTGTGTGTGTGTCCGTGAATGCGATAACTTGAGTAGAAAACGTCCGATTTCGATGAAATTTGGCTCAATGTGTAAAGTGAAATTTATGACTAGTTCGAAAACCAGAAAAATCGGACATGGAAAGGGGGTTTTAAATTTTCCAAAAATCAGTTTTTGCATTTTTTTACCCTACAAATTTTAAAACACTTAATTTTGGTTTGGACCATGTTATAGAGCTTAAAAAAACAAATAATATAGTGTTTTGAATTATTAACCTAGGTTAAGTTGTTGCTGAGAAAATCAAAAAAAACCTGCTCATAAAATCTTCCATGCTAACCTTAAGGGAAAAAGGTTTTTGCCTTTTCCTCAGTTAATGTTAATGTAAACTATACATTTGCTTTTACCAATCAACTCAGCTCCACAGAACAATCATTTTGGTATTTAAATTCTACGTCCCATATTTTTTCTCTTTTTTGCGGCAAACCTGCGTACCCAGCCCTAATGTTATTCTTATGGAGAATAAATCAAATGCAATAGATCACTTATTATTGATGTATTTTTATGAAACTTGGTAAGTGGCTTTATGTGGTAGTGAGAATCATATGCATGCGTTGGAAATTTGCTGAGTACGCAGGTTTGCTGCGACGGGGGTATTTAAATATTTTATAACCTGATGTCCTGTATGTCCACTTGCCCCTGATCGGGCCGATAAGAAAGAAAAACTTAGCAGATGTAAAATGACACTCCTGTGTGACATCCATGGCCGACACCTGTCTGAATTGATTTGCAGCAAGTGTCCATCTAACTTTGAAGTCTTGGGTATAGTGAAACCTAACGGGAAGGTAAACCCAGTTGCGAGTTATGTTCATTCTATCTTGGCCAATATGACTAATAATGACATTGTTGTTAGCTGGTACAAACGATGTTAGCTCTGGATCCTGTATTAACCAAATTGTTTCACAGATCGAGGGTATACTGAACAAATCCCAATCAAAACAAGGTTAATAGTTATTGGACTGCCTCTTAGGCGAGATCAGCCCCATTTAAATTCATTAATTTCTAATATCAACGATCAGATTCAGAAAGCAGTCACTCAATTTAGTAATGCTACATTCTTACCTCTTAGTTCAATTTCTAAACCTTGCTTTTACACAAGGTTTGGACTCCATTTCAATATTTTTGGAAAGAAACACATGGTTAAATTGCTTTTGGACCCGATTTGGCCCCAAACATCCACTGAGCCCATCCAAAGAATTCCCGTTCAAATAACATGCAGACCTGAATTGACATCAGTTAGCAATTTCAACTACACACCTGACCACTATACTAGAAGTACACTCAAATATTCGCGTAATGGGATGACCGAACTCAGAAATGGTAGATGAAAGTTACTGCTGTTAACGCAAGTTCTAATCTAAATTTCATCACAAATTATTAAATAAATAATGTTGACCCTGGGAACTCTGTAGGAAAATATCTACTATTATTTTGGTTAATTTTAGGTCTTGGTTAGTACATCGTTCTTAAATATGTTAAATTATATTATATTAGAGGTGAAAATTCTTAAAAAAAATAACACAGTAAGATGCCTATGCAGGTTTACTATGACGGGGTATTTAAATATCATAAACTGACTAAAGAACACAGCTGGCAGAAGTAAATACAAAATAAATGGCTGCTGCATTCTAGCAGATAAACTATTAACTTACTCACATAACTCACATTATAGGAGAACGTTATCTTAATTTGTAAAAACTGGTATTAGTTTTTTAATCTAAAATTTTAAAAAACCTTTGACAAATTGAATTAACTCATGTTAAACGGGGAGTACTTTAATTATTTAATCATAAAAAATATAAATAGGATAATTTGTTAGTAGTCGTTTGTCATTACGAAACAATATTTTATTAGCATCTCACACTTTACTAAAGTTAAATTTTGTCCAATACTTTACCTTATGAAAATTTAACAACTTTTAAAAGTTAATTATTAAAAAATCGGTTAAACGAATATGATCCATTTTTAAACTGGAAGCGTAAAGTATGGAAAACACTTATGACAAATTTGAAAGCGATCCGTGCAGCCGTTTTCACGTTACTGCATTTCGAACACACAGCCGCACACTTACGGACAATGAATCATTGTCTCTGCTAATACATAGATTCCTTCACTTCGTACTGTCATCAATTAACAAAAATTCATCGCAATCTTTTGAAAAAATTACCTCCATTACTCTCACAAACAGCAATATTTTTTAGATCTGAACCACGCGATATGTCCATGTGCATAGCCAAAATAACACACGGACACCAAAACAAATAATGATTCAAGATCTTTATTAGTCCTTAAACACAATACAATAGTGCCATAGCCATTGTCAAGATTTAATTAACTTACATGCTCACTACATGCTAGACATTCTTAAACAAACTTCTTAGCTAAATCAAATCATTTTATTGTCATACAAATCACAGATCATTGACAAAGTCACATCACAGCTCCATTGACAGCCAGGTCCAATATCAGGTAAAAATTACAATATATTTTTAGAAAGCTTATCTATTATATAATTTGGTCATTACACTAAAACTACTATAATAATAACATTTCCAAGTGGTAAGATGAATTGGTAATACAAAAATTGTATACTATATTGGTTTGTATGAGTATAGTACAGTAATAGGAAAATCAAAACACTACAGACCTGATAAGGAAAAATTCATCCAGTGAATAAAAGGGGTTATCCAATAGCCATTGATAATACTTATTAAGAAACATTATATTGTTATACCTTTGCACCAGATGTACCAAGTGATTGTAGACCCTCAGTGCAATCACAGAATGACTATTATGAGTCTTGCTTAGTCTATTAAAATTTATACTTGCGGAGTTATTATTTCTGGTATTGTGGGAGTGGTTTTTACTGCTAGGGATTATTAAGTGTGGATTTTGAAAAATATACTTTATAAGATCATACAGATACAGATTTATTATTGTTTGGATTTTTAAACTAATAAAAAGACGTTTGCAGTGTTCTAGTGGTTGTGAATTATTAATTACTCTTATGGATTTTTTTGGAGGGTTAGAATATTGCTTTTTTTAAACTTATACAACACCCTCTAAAGGATAAATAACAAAGTAATTAGCATGTACAAATAAATAATAAATAAATAAAAATCTCAAGTTATCCATATAAACTGCTTAACTAAACATAGATAACAACTTCTAAGGGCTAAATAACAAAGTAATTTACATTTATGAACAGGTTAAAATTTCAAGTTAGCCATACTATGTGAAAAATAATCATTGACTGAATAAAATGATTCTAATTTAAGCCAGTCACTTAACACCATCTTGAAATTTTTCATGTTTACCGCCCATGCATCATGCATCATGAGGCAATTTATTAACACATTCAGTGCGGCGGGTCCGCCGGCAGACCCCAGATGCCGCCGCGATAGTGCTAGGGGGCCGCCAGCAGGGCCCCGCGCCATGTCATGTTTATGGATTCAGTGTGGTTTAGCAGTTAGCAGAAGAACCTTGATACGATACCGCATTGGCTCTAGGGTGTGTGTGCATACTCCAGTTCCATTGGTTCTCGTTTTGGCGGTGCGGCCGGTCCGCCACAGTCGCCACCAGGATGCGTTGGTGCGCCGGCGGAACGCGAACCATTATATATTATATTTTGTATATGCGGAGTGTATATATTTTGTTTTGGGCATATATTTAGTAGTTTACGTGCTGGTACTGTGTGAAAATGGATCCGGTCGCGTCTCGCACCTCGGCGCGCGGCCGTGACGTTTGTTCTCACCTCGGCGCGCGGCCGTGCCGTTCGTTCGCGTCTCGGCGGGTGGGGTGCGGTATGTATATGTATATGTATATGCGGAGTGTATATATTTTGTTTTGGCCATATATTTAGTAGTTTACGTGACGGTACTGTGTGAAAATGGATGCGGTCGCGTCTCGCACCTCGGCGGGTGGGGTGCGTTATGTATATGTATATGCGGAGTGTATATATTTTGTTTTGGCCATATATTTAGTAGTTTACGTACCGGTACTGTGTGAAAATGGATCCGGTCGCGTTTCGCGCCTCGGCGGGTGGGGTGCGGTATGTATTATGTAAAATTACATGTAAATTTCGGTGTCAAGTGCGGAGGGTCTGCCGGTGACCTCTGAATTTTTTTGCCAAAAAAACATCGATCGGAGTCTGCAATTTCGATTTTGACACCTATTCCCGACTTTTCAACATGAAAGGTAAAATTTTATGAAAAAAAAATTGTTTAGCACATAGGTAAATTATTAAATTTATTTGCCGCAGCGAATGTGTTAAATAATTTTATTCTCATACATAAATGACTAGTGATACTCTTTTGTAATCTAACTTGTAACAAGTCTAGTGAATGTCCTATCCTTGTATCATAACTATGTATATCCTGCCTAAGTGTGTAGCTTACTAAATTTTCTTTAACATTCAACAGACAGCGAATTAAACAGCTGTCTGTTGAATGTTAAAGAAAATTTAGTAAGCTACACACTGAGGCAGGATATACATAGCTATGATACAAGGATAGGACATTCACTAGACTTGTTACAAGTTAGATTACAAAAGAGTATCACTAGTCATTTATGTATGAGAATAAAATTATTTAATAAATTGCCTCATGATGGATGATGAATGGGCGGGTAAACATGAAAAATTTCAAGATGGTGTTAAGTGACTGGCTTAAATTAGAATCATTTTATTCAGTCAATGATTATTTGGTACTTTGGTATTATACGGATGCCACTATTTTTGGAGGTTAAATTTTTACCGGATACAAAGGATAACTACATAAATCGAAAAAAACGTACTTTTATTGACTTACTGTACAAATTTTACATCATTCTGATGAGCGGTCTTTGTGTTGTGCCTCCCAAAAGGCAGCGATGTCCGCTAGGATCGTGTTGAATGCGTCGCCGCCGCTAGCAGCCACACCCGATCGCCACATGTACTCCGCCAAACATACAGCGCGCTGCGGCAGTTATGTTAGGATGGGTTATCATAAAAATACATACGGTTTCCTCTTCATTTCGAGGTAATCCCACACCAAAAGAACGTCACTCATTATAAAAACAAATGTAACGTAGTGCACGGCAATAAATCACTCATGACACTGACCCAGATACAGGCGGTGACAGGTGATGCGCGCGCTCCAGTCAACGACCTGACCTTGGCCTATTTGGAGGGGGTTTGGCGGCCGGAAGTATGACTCATCAGGTATCATTCGATTCGTAATGAAACAAGAAAAGTCCTACAATCATTTTTATGATAACCCATCCTAACATAACTGCCGCAGCGCGCTGTATAAGGGTGGCATCCGTATAATACCAAAGTACCGATTATTTTTCACGTAGTATGGCTAACTTGAGATTTTAACCTGTTCATAAATGTAAATTACTTTGTTATTTAGCCCTTAGAAGTTGTTATCTATGTTTACTTAAGCAGTTTATATGGATAACTTGAGATTTTTATTTATTTATTATTTATTTGTACATGCTAATTACTTTGTTATTTATCCTTTAGAGGGTGTTGTATAAGTTTAAAAAAAGCAATATTCTAACCCTCCAAAAAAATCCATGAGAGTAATTAATAATTCACAACCACTAGAACACTGCAAACGTCTTTTTATTAGTTTAAAAATCCAAACAATAATAAATCTGTATCTGTATGATCTTATAAAGTATATTTTTCAAAATCCACACTTAATAATCCCTAGCAGTAAAAACCACTCCCACAATACCAGAAATAATAACTCCGCAAGTATAAATTTTAATAGACTAAACAAGACTCTTAATAGTCATTCTGTGATTGCACTGAGGGTCTACAATCACTTGGTACATCTGGTGCAAAGGTATAACAATATAATGTTTCTTAATAAGTATTATCAATGGCTATTGGATAACCCCTTTTATTCACTGGATGAATTTTTCCTTATCAGGTCTGTAGTGTTTTGATTTTCCTATTACTGTACAATACTCATACAAACCAATATAGTATACAATTTTTGTATTACCAATTCATCTTACCACTTGGAAATGTTATTATTATAGTAGTTTTAGTGTAATGACCAAATTATATAATAGATAAGCTTTCTAAAAATATATTGTAATTTTTACCTGATATTGGACCTGGCTGTCAATGGAGCTGTGATGTGACTTTGTCAATGATCTGTGATTTGTATGACAATAAAATGATTTGATTTGATTTGATTTAGCTAAGAAGTTTGTTTAAGAATGTCTAGCATGTAGTGAGCATGTAAGTTAATTAAATCTTGACAATGGCTATGGCACTATTGTATTGTGTTTAAGGACTAATTAAGATCTTGAATCTTGAATCATTATTTGTTTTGGTGTCCGTGTGTTATTTTGGCTATGCACATGGACATATCACGTGGTTCAGATCTAAAAAATATTGCTGTTTGTGAGAGTAATGGAGGTAATTTTTTCAAAAGATTGCGATGAATTTTTGTTAATTGATGACGGTACGAAGTGAAGGAATCTATGTATTAGCAGAGACAATGATTCATTGTCCGTCAGTGTGCGGCTGTGTGTTCGAAATGCAGTAACGTGAAAACGGCTGCACGGATCGCTTTCAAATTTGTCATAAGTGTTTTCCATACTTTACGCTTCCAGTTTAAAAATGGATCATATTCGTTTAACCGATTTTTTAATAATTAACTTTTAAAAGTTGTTAAATTTTCATAAGGTAAAGTATTGGACAAAATTTAACTTTAGTAAAGTGTGAGATGCTAATAAAATATTGTTTCGTAATGACAAACGACTACTAACAAATTATCCTATTTATATTTTTTATGATTAAATAATTAAAGTACTCCCCGTTTAACATGAGTTAATTCAATTTGTCAAAGGTTTTTTAAAATTTTAGATTAAAAAACTAATACCAGTTTTTACAAATTAAGATAATGTTCTCCTATAATGTGAGTTATGTGAGTAAGTTAATAGTTTATCTGCTAGAATGCAGCAGCCATTTATTTTGTATTTACTTCTGCCAGCTGTGTTCTTTAGTCAGTTTATGATATTTAAATACCCCGTCATAGTAAACCTGCATAGGCATCTTACTGTGTTATTTTTTTAAAGAATTTTCACCTCTAATATAATATAATTTAACATATTTAAGAACGATGTACTAACCAAGACCTAAAATTAACCAAAATAA
This sequence comes from Allygus modestus, assembly GCA_963675035.1. Classification (NCBI taxonomy): domain Eukaryota; kingdom Metazoa; phylum Arthropoda; class Insecta; order Hemiptera; family Cicadellidae; genus Allygus; species Allygus modestus. Next base: position 76,687,064 of record OY776112.1, on the reverse strand, counting down.
AAGTAGATATTTTCCTACAGAGTTCCCAGGGTCAACATTATTTATTTAATAATTTGTGATGAAATTTAGATTAGAACTTGCGTTAACAGCAGTAACTTTCATCTACCATTTCTGAGTTCGGTCATCCCATTACGCGAATATTTGAGTGTACTTCTAGTATAGTGGTCAGGTGTGTAGTTGAAATTGCTAACTGATGTCAATTCAGGTCTGCATGTTATTTGAACGGGAATTCTTTGGATGGGCTCAGTGGAAGTTTGGGGCCAAATCGGGTCCAAAAGCAATTTAACCATGTGTTTCTTTCCAAACATATTGAAATGGAGTCCAAACCTTGTGTAAAAGCAAGGTTTAGAAATTGAACCATTGATTATACATCCTACGGAATAGATAAACCTAGCTTACGGGCCGAGCGTGCCTCGGGATTGTCTGTGCTGCTTGAGTTTGATGTGAGATGCCGCCAGAGCGCTACTAGCAGTGTTTCGACTTAGGGAATTTTTATCCCATATATGGGATATTTCACTGCTTGTGGGATAAAGTGGGATTTTTTTTCTGGAAATCGGCATTACGTCTGCTAGTTTGCTTACGAACACAGTACCTTGGCACAAACGGGCATTCCCATTTTGTTAAATATCGTTGAGCCTTGTCCGCACCTATTATTATTATTTTATAAACATCACAGAACGCACAATGAATCACATCAATGTCGCTGGCCTGGCCATGTTGGAATTAACAAGTAAAATATTTGCCATTTATATTACCTATGTTGTACCGTGCTATTTAGTACTACCATTGATTTTGAATACCAGACTAGATGAACCGAGCTTATGCACGATCTGTAACCCGAAAAATATACCATGAAACTAGTGCTACACCATCTCAATAAAAGGCTCTGGCAACGAATGTTTCAATTTGTGGGATTTGCTAAACGTATACTAAAACCTAATACCACATACATAAAAAATATTGTTGACCTTGGCAATAGGCGGTAAGGGGATACACGCCACAGGTTGAGCCTAGAAGCCTACAGATCCCAGACTCCCTTACTTTGAAGTACTTTGACCCCCCCCCCCCTTACTCAATTCCACCACTTCAATTCCACTTGGGCATGAGCGTGAGCGTGTCCTAGTTGGTTGTGCGATGCGATGCCATGAATATGTAGAATGGAGAACACATCGCGTCGTCACCGTTATAATTTGTTGTTTTGAATAGTTTGGACACCGTTTTCGTTGTCGGCAGGAGTGAAATCGGTCATATCACCGACAGAATTATTGTCGTCGCCTAGCTAGAACGGAGCCTTAGAAGCAGCAGAACGAAGTAGTAGTATGTGCGTTGTTTCTTACTCTAAGAAAACCTTTATGAAGGTAACCCCTTCTCCACCCCTTACACTACTCGTTTCGCGTTGTTGGTTATTTGACTAGTCTAGCTGGACATAATTTGTATATAGAGATAAAATTCTAACTACTCTTTTATGTTATTGATAGCTTCTGTTAAAATCGATCATAATATAGATGTTTAAAGAGATAACATGGTATTTTAAAGAGTAGAACATGTTTAAATAATTTAATTCTAGCACGAAAAATAGGTAAATATAAACATGTATACAATTAAAAGAGAGCAGCTAGTAAAAGTAAATAGAAAAATATTTGATTCTGCAATCTAGTGCAATCTGTGATCTCAGATTAAAAGCGGGATGAAAAGGGATTTTTTAATGTGATTCAAAGGGATAAAACGGGATTCTTTTTATATGAAAAATGGGTTTGTTATTTTTGTTTCATACGCAGCTGATGTAGTTGTCTGATTAGTGGACCAGCTGGTTCATTTTCCTGGCTTCAAAAGTTAACTAGTCTTGGGATATCTATTCTGTATTCAAAATCAATGATTGAACTAAGAGGTAAGAATGTAATATTTAACTAGTTTCTTCATAGTTCGGCAGTGGTGTGGTTTGTAAGCTTGACAGGTCATTTTACAAAAATTCCATATTATTATTTATTTACATTGGTAAAATAATTAATAAATGTAATCAATAAAATATCTTCAAATGTTATACACTGATAAAAACAAGGGTAGTAAGGGTAGTTATTTACTTAGGCGTTTTTATGTAAAACATCATAAATACCCAAAATACCCGGGTATTTATGAATTTTGGGTATTTACCTCGAGTTTTAAATAGTACCCGGGTATTTTGCATCACTAGTTGTAACTAAAAGAAAAAAAATATATTTTACAGAGGCTTAAAAGTTAACTTTGAGTTATAATAGCTAAAAAATAAACCATAGGCCCCTCACATTATATTTATATTTTCAGCTTCACCATTTAGGCCTAGCTATATATATGCACACAAAAATTCATGCATTTATCTCAAAAAACAAGCGAGTAAAAGGGAAACAAATTAAAATTGTATTAGGCTCATTTACAAGCAGTCCTCCAAATTTTAGCTTTTTTGTAACACAACAAATAAATATAAACTAGTGGTCCTGTTGCTCGAATCTGAGCAACCTTTTACCCAAGGAAAGAGTTCGTCAGTTAAAGTTCGTCGGCCTCCTCCTCTTGGCCGTCCTGGTCGACGTCTTATAGTCTCCATTATGTCGAACGTTTTTTTGGTTATGTTTTGATTTTGTGCAAATAAAAACTGGTGTTTTGTTGCCAGCTGTACGTTCAATAACCATTTTTCAGGGTCAGATTTTATTTGTTTAACCACTTCCTTAAATTATCAGCTGATTTCTCGATCGTTGGTTTGTAACTGCATATTATGTCTATGGGGAAAATCGCGACTTTGACCCCATATTTTCCCATGTCCAGGGTGACTTTTATAATTTTTTTTAATTGATGGCAAAACTACATGCTAAGACCTTTCTAACGACACCTTGGACATGGTGATCGGTAGTACCACCGCTCCAAAACAATTATGACAAAAATATGCCTAGCGTATTAAAAATATAGATTTGTTTGTCCAGAAAATCTACTGAAACTTTGTTTTACCACTCTAACTATAACATAAAATATCATAAAACTTTCAAAAGTAAACAAATATAAAAAGACTACGGTAATAGCTTCTTCCCTATAGGGGAAATTCGCTAATAACTATGCTTTAGGCTTAGCCCAGTTTAGGCAGGTTAACGTCAAGTCGGCGATTTTACAGTCCTACTTCAGAAGAAATAAATATCATTGTAATTCATTTTAGACTAAATATAAACTGAATACAGCATATAAAAATAACCTACAACTTGAAATAACAACAAAATGTGTCAGTGTAAACAACAAACATCTGATTCTCAATGAAACCAAAACATATGGTAGGCATAACATCCATCAAAAAAACTCATCACACAAAAAAACGGCATAGAGTAAATCAATACTGACTACACAGTGATACTCCACAACTATCTGGCTTCCACTTATCACAAAGGTAGCGCATTTGGATATTTTATAAAGCCAGTAAAATTGGTTTTGAGGACGTCCAAAAAATCGGGTGTCAAGAGTTTTTCGCACATGTTACTAACGGCCGATATATCGGACCGCGGAGTTTTTGGCCGAAACAGCGACGGTCGATATATTGGACGTCGGAGTGCAAAGTGTTAAGGGCGCTGCCAAGTGGGAAATCCCACAAATATTCCAGCGTGCATTACAACTACGTTACTAATATAAATATGCTAGGCGCCTATGTCCTACCAAAACCGTACCATGTAAGGTAGGATAAATTTTAGTGTTAGTTAATTTTTAGTTAATTTTTTAGTACCTCATCCTTTTAACCCAGAATTCGTCCAGGTCCAGGGGGCCTATTTTAGAAACGGGTGAGTGTTGAGAGTCAACTTACCTACCATATTTTTTAGCATTGTTTAAATTCACCACGTGAGATATGAATTGGCAATGATTTATCTGTCAAATCAAAAAGCCAAATGTAAACATTGACCAATATACAAATTTATAAACCTTCTGTTGCTTTAGCTAAATCAATTGGTATGTTTTTAAATATTTACTTACTTTTTGAGCATTTTAATAATAAATCATTCGTTATTCAACTCTATTTACACATTTTGTATTGGAAAGTAAACATAACCTAGTTAGTCTGTTTACTATTGATTCATTCTGTCATTTCCTTCTAACATGAAGAAGAAGAAAGTCAACTCACCCATTTTCAGTCACCAGCGTTTTGCCTGGTGAGTAGAAATGGTTGAGTTGGTTACTGATTCAGTAAAAATATCTATCTAGGCTTATATTAAATCTATCAATGTTAAATATAAACGTTCATTGAAAATACTAATATAAATTTTATGTGGACGGATGTAATTAACGGAACGGTTACCTAAATAATATCTGTACTTTTACCTGTTGATCTGAAAATAAAAAATAGTGGTTTGAGTGACCACCTACTCACTACTCACCCAATTCAAAAATAGGCCCCCAGGTGTTCCAATGTGGAAACACTAGATGAGGTTTTATTCTTAAACCATTTAAAATAAATTTTACAAAATTATAGTCAGCCTTAGTGATGTGGGCCGGATAAATACCATTATTTCATTTGATTGTTCAAGAAAATTGATTATCAATTACATTGTTATTCTTGATTGTTTTTATTTACATTAATGTTTTTTTTTTAAATTAAGTAGCTTATTGCAATATGAACTACCGTGAAATTTGTCAAAATGTATTAATAAATACTGAAACTTGCTTTAAATGGATGCAAGAAATAGGTTTACTTCTCGTTAAATTGTTTGGCTTATTTATTCATCTCTGTTTTGTTTAATTTGGCTTAATTTTACTAAATATTATTTTATCTTTTGTTAGTCTTGAAATTTGTATTTATAAATATAATTAGTGTGATATAAAAACAGGTGATAATAACTGATACTTCTTAATATCAATATTTTCAATCGCCAGTAGGAAAAAAATCAAAATTTCAATCGAATGAATGTGGGCGGTAAACTAAACTGCAGCCTTATTTTGTAATAATTTTTAGTCATATTAACTGGACTGAAACACTCACCTTCCAACAATTTTGCAGTCTCCTGAGTCAATTACAAGAGCACTATTCAAAGCTTCGAAGCGCGAACTTTCCAAAAGCTTCATTTTTACAGATTTCTTCAAAGTATATCACAGCCACAAACAAAGCAAGCCACACTTGTGGATCACTATTTTTCGAAATTTGTTTTAAAAGGACTTAGCCTAAACACAGGTACTCGAGTTTGAATACAATATTGTCATTTAAAAAAGGCTTGGTAACTGACAAGGATTTATTCGACTTCGAAGAAAAAATCTAAAGTTCTTGAACATTATTTTTGGGTGCAAAAATATTCCTTTTCTTCTTGAATGCAACAGACTGAAACCAGTTATCCTCAGAGTGACTTTATCTTCGGAATACAATGGGTACATTACAGATCTTGTATAGCTATATCCAAACAATCTACCAAACAAAAATCACAAGATAACAACTCAAGCAGTATTTTAGGCCCACTTGTTTACAAACAAAGAACTGATGCCTTTGTTTAGTTCCTGGCAAAGAACAAGGTAAATCTCTTTTCAAAGCACTTATCCGAACTAAGTAGTTTATTCCACAGCAAATATGCTTCAAGCACAATAGTTTAAACACACACTCAAGACGAATAGGATAAAATTAACATGATTACAAAATACTTTTCATATCCACAACTCAATCAAAATGACAGAAGAGTACGCCACTTTTGACAGTTTCTGCAGATGGAGTGACCTTAAAAGATGTTGGTACTGTTATGTACTGCCAACATAAAATAATTATAGCTATTACTTAAAAGTAAAATACAAGATAAATGGGTGATTTAAATCAACACCAAAAATCAAATTTGTTTGAAGAGTCTTTTTGTATTATTTTGCTCCAATTAAAAGTTGTATTATCATGTTTTACTAATAAACTATTAACAAAAGAATTCAGATTACGTTGGCAATATGTTTTACCCATAAGTCCTGAAACTAGTTCAAATTTTGTAGCCTCTTTCCAGGAGTCCAATTACACAATTCATTAACAGTACAAACATTAATGTATGTAATTTTATTCCAAAAAGGGATAGATTATTTAAACAAATAATTATGTCTAAAATACAGTATATTAAAGGTAAGTCGACGATATATACCTGGTTGGGCGAAGTAAAATTGGTGTCAGTTGAAGGGGGGTGGGTGCCTGGGTGCTTCCATATTATTATAAATTGTACCGTATTATAATAAATTATTAATACACAAAATGCAAAATATTTGAATAAGAGGAATTGCTCAATCATTGTTTCAATATTATTTGAAACAGAAGGCAAATCCTCAAAAAATACTCTTTGTCATCGATAATATTGATTGCCTACAAACTTGCAGTTCACATGAACAATTTATAAAAAGAGGTGTCTCAAGACTCAGTATTAGGACCAGTGCTATTTTTAATATATTATGTTAATGACTTACACAATTGTTATATGACTTCAAAAGAGAGTTATAAGAATAATAGTTCATTTTAAACAAAGGGAATCTTGCAAACCTGTTTTTCAAAAGTATAGAATTCTAGCATTTCCGTCTATTTATATTCTTCAAACAACAATTTTTCTATAGCAAAATTACAAACTTTTTGAAAATAATCAAATAAAATCCACACATTGAGAAATAATAATAAACTGAAAATTCCGGACCAATAATCTTCTGAGCTGTTTAAAAACCAAGCAATAAGATACTCGGTCATAAACTTATACGGCCCTGTAACGACCATATGCCAGAGCAATTAAACAAATTATACAAATATTTAAGAAGTTTTTAGGACATGGTTTGGCGAGAAAGGATTTTATCGTGTCCATGAATTTACTAACAGGAAAGAAAATAAAGAAAAAATCAACAATCAAGACAAATTATGATAGCAATAAATTTACTAATGATTTAAGACCATAATATAGTGGGTAAAATATCCCAGTGAAAAAGAGAATAAAGAAGACACGAAGAAAAACATTATTTCGCTCAAAAAAATATTACTGAATCAAGATTAATTTTATGTTCTAAATTTAGGTAAACACTAGCTATTTAATGTATTTAATTTGTTGCCAATACAATTATTGTTATCCTGGCTGAATAAATAAATAATTCTAGGGCAATAGTCCTCCAGGCGCAACGTATATATACTCGCTTCGCTCGCTGAGGGCTCCGCCCCCAGACATCCGTTTTTGTTAGCTCCAGTTTAGTTATTATAACTCAATGTCCATTCAAGTATTTTTTATATAGTATACTATTTTGATTCATTTGGGATATAGCCACTCTAGATGGCATATTTTATCCACTGGTCCTACACATGTTTATGCTCTAGCTACCATGTGAGAGTTACATTGACAGTTTATTGGATATTTTTTACAGCTGTTATAATTATTTTGTTTTGATTTGAAATTCCATAAGCCCAATTAATGTTAAAACTTTCAATTATTTTCAAGATAAAAATTATATGTTTTAAAATTCAAAACTGCAACTTTTGGCAATACGAGGTACAACCTATACGTGCATACTAAATTTCACGTTTATTTCTACCTCATCTAGAACTATGGTCTAGAATTCGTATACGTGAGTTATACATATATCGGGCTGTATAGTTATTTAGACTACTCCTCGTATCCGTGCTATAGCTACTCCTGTTACGTAAGAGAATCAAAGGAAAAACTGAAAGGAACCGTATTTGGCCCGTTTTAAAAGGTCCAAAAGTCATCACAATGCTATGGCTGCAGCACTATTTAATTATTCTTCAGAGTCAGTATTGTGTAATAAACAAACCTGAAAAATATTTGCAATAATGAATAAGATGTATATCATGGCCAGATTTACGATTTGTGGGCCCTAGCGGGGCCTACTATAACTAGGCCCTAGCTAGGCTCAACACATGTGATGTTGGTTTTCCCCCGGACCTCGTATGTCTCCAAAGTATAAGTCTTCAAAGTTCACAATACTTTTTTGAGAAAAGACCTTACCTAAATTGCTCAAAAACGGCTCCTTAAAACTACTTCAGGACAGTCGAGCCTTTTGTGTGATTTATTTAGTCAATGTTCATTGGTAAAAATATGTTGGACGTTGGGAACGCTTTTTTATAACCACGATATGAACTTAGGGCTCCGCATCCACTGGCCTAGCAGTTGCCATCTAATTCTGAAGGGGAAATTATTTTGTTTATTGGAGTAACGAAAGGCGCTTATTAGTCTTGTTAGTGGGGATTATTGTATAAGCTATTTCAGAGACTACTTATTTCTGATATAGTTATTATCGAGGTAGGCTGAAAGTCACATATAGTTAGCTGTTTCTAGTGGTTTTGTGGCCCGTTTCTATAATTAGTCTTATAACTGTAAACATAAAATACAAAATCTTGAGAAAGTTCGAAACTGGACCTAGCTGCCCAATTATTTTCCAATATAAGTTTGAATTAATTTGTTAGTCATTTCCAATGTTTTTACCTGTTGCGAGGCTAGTTACTAACTTCTCTTTTCTTCTTCTTTCCCATTTATACAAAACAAAAAATGGCCACTGACTACGGCCATCATGATAGCTAGAGATAGAGAACCAGTTTTGCAACTTTTAGGGTAATTACCCTTTTTTAGGGTAATTTTACTGGTCTTAGGGTAATTTTAAGTTAATGGAAATTAGGGTAATTTTAGGGTAAAATCTAGAGCCCCTTATAATTTAAATTTAGATTTTTTGGCAATGTAAATGGTTTTTCCAGGAATTAAAACATTCCTGGGCTGGGTAAATTAAAAGCACTATAAAAGAGATAAAACCAGCATGTACATCGTATGTCCAATTGAGTATTCGACTAGAGATGCATCTAATCACAAAGGACACAAAGTTTAATTTTCGAACAGATAAAATTGAGGCACATTATGTTACGTGTCCAAAATTGGGCACATCATAAGAATATAAAATACTATAAACAGTAAAAATACATCGGGTTAATTTGGTTAGGTTGTAGATTGTAGATTTACAACACTGTTGTAGAAAATAGGTTTACTGTTGATTGTCTCTATTTTGACACATATTTGTATGAAGGAGCTAAATTGTATTTTATGCCTGTGAAATCCCCATATGCTTAGCCCATGGGTGAGCCAGGTGAGCGCACATAGCTACAAAACATTACAACAAGGCATAACATGTGTAAATTTGTGTGATGTGGTGGTGTATTGCAATGAAACCTATTGATCTAATCAAATAGTACTAATAAGATGACAAACATATTTTCTGGGCATTATTATTTACAAAAAAATAACATTTACAAATTTGTACAACTGAAATAAGTTTATAAAACAATAAAGTACTAAGTACTCCCAGCCCCAACAACTGTTAATAACATTTATCAGCCAGTTTTTATCATCAGCTCAATAAAAATATTACATCAGATTATTTATTTGAATTTGTTAACACACATTTCGTTTTATGTGTGATATAGTACCAAAGACGAGAAATAAATGCTATGTTACCTTACTTTGTATGCCTTAATCATGTTTTAAAACCAATCTCGAGTGTATTTTGAGCTTTTATAGAAGATAATCAACAAGTAGGGTAATTTTAGGGTAATTTACAAAAACATTTAGGGTAATTTAGGGTAATTTCACCACACGTTTAGGGTAAAATTTCATCTACTTGGTGGCAACACTGTAGAGAACAGACAACCTTGATTCGCGCCCCAGCTGCTGGTTCTTTGAATCCGGATAAATTGGAGAAGTGCCTAAAATAGTAGTGCATTGCCATTTATTTCAGAGCTTTAGATATTATGTAGACACTTTTGAAAACTTATGGTAAGCTTGACACGTTAATCGTTGTTGTTCATAAAATAAGCACAGGTAGTTATTCTTTATTACTTTAATGTTGACACCTTTCTACTAGTGCACCGATTTAAAAATAGCCTAGCTTCTAGTTTGTTTGGAGCTTGCTAAACCTAGGTAGCAAAAACAAATTTAGGCCTTAATGGGAGTTTGAGAACAAATAAATTATACAATTTATAGGTAGGCTAATATATTTCCACTTAAGAACTGAAAATGCCCTAAATTAAAACCTCTTCATTTATTTGTTAGGCTATAGAAATTTTAATTTGCCTACTTTTATGTCTCTGCCACATTAGGTACAATCTTAGTAGCCTAAGTTCATCATTTTTAGCAAATTCTCCCTATAGGGAAGAAGCTGTTACCGTAGTCGGCATGGTAAGACCTAGGCCCGGGACCATGATAACTTCGGGGTGCAGTTCATTATCTGGGCTACAATACTATCGAATGAAAATATCGAAGTTTTAACAATCGATATATATATCGAATAATTAAACTGTATTCGATTTTTAATAATCAGATGTTTTTAAACATTTTTCATTAATATTGTTTATTTACATTTTACAATAAAGTAAATAAAAATAGAAGTAGAAAGTGATGGTGATTTTGTGAATTTTATATGTTTCTGTAAACATGTGTTTAATCCAGTAGAAAAATGTGTTAGTTTTCTTCAAGACAAAGAACTAATACCTAATAATCCAAATTGTGATGTGTGTGGAGGCAAAACAAAAAACACTAATACGCGGTGAAAATTCGGTCAAATTTTGATGCCAAAAAAAGGTCAATGACGAACACGATGTAAGAAAGAACGCTTTAGAAAACACTTTTTTTGAAAATGCCAAGTTTGGATTGATTAACATTCTAACTTTAGGTTCATTTTTTGTATAAATGTTGTAAATTATGATTTTTTTAATAAGAGAAACAAGTACATCAACATCTAAAACCAGCAGGAAAACTATCGCTGATTGGATGTCGTTTTGTAGAGAGGTCTGCTTTTGCTACATCGACAGAAAATTTGAAGAATAAGAGTAATCGATATATCGACTGTTAAAACTTTTGATATTTTCATTCGATAGTATGGTAGCCCAGATACGGAACTGCACCCAATTTTCGTTTTGAGGCCCCCAGATGCCAAAAAACTATTTGTTCATATATATATATATATATATATATATATATATATGTGTGTGTGTGTCTGTAGGCACGATAAATTTTGTAAAAATGCTCCGATCTTGATGAAATTTTGTATAAACGTGTAAGGCAGTATCTATTTTCATGAGTTCAAGAACCAGACAGGTCACTTTATTTTAAGGGGGGTTTTGTATCCCAAAAAAGGTTTTTCTGAACTTTTCACATTCAGTTCTTATTTAACCCAAATTTTGGTTTACACCATTAAATTCAGCCAAAAAAATTTGGTATTTGGATCATTGCTCTACGTCAATTGATTGCCGAGATATTGAAAGTGCTAAACACACGTTTAGCACTCGTAGCATTGTACGTTGGCCAATGTTAATCGTATGGAGAATAAGTAACATTTTATATCTCGTAAATAATGAACATATATTAATGAAACTTGGTATGTGGCTTTATATGGTTGAGGATTACTGATATTTGCATCCAAACCCATTTTTTGTGGTCCCCATGGCAGCAAACCTGCGTACTCAGCAGCTATAATGTTATCCTTATGGAGAATAAGAAACAGTGATATCTTGCTTGTTTATGAATACAATTGGTAAAACTTGGATTGTTGCTTCAAATAGTGATGATTCATTGGTATTTAAATAAAAACCCGATTGTCGTGGTCCTTGATGCAGCAAACCTTCATACTCAGTCCTAATGTTGTTATTATGGAGAATAAAAAATAAAATGGCAATCTTGCTTATTTATGAGTATGCTTTGATAAAAAGTTGGTAAGTGGCTTCATGACGTAGTGAAGTACCATTTGAAATTCGCTGAATCAGTTATGCAGGTTTGCTGCAACGGGGGTATTTTTGACTTATCTGCATTAACAATTTGAGTGCAGCCAAATATCAAAAGGTTGTGCCAAGTCCTGAAATTTGTTTTCATAAATTGTTATCTATTGAATGTAGAAGACAAGATGGAGATCAACAATTTAACTTTAGAAATTTCTTCTGTAAATTAATATCGCCAAATCTTGGTCATTAGTGATCGGTAAGACCTGCACAGACATAATAGTGTTGGGACATGTTTACACACCTCGTTTAACTATGTATATTAGTAATTATAAAACAAATTTTAATTAACTTAATCTGAGGCCTGCAAAATGAGTGGAGCGATGTTCATATACCTAGGTACCTAAATAATGCTATAATGTAAATTACACTTATTATTCAAGTAGCATACTCAGTTTTTGACACGTATGTTAGTTAAAATATAACTTGACAAAAACATAACTATATAGGGGCCTATTCATTTTATAACTGAACGATATTCTTTAACATTTTATTCGCCAATGTATAGTAATAAGTTAAGTGTAATTTTTAGTTCTGGTATTTAATTTTCATCCCAAAGAGACATAATTATTAAAATGTACTTAGTCCCGGACATATTATGCCTACTTCTCACTGTTTGTCCCTGATATCTGTCTAACGTTTGGTTCAGGTGAGTCAACTTTCCATGAGTTGCACATAACAAATCACTGACTAAGACTAAAATCAAACCCTCGATCCAAACACTATCACTTGGCGGGGGGGGGGGGGAATGCGCCTTATATTCAGCCACCTGATCGTCTGGCAGTAATATCGGACCGTGTGGTATTACGGCTTACACACTGGATAAGTTAGGCCTACAGTCAGGAGCGTCAAATTAGTAGGCGGGTGGGGGATTTTGCATTGTTGCCATATGTGGTTCTGGCATGATATGTCTAGGTCAAAAATCGTGGGTTTTGGGGCACGAACTTGCAACGCTGAGAGACCCATGATGCCAGATCTTGCGCCTGTAATTTGGCCATGCATACATTTAAATTTATAAAATCATATGTTTTTGTCTTTGTTTATTTTTCCTTTTTGAGAATAAGTAAATATTGAAGTTTAGAAATGCTATATTTATTTTAAATAGTTTAAAATTGTTCTAGTAAATGTTCTATATTCAATCCTTTGTTTAATATGTGATTCTGTGATTCTTTTTTTCTCTTGTTTGTGTGTAACTTTTGTAAATTATACTGTTGGGTGCAACATGGAGTCTGACAAAAGTCAGTCCGGGCCATATGTGAACAGTTTCAATTGGTTGATAAAACGCCAGTTAAGACGGTTACCTGGGATTATAAATAATGATTTAAATTATCAAACAAAAAGTGTTACTGCCAACGTTTTAACATTTGTATATCTGTATAAATAATATACAAAAATATAAATTAGGTCTATTAATTACATAATATAATATAAAATATCTATAAATTTCTCTTAATACTTTGGGTTTACAGCCATCCATACACGGTCGAACATTGCCGGACGCCGACGATTCCTTTGATCTTCACCAGAACCGACACAAATGGTTTGCATAAGGGCAAAAATCCATCACAGACGGGGAAACATTCGTGTGATTGTTCGCATAGGATAAATGCTCGCCCGTGTATATGGCGGGCTTTACACAAAGCAGGTGGTTTTCGCGAGATTGCTGTGGAAAACTACTTGACTAAAGCATCTGCCGAGGTGTTCAAATTAAAATAAAATCAATAAATCAATTGCTTATTTACAGCCTCCAATAGAAAATTACATGTTAGTACTTTAGGATAAATAATTTTTATCAAACTTAAAACACAATAACATAACCACAGAATACAGAAGCATTAAAGTACAAATGTATTAATTCGTAGCGTAATATTAATGTGTCTGGAAAGGAAATTTTTGTAACAATAAAGTCAGCTCTAATTATTTTACTAAATGCGGGTACCGTTCAATCCAATTCTTATAAAAATTAAGATTCATTTAATCTGTCAATACTTGTTGTTGAAGGTGGTACATTGGTAATAAAGCCTGCTTCACTGGACCGGGCCCGGCATCGGAAGCGAAGTTAGACGCCGAGATTTACCGTGGTGTACCATCGGGTGTACCCCTACGCAATCTGATGGTTTCTTTGGGGACTAGATTAATTTGTTAAATATACAGTATCATTGTTACGAAATTACAGTTGTAGTTTTATAAAACAAGCCAGCTGATCATTTGAGAAAGAAAAACACATAAGAGTTCACTGGGTTCTGTAAACATGTGTTTCTGAGGAATCCCCCAAATGTTTGCTTGCACAAACTGGCAACATTGCAAAATCTACCACCCGCCTAATTTGATGCTCCTGACTTTAGTTCCGTTTATGTCCTTCCAGGTTACACGATAAATCAGACAGAGCATCGGTGCAATTGCAAATACAGTATTAATAATGTTTTTGGTGGCACATTCAGAAGCCAATCACATCACCCTTTGATACTTTGGCACTCAAAGGGTTTAACATTTCCTACCTGGATTATGTTTGCTATTACTATAATTACCTAGTTTTGCGTTGTTTTGTTTAGCTTGTGACGGCATGACCAGCTGGCAGGGCCCTCCAGTTTTGGTTGGTGAAAAGACTTTGTGGTTAGGAAGTGGTAGTGGACTTCCTAAACCTGGAGTCGTCCGGTGGATTGGTCGGCTCCCGGAGATCGGACCGGACTGGACAGTTGGATTGGAATTGGTATGTTGAGAAACTAATAAATTAATAAAATATAAAGATTAACTTAGTTTCAAATTTTTCTTGCAAATCTTTAACTTGTTATTAATGATTTAATTTGTTTAATATATAAAAGTTTTTGTTTATTCGTAATAGTCCTAAGATTTGTTGATTATTAGCTGTAAACTTTACAGACACCGCAGCATCTCTGACCAACATTTTATGTGCTGACGTTTCTTTCATGTGGAAACTACTTTCAAATGCTTTATAATACTGGAGTAATAAATTATTTCATGTTTTGATGAGCTGGAAAAATCAGGAGATATGTGGTGAGTATAGATAGCCCGGTTTTTTTATCTTAGCACAGATTGGGTTGGCTGCTGCACCAGGGAAGCCCCATTATTAACAGATTTCCTACATTGAAAAGGTTAAACAAAGAGCTGATTTTCTGAATGAATACAGAGAAGAAGCAAGTTGGTTTGAACCAATCTCTGTTTAACTTTTTTTCTGGATTAGCTTTTTTTTCTCCGATACTTTATGCCAACGGTCATGAATTCAGCTCTCCCCATTCCTGACTCCTGTCATGTGGTGGTTCGATTCCAACTTTTTTATTTGTCCTAGGATGAACCTTTACCCTTTGGTGGGATTGACGGGTCTTGGGGAGGCAGAGTTCTTTTTGATTGTCAGCCAAAGCACGGTCTACTCGTTCCTATCTCTAGTATCATTCCTGGCTCCAAATTGAAGCATATGCCACATATTCCTGGTGAGTTTATTTTATGTGTTTTAAGTGTGATCAAGTATTTGGACACTCAAAAGTAATATATTCTTTTGAACTTTATATTATATAGTTTTTGGTTTTTGTAATATGTTTGCATTTAAACTATTTTGTTCATAAATTGCTATTAAACATTTTAAAAGTACTAGTGATGTTAATCCTTTTTTTGCATTCATCACAGTTGTAGTATCCAGCTGCTTCATAAAGTATTTAAAAATATTGGCTAGTAGAAAAGTTTTCTCAACGGAGTTTTGAAAAGTACTAGTCATGGTTTAAAAATTGTGTACACTACAGTAAGAATCCTGAGGGTGTAGTTTCACAAAGACCCAAAGATCTTCCACCAGAAAGTGTGGAAGGTTGCATGCAGCACTTGTGGATGGTGCTGCCATCAATCAGCAGTATTTTGAATTACAACCTCAGGTTTAACATCAGAGAGCAGTGTGTTGGAGGGGTGTACGATATTGAATATGCCACTCCTCCCTTTTATGCTAACTTTGTTAGCATAAAAACCAACAAAAAAAACATAGGTTATCAATAGTTGTAGACTTTAGTAACACCTATCGACATATCTACCTATCAGATTAACCTACAAACCACTTTTCCAGGTCAATACTCTATCAGGAAACATGTGTAAGGTGAGTAGGGGTAGGTGAGGGTGGAAGGATTGGCTCATTTGTTTTACAAGTTACTTATGTCCCAGTTGTGCACTTAATGTGACTAAGGTCAGCCCTTAAATGATTTTGGTACCGAAGCACATATTATTCCTGCTTAAAGCACACAGAAAAACCTTGTTAATAAGTTTTGCAATTGTAGAATACCAAAGTAATGCTCTGTACCATTGATAAACGAGGCATGTTTTTAAAGTAAGTTTCGTTTTTGAATACTGCCGTTGTATCGCTGTGGTTGGCATTCCTGCACATGACGCTGTGTACCTGCATATATTGCCAAGCCTGGTACGCAAGTACGACAAAAATCGATAGGATTTGAATTTGTTTGTGAGCATTTAAAAAAAATGGCCCTGATGATTAAGATCCCCGCCAATTGTGAAGTCACGCTGTGATTCAATTTCGAAGTGTCAACAGTGTGGGAGCGGCTGAAATTCATCAGGAGATTAGCGAAGTGTATAACAAAGTGTTCAACACCTCTAGCATCAAGAAGTGATTCGACACCTGTGACAAATTGGCTTAAAATATCACCACCTTCTTTTTGTACCGCTAAAGAGAAGTCAACACACTTCTCAGACGCTTGGTTTTGTGCACCTCAGTCAACATTTTTGAAGCGATAGCACAACTTTCAATAATTTAGTCATTCGGTAATAATTGTTGAATATATGTGTATTTTATATAATATATGTATACTAAATTAATAGGTAATGTAAAAATATATTCTGTTCGTTATGATCTGCTGTTTGTATAAATAAATAAATTTAGTGTGTTGTTATTGTACAGTAAAAATGGAGTTATCATTTCTACCTAAAAGTAAAAACTACAGTAAAAGCCTAAATCCATTTCAGGTTACGGGCCCAAACACAAATATTAACTGTTAAAAAGGTTTAGAGGATAAAAAGTAAAAGTAAACATGTCTGGTGGTGAGGCTGATTTAAACTAGGGACACTTAATTTACAATTACTGAATTACTGAATTTCAATTGTGGACACTTACACTATGTGGGATTTTGAGGTCAAAGTTGTACTCAGAGCTAAAGAACTTATGGACATTGTTGATGGATCGGAAACATTGGAGCAACAAGGAGCAAAAGAAAGCGAAATCAAGAAGTGGAAAGCAAAAGATGTTAAAGCCCAATATTTAATTTTAATGACTATCGATATTTTAATAAAACCTCACATTATGACATGTTTGACATCTAAAGAAATGTATGATACATTAAGTAAGATATACAAAAGACACACACAACAGAAATGTACCCTTCTCCAAGAATTCTACAGCTACGAGTACATT
This sequence comes from Allygus modestus, assembly GCA_963675035.1. Lineage (NCBI taxonomy): Eukaryota > Metazoa > Arthropoda > Insecta > Hemiptera > Cicadellidae > Allygus > Allygus modestus. The sequence continues at coordinate 76,669,887 of OY776112.1, read as the reverse complement.
CAGGATAGACATGATGAGTAATGTTACATCCATACAAAATATTGCATTCAACTTAAATCGCCTGGATCAGAAAGTTGACGATGAAAGTTGCTGATGCTAATGACAATAATCTTGAGCATTCTACCAGAGCAGTACAAACATTTCTCCAGTGCCTAAACACTGGAGAAATACGAGTTCATTTCTCGTGACTGAACAAATGTCACAGATAAGACCCTGGAAAATCTTAAGGCAAGGCTTATTCAAGAAGAAGCGAAGACAACGAATGATGGTCAACTTGTAGCTTGTGGTGAACCTGTGCCCAGACAATTGAAAACATATGTTAATATTTCAAACAGCTGTTTTATTTCCATTGTATTTATTTTCAAATGTTTACATTGGGACTTTTGTTATTGTTTTACTTTGTCAACTAGAACTAAATGTACTAACAAGGAATTTGAATGTCTTGTCTAATCAATTGTATTTTCAAGTTTCAAATATACGTTTGTATTTATAATGACGGATTAGTTATTATTATGTGATAGCTCTCCGTACCTATAAGCTTTTAAGATAAGATCATAGACACAAGGTCTATGAAGATGCACAAGGTCTCAAGGGCTAGAGAAATAAGATGCTATTCTTATAAGAAGTTTGGCCATATGAGTAATAGCTGTCCAAATACCAAATCTAAGTAGGTACTGCAATGATTGCAAGAAAACAAATCATTATGAAGCAGACTGTTTCTTAAAACAAAAATCTTTGAAATCACTTTGTACAATCTGTAAAAAATCAAATCATGAGGAGAAAGATTGCTATTTCCGTGATGAATCAAGTTTTAGCAGTTCAAAGCCTAAAAATGTAAATAAGACTGTATTCTTAGCTCATAGTCCTAGTAATGAAAAATACTCAACAGTAATTGTAGATCTAACTGGAAATAAATATGAGAGTAAGTCTAGTAAAACTTTCATTGTCGATAGTGCTTGTACTAATCATACAATGTCATCTGTTCTGTACTAGCTTTGCTAGTTGTTAACCCTTTGCCATCGGAATGGATATTTGCTGCTATTCCTCAGCGATCGCGTGGCCAGCTCTACTGGCCGCCGCCATTAGCGCGCGAAAGTCAGATTTTTTCCCCAGCAGTTGTCCTTTGCGATCGGACGACCAGCGGTGCTGGCCAACATGAAATCCAACGAACGCTCGGGCATCCAGCAGGACTGGCCGACAACAATGTTTTCATTTGTAATATTCCAACTGTAGTATGATGCCTGTAGAGTGCTGCAACCTAATGAGGAATTGTTGAACTAAATTATCAGATAAATAATTCCGAGCTGCCGGGAGTGAGCCGCGATGATGAATGCCGAGGTGACATGGAGTGGGACGTGGCCAGTACAGCTGGCTGTCCGACCGTCAGAACCAAGTTATACGGAAAGAATTTCGACTGGCTGCCAACTGTGTTGTGGCCACTTCTGCTGGCCTTCCGATCGCAAAGGGTTAAAGAATGTTTTTTTTTATGACAATAAAGATATTCTTATTCTTAGGTTCTGTCATCTCAGAGCAGTGTATTTTGAAGAACGTTACATATGTTCCAGATCTATGTAATAACTTAATGTCAGTTAAAGCAATTATTGATAATGGAGGTAAAGTGTTGTTTACTAAAAATAAGGTTGAAGCATTTAAAGATGAAGCTATAGTCATGGAAGGTAATACAAATAAAAATGGCTTGTATATAATAATTCTAAGTGACGAAAAAAAAAATAATAAGTTGGCAGGCATAGGACAATCTGCAGTAGGCAAAGAGCATGACAAATCAAAATGTACCAGTAATTACTTAAATCCAGTAAAAATAAAAAGCTTTGTTTTAAGAGATTTCGTATTCAGTAAAGATACGCCAAAACCAAAGAAGGAACAAGTCCCTGAAATTAAAGTTTCAATTTCTTAACAAGAAACCCAAGAATTTGTAAGAAAAGAAAACATCACAGGCCTAGAAGATGAAAATGAAATATTTCCAAGAGAAAATAAAGATGCTAATAACCTACTTTATGAAGAACATGAAAACCAACCATAACAAGAAGAAGAACAGCGATATCATTTAAGACCAAGGCAGAACATTAATGGTCCCAGTAAATATGAAAAACCTATCGATGGGCAAGTTATGTTCACTTACGATGAATGTATGAAAAATGTTGTTAAGGAAAAATGGAAAGCTGCAATTGATAAAGAAAAGGAATCTTTAGAAAGGAATAATACTCGGGAAATAGTGGGTGAAAAACAAGAATCAGGAAAAGAGATTCTGCCCAGCAGATCTGTTTTTAGGCTAAAGAATGCTGGCACTTATAAAGCCAGGTTAATAGTGAGAGGGTGTAAAAAATAAAGAAATTTGGATTTCAAAGACACTTTTAGTCCAGCTGTGCAAGTCCGCAAGGCTGCATTAAGAGGATCAAAAGCTGCTAAAGAAAAGCTGCATATGTCAAGACTGTATTTCTATACGAATAATTAGAATCTGAAGATTAAATTTACATGCGAATAGCAGAAGGATTTGACGAAGAAATATTGATGATGAAGAAGTAGATCTCATGTTAATTGAAAATGTTTGGCGTTTGTTGTAACATAAACTAATTGAACGATATTTTGACATTAAGGGAGGGTGTTGAATGTACGTGTATTTTATATAATATATGTTTACTAAATTAATAGGTAATGTCAAAATATATTATGTTCGTTATGATCTGCTGTTTGTATAAATAAATAAATTAGTGTGCTGTTATTGTACAGTAAAAATGGAGTTATCATTTATACCTAAAAGTAAAAACTACAGTAAAAGCCTAAATCCATTTCAACAATTGCATAAAAAAACATAACTTAAACACTAAAAGAAAGATTTTTCCATTTTTTCATAACATAGCAACAAAATCGTAAATCGTCTGTTATCTCTCACATTTTGTTCCAACTTTATGTATCAACGTCATGCACCAAACCTTCATTAATGATAGAGAGTCCGCTCACTTCGTTCCTCGCCATGAACATTCATCTCTCACATTTTGTTCCAACTTTATGTATCAACTTCATGCACCAAACCTTCATTAATGACAAGAGAGTCCGCTCACTTCGTTCCTCGCCATGAACATTCATGTGGTCGTCTTAAAATGCTCTGACCCATTTGTATGCCATTCTATTTTTTATATTCTTATTTTGTTTTTTCCATATACTTCGCTAATATCCTGATGAATTTCAGCCGCTTCCATATTGTTAACACTCAGAAATTGAATCACAACGCGACTTCACAATTGGCGCGGACCTCAATCGTCGGCACCATTTTAAATGCTCACAAACAAATGAAAATTCGATCGATTTTTGCCGTAGTTGTGTCCCAGGCTTGCCAATAGATGCAGGTACTAAGCGCATCATGCAGGAATGCCAACTGCAGGGCTATAACGGCGGTATTCAAAATTAGTACTTACTTTAAAAACACGCCTCATAACATGTAAGAACCAATCAAAACATATTTTATTAAGGTTTCAAAAATGTGTTTCTAAAATACCTAATAATTATACATTGAAATATAATTTTTTGTTTAAACTAAATACTAAATATGTCTTTTTAAAATCAATTTAGCTGATATTTCTGCCAACTATCCACAAAACGCTAACAAATATGTCTAATATCATATCAGGACTAAAGTATATTGCTCTCACCCACGGAGAGTTAAAATATTAAATGTTAGGCTGGATATTTATTTGTTAAAAAAATTGTTTACTTATATATACAAATTGATTTGAAAATGTAAAACCATACAGGGTGTCTAAAAATTGAACCGATATTTGACCAGCGCCTGGCGTATGTTATATCATTTTGAGTACAAAATTTCTTATAACCATGGATCCAAAACCGCTATATTTCCTATATTACCACAATTTTTTCAGACAAAAGTAAAATACAGTGTCTATTATTCTTGGTCTGTTGCAAATGGCAGCCTATGTGTTATTGCAACGAGCTAAAAAAAAACCATTCCCCCTTCAGGCCCCAAAGTTATAACTTGACAAAGTTATAAATTCAATAAATTCAGAAGAAGTATTTACAATATATATTAAAATATGTCTTAAAATTCCTTCAGATATATTTAAATTACACTGTTTCCTAAAAATGTAAACATTTAAACAGAGTAATACAAGACAATCCAATCATGGTCAGGCCCAAAAAAAACTCTCGGATCCAAATTCTCTCATAAGTGTGATGACGGTCAATGTAACTACTAGTAGATAATGAAATCCTTGTATTATCTACATTAATTGTCCAGTAATTGAGTACAGTGTGTCTTAAGGTGCTATAAAGAAGTATTTTACTGGTACATCTTATTGTTATAACAAACAACACAAGCATATGGCTTACAGTATGTTTCGCAGAGAAAATGAAAAGGTTTTTCACATGTGAGTGAATTTGTGTTTATGTGTGTAAGAAAAACTAGTATACTAGATTCAATGTAAATGTAGTACACTGATAGTTATCATATAGTTATAGTTCATTAATAAGTAAATATTAAATCCATTTACCATCACAGTTTATGAAGCATTTTTACATTATTGTTTTCTTAATCCTCTTTAAAGATGTTAAATTAATATTGAACTTATGAGGTTAAAAGTTTGAGAATTTTAAGAATATTGATCATAGACTTGGATGAGTGATTAAATAGGTCTGGATGAACCATTAAGATAATCTAACTAAAGTAACATAGCCAAAATATTTATTATAATATATAATACTCCCGTCGCAGCAAACCTGCATACTCAGCGAATTTCCAATGGAGATATAATGTCTTAATACTACAAAAAGCCACTTACCAAGTTTCATAAAAATATGTTCACAAATAAGCGATATATACAATTTTAATTATTCTCGATAAGAATAACATTGGATCTGAGTACGCAGGTTTGCTGCAACAGGGAACACAAAAAATGGGTTTTTATTCTAATATCAATATAACTCAACTAGGTGAAGTCGTATACCAGTTTTTATTCATTTATGTTCATAATTAAGGGAGACAGAGCATTTAACTAATCTCCATAAGAATAACATGGGAGCTGAGTACGCAGGTTTGCTGCTACGGGAGCCTTTGGCAACAAATTTTTTTTGAGCAAATATCAATAGACCACAACAAGATGAAGCCGTATACCAAGTTTCGTCAATATACGTTCATAAATAAGCGAGATATAAAATTGTTCTTTTCCTCCAAAAGAATAGCATTAGACAACGTACTGTGTTTAGCACTTTCAATATCTCGGTAACGAATTGACGTAGAGGAATGATCAGAATACCAAATTGTGTGTTTTTTTAAGCTGAATCCAATGGTAAAAACAAAAATTTGGCTATTTCAAAAATTATATGGAAAAATTCAAAAAAACCATTTTTGGGGTACAAAACCCCCCCAAAATACCCCTTCAGATGGAGTGATCTGGCTGGTTTTCGAACTTAAAGTCATAATTGTTGCTTTACATGTTTATACCAAATTTCATTAAAATCGGATCATTTTTACGAGAGTTATCGTGCTCACGGACACACACGCACACACACACATATATATATATATATATATATATATTTATATACAGTTTCGAACGAATGGTGTTTTTGGGGTCTGGGGACCTCAAAACAAAAAGTTATCATGGTCCCGGGTCTAGGTCTTACCATGCCGACTGCAGTAATAGCTTCTTCCCTATAGGGGAAATTCGCTAAAATTATTTTAGAATTATTTTTTTATTGCAATACGCAATGCCGGCCAAGACCACTTGCCAAAGAAAGCAACATAACACTATGACTGACTCCCTCTCTGTCGATTGCTTTACATAAAATGTATGGCCCTTCTTATCTGTAGTTGAAAGTTGTGCCATTTAGTCCAACATCATATTTTTAACATTCTGTAAAAAAGAAATACCTGCATCGTAAGCTTTTTGCTAAACAATCACGAACAATAGCTAGCTGATTTTATATCAACAATATTATAAGAAGTTGTTGTTTTACCAGCATCATAAGTTAGCAAGTTAATTTTTAGCATATATTCATAGGCTAAATTATCATTATACACCTCGATGAGGTAATCTAGGTTTTCCATTCTGCTTGAAAACTGGTTTTAAGTTATTTAATTCTTCTAGTAGGCTTAATAAAAAATCAATTTCCCATTACAATTTTGTGCTTTAATTCCAAAGTTGAATTGAATTATATGAAGTGGAAACACAAAGAGAGGAGAATGGAAGTTCTACGTTAGATCAATCTGATTTATAAATATTGCGTTGGAACTTCCTGAGCTGTGGGCTCTAAATTAACAGAGACTGCAGGCCGGTACTGGCTCGGTGCCATGCATGGCCGCGGTCGTGGCACCTTTCAATGGCAGTATTGGACAAACGCCTTCTCGTGTTATGCCTTCTAGAACAACAAAATTAAGTGAACACGATTTTTTCCCAAATTGCTGTTAATAAAATAAACATATCTTGTATATATATAACTTACACATGGCTTTTAGAGTTTTAGGACCTAGCAACATTCATAGTCAGGAGTGTATTGCTAAAATATAATCATATACTCACAAATCTTGGAATTTTAGTTAAGTTTTGTTGTTACACGCCAAAATGTAATGTTAGGATCCTTGTTGTGTTTGAATTAAACTATTATTATTTATCTGATCACTAGTGAATAGTCAACTGAATAAAATATCTTCCATAACAAATTACGATGATCTATTTACAGTTTGTGCCCTGCTACATATATTTAAAAGAATAAACTGTGTTAAGTGTATTCACTGTGAATGAAATGTAGTTCTAATTAAAAAAGTGCAATATCTCAATGATTCTACTTATGGTTAGGCTTTAAAAACATTCTTTTAGAAGAAATATTGTGAGGGGGTTGCAGCAAATGAGGTTAGTTGAGACAGTCCTAAAATGTAATTTTTCAAGCGGCCCAACTATAATATGATGCCAAGTAGGAGTGTGCGAGTAGTGATTTTTTTAATCGAGTCGAGTCGAGTAGTGCCAATTATTTTCGAGTTTTGAGTATTTTCGAGCGAGTATTTGCCATCAGTTGGTAGTTTAAAATAGTGTAACGGGATTTGGATCCCACCTTCTAACTAATATATGAGTAACAATTCAAAGTTTTGGCCAGTAAAATCAAACTGGATTACGTATTGACAAACAAAACATGGTTTGACTTTCGTTTCCGGCCAATGAAACAGAGCCCGGTTGACATTTGGCCAATTTCACCTGGTCCACACATAGCTTATAATCAATATTAAATGACGAAATTGTTAGTTACGGCCGAAATTACGCGGTCCGATCGTAATTTTCGGCCGATGATGCGATCGCCTTTTGCGGCCGTTACTACTCGGTTTTGGCCGGTCGCAATCGTTCGCGGTCGTCATTCTCGGCCGATTTTACGTGATACGATTGCCTTTTGAGGCCATTACTACGAGTTTTGGCCGCTCGCAATCGTTCGCGGTCGTCATTTTCGGCCGATTTTACGTAATGCGATCGCCTTTTGCGGTCGTTACTACGCGTTTTGGCCGGTCGCAATCGTTCTCGGTAGTCATTTTCGGCCGATTTTACGTGATGCGATTGCCTATTGCGGCCGTTACTACGCGTTTTGGCCGCTCGCAATCGTTAGCGATCGTCCTGAAATCGGCGGGAAATACTCGCTCGAACTTTCGAGTAGTTTTCAATACTTCGAGTCGAGTTCGATTATTAAAATACTCGGCCGAAAACTCGAAGTTTCGAGTACTCGCACACCCCTAATGCCAAGTGACTACTATTTAGAGAAAATTGAACTGAAAATTCAAAAAAATCCAACATAAATAAATTTATAAAATGTATAGTCTCCAAAATCACTTAATAATCACCAACAAAAAGAAAAGTGTGAAGAAAAGTGTGTTAAAGCAACTTTTCTTAAAATATTCTTTCCCTTTTTCAACTGAAAAATTGTTTTGGACATTTCGCTGAATGTTTGGATCGTTGACATTTGATATTTGGATGAACTCATTGCTTTATGATTTTTTTTATAGATTATCAGCACTGAAAAACTAATACACGAAAATCTGTAGGCCACATAATACTGACAAATTTTAAAGGAAATAATTCAAAACAGCAATGGAGCACACATTTACATAAACCTTTAATCTTGTATTAGCTATTTAACTTTCAAAATTTCTAAATATATTTGGGGAATAAGTTTGCCTGTAACATGTGGACATTGGGAGTCTGTGTTTTGACTCAGAGGCGGCCCACGGCCCCACCCACTGTTGAGTCGAGTGGCTCAGAATAGTGTCACTTCCTCATCACCTTGCACTTGCTGGGATTTAAATTGCAGTTGGCATTACTGTATTCCACTTTATTCCTGTAAACAATTTTTTTTAATTGGTAGCAACAATTAAAAAAATTAAAGTTCTGTCTCATTTACCTTCTTGGCTCCAATTTTGAGCTGCGTAGAGAGAGGGCTATACTAGTTTTGTCTTAGTATTTTATTTGTAGCATTTCAAGAACATTATGATTAAAATAATACGAGTTCGCACGCAGCACGCTGACGTGAGGGAAGTGAATTTCCACATAAAAAACTATAAAAACTCAAAATCAGTTAAAAACATACAATTATTCCAATTTTTATTCAAATCTGAAAATATTGATTTTTTGGCTGTTTTGATGCTCCTGGTTCTATTTACCTGCAATGCAATTTTCTGCATTATAAGGTTAGGAGAAGGTCCAGTCAGGCTTTAAAGTAGGCGTGAGGTTGCTGGAGATGTTAAAAGTACACCAACAAATGAATAACAGGCTTTTCTAATGTAAAACCCCCATAAGACAACGTACTGCGTTTGGTCAATACACATTTTCTTTAATAACTCGGTAAATATTTATGCTAGAATGACGAGAGAGGCCTTAAAACTTTCGCCTAACTAATTCCCATCTTTTTCCACGCATTAATTTTGCATCCGGGGCTTTTCTGACCCTTTTGGGGCCCAAAAACTTGAAATTTGAAAGATTAATCCCCAAAAAATAGGTTTAGAGTTTTCCGATTGTTTTGCCCAATGAACTTGTCCAACAGATTATAGAAAGGAACGTTCCTACCAAATTTGAAGTAAATCGGACAAAAAATGCGACCGCTAGAGTGCATACACACACACACACACACATATATATATATGTATATATATATATATATATATATATATATATATATATATAATATATAATATATATATATATATATACAATTTTGAACGACCCCCCAAAACGTGTTCAGGGGGTCACGTTAGGAACTTCTATGGTGGTCCCGGGCTTAAGTTTCACCTTGCGGGTCATGCTAATAGTTCACTAACCAAAGGAAATTCACTAATAAAGGACGAGGAAGTTATTTGTATAATCACATGTTTTCAGATTTATTTAAAATTAATGAAAATGGCTCAGATTTCATGACAGATTGAGCTTTTCCCACCTACAAAACATTACTATTTTTAGTGAATTTCCTTTGGAAAGTAACTATTAGCATGACCCGCTCGGTGAAACTTAAGCCCGGGACCACCATAGAAGTTCCTAACGTGACCCCCATAGAAGTTCCTAACGTGACCCCCTGAACACGTTTTGGGGGTCGTTCAAAATTTGTTATATATATATATATATACACATATATACATACATATATATATATACACACATATATATACATATACATATATTAGCGAATTTCCCCTATAGGGAAGAAGCTATTACCGTAGTCGGCATGGTAAGACCTAGGCCCGGGACCATGATAACTTTTCGTTTTGAGGTCCCCAGACCCCAAAAACACCATTCTTTCGAAACTGTATATATATATATATATATATATATATGTCCGTGAACACGATAACTCTCGTAAAAATTATCCGATTTTGATGAAATTTGGTATAAACGTGTAAAGCAACATTTATGACTTTAAGTTCGAAAACCAGCCAGATCGCTCTGTCCGAAGGGGTATTTTGGGGGGGTTTTGTACCCCAAAAATGGGTTTTTCAAATTTTTTACATATAATTTTGGAAATAGTCAAATTTTAGTTTTTTCCATAGGATTCAGCTTAAAAAAACACACAATTTGGTATTTTGATCATTTCTCTACGTCAATTGGTTACCGAGATATTGAAAGTGCTAAATACAGTACGTTGTCTAATGTTATTCTTATGGAGAAAATACAAATTTTATATCTCGCTTATTTATGAACGTATACTGACGAAACTTGGTATACAGCTTCATCTGGTTGTGGACCATTGATATTTGCTCAAAAAAAAATTTTTTGCCAAAGGCTCCCCTAGCAGCAAACCTGCGTACTCAGCCCCATGTTATTCTTATGGAGAATAAGTAACGTTTTATCTGCCTTCATTATGAAAATAAATTAATGAAATTTGGTATATGGCTTTACCTACATGAGTTATATTGATATTTGTATAAAACCCCATTTTTTGTGTTCCTTGCTTCAGCAAACCTGCATACTCAGCTGCCATGTTATTCTTATGGAGAATAATTAAAATGTCATAAATCGTTTATTTATGAATGTATATTGATGAAACTTGGTATGTGGCTTTATGTAGTATTAAGATACATTTATATGCATTGGAAATTCGCTGAGTACGCAGGTTTGCTGCTACGGGGGTATTTTGTTTTCCTTCCTTCAGCAAACCTGCATACTCAGCCGCCATGTTATTCTTATGGAGAATAATTAAAATGTCACAAATCGTTTATTTATGAATGTATATTGATGAAACTTGGTATGTGGCTTTATGTGGTATTAAGATACATATATATGCATTGGAAATTCGCTGAGTACGCAGGTTTGCTGCTACGGGGGTATATATATATATATATATATATATATATATATGTGTTTGCACTCTAGCGGTTGCATTTTTTTTCCGATTTACTTCAAATTTGGTAGGGATGTTCCTTTCTGTAATCAGTTGGACAAGTTCATTGGGAAAAAAAATCGGAAAACTCTAAACCCCTTTTTTGGGGATTAATCTTTCAAATTTTGAGTTTTTGGGCCCAAAACGGGTCAGAAAAGCGCCGTTTGTAAAATTAATGCATGTAAAAAGATGGGTATTAGTGAGGCAAAAGTTTTAAGCCCTCTCTCGTCATTCTAGCATGAATATTTACTGAGTAATTAAAGAAAATGTGTTTTGACAAAACACAGTACGTTGTCTTACGGGGGTTTTACTCTAGAAAAGCTTGTTATTCCTTTGTTAGAGTACTTTTATTATCCCCAGCAACCTCACGCCTGCTTTCAAGCCTGTCTGGACCTTCTCCTAATATTACAATGTGCAAAATTGTATTCCAGCTCTGCAGGTAAATGAAACCTGGAGCATTAGAACAGCCAAAAAATCACTGTTTTCAGATTTCAATAAAAATTGGAATAAATTTATGTTTTACACTGATTTTGAGTTTTAAAAGTTTTTTATGTGGAAATTCACTTCCCTCACATCAGCGTGCTGCGTGCGAACTCATTTTTAATTTGAAGTGCTGTTTGTTTTATAGAATCAGGGTTAAGAAAGCTAATGTATATTAACTACCTATTATTTTACAGTGTGAAATACAGTTAGGAAATTGATTAACAACAATGAAAAGTTAAAAAGAAATTATTGTTAGAAATTGTAACTATTGTTAAAGAGTACGGGTAGTCAATAATTTTGTTTGGTGCGGTGTTTTTAGAGAAAATTTAGAGATGATAAACTAAAAAAAGTCTTCATAAAAACCTCTTGTCTAGATAAAATCTCTCATTTGTTAAGTTTGTGGGCCTAGAGTGTTTGGAAACCCCAATACAAGCCACTGCAGTATGTGAACGAACCGCAGGAGACTGGCTAACTATAGACTCCAGTCTGCAGACACAAATAGACCAATTCTCCAACATGGGAACTTTACTGTCACTCATTATATTGCTTCTGCGTTTTATCTCCTTTAAAAATTTCATCTTTCCTATTCAATTGTAATCACATGCTGTGAAAAGATACACTATTGGTATTAGATTGATTGTTTAAGAGGTTTAAATTTAAATTCATAAAAATAATAAATTTTCTACTTTTATATTTTTTTACAGTTTGTTAATGAGAAAAGACAGTAGAGTTAAGGTAAAAAAGCTATACTTGCTTAATTTACTCCCAGGGCCATGCATATCTGAGTTGATATTTGGCCGCACCAACAAAGCCTCTCCATGTTTCTCGATCCCCCGCTTCTTCAGTTGCTCCTATTCTCCTCAGATGTGCCTGTACTTGGTTCCACTATTTTTTCCGTGGCCTTCCTCTGGGTCGTCTTCCTTCAGGAATAGTCAAAATAAAAGCCAAAACCTGTTATCCTGTTTTCCTGTTTGGTCTGTTAGCCAAAGCGAAGTCCTGTTTTCGTTTTGATGGATAACTACTTCCTTTTGATGGTTGTCATCCTCTCTTCTCAAAATGTGCCCAGCCCATCTAATCCTTCTACATTTAAATTCACATACATCTGGCTCCTTATACAGTTCTCTTATTTCTTTGTTGTGTCTTACCTCTCTCTCCCTCCTCAAAAATTGGTCCATACATTTTCCTAAGAATCTTATTTTTTAACACGATTAGCTTCCTAATAAATCGTTACTGCACCCAGAAAATAATAGTCACTATTTAGTTAAGTTCATTTGACTCCTTTGGAATGATTGTTATGCATACATTTCAAATAACATTACAACCACAAACTTTATTGATTAAGGATATAAAATCAATTTAAATTTATAGGTTTTTTATATTAGTAATTTTAAATAATTAATTTTCAAAATAACAAGTCATAGTTCTAACATTTAATGCAAAGCTCCAACCTAGGATTGATATAATCACAGTTTACGTGTTGGTGAATATGATAATGTTTGGTGCAAGTATTTTTTGTTGCTGAAAATGTAAAAAAATCAGTTTTTTGTCTCAAAGAAAGGGTTATAGTGAAGATGCTGAAATTTTAAAAGCAAGCTAGCGGGTACAGCAGGTTCTCCCCAATCTCACGATTTCCCATCCCGCCGCTGATAAACAAACATAACCAGGGTAAATAAACCCGACCCACTTGAGGCGGTTTTAGCTCGGTTTATTGCCCAAACAATATCAGTTGACTCATGTATAACGTTGTTTGCTTGGGTTGTTCTGTTCTATTTATTTGTTTCCTTATTCAGATAATGAGGGTTAAGTTCAGTTTTGATTGTATGATTGTATGAAATTAATTAGATAAGTTATTGTTAATTATAAATTTCCTTTGAATTACTTAGATTTGTTTATGTTACGTTATCAAAATGAGGTTAAAGAATTTTACCCTTTTCCGTATTGCAAATAGCTCAAGTAAAAGTGGTCAAACACATTTTTATAGCGTCACCAAACTACTTTATTGTTATATATCATCAAAGTGATCATTATTGTTAGACTTAAAAGCAGGGCCACCGAGAGCCATGGTGGGCCCTGGGGCAAAACACTGGCAAGGGCCCCCTCAACGTAGCCTAATCTATTTTTTACCTACAATCTCTTCATATGTTCTATTAAAATAAGTACTTATGAGGTACTAAAAATGTTTGAAAGAATCGTAATTTCTTGTGAATTGCTTCAGTTTTGATCTTGACCAATTATTGGTGTAGCAACTGGGAAAATGCATCATTCTTAATACTAGAACCAAGGCCACACTAGATATATGATCAATCTTAAACAAATAAAAACTAGCCAATCACTACACTCTGCTAATGCAGAACATTACTAGATAATTGAATTGCATTTTATAGATTTATTGAATCGTTCAAATCACGGCAGAACGAATTGCAGTTGTGTCATAGACTACAGTAGTTAGTCTATGGTTGTATTGTTGTAGTTAGTGTATGGTTGTCTATGGTTGTGTAAGCGACCGGGTGTATAGCGTCAGCGGGATTACCTTCAGTTGTGATGTCACACAAGCCCTTGCTAGAACACATCTACAACCTTTAACACCGTTTAAAGATTTTTAAATTGTGAAACACAAAAAAATTCACCTTACAAAATTACGAGAAAAGTACAACTAAGCTGTCATAAAGTACAGTATATATAATATTTCAAAAGTGTAACTACTTTTACCATTACGTTATAGAAGAAAGTAGGCATAAACTTTGAGGATGAAACGAAAGAGTAAAAAACACATTGGTACATTGTTGTTTACAACCTAATATATTATTTTGTTTGCTCAATTCTTAATTTTGCAACATCATAATTTTATTTTATTAAACTTATTAAGTAAAAACTAGGACTACGCACTGAGATTTTTCTAAACAAATTGGCTATAGTTGTGGTTTGTGGATGTAAACTGATGAAAAAATGTTGTACGAATAGTAATTGTTTATTACATTTATCATGGCTAGTCCAACATTGGACTGAAAAACCCCAAAACTGATTTTGTAGCTACTAAGTTAACTTGAGGCAAAGTCATAACAACACTATCGGACTACAGAGGTTTATTAACAATTTTCTGGTCTTTTTCGGCAAATGTTTGAATTATTTGCCTATCAGCTATAGGTAGGCTGGCCGCGGGGCCCGTGCGATGTGCTGTAAGCTGTCTCCTAGGTCTTCCGACTCCACAAAGCTTAGCTTTTATATTTTGACTCAGAATAACTTCCTCTCTTTCACAATATTAAAATTGTTTGTCACCGTGAACGAATAATAAAACTTTTATCTAGGCCTACAACAAAATCTGAAATTTTAATTCTTTGTTCCATTACTATACGACTAGCAGTGAGTACTCTCTAAGGTTGCCAGGCCCCCCTGGGCCTGGGCCCTAGGGATTTTGCCCCCCCCCCTCTCGTTGGGCCTGCTTAAAAGATTGTAAGGGCTGCTTTATTTCTAGTAGCCTGTAGGTTATAAGTAAACATTTGTTTACTTTTCGTTAAGTAGCAGTCCAACCAACCTTTTAGTTTAGTAATTGTACCAAAGTAATTCATAGATTTTTAAGTATACCCTTCAAAAATATTGAAAGTAGAATTTTTTATAAAGCCTCAACTAACAAATTTATAAATTGTAAAGGGTCTATTACATGGGGCTATACTTTTCTAGCAGTTTATCCAGCAGTTTCTAGCAGTTTAGCAGTTTATTTATTTTGAAAAAAGGGGGAAAGTGGGACAGGAACAGTCCTAATTTTGACTCCCTGAAGCTTAGATGTGTAAGTTAAATTTGAAAAAAAAAAACAGTAGCGAGAATCTGTCGTCATATTCACCCATATACATCTGTCGTCATATACATTTGAATTTTATTATGCTTTTATTATAATATTTTTGTTATTACAGAAACTTCAGAAAAGTTAAGTTTGGTTTTTGACAACGTTAATTGTTGCAATTTAGTGATGAATTATATATATGAAGTATGTACTTTGTTAGAAGTGAGACTTTTATTGGTGGGGGGTCAGTAGTAATGTTGTGCGGGAGCCATGCTATTGGTCTTTTGGGGGTGGTGGTATCCATTATATATATTATTAGGGATTTTTTCCGTCTTAAACAAAACCAAGATAAAGACCGGAACCGTTAGACCAGACGTGTATGCTGTAATTGTTTATTGTAAGGTCATGGTCACTTCTCTTTGCCTGCCTCACCTGGGACAAAAGGCAGCTGGCTGCTCTACTATTGATGAGGCCGCTTAGACATTGTACACCGGCTATTTTAAACACAACAACACAACATTATTCTCTACAAGCGCCTGAGGTGGCTAGAGTGAATCAGTTGTATGGTGAACCAGAAATCCTAACTGCGGCTTTGTCCGCTTAGACTATTATGTGAACAGAATGAAACGTAAAGTACCATACAAGGTTTCGTCCTTTCTACAGTTTCACACCAGAAATACTGGTTGTATTGAAAGAGGACTTGGTGAACTACCATGTTTACAGAGTTGTCTGATCAAATACAAGTTATTGTCTGTAAGTTTAACTCTGGAATCTTTAAGACCGTTGAGGTATTGCCAAGTAGTTGGAAAATTATAACTACTTTACCTTTTTTTACCATGAATAATATATTCATGGCTTTCTTAATCTTTGTACCTGTTTAAAAATAGGAGAATTGTACCTGGCCAAAGACAGCTTTCATGTTTTTATTATATGCATTTAATAATCAAATAATACAACAAATTATAGTTTTTGTCTGGGAAATCTAAATTGTATTCGCTACTACTAGAAAACGCGTTACTCTGCAGCATCAGTCTATGGGGGGGGGGGGGAACTTGAGTTTATGAGTAGTGCCTAGTAAAATTAAAATACTGTTTTGGTTTATAAATCCTCGCGGATAGTACTTACACACATTTTTTTTCAAGTCAACAGTTCAAATATGAAACACATTCATTAAAAAAATGTAATACAGTAGAACCTCAATAACTTTGAACCTCAGGGGGGACGGGAAAAATTTGAGTTATCGAATATTTCGAAATATCGAGGTTCGACTTATCAAGGCGTTTTTCCATAGACTTCGACTTATTGAGGGTCACGGTAACGCAATAATAGATGGGTCATGGAAGGGTAGAATCCTTACATCATTTCGTGCTTTCTATCATAAATAACTATGCCGTATAATAATTATTACTAAAATTAAGAAGGATTTGAACAATTTTGAATGTTTAAAATAAGCCCGGAAATATTTTGTGAAGCTTCTTTGGTTAGCGTAGTAATGATGTACTTCCTTCAGTGAAAATATTGTAGAGTAGGAAAGTAAACAAATAATGACTCAAAGTTCGGTATTTTTGTGTTGTTCTCCCCGTTCGACCACTTCCAGTCTATTTTATAGACTTTTTTGCTCACTTTTTATCACCTGCCCCAAAAAAATTCCTCCCCCTTACGGAAGTCAGTTCTTTTCTGACAAACTGTGCATAAATTTAAATTTAGCTGAACATCAAATGTTCTGTAGGCTATTAAAATAATTTGCAAAACTAAAAGAGATCAAAACATGATAACAATTAAAATTGCAGAGCATTATTGGAATTGGAATTAGGGTGAAGCACTAAGCCACTTATTTTTTTTAAATTGTCAACAGTGTCTACTGGTGTTTCTGAACTTCCCAAAGTCACTTTTTTATTTTTCGTGTCAACAGCCTCAAATAATCTTCAACATTTCCTCATAGGGTTGAGTTTTGCCAACGCGTTTTGCCAAACTGCAAGCACTTAGTAAAAACACAACCTAAAAACTATCCAGAACCTCTAAAGTCGCACTAACTGACACCGGACACAAATCTAATCAAATCAAAACCATTTTATTTAAGAAAAATACATAATTTTCAACAACATGAGACTGTTCCTTACTTATGAAATGAAATCCTCATGCAACAGTCCCGTAATCCTCATGCATATGTGAAACCCGTGCGTGAGGATGAGTGTGTTTGATATGTGTGTTGCTCATCAATATAAATTTTTCGGTTGTTTTACCGTCACCAGGAGCCCCCAGAAAGATATGTAGTGGAGAGGGAGGGTTGGAATTTCCGGCTGAAAATAAGTCACTGGAGGTTCGGTGAGTGAACAACTTCGACTTATAGAGATTTTCTAGTCAATACTTCAACTTGTAGAGGACGGAGATTGCAATTATTCGAGTTATAGAGGTTCTATAGCTAAAACTTCGACTTATAGAGGTGCGGCGACAGGCTAAGAATACTGCACAAATTCGAGTTATCAAGGTGTTTCCTACTAACCCTTCAACTTATAGAGGTAAAATAACATAGCATTAGGTAGGCACGTACAGGGGGAATGATAAAAATTCGAGTTATCAAGGAATTTGACTTATAGAGGTTCGAGTTATCGAGGTTCCACTGTATTCACAGAAAATTGTAATAAACACAGTAACATAACATAAGAAACAAAATGATTGTTCTCAAAATAGTACTTTTAAATACAATTTTTTTTATTTAAAGGAAATAACTTCCAAAGTTTAAAAAATAATTTCTGCTGGATTCCGGGATAAATTTGCAAACAAACAAACAAACATTTGTTTAAAATCACTTGTTTTATGTTATATTAATTCTTCTAATCCAATGTTAATATTAATTATTTAATGTATAAAATGTAAAATTGTCTGTTAGTTTATTTGTATAATTGATTTAAAGATTCTTTTCTAATATTGATAAAGGCAGTAGTCGAAAGATAAAAAAATTTCTTACTTCTTTTCCTTTGTGTTAGTTTTGATGCCTATTGGCACTTATTGTTGATGAGAGATGATAAAGTATTTGATATATTATGTAAAGGAACTAAAGTGAATTTCATGTTTTGGATATTTATTCAATAAGTACAAAGATTTTGAAAAATTCCACTCCAGAAATAGCTTAAGCAAAGAATTAACAACGTTTTATAATGATTTTTGTTGGTATTTCAACACCAGCGGCATTTTTGTTAATAGACCACACAAAAGCTTTTCGGGAAAATGGTACAAACCCCATAAATATTTGTGGACACCCCGGGATTTGAACCCGTGACCCGTGTATTAATCAAAGTATCCAGCCTGATATGTTTAAAAAGTTAAGATTGTACCAGTTTACGGATCTGGAGATTTTTGTATTGATCAAAGTATCTAGCCTGATATGTTTAAAAAGTTAACATTGTACCAGTTTACGGATCTGGAGATTTTTGTATTGATCAAAGTAATTTAGCCTGATATGTTTAAAAAGTTAATATTGTACCAGCTTACGGATCTGGAGATTTTTGTATTGATCAAAGTATCTAGCCTGATATGTTTAAAAAGTTAACATTGTGTGATGTGAATAATAATATAGCATTTACTTTTCCCATTTACTTAACACTGAGTAAAAGCTTTTTGTATGCTTTATTCTCTCATCGCCCATTGTACCGGTTAAAGAATCAAGGCATTTTTCGTGTTTTGATTCAGGACCAAAATTCACGTACAACACAGCACAGTGGGAGGCGTGGACACACGAATGTGTCACTTCCACATGACGTCACCGTCACTGTCTCTGTCGCTCGTTGAACCGCACTAAAATTAGCGGCCCTCGCTTTGTGTCAGAAGCTGCCAGTGCGTTGTCGCCTGTCTGTCCCTCTGTCTCTTCATTCTCAATACTGGCTGATCAGACCGACTCTCGGTGGGATTTGTGTTGTGGACGCGGCATTCTTTGTTTTCTTCTCAAATTTCTTATGTAAGTCTATTTCAATTGTAGTTGGTTCCGGACCTCTTGTTTAAAAACTGGATGTTTATTTAAGACATGGCATCCGCTTTTTGTCATTTTGTGTATTGATCTAGTTTTGTTTTATTTACGTGTAATTATCTTTAATAATTTGTTAATTTTACTTGGTCAAAAACTGAATGGACTTTAGACGTTTATTGTGTTGGTAGAACAATATTAATCATAACTTTTTCATACAAATCTCATCTTAGAGATCAAAGTTTATGGTGTAAAATTGAAAAATTGGTTTATTTTATATGGTTATAAAAAAATAAATAATAATTAAGCTTTGACCGTAATTTATAACATTTAAAAATTAATCTTGTGAAATAATTGTTAAAGTAGCATTAATAAACTACTTTACTTAATCTATTCTTTTATTATGCGTTACAGATAGTTTAATTTAGTACCCTT
The DNA here is from genome assembly GCA_963675035.1 of Allygus modestus. Taxonomy (NCBI): domain Eukaryota; kingdom Metazoa; phylum Arthropoda; class Insecta; order Hemiptera; family Cicadellidae; genus Allygus; species Allygus modestus. Next base: position 76,650,355 of record OY776112.1, on the reverse strand, counting down.
GACACCAAAGGGGTAGAAATATATTCAAACAAAATGATATTGATGGATTGCAAACCCTGTAGTTACGTTTTACAAAAATTTAATTTTTAATTTCCAGTTATTTCTAATTTATTTTTATACCTGTTAATAAAAACCATGCGAAAGTGTGTGTGCAGTTGGTACATTCAGTTAACGATTTCTTGTCATGAAGAAGTTAGTCTAAGAATTTTATTGTCTTATCTTGTGATTCCATCTATGGCCTCTTAAAAAAGTGTAAAAACCGAGCTAAATTAACCCATTTTTATTTACAAAAAGTGAGCTATCTTTAATTTTACGCAGAACCAACAATTCAACTAACATTTTACCTTGTCCTTAGTGTTGATGTACTATAACAGGACGTGTAAACTGTATGGGTAGTTAACTACTTTTGACGACCCTCAGTTGTCAATACACACCAAATTGATTATAATTATTCAAAGAATACTATCCGGGGATCAGTTTGCTGAAAAGGTATCTCGTAGGCAATTTGTTTTGAAAATTAATTTTATTATATAATCAGCTGACTATAACTAAATAACTCCACATGATTAACATTGGAACCAGTGGTAAGGCGTGACATTTTCATTAAGTCATTGTGCGATGACCTTCTTCGGAAATTCCCTTTTTCCAAAAGAGGTTGTGTGAGTTAAGGGAAAAGTACCTGGGGGCCGAGCGTTGCTCGGCGAAGGCCAGTCAGTTTGTTTAGATGACTGGGAGTACTATTTCACCACTTCCCCAACTGATAATCATATTTTTATAGCTCATTTGCCTCTTTCCAGTCACTCCAGTTGTTATTTATAGCTCAATGTCCCTTTGCTTTTAATTGGTTATGACCACTCTATATATAAGCAATCTTCACTTAAAAGTTTTAGTCACTGCTCACAGGAAACCACATGTTAATCAATTATAAACAACACGAGTATTATATTATGAACAGCTGTTACAATTCTTTTATTTTGATTTTTAACTCCATAAGCCCAATGTTAATTTTTTAACTTTTCATTTTTGTTTTTTTACATTATTTGTTTTTTCCTGGAGATGAGACCTGTCTAGAACTTATTTTTATCCCAGAAATTAGTTATTTCCAACATTTTAAGTAAATCGTTGGTGCCGGTTTTGAGATCAGTGTCACAAGAAAGCAAACAAACCTTACTCATATTAGAGTGCGGTGCGACGGTAGCAGCATTGACGCTAAAGAAGAACGTGTTTGTCGGCAGAAGTATTTTTGCCGTGAGAGACGATCTTGCTTAATTAAGGAAAGTAATTTAACTGTTGAAGACAATCGCCTGCATTTTGCGGAAGTAAATTTTAGGCGCCTTTCAAATTTCCGTAAAAGACGATTGTGCGTAAGCGGCCGCGCCAAGTTTCTTCTCGAACATCGAGCTACTTTTATTGTTGAGGTAAATTGAATATTTAAAAGTTCGAAAAAGCTCAAAGGCTTGAATACTCGCTCTTTTCTGGTTTTTATCATAAAAAGTTCAATTTAAATCAGATATGCACTACAGATAATTAATTTTGTCATCTACTTAATTACATTTTTAACAGCCTGCGCCTTTCAAATGACTTGGGAGTAATATTTCACCACTTCCCCCAACTGATTATCAGATTTTTATAGCTCATTTGCCTCTTTTCTGCATTTTTAAGGTCACTCTAGTTGTTATTTGTAGCTCAATGCCCCTTTGAACTATTTCGGATATGACCAATCTATAAATGTAATCTTCACTCAATAGCTTTAGTCACTGCTCGTAGGAAACCACATGTCAACAATTATAAACAAAAATGTATTACTTTGGCAGTTCTCTGATTGATTATGAACAGCTGGTACAATTATTTTGTTTTGATTTTTAACTCCATAAGCCCAATGTTAATTTTTTTAACTTTTGAATTTCGTTTTTTTAACATTATTTGATTTTTACTGGGGATGAGACCTGTCTAGAACATATTTTTATTCCAGAACTTAGTTATTTCCAAAATTTGAAGGAAACCCTCGGAGCCGTTTTTGAGGTAATTGTGCAGTTATTTCCAAAATTTGAAGGAAACCCTCGGAGCCGTTTTTGAGGTAATTGTGCAACCAACCAACCAATCAAGCAAACATTGCTCATATAGGAGATACATGTATGCAATCGTGCTGTTCTGTTAGTTTAGAACTAAGTGATTTTGCTAAAGAATTGATGACTAAACTGCCTTTGTTTCTATTTCATCACAATGTCTATCTCTTCTGTAATTTTTCATTAATTTAGGCATTATAGTCATGCATCAACTGAAGAGGTGTCACTTATAAAATGTACAGTAAACGCCGGTATTGGCCTAGAATAGGAAGAAAATCGTAGGAAAGTTCGTACTTAGGACTGGGAAATTAGAGAGATAAGTGTCTATCAGCTGATAAGTTACTGTAAGAGCTTAAAGAGCTGGAAGACTTTATTGGAAGAGACTGTTTTAGGTCGACGTGGCTTTGGATAGCTTTGGGTTTTCCTATTCCTGAAAGGGAAAAAAACACCAGTATCACAACGTATGTTGACTCAATTCTTGCGTTTAAACAACACATAGTTCCAAAACTGACAAATCTAAAATCGCTGGATCCGTGCTGGGTAAACCATATACGAGTGCTGCCAACCAGCGCTGAGCACTGTCTGCCTCAGACTCAGTACAGTTGCGACTCCATAAACATTATGACAGCAGCATGTTGACATGGAGGGGGAGGGGAAAGACTCTCGCATTTGAAGGGTTAACTAATTAAGTGTCTTTCACTCAACTCATAAAAACTGTATGTTTATACTTGATCAATACTAGTCCAATGGTAAATTAGTTGTTTTATGGTTTTGTTTTTAATAAGCTCTAAAATAGCTGTATTGTACTGGTGGTGATAAACTCAATTAAAAATTTATATTTGCTCAATATTTTAATTTTGTAAAAACTAGTCAAATTTATATATTAAGTAACTATTTATTGATGATTAAACCGTTATAAAACACAACAGGCTTGACTACTACTTCAAAAAGATTCAGATCACTGACATAAATCCCTCTTTAACACCGTTAACACATCAGAACAACATGACAACAACACTTTGACAGGGTCTCACTATGCAAGGTAAAACTACTAGACATACTACATAAAATTACTCGACTCAAACCAAAACATCTATAACATCTACACATACAGACGTTGACTTCTTAAAGACTAAAAGGACAATATTGAGGTCCAGCTACCAGCCGATTGTGTTTATCTGAGATGCTTTGGCTTAAGGTCAGTGAATATAAAATTACTTGACTCGAACCAAAACCCCTCTAAATACACAGATGTTGACTACTTCTTAAAGACCAAAAGTACAATATTGAGGTCCAACTGCCAGCTGATTGCGTTTATCTGAGATGCTTTGGTTTATAAGGTCAGTGAATGTAAAATTACTTGACTCGAACCAAAACCCCTTTTAAATACCCAGACGTTGACTACTTCTTAAAGACCAAAAGTACAATATTGAAGGCTAGCTGCCAGCTGATTGTGTTTATCTGAGATGCTTTGGCTTATAAGGTCAGTGAATGTAAAATTACTTGACTCAAACCAAAACCCCTCTAAATACCCCGACGTTGACTACTTCTTAAAGACCAAAAGTACAATATTGAGGTCCAACTGCTAGATGATTGCGTTTATCTGAGATGCTTTGGCTTATAAGGTCAGTGAATGTAAAATTACTTGACTCGAACCAAAACCCCTCTAAATACACAGACGTTGACGACTTCTTAAAGGCCAAAAGTGCAATATTGAGGTCCAGCTGCCAGCTGATAGTGTTTATCACAGATACTTTGGCTTATTTGGTTTTGAACAAGTATGACAAAATAGATAAAACCCAAATAGGGGTCAGTCCTATTTAGTTTGGCTGTCTAATGATTCCCTAGTGTATTAAATGTTAATAAAATACCAAATTAGAGATAAACAAATCTATTGTTTATAGTAAGTTATCTCCGACAGAGATGAAAAGTCCAGAAGTATGTTTGTCCATATAAGCTTCATCAGGTTAGGTCAAGAGTGAAGTGAAGGTCGTTTTGATGGAGGTAATTTGTCTGAAGTGTTAATCACGGAGACAATTGTCTCTGAATCATCTTTTCGCTCACCCTCTTTGCTCAATCAAAATGTCAAGTGCATTGACCTTCCTGCTTGTTTTATTTTTAAAGGATTGGTTATATTATTCTTTTCTCTCCTTATGAATTAATTTGCAATTATAATAATACACAATTAGGCAACCAGGTTAGTTACACAAATAATTTTATTTTGCTCTATTATCTTAGTGCCAAGTTTATTCATACATTTTCATATTGCTGTATGTCTAACACTGTTGAAATATTTGTATTAATTTTGCATTTATTCAAGTCTCGGCTTTAATGTTTTTAGGTTTTGAGAAGAACAAAAATGAACCAGAGAAAAACACTGTCAGTCGTTCCGCCAAATGCTCCGAGCCTCCTTCTACTGAGGCACACACTCAGGTAAAAAAGTGATCTTAAAAGGTGGTGTGTTGTAATTTTGAAAAAGGATATCACATATAAAATGTTTATAGTTATAAAGGAAACCAAAGAAAAAGGAATATGTATTTTGAATATATTACAACAATAAATACTTGCATTAAGTACAGTGAATGCTGTGTGGCAGCTCGAGATATTTGTTTTAGCCCATCAACCTTTGTTGTGGTGGCTCTTGGGTGATGTGCTTGTTGGAGGGGAGCCAGGCCATTGTCAAAGGGTTCTTGGCAGTTGATGGAGTTTTCTTTTACCGTACCAAGTTTTGTCTATAATTCCAATAAAATGGATGATTAGAAAACAAATTTTCAGACAGTCTCTTTTTTATTAGAACCACCCCTCAGTAGTTGATGGGCTTTGCTTTCTCTGCATTCTATTGGTTTACGAGTATAATAAACTAAATTATAACGTAAATCAAATAGGCAGGCAATGCAACCTGTAGAATCAACCTGTTTTGATAAATGCTTTGCAGCTTTGGAGCATTTTTATCATTGCAATTCTGTCTGAGTTTCATTTTTACATCATGCATGATTTAAAAAGTCACAGAGCATAGAGTTTTACGCATTTAACTCAGAAAATTTGGTTGTTTTTGAAGGCTTTAAAAGTATTTTTGTCATAACTGATATTTTCACATAATAACAAAGTTTTAATTGTGAAAATAAATCGAACTAAACAACTTGCACGGACATAAGTTGTACTAACCAGTTTGTGTTTTAATAAAAAAAAAAAAGAATGATTAAATAATAAACATGCAAATTACCAGAACAATAAAGCTTTTAACTAAGTTTTGGGGCATAACTTTTTTTCTGATTTTGTTTACTCCAGCAATACTAGTATGAATAAATTTGGCCGTGAATCTATTTTTTTGTATTTTTCTCAGTCCAGTTTCTTATTAGACAAGTTTTCAGTACAGTAAACCTCGGATTATCCGGACCTGAATCATCGGGATCCCGGATTAACCGGACGAGATTGCCCGAGATAAAAAATGTAAATGCACTAGCGCCATCTAAGTCTTAGAAGCAAACGCAATACATTAATGTACCAACGAGGTTAAATATATCTACAGGTCTTGTCTTGTGTAAAAAAAGTGCAGCCTAAATGGTCGACCACCATATGCCCCTCCATCAACTCTGCTCCCATTGCAACCAATATCAAATGCTCTCTTCACAAGTTATATGACTGTCAGCTGATAAAAATTTAACTTTTGAAGAGAGCTTTTGTTTGGTTGCCTGAGAAAATTGTTGACCATGTAGGCTTCACTTTTTTACCCCAGACGAGACCTCTAGATATATTTAACCTCGTTGGTTGACCGTTCATTACTAACCAAAACTTGTGAGGTTATGTTGCGTTTGAAACTGTGATTGGATTGTGTGTTACGACAGTCAAACAAACACCATGTCTTTTCAGTTTTACAGTCGTTCCACACAATTTTAATCATCAATATTGCAGGCCCTACTGTCCCAATCGTTATTTATGCTATGTTATAGTAGCTTTAGATTATCCATATTTTATCCGGATAAATATGCCGCCACATTAGTCTGGATAATCTGAGGTTTACTGAATTCGGTTATTTTTATTAAACTATTTGTTACCAATGCTAATGGCGCTTATTCAAGAGTATCATACTAACGCTTTTAAGGGATAGCGATCCAAACCCCCCAAATTATAATTCAATTATTAGTTTGTAGCCAAAGTTTTTCAATTTTAATATGTATTAGTGAGTCGTTTTATGAGAAGGATTGTGGAAGTTGTGTTGTTTGTGTGTGTGCGGCAACTCTAGTATAACGAAGAAATTAATACCCCTGTCGCAGCAAACCTCCATACCCAGCGAATTTCCAATGGAGATATAAATGTCTTAATACTACATAAAGCCACTTACCAAGTTTCATAAAAATATATTCCCAAATAAGCGGTACATACAATTTGAATTATTCTCCATAAGAATAACATTGGGGCTGAGTACGCAGGTTTGCTGCAACAAGGAACACAAAATATGTGTTTTTATGCTAATATCAATATAACTCAGTAAGGTGAAGTCGTATACCAGTTTTTATTCATTTATGTTCATAATTGAGGGAGACATAGCATTTAATTATTCTCCATAAGAATAACATGGAGCTGAGTACACAGGTTTGCCTCTCTGGCAAAAAATTTTTTTTTTTGAGGAAATATCAATAAACGACAACCAGATGAAGCCTTATACCAAGTTTCGTCAATATACGTTCATAAATAAGCGAGCTATATAATTTTTCTTTTCCTCCATAAGAATAACATTAGACAACGTACTGTGTTTAGCACTTTTAATATCTCGGTAACCAATTGGCGTAGAGGAATGATCAAAATTAACTTGTACTTTTCTGACAGGGTTGAGATAACCTGGGGAGTGCCACAAGGTTCTGTTCTTGGGCCTTTACTCTTTTTGTTATACATAAATGACGTTGGTGAAATTGGCATTCCAAACCAAACCATTCTTTTTGCCGATGACACTTCTCTAGTTTGCAAACAATCAAATATAGTCAACTTAGAAATTATTACAAACGTACAAGTTAATAATATAGTTCAGTTTTATAATGCAAATTGTCTTACCGTAAATGCAAATAAATCAGTTGTTTTAGATTTTACTTCTTTAAAAAAGTCACCCTTTGAATGTACAATAAGCATTGATGATCAGTTGATGCCAAAAACTGATTCTGTAAAATGTTTGGGTCTTATTGTTGACAAATATTTATGTTGGAATGACCATGTGGGTGATCTGTGTTTAAAATTATCACAGTCTGTTTTTATTCTCAGGAAATTAAGTAAGATGTGCAACATTGACACTTTAAGGATGGCTTATTTTGCTTTTTTTTATTCAAAAGTGACGTATGGGATAGAAATTTGGGGTAACACATCAAAAAAATATTGACAAATTATTTAAAATTCAAAAAAGAGCTATTCGTTGTATAGCTGGTTTAGGATATGTTGACTCCTGTAAGGGAAAATTTATAGAACTTAGAATAATGACTTTGCCCAGTATTATTGTTTATAAAGTATTACTACAAATGGCACTAGGCCTATCTGGACTAAAAAAACACCAGGACTTTCATTCCTATAACACTCGAGGCGCTAATAACTTAGTTATAGAAAAACATAGCTCTAAAGTGTACGCATTGGCAACTCAAAAATTCGGACCTAAATTATGGAACGCCCTTCCCCAGAATTTAAAAATATTGGCCTATCCAAAATTCAAAAAATCAATTGAACTCTTTCTCTTAAACAATCCCTTGTATAAAACTGAAGACTTTTTTGCCTTAATTAGCTAAGGCATTCCTCTTGTATCTTTTAATCTAGTTTTAGAAATTATTTTATTTGAGTTTAATTCTTTTTTTGATAATGATATGTTTCAATTGTATTACTTAATGTTATATGACGAGCTGGAAGATGTAATCCACACATTGTATTACTTACTGGCAATAAATTGAGTATTGAGTATTGAGTAGATACCAAATTGTGTGTTTATTTAAGGTGAATCCAATGGTAAAAACTAATATTTGACTATTTCAAAAATTATATGAACAAAATTCAAAAAAACACATTTTTGGGGTACAAAACCCCCCAAAATACCCCTTCAGATGGAGTGATCTGGCTGGTTTTCAAACTTAAAGTCATAAATGCTGCTTTACACGTTTATACTAAATTTAATCAAAATCGGATCATTTTTACGAGAGTTATCGTGCTCGTGGACACACACACACACACACACACACACATATATATATATATATACAGTTTCAAACGAACAGTGTTTTCGGGGTCTGGGGACCTCAAAACGAAAAGTTATGATGGTTCCGGGCTAGGTCTTACCATGCCGACTACGGTAATGGATTCTTCCCTATAGGGGAAATTCGCTAAAAAAGTAAGTCTGATTTGTGATCAACACTTATAATTTGCATTATGCTTTGGAATTGTGGCTTTCAATAATTAACACAATTGGTAACCGATTAATAACAGAGTTTACCAGCAGCTGATAGCTTTTGCATGCCCGAGCGTGTTGAGAGACTGAACTAACTCATCCAAAATGAAAACTCACTCGATGAAGACTGCTGTTGTTGATTTCAGCCTGTGGTAAACATCCCAAAGCCAGCGGTGAGACAAAAGCGAAGGATCCCAACACCACCATCCTCTGATACTGATGAGCCAAGCGGGCCTGTCGTTGTGAGCAAGGCGAACACGGACCATTCCACACTGAGGGTGGAAGAGAGAGATCAGGAGGACTCTTTGAAGAAGAGACTCCGCCTCTTCACCGAAAATAATGGAGCGCTTCAAAGGATGAAGAATTACAATGAGTGTGCCTTCGAAGAAGTTGTGATTGACTCATTGTACGCTCAGAGGCGCCAACAGTTTGTCAAACATGGTCGTTCTCAAAGTGATTCTTCCCACGCTTTTGTATCATCAGCCAGTTCACCAGGTTCAAGACGGGAGCGGAGTTCAAGTGCGATATTCTCCATCTTCCGTTGGTTCCGGAGAGAGAGCCGGAGTGATGATTTTGACCCAGAATTTGCACCGTCAGCACCCCCCTCTCCCCAGCTGATCAGAGGTCACAGCACCAGCTGTGGTAGTGTGGATACCCTTTTCAGCACTGCCACTGCCAACAGTTTTGCTTTTGTACATCCTGCGTATTATCGGCCCTTTGGTGCAGCAAATCCCCCTGAGAAGTGCATTATTCCTGGGCCAGAAACTGATACATACCGTAATAGATTGAGACAGAGGGACAGGATAAGGGAACTTGACAAAAATCTGACATTGAAGAAAAAATACCGCTTGTTTGGAAGTGGCACTTTGCATAGAAGTGTAGATGATGTGAATAATAGGCATTTGTTCCTAAATAAATCATTAGATTCTTTAAAAGTAAATAATACTTCATCGAATGGTAAAAATTCAACTTTAGGCAGGAAGAAAAGAAAAGCTCCCCCACCTCCTGTATCACCCGAGGAAAAGTCAAAAGTGTTTGACCTTCCTGCACTAGAAGAACAAAATAAAGAAAATGCAGGAGTTAGTTCTATAACTGACTCTTCTCCATCAACTGGAATTGTAGTCAGACGGCACAGGCGCACTGTAAGTGACTCTGCTAAAGACAGAAGATCAGGGGCATTCGTTCATGTCAGAGGAAAAAGGAAAGCTCCTCCTCCTCCAGTTGTAAGTAATAGTAAAGAAGAGAAATCTCCTGTCCAAGAAGTTTTAGGTACTCAAAGTCTGGGGAGAAAAAAGAGACCTGCTCCACCTCCACCCCTTGTAATTAATGGGAATGAAGATGAAAACAACTCAGGATCCCAGGGGATGCTAAGTCCTGAAGAAAAACAGAGGCTTATCGATAATATTAGTAAGTTGAAAGCTCATGCTGAACGTAAAAGCTTATTAGTAGTGACTCCACCTGCTTCACCTATCATGAATACCAAGGTGTCACACACAGTTTGTAATGATTCCCTTAAGTTGGAGAGAGGTGTTTTAAAATCAAATAAAACTGAAGTGCAGTCTTCTGAAGCTAAACCTGTCTCACCGACCACGCCTACACCAGTATCTCCAAGACCATGGTATAAAAGAAATGCAGGGAGTAAAGAAAAGAGCCTCGAAAAGAGGAAAGAAAAAAACAATGTTGATGATTGGATGCCTGAAGTTGCCATAGTAAGGAAGAATGCAATAAATAGTGAAACCAATAGTGGCAGTAGTACTAGTAGCAGTAACAATGGGAACAGTTACAGGCTGTCAAGTATATTTTCAAGATTTGACAAACCTGAGGAAAAGAGAAAATCACAAATATCAATGTTAGCTAATATTAGCGAATTAGACAGGGAAGCAGCTGAGATTGTACAAAGGGAACAGGAGAAAGAGAGAGCAATGTTGGCTGCTCAAGATGCCAAGTATTACACCTCTTCAGCAGATTGTATAGAAAATAATGAGAATGATTCACCTGTTTTGGGAATGCTGCATGAAGAAGATAAAAGCCAAAAGAATCCCGACTCACCTAAAAGAAGTGGGGCTCGAGAGTTGATATCATTATTTAATGCCATAGGAAATGTAACCAAAGTCACGGTGCATTCTGCTTTCTTTTCTAAAGAAGGCCCCAGTATATTTTCCAAAGAAGGTGTTGAAAAGAGGGTTTCCATGTCAGGTGAAGGTGTGAAAACTTCAGAAGAGAAAGTGATTAAGGAAAGTTTAACTAAATCTAATGGGTACAAGAGAGAAACTGTGTTTGTTGAAACAAAAGAAAGCTACTCAGAATCTCCGGGAATCAAAAGACGCAGAAATTTTTCCCACCAAAATTCAGATGATTCTAGTTCTTCAGTGAGCTCAGAAGCTCCATTGCCTAGAGTTGTGATAGAAGAAATTGTTGATGATTTAGAGAAATCTAAAACCCAGGCTTTATACGAAGCAAACAAAATAAGAAAACATCACTCTCCCAGTCCAAGTATACCGACTATTGCTGAAATGTCTGAATCTATAACTTCAGTTACGGTTTCTCCGGGTTCAACTATCAATGCCAGCGACAGATCAGTCTCAGTCACTCCAAATCCATCTGCATCAGAACCTTCAAAAGAGGTGGAGAAAAAGTCAGCAGGAACTTCTGAGATATCTGAATCCAACCAAAGTGCTGTTATTCCCAAACATAAACCAAATGAGTCTGCAAGTAAGACGATTGTGGCTGAAACAGGGACAAAACAGCCTCTTAAGAACTACAGCATTTGGTCCTGCCCTCGGTGTACACTTGAAAACCCACGATGGAGAGTGACTTGCGAGGCTTGTGACATGTGGCGGCCTGCAGTGAGGAGAGACGTGATTGACAAGCTGACCAATGCCAACATGGGTTCGACAATAGCTGTGAACCTTGTCAAAGCCGGTGACACCAAGAATATATCTGCAATTAAAAATTTATCAACTCAGGTTGAGAGTCCAGTTACTTCAAAAGTAAATGTTACTGCTGGACCAGTTGAAACTAAAACTCAACAGTCGCATAATCCAAGTGTGGATAGTAATGTGAGTCTAAGTAGTAATGGTGTTGTTGCAAAAAGTTCAAAGCTGAAACCGATAACAGTAAGTGGACTTTTAAATGGTAGTTGTTATGAACCGAAACAATCCAATATCTCTGAAATAAAAGACATAACAGATCTCAAAGTAAAAGGTGCTACTGCTGCAAGTAGTAAAGAATCTCAGATTATTTCAATGAGCAACAGGAGTACCAGTGATAGTGTCAGGTCATCACAGGAGATGGCAACAAAACAGACTTTGCCTGTAAAGTCGCCCGTCTTACAGAAAACAAGCAAAACTAAAGAAGATCCTACCAAGGCAGTTGAATCCTCAGATGCAGGTGCAGTTTCTTCAACCGGAGCTCAAAGTGAGTCTGATATAGAAGAAGTAAGGAAAGCAAGGTTGACATTTTTTGAAAAATCTCACTTAAACAGTCAAATTAACAATGAAAATGTTAATAAACAAACTTCTGCAGGCTCTTCATCTATTAATCAAGCTAAGATTGATGCATTATTTTCAATTGCATCTAAAGGCTCATTAGCAACAAATGAAGAAGAAAGGTTAAAAGTAAAAGAAATATTAAAAGAAATGAAAAACTCTTTACCAAAAAAATCAAAGGAGAACAAATCTGTAGCAGGCCCCAGTAAAGTAAAAGGCAAAACAGAAGTAAATATTCATGAAAAAGAAAATATTTCAAATGCCGCTAGCTTACCTAGTAGCTCTGATGAGGCAGCAAGACTTGGTGCCATTAAAAAATCAAAAGTTCAGGTATCATTGTTGCCTTTGAATTCAAAAGACGTCACAGTTGAGAAAACAAGCAATAACAAAACAGCAGAAGTGTATTTAATCAAGTCAGAAACAATAATTGAAGAGATAAAAGTTAAAGATAGTTCTAAATCACCGAAAGTCTCGACATCGGTGCAAACTAGTGGAGTTGTACGAAAAATAGAACCCAACAAAACCAGTTTATCAACTAAAAATGAAGAATTTGCAAAGTCGGTCGCTGGAAAACCACCAACACCAAAATCTGTGCGGAAAGAAGTGTCCGTGCCTGTTACAGTCGAGGAACATGTTGTAAAAGATGGTGGTATAGAGACAACAGTTTCTCAGGAGACACGGAAAATCGGCATTGGGACATTTAATTTAATAAGGCCACGGGATTTCGCAAACATCAAGGCAACAAAGACTGGAAATGAAGTGAAACCACTTCACGTTTATGTGAATGTTCCGAGGACACTTGATGACGATTCTTCCTCCAGTTCATCTAGTGATAGTCCCGAGGTTGCCCAGTTGTCTGCAGAGCTCACTAAGCCCAATGGGCTGGCTGATTTTAAAGGTAATTAACAAAAATACTGTATCATGTATTTTTTTGTCATACTGCTTTAAAAACAGATGTTTTCAACACATGCGTTGACATACGAAAATTGCTCTTTTTATTCCTTTAATAAAAAAAGCATTGTTTTTACGATCTTTTATGTCCTTGTATTGTTTGTTTAGAGTAGCAAGATCAAGATAAAAGCAAACTTTTAACAGTAAAAAAGTAAGGAAAATTTAGTTGTGGTGTGAAGTTAATATGAATGAAGATACAAACTTAGATTATTTAACTAAAAACAAAATCCAAGCCAATTGCCTAGAAAATATTGTTTGCAGAATGTTGAAAAATATAGGTCATCAACGAGATCAAAATTGGCTTTTTGATCCTTGCTCATTTCCAACCTCGGCCGTTAAACTTGAGCTCGTATGACTGAGAAATTGTGATCTTTATAAATTAAAACATGATGTTTTAACCCAGAAAAGGCAAAAAACATGTTTTAACTTATAAAACACTACTGTATTCAGTTAATTATGATCTTACAGTTAAAATCTTTACATAATAATTTTTAGGACAAAATTACACAACTTTTTTAATTCTTTAAAGATTTACTAACTTTACCTGTTGAAATAAAGAAATTGTCATTTAATTTCAAATGAAAATCTAGGTTTTTATACGAGTTAGGCTATTTACATTAGTATTTTAATATGCTTATCCTCTAGTTTGGCCATACTTATTTTACAGTGAGTCAAGAATATATTTGTATAACTGATTACCCCAGCCAAAAGTTTAGGGACCACTGCATAATGCAATGTGTGTGATTTTTTATATCTGTTATATCTCTAGGTAAAATTATCTATATATTAATACGCTAGGGGGTTTTTCTTCACAATCATAACTCAATAACGGGTTGAGGTGTTAAATTAAAGGTATTTTTACATATATTTGCCAGTATGTCTCAGAATTTTAAGAAGGGCATCACTTAAATACAGTAAAGGGCTGAATTTTCGGAACAGTGGCGCTATCCGACGGCGGAAGTCTAAACTACGTGTTGATTATCATCCGTTTCAACATCAGATGTTTTGTTATGTTTGTTTACAACTGAAGTAACATTTCATTGGGTACAGACTTGCTCGGATTCGAACAACAGGACAACTAGTATCTTCTTAATATACAAGAATGAATCCCTATTTCCCTTTGTCTTTCCATAACTTGAGAATGAGTGCACCAAATTGAATAATTCTTTTTTTGTTGTGTTCGTTAATGTCAGGGCAAGGTTCTTTGTTCTATTAAAAGAAAATTTTTAATCCGACCTAAGGGCTCTGTCCCACTGACCTTCAAAGTTCCCATTGATTTGATTAAAGTTACATCAAACAGTTAGTTGAATGTTAATAAGGATTATATCTAAACATACTTGAAAGGCATAAACATATGTTCATTATAGAAATACAACATCTACTTGAATGGCAACTCTCGTTATAGAAATAAAAAACTACTTGAATGGCAACTCAAACTTTTTGCGATAGGCGAGTGAGTGAAGCCAACAAACTCATCTTGAAAATGAACGAGTATTTGACTCAAAACAAATTCAATGACATTAATCAAATCAAATCAAATCAAAATAACTTTATTCATGAAGCACAGGTTGTACAGAATGGTGTCATTTACAACAAATAAAATAAAATAATACATAATATTACAATCAGTTTAAGATAGGTTAAAAATTAAATAGGTCCTAACTAAATGTTATACATCTCTTTGTGCAAGGTTGTAGGTCCACTTATTTGCAAATGTAAAAAATCATCTATTTTTTATAGTGGGTTATTTATGAGAAGCATTTTTACTTCGTTTTTGAAGATTTTAAGATCTTTTATTTCCTTTATATATTTTGGCAAATTATTAAAAAACTGTATTCCCTTATATGAGGGTTTCTTTGTGTAAATAGATGTGTTATGCCTATTGTATGCCAGTTGGTTACCTTTCCTTATTTTATACTGATGACAAGTATTTAATTTTGGTACCGTAGCTTATACAAGTTTGATTTAATAAATTGATGGTTAACTGAAAAACAAATAAGCTATAAACTGTCATGATTTTTGCCTTTTTACTTTCTCCCCCTATACATAGTATATGGAGAAAGTATTGTTTTCGTCAAAATTTTCTAATTTGAGTTGTTAGTGGAAATATTCGTTTTGGTGCTCCCTGAACCCATAAAAGTGGTTTTTACGTGATGTCTGTCTGTGTGTGTGTGTGTGTGTGTGTGTGTCCGTGTGTGTGTGTGTGTGTGTCTGTGTGGATGTGTACAGAGCTAGAGCCCTAACCAATGGGCCAATTTTTATGAAATTTGGTATGTAGGTACTAATCCACGATATCTCCAGGTGTTTTTTTAATTTTTTTGAATTTTTGATTTTAAGGGTAATTATCCCCCCAAAAACCACCAAAAATCATGAAAAATCAAAATTTCTCAAAAACGGCTCTAACGATTTTGATTAAACTTTGGTCGTTTGTAGAACTTTAGTTTTCCAAGAAAATGACACCACCCGCATGTCTGTAAAAATGCGGGTTCAGAAATTACAGGACTTAAAACATTAAAAATTCAGTTTTTTTGATTTTTAAAAAAATACATAAATATAACAAAATATTACTATTCACCATTAAAAAGAGCTCAAAAAACTAAATAATTTAGTATTTTGAATTACTATTCTACGATTGCTGGTTGCGGAGAAAATTGGAATTTTAATTTTGCAGTAAACGCAGTACATTGTCCAATGTTATTCTTATGGGGAATACAAAAATTACTATTTCTCTCTTATATACTGATAAATTTCATTCAAACTTGATATGCTTGTCAAGTTATCATTGGCCAACAGTGGAAATTTGAAATATGTTGCCCCTTAATATCCCTGGGGGGGGAATAGGGGGCATTTCCCCTCTTAAAACCACGAGTGTAGCAATGGATTCTGTAGTGCCTCCAAAGCAGGGATTTGGGTGGATGTTTTTTAAAAAAACTTGTTTACAAGATTTTCTGTACATTCGACCGTGCTTTGTATTCTATATTTGGTAAATAAAAAGTAATTTATTCATTAAAGTTGGACTAAAAGGGAGAAAGTATGTGTCAGTTTCCTGATACCGTTTATTGAATTGTTCTTTTACAGATTCCCTTGGTTTCAATTTTAACATGATTCAAAGTGCTTTTTTTTGCAGTACTAGTATTCGGTCCAAATTATTGCTTGAAGTACATCCATAAAGACATAAACCAAAAGCAATATGTGATTCAATTAGGGCATGATATATTATTTTTAAAGTTTCAAAATGAGTGCATTTAGACATCTGCCTCAATGCATAGAGGCAAGATATCTTCTAGCAAACTGAATTTATATAACTATCCCAACTTAAATATTTATCTATATTTAACCCCAAAAATTTGATAGTCTCCACTTCATTTAGCTGGTTATTTATCCATAACAATATTCCTGCTATTCCCATTGGCATTCTTTGAAGTGGAAAATTGGATGTATTTAGTTTTATCTGGGTTAGGCAACAAGTTAATGTTATGTAAATATTGAATGGTATTTGAAAGATTTATGAAAGATGAAATTTCGATGTCATGTAAATATTGAATGGTATTTGAAAGATTTATGAAAGATGAAATTTCGATGTCAGGCCCTGGAGGCCCTGCTATTTTTATATTTATGTCATCAGCAAATAAACAAATTTTATTGGGCTCTTTTATTATTGAAGGTAACCCAGTCAGGTGTATTAAAAAAAGTAATGGTCCCAATATAGATTTTAAGGACAGGACAATGTCTGTCGGGCCAGCTAGTTTTGTATAAAAATGTCTACCAATTAAAGAGCTCACATGATGATAATTTGACAGTCTTTTGTCAGAATGATTATTTTAAACTCTACCAGTCAGTTATGGTCATTGTTGGTTATTAGAAAAAAAATAATAACAAAATTAAAAAGATTCCTCAGTTTACTAAAAGACTTTTTGTCCCAAACTGCATCTTACGCAATTCAAAAGTTCACTCATCGGCAGTAATGAAGTCATTTGAATGTTTTTTATTTTGTTTTGTTAACTTTCTTTTTGTATACAATTTATATTTTACTCAGTAATGTCATATAATATTTCACATGTAAGTTTTTTATTCTAACATTTAGAATTTTTTTTATACATGATAGTATGAACTTGTTGATGTAATAAGAGATGTTACTGACTCTATTTCATGTATTGCGATGTACTTTTTTGGAATAAAGAAGTTTTGATTGATTGATTGATTGAGAGCAGGGGAATCCCACCAAAACAACAATTTTCAGGCCTGAAACGTATCCCCCCCTTCACTTTCAACTAGGGGTGTGCGAGAACTTGAAACTTTGAGATTTCAGTCGAGTATTTCAATACTCAAACTCAAAAAAGTTGTGAAAAATACTCGAAAGTTCGAGTGAGTATTTCCTGCCGATTTCCGGACGATCGCTAACTATTGTGACCGGCAAAATCGGTAGTAACAGCCGCAAAAGGTGATCGCATCACGTAAAATTGGCCGAAAATGATAATCAGAAACATAAATTGGCCATAAAATGCTACTGAATATGATCCAGTAGCCATTTTTGACCGATTATAAGTTTTCCGTTGTCATTTACGGCTGAAATTACACGGTCCAGTCGTGATTTACCGTAATAATGGCCGAAAATTACGACGGTATACATAATATCGACCGTGGCGACCGTGCAAGTTAATATCGGCTGTAAATAACGATTTTGTCATTTAATATGGATTATAAGCAATGTCCAGACCAAGTGATGTTGGCTGAATGTCAACCGGATCGGGTTTTATCGACCGGAAAGGAATGTCAGAACGTGTTTTGTTTGTCGATACCTATCCAGTTTAATTGTACTGACCACAAATTTGTATTACTTCTCATGTATTAGTTAGAAACCATGTTTAGATTATCAAATCTGGAGTGGTATCCAAATCCCATTACACTATTTGAAACTACCAACTGATGGCAAGTTGTAGGTTTTACTAATATTAGTGTGTAGAATTAATGAATTTGTTACTTTATGACTGAGGTGATTATAATTGCTGTTAAATCACTCCGTGTTTCCTGCTTGCAGCCTCTGTGATGGAGCACGGCGCCGGCAGCAAGATGAACACATTGGCCGTCAACCGGCTGCTGCGCCAGTTGGAGGGTGCCATTGCCGGCGGCCAGCACATGCGGGCGGCCACGCTGGCCAAGCAGTTGGCCAGACACAAAGTCAGCTGCTGCGTCACGCGGCACAGGCAGACCGACACCATCACGTGAGTAGAGACAACTTATCCGACACTATTAATAAAGTAGACTCTCAGAACTCCGGACTTAGGGCAGCCTGGACCAGCGAGCACATAATAGAATAGAGAAGACAGGTGCTTATACCCCGTCCATTGAAAGTGTGGCAAGATCTGCCATGTTGGTCTGTCATACAACCTGAAATCTACGATCCACGAGCTCAATTCGCGGTAAAATTTCGCGACCAATACACGGCCATTATCAACAGTAATAGTTATTAGGAACATTATTGAAATGTTACATGCTTATAGTATAGAATCTGAGGATAGCCATGGTAATTATTTAAAATTAATACTCATTTTATTAATTGGTGTATATATATTTTATTACACACTTGTAGATCTGTTTCCTAAAACCAGACATGAAAAAGTTGTTCTGTGGGAAAGTTTTTTAATTTTTGGTCAGAGACATTTTGCTAGCAGGAAAGTTGTAGATAAATAAACAAATTTCATTTTTTATTTCAACTTTTTTTCTAAAGTGGTTGGTTTCCTCAGGAATCCAGGTTTAAGAACGCGGCAAAACTGCCTTTGGCCGCCGCCCGCTGGCGTGCTGCGCCCGACCATTACATAGCAGTGCAGTGTGTTTGTTTTCCAGCTACGTTGATGTTTATGTTTTTATTTGTTGATTGGTTTTAGCTGAGATTAGTAATATTGTATTCATTTAAGGAGTAGTAAATTAAAAGAAAAAACACCTAAGTAATAACTAGTTTCAGTTACTTATTTATATGTCTATAATATCCTCGAAATTTCACTATATAGTTAATCATGGATTTTAAATAACTTAGTCCAACTATTCGTGAACCATTCTTTGACTTACAGATTGCACAAGTTCATGGTTTTACATTTTACTAACAACATTTTTTTACTTAGACTTATAAATAGGTACTTAAACAACTTTCCCAAAGTCGGTAGATTTTTACCACACTTTTAGAAGGTTGTACAAGCCCATAATTTACGAATGAAAATGTATAATGATTTTTAAATGTAAACAATAGTACAAATGTGTATTTTATTATTTACTAGCTGGCCCGACAGACATTGTCCTGTCCTTAATGGCATTGAATTAGTTTTATGTCAAATACTCGTTCATTTTGAAGATGAGCTCTTTCGCTTCGCTCACTCGTCTATCGAAAAAATATTTTGAGTTGCTATTGGCCATTGAAATAGTTTTTTATTTCCATAATGAAAGTTGCCATTCAAGTAATTTTTTTATTTCCATAATGGACATATGTTTATGCCTTTCAAGTATGTTTAGATATAATCCTTTTGACTTTCTCCCCCTTATACATAGTATATGGAAAAAGTATTGTTTTCGTCAACATTTTTGAATTTGAGTTGTTAGTGGAAATTGTTGTTTTGGTGCTCCCTGAACACAAAAAAGTGATTTTTATGTGATGTCTGTGTGTCTGTCTGACTGTCTGTCTGTATGGATGTGTACAGAGCTACAGCCCTAACCAATGGTCCGATTTTTATGAAATTTGGTATGTAGGTACTAATCCACAACATCTCCAGGCGTTTTTCATTTTTTTAATTTTTTATTTTTAAGGGAAATTATCCCCCAAAAACCGCCATAAACATGAAAAATCAATATTTCTCAAAAACGGCTCTAACGATTTTGATTAATCTTAGTCGTTTGTAGAACTTAAGTATTCCAACAAAATGACACCACCCGCATTTCTGTAAAAATTCGGGTTCAGAAATTACAATACTTAAAATATCTAAAATTCTGTTTTTTGGATTTTTCATAAAGGAAACAAAAATATAATAAATATTACTATTCACTATTAAAAAGAATTACTATTCTACGATTACTGGTTTTGGAGAAAATTTAAATTTTCATTTTGCGGAAAACGCAGTATGTTGTCCAATGTTATTCTTTTGAGGAATACAAAAATTATTATTTCTCTCTTATTTATTGATCAGTTTCGTTCAAACTTGATATGATTGTCAAGTTAGCATTGACCAACAGAGGAAATTCTAAATATGTTGCCCCTTAGTAACCCTGGGGGGGGATAGGGGGCATTTCCCCTCTTAAAACCACGTGTGTAGCGATGGATTCTGTAGTGCCTCCTAAACAGGGATTTGGGTGGATATATTTGAAAACATCTTGTTTACAAGATTTTCTATATATTCGACCGTGCTTTGTATTCTATAGTTAGTAAATAAAAAGTAATTTATTAATTAAAGTTGGGCTAAGAGGGAGAAAGTATGTGTCAGTTTCCTGATACCATTTATTACATTTTGTCTGTGTGTCTGTCTGTCTGTCTGTACAAAACTAGAGCCCTAACCAATGGTCCGATTTTTATGAAATTTGGTATGTAGGTGCTAATCCACAATATCTCCAGGGGTTTTTCATTTTTTGGAATTTTTTATTTTTAAGAGTAATTATCCCACAAAAATCATGAAAAATCAAGATTTATCCAAAACGGCTGTAACGATTTTGATTAAACTTTAGGCGTTTGTAGAACTTGAGTTTTACAACAAAATGACACCACCTGCATTTCTGTAAAAATTTGGGTTCAGAAATTACAAGATTTATCAAAAATTCAGTTTTTTGGATTTTTTATAAAACATAAATATAAAAAAATTACTATTCGCCATTAAGAAAGCTCAAAAAACTAAATAATTTACTATTTTGAATTACTATTCTACGATTTCTGGCTGTGGAGAAAATTTAAATTTTCATTTTGCGGTAAACGCAGTACGTTGTCCAATGTTATTCTTATAGGGAATACAAAAATTACTATTTCTCTCTTATTTATTGATCAATTTCGTGCAAACTTGATATGCTTGTCAAGTTAGTATTGGCCAACAGAGGAAATTCGAAATATGTTGCCCCTTAATAACCCTGAGGGGGGGAAATAGGGGGCATTTCCCCTCTTAAAACCACGTGTGTAGCGATGGATTCTGTAGTGCCTCCTAAACAGGGATTTGGGTGGATATTTTTTAAAACAACTTGTTTATAAGATTTTCTGTACAGTCGACCGTGCTTTGTATTCTATATTTAGTAAATAAAAATTAATTTATTCATTAAAGTTGGGCTGAAAGGGAGATAGTATGTGCCAGTTTCCTGATACTGTTTATTTTAACAACTGTTTGGTGTAACTAACTGAACTTTGATCAAATCAATGTTAACTTTGAAGGCCAGTGGGGCAGAGCCCTTAGGTTGGATCAAAAATTTTCTTTTATAAGATTAAGAACCTTTTCCTGACATTAACGAATACAACAATGAGTTGGGATGTTTCATTTGAAAACTCATTTGGTGAAAACTGTTTAACCCTAGGAGTGGCCCAATGCTAAAGTGTGGAATGGCAGGCTAAATTTGTCGATTTTGCAGACATTTTTTTGAAAATTAGTATAAATTCAACCGTAGAAGTAAACCTAGCCAACCTTATATTCATTTTGATCAGGAAGAACAGGGCAATTTAGAAATACTAAAATGATAAAGATTTAGAAGGGTAATTTTTTCGGTAAAGTGAAAATAAGAAAAACAATTAGAATTTTATTTTTGAATTTTCAAAAGTAGCCTCGGTGAAATTTTTTCTACTGATTTTTTATGGAAAATTCATTATATACATTTTGTAAACAATCTAATTCCCTACTTAGAAATATATAACATGGTATGGAAATAATTTGTTTTGTAAGTTTTAGGGGTGTAATATAATAATAAACGGAAACCCGAAATATATGTAAACTGTACGGTGTTAGGTTGTGTTGTAAATAAGTCATGTAATATATGTATATACTAATAATGATATATACATATTTGTAAAGCTAATGAAGTAAGGAATCCAAAAAAGTCATAAATTTGATGGTAAAAAATTGTTATTACTTATAAATAAATGTAAATAAAAGAATGTTCTGCTATTTTTGTGTATTTGGAAAAAAATATTTCACAGTATTTAGTATATAACTTTTTTGTCTAATATTTTTTCCCCAAAGCAATATAATCATGTTGTAGTACATTCAATTCCCTACATAGAAATATATAACATGTTATACATAGAATACATAGCAGTAATACATATAAATATATAACTCACCACTACCAGATAAATAATCCAATTAGCCTAGGCCTACGACGCAACATCAGAAAAGTCGATCATCTCAATATCACTGCCTATATTACCCTCTAAATCGTCATCAACGTCACTAATACTTTACTCAAGAGCACCCCGAATGTCACTACAATCCATTTTTGCGTAAATTTGGCTAAATAAATAACTAAAACAATCTTACACAACTGACAGCGGTCAAACATAGCGCGCCATTTTGGACTGGGACTTCGACATTGCATATTTCAAATGTCATGACATATTGTCAACAAAAACACAACACATCGAGACAGATATAAGAAGAAAGCCTGAAATCTGCTGTTTACAATGATACCAAATGCAATACAGTTTGGAGCGAGCCAAACAAACTGACTGAGACTTGGTAAACAGCAAACAGCTGCGCAGTTGCCGATTAGGCAAAATGTGACGTAATGAAACTATTCCTTGGTGATGATTTTCAGAATAAAACAGTGCTGCCAACGGCAAAACTAAATTACTCTACATTTCTTCCTCTTCAAAATAACATATTATTTGACTAGTAACTATAACTTACACTAGATATAAATCCGATTTTCCTGATGGCCCTTTTTCGGCCATCTGCCATTGTACAACAAAACAGAAAACACCTGTTTTCAAAAAATCATATGATCTGTCTAATCAATATTTCGTTCAAAACATCAATACCAAAATAAAGCGCATCTCTTTAGCAGTGCATTGGTGCCAACCGCAACTTCCCACGACAAAAATTACCAGAGCTGGGTAATTTCAAAAAAGTAGAGTTTTGAAATTTTTTTACCATCGGCTGCTAGAATCGCATCGCGCCAAAAATTCATTTGATTTCTAATCGTCGTGACATTGTTGTATAGCTGCTACAGGGTTTGTTTAAGTAATAAAATGAAAGGTCAGAATATTATCTTTCGAATGATATACATATATTCTTCACTTTTGAGTTGATTATTAGTGGTTTTTTTACGTTACAAAATTTTCGGTCCCGAATGGCCGATTCTCGGCCTCTGCCACAGTAGGCTGCACAAAATAGGGCCGAATCTCGGCCATTGGCCACTCCTAGGGTTAAACATCTTTGGTTGTTTTCAAAATATATTTGAGGAAAGATTTCCGTTAAAATTTTTTAGTAACAAAACCAAACCTTTTAATAATAAATGATGGATAACACAGGGTATTAAAATATCAAGCTTAAAAAAGAGAGAGCTAAGCAGGCTAGCTAAGCAGTCTAATAATAAGGAATTTATTAATTAAGTCAAAAAGTATAAAAAGATTTTCAGAAATGTCTGTAATATGTCAAAGGAATTGTGTAATTCTAATTTTATTAAGGATTCAGAAAACAGGAGCAAGGCTGCTTGGTATGTTGTTAAATCTGAACTAGGCTGTAAGAAGCCTAACACTGATTTTCCTGATGTTATATTAGATAATAAGCCTATTAAAAATGCAATAGACATTGCTGAGTTTTTCAACAACAAATTTACAGAAACGGCTAAAGATATCGGGGCTCTTCCTTGTGAGCATGAAGCACTAAAATTAGCTCAGAGTGGCCATGAATTGCAATTTTTTAAGTTTAATTTCTGTACTGTCACGACAGATGATGTTATCAAAGTTATAAAATCCTTAAAAAATAAGAAATCTGCTGGATGGGATGAAATACCGCTCGATATAATGAAACAAGTAGTGTATTTTATAGCTGAACCTTTATCAGTTTTAGTCAGTCAATCATTCAAAAATTGTTCTTTTCCTGAAAACTTAAAATTTGCAGAAGTAAAACCTCTTTTTAAGAAGGGACAGAAACAGAATCCAGATAATTACCGTCCAGTTTCGGTGCTCCCATCATTTTCTAAGGTATTTGAAAAATTAGTATTTTACCAAATTTCAAAATATTTAAAAACAAACGTAATTTTGACTAGTGACCAATTTGGTTTTATGAAAGGCCACAGTACAATAGGGGCAATCACTACTTTTATAGATAGTGTGTCATGGGGCTTGAATGGGTCACAGAGCACAATGGGTGTGTTTTGTGACCTGTCCAAGGCTTTTGATTGTGTTGACCATGACATTCTTTTAAAGAAGTTTGGCATTTATAATTTTTCAAATAAAGCAATTCTATGGGTGCAATCTTATTTGGAAAATCGATATCAAAGAACCATAATTTTCAAAAATAACACGAAAACTAGATCTCAATAGGAAAATGTTAAAGTAGGTGTTCCACAAGGCTCTATTTTGGGACCTCTTCTCTTTTTATTGTATTTAAATGATTTTCCAAAGAATGTCTCACCCAAAGTAATATTATACGCAGATGACACAACTGCAGTTATAAGAGCCAATTCCCACGATGAATTGGAGATAAAGCTGAATCAAGCTTTTAAGGAATTGGCGTATTGGTTTGAGGTTAATGGCCTGGTACTAAATCAAGGGAAAACTCAACTGGTCAATTTCAGTACTGCTCAATCCAGAGAGGGTTTTAATAGGAATATAATTTTTCAAGGCCAAACAATACCAATGTGTAGCAGTGCAACATTTTTAGGAATACAATTAGATATCAATTTTTCCTGGGCCACTTGTATTGAAGGTATGGTTAACAGATTAAATTCAGCATGCTACCAGATGATGGTCCTAAGAAACACTATTGACTTAAAAACAAGGATTATGATTTACTATGCTTACTTTTTTTCAATAGTACAGTATGGAATTGAACTTTGGGGTTTAGCTTCAGATGCAGATAAAGTTTTTAAAATTCAAAAGAAATGTTTAAGATTAATGACTTTTGCATCTTGGAGGTCTTCCTGTAAGCCTATTTTCAAAGAACTAAAAATTTTAATAGTTCCAAATTTATATATATTAAAGATTTTATTAATGGTAAAATCAAACTTTGCAAGATTTTCAGAGGAAAATGTTGACCACAGATATAATACAAGATTTAAAAACAATTTTCAATATCCCATACATCATCTGCAACTTATTGAGAAAACACCTATGTATATGGGGAAACGAATTTACAATAAGTTGTCCGTTAAATATAAAAACTTAATAAAAACTCGTTTAAAAATGAACTAATAGATTTTTTGTTGGAAAAGAACTATTATAATGTTAATGAGCATTTATCTGATCCTGATTTTAAAAATTGTACATAGCTTAGTAAGGGTTTATTTGTAAGCTTACGGTATGTCTGATTTTGTTAGTGTAAGTACCAATTATAAGTAGTTATTATGATAAATTATTATTGTTTTGACAATGTCACCAGTTTTTTTAGCAATGCTAATTTGTAAATGTATTGTGACAATAAAATATTTGATTTGAAGGTACCGGTTCAACAGAAAAAATTTGCATCCTTTTAAACATTTAAAAAGAAAATTTGTCATGGCTACTAGAAAATCATTTTTACAGTTTAAAATATTAGTTTACAGAAAGACTATTGATTTTTAATTTGACTATGGCAGTTTTGTTGTATTAGAAAATATATTCTTTGGTTACTGCTCTGCATTTGGGCCTGGTATTTTATTTTATTTATATTGTTGTTACTATGACACAAATTTATGTTAGTTAGACATGTAGTTGTTTGACTTTGCTTTAGATGTAATCTATGACATTGTCGACGATGTATACATTCTTGTGACAAATAAAGGTTATCATTTATCTACCGGACTTTTAGTTATCTGGATCAGATCACCATCACATTAGTCCGGTGAAACCGAGGGTTACACATACTTAAATGGCTTGGACAGCAGTAGAGCCAATTACTTGACCATTTTACTGTGGCTCTTGTCTTCCAGACTGTGACTGACAAAACTCACAGTTGCAATTTTATTTCCAGTGTGGACGTATATGTGGAGGATAGACTGTCCCATCAGGGTCCGTACCCAGTGCAGGTGTCTCCCACCATAACTGTGGCCCAGCTGAAGGTAAGTGGAAGTCAAACGGTGAAATTGTTTGAGGAATGGGAAAGCCATACTGAGTGTTAGGACGGCATTCAGACTCGTTTATACCAGTTGTGAGTTTGACTTTGGGTACAGCAAATGAAGATGTCATATCACTTGGGGAGTCTCTTGGCTATCTATTGACTAGTTTCCCTTTCCATCCCTCCATATTTGTAGACAGCAGGGGAACATATTCCCTTAGATCGTGGTGACTGATAAACCTGGATACCTTATCATTTAGCCTAGAAGGGCGGAGCAGTCCACCGGTTTGAGATATGATTGATATAAGCAGTTGTCACAGGAGTCGTGGGTGTGCCCTATAAGAGGTTGATTGGCAACTCCATCCTGACCCACCTTTTTCATCGCTGCTAGTTCGTCTATTTCCGGTGACCGCAATATTCCCACGGATGTGGAAGACGTGCCTAGCGGCTCTGCCGAGGTTTCCTAATACAGCAATCTAACATCCCCAAGCAATCCTGGGTAAAAAGCGTTTAGCAAGTATCAAACTAATATCAAGAGATGCAGATTGTTTAATCAACCTATTTACATTTCAATAACTTTGAGGCAGTAAAAATAAATACGGTTTTGGTACATAATTAAATTAGAGAGTAGTACACATTTAGTACGGCGCGCCGGATTCCGGCGGTTGTCTAACAAGGAAACAAATGCAATTATCCTGAATATACACGAATAATACAGTGAATGCATTAAGATGTAATTAGACAAAATTTTAATTTTTAAATTAAGAAGGTTAATAACATGCAATGAAATTACCAAATTTAAAGCTATGGTGTAACAAAAAAAGAATGTAATAAAGAGGTTTAGCTTGAAGGAAATGCAGGAAAATTATGTGCTTGAAGCATTAATTAAAGAGACTTATTTTTAATATAGATGTTTTAGTTCAATTTTGAAACAGGGTACTTGGCATAGCCAAAGAATGACTTTCAGTGTGAATGTTAAAGTTAGGTAGTATTTTTGGAGAAAACATAAAGGGGTTAGGGTTTTAAAGGTGTAAGGGATACAACTGGCTTAGTTATAATGTTTGTAGACCATAATAGAACATAAAACACTAAAAGAAAACACAAACTCAATATTTCTGTTCATTCTAAATGGTTCGTAGTATTTTCTTGATTTAAAGACTATTGATTTTTTTTCAAGGTGTATCATTTGATAAACAATTTATACATATTTAACAATTCAACATCAAGATGAAAAATACCCCTGTCGCAGAAACCTGCGTACTAAGCGAATTTCCAATGCATGTATATTTATTTTTGTTACTACCGTACCACATAAAGCCCCTCACCAAGTTTCATAAAAATGTATGAATAAATAAGTGATATATAGCATTTGATTTACTCTCCATAAGAATAACAATAAAGGCTGAGCATGCAGGTTTGCTGCAACAAGAAAGATAAGAAATGTGTTTTTATGCAATTATCAATATAACTTAACCAGGTGAAGCTACATACCAAGTTTTATTAATTTATGTTCATAATTAATAGAGATATACAAC
This sequence comes from Allygus modestus, assembly GCA_963675035.1. Taxonomy (NCBI): domain Eukaryota; kingdom Metazoa; phylum Arthropoda; class Insecta; order Hemiptera; family Cicadellidae; genus Allygus; species Allygus modestus. The sequence goes on along the minus strand of OY776112.1, from coordinate 76,622,692 downwards.
TTTACTTATTTTCCATATGAATAACATGGGGGCCGAGTATGCGGGTTTGCTGCTACAGGGACAATCAACAAAAAAAAAACTTTTTTTTATGCAAATATCAATACACCACAACTAGTTGAAGCCACATACCAAGTTTCTTCAATTTACATCCATAAATAATCGAGATATAAAATTTTAAATATTCTCCATAAGGATAATATTGGACAACATACTGTGTTTACCACTTTGAATATCTCGGCAACGTTTGGACGTAGAATCACAATTAAACACCAAAATGATTGTTTTGTAGAGCCAAACTTATTGCTAAAAATAAATGTGAAGATTACAGTAAAATAAACTGAGGAAAAGCTAAAAACCATTTTCCCATCAAATTAACTTGGGATTTTTTTGGACACGTTTTTTGGATTTTCTCCGCAACCACTTAACCAAGGTTAATGATTCAAAATACTAAATTATTTGTTTTTGCTCTGTAAAATGGCTATTACCAAAATTGAGTGTTTTTAACATTTTAGGTAAACAGGGGAGAATTTGAGTAGTTTTCGTCCTATATCTTTAATGCCAGTTTTTCCAAATATTCTTGAAAGGGTTATTTTGAATAGAGTTTTGCCTTTTTTAAATAAAAATAACATTATAAATAATGAACAGTATGGGTTTTGCGCTGGTCTTTCAACATTACATGCTATTTCCTCTCTAACGAATCAAATATATGGCAGCTTTGATAACCATCACGTTTCTGCAGCTATTTTCTGTGGTCTTTCATCTGCTTTCAACATTATTGACGGAAATATATTATTCAGTAAAATGGAACACTATGGATTTAGAGGGGTGTCAAAAAATCTTTTCCAGTCTTATTTTGAGAACAGATTTCAGAGTAGGTTTGCCAAGCAATGGAAATAGGGGTATATTGAGAGTAAAAGAAACACCAAATTGGCTGCTCTCAAGGATCAATAATGGGACCAATATTTTTCATTATTTTTGTGGCTGACCTCCCTTCCATCATTACTATGGATAACTGTACCTTAATACAGTATGTTGATGACACTTCGGCTGTAGTCAGCGAGAGAGACACTGTTACTCTTCAACCTAGTATAGATTCTTGCTTAAACAAATTATATATGTTGTTTACTGGTAATGGTCTAAAACTTAATGCTTGTAAAACAGATATAATGCCATTAGGGGTGTGCGAGTAGTGATTTTTTTAATCGAGTTGAGTCGAGTAGTGCCAATTATTTTAGAGTTTTGAGTATTTTCGAGCAAGTATTTGCCATCAGTTGGTAGTTTGAAATAGCGTGATGGGTTGGATACCAACCTAGATTTGATAATAGAAACATGGTTTCTAACTAATATATGAGTAGCAATACAAAGTTTTGGTCAGTACAATCAAACTGGATTACGTATTGACAAACAAAACACGGTTTGACATTCGTTTCCGGCCGATAAAACAGGGTCCGGTTGCCATTTGGCCAATTTCACCTGGTCCAGACATCGCTTATAATCAATATTAAATGACGAACCGTTAGTTATGGCCGAAATTACGCGGTCCAATCGTCATTTTTGGCCGATTTTACGTGATGCCATCTCCTTTTGCGGCCGTTACTACGCGTTTTGGCCGGTCGCAATTGTTCGTGGTCGTCATTTTCGGCCGAGTTTACGTGATGCGATTGCCTTTTGCGGCCGTTACTACGCGTTTTGGCCGGTCGCAATCGTTCACGGTCGTCATTTTCGGTCAATTTTCTTGATGCGATCGCCTTTTGCGGCCGTTACTACGCGTTTTGGCCGCTCGCAATTGTTCGCAGTTGTCATTTTCGGCCGATTTTACGTGATGTGATTGCCTTTTGCGGCCGTTACTACGCTATTTGGCCGGTCGCAATCGTTCGCGGTCGTCATTTTCGGCCGATTTTACGTGATGCGATTGCCTTTTGCGGCCGTTACTACGCATTTTGGCCGGTCGCTATCGTTAGCGATCGTCTGGAAATCGGCGGGAAATACTCGCTCTAACTTTCAAGTAGTTTTCAAAACTTCGAGTCGAGTTCGAGTATTAAAATACTCGGCCGAAAACTCGGAAGTTTCGACTACTCGCACACCCCTAAATGCCATTTATGAATTGTAAACTAACCCAACAGATGAAAATACTTCAAACACAGCATCAAAATTTCTTGGACTAATGATAGATTTTGATCTTAAATTTTCTGCACATGTTGATTTATTGGCAAAAACATTCAATTCTGTTTGTTTTACTGTACCAAGTCTTTATATTTATGAACTTTGCAGATGGTACCATAAAAATCCCACTCAATTTCAACATAATTCTGAAAATAAATAAGGCACACAAAGAAATTTGATCCCTTTTCCTGTTCATAAAACATCAACTTTTGAAAGATCTTCTGATTATATAACACCAGGAAAGTGATAGCAAAATTTTAAAGCATAATCCGCATGTCTTATTTGATAAACCATTTTTAAGAGCCCTTAAGAAATTCCTTTTTAAAAAAGCATTTTACTCCTTGAGTGAGTTTTTGTTGAAACAGTAATATTGGTACCATGAAGTGCCCGTTAAAACTCAATCAATGGCTGATGGAAATGATAAATATTAGTAAAAAATTAAGAAACATTTTTGTTATTTATCTTACAAAATAGATATTGATTATTGTGTTATTGAGATAAGTTATTTTTTCTGTGTTTTCTGTAAATTAAGTATAAGTTAAGTTTAATATGGACTGATTCTCAATGTACAACACTGTATTACAAAGAGAATAAAGTTCTTGATTCTTGATTCTAGGGTAAAAAATGCAAATAACTGATTTTTGGAAAATTTTAAACCCCCTTCTCATAGTTCAATCGATCTGGTTTTCGAACTTAAAGTCATAAATGTTACTCTCCACATTTGTGCCAAATTTAATCAAAATCGGGTATTTCTTTCAAAAGTTATCGAGGTAACAGATATATATATATATATATACTATCTGCCATCGTTCCCAGTTTCACCCTGGAATACGACAGTTGCTGCATTCTGTGGTTGACCTGTGGATCTACTACGAATCATAATCAGCTGATAAAATTTTTATCAGCTCAAACCAAAGTGAATGTCCACAAGAATAACACATGATTGGAACGTTGAAGCCCCATGGGGCATAGCCCTATAGGAATTTCTTAAAATCCCTTCTTATTGGGTGCCTATGCTATAAGAGGAGTCTACATGCAAAATTTCGTCCTTCTAGGTTTGGCATGGGCGTTGATCAGAATTTTTATTTATAGATCAGGTGGATATATTATATACATATACATAAATTTTAACGAATAGTATTTTTGGCATCTGGGGACCTCAAAACAAAAAGTTATCATGGTCTCGGGCTTAAGTCTTACCATGCCACCTACGGTAATAGCTTCTTCCTTATAGGAGAACTGATTTTTTGCAAATTTTAAACCGACGTAAAACCCCCTTCCTATAGTCCGATCAATCTGGTTTTCAAACTTAAAGTCATAAATGTTACGGGCATTTCTTTCAAAATTTGTCTAGGTATCAGGCACATATATATATATATATACATATACATATATATATATATATGTATATACATATACATATATATATATATATATATATAAATTTGAACGAATGGTGTTTTTGGCATCTGGGGACCTCAAAACAAAAAGTTATCATGGTCTCGGGCTTAAGTCTTAGCATGCCACCTACGTTAAATAGCTTCTTCCCTATTGGGGAAATTCGCTAAAATGAAAAGTTTTGTTATTTCTAAATTAGTTTTTTATACCAAGGCCAAAGTGGAGGATCAGTTTGAGATCCCAGCTGCAGTGCAGCGGTGGATCCTCGGCAAACAGCTAGCGACAGACGATCGATCGACTCTCCAGCAACACGGCGTCACCCAACAACACTGCCCGGTCTTCCTATATCTCGTGGCTCCAGGTATGAACAATCAAATTTGCCAATGATTCTCGTTGTTGTAGGCTGTAATAGCAACTTTTGAATTTGTTATGTCATTTATTTTTTCTACTATGGATGGCAACAATTGAAAAAATATGTGCCATTTTAGTTGGTTTGGTTTCAAACAAATTCTTTGTTAAGCCGCAGTATTGTGTAATGTGATTCTAGTAAAATATTTGTGGGTTTAGGGGAAAAAATGGAACAGTACCATTGATGTTGGTGGGACCCCTCCCCCATGTAGCATGACTGTATTTACAGCGAGTCATTGAAACAATGTAAATAATGAATGAATGAATGCGGACCTGCAACGCTTTAAAAATTAGTTGTATTGATTCTATATACACGGTGGGTGTTAAAAAATAAGTTATTCCTTTGTGAAGCCGGCCTAATGAAATATTAATTTACTTTTAAAACCGGCAAATAGGGACAATGCGTTCTGATGAGGGTCCTGTTGGGTCGTAACACAAATAAGTGCGGAGTCAGGACAGTCTCGACAGAATCGGGATGGATGACAATCCTGGGTGTGACTAAACTGAAAAAAATAAAATCAACATATGCATTTGAAAATTAAATCAACTTTTCTAAACATCTAAAAACTGTTAGACACAGAGCCAGTAAAAGCAGAAGGAGCGGGTGCGGGAAGAGACAGTGAAGTGACGACAGCCAGCGCGGCAGTGCCAGCCCCGACAGACCAGGAGGGAGCTGTCGGCGCTACACCGGCGCCACCGGGGGGTAGGGGGTGGTACTTCAACGAGGAGGATGACCGGTACAGCTTCTGTGAGAGCGAGGTCACTGATCAGTCCAGGTAGTGTGTGCTGTTCTTTGTTAACCCTCCAACTGCTCACTAAATTTCTCCGTACAGCTGAGGTTTTTTTTTTAAAAAAATGGATAAAAAATATAAACAATGATTCTACCTATATCAATTATGTATTAATTTTGATCAGCAAGAAAAGGAGAATCTAAAACAACTATAACTTGTTACTGAATACTTAAGACACGCTTTCACAACATAGGCAAACTAAAAAACTCAAATTTAAAGTAAAAACATTTGTTATGTGCTATAATGGTTACAAAATAAACTTGTGGTTTACAATTTCAAGATAGCCAAAATGAGTTAAATGATTCACAAATTGCAAAAAGCCATCTCAAATTTTTTCATGGTTAAAATAATTATTTTCATGAAAAAATGGCATAAACCACGACTGCGGTACTATAAATGGCGCTAACTATGGAAAGGCGCAAAATTTTGTAATCGGTTACAAAAATCGTAAAAAGCACCAAAAGACTTCCAATACCAATCGTTGACAAATTCCATGAAAAATTACATGGCGCTGATTTGAGTATCGATGTATTGTACAATAACGATGTATCGCACCGTAACGATGTATCTCACCATGAAGAAAAGGGTTGCGATTGCTACTTTAGCAGTATACACGTAAACATAAGTGGATCGGGATCACGACCTATGGCAGTTGGAGTGTTAGGGTTTCAATAACAAAGGCTTGTGTGATTGAGTATCACAATTGGTTTGATTATGGTTTCTGTTTGCCTCGGTTCCACAGACAGGTTTTTTAGGTACTCAGGGCAAGTCCAGTACATTTGAATATGTACAAGTGAAGAATGGATTTGGATTCTTCTTAAAGTCTTCCTTCGTAGTTTCAGCGACATCTACCTGCACATCAGTAATTTTGAGTGACACGATTCAGTAGACAGCCTCACCCATTTGCGGTGTTTGTCAAGTTTCCAAAGTAAAATTTACCATTTTATGAACACAGTTTTGAAACGTTGACAGTTTCTGACAGATTTATTTTGCTGTGAAAGAATACCACCACATTTAAACCAACATTTCCCCTTATTGCAGATAAAAGTATAAAATAGTCTATGTAGATTTGTTTATAAGACAAACATAAAACTAGGGATTAAAAAAATGAACTTACAATTAATTGCTGCAACTCCCCTTTTACTAGAATTTTGATTTGAATTAATGACAAGACTCTACAGAGAGGAAATAGCACCCCCCACTCCGTTGAAACCAAACGTTCACAAATATAGACGATGACACCCGAACGAAGAAGAGCCCTCAATATTTGCATATGTTTTAATTTAACATTTTTACAGAGTTTTAAGTTTAAAAAATTAATTTCACAACACAATGTCATACTAAAAAAAATAAATAAACTAACATGTTACTGTTTTGGTTCAAACAGTTGGAAAACTACAGTTAACAATTTTTCGTCTTCAAAAAGATAACCATAATGTGGTTTCGAACTGGGAACCTTCACCGTACCAAATTTTCTCCTTAACCACTGAGCCATTTTGCCATGTCGGATGGTATTAAATTTGTTACAAATGAAGTGATAGCACAGACCCTAAACCAACAGCTGTTTTTATGACGTTACAAGGCTAGAGTGGGGGGTGCGATTTCCTTTCTGTAGAGTCTTTTGAATTAATTAAATTAGTTTCCATGGTTTCATCAATTGCAAACATATAATCAGTTTTATTATAAATTTTATTTATAGAGATTATAATTACCTCTGTCATAAATCACTGTGTTTTTTCCTTTGCCAATCCTACAACAAATAACATACCTACTATGATGTATCAACCCTAGCAGTGGCCAATGGTGTAAGTGGGAAATGGCAGGCTAAATTTGGCGATTTTGCAGACCTTTTTTTGAAAATTCGTATAAATTCACCCGTAGAAGTAAGCCTAGCAAACCTTATATTCATTTTGATCGGAAAGATCAGGAGATTCTAGAAATAGTAAAACAATAAATATCTAGAAGGGTAAGTTTTTCGGTAAAGTGAAAAGAATAACAAAAATTAGAATTTATTTTTTGAAATTTCAAAAGCATCCTCGATATTTTTTTTCTACAGATTTTTTATGAAAGTTCATTATATACATTTTGTAGACAACCTAATTCCCTACATAGAAATATATAACATGTGGGAGAAAGAATTTTCTTTGTACGTTTTAGGGGTCTTATATAATAACAAACGGAGAACCGATAAAAGTGAAAACTGTACAGTGTTAGTTTGTGTTGTAAAAAAGTTACATAATATATGTATATACTAATAATGATATATATATTTTTTTAATGCTGATGAAGTAAGGAATCTAAAAACGTCATAAGTTTGGTGGTAGAAAATTATTATCACTTATAAATATTTGTAAATAAGAGAATTTTTATATTTTTGCATAATTAGAAAAACAAATTTGCACAGTATTTAGTATATAACTTTTTCACAGAATTTGTTTACCCAAAACCAATATAGACATGTTATAGTACATTCAATTACCTACATAAAAATGTACAAGACCTAGAGTAAATTATTGTTTTTTTATGTGTTATGTAGCACTAAACAAATAGTCGCGGACTTGGCAAATTTCACTAGGCCTATGTAGGAGTAAACACAACACATTATAGACACTGTTTGTCACACTTCAGTAATATTTATGCACAATATAATGCATAAAGATAACTGTTATATACACACAAACACTTCACTAATACTAATACTCTGAAATAATAACATAATTGGTAATAAATCACGAATAAAAATAGCAAACGCTTAGGGACCTAAATAAAGACAAGATGGCCTTCAGACAAACTGGATAAAATATTACAAAGTAATTCGATGTTGCAGGGAAAAATACGTACTATCAGTGCTGCAACGGAAAAACTAAATTCCTCTACATTTATTCCTCTTCAAAATTACATATGATTTGACTAGTAACTATAACTTACAATGCACATACATCCAATTTTCCAAACCCTCCAATTGCGTCGGTTTGCCCTTCGTTATAGAAACAAAAAATACCTGTTTTTATAAAATCATGTCATCTAACCAATCAATATTTCGTTCGAAAAATCAATACCACAATGAAGCACATCTGTTTAGCTGTGCAGTGGTACCACCCGCAACTTCACACGGCAAAAATTACCCGAGCTGGGTAATTTCAAAAAAAGTCTTGTTTTGGCGTTTTCCTAGCGTTGGCTGCAAGAATAGCGTTGGGCAAAATATTCCATTTGATTCCTAATCATCGTGACATTGTTATATAGCTGCTACACGGTTCGTTTATGTAATAAAATAAATGTTCAGAATATGATCTTTCTAATGGTATATATACTGTTCACTTTTGAGTTGATTATTAATGGTTATTTTACAATAAAAAATTTTCGGTCATGAACCGACGCAAAGCGCCGGCTGCCATTCTAAGGCAACAGGGCGAACCGACGCATTGCGTCAGTTGGCCACTGCTAGGGTTGAATGTAGGAAAGATAGTTTTGATATGAATGCGTTGGGAACAGTCGACCCAGCGCTTGACTGTTCAATTTACCCCTTTTTGCAAATTGATTTAAAAGCTTGTTGTAGAATGTTCTACTATTTAAGCCAAACTCCAAACCCTCGATCCAAGTAGCCTTCTGGTCAGGAGGATAACGCCTTAAAAAACAATGCTCAGTCACAGATCCAAATAGTATCTGTTTCTAAACAGCTGGTATTTAAAGCCAACGCAAGAGGGAAAAGAGCTGTCATATAAAGACCCCAGGATAATTTTTATAATGGTACCCAACGTGTTAATCTAACTTTGGAACTTGGCTGAAAGTTGTGGTACATGTTTAACTGGATGTACCATACTTGAATGCGCGCTCAGACCGGCCCGGGCACGGGAGACCGGCAAGGCCGCAGTGAAGGAAATCAGTCAGTGTGGTACGCTCCCGCGGAGTATTTGGAGATTGCCGCGAGTGTTGTTTTTAGTGTCCTGACCTACATTCTGCGTGCGTCGCCCGCTGTTCCTGCGGACTGGTGCCGGTCACCCGAGACCAGTAGTTACGCAATAACTTTGCGAGCTTATTGACGTTAAATATGTTAGTGATTTGAGTATTCTACGTCACAGTAAATTAGTTTATGGTTTTATTATTTTAGTTTTTGTGACTTGGCCAGACAAGCCAGGATTGTGTTTGGGGGATTGCTTTGAGCAATTTCATGATAGTCTCTAAGTGAAATAAACAGTGGTTGGGAGGAAGGAAGGGGCAGTATATAATTGTAAATATTTTGTTAAGTGCTATTCACCATATTTAGTGTAAAAACTCGTGTCCGTGACATCAAAAGGGCGATATTGTAGTCACGGCGCTTACCGACTTTCTTGTGCGGGCCGGCCCGGTCACGAGTGACCGGCGGATTTTGGACACCATTTTTTGTTTGAAAAGGTACCAGAAATGCAGTTTGGGACCTTGACCCTGTCTTCTGAATAAAAAAAGTTGGATTTTATGTTAACAAAAATTTCAGGCCCTAGGGTACATATGCAGACATTTTTACCACACTAAAAGGGCTTAATAAATAAAAATAAAATATAAAATAAAAGGGTCAACCCATTGGCGTAGGCATACGAGCTGGTCTCGTTCCTTACTTGTCATTTTTTTAACCTATGAATTGGAATATACAATTGGTGTTTTTAAATGGATTAATGTTGTATTTTAATTAAAATATTGTTTTCTATCAGTTTATAGAGTCACATTGGCACACACACAGTAGACATAAGTAAAAAGTAGCAAAATCAGTGTTGACCATCTGCAACTCACAAAGACTTAACCGATCCCGTCAACTTCCAAGCAAGCCTGCCACCGTTTGTTTTACTTGGGCTCTCCCACCAACGTTGCCACAGACCGGTTAACTCATTGAGTTGCACGACCGGTCAGTTTTGGTCGTGTGCAGTGGCGGATTTAAGCAATTGCCGCCTAAGGGCTATTAGGAAATCTGCCGCCCCCCCTTTGTTCTTTCGCCGCCCAGGTTTACCCACATGTTATATATCTTGTTTGGTTATTTTGTGACAGAATCTAAAAAAAATATGAATTAACTGAATGAATAAGTTAAAGAAATTTCTGTATTTCCTAGTTGAAAAAAACAGTAAAAAATATATAATTGACTTTATTCACATTAACGCAGTTTAATATTCAACTAGCAAACCATATGTTTGTATTTTTAATCCCAGCTGTTCTGCTTCCTTTGTTTTGATTTGCTGCCCAGTGTTATTTAAATGGGCCAAAACCGTACTTTGAGGGCTTCCCAATGGTTTCTGGTTCCACGCACTGACTTGAGACCCCCAAAAGGCACATCTAGACGTTAAGGGCTTTCAAACGACACGTAAATCATCAAAATCGACCCAGTAGTTTGGCCATAATATTCTATAGAAAAATCCCCTTATTCTTTTAATATAATGATGATATAGCATATGCAATGACAATCAGCCCTAGAGACAAATGTTGGTGTTAAAAGCAGTGAACCAGTGCTACTTTTAATAACAAGAAAATCCTTCAAAAAAGGCCTAAAAATCCCTTCTTATACTTCGTCAAAACATTAATTTTTACACCAACGCATTGACTACTGAAAATTATAATAAATAACCTATAATAAGATATAATTACACTGTAGCCTTAAAATTTGTAATTCAGACCATTAGCCTCAAAATTCTGACTATTTTAATCCTGAATTAGCGCTTTTCAATACAGTTTTTTAGTCATTTTGTAATTTATACTTTTATACAAAGAATTGTTTATACGTTTTAGACGATCAAAATATAAAATTAATTGATGTAGGCCTAATCTTCATAAAACTCTACACTTCAAACACTTCTTCTAGTTTCATCCCATTATGTTATAGATCCAAAGAATTGAAATATAATACCTTCAGGAAGGAGTCACTACTCTCTGACAAATAACCTTCAAAAAACGTGCCGTCATACTTAGTATTTTGTCCTGTTGTGGTGTCAACTTGTTGGTTGGACGGTGTCATTCGATGTACAAGGCGGCTTGTTTTCAACACTATTTCCAAAGCCATATTGAAAGGGTGTTTTCATTTAACTCAAATCTTACCTTTCAAATAATCTCTTCACAAATTACGTTAGTCTTTGGTCAGATGTTTTGTTAAAAAAATATATTCCAGAATGAACGATTATGTGTGGTAGCCTTTGATGGTAAATGTGCGTTGGCTGAAATAACTTTCTTTGTTACCTAGAGTTTGAAAATGAATCGTCAATATCTTTGTAGTCTAAATTTTGTTATTGTCATCTCAAATTCAATTGTTGCAACATTTCTCAGCCGTGTGCCTTAGTCATTATTGATATTGTGTAAAAAATAATTTTAATGCTATGCGAATGTACGGGTAAACTTGGAAGTCCATGAGTTGGACGTAGTCATAGTGGCGCAGTGCCTGATGTAGTTCGTGGCTTGCCGCCCTTTCTCTGTAGCGTAATCGTCTTGTCGCTAGTACGGGAATGACAAATGCATTATGACTGTTTTGAGGAACTGCAGTGTGAGGGACAGCAAGTATAATACATTAGTTTCTGATTATTTCCTTTACCTTTAAAAGGGCGGCACAGCGTCATTGTTATCCGTTTTCGTTAAATTGTTCCCGTTTCAACATTTATTTTGAAAACAACTTATTAATTTTCTGTAAACTTGCCGCCCCTAAAAACTTGCCGCCCTGGGCTACAGCCCCTATAGCCCCCCCCTAAATCCGCCACTGGTCGTGTGTGGGAATCGAACCCTCGAACATCATATCCACACATGGCCAAGGTGTTTCCATGACGTAGTCAACTCAGCTAACATGACCAAAGACCTGGCGTCGTTGTAAAGCTTTATCAGTCAGTCCGCGCCCCTAGTGGAGAGAACCGTAGTTACCCACCGTCATTAGTTACAGATGTTGCTACTAGAGTGCAGACCAATCAAATTCCGTTATAGGCTATTGCAAATAGAATAACATTTCTACCTTAATGGGTTGAACATTAATGTTTATCATATCCAAACATGGCCAAGGTGTTTCCATGACGTAGTCAACTCAGCTAACATGACCAAAGACCTGGCGTCGTTGTAAAGCTTTATCAGTCAGTCCGCGCCCCTAGTGGAGAGAACCGTAGTTACCCACCGTCATTAGTTACAGATGTTGCTACTAGAGTGCAGACCAATCAAATTCCGTTATAGGCTATTGCAAATAGAATAACATTTCTACCTTAATGGGTTGAACATTAATGTTTATCATATCCACACATGGCCAAGGTGTTTCCATGACGTAGTCAACTCAGCTAACATGACCAAAGACCTGGCGTCGTTGTAAAGCTTTATCAGTCAGTCCGTGCCCCTAGTGGAGAGAACCGTAGTTACCCACCGTCATTAGTTACAGATGTTGCTACTAGAGTGCAGACCAATCAAATTCCGTTATAGGCTATTGCAAATAGAATAACATTTCTACCTTAATGGGTTGAACATTAATGTTTATCATATCCACACATGGCCAAGGTGTTTCCATGACGTAGTCAACTCAGCTAACATGACCAAAGACCTGGCGTCGTTGTAAAGCTTTATCAGTCAGTCCGCGCCCCTAGTGGAGAGAACCGTAGTTACCCACCGTCATTAGTTACAGATGTTGCTACTAGAGTGCAGACCAATTAAATTCCGTTATAGGCTATTGCAAATAGAATAACATTTCTACCTTAATGGGTTAAACATTGTTTACAATTTTTTAACAGCAAAGATGCCAGTCCAGAACCAAGAAGCGAGCCGATTCCCCCCCTGACAAGACCTCCCGTTGTGGAAGAACCTGAGGTTGTAGTTGCGGTAGAAGAAGAGGAAGTAGAAGTTGAACAGGAAGAAGTTGAAAGAGAAGAAAAGGAGCTAGCAAGTGGAGCTGTGGGTGTCAATACTCCAGCTGCTATTGTTGGTACACTGGCCATAGGTATGTTAACTGATACTTTATTAGCCTACTCTTTATTCATGGACAATAGCTGCAACTGGAACTTTGCCACAACATATTTATTACTAGATATCAAATCAAATCAAACAACTATTTATTCAACCAGTATATTTAGTACAAAAAATGGTGTCAAAGGTACAAAACAAATTAATCTTAATTACTCAGTAATTTTAAAATAATAATAACCCCTTCAAAATAACATTTATCTTCCAGCCTCAAAACTCTTTCAATTTCAAAATTCCTGAATAATCAGAATTCATCAAGGGAGTATAAAACTTTAACAGTAACTAACTGTTTCACTTTGTTTAGAAAAATTTCAAACTTATTTATGTTTTTTATTTGTTAAGGTAGTGCATTAAACAATTTTATTCCATTGTAGGTTGGAGTTTTTGTGAAAAGTTTTGTCCTGTGTGCCATTGTCAATAAATCATTTTTGTTCCTTGTATTATAACTATGGATTTTACTATGTTTAAAAAATGTTTCCAAGTGTTTCTTCACAGGTGAAATTGTTTCAAGTACATATAAACCGTAAACTTTAATTATTCCCAGAGTAGCAAAATGCTCTCTGCAAGAAGTCTCAGGACTCAAATTTAACATAATAAGAACTGCTGATTTCTGTAGTTTTAATATTTTATCTAAGTTATTTTTTGTGGTTGAACCATAAATGGCAATTCCATAACCTAAATGAGAGGATGTTTGAATAGTAAATCATTTTCATTGCATCCATGTCTAAAAAATGTTGCAATTTTCTCAGAGAAAAAATGCCAGAAGAAATGTTGTTACAAACTTTGTTAACATGTCAATTTCAATTTAAATGGTTATCAAGATGCAATCCTGAAAATTTGGTTTCACTTGATGTTTCAAGTTCCTCATTCATAATATTAATACTATTACACTTTGGACGATTCTGTGGGTTATAAAACTCCATAATTATTGTTTTGGAACAATTAAGCAAACAATTATTCTGAGCCTAACAAATTTTTGATATTTTGTATTGTTAAACTTGTTGATTGTGTAATGATTAAATTTTAGTCTTTGCTGGAATCTGGAAAACTTATGTCATCAGCATAAGTACAACAATTTGATCTGTATGTAATGGATGTTATTTTGAGGCTCAGGCAGTCCTCCCAGATAGCAAATAAAAAGGAAAGGGCCCAAAACTGAACCTTGTGGAACAGAGTATTTAACAGAGTATTTAAAGAAAGATTTTGCAGTTTCTGTAAACTTTGTTTTATGATTTGTCTATGTTATAGACACTTACTGTCGACGCCCAACCAAATAAGAGCTTAGCCAGTTCAGTGCTGTATCCTTAATTCCATATTGTGATAATGATTGAATAAGCGTTGAGTGGCAGACACTGTCAAAGGCCTTGCTCAGGTCCAAAAAAGCACCGACAGTTGTCTCTCCTTTAACTAAAGCTTCTATTACATATTCTATAATAATTTAATGGATGCCGTTAAAGTGGATCTTCCTGATCTTAACCCATGTTGATGATCACTAAGGAGTTTATTGTTTTCAAAAAAAGTTAATAATTGTTCAAGATTAGATTTTTCAAATATTTTTAAAATTGATGATTGGACAGAAACTGGTCTGTAGTTCGATGCGTCTGAAAAAACTCCCTTTTTTATGTTTTTGGAAAAATTTTAAATATTTTCAACTCATTAGGGTATATACCGGTTATAAAAGAAGCATTTATTGCAGGGGTTAAAGGCTTTAAAGGGCATATTTTGCATCTTTAACCAAATTAATTGGTAATTCGTCGCAGCCTGATGATAATTTTGATTTACAAGGCGTTATATGTTTTAGGACTTCATTTTCAGTAATTTTATTAAGATGAAAAGAAGTTTGTAAATTAGTGGAAGGTTTTGAGGCTGTAACATAACCACCCCTTGCAATGTTTGGTAACACTGTTTCTTCAACCATATCTGAGAAGTAATTATTACATATTTTGCTCACCTTAACTTGATCATTTTGTATTATATTATCTGTAGCTAAATAAATTTGATTGTTCTTATAACTAAGCCTACTTGTGGTTTCTGATTTGACAATATCCCAAACCGTTTTTACAACATTTTGTGAGGTTTTGATTTTGTTATCAAAGAATCTTTTCTTTTTATTAAAAAACAGTTTTGTATATCTCTTTTTGTGTTCATTAATTGTTATTTCTCCTGCTTCGGTCTTCCTTAAAACTTTTACTAAATATATTAAGTTTTCCCTCTCAGATTTTATTTCATTATCTACCCATTTTGTTTTCCCAGTTCTAATACGGGACCGTACTCCAGGAAAATTTTTATCAAAGTAATATATTAATGTTGTGTAAAATTCATTAAATTTATTTTCTGGTTTAGCAAAATACATATTTTCCCATGTTTCATTTCTAAAATCTATTATAAAGTTGTCAATATTATCTTTGTTAAATTAGACCTATTTTATTTAATTGCCCATACAAATTTGAACTTTTTTGTTTACTTTTATACATTATGTCAAACAATTGACCGTCATGGTCTGAAAGAGCTGTTATTAGACCTGATGCACTGAAACAATTTTGGTCTAGGTTAGTTAGGAAATTGTCAATTCCAGATTCTGAATAAGCTGTGACCCTAGTTGGAATTTTTATCGTATAACACATACCGTACATACTTAGCATATTCTTAAGTTCTTGCTCATTTCTCCCACCTTCATCCAAAACATTTTTATTAATATCCCCCCTATGATGATATCTTCACCCAACTGAAGCAGCTCCTCATGAAATAATAACAACAAATATATGCATATTTTGTGCTGCAATATTCAAAGTGGCACTCTAGTTCAAACATCCCATTAAACCAACTATATATCTGTTATTTGTTCAAAAATATTGTTTGAGAAATCAATATTGGAGTAAATATGTATGGAGTAGAACTCATTTGAAATTTATTCATGAAACTTATGATCCAGGTGGTTTTGAATGTGAATGAGTCACACCCTAGTCATTAGCCTTTAGTCTCTAGTTAACTGTCGTGACTGTACTTGTGGCCACTGTGTTGTGGCTGTGAGTGTACTCAGCAGTCGGTGGAGGGGAGTGGGAGAAAATCTCACTCACCCTCTCCCCACTCCACTCTTCATCCTAGTTGGTGTTATTTGTACATCTCGTTCAATAACATGTGACATTGGTCACTGTCCAGGTTGGAAATGTGCTGTGTGCACGCTGATCAACTCGCCGACGAGACCTGGTTGTTTGGCCTGTGGCACGGACAGACCCGCTGAGTACCAGGTACCAGACGATCACGAGGCGAGTGGCGCAGAACAACAGAGACTGCAAGACGAGCAGACCGCTCAGCAGGTAATGCCTGTGGTGAAATGAAGTTAGGAAAAAGTACAGTAATTGTAAACAAATATTAGAAGCGTCTGTCCTAACCATTTTGTCTCTTTGAAGCAAGTAATATTTAATTTGCACAACTATTTAAAATTTTGAAGCTGAGGTTGTATAAAGTATGATTCATTATTGTTCAATTTGTTTTCATTCACTTTTGAAATAATCTAATAAACATTTAGCTAGTTGTACTGGCTGTAGCTCGTTGAGCAAAACTAATGTTCAGTTTGGCCAGTTACAATAATGGTAATAGTTAAGGCAGAAATCTTATATATTAAAAATATCGGTTTTTCTTTTCCGAGTCCATTCGGCTCTTCTAGCCGACCGATTTTCATAATTGAGGTCTTAAATTAAAGGTATGCACGCCCAGATTTGCCATTAAGCATCCGCGTTCATTTACCTACCTTATACTTCGACTTATACTCAATCAAAAATTCCTCCCCATGCATTTCTTATGAGAGTTTCAAATTTGCAGCATTGTCTTATGATTGTTTTTCATATATCTCCGGATTTAATTCAGGTACATAGTTAGTTTTGGTCTTGAAATACTCATTGAATTACAGGCTTTTATATGATAAAGAGGTCATTCAAATCTGTTGAATTTAAGGTAAGTTATGGACCTCCAAACAACATAAATTTGAATCTTTCCTAAATTCGACTTTATTTAAAGATCTATATCTCCAGTTCAAATTATGTTACCCAAAATGTCTTTGTCTAAGAGCCATCAGTGGAGTACTAGCTTTCATTTAAGCCATTAATTATAGAGATTGGATGAGTTTCAAGCGAACGCAAGGTGGACAACCAACTTTAATTTTAATTTAACCAAAATTTGTCTTAAATTAACGATTGATAGATCCAGTATTATTTATGTTATTATATATGTTTTGGTATGAGAACACTCAGTGGATTACAGACTTTCATTTGAGCCATAGTCTTATCTAGTTCTGATGAATATGAAGTGAACTGTAGACCTCAAAACAACACAAATCTTTTTTAGGAGTTGCCTGCAAAATTGATCAATAACTCCAGTTTTATTTAGGTTATTTGATATGTTTTTGTCTTAAAATATTCACTAATTTACAGGCTCTCATTTGAGCTATTGATAGTTTAAATTGGACTGGTTTTAGGCGATTTATGGTCTTCAAACTAACATACATTTTCATTTTTCCAAAATTTGCCTTGAATTAAAGATCCATACCTCAAATTCTTATGACATTATGCTATATATTTTAGTCTAAGAACCTTCAGTGAAATACCGGCTTTCATTTAAGTCATTGATTATTGAAATTAGATGAGTTTTAAGCGAATGCACTGTGAACAACCAACATAAAGTTGAATTTTTCCAAGGGATTTCTTTAAGTAAAGATCAATGGCTCTAGCATAATTTATGTTACGATATATGTTTTGGTATAAAAACAATAAGTGAATTACAGTTCAGCTAAGCTGTTGTTCAGCTTCAGATCAGTTGTGCCATTCTTTATTTTATTTGGATGAACTTTATGCGATCTGCTTGGTTCCAAATAACACAGATATTATTTTTTATAGGATTTGTCTTCAATCAACGATCGATAACTCCAGTTTTATTCAAGTTATTTGACATATTTTGGTCTTAAAATACTCATAAAAATAAACTCTTTCATTTTAAATGTTGATTGTTGAAATCGGACAAGTTTAAGGCCAGAAATGAATACAGCACAAATTTGACTTTTTCCAAATTTTAGTTCTATATTTCCATTTATAATTAAGTTATGCTAAATATTTTGGCCTTCAGTGAATGTTTGGCTTTTTATTGAGGTATTAATTATTACATTCTAATATATTTGTGCTATAAGGGTTTTGAGAGTTACAAAGTAGGAGATATGTTGAGTGAACCCTGCTCTCCAGTTTCAGCATAGTCTTCAGAAATTTTCTTTATAAAATTCATTCCTCCTTTTGTTAACCAAATATAAATTTATACATCTGGCAGGCCTACTAATTTGATTACAATATTATCACCATTATTAAGTTAAGTAATTTGTTATTATTATATTAATTTCAATGCTGCGGAGCAGCACAGGTCCTCTAACAATATTCTTAATATGATTGTTGTTTCTATATTTGGCAGCTTCCATATTATACTAAACACAAACGAGTTCGCATGCAGCACGCTGACGTGAGGGAAGTGAATTTCCACATAAAAACTTTTAAAACTTAAAATTAGTGTAAAAACATACTAGTATTCCTACTTTTATTGAAATCTGAAAACATTGATTTTTTGGCTGTTCTGATGCTCCTGGTTTCATTTACCTGCAAAGCTGGGCATACAATTTTGCGCATTGTAATGTTAGGAGAAGGTCCAGTCAGGCTTGAAAGTAGGCGTGAGGTTGCTGGGGATGATAAAAGTACTCTAACAAAGGAGTAGCAGGCTTTTCTAGTGCAAAACCCCCATAAGACAACGTACTGTGTTTAGTCGAAACACATTTTCTTTAATAACTCGGTAAATATTTATGCTAGAATGACGAGAGAGGGCTTAAAACTTTCATCTCACTAATTCCCATCTTTGTACATGCATTAATTTTACATTTGGGGCTTTTTAGACCCTTTTTGGGCCCAAAAACTCGAAATTTGAAAGATTAATCCCCAAAAAATGGGTTTGGAGTTTTACGATTCTTTTGCCCAACGAACTTGTCCAACTGATTTCAGAAAGGAACGTCCCTACCAAATTTGAAGTTAATCGGACAAAAAATGTGACCGCTAGAGTGCAAACACACACATATATATATATATATATATATACATATTATATATATATATAAAATTTTGAACGACCCCCCAAAACGTGTTCAGGGGGTCACGTTAGGAACTTCTATGGTGGTCCCGGGCTTAAGTTTCACCGTGCGGGTCATGCTAATAGTTCACTTTCCAAAGGAAATTCACTAATAACTCAGTGCTGTAATTTAATTTTGCCATGTTGTCAACTAAAAAAACCCACCAGACTTAGGCACCATCATCACACTAATCTCAATGTCACTTGCCTGACATCACCTATTTTGTACACTTCCCTTTCTTCATAATTTAACTTTCAATGGGAATATATTTGCAACAACTTTAACAACATGACAGAAGTAACTTTTCCTTAAACTGCTGTAATGAAAACAATTCTCCTTACTGTGGGCCCAACAATTACTATTTTTCTTGTAATGTATTGTTAGTTAATGAGCATTGGTGTTATAGGGATAAGATTGGTTTTTATACACCTCAAGGATATAAACTTGCAGATGCTTACTGCAGAAGTAACGATCCGCATGGAGGTGCAGCAATTTTTATTTGTAACGATTTTAATTTTAATAAAGTTGATGTCTCACATTTAGTTCAAGCAGAATTAATGGAGGCAGTGTGTATAGAATTGACTGATTACAAAGTTTTGGCAATTGTTTTGTTCAGAAATCCTAGCTCAAATGTTAATATTTTTTTAAGTTTATTGTATAATCTGCTGTCTTTATCTGTGGCAAAAATCAAAATGATCATATTGTTTTGGGGGGTGATTTTGACATTGACATCTTACAAGATGACATCAATGTTTTTGAACATCCTTAAGTCATGTAACTTGTATTGTGTAAATAAGAAGCCCAACAATGTTTGTTTAATTGTTTGGACAACATTGCCACTAATTTCTGCCAAAAATAATTTTATCAAGGAATTTGGGATTATAAAATTTTGGATCATTGTATTATTTGGTTTAAACTCTTAATTTGTACCTCACAAGAATTTCATATTAAAAAAAATTTCCATCAGAAATTTATAACGGATTGATTTGTTGGTAAGTAGTCTAGCTGATAGTAGGTGGGTAGATTTGTTTTGTATTGGTGATGTGGACCTAACTTTTAACTTTTTTTTAGACAAACTTCTTTCATTGTACAACTTCTACTGCCCTAGGATTACAAAGAAATCTTTTCCTAGAATTAAGAGAGCGGTCAAAGCCTTGGTTTGATAGCAGCTTAAAAAAGCATAGAGATACTGTAATTGTATTAAGTGATATGTTAAAAAATCTCAAGTATAACAATAATATGTTAAAAGAATTCTTTCTCAAATGTAAGAGACAATATAGGTCAGCCATCAAAGAGGCAAAAATTGTCAGCAATTCTCAAAATAAATTTGCTGCTGACTGGTGACTCATCAAATCTTAATCAGGTATCAATAACACTGAGAAAGTTGTGCCTCAAATTTCGGCAAAAGAATTTAATGACCATTTCATAGATGTTGGCAGGCAAGTGGCTTCCAATTTTAATGCTTCAAGTCATGGTTTGGATTTTGTTAACTTCCTTAGTAAAGTTAAGCCTGTGGAAAATTAATTTTCTTTACATCTAGTAGATAATCAGTCATTGATATCAGTTGTTACATTGTTAGATCATTAAAACCCTCCCCATCTGAAGATATTTTTGGTCTTTCTAACAATGTTATAAAGTCAATCATTCCTTTCATCTTGGAACATTTGACCTATCTCATAAACTTGTAAATTTCTTTGTGCATATTTCCACATAGCTTGACATTTTCTAAACCCCATCCAATTTATAAAAAGGGGGACAAAAAAGTTATTGATAATTATAAACCCGTTTAAATTGTGCCAATTTTTTCAAAAATAATGAAAACATGTCAAGTATCAGCTATATAATCATCTTGATCTATATTATTTTATCTTGCAAATTTGAAACTCCCATAAGAAATGCATGGGGAGGAATTTTTGATTGAGTATAAGTCAAAGTCTAAGGTAGGTAAATGAACGTGGATGCTTAATGGCAAATCTGGGCGTGCATACCTTTAGTTTAAGACCTCAATTATGAAAATCGGTCGGATAGAAGAGCCGAATGGACTCGGAAAAGAAAAACCGATACTTTTTAATATATAAGAGTTCTGCTTTAACTATTACCATTATTGTAACTGGCCAAACTGAACATTAGTTATGCTCAACGAGCTACAGCCAGTACAACTTGCTAAATGTTTATTAACAACATTTTATGTGCAGCTCAGTTTGGTTTTAGATCTGGTCTGTCTACAATCAAGGCAGTAGACAGTTTGGTTTCCAAGGTTCTAAAATTGTTTGAAAACAATGAATATCTCAGTTTAGGCTTAATGGACCTTATTGAGGCATTTTGATAGTGCTTCACATGAAATTCATAAACAAAATTAAATTTTTATAGAATAATCAACTAAATTTCTTTAAAACGTACGTACCTATGTGGAAAGTTTCAGCAGATTGTAATTGGCACCGATTCTTCAAATTTTCTGAAGGTTCTGGCTGGAGTCCCACAGGGGTCAGTTCTGGGCCCCATTTTATTTCTTTTTATGATAAATGACTTACCCAGTACCATATCATGTCAATCACTTTTATAAGCCGATGACACCTCTTTCTTTGTTTCTAATAGTAGTTTTAGTGAGGCTGAATTAATTATTGATGATGCAATTAAAAATTCTTCTGACTGGTTTGACGCTAACTATATGGCAGCTAATAACGAAACAACCGAACGCATTTGTTTTTCCTTAAGACGTGTAGCTAATCAAAATATTTCTTCGTCTGTGAAACTTTTGGGGATTTATATTGAAGTGAGGCTCACTTGGGAGACTCACACTCATCATGTCATCTCTAAGATCTTACGTGTTTGTTTTCTATTAAGAAGACTAAAGTGTCATGTCTCTGATAGTATGCTAATGACCGCCTATCACAGTTTTTTCCATTTTCACCTTCTCAATGGAAACATCTTATGGGGAGATAGTCTAGGAGCCAAGAAGTTCTTCATTTGGCAGAAAAAAACACTGAGAATAACGTTTGATAGTCCCAGCAGAAGCACTCTCAAGCCTTTTAGCGAATTTCCCCTATAGGGAATAAGCTATTACCGTAGTCTGCACGGTAAGACCTAGGCCCGGGACCATGATAACTTTTCGTTCTGAGGTCCCCAGACCCTAAACCACCTTTCGTTCGAAACTGTATATACAGGGTGTTCAGAAAGAGTCATAACAAACTTCGGGGGCTGGTAGTACTGATAAATTTGAACCAAAAAATTTGATATAAACTTAGGTTGATAAAGTTTCCGTTGAGCCACTAGCCGCCATTTTGTATTTTTAACAACAAAATTAATATCTCAAGAACTATTTAAGCAACAGAATTTAAACTTTGCGTGTGCGTTAAAAAACTGAAGAAGCAAATAATAAAAAAATTATTATTAGGTAGTTTAAATATTTTCAAAATGGTGCCTGTATTAATATTTTAAAGCCGAATAATAAACAAACCATTAATTTTATAAAGATATTACAAGATAAAGATATTTCAAAAGTATGATATATTAAAAATGCCTTCCCTTTACATATTTAAAACGTTGGTGTTCTTGAAAAGTTATCAAGCTTTCAAAAGTATGAAATATTAACAATACCTTCCCTTTACATATTTTAAACCTTGGTGTTCTTGAAAAGTTATCAAGGTTTCAAAAGTATGAAATATTAACAATACCTTCCCTTTACATATTTAAAACGTTGGTGTTCTTGAAAAGTTATCAAGGTTTCAAAAGTATGAAATATTAACAATACCTTCCCTTTACATATTTAAAACGTTGGTGTTCTTGAAAAGTTATCAAGGTTTCAAAAGTATGAAATATTAACAATACCTTCCCTTTACATATTTTAAACCTTGGTGTTCTTGAAAAGTTATCAAGGTTTCAAAAGTATGAAATATTAAGAATACCTTCCCTCTACATATTTAAAACGTTGGTGTTCTTGAAAAGTTATCAAGGTTTCAAAAATATGAAATATTAACAATACCTTCCCTTTACATATTTAAAACGTTGGTGTTCTTGAAAAGTTATCAAGGTTTCAAAAGTATGAAATATTAACAATACCTTCCCTTTACATATTTAAAACGTTGGTGTTCTTGAAAAGTTATCAAGGTTTCAAAAGTATGAAATATTAACAATACCTTCCCTTTACATATTTAAAACATTGGTGTTCTTGAAAAGTTATCAAGGTTTCAAAAGTATGAAATATTAACAATACCTTCCCTTTACATATTTAAAACGTTGGTGTTCTTGAAAAGTTATTCCCTTTACATATTTAAAACGTTGGTGTTCTTGAAAAGTTATCAAGGTTTCAAAAGTATGAAATATTAACTATACCTTATTCCCTTTACATATTTAAAACATTGGTGTTCTTGAAAATTGATCAAGGTTTCAAAAGTATGAAATATTAACAATACCTTCCCTTTACATATTTTAAACGTTGGTGTTCTTGAAAAGTTATCAAGGTTTCAAAAGTATGAAATATTAAGAATACCTTCCCTCTACATATTTAAAATGTTGGTGTTCTTGAAAAGTTATCAAGGTTTCAAAAATATGAAATATTAACAATACCTTGCCTTTACATATTTAAAACGTTGGTGTTCTTGAAAAGTTATCAAGGTTTCAAAAGTATGAAATATTAACAATACCTTCCCTTTACATATTTAAAACGTTGGTGTTCTTGAAAAATTATCAAGGTTTCAAAAGTATGAAATATTAACATTACCTTCCTTTTACATATTTAAAACATTGGTGTTCTTGAAAAGTTATCAAGGTTTCAAAAGTATGAAATATTAACAATACCTTCCCTTTACATATTTAAAACATTGGTGTTCTTGAAAAGTTATCAAGGTTTCAAAAGTATGAAATATTAACAATACCTTCCCTTTACATATTTAAAACATTGGTGTTCTTGAAAAGTTATCAAGGTTTCAAAAGCATGAAATATTAACAATACCTTCCCTTTACATATTTAAAACGTTCGTGTTCTTGAAAAGTTATCAAGGTTTCAAAAGTATGAAATATTAACAATACCTTCTCTTTACATATTTAAAACGTTGGTGTTCTTCAAAAGTTTGCCCAGTATCTTTATTTTTTTCAATATATTGTTTGTTAGAGAAAATATATCTATTTTTATTAAAGGCAATGAATTACTCAGTTATAGTACTTGGAAACATGATCACTTGGAAATGCCAGCAGTAGGTACCAGTCCTACAACAAAAATCAGTTTGTTCATCAGTATCCCACCCGTTTCAAAGATAACTTTCAGTATCCAAGACACCGCCTTAGCCTTTTTGAAAAATCCCCATATTATATGAGTCTTAAACTTTTTAACAGTTTACCTGCCAATTTCAAGGAAATAGACGATTTGTATAAATTTAAAAACTATTTCAAATTGTATTTGCTAACAACAAATTATTATTAAATTGCAGAATATCTAAATGAAAACACACGGTTGCAAACTAGCATTGTATTGTATTGATGTATGGCAATGTTCTATAGGTATTAAGTTTTAGTTTTAGCGAATTTCCCCTATAGGGAAGAAGCTATTACCGTATGTCTCATGCCGTATGACTTAAGCCTGAGACCATGATAACTTTTCGTTCTGAGGTCCCCATATGCCAAAAACACTATTCGTTCAAATTCATATATATGTATGAATATATATATATATGTAATGTGTCCGTTAACTCGATAACTTGATTAAAAAACATCCGATTTCGATGAAATTTGGCACAAACGTGTAAAGCAACATTCATGACTTTAAGTTTGAAAACCAGAAAGATCGGACCATGGGAAGGGAGTTTAATGGGGTTTTTAAATTTTCCAAAAATCAGTTTTTTGAATTTTTTACCCTAACATTTTTAAAACACTCAATTTTGGTTTTGACCATTTTATAGAACTTTAAAATAACAAATCATATGGTATTTTGAATTATTAACCGGGGTTAAGTGGTTGCGGAGAAAATCCAAAAAAGGTGTTCATAAAATCTCCTATGTTAATCTTATGGGAAAAAGGTTTTTAGCATTTCTACAGTTAATTTTACTGTAAACTTGACATTTGCTAATACCAATCAGTTCAGCTCAACAAAAAAATCATTTTGGTGTTTAAATTGTGATTCTACGTCCATTCGTTGCAGAGATATTCAAAGTGCTAAACACAGTACGTTTTCCAATGTTATCCTTAAGGAGAATAATTAAAATTTTATATCTTGATTATTTATGAATGTATATTGATGAAACTTGGTACTCAACTAGTACTGGTATATTGATATTTGCACAAACAAATGATTTTTTGTTGATTGTCCCCAAAGCAGCAAACCTGCATACTCAGCCCTAATGTTATTCTTATGGACGATGTCTTATGGACAAGAGCGCCCAAAAGCACTGCTTCTTGTCCCCGATTTCTGCAAGCAAACCTTAAAAGTGCATTTTCTTACTGATGCTTTGACGGATTGCGTTGAATAAAGTGTCATTAGATTTGTTATAAGAATGTTCATCTTTTTTGTATCTTGTAATATTTTTATAAAATTAGTGGTTTGTTTGTTATTCGGCTTTAAAATATTAATACAGGGGCCATTTTGAAAATATTTAAGACAACTTAATAATAATTGTTTATTATTTGCTTCTTTAGTTATTTAACGCACGTGTTAAGTTTTGTTTCTGTTGCTTAAATAGTTCTCGAGATATTAATTCTTTTGTTAAAAATACAAAATGGCAGCTAGTGGCTAAACGAAAACATTTTTCGACCTATGTTTTATCAATTTTTTTGTTCAAATTGATCAATACTACCAACCCCCGAAGTTTGTAATTCCCTTTCTGAACACCCTAAATATATATATATATGTATATATATATATATGTGTCCGTAAGAACAATAACTTCGTAAAAATGATCCGATTTTGATGGAATTTGGCATAAACGTGTAAAGCAACATTTATGTCTTAAAGATCGAAAACCAGCCAGATCGCTCCATCCGAAGGGGTATTTTGGGGGGGGTTTTGTATCCCAAAATGTTTTTTTTGAATGTTTTACATACAATTTTTGAAATAGTCAAATTTTAGCGAATTTCCCCTATAGGGAAGAAGCTATTACCGTAGTCGGCATGGTAAGACCTAGGCCCGGGACCATGATAACTTTTCGTTTTGAGGTCCCCAGACCCCAAAAACACCATTCGTTCGAAACTGTATATATATATATCTATATATATATATGTGTGTCCGTGGGTGCGATAACTCTCGTAAAAAAGGTCCGATTTTGATGAAATTTGGTCCAAACGTGTAAAGCAGCATTTATGACTTTAAGTTCGAAAACCAGACGGATCGACCTATCCGAAGGGGTATTTTGGGGGGGTTTTGTACCCCAAAAATGGGTTTTTTGAGGTTTTTACATACAATTTTTGAAAAAGTAAAGTTTTATTGTTTTCCATTGGAATCAGCTTAAAAAGACGCAAAATTTGATGTTTTAATCATTGCTCTACGTCAGTTGGTTACTGAGATATTGAAAGTGCTAAACACAGTACGTTGTCCAATGTTATTCTTATGGAGGATAAGAAAAATTGTATATCTCGCTTATTTATCAACTTATCCTGACGAAACTTGGTATATTGCTTCATTTCATTGTGGTCAATTGATATCTGCACATAAATCCATTTTTTGCCCGATAGTTCCCGTAGCAGCAAACCTGCATACTCAGCCCCATGTTATTCTTATGGAGAATAATTAACGTGTTATCTCCTTTAATTATGAACATAAATTAATAGAACTTGGTATGTGGCTTTACCTAGTTGAGTTATAATGATATTTGTATAAAAACCCATTTTTAGTGTTCCTTATTTTAGCAAACCTGCATACTCAGCCGCCATGTTATTCTTATGGAGAATAATTAAAATGTCATAAATCGTTTATTTATGAATATATATTGATGAAACTTGGTGTGTGGCTTTATGTGGTATCAAGATAAATTAATATGCATTGGAAATTCGCTGAGTTTGCAGGTTTGCTGCTACGGGGGTATTTGATTATGAAGTTGTGATTGTTTTAGCGAATTTCCCCTATAGGGAAGAAGCTATTACCGTAGGTCTCATGGTAAGATTTAAGCCCGAGACCATGACAAATTTTTTTTTTTGGGTCCCCAGATGACAAACACTATTCGTTCAAATTTATATATATGTATATATATATATATATATATATATATATATATATATATATATATATATGTGTGTGTCCGTGAATGCGATAACTTGAGTAAAAAACGTCCGATTTCGATGAAATTTGGCTCAAATGTGTAAAGTGACATTTATGACTAAGTTCGAAAACCAGAAAAATCGGGCCATGGGAAGGGGGGTTTATGGGGGTTTTAAATTTTCCAAAAATCAGTTTTTTGCATTTTTTACCCTAAAATTTTTAAAACACTTAATTTCGGTTTAAACCATGTTATAGAGCATAAAAACAAATAATATGGTATTTTGAATTATTAAGCTAGGTTAAGTGGTTACGGAGAAAATCCAAAAAAACCTGCTCATAAAATCTCCTATGTTAATCTTATGGGAAAAAGGTTTTTGGCTTTTCCTAAGTTAATTTTAATGTAAACTTCACATTTGCTTTTACCAATCAACTCAGCTCCACAAAACAATCATTTTGGTGTTTAAATTGTGATTCTACGCCCAACCGTTGCAGAGATATTCAAAGTGCTAAACACAGTACGTTGTCCAATGTTATCCTTATGGAGAATAAATAAAATTTGATATCTCCATTATTAATGAATGTATATTGATGAATCTTGGCACGTGGGGTCACGTAGTACTGTTATATTGATATTTGCACAAAAAATTGATTTTTGTTGAGTATCCCGTAGCAGCGAACCTGCGTACTCAGCCTCCATGTTATTCTTATGGAGAATAAGTAAAATGTAATGACTCCCTTAATTATGAACATAAATTAATAAAACTTGGTATGTGGCTTCACCTTGTTGAGTTATATTGATATTTGCATAAAAACCCATTTTTTTAGTTCCTTGTTGCAACAAACCTGCTTTCTCACCTCCCATGTTATTCTTATGGAGAATAATTAAAATGTTATATAGAGCTTACTTATGATTGAATATTGATTAAACTTGGTATGTGGCTTCACCTAGTTAAATTATATTTATATTTGCATAAAAACCAATTGTTTATGTTCCTTGTTTCAGCAAACCTATGTACTCATCACCAATGCTATTCTTATGGAGAATAATTAAAATTGTATATATCGCTTATATATGAATATATTTTTATGAAGCTTGGTATGCGGCTTTATATGGTATTAAGACATATATTATGCATTGGAAATTCGCTGAGTACGCAGGTTTGCTGCGACGGGGGTATTAATTTTTACCATTCTATCCAGCTTAAAAAAACACACAATTTGGTATTTTGATCATTCCTCTACGTCAATTCGTTACCGAGATATTGAAAGTGCTAAACACAGTACGTTGTCTAATGTTATTCTTATGGAGGAAAAGACAAATTTTATATCTCGCTTATTTATGAACGTACACTGACGAAATTTGGTATACGGCTTCATCTGGTTGTGGTCTGTTGATATTTGCTCAAACAAAATTTTTTGCCAAAGGCTCCCATAGCAGCAAACCTGCGTACTCAGCCCCATGTTATTCTTATGGATAATAATTAAATGCTATGTCTCCCTTAATTATGAACATCAATGAATAAAACTGGTATTTGAGATATATTGATATTTCACCTAGTTGATTTATATTGATATTACCATTAAAACCCATTTTTTGTGTTCCTTGATGATGCAGCAAACCTGCGTACTCAGCCCCAATGTTATTCTTATAGAGAATAATTAAAATTGTATATGTCGCTTCTTTGAGAATATATTTTTATGACACTTGGTAAGTGGCTTTATGTAGTATTAAGACATTTATATCTCCATTGGAAATTCGCTGAGTATACAGGTGCTGTGACAGGGGTATTTTTACTAAACATAGAATTAAGACTTTGCCCAGTATCTTTATTTTTTACAATATATTGTTTGTTAGAGAAAATATATCTATTTTTATTAAAGGCAATGAATTACACAGTTATAGTACTAGTAAACGTGATCACTTGGAAATGCCAGCAGTAAGACCAACCAAATCTATCAAAAGCAATAAATTTCTCCAAATAAGTTGTATATCAAATTGCCTGCTAATTTTCAGAAGCATAGTTTAACCAAATTTAATAACAGATTGTCTGAGTGGCTCATGGACCAGGGTGTTTATTGTATTGAAGAATTTTTAGAATTTGATACAATTAATATTTAGGTTTCCAAATAATTTTATTTTGTTTAATAATAGTTAATTAGTGTATATTTTGACGTTGTCCATTATACTGTAACATCAGGGTTGCCACCGACCGGGAAAACCTAGAAACCCGGGAATTATGCGTGAACTTTGGTGACCGGGAAAAAATGTGTGGATCATGCGGGAATTTTTGGCCGAACTGGGAATTGAAGGTCGTGATTGCGTAACGCGTTCTCAATAGTAGGCGAGGTTAGTGATGCGTTCTCAATGATCGGCGATGTTAGCAATACGTTCTTGATGATCGGCGACGTTAACGATGCGTTCACGATAGTTGGCGACGTCAGCGATACGTTCTCGATGGTGAGTGACGTTAGCGATGCGTTCCTGATGGTTGGTGACATTACCGATGTGTTCATGATGGTCGGCAATGTTAGCGTTACATTCAACATTCTAGATGGTCGGTGACGTTAGTGATGCGTTCCCGTTGGTTAGCGACGTTAGCGATACGTTTTTTATTGCCAGCGTCATTAACGATGCGTTCTCGATGATCGTCAACGTTAGCGATGCGTTCTCAATGATCGGCGTCGTCAGCAATACGTTCCCGATGGTCGGCGACGTTAGCCATGTGAGTGTGAGAGCCATTGTTGAGGAAACTGTACAAAATGCAGTCACGACTTTCTGCGAAATTTTTTATTCAGATCAATAAGATTAATTTGTATGTTGTTACAAACAGTGGGTAATAGAAGTTGCTCATTTGTAATTATTGTGGTCTGGTACAAATTTTTAATCGTTGATATGGAGCTCAGTTTCTAATATCTAGCCCTTGGAGTCACTGGATATTTTGTTAACCCTTTGCGATCGGAATGCATATTTGCTGCTATTCCTCAGCGGTCGCGCGGCCAGCTCTACTGGCCGCCGCCATTAGCGCACTGAAGTTGGATTTTTTTCCACAGCAGTTGTCCTTTGCGATCGGACGGCCAGCGGTGCTGGCCAACATGAAATCCAACGAACGCTCGGGCGTCCAGCAGAACTGGCCGACAACAATGTTTTCGTTTGTAATATTCCAACTGTGGTATAATGCCTGTAGAGTGCTGCAACCTAGTGAGGAATTGTTAAACTAAACGATCAGCAGGCTTGCAACATTATATCGTAAGAATTTTGGTGTAAACAACTAAAATAAACACCTGTTGTTCTGGCACAAGTGCTGTCATAATCATCATCGTTTTGGTTCAGTTTTATGTGATTTTAACTGTGTTTTGGTGATTTTCTCGAGAGATTTCTGTTTATTTGTATTTTTAATTAAGTTTTAAGTTTTAATGTACATGATTATAAGAACACTTGTACGTTTACGTATAGGCCTACACTTATATTATAATTAGGCCTACAATAAAATTGTTTTATCCCGTATAAACATTTATTAGTAAGAATTGGGTTATGTTTTTTCCCCCCATATATTTAACTAAGTAATAATGAACAATCGTTAAAGATAAGATGAATTGAGAGACGTTTTATTAAAATTTAAATCCCCTATGCTAACATTGAAGGTTTTCAGTGAAAATAATTCCGAGCTGCGGGGAGCGAGCCGCCATGATAAATGCTGAGGTGACGGGTAGTGGGACGTGGCCAGTACAGCTGGCCGTCCGACCGTCGGAACCAAGTTAGTACGGAAAGAATTCCGACTGGCTGCCGACTGCGTTGTGGCCACTCCTGCTGGCCCTCCGATCGCAAAGGGTTAAAGCATTATTGGCTGGGTAGTGTATAAGTGGTCAGTGTGGTTGCTTCATAATCTGAGGTTTGTTTTCAGATTGATTCCTACCAAAAATCTTGAAAATGTTTCTTGGAAAATCTTGGAAAGTTCAAAACTGGATCCAGCCACCATAATAATGCTTTCTAAAAAAATGTTTAGTTTAGATAGTAACAAGATCAGGGTTTGAGCCCACTCCCTATCGAGAACATTGAAAAATGCCTTTGTCGTAATAGACATACAAGAAAAGATTGAAAAACAAAATTGGTATATACTATTTTATTATTCTTATAATAGATAGTATATTGCCAAAGTTAATTGGAATTTTATATAATTGGGTGTCTCTGTTGTCATAATTTCCTCCTCCTAACAATTAAAATATTGTAATGTTTGTATATATAGAGAAGTTCAGCAATATAAATAATTGGCCCAGCGCATATACCCATTTTTTGTAGAAAGCATAAAAATATAAGATATAACTTAAATTTAAAAAAATAATATAATTCGTAAAAAGTTATAATTTTTTTTTTTAAACAGCACTTTCATTTATATTGTAAATCATTATAGGCGTCGCAAATACATCAAAAATTCCGCGTGATTTTACCTGGAATTGTATTAAACCATGAATATGTATTAAACGACAATGAAAATATTCTTTTCTTATCAGAAAACTCCTTCCTTAAATTTACTGAAAATATGTGGTCTAACTCTACCTTTAAAACTAATAAAAACCTTCCAGCATATATAATTTCCATTGACTGAAACTAGGCATGTGCGAGCAGTGATTTTTTTGGATCAAGTCGAATGCTGCCAATTATTCTTGAGTTTTGAGTATTTGTCAGTAATACATTGTTAGTAGTTTCAAATTTTGTAATGGGGTTTGTATAAAATTCCATATTTTATAGTCTAAACATGGTTTCTAACTAATACATGAGAAACAATACACATTTTTGGCCAGTACAATCAATCTGAATTAAATATTGACAAACAAAACAGGTTTGACCATCGTTTTTGCCAATAAAACATGGTCCAGTTGCCAATTGCCCAATATCACTTGGTCCGGACATCGCTTATAATCAATAGTAATCGTTATTAATGGCCAATATTACACAATCCAATTGTCTTCCCTGGCTGAAATTTTTCGGGACATCAATTTCGGCTGATATTAAGCGGACCAGTTGTCATTTACACACATTAAGTTGTTTTTTTTATGGCCAATTCATGTCTAACGGCTTAATTTTCGACCTATTTTAAGAGTGGGATCGTCTTTTTTGGCTGTTACTACACAATTTGGCAGATCGTGATCATTAGAGATCGTCCGGAGACTGGCGGAAATACTCACTCGAACTTTTGAGTAGTTTTTAAAACTTTGAGTCGAGTAATGAAATACTCGGCCGAAATACTCTAATTGTTGAGTTCTCATACACCCCTAACTGAAACATCTTTCCCCAGGCTGTGGCGGACGAGAGGCTGAGGAACTACCAGGACCTGGTGGTGCTGGAGAACGCCGACTTGATCCCCAGCACCGAGGCGTTCGAGTGCTCCGTGTGTCTGACCGAGTGTGCGGTGGGCGACGGGGTGGTGCTGCGCGACTGTCTGCACACGTTCTGTCGCGCGTGCCTCGCGCACACTGTGCAGTTCACGGAGGAGGCCGAGGTCAAGTGTCCGTTCCGCGACCACCAGTACGCCTGCGACAGCACGCTGCAGGAGCGCGAGATCAAGGCGGTATGTACCTGTAGCCCGGTGGCAATCTGAAACGCAGTTGTGAAAAAACTTACATTTTATATGATACTTTTATCACACCCTAATATAACAGTATTGAAATTCAGCTATCTAAGTTGTTGCCCGGAAGTGTAGCACCTCACAAGCGCTTGTAGCGGTTGGCGGCACGACTACAACCAGAGCCATGTCTACTCGCACAGTGACATAGGACAGCACAGTCTAGTATTCGTAGACCATGCATACAAAGAGCTGGCACTACTTATCACTTATGCATAATAACCAAACACAACTTCAACATCAGTATCTCAGTGGCGTTCTAATAGTAAAGATGAGGTGCTTTGTCGCTTTCTGAAAACAAGAATTTTTCTGTTACGCCACAAAACGCACATGGTCTACGTGACTGGTATATTTTTAGCTCGATGAGACGCACACGCCATGGTCACCTAAGGAAACACCTCCTGCGCATGGGCCTTTTCAATTGAAACCCTGTATGCAGGAAATGTGGGCAGTATGAGAGTCTGTCGATCATCCGCTCTTCAAGTGCGATAACAGGGTGTCTACCGGCCCGGAAAATCACGGATGTCACGGAAAAGTCGCGGATTGCAGTGAAAGGGCACGGATGTCACGGAAAAATCCTGTATTTTTAATATCAAGCACGGATTTTTAATGCGTTTATGACCGTGCCACTATGTCTGAAACCAAAAAGACAAATTAATTACATATCACCACACTTGGTGGTAATGGAAAAAAGCTTGTACAAATACGTTAAGCCCAACTATTTTCCATTTTATTCGTATCCCCTCTAACACTGTTCAGGGTCAGGGAACCACACGGGCTCATTACATGGCATGAAATGATGAAATAGTCGTAGGTGCGTAGGTGTAGGTGATGATGGGCAGTTCGATTCATCTTGGCGAATCGATTCATATGAATCACTTAAATTAAATGAATTGTGTCTCAACCGACTCATTTGATTCACGTTTCCTGTTCGCTGTAAAATGCCAAAAAGTCGGTTGTTATCGATAGTTCGGCCTTCCGCTTCTGTGCTTTATACCTTGATATGCGAAACTATAATGGTTGTCAACTCAACTCTTTCAATAACTGAAATTGACTCGCACTACGAATCGGCTCTTTCAGAAATTGAGTTCATTCGATTGGCCTTGTGATTCGTTCAATTTGAACGGTTCGTTCGCGAATCGCCTATCACTATCACTTTGAGGCAGTGAGTCACTGATTGTCTAAAATGGCGGTGCGGTGTTGGTGTTGACTAAAAAGTGTTTAGTATTTTTGTTTACCTTCTATCGTATTTCCTCTCAATCAGATTGTTTGTTAACTATTAAATTGAAGTTTATTTTTTTAAGTATTTTCCTTTGGAATAAAATACCACAGGCCTAATTGAAAAGTGCCGATTTAATGAAGTGTAGATTGATGAACATGATTGGAGGTTATGGCTACGACCTGGGAAAGATCCTCATATATGGCTTTTTGTATGTTAAGTAAAAAAATTATTGACGTTTCCTATTCAGGGATAGGTGATGTTAAAAGCCATTCTAAAGGGGAAAAAACAAACAAATGGAAACCAACCTAACTAGTGGCAAATAATTGACAGTGCGCTTTTAACAAAGCAACTGAGCCTGTATAATCAACTCACACCCTAAGATGTGATTTATATTTTTCTTGGTTCGGATAGTCAAATTATTATTCAAATTTGTTTGTTACCGATAGCTTGCCTTGTTTTACCTTTTAGTTTTAGCTTAAATTAATTATAAACTAGTAAACCATATGTTTGTATCTTTAATCCCAGCTGTTCTGCTTCTTTTGTTTTGATTTGCTGTCCAATGTTATTTAAATGGGCCAAAACCCAAGGGTTTCTGGTTCCACGCACTGACTTGAGATCCCCAAAAGACACATCTAGCGGTTAAGGGCTTTCAAACGACACGTAAATCATCAAAATCGACCCAGTAGTTTGACCAAACTCTTCTGCACAAAAATCGCCTTATTCTTTTAATATAATGATAAACTAGTGGCTTGAAGGGGCAATAGCCCCTAACCTTACTTTAAGTAGGAACACAAGTCAGTTCGTAAACAAAGTAGACACGTAATCACATGTTTTAATGTAAACAAAGCAGACGTTTTTAAATCCTCATCGTTTTCTTTTGGGGGATGTTTTACGTTATTTCTGGTTTGCTGGTAATTTTTTAGAAATATTTACTGAAAAAAATGCTATTTTTCCTGAGTCCCAGGGATCAAGACCTTTGATTTGAGCTATCTCCCATCATCCTGCAATTTACCAAACTCCCACAATTTGGACTTAAAAATTTCACTTACAGAATCCTATATAACTAACTAGTGGCTTGAAGGGGCCAAAGCCCCTAACCTGTCTCCAATCAACCTTCACACTTAATCACATTTTTTAATGTAAACAAAGCAGGCGTTTTTAAATCCCCATGCTTTTCTTATGAGGGATGTTTTACGTTATTTCTCGTTTGCTGGTAGCTTTTTATAGATACTGTTATTTTTCCCGAGTCCCTGGGATCAATACCTTTAATTTAAGCCGTCTCCCATCATCCTGCATTTTGCCAAACTCTCACAATTTTGACTTAAAATTTTCACTTACAGAATTATATATAAAGATAAGCAACAAGATATAGGCCTAGTAAACTTATATTTTTTTAATTTATACTAGCTGTGTACCCGTCCTTCGTACGGGTTGTATACAAATGGTAGATTAACTAAAGCAAATAACAATCCACATTATTTTACTATATTAAAATTACATTTTACCCGGTTAATGTACAATCAAATCAAAGTTAACGGCATATACTGGCAGATATTTCGGGTCCTGTTACTAAGTCGAGGAACTCTGTCGGGTAGTAACGGCGTGTGGTTTGCGACTCCAAATCGGTACACGTAACACTTTGGATTCGCTTTTAGAAATAAAAGAACTCACGTACAAAAAAATAAAAAAATAAAAAAATATCGGGGATGGGGAGAGGGGGAGCATAAATATAAAATCGGCGGGGGGGAGCAAAATATAAAATCGGGGTGGGGGGGGCAAAAATAAAAATGGGGGGGAGAGTAAAAGTATAAAATCGGGGAGGGGGCAAAAATATAATATCGGGGGGGGGGGTAGCAAAATATAAAATCGGGGGTGCAAAAATATAAAATGGGGGGCCAAAAATATAAAATGGGGGGACATGAAATAAAAATATAAAATCGAAGAGGGGGGAGCAAAATATAAAATCGGGGGTGTGGCAAAAACAAAAATCGGGGGGGGAGAAAAATTATAACCCGGTGGAGGGGGGGTACAGGAAGTATCGGGAAAAATTGTTTTTGGTGCAAATAAGAATAGACCACAACCAGATGAAGCCACATTAATATTTGTTCATTAATATTAATTAATAGCTAGCTGACGTACCCGTTCTTCGCACAGGGGTTTTCTCTACCCGTTTTTTAGTCAATGCAATTTGTATTTCAGTTAGCTTGAAACAGCTGTTCTTGCTTCTGCTCTTTAAGCTGTCAAATGGAAGTATCCACAGCTGTTCGCATTACAGTTTCTGAGTGTTTACTTTATTCTGAAATGTAAACATTGAAACTCAGGACGTTCACGGGGCGTAACCTGAGGGGATTTTAAGGAAGTAAATAGGCCTATGAGTTGCATGGGTTCATGATCTACCTATGTGTAAAGTTTCAGCCCAGTCAGTTCAGTAGTTTTTGCGTTCACCCGGAACATCAGACAGACAGACAGACAGAAACCACCTCTTCTTTATAATATTATAGATATTTATTAAAGGAATTGAAGTTTGTATCATTGAAGAGTTTGCATTGGCTGTGGAACATTAAATCAACTTGTCATTGATTTATTGTTCTAATAAAAAGATAACTTATTTAGCCTAAGACCGATTACAACGCTTAAATATCTAAGGTATTGGTTGACTTCTGTAGCCGTAAAGAAAACTCTTTAAAAAATCACAGATTTAAAAAATTGTTCATCCCTGAAAGTCTCTGAAAAGTCACCGGTTTTCAAATTTTTAAACCAGTAGACACTCTGGTTGAGCTTAAGGAGGTAAGGGCTTCAACTCTGGGAACTATGATAAGGGGTGGTTACCTGCCTCCCGATGAGCTAATCGAAAGGGTGATGCAGTTTATCAGGCTTTTGAACCTGGAGGAGTCTTGAAACCAAGTCTCAATCTCTTTCTCGGGGGTGCGCAATAAGCCCACTGCGGCTGATGTGCCTTGGGACTCATGTCCGCCCCTTCTGATTATGAGACGCACATGGTCAAATCGATCAGTTCTTCACGAGAATCGTCACCACACTGAAGGGATGGGGTGGGGATGTGCAGAAAGCCATCCCGTCATCTTGGACCCGTTTGTTCCACTGTTTGCTTAAGGTCTGCCCTCCCCTTCAACTCTGCCACAGACAGGTGAACTCTCCATGAGTTGCACACAAAAACCATTGTCTGTCAGTTATCCTATCAACCCTAGAACACCATGAAAACCATTAATGTAATTTTGAGCAGTAACTAATGGACTAAAACCTTCCAACAGGAGAGCTTTCACTTACCGATACATTTGCATTGAACTGATTCTGATTCCCTCTTAACATCCGTGGATGAAACCCTTCTTTCTTGATGGATAGCCTCTAGATCATTGACTAACAAAATAAAAGGTTTTAAATACCTGTTCCGTCAAAGTAACTGGGAGACTACAGCTGTTTCGTGTTATTTATTAACATTTCTTCAGTTCTGAACGTCGAAAGGAAGTTACATGTCCATTTTCATGGATGTCGTCTTGATAAAAAACATTAGTATACTTAAAACACACACGAGACACAAATATTTAGTTAAAATAAATTTGGCCAGATTTATTTTAACTAAATGTTTATGTGTCTTGAGTGTGTTTTAAGTATACTAATGTTTTTTATCAAGATGACATCCATGAAAATGGACGTGTAACTTCCTTTCGACGTTCAGACCTGAAGAAATGTTAATAAATAACACGAAACAGCTGTAGTCTCCCTACTACAAAGGATCGTTTGACGGAACAGGTATTTTAAACCTTTTATTTTGTAAATTCTTCTGGCTGGCTTTTTATCACAACTCGTACTATAGTGTAGGATACGACATATTACAGCCTGCATAACAAATTACATTATCTGTCGTACTTGGCGGTTGGAAATTAAAATGAAAAAATGTTGATCGCTAGACAACGAAATATTATTCTTGATACAGTGTTAAAAAGACTCTACAGAAAGGAAATTGCACCCCCCACTCTAGCTTTGTAATGTCATAAAAACAGCTGTTGGTTTAGGGTCAGTGCTATCACTTCATTTGTAACAAATTTAATACCATCCGACATGGCGAAATGCTCAGTGGTTAAGGTGAGAATTAGGTAAGGTGAAGGATCCTAGTTCGAAACTGCATATTATGTTTATCTTTTTGAAGACGAAAAATTGTTAATTTAGTGTTTCAACTGTTTGAACCAAAACAGTAGGTAACATGTTAGTTTATTTATTAAATTGTTTGTAGTATGACATTGTGTTGAGAAGTTACTTTTTTAAACTTTAACCCATTGGCTCACAACCCCGAGTATACTCGTGGCCGCCGAAAGTAGCCCGGACGTGCAACCCCGAGTATACTCGGGATAGCACTTTTTATTAAAAAAAAAAAAAAAAAAAAAAAAAAAAATATTTTTTTTATTTTAAAATTTTTTCTTTTTTGTTTATTTGTTGTTTTAACTTGTTTTCATATTTTGTTTGAATGTATTTTTTATGCATATGCCCATCCTTGGGGAAACTTAGTCAAATTTAGGAAAAATATGATTTTGGAAAATATGTTATAACTAAGTCAAATATAAATGTATCACTAACATTTTTTATTTTCACGTAAAAAAATAAATAACCCACAAGTACATAATAGTTGTTGGGCTGAAAAATTTTTTTTTTGTTATTTACATGTAACTCCTTTTAAAATTTATGTTTTTTATAAACTATATATATATATATATGATATATATATAATATTTACCATACATAAATGCTGTCAAAAGTATCTTCTTCTTGTAGATAATTTATTTCTCTAAAGGTTAGTGCAAAAATTAAGTAAATTGAGCAATAATTGTTGCTATAGTGACAGTTTTAGTAAAAGTCTACATTTATGTAATTTTTCTTAGGAAACTGAACGGCTTGTCAGGTGGCAAATTTCAGGTAAGCCAATGGGTTAAAACGCCATAAAAACGTCAAAACATGCAAATATTGAGGGTTTTTCGTTCGGGTGTCATCCTCTATATTCGTGAACGTTCGGTTACGATGGAGTGTGGGGTGCTTTTTCCTCTCTGTAGAGTCTTGTTAGTGTTAAC
Source organism: Allygus modestus (assembly GCA_963675035.1). Taxonomy (NCBI): domain Eukaryota; kingdom Metazoa; phylum Arthropoda; class Insecta; order Hemiptera; family Cicadellidae; genus Allygus; species Allygus modestus. Next base: position 76,583,740 of record OY776112.1, on the reverse strand, counting down.
ACTGTTACACTTTCAAGGAAGTCAGGGAAAAAGTTGGAAAAACACCAAAAGACAGGGAAAATGCTTACTATTTTATACAAGTCAGGGCAAATTTTTGATTTTAATCGTAAACGCAAAGCACTATTCAATGCGAAAATCAAAACCTATTAGAAAAAAGTGCGCATTCCGAGTCGTGAGTCAGGGAAAATTAACTATTTTGGTTAGAAAAAGTCAGGAGAAATAAACTTTTTTGTCAGGGAAATCATTAACCAAATAAAAGTATGAACCATGTGATTGAACATTTCCAATGTAAAATCACCTGAAAACTTGTATTTATGCACGACTTATTTTGAACAATTAAGTAACTTTCAAATGCCACTTAGTAATACTTATAATACTACTGTCAGTTGCCTTATCTATTTTTAAGCACCTTCAGTTTGTTTAACACATTCGCTGCGGTTGACGCTTGGGGGCTTCTTCCCGCCACGCGGAAACTGTTTCGATAGGCGCAGTCACATGTTGAATTCCTGGCTAACGAATGACAAAAACACTGTACGGCGCTGTACTGCGTTACAACACAACTGGACGTTGTTCTACAAAACGCCAACAGGTAGCAGCAGAATCCAGATAGCAGTAGTCAACCAGGGTTGCCATCTAGAGGGACTAAGTGGGACGAAAACGAATGTGGGGATGTCCTGTGACAGCCGGGATATTGGGGGAAATTTACTATCAACCTACACCAAAATAAAGCTCGCATTCTGAGCTACACGCAGGCAACAAATCACCTGCCTATAGCTGACACATCACCTGCCTGCAGGGCTCACACTGACTAGTTTAGTTTCAAGACAGGTAGAGGCCGCTTTCGACCGTGCGCAGCCCTTTGGCACGCAGCTTTGTTTCAGGTATAAAATTTGTTTAAGTTGGATTTTAAGTGTTAAATAAATAAGGGTAACATGAATAAATGTAAATTAAAGTTTTTTATTAAATACAATAAACTCACTAGTAAAACAAACAAGACAATCTTAAACATATGATAGTATAAACAAAGTTAAATGACAACCAGCAGGAGGGTAGCTATCATTTTTACGTAGATTTGCCAATACATCTAAGAATTTTAAGAAAGAGCATCACTTAATACAGTAAATGGCTGAATAAATGGCGCTATTCGGCGGTGGAAGTCTAAACTACGTGTTGATTGAAAGTGTGTTATCCGCATTAATCTCAGATGTCATCCGTTTGATATCAGATGTTTTGTTATATTTGTTTACAACTTAAGTAACCTTTCGTTGGGTAGAAACTTGTTTGGATTTGAGCAAAAGGGCAACTAGTTTATAATTATTAAATTCCTCTGTTAAGGCTGCCAACTGTCACTTAGTAAAAACTGTGGCAAGATTTACGTTACTTAAGAATTTATATAGGCAAATTTTAACTCTATTTCCTAAATCTTACAAAAATTAATTACTCTACCTCATGTTCTAGTTGATTTTGGACCTAATCTTAAATATAAAGCAACACTTACGTTGTAGTTTAAATTTGTTCATTAAAGTATTGATTGTTATCAATTTCCATAGGCCTTATAGACCAGACATGTCCAGTAATATTTAATAATACGTTATAATGAAAACAAATTAATAGTAGCCACGTTAGTTGTTGAAGTATTAAATAATGAAGGGAAATTACTTCTTTAGTGTACGTAATTTAGAGGGGGCTCCAGTTACCTACTTCTACCTGTTTCTCCCTTAAGGCCAATGTTAGCTTTCAAACTCCACCCCTCCTCAACGGATTATCCAGTTGTTGATTTATAGTTAATTCAAAACAACGTCGTAAATATTTAGCGATTTCAGTGAGTAGAATTTCGATATCACAAATAGTTCACCCTTAACTCTTAGTGTAATCAGGCAAGTTGCAGATTTGAAAACCCAATTGATAACTTATCTCGCTTACTTTTCGTCAATAATGACATATGGAATTCTAGTCTGGGGTAACTCCTGTCACTCAACAAAAAATTTAAAATTCAAAAGAAAGCCAAGAGAATATTGCCAGAGTTTCTCCCAGAACTTTGTTTAAAGATATATTTCAAAAATTTTCAATTTTTAACTTTTTATGATCATTATATATTAGAAATTTCATGTTGGGTAAGGGATAATCATCCTCATTCATGGACCAGCCAATTCATGATTATTATACAAGACATCGGAGCAATATAAAACTAATTAGCCATAGATTAGAAAAATTTCATTTATCCCCACAGTATTCAAGTCCAAAAATCCATAACAAACTGCCATTATATATTAAAAACATTGAAAATCGTTTTAAGTTTAGAACCACCCTGAGAGCCTGGCTGAAGACAAAAAATGTCTATTTAATAACAGAATACTCAGAAAGAAAAGAAATACAAACTTTGATTAGTTAAGCAGAAATATTTGTTTTTATTATTTTAGTACTTAGTTTAGTTTTAAGTTATATTGTAACACTGGCTGTAGGTCCTATCATGAATTATGTAATGGACTAAAATAAATAAAAAATAAATAAATTAACAAATTTTAAATTTTTGAATATTTTGGAATTCTGAACGATTATTACATTTAGTATTTAAATTTTGTTAATTTAAATTGCTGGATATTTTAATGCTCTTTAAAATAAGCCATTAATTAACGATATCAGATTATACGTTGAGGATGGACAGGCTTTTAAAGTTTGGGAGAAGCCAGTAGAACGCCAACAGTTTTGTGTCATGGTAGTTTCCTTATTATCTGAGGGGTTCAGAATGTTCAGACCCCAGGGTATGTTATGTGAAGGAGAGGGGTTGATTTATTATCTTAGGATTTTTATATTGGACCGCCACAGCACAGATTTTGGGCTCCCACATAAAAATAACAATGTGTAAACTACCAGGATGAGCAAGGACCAGGATTAGTGTCCGCCGTACCCAAGACCCTATAGGAGTTTGAGCTTGTTTAGTTTAAAAAATATATATCAGAGAGCCAAGTTTAACATGGACATACATAAACATAGATAAACTTTGTCACTAATCTGTAATTTTTTAACTAGTCCCTAATTCACATTAGAGAGTTGATGGATTTTCAAAACCAAATAATTAAACATTTAGTAGATGCGGTGATATTGAACAAAGTGTAGCTAATCAAATAAGTTTAAAATTGTTTTAATTATAACAAATTTTGATGATATATTTCTATCCTCAGAAATGTTGGATGAACTGTAATACTTTTTGTTGAATGATATCTGTGAGCTACTGTGATATATTTGTTTAAATTATCTTTTACTTATAATTTCAACTTTTAATTACTTTATCACATCCATCGAGTGTGACTACAGTTTAGAGACCTCAAATTTTCTCTATTAACGGTATTTGCATTTGCGTGTAAATAATCTTGTCTTTTTTCCAATATTAAGTTTCCAAAGTTGGCAAGTTTCTCATTCATAACTTCTTCACTCGCGGTGAGACTTCTTCAGTTGGAAAGGTAAATTTTTCTTATGTTGAAGTTACTGTTCTGTATTTTTCCAACAAACTGAATCAGTATCGCTTTTCTTGTCGTAATAAAAATTAACAGTTATTAGTTGTAGAATCTTGTATGGAACATTTTTGTTGTATTAGAAGCTGAACACTTAGTTTGATTGGTTGAATCTCACAGCAATATCAATTCACCAAAAAGTTTAAACTGAGCGCCCAACAATTATTCTGAGTTTTCGGTCTTGTTAAATGTTGATTGGAAAAATACAGCATTAATTAATAATCAGTTTTGTGTTTTGTGTGAAATTGGACTAATAATAGAATAAGAGTAAGAATTAGCTTTGTTGAAAAAAGAGAATCGTCTCGTTGTGTGGTAATCAATATTATGATGAAACTCTGTTGATACGTCATTTAAGTGATTTTTCATCTGAAAGGATAATGCTGTTGAAAATATTTATATTATGTAAAATAAGCATTTCTCTCACAGAACAAAATAATTTAACCTAATTTCTATATATAAAATTGAGTCTTAAGTTATGTTGTGGTTTTACCAGGTGATAAGTGTATCAAGTATTTGGAAGGTGATTTATATGAGTTTTAGGTTGTGACATGGAAACTTTATATCCTTGATTTTAAAAATATATTCTTCCTAATTGATATGAACTAAGACTACATTACAATTGATTTAAAGTGTCAGGTATGTAGTCAAAAGGCCTGAGCACAGCTTACTGCCAGGTCAGATTTGTGCCATTAGGTTCTACTAATTTATCGTAAAGTTTTACCTGCTAAGGCTACTTATAGGTTATTGAAGTTTTTATTTCTTTCCGCCAATATTATTTTTAGTGAATTTCCTTTGGAAAGTGAACTATTAGCATGACCCGCACGGTGAAACTTAAGCCCGGAACCACCATAGAGGTTTCTTACGTGACCCCCTGAACACGTTTTGGGGGGTCGTTAAAAATTGTATATGTATATATATATATATAAAAGCATTTAGAGTTTTCCGATTGTTTTGCTCAACAAACTTGTCCAACAGATTACAGAAAAGAACGTCCCTACCACATTTGAAGATAATTGGACAAAAAATGTGACTGCTAGAGTGCAAACACACACACACACACACACACACACACACATATATATATATATATACATATATATCGTTGGACAAGTTCGTTGGGCAAAACAATCGGAAAACTCTAAACTCTTTTATATATATATATATATGTGTTTGCACTCTAGCGGTCACATTTTTTGTCCGATTATCTTCAAATTTGGTAGGGACGTTCCTTTCTGTAATCAGTTGGACACGTTCGTTGGGCAAAACAATCGGAAAACTCTAAACCCTTTTTTTGGGGATTAATCTTTCAAATTTTGAGTTTTTGGGCCCAAAAAAGGGTAAAAAAGCCCCAGATGTAAAATCAATGCATGTAAAAAGATGGAAATTAGTAAGGCAAAAGTTTTAAGTCCTCTCTCGTCATTCTAGCATAAATATTTACCGAGTTATTAAAGAAAATATGTTTAGACTAAACACAGTACGTTGTCTTATGGGGGTTTTACACTAGAAAAGACTGTTATTCCTTTGTTAGAGTACTTTTATCATTCCCAGCAACTCATGCCTACTTTCAAGCCTGCCTGGACCTCCTAAAAATTGGAATACATGTATATTTTTACACAGATTTTGAGTTTTAAAAGTTTTTTTGTGGAAATTCACTTACCTCACGTCAGCGTGCTGCGTGCAAACTCGTTTGGGATTTTCGTGGTTTTCAACTCAAAAAGTTTAAATGAGGGAGAGCTAACTCAAATAACATTTAATGTTTTAGACATGTAACATTAACATGTCCTGATAATAAATCATTACTATATCAATCAATTTTAATTTATTCTATATATCTTCTTTATATATAATTCTGTAAGCAACATTTTAAAGTCAAAATTGTGGGAGTTGAGCAAATCGCAGAATGATGGGAGACGACTCAAATTAAAGGTCTCGATCCCAGTAACTCGGGCAAAATAGCTGTATTTCTTAAAAGTTACTAGCAAACGAAAAATAACGTAAAACATCCTCCATAAGAAAAGTATGGGGATTTAAAAACTTCTACTTTGTTTACATTAAAACATGTGATTAAGTCTCTACTTTGTTTACAAACTGACATGTGTTCCTGCATGTGTACTTATATTGTTTTGTTTTACTCAGTGCATAAAGAGAAAAAGTAAATCAGAAGTAGTTCAGAGCAAGGTTAGAGGCAATTGCTCCTTCAAGCCACTAGTTTGTTATATATGTGGTTTTGGGTTATCCGTGTCCTTCCAACCAGTGTATAGCTGGATAATCAGGATAGATGAAACATAATGCTGTCTAATATTCCAATTTATTGGAAAACACTCCACAATTGTTAATAAAACAGTAATTTTGCGTGATACAAATCACCAAAAAGATATAGTTACACCAAACAGAATCTCCTCAAATCAACTATGCAATTTGTTTTTATTGGTATGGGATTATTTCTGTATCGCACACTATGTTAGTTTAACTATCATAGTTGTAGCAAATAAAATATAACACAGATTGTTGCAGGAAACAATGATTGTATTGTCATGGAAAATGCTCCAACTAAAGAAAGAACTCACAACTACGAGGATTAACGCAAGATATGACATCGATCCACCAAAGAGAGTACCATTAACGGGTTAAGTGCGGCACGCGGGGTTTCCGGCAGTTGCCTATCAAACAAGCAAATGCAATTATGATGAATAAACATGATTAACGCAGTGAACCAATATGGACCCTCCAATACGGATCCTGGGCCTAACGGGAACGCTTTGTTAAACAAGGCCAATGGGTTTAGCTGTACTGAGACTTCTTAAACGCTGTAAAACTATGTGTTAACAGGGTATTGAAACGTGTAATAACTGTGTCAACCCCACAGGTGGCTGATGCGGAGGAAGATGACTCATGCATCATCTGCATGGCCGAGCCGCGGTGTTGCGCGCTCACGCCGTGTGGCCACCGAGCCTACTGCGAGACCTGCTGTCTGCGGCTCATCGAGCTGGACCAGATGTGCTCACTGTGCCGCCGCAAGGCCGACGGCTATCTGCTCATCTACCTGTAGCGGGTGGTAGGACGGGGTTCCCACAGAGGAGGGTAGTTGATGTAACTCCCGCCAACAACATTGCAAGCAACATCCAGTTGTGATAACTCAAGAAACGACAATCAGCATGTGATTGTAGGGTGTTTTTTTTTTAAACTTATGTTAATAACATTACGACTGGCTGACTAATGCCAATTTCTATTACAAGAAACATCCAACATCCAGTTGCAGAAACTGATGAAGCGACAATCACATGTTTGTAGGGTATTTATTTTTTGAAAACTCATGTTGGTAGCATTAGGACTGTCAGGCTAATGCCAATTCCTGTTCCACGGGGTGTAAGAACGTTGCAAGTGCCCAGAAATACACAGTCTGCCAGTTGTCTGTCACTGTCCAATTTGGATCGGTTAAAACAAAGTAAAAAAGACAGGACTGAGTTAAGCTGTACTGAGTTTTTTTTTTTTTTTTAATCAGAATGGTCTAGAAAAGTTCAGCAGGGATGAAGGGAATTATTGTAATCACAACTCATTCACTTAAAGTAAGGGAAAATTGTTGCTGTTTTAAAATATGTTTTCAGTTATAACTCCCCTATTTAAATACTTATTTGTAATTTGGTTTTAGTTTACTAATCATGATTCATACTGAGAAACAAATACAATCCTACACATGTGAGTTATTCTAACAAGTTGCATTATTGATTAAATAAAATACTTTTTGACGCTTGGAAAGTAAGAATTATGTTTTATTTCGCTTTTAGCTCACATTATAAACAATCATGCAATCTGTTCAACAATTTTTTGTCTATCCTGCGTTCCATCCTTTCACAGTTGAGTTATGTCTCTAAATAAAAACTTACGCTGAAAAATTATATTTGAGAGTCAGAGGTTTTTTCCCCTATAACTGGGGAGGTAAGGTAGATTCAAAATTGAATATGTGGGAACCCTGTATTAATAGAACCAAGTGAGGAAATAACTTTTAGTTTCTTTTTTGTGTTCTTTCTACTAAACTTTATTACAAGTTAAAAAAATTGATCACTTAGTCTTAAGAAAAACTTACTTGAGTTTTGATTGATCAAAATTCTGAACTTCGTATTAATATTTTATTCAAAAACACCTAATTTGTGCATTACAATTTTAAAAATGTTGGTGGTGCAAAAAATTATGCTAGATGGATGTAACTTACAACAGTGGAGTCACTTTTTGTCCATTTTCTGACAATTTTTAAATTTATAAAAATTGTTTTGAAAGTAAATAGTAATTAATTATGTGTCTGATAATAGATCAAGGACAAGTTTATTGTAATCTAGGAGAAACTAGTGAAACCGGCCTTAGCCTCTAATAGATAAACAAAATAGCATTTTTTGAACTACGCATCCAAGTATACACAGATCTTTAATAATTTGTAACTTCTCAGTTTAAACATAGGACTGAACCTTGAGCAGATGTTTTTCTTCTTTATTCAGATTGATGATTGTTAATTTGTTTTTTGAGCTTTTCAGTTTTGTGCAAGTAGAGTAGATGTAACCCTTCAGTTAACTTTATCAAAACAAATATTTCTATCAGGCGTTACACTTCATCATTTTAAGCTTGAGGTTTTTATTCGAGCAGAGAGTTTTGTGAGCACAATTAAGTGACTTTTTTGTCTTTGTGTAGTGGAGGAATGGCCGTACACTTTGAATAAATAATACTGTCACTAATGGTGATTTGTCATACAAATTAATGATTTGATTTAGCCATAAGACACCTTCGTAAACTGCACTGCCATATAGATTCCCTTAGTTGTACTTTGTAGGAAATGATAAGTGATAATGAGAACAATACAACTAGTTTAAGTAAGTGCAGTATAAAAGGAAATGCTTAGGTACTGGCCATATATCAATTTAAATTTGTTTGTTAAAAATGAGTTTTATTTAAAACCCCTTGAGACAATAGAATGAAGGTATTAATTATGTCAATAATAAACTAAAACATATTGCTGGTAGTAGTCTTATGTTAAATGCCAAAGATTTAATGCTTGTCATTTTCAAAGTATAAGAGAAAGAACTATGTTATTGTTGTTACCTATTTAAACCACAATGTATATGTATGTAACAAGCAGCATTGTCACTGTCAGCTCATTGTGATATTAAAGTGTTTAGAAATCACCTTTGGTTTTACTATCCTTTCTTCAGTTACAATAATTTGTCCGGTTGAAATTAGATTAGTTGTAAGTTTTATAATATTTTATAGAACATAAAAATGTTTCCCTGGTGGTAGTGTTTAGACTTGTGGAAAAATATTAACATTGGGAAGGGGTAGTTTCTGTCCCACTCCAAAAGGAAGAAACAATTGATCGACAAATACATACAGTCAACTCCCTACTATCCGGGGTAAAACAAAGGGACTCAATAAATTGAATATTGTGAATAAAATAAAGGTTTATTCACATTTTAATGTCGTTAAGGACATATTTATGCAAATTAAATACTTTTGAAAATCTTTAAATAAAGTGTAATGGAATCGATAAAACAACAAGATGGTAATCGTTAAAACTAGACTGATAGCAGTAAAAACTATCCAAAATGCCGAATGGTATTTAATAGGTTTAAATTATCTGAACACGTTTGAAATACTCTGTAAGAGTTTGTTTGGTCACAGAACTAAAGTGAACAGTATGCTGATTAATTCTGTACTGGGGGCAAAAATGTGGGATGGTAAACAGCGCAGGAAGGGTGATTGTTTTGATTGGTTTTTAGACGTCCGTCTGTTGATCTGTCTAGCGCAGGTACAGGTAGCTTGAGCAGAGTCAAGGTCATTGCTCCCTAGCATACAACCACGCTCATTAGTAAGATGAGGACTTTGTATTTATTAAATTGTATAGTATTTATTCTGATAAATAAAGTAAATTTTATAATTTTGGGAATAATTTAACCAAATAAATTGTTCTCAATAATTGCTCTATTTAAGTTTAGAAGGGGATAAATACAAATAACACAAATAAACCTTTCGTGACCCTGGTCAAACCGCAACCCGATTAACTCGCTCCCGGATAGTCGGGAGTTGACTGTATTTGTTATGATATGAATAGTGCATGGCTCAAGGACAGCAAACAAAATAAACTAGTGTCTGATACTTTAATTTCAATTAAATATCAATACTGTCAGAAGTCAAAATATCGTAACTCCTTGAGATATTAATGTTAAACGCTTTTAACTTTTAATAATAATTTAAATGTTTTAAATTGGAGAATTTTTCACCCTGAGTCAATAAGTGTTAGCCAAACTTAAATGCAAATTTTAGTTACATTTTGAAAGCTAATAAAACAAATGAAAACCCGGGTCGATTTTTGCCGTAGTTACATCCCAGGCTTACCAGTAGATGCAGGTACACAGTGCAGTATACAGTAATGCCAAAAATAGCGCTGCAACGGCAGAATTTAAAAACGGTACTTTAAATACCCTCGTAGCAGCGAGTTTCGCATACTCAGCGAATTTCCATTGCATATATATGTATCTTGATATACCACATAAAGCCACATACCACGTTTCATCAATATACATTCATAAATAAACAATTTATGACATTTTAATTATTCTCTATAAGAATAACATGGCGGCTGAGTATGCAGGGTTGCTGCAGCAAGGAACACAAAAATGGGGTTTTATATAAACATCAATATAACTCAAGAAGGTAAAGCCACATACTAAATTTTATTAATTTATGTTCATAATTAAGGGAGATAACACTTACTTATTCTCCATAAGAATAACTTGGGAGCTGAGTACATAGGTTTGCTGCTACGGGAACTATCGGCCAAAAAATGTTTTTTAGTGCAAATATCAATAGACCACAACAGTATGGAGCAATATACCAAGTTTCATCAGGATAAGTTGATAAATAAGAGCAAGATATATAATTTTTCGTATCCTCCATAAGAATAACTTTGGACAACGTACTGTGTTTAGCACTTTCAATATCTCTGTAACCATTTGACGTAGGGCAATGATATAAACACCAAATTGTGCGTATTTTTTAGCTGATTCCAATGGAAAAACTAAAATTTGACTTTAAAAAAAATGATATGTAAAAAACTCAAAAAACACATTTTTGGGGTACAAAACCCCCCCAAAATACCCCTTTGGATAGGTCAATCTGTCTGGTTTTCGACCTTAAAGACATAAATGCTGCTTTACACGTTTATACCAAATTTCGTCAAAATCGGACTATTTTTACGAGAGTTATCGTGCTCACGGACACACACATATATATATATATACAGTTTTGAACGAATGGTGTTTTTGGCATCTGAGGCCCTCAAAACGAAAAGTTATCATGGTCCCGGGTCTAGGTCTTACCATGCCAACTAAGGTAATAGCTTCTTCCCTATAGGGGAAATTCGCTAAAACACACCTCATAAATTATTATTACCTCCGGTAACCGGAAACAATGTACAAGAACTCTGATCCTGAATTTTCCATGACACACATCCCAAGTAGTGTGTGCTTACTGAACTGGCTTTAAAACCTATAAAAGCTTACATTAGCTTGAGATTGGGAATTGATTCAGTACTCAGTACACTAAATATCAACTTTGTATCAAAAGTACAGAATTGATTGATGAACTGTACGATCTTTTCCAGTCAGATCATGCAAATCATTTTATCATTTAAACCTAGTAGATGTGTTATGAGGAGCATATGACGCGTATCAGCGCATAATTCAAACCAACTGTTGCATACTGAAAGGCTTATTAGACCTAATTATAAGAAACATAAATCCTTCTCTTTCAAATAAAAAATATGAATAAATTGAGAAAGTAATAATCTGATTCTGGTTACGGTTTTATTTAACAAACGTTACACCTCTGATAGCTTCAGCAGGCAATGAGAGCGTGTAGAGGGTTGTCAGGTGTGCCGGAAGTGACGGAGTTTACCAAGACGTAGGCCCAGTAACTCTGGTCGGCTGGGACCATGTGACCTGCCGCTCTCACTAGCACGTCATACAGGTTGTGGGTACCCTTGTAGTATCCGGCTAGATCCTAGAAAACAAAATCTTTAAAAAGTTAGGAATGAAAAGAATTGTTTCTTTGACTTTAATTAGTTTTAATACTAAAACAAAGTTGTTTTATTAGCCTACTTTTATTGCTTCACGTCTAATGTTTCTCGATCGGCAGTTTTTAATGGAAAAACATGAAATGTTTGACAGTTGGCAGCATTGGTTTTACTTGTTCATCGTGTAATTTAAGGAATATCCTGATTAATTTTGTGTAGTGGGTGGTGGTACTCACTTTTGTGGTTTGTTAGACTGAGTGATACCTCATTGAAATCACCCAGTAAATGAAACACAAATAAATAACAAAAACAAATCCCTCAGATTACGGTTTTTTTGTTGACCCTAATCTCAGAAACCTAAAGATAATAGGTACTTTTTGTCTTTCCCTTTATGTTTGTCAAAATATTTCTGTTAAAATTGTTTAATCGGGATGATAAAACAAACATTATTGGTTCTTTAATAATTCTGTACCATTTCTGAGATATTTCTCACCGGATCTTGAACCTTCATGAAAATGGACGGCGTTTTTATGATATTTTAAGTAAACTTTTAATGAACTTTTTATTGCAAAAATTACAGAAGGAAAATAAAAATAACAGCTTTTGGAGTTGAGATTATAATTTTAACACAGCTAATGACATGTCAAATAGCAACATATTTTCAACAGCATTGCTGAGAAGTTAATTTTAAAAGTTTTATTAAAATGTATTAATTTGTTGATTTACAAAACACTTTTTTGTTGGTAAATAATAACAGGTGCCCATTATCATACTGCACCCCCTGGAGCAATAACGAAAGTTAGGTATGAGACATGCTGTTGGAAAATGATGCCTCTTTATAAAATCTCCTTTTTCATAGATGTTTTAGCACCATAACTCTCCTTGGTCACAGCTTCTAGCTACAACAGCTTTGAACAATTGTTGAAGCTAGTTTGTTTCTCATACTATATTCATTGTGATCCTGTGATATTTTATTAGAACTATTCCATTGCCTTTTTGATTTTATGGAATTGCTTTTTGTGGGAAGTCATTATAGATGTTTCATCTTAAGGGAAGGCTTGGGCTCCACAACAGTGTCTCAATATGTATGTTTGTAAAACACCATATTTGATACAACTTTTACTCAAATAACTTAAAATTTTAGTCATAAGCGTTGTTTAAACTCACTTGTCGATAATCATCTTAGAAAGAATATTTTAATAACAGTTTCTTAAAAAGAGTATCTAGTTTCAGTTATTATTTCCTTGCCATATTTTCACTATACCGTATTTATAATTTTTCTCCTCTGTTTTTCAGTTATAAAAACATATTGTTAAGGGTCCTTCATTTGGTCCTACAGTTGTGTGGCGTATAAACTACCATTTTGCAATATGCCCTCCTTATTCCTATTTTTTGATTGGCTACCTTTTTTATGTAATACACCAAATTTTAATAACACTTCTCGAGTTGGCAGTATTAAAAAAAACAAAAAAAAACTATTATTTAAAACTATCAAAAAGATAAATGTTAATGTTGGAGGTGCATGTCCTATTGTGTTACACATATGAAAACTGTGTGGAAAAACAAGTCAAATACTTAAATACCCCCGTTGCTGCAAACCTGCGTACTCAGTGAATTTCCAATGCAAATATATGTAACTTAATACCACTTAAAGCCACATACCAAGTTTCATCAATATAATTCATAAATAAATGATTTATGACATTTGAATTATTCTCCATAAGAATAACATAGTGTCTGATGCAGGTTTGCTGAAACAAGGTACACAAAAAATGTGTTTCCCCAACTAGGGTGGTAGGGGTTGGGTGGTACTCAACTAGGTGAAGTCACATACCAAATTTTATTAATTTATGTTCATAATTAAGGGAGATAACATTTGACTTATTCTCAATAAGAATAACATGGGGGCTGAGTACACAGGTTTGATACTATGGGAACTATCAGCACAAATTTTTTTTCTGTGCAAATATCAATAGAAGAAATATATCGGTATGAAGAAATATATCAAGTTTCGTAAGGATAAGTTAATAAATAAGCAAGATTTACAATTATTCTTAGTCTCCATAAGGATAACATTGGACAACGTACTGGGTTTAGCACTTTCAATATCTGTGTAACCAATTGACGTAGACCAATGATAAAAACACCAAATTGCTTGTTTTTTTAAGTTGAATTCAATGGTGAAAAATACAATTTAATTTAATAAAATATTATGTATAAAAAACTCAAAAAACCCATTTTTGGGGTACAAAACCTCTCAAAATACCTCTGTGGATAGAGCGATCTGGCTAGTTTTCAAACTTAAAGTCATAAATGTTGCTTTACATGTTTGTACCAAATTTAATGAAAATCAGACCATTTTTACGAGAGTTATCGCACCCACGGATATATATATATATATATATATATATATATATATATATATATATATATATATATATATATATATATATATATACAGTTTTGAACGAATGGTATTTTTTGGCATCTGGGGACCTTAAAACAAAAAGTTATCATCGTCCTGGGATAGGTCTTACCATGCCGACGGTAATAGCTTCTTCCCTATTGAGGAAATTCACTAAAAACATATGCCGTAAAACAATTTGAATGCTCCCTAGCGGTGAGTCCGAGTTGTTGCTCTGCCACGTTACCCCACTGGTGGTATGGCCTCAGTAAATGAGATAATCAAAATATTATTTAGTGTACTGGATTGAAATATAGAATAAACTATATAAATACGTAACTGAATAGTTTATATAAATGATTAAATTACAATACACTTATACACTATAAATTATGCTTTTGCTAACATTTTGAATTAAGCAGTCAGTATTGATTACTTTGTAGTTTGAAATTTACTGCACTGAATTAAATTTTCAATCAATAAGGAATTCAATTTTGCTTTAGCAAGAGTTAGTTTTGGAATTGTACTTACATACTCCACACACCACTTAGTTCTTGAAGCGTTTAGATATTGGGCTTCTCCACTCCATGTTAAGGAACGAAGGAATTTAATCGTATTTGGGTAAGCACAAACTATATCGACCTCACCATTGTAGAACACGACAGGGTAGACCTCAAGTAATTCTTCCACCCATGGTTTCACAGACTGGACAATGTCATATTTTAAACTTGCGTATACTTTATCTCCCCACTGAAAGGACAGTTTCCCGACATGGAGAGCTCTGCGAGTTTCCAGCAACTGGATAAACTTGTCCCAGTTTTGCTCCTCTTTGGGGCTCTGAGGAAGGAAATTGGTTAAACTCACATTACCAACAAATTGGGTGAAGAGACTTCCAGTGAGAGCGTCACAAGTATCCGATGCATTCTGCCAGTCTTGTATCTCGACCTGTTTTACAAACTGGTTATAATAACTTTCGTAAATTTCTTTTTGCTTGTCATCAATAAATCCAAGTTGATAAAGGTAGCTGCCATAATCAACTTGAGTCAAAGGATCGACCCACCCATCTCCTATCATCATTGTCACAAGATTCACCTTGACATTTGCAGATGGATTGTTCTTATATATGGCATAACCGAGGGCAGGAATGTAGTGACCTCCATACGATTCTCCGGTGATGAAGAATTTGTTTTTTTGAAAGTCAGGAAACAACTGATGAAATTGAACCACAGCTTCGTAAAGGTCTGCTCCCACTGCTGTTTCATTATGGGGGTAACATTCTTTCCCAGTGAAACTGTAGCCCACTCCAACAGGTTGGTCTATGAATAGAAGATTGTTTTCTACATTCCAAGAATACTCTCTTTTTCTCAGTCCTTCTTTGTAAGATCCAAAAGGGCCTATCTGTTCAAAGAGTCCTTGCATCGATGTACCCCCGGGGGGTCCTTGGAGCCAGAGCACCAAAGGGGCTTCCTCCCAGTTTTCTTTTTGGACCAGAAAGAACCAAAAGAACAGATTAGAGTCACATTTATCATTTACGGTAAAGAATCCAGAGTAACTTGTTAAGTTTCCAATGTCCGGTTTCAATCTTGAAAGATGCTGAGCTTTTTTGTATTTACCCTTCTTAAGCAGCGGAGTCAGAAATAGAGGATTGTCTAAAATCTCATTTTCGTTCATTGGAAAGGTATTTCCCGGTATTGGTTGATGAATCGCCACAATGGAAGACACTAGTGAAATGAACAGGAAGGTTGAAGACAGCATCTTGTTGCAACTGATGACATTTTCCGGAGTCGTATATTGTGTATTATCTTTTTATCATTTAAGTGTCACTTGCTCGTAAACTTCACAACAGGAGCTATTTAATTTTAATTGGGTGTCAGTTTTAAAGATAAAGTGAAGTTACTGACTCAAGATCTAAAATGGATTAATTGACACCTACTGAATTAAGAACAAATATATTTCAAATATTTTTAAATTAATCATATTTTATTTATGGATTTTTATAGGTAGGATCATAATCCCTATTTTATCTAATATTGTCTACTTATCAAGGTTTCAGCTTTTTAATACACAAAGAAAAATTGATTATTCAGGGGAAGATTTGATTAATATTAGCTGATATTTTGGCAAGAAACTAGGACATATGGGGCCTAAACATATTATGTAACACATTTTTTCATAATTTCAGACCTCCCCCCCATCTAACGCACCATAACGCTTGACCATACCCTCCACCTCCCTGATGTGTTACATAACTCAATCTTAGTTGGCTTTAAAACAGCTTAAACCTTTAAAACATCATTTTACTAGCAATTTGGAATATGGATTTCAATGAATCATTAAACTTTAAATGACTTTCTTTTTACAACATTTGTTAATAACTTATTTCAAAGCAAAATGTATACAAACAAACAAGACTGTTGTTAATAATATAAACAACAAAATAAACTATCCCAGCTAAAACATAAAAATTTAATTTATAACTAATACAAATACAAAACAACTTAACAAAACTAAAGATGTGGGCGACATTGCGCAATACTGTATCAAGTTTTGATTTCACACTCTAAAACAACACAAAACATAGGTGGAAAGCAAGCAGAACTCACTCAAAACACGTTATGTATTTATTTTTAGTTTAACTTATATTAAAATGGTATGTCGGAAGTATTTTTTAAATAACAAACCGTAACCTTGATTTAGATATAAATTTGATTATTTTTTAATTTTTATAGATTTAGAAAGTATCAATAGATACGGGAGTGCGCCACTTCTTAGTGTTAATATGTGTGTTATGTAACGTTGATCTAAACCCCCCCTCCCCCACTTAACGCAGCATATAACCCCTTCCTATAGCCCCTATTGACACCTCTAACAATATGTGCATGTCCATCAAATTGGAGCAAGTAATTTCTCTTGCTACATAATTTATTATCTGGAATCACCAGCTCAGTTAAGATTGTTTTATTTGATACTGTGTTGTTATTCCAATAGTCCTACTAATACATTATGCTAGTAATATCTGTTCCTGATCCTGTGCTGTGTTTTTTGTGTGTTATAGCCCCTATTGACACCTCTGACAATATGTGCATGTCCATCAAATTGGAGCAAGTAATTTCTCTTGCTACATAATTTATTATCTGGAATCACCAGCTCAGTTAAGATTGTTTTATTTGATATTGTGTTGTTATTCCAATAGTCCTCTACTAATACATTATGCTAGTAATATCTGTTCTTGATCCTGTGCTGTGTTTTTTGTGTGTTAACAGATGTTAAAACTACATAAATAAAGTTAGTTTTGTCCTGTGAGTTTATACATATTTTCTTTATATTTAAAAGAATTTTAAATTGGTGTTAAAGAAGCTTGTTACGCGAGTGGCCAGATTTTTTTTCCACTTATCATGATAGAACGGTATTACTAAATTTAGTGAAATATTTTTCCAATTGTCATGTGGCGCTGTAAGACTAATGTAGGCTATTTCAAGTTAATGTACATCATTATATATATACTAGCTGCTAATCCTGTGCTTTGCAACGGGGAAACAAATTCAGAGTAGAAAAACTAAGCAGTTATGTGTTCTGCATTCTTGCTGCATTCTGTGGTTAGCCCGTGGAACTACTACGAATCAAGTTCAGCTGTTTGTATTTACTATCAGCTCAAACAAAATGAATGTCCATAAGAATAAAATGGGAACTTGGAAGTCCAATGTGGCAGAGCCCTGAGAACTTTTCAAAATGAAAATAAGCCTATGTGTTTATTTGGTATATAAGGAAAATTTCTGTAAATTTTCATGCTAATCGGTTCAGTAGTTTTTGAGTGATCGAGGAACAAAAAGCAGACAGACACACACCATCCCATTTTTATATATTAGTATGATATATATATATTGCTCCACATTCCATCAAAGGTTCAATGTTAGTTTTATAGGAATTGATTTAGTTTATTATCACCATGTAAAAGAGCAGTAAATGGAATGTAACTTTTTTATCTTTTATTTATGACTGCAAGATCCCCTTGAAGAAAAGATCACCAAGTCGTTAAAAATACAATTCAATAGACTGCTTTTCCGCCATAAGATTTACATTAAAGCTTTGTAGGCCTATTACAAATAGATCTGATTTTGGATGAAAATTTAAGGGCTATCTTAAAATCCAGGCCTTAAATTCTTTGACATATCAAGTATAAAAGTTGGTTTAGTTGTTCCTTAAATGTTGTCCTTGCAAAATATTTGCTAGTTTACTGAATGTAAGATAAAGATAAAAATAATCGGGTCTATAATCCATGAAAAAACACAAGGGCCAGAGTTAATTTGAGACTGACTAGTCATCATTGATGTCTGAGACTTCTTCATAATGAAAATTGATAATATTTTTGAAAGCCTCTAGAAGACCTTAAATACGTTGGGCACCTCGCTAGCGTAAAGTTTAGCAGTGAGTTTTTTTTTAATTCTGGTTATTTTTTGGGGTTAGTTACTGTAAGTTAAGTTTGTAATAATACTTACATCTTCCACACACCATTGCGTCCTTGTAGCATTAAGATATTGAGTTTCCCCACTCCATGCAAGACTCCGAAGGAAATTGATTGTCATTGGGTAAGCACAGATTATATCAACCTCGCCATTGTAGAAAACAATTGGGTAGACCTCAAGTAGTTCTTCAACCCATGGTTTAACAGACTGGACAATGTCGTATTTTAAACTTTCATATACTTTATTACCCCACTGAAAATGTAGTTTTCCCACATGAAGAGCTTTCCGTATTTCCACTGACTGTATAAATTTGTCCCAGTTTTGCTTCTCTTTCGAGGGTTGGGGAAGGAAATTGTATAGACTCACTTCAATACCAACAAATTGGGTATAAAGGTTTCCAGTTAACGCATCACAAGTATCTGAGGCAGCAGACCAGTCTTGAGACTCAACTTGTTTCACAAACTGATCTTGGTAACTTTTGTAAACTTCCTTTTCATTGTCATCAATAAACCCAAGCTGATAAAGGTAGCTTCCGTAGTCAACTTGAGTCACAGGATCGACCCACCCATCTCCTATCATCATTGTCACAAGATTCACCTTGACTTTTGCAGATGGATTGTTCTTATATATGGCATAACCGAGGGCAGGAATGTAGTGACCTCCATAGGATTCCCCTGTGATGAAAAAATTGTTCTTCTGAAAGTTAGGAAACAGCTGGTGAAATTGAACCACAGCTTCATAAAGGTCTGCTCCCACTGCTGTTTCATTATGGGGGTAACATTTTTGTCCAGTGAAACTGTAGCCCACTCCAACAGGTTGGTCTATGAATAGAAGATTGTTTTCTACATTCCAAGAATACTGTCTTTTTCTCAATCCTTCTTTATAGGATTCAAAAGGACCTAGCTCTTCAAAGAGTCCGTACATTGATGTGCTTCCTGGACCTCCTTGCAGCCAGAGCACTAGAGGAGCTTCCTCCCACTTGTCCCTTTGTGCCGGAAAGAACCAAAAGAATAGATTAGAGTCACATTTCTCATTTACAGTGAAGAAACCAGAAAAACTTGTTATGTTTCCAATGTTGGGTTTCACTCTTGAAAGATGTTGAGCTTTTTTGTATTTTCCTTTCTTCAGTAGCGGAGTCAGAAACAAGGGGTCTTCCAAAATATCATTTTCACTCAGAGGAAAGTTTCTTCCCGTTATTGGTTGGACGATTGCTACAGATGAAGACACTAATGTTATAAAAAGTATGATTGAAGGCAGCATCTTCATGCAACTGAAGAATCTGATTTCTCAAGTTGTGTGATAAGTGTAGTATATTAGTCATTAAGAGTCACTCAATCAGAAACATTGCAACAGGAAAAACTGTACTGATAAAATAATTATGTTATTTGATATGGCTCTCAATCTGAAATATAAAACTACTAGCTGCTATCAAGAGGCTTGTATTCTCCCATCCCCAAACATCTTAGAGCTCTACCCTCTTGACCTTCAAAATACTTATTCCATACCTACATCTTGTTCCTAAATTGATTTTGTTGTTCCCACATTCCCATCTAAGAACAATTAAAAAACCATTTTTAAAAAGAAAAAGAATTATTAAAATCCCTCAAATGGTTCTTTTAGAAATGGTTGTTTCAGAATCTTACTTGAAAAAGTTGTTTTTTTGTTGTTTTAAATCGAAAATGTCCGTTTAATATTGATTAGGGAAGTGTCACTTCTTGACAGAACAATTCAACAAGGTCAGTTGTGAGTGCAGGCAAAGTATTCTATTAGTTGACAGTAATGGTTTTATCGTAATCTTATCTAAAGGTTTTCTTGAGGGGTTCATAGATAAAATAACCGCCACCAGTAGATATTAAACTTTCTTCCAAACTATCTCTCATGTAATTGACCCTTAATAAATTCTACCATACCCAGGGTGGATTTTTAAGGGGAGAATGATCAGGTTTTCTTGTTAATATCTGAAGTTTACACTCAGTAAATGTGACTTAAAAGTCAAGACAAAATTACAAAGTTTTACCATCTTGCATGTAAAATGGTTTAAATGTTTCAATTTACAAAGCAGACTGCATTAATATATAACTTTAAATAATAATCCTTAATGTAATGTAAATAATTTCCTTACTGGAACAAATAATATCTCCCATTTTTTTTTTTTAGTTGGTACAAAATTTAAATTCAGTTAATAGAAACTTCAACTTTGAGTTTTTCCTGCCTTTTAAGGTTCAATGCTAGTCTTGTGTGCATTAAGTTCTATTGGATCAGATGATTACTTAAACTTGTATTAATTAACCAAGATTCACTGCAGAATGAAACACATATTGTTGTCACATTAATATGATCGCTTCGTTGTGAATGAAGTCCTAGGACCAGCGCCGTCCTTAGCCAATGCGAGGCCTGGTGCAAGAAATGTTCGCTAGGCCTTTGTTTTTCAATGACTACCATTCCTCTCCCCCTACCACTCCCTCTTCCAACTTCCCTCCCCCGCACTTCTACCTTTCATGTTTATATGTGGTAAACTACTTAATTATAGTAGGGTAAGTGATTTTAAAAAGACATATAAATGACACAAACTTAGACAATTATTTATGATTAAACACATATAATTTCATAACCCTCAATATTAAGGGTCAAAAATAAAACATAACCCTTATATACTTCCCGCAAGCAACCAAGTCCAGTGGCGTAGGTACGGGGGGGATCAACTAGCGCACCTGACCTTGACCTTGACGTCTAGACCGTCTTAGTGATGTGCTTAATCTTACGGTTGCCATATTAGATTTTTGTAATTTAATTAGCATCAGGGAGCCATAAATCTGCATACTGATTTTCATTGTTCTATAACCGCAAATATATGTAAAAGTCAACGATATTTCCCGACGAAATAAAGCCAAAGAGTAACAAATAATACAGGTTAGAGTGAACAGGGAAATGAGGGTTTAGCTTATTTGGCAATCGTTGCATGACGGTGAAGTTGCAAATGTAAATACATTTTTGTTCACAGATAGGATTTCAACACAAAATTTGTGTTATTCAACCCATTTTTGGGAAAAATTTCAAAAAGAGGAGATTTTTAATTTTTCAAGGAAATTCCCCGGAGCTATATTTTTATCTTAAAACTCCAGTAATCTTTTGGGAAATCCGGTGACTTGGTAACTCTAGCTTGACGATTACTTTCCAGATTTCCAATACTGATTACAACTGCTGATACAAGTACTTTTTAGTCCTGTTACAAATACTGATTACTTTGTATCAATGGTTTATGTCTTGGATGTGCAGGCCTAGGCCTATATCAATAATTATGAATGTAAGGGACACGTCAATGATGTCTTCAATTTTGTATACCGGTATCCACGCTAGTCACGAACTCAGTTTTAGCGAATTTTCCCTATAGGGAAGAAGCTATTACCGTAGGTCTCATGGTAAGACTTAAGCCCGAGACCATGATAACTTTTCATTTTGAGGTCCCCAGATGCCAAAAACGCCATTCATTCAAATTTTTATACATGTATATATAGATATATATTTATATAATTTTACATATATTTACATAAATTAAGGTCATACCTTTGTAAAATACTGTCATTTACGATACTACATTTATATATATATATATATATATATGTGTGTGTCCGTAAGCACGATAACTCTCGTAAAAGTGGTCCGATCTTAATGAAATTTGGTACAAATGTGTAAAGCACCATTTATTTGAACTGATTGGAAAACCAGACGAATCGCACTATCAGAAAGGGGGTTTTTGGGGGGTTTTGTACCCCAAAAATGTTTTTTTTGGGGTTTCCACATGTATTTTTTATTTAAATCAAATTTTTATTTTTACTATTGAATTCAACATAAAAAAACAAACAATTTGGTATTTTGATCATTGCTCTATGTCAATTGCTTACTGAGATATTGAAAGTGCTAAACACAGTACGTTGTCTAATGGAGGAAAAGAAAAATTGTATATCTCGCTTATTTATGAACATAAACTGACGAAATTTGGTATATGGGTTCATCTGCTGTGGTTCATTGTTTTTGCACAAAAAAAAACAATTTTTCACCTATGGTTCCCGTAGCAGCAAACCTAGGTACCTAGCTCTTATGGAAAATAATTAAAATATTATATATCGCTTATTTATGAATGAATATGGATGAAACTTGGCATGTGACTTCACTAAGATGAGTTCTATTGATATTTGCATAAAAACCCATTATTTTGTGTTCCTTGTTGCAGCAAACCTGCTACTCATCCCCAATGTTATTCTTATGGAGAATAATTAATATTTTAAATATCGCTTGTTTGTGAATATATTTCTTTTGAATCCTGTTGAGTGTTTTAATGTGTTATTTTATATATTCATTGGAAATTTGCTGAGTATGCAGGTTTGCTGCGACGGGGGTATTTGTTTTGTATTCCCTTATGAGATATCGCCCCTCCTGACAAAGGTCTATCTACGCCACTGACCAAGTCGGTGTCAGACAGCACTAAAGAATACCTCTTACTATACTAATCCATGTACTTTTGAACTTTATGTTATCATTAGCCTGTGTAACGCATTAGTTGTTTGTGCATTGTATTTAGTTTTTTTAATTTTTAATCGTCAATAGTCTACAAGTCTGCTCCCTGCCATGACACCTCTAGCTTCCATGAAAAAAATCCCTTGAGCGCGAGGCCTTCAGGCACTTGTCATGGGCGGCACTGCCAAGGACAACTTTCAGCAAGGGCTTTAGGAATTTTACTTTGGGTGGGCCTTGTTCTGTATAATAATATGCAATAGTTATTTAATATAAACTTTCTCCAGGGCCGGATTTAGGAATTGTAGGCCCTTAGTTGCAACCAGTGGTGCAGTCCCTTACCGCCCAGGTCAGCAAGCTGGCAACATTATTTTTTTGCTTGTTTGAAGCTTTTGTGTGTGGTATATGTGTGGTGCAGGCCCCTAGATGAGCACCTGTGTAGCCTATGACTTAAATCCGGCCCTGACTTTCTCTTCAAATTCCTAAAGCAAATTGTTCGTTTAGTTTTTTGTCAGTTTTTAAAACCGCTACTAGCACCCAGAACTGTCTGCTTTATGAGATCGGTAAGGTCCCGATTTGGTTGTTCCCTAAAATATGGTTATTCTGGGATCGCCGTATCTTAATGGTGCATTTTATGACACTTTAGGATAACAAAGTGATTCTTTTCTGCTCTTAAAATGATTTTTATGATATATTATAGTTATAAGAAATGAGGTGGAAAGAGCACATCACTCACAACATATATATAAGCAACCAGCTGTCAGTCTGACAGTACGGCTTGTGCAGCCAACCGACTCGAGATCCACTGATATTTTACTAAATTTAATTTTGTAAAATCCTTAAGTGAAGTGTTCTTTAATAAAACACAAGAGTAATAACATAAAAAGTTTGGGTGGGCCTGGGCTCTCCCGCTAGAACTGCCCCTGACTTTCAGACTGGTTTACACCAGCCTGGAGGATTTAGTAGATACAATACAATAACAGGAAAACTGTGAAAATTGCGTGTGGGTAGTCTTTTAACTATCCTTCATTACAATCTTCAAGTTAACCTTGTTCCTCCGTGATTGTAGACAATAGGGATATCTGTGTTCTTTAGCTGATGAACGTGATTACCTTGTCACTTGATACATTGTCATCTGTTTGTGAACTGATAATCAGCTGACGCCAGAGGCACGGGGATTTGCTCTCTAAGGTTACTTGCCTGCTTTTTCCATCCATGCAAGTTCATTTCCTTCTTTCCACAGCCAATATGACACAAGAAAAAATATTATATCCAACATCCAATACATTGAACTACAATATATATATATTAATTATAATATATAATTTTAATGCATAATAATATGTCTTAATACCACATAAAGCCACATACCAAGTTGCATAAAAATATATTCATAAATAAGCGATATATACAATTTTAATTATTCTCCATAAGAGTAACATAGGTGATGAGTACGTAGGTTTGCTGAAACAAGGTTCACAAACAATTGGTGTTTATGCAAATATAAATATAATTCAACTAAGTGAAGCCACATACCAAGTTTGATCAATATTCATTCATAAATAAGCGATTTATACAATTTTAATTATTCTCTTTGAGAATAACATGGGGGATGAGTACGCAGGTTTGCTGCAAAAAGGCACACAAAAAATGGGTTTTTATGTGAACTAGGTGAAGCCACATACCAAGTTTTATTAATTTATGTTCATAATTAAGGGAAACATTACATTTTACTTATTCTCCATAAGAATAATTGGGGCTGAGTACGCAGGTTTGCTGCTACGGGAATAATCCTTAAAAATTGATTTTTTTGTTGTACAAATAACAATAGACCACAACCAGATGAAGCTGCAAACCAAGTTTCGTTAGTATCCTTTCATAAATAAGCGAGACATAATTTTGTTCTTATTCTCCATAAAAATAACATGGGTAACATACTGTGTTTAGCACTTTCAATATCTCTGTAACCAATTGACGTAGAGAAATGATCAAAACACCAAATTGTGTGTTTTTTAAAGCTGAATCCAATGATGAACACTAAAATTTGATTTCAATAAATATTACATGTAAAAACTTCAAAAAAATTTTTGGGGTACAAAACCCCCTCAAAATACTACTTCAGATGGGGCGATCTGTCTGGTTTTCAAACTTAAAGCCATAAATGCTGCTTTACACGTTTGTACCAAATTTCATCAAAATCGGACCTTTTTTACGAGAGTTATCGCACCCACGGACACACACACACACACACATATATGTATATAAATACAGTTTCAAACGGATGGTGTTTTTGGGGTCTGGAGACCTCAAAACAAAAAGTTATCATGGTCCCGGGCCCAGGTCTTACCATGCCGACTACGGTAATAGCTTCTTCCCTATAGGGGAAATTCGCTAAAATCACAAAATTTCAATTAATTCAAGCAGACACACTATATTATTTAGAAAATCCTTTATATGTACTTGTTCATGAATTCAACCATTGACTATACACCTGTAGTAGACAGTAAACACAATGCTAAAATCGGTTAACCAAGAAACAGCACAATCTATTCAGTGCGGTCGGCAACAGGGGCTATCGCATGTGCTTCCTCTTAGTAGATATTATGCAAACTACTTGGAATCGCATAGGCAGATGAACAGACAGAGCTCGCTTGATTGACGCTGGTAAAAGGCGGTTATGACATCGACACTAATTTTATTACAAGTTTTTAACAGTTATTACAGTATTATTTTTATTTCGCGCCAAGCGGCATGAGCCAGAGTTACGTCCACCATTGCGTGCGATGTTGGCGATTTCTATCCAGTGCTGTCAGAACTACGTGGAGAATCCTGCCTCTTTTGTTATCAGAAGGGCTCATAAGGTTTTCTGTCTAGTACAGATGTATAGTAAATGATTCAACTAAACATAGAAGCCAAAGACAACAAAATCTATCATTCCTGTGTTTCTAATTTTGCACACATTTTTACTATGAAATTTGCCATAAACTTATCATTATTATCCTTGATATATAAAAATGAATCCCTATTTCCATTGGTCATGCCATAACTTGGGAATAGTGCACCAAATTGAATAATTTTGTTGTTGTTATGTTCGTTAATGTCAGCACAAGGTTTTTATAAAAGATAATGTTTAATTCGACCAAAGGGCTCTGTCCCACTGGCCTTCAAAGTTCCCATCACTTTGATCAGTTCAGTTAGTTACACCAAACAGCTATTAACAAGGATTATATCTAAACATACTTGAAAGGCATAAACATATGTTAATTATGGAAATATCAAATCTACTTGAATGGCAACTCAAACTCTTTTTTCAATGCGAAGTTAGCACTATATAAAACTAGGCGAGTGAGCGTAACGAACGAGCTCATCCGGGAGGCGAGTGAGCGAAGCAAATCATCTTGAAAATGAATTTGACATAAAACAAATTCAATGGCATTAGTACAGGACAAAGTCTATCAGGCCAGCTAGTTATTATTAAAATAATTATAGATTATTCCATTGTCATTACCAATTACTTATTTACTCCTTTAAGAAATAACAATTAAATATTTTATAATACTGTTATTTGTGATATCAAAACTTTGCCCACTGAAATCACTAGGTATTTTATTTTTTCTCTTTGAAATGAGCCATAAATAAATTTAATTGGATAATCCATTAGCAGGGATGGGCTTTGAAAGTTAACATTACCTGACCTGCACAATTCCTTACTTCAAAGGACTTCAACGAGACATCATGTATCATGTACATTGATCTTATGGGTGAAGCAGGTAGAATCTCAAAAAGTGTTGTGACTAGAGCCTTCTTAAAGTTACATTTCCCCTTGAGAATATCTCAACCGTTGGTATGTTGTTATCAGCTGGTGACGCCCGAGATGTACGAGCAACACCTGGCCAAGTCCGTGTCACAGGCAGAGAACAAGATCGGGAACGCGTTCCACTGCAAGACGCCGGACTGTCCGGGCTGGTGCATCTTTGAGGACAACGTCAACACGTTCCCATGCCCGGTCTGCAACCAAGTCAACTGCCTCACTTGTCAGGTCAGTCTGGATTTTAAACGAAATACATTTTTATTGGATGAGTACAATTACTAGTGGCTTGAAGCAGCTGTGAAGACCCTTTAACATTTGTTTGTGTATGAGAATATTATTTACTGTTTATATGCTGAGGGAAATAAATCAATATAGTATGAGTACACGTCAATACTTAAACAGAGCAGAAGCTTAAATAAAATTATTAATATTTTCAGCTGATTATTAGGTAATTTTTATGTTTTGAAATTGTTTTTGTACTGTAACAATCTTATTTAATGAAAATTGAGGGTAATAAATTAAAATCAGTCTCTGTGATGTTCTTCCTTGCCTGATTTTCTATAAATGTTCCAAGTTTCAACTTTTTAGATTGTACGATAGCTTCAGAAACCTGTGAAAAGACAGAAATTTACAATTGTTTTCTTACTCAATTATATATTAAGATGGGAAAAATTGTATGTGTAATAATAAATACCTCAAAACAGAAAAAATTGAAAAATTAACTTGCTCGCCCTTTTTGAAAACAGAACAAAAAATGTTTGTTTTAATTAATTATATTTGGCCTACTTTAATATATCCTTTTCAGACTGCACCTTTACAAAAAATTTCTTTAGAGTTTTTTAACGATGTTGATAAAATTATATGTTCTACTCTAAAATAAATCTTGGAAATGCCAAATGACACACCAAGTTCGTTTTTTTATAGTTGTTCAAAATCCAAAGGTATGAGGTTATCAAAATCAAGATGGGAAGCGGTGATACAGCACATAAATATTTGCCGTACCTTAAATACAACTAAGAATCCTTACCTTCAAAAGTTAAAAAGATTTGATCTTGAAGAAATTTGTTGCCTAAAGAAGCTTGGTTTATATGAAGAGGGACAACCTAAAATGTCAGCTAAATTATTACGCAATAAGTTAAAACAAATCGAATTTGAAAAATGGAATAAACTTCCTTACAAAGGAAAAGGAGTTATCTTATTCCAAGAATGTCCAAAGATTAATAAGAATTTAATGAAAAGTCATGGGTTGACGGAATCTGAATTCAAATATTATCTTAAAATGATAAATGATCTAGCCTCTGTCAGAAGTTTATATGGAAGGTCCAGGGACGGGAACCAGTGCCGGCATTGTTCCAGCGCTGAGAAGTATGTTTTGGCCCACGTCAGGCCCACCCCACGTCCTTGGAATATGTCCATTTAGTAATATTCTTCAAAACACTCACCATCACTTAATAAGAAAAACCATTGCAGACCAGTTCAGACTTAAAGGCAGTTACGAGGTTTTCGAGGAAGTTACTGCGATAGAGGTTAACGGCTCCATAAGAAGAAGTGACATTATTGTCATTGACAGAAAGAAGAGCCGAGGATACATCATAGATCCCACTGTGAGATTTGAAACACATCAATGTCAACCAGATGAAGTGAATTTGGAAAAAATCAAAATCTATGAAAACACAATCCCTTATTATAAAGAAAAGTATAAGATAAAATAATTTGAAGTATTCGGAATTTTAATTGGTGCAAGAGGGACCATACCAGTGTTTGTCCAGGAGTTTTGGAGAAAATTCAACCTGGACTATAAAATACTAAATAGTATAGCATTAGCAGCTATCAAACACTCTGTTCAGATTTTAAAAAACCATTTATATAACAACAAACATTAAGTCAACATTTTTGTAATTAGTATTCTTTGTCAATTAGGCATTTTACGTTGTGTAAAAAGATGTTAATTTTGTTTGAATAAATTATATATATATATATACCTAGTCCCTCCCAAAACCATCTTGCTGAAACTCACATCTGTTTGAAGGGAAATCTAAGTTAGTGAATGCGGTGCATTTTATAGTTTCATTACAGAATCTGATCATGTTTTGTTGAAAAATTGACCTGTAATAAATAAAATAATCGAATAATTCAACTCAACAGGATTCCAAGTTTGTCATAAAATTTATACTATTCCGTTTAACCTTATTTATAAACATAGAAATGCGACTGTTTCTGAGATACTTTCTAAGTTGGCTTCATCAAGGCCCATCCACTCATTTTTTGTGTTGCAAACTATGTGACAATTGTGTATAGAGGGCTAATCATGTAAAAACTGAAGGGTCTAAAGTTTAGTTTTTCATTTTCATTTGCAACAAAAAATTTCAAAGTAATTCAAGGTCATCGGTCTGAACTAGTCCGATACATATTTCTGAGAGTCTGCTGTATAAAGTTTCTATTTTAGCTATTCCTATAAAATAAATGCTATAATCTCAAAACCATGCCTCACCTTTTGTCTAAAGCTATAAATTTTCAGGGAATATTTTAAAAGAGGGAAAACTCCAAAGGACTCCCAGTCATCAGAGTTTTGCATGTTTTACAGTAACCAATGGAAAGCATAGTCACCCTGTCAACAATTTAAATTAATGACTATTTAACAATTTTACTGACACGATAGAGTTATTGTTTTCCATATTAAATTGGAACTGTTCCCTGCACCTGCAACTTCAAATGAGTGGATCACTTTTAGAACTAGACAGACAGTAAACACTGCTTTGTCCTCCCGTCTAACCTGTGTGCCTGTGACAGGCCACCCACCCCGGCATGGACTGCAAGCAGTACCAGGAGAAGGCTCAGCAGGAGGCAGAGACCAACGCTGACGCTCGCCGCACCAGGGAGATGCTCGAGGTACTATCCCCTGCTTATACACTTATTTCTTATATACTTTTGTAAGTGGTGAGGCATGACATTTTCATCAGTCATCGCACGATCACATACTAAAATTTAATTTCTATTCCTTATATTTTAATATTACGTACGTCTATTCTGTAATTTTTTATTACTAATATGAATTGGATCACCATACTCAAGCAAACGCGAATCACTTAACACTCACACGAAGCAATTGCCAGCACATAACCTCACAACGTACTTTGATGTCTTTGATGTTTAAAAAACACGTCGTAGGTTGAAATTCGCTTGCTACGTGCACCCGAGAACGCACAAGTGCTGCCCACAAACTCCGAACATGCACGAAGGTACGGCCATATGTTGCTTGCAGTCGTCATGATAGGGTGGGGAGGGGAACCACTTCCAATAGGTGCAGGGGGCAGGGTAGGTTATCGCTGAAATGAGCAATATCTGTTCGATCGGGCATATTGGGTCCCCGCTCGTGTGTTCTCGAGTCTTTGAAGCGGACTTGAATGTGCCTGGCTGTTCGTTGACTGAGTTTTGTTATAAATTTGAGTAAATAACTAAGAATTTGTATAATCTATATTATGTTTTATGACTTAATGAAATTAATGAATTCCCTTTAGTCATCGTCAAATCTAGAGATGACCACAGGCCTCGCCACTGACTTTTATTCAGATTTTGTTTTAACCCTATATTATTTGAACTTATTCTCTTTAAATGTGATTGATTACCCAAGCAAGTGATATTGTTTAAATATTCTGTTAGGCTGAGGTACTAAAAACATTTGCCACACAGTGCACTGGTAAGTAGCAAATCATTTATATAACCTACTCAAAAGATTATTTATTTTACATTTTTTAATGCTCTTTAGAATAGACCATAACTAGCTGGTATCCCGTTCTCCCAATGGAGATTTCGAACAAAGCGTAATACAAGTACAAATTAAAATGTAAATAACACAGTGACAGTCTGCAGTTAAAACTATTTTTCATAACAGCTGCTTATTTGAATTTAATTAATTACTAGTTGCTGTCCCATTCTAAGGGTGTGAATCTCGCAGGTGTAGGGCAAACATTTTGAAAATTATGCATTGCAATCAGCTGAATAACCAAAAAAAAAACAGGATTGGAACATAAATTCCCTTGGGGTGAAGTTCTTAATTTAGGTGTTTTTAAAAACCCCAAAAGGCACATCTTGAGTGAATGAGCTTTTGATTGATACTGAACATGTATACTGAATAGTAATTTTAAAGGGTAAAAATCGCCTAACAAAAATGAAGCAAATGTTTTAATAATAAAGATAAAACACATGTGGCCTGGAAAAAATACTTTTTCTTTCATATGGATAACATGGGGACTTTGAGGGCCAGTGGGATGGAGCCCCTGAGGACTGAGGGTAAAATCAATTCCTTTTGAAACATTTTTAGAAAAATCCTTTTAATATGATACCTTTTGCAATACAAAAATAAAATAAAACGTCCATCACACTTGTCAGGCTGACTAACAAAATATAAACAGAAAATTAAAAAGTATGCCTAATAACAATAATACCTCTTGTTTTAATTTTACAATTCATATCATGAGTACAAAAAACTGCTAATGCTTATAGAAACTATTAGAATAAATAATAGGGCCTATTAAGGCAATGCCTGTGTAATGGTTTTTTTCATATAACTAGGGTTGTCATATCACCGGATTTCCCCGGGGATTACCGGATTTTGAGGGTAAAAATATAGCTCCGGGGAATTTCCGTGAAAAATTAAAAATCTCTTTTTTAAATTTTTTCCAAAAATGCATTGAATAATGCAAATTTTGTGTTGAAATCCTATTTGTGAACGCAAATGTATTTGCCTTTGGAACTTTATCGTCATGCAAAAATTGCCAAAGCTAAATTAAGTCTTCCTGTAACTCTAACCTCTATTATTTATTATTCTTTGGCGGAAAATATCGGTAACTTTCACATATATTCCCTGTTATTGAACACTGAAAATAAAATCAGTATGAAGATTTATGGTTCTCTGGAGTTTATTAAATTATAAATCTGAAAAGTTGGTGACCTATTTAGTTTTCTATTCTTTTCTATTCTATTGTTTTCATTTCAGTTTCTATATTTTTGTATAGTTTTGTGTGATTTACGATTTAAATTAAAAATTAAATAAATAAATACATTTTCCTACAAAGTTTACTTTAATCTTCAACTACTTTTTCATCTATATAAAATTAGCAAATAATTTGATCCTATAATCGATTTTTTATGCTAAAAAGCGTTTTTTATACATGATATTAAACATTTTCCGGGTGGGGGGGGAGGGTGCAACCTGGGACGCTCTGGGTTTATTACAAAATTTCCTCTTTTTTTCAGGGGTCGCCAGCTAAAATCTTCTCTTTTTCCCACTCTACCATATGGCAACGTATAACCTACGTTGACTTTATCTAAGTGATTAGAATTTGTATTAAATATGTGGACACAATATGGTTAAAAAACTTAAATATTCTTAAAAAATCCAAACAAAATAATTTAAGTGCCATTAATTATTACAAAAAATCAGTGTGTTATGCACATTAAAGTAACAACAAATTATGCTAAGTGTAGATAAATTAGATAATTTTTAGGTAGTAGAAAATCAAATAAGGTACTAAAGGTACCATAATGAAAACTCCCATGTTTCATTGAAGGACATTTGGTTTTGAGAATCAATAAAACGACTCATGTTGCACAAACGCTTGGCAGGAGATGGTTCAGCGGGGGGAGGCGCTGCCGTGTCCGACGTGTCACGTCGTGCTGATGAAGAAGTGGGGCTGTGACTGGCTGCGGTGCTCAATGTGCAAGACGGAGATCTGCTGGGTCACGCGGGGCCCTCGCTGGGGGCCGGGGGTAAGTCACGAGCTAACCGACAGAATATAAGTACCTGGGGGCCGAACTTTTGCTTGGGTAGGTCAGCTAGTTTGTTTAGATTACTTAGGGGCCACTCACATTTTATGTAACACACTTAAGGGGGGGAGGGGTTATGGCTTAGCGTTATGCTGCGTTATGTGGGGGAGGGGGGTTTTGGATCAACGTTACGTAACTCACACATATTAACCCTAAGAGCTGGCACACTCACGTATCGATTGATACTGTTATAAATCTTTCAAAATTAAATATCAAATTGATATCTAAATTAAGGTTACAGTTAGTTGAATAACAAATTCTTCCGTCATACTATTTTAATTACAATTAAACTAAAAATAAATACGTAACGTGGTTTTAGTAAGTTCTATATTGCTTTACACCTATGTTGTGTGTTGTTTTAGAGTGCAAAATCATTACTTGATACAATATTGCGCAATACCCACCCACGTCTTTAGTTTTTAAGTTGTTTTGTATTTTTATTAGTTATAAATTAAATATGTTACGTTTTAGGGGTGTGATAGTTTATTTTGTTGTCCATGTTATTAGTAACAGTCTTGAAATAAGTTATTAAAAAATTTTGTTAAAAGAAAGTAATTTATGTTTAATGATTCATTGAAATCCATATTCCAAATTGCTAATAAAACCATGTTTAAAAGGTTAAAGCTGTTTTAAGCCTACTAAGATTGAGTTACGTAACACATTGGGGGGTGGGGTGGTATGATCAAGTGTTAGGTGCGTTACATGGGGGAGGGGGGTCTGAAATGACAAAAAAAAACGTTACGTAATATGTGTATGGCCCCTTAGGGTAATTTTTCACCATGAAAACATACTGCCGAGCAGATTTGCTTAGCTCATTTGCCTTTTTTATGCATGTTAAGGTTACTCCAGTTGTTATCTATAGCCCCTTTGACTCATTTTGGATATGACATGATCACAATGTATGCAACCTTCATTCAATAGTTTTAGTTACTGTTCTCAGGAAACCACATGATTTTACTTTAACTACATGAGTATTGCTTTGACAGTTCACTGATTGATTAAATAGCTGTTGTGATTCTTTTGAGTTGAAACTCCCATTTTTAATTCGTTAAACTTTTCAAATTAGGTTTATTATATAATTAGATTTTTCCTGGGGGATAACCTGCCTAGAACTTATTTTTAACCCAGAAATTAGTTAATCACAACTTTTAAAAGAAATCTTTGGAGTTGTTTTTGAGATCAGAGTTGCAAGCAAGCATACAAGCATGCAAACCTTACTCATATTAGAAAATAGGATACTGTATTTTCTTTAACTTGGATCAAGATTAAAAGGGACCTAAGTACCCAGGTATTGAAACTCCAGTATTTTATAAAACTACTTTTGCTTGAAACTGAGCAAAGTCGTTCCATATTTTGCCTAATTAAAATAGTTTCTCTTGCCATTTCAGTTTTTCTGTTCTCAGCTCACAGCATATGTTGATACTGTAAAACCGTTTTGTTGTATATGCAGCTGTTTAGAGTGCAATTGAATTGAGAAATTTACCTTCATGTTATTCTTATGGGTAAAAATTGAACTATGCACTTCAAAATAGGGATTTTATTGAAAATTAAAAACCACTTCACACTACTACAGAGTAGGAACATTTTTTTGACACCTCAATCGTAAAAATTGGTGCTGAAATAATGGAGTTCTTTTGTCAAAAATTGCCTTAGCATATTATAGATATGGACTACTCGTCATTCGGTATCCTGTTCTCCCCACGGGAATCTCACAGACATAAAATGCAACTAAGTTAGTCTGCAGTTAGAAGTATTTCTTATTTCAATTAAATTAATTAAGATAAAAAACATGATATTAAAATCAAACATTTTTCTTCCTTTAGAATAACACTAGTAGTGGCTTGAAAGCAGGCGCAGATCCACGGGGGGGATTGGGTGAAATTTCCCCTCCCCCAAGGCAAAAGGTTGGAGTTGCGCGCAACCCCCGCACCAGCACTACGTCTGCCTGGCAGCGTCATTACAACTTGTCGTCTGATTGATGCGTCGTCAGTCAGACTTATATTTCTGTAATACTACTACAGTGTGTCCATATACCGGAAATTCGAGGAAAATCGGATAATTATACGGGAATTTCGGTGAAAATTCGTTAATTTAGTTTAAAACGCCCTTTTCGTCCGTTCTTGATCATGCGGCTTGGTTGTCGTTTCCAGCCAATAAAACATGTTTTGTTGGTAATTTTCAGCCAATAAGAAACGGTGCCAATAGTCATTTTCAGTCCATTAAATGCAACTAAATTCCTGTGTTTGACTCATCCGACGCGGAAAAATAGGCGTTTATTGGCGATATAGCGGGGTCAAATCGCCGATTGTATTCGTGAAAATACGTTCTGGTTGTCATTCGGGCCTATAAAACGGGATCCGGCTTTATTTTTCGCTGGGAAAAATGAGGTCTATTGCAAATTTGAGGTCAATCACGCCAATCACGGTTAGATTGTGATTTTTGGCATATTGAGGCTTGGTCGTCATTTTCGATCAATAAACACGTTGCGGCCGTTGATTTCGGACTTTAAATTGCGAGGAACGGTTGTTTTCGGCAAATAGAATGCTGTGATATTGCCTATTTTTTTAATAAAATATTTTTTGGTCAGTAATTTTTTTCTACAGTCTTTTTCGGCCGGTAAAGTGCGGCCCTTAATTTTGTTGTGGTCGATGGTTTTGCCCTACAAATCGCAGTATGGGTTTGTCGGTCAATTGTCTTTTCTGACGCTAAAACGAGGTTATATTGCTATTTCCGTGGATAATATGTGGCTCGCTTGCCGCTTCAGGCTAATAAAACGCGGTCCAGTCTATTATATCTAAAAGAATTCAGTAATTTTGGTGTTTTTGACCACCAAATTGCTGCAAAATTTATGTTTTTACCGATAAAACACGGCCAAATCTCTTGATTTTTTCGATAAAATGCGTTTCGGATGTCATTTTTAGTATATAAAACATGACCCGGCTTTATTTATTGCCGAGAAAATGCGGTCCGGTTGCCGTTTTTGAGCGATCAATTACATTTCCAGCATAAAATACGGTTTGTACTCAACTTTCGGCCAATAACATTTGCGGTTGTAGTTTTTGGCTTGTGCTGTAAAATTTGCTGGTAAAATTACCGATTTTGGCTGATAACACACGTCCGGTCGGTAAATTTGTCTAAAAACACAGTTTGACCATTTTAAGGCTAAAAATTCTGCCCGATTGACGTTTTAGAATACAAAATGAGAATGTATTGCTATTTTAGGCCGATAATATGTATCTCGGGTGTCTTTAAAATTTTTAAAATTGCCGTATCTCGGCAAATAAAATTTGTTTTGATCTTAGCTTAGGTAAAATCTTCGTTTTCGACGATAACATACTTTGATACTTCCGCTGGCGTGTTGGCCTTTAAATTGCAGTTTGGATATAAACTATTGCGGTTTTTTTTGGCCAATAAACTACGTTCACTTGTCGTTTTCGGTCTAAAAGTTACGGCGACCATGAAATGCGGTCAAATTGCCATTTTTTATCCGAAAAACAGGTCAAATTGCTAATTTCGGTCCATGAATTCAATACAGTCGTCTGTTTAAGCCGATAACTCAATATTTTGGTCAATAAAAAGCATTCTGCTATTTTTAACAGCCGATAAAATTATTGATATGGAGTTTTTAGCAAATTGCCGGGGGAAGACTCCCATACCCCCTACCCCTGGGGGGATTCAATACCCCCCAACCCCCGGCACTTCCCCCTCAGTGTGACTCTCTGGATCCGCCCCTGCTTGAAGGGGTTGTTGCCCCTAACCTTGCGCTAATACTCTGCCTCATATTTTGTCACTCTTTTCATACTGAGGAAATTAAAACAATGTAAGTAGGAACAGATGTCAGTTCGTAAACAAAGTAGACACTTAATCACATGTTTTAATTTAAACAAAGCAGACGTTTTTAAATCCCCATGCTTTTCTTATGGGGGATGTTTTACGTTATTTCTCTTTTGCTAGTAACTTTTTAGAAATACTGCTATTTTTCCGGAGTTCGAGGGATCAAGACCTTAAATTTGAACCATCTCCCTTCATCCTGCGATTTGCTAAACTGCCACGATATTGATTTACAAATTTTGCTTAGAATTATATATAAAGACTCCCTTTGCTCGCTGGGGGCTCCGCCCCCAGACCCCCGCTTGGGGTCGCTCCAGTTGTTATTATTGGTCAATGACCCTTCAAGTATTTTTTATATAGTATACTTTTTAGATTCATTATGGTTAAATCCACTCTAGATGTTCTCATTTTTCAATAGTACTATAATTTGTTTATACTCTACCATGTGAAAGTTGCTTTGACAGTTTACTGGATATTTGTTTACAGCTGCTACGATTTCTCTTGTTTTTATTTGAAACTCCATAAGCCCAATGATAAAATATCAAATTTTCAAGAACAAAATTAGTGGTTTTAAAATTAAAAATTGTATATTTTGGCAATTTTACCGGTGGTTTCAAGGTACTAGCTACCTGCATGCTAAATATCACGTTTCTAGTTCGTCTGGAAGTGGTCTAGAATTCATATGTCTGGTGTGTTACACATGGGGCTGTATATATATACTCGCTTCGCTCGCTGGGGGCTCCGCCCCCAGACCCCTGTGGGGGGGCTTCGCCCCCAGGTCCCTGTCGTAGTACCTATGGCACATGGTTTAATTACGCTAATAATCCGAGGTTCTATGTATACTCAAAATATAAAGTAGACTTATTGAGTGAACACATTTAGGCCTAGCAGTACAATATTAGAGTATATAACAATTTAAAAATCGCTCCGCCTCCGCCCCCAGCTCCCCTGTGGGGGGCTTCACCCCCAGGTCGCTGTTTGGCCACAGTTTAATGTAAATTGGTCCAAATTCTATTTAAGACCTAAATTCTACAACTATTCCAAGGCTTTGATTATTTTTGAGGGGTTAACCTATAAAATCTGGCCATATGCCTGTTGATGAATACTACTTGGTATGGAGACGTAGTATGTTCAATTTTAAGCTTCCATGTATAACCTGATTGCTTATACCCTTAACTGATGTATAATGTAGCCTTTAAAAGGCGTATTTTGAACCTTATAAGGGATACGACCACCGTTAACAACCTGAAATACTAAGACTTTGGGTAACTACAAGCCTACTGCAACAAATATGACATGATTTATAAGGTCTTTTACCCTCGATAGAGCGCAACAACAAAAATATACCCGAAAAACACGAAAAGTCTACAAGAGCTCAAAAGCTTTGATTTTTTTTGGTCTTTAAGATACTTAATCTGGGGGTGGGAGTATTGCTTAGTACTAACTGTAATGTAGGAATACTGTCTGATAAGTATTAGGCCTCTAAGTTCTATATTAGAGCGACAAACCATTCAAAAACACGAACAAATCTATGAAAAAATTTTAAATTTAAAAAATCTAGCAAGATATTTAGATTTTTTCATTTTTCGACAGGTTTAATTAATAAAAACTGGTCATATTTCTGCTGCTATTAACTAAGTGTGATC
Source organism: Allygus modestus (assembly GCA_963675035.1). NCBI lineage: Eukaryota > Metazoa > Arthropoda > Insecta > Hemiptera > Cicadellidae > Allygus > Allygus modestus. The sequence continues at coordinate 76,545,679 of OY776112.1, read as the reverse complement.
TAGACATACTGCGTGCCCAATATTAGGCCTCCATCAAGTATATTAACGTGATAGGAAATAAAAAACGGCCAAAATATTTAGAAAATATGCCGAAATTTGAAAAATCTAGCGCTACCTAAGGGTGAAGGAGACGAGATACGACAAAAAGTCATAGGACCAAAGTTGTAGATCGTCTAAAATCCGTGGCACGTGGTGGTCTCCGTTTCTCGATAGGACCAACCGTTCGGCCGCTACAGCGCAAATAAAAAGTCACTATTTTGGACATGTTCAAAATTTCGTCCATTTTGAATTGTTTTGAGGAGGTTAAAATAAAAAATTGTAACTTTTTGGAATTTTCCTGGGGGTTACAAGGTACAAGCTACATACATGCCAAATTTCAGGTTTCTAGCTCTTCTAGAAGTGGTCTAGAATTCGTATACCTCAGTCAGTCAGTCAGTCAGTGAGTTACACATGCGGCTGTATATATATTAGATTAGACTCGCTTCGCTCGCTGAGGGCTCCGCCCCCAGACCCTGGCTTGGGATCGCTCCAGTTGTTATTGTAACTCAATGTCCCTTCAAGTATTTTTCATATAGTATACTATTTTGATTCATTTGGGATATATCCACTCTACATTTTATGTTTATTCAGTGGTCCTCTCATTTGTTTATACTCTACCATGTGAAAGTTATACGTTGACAGTCTACTGGATATTTTGGTACAGTTGTTATGATTCTTTTGTTTTGATTTTAAACTACATAATTCCAGTGTTAAAATTTTAAATTTTCAAGATAAACATTAGATGTTTAAAAATTGCAGGTATAAAAATTAATTTAAGAATGAAGAATTTGTTATTTTGAATGTTTATAGACCATCTGGTTCCAGCATAAATACATTCTTTGACAGATTGTTTCCATTGGTTGAATCTCTAAATTTAGTTAGCAACTTAGTTCTTGCTGGGGATTTTAATATAAATATTTTGGATTGTAATTCAAATGCTTGTGTTCGCTTTAAGGAATTTTTAACAAATTTAACTTAACAAACTTAATTGATGTACCTACCAGAATCACTGAATTTTCTCAATCATGTCTGGATAATTTCCTTGTTAACCGACAAATGTTATCAAAAAAACTAAGATCAGGTGTTATAATTACGGGCATATCGGATCACCTAGGAATTGAGTTAGTTATACCACTAGATGCTGTGCCATTACAATATAATTGTTCACAAAATGTCATAAGAGTTATTAATGAGGATAACTTAATTTTAATGACTGAATTACTGGAAAAAGAGACTTGGCCAGAAATCAATGATAACGCTACTGAAGAAAATTTTCAAAGTTTCTTTAACATAATAAATTATTATTTTAATTTATGCTGTCCTAAGAGAAAAATGCTAAGTCACAATCTGAAAAGAAATAAAAAATTACCTTGGATAACAACTCAAGTCACTAACACCAATTAATATTTATAGAATCTATATGGGTTAAAAACAAAAATAACACTCTGTTCAAAGAAAAGCTTGTTAAACTAAAAACTTACTATAAATCTCTAATGGAGCAGACAAAACAAGATTATTTTAGTGACAAAATTAGCAAGTCTAAAAACATAATGAAAGATACCTGGGGGATAGTTAATGGAGATCTTGGGAGGATTCGTAGAACACATCATAACATTTTATTACAAATCAATGGCAAGCTGGTAACAGACCCACTTGAAGTTTCAAATCAATTTAATAGCTTTTTTAAAAATGTACCGGAATCCTTAGCATCTAAATATAAGCTAAATTACACTTTTAAAGGAACAAGAGTTTTGAACACACTTTTTTTGCACCCAACTAGTGAAAAAGAAATTTTGAAAATAGTTAGCGATATGAAAAATAGCAATTCGTCTGGCTGGGATGGACTTGACAATAAAACACTAAAATCAATCATCAAATCATTTGCTAAACCTTTGTCAAACCTTATTAATAACTCTTTTGAGACTGGTCACTACCCAAACCATTTAAAAATTGCCAAAATAATCCCAGTTTATAAGAAAAAAGGAGATAAAAAATTGATGGAAAATTACAGGCCCATAGCATTATTACCAATAATAAACAAAGTATTCGATAAGGTTATTAGTAATCAAATTTTGGTATTCCTGGAAAATAATAGTATTTTATTTACTGACCAATTTGGGTTTAGGAAAAAGAGTTCAACTACAACTGCGATACAAAAATTTATTAAAGAAGTCCTGGTAGGAATTGAGAACGGTGATTATGTCTCGGGAATTTTTCTTGACCTGCAGAAGGCTTTTGATTGTGTACATGTTGATATTTTACTGGATAAATTAGAAAACTATGGAATTCGTGGACATGCATTTAACCTGATGAAATCTTATCCAAGCAACCGTAAACAATTCACTTGTGTTAAACATGATGGATGTGAGTACTTTTCTGACAGGGTTGAGATAACCTGGGGAGTGCCACAAGGTTCCGTTCTTGGGCCTTTACTCTTTTTGTTATACATAAATGACGTTGGTGAAATTGGCATTCCAAACCAAACCATTCTTTTTGCCGATGACAGTTCTCTAGTTTGCAAATAATCAAATATAGTCAACTTTGAAATTATTACAAACATACAAGTTAAATATAGTTCAGTTTTATAATGCAAATTGTCTTACCATAAATGCAAATAAATCAGTTGTTTTAGATTTTACTTCTTTAAAAAAGTCACCCTTTGAATCTATATCTATAAAAGAGGAGGTATGTATGTATATATATATATATATATATATATATATATATATATATATGTATGTAGCCTATGGACTCCGAAACCGCTCGACAGTTTGTAATGAAACTTTCAGGCATTATTAAGCATTATTCAAGGATGGTTTGTATGAAGTTTGGTGCAAATCTGTCCAAAGGGCTCTGACCCAGAGGGCATACAAGGGTGCAGTGTCAGGTTTTAGAAATTTAGTGTTTACAAAATTAACAGCTGTAATTAAAAGTAAACAACTTAATTTGGGCGCAGCAACGCGCGCCGGGTAACTGCTAGTGTACAATAAGCATTGATGATCAGTTGATGCCAAAAACTGATTCTGTAAAATTTTTGGGTCTTATTGTTGACAAATATTTATGTTGGAATGACCATGTGGGTGATCTGTGTTTAAAATTATCACAGTCTGTTTTTATTCTCAGGAAATTAAGTAAAATGTGCAACATTGACACTTTAAGGATGGCTTATTTTGCTTTTTTTTATTCAAAAGTGACGTATGGGATAGAAATTTGGGGTAACACATCAAAAAAAATTGACAAATTATTTAAAATTCAAAAAAGAGTTATTCGTTGTATAGCTGGTTTAGGATATCTTGACTCCTGTAAGGGAAAATTTATAGAACTTAGAATAATGACTTTGCCCAGTATTACTGTTTATAAAGTATTACTCCAAATGGCACTAGGCCTATCTGGACTAAAAAAACACCAGGACTTTCATTCCTATAACACTCAAGGCGCTAATAACTTAGTTGTAGAAAAACATAGCTCTAAAGTGTACGCATTGGCAACTCAAAAATTCGGACCTAAATTATGGAACGCCCTTCTCCAGAATTTAAAGATATTGGCCTATCCAAAATTCAAAAATCAATTGAACTCTTTCTCCTAAACAATCCCTTGTATAAAACTGAAGACTTTTTTGCCTTAATTAGCTAAGGCATTCCTCTTGTATCTTTTAATCTAGTTTTAGAAATTATTTTATTTGAGTCTAATTCTTTTTTTTGATAATGATATGTTTCAATTGTACTACTTAATGTTATGTGACGAGCTGGAAGATGTAATCCACACATTGTATTACTTACTGGCAATAAAATGAGTATTAAGTATTGAGTATTGATTATTGGAAATTGTAGCTTTTGACAATTTTACCGGAAGTTTCTAGGTACAAACTACCTGCATACCAAAATTTACGTTTCTACCTCGTCTAGAAGTGGTCTAGAATTCGTATACATGAGTGAATGAGTGAGTTACACTTCGGGCTGAATAGTTATTTAGATGGAAACTATGAGGCCCAGGGTGTCTCCCTGAGAACTGAAGGGAAAACAATTCATTTCAAAATACATTGAGGCAAATCACTTTAGTTTTACATCCCTACCATCAAAATTGGTGGCAAAATAAGAACATGGCAGACCACACAAAACACTCTTTGAGAAGTAAGAACATGCTTATTAATTCTGAGGAAATATAATATGTAATCAGATTTTGTATTGCTTATTTTCTATTTTTAATATCTTCATAAATCAAAGTTATGTTTTTCTACTCAGAATTAAATTTATAGTATTCTTCATTTGATTGAAGGGTAATGCGAGAAAGTATGTAGTTTTAGTCGAAATAGTTAGGACGACAGACTTTGGTGACACAGCAGAGGAGTTGGAATCCTGGTCCTGGCAAGTAAATTGTATCAGTACAGCTCAACTAGTACTGTAACGGCTCACTTCGGTGACACAGCAGAGGAGTTGGAATCCTGGTCCTGGCAAGTAAGTTGTATCAGTACAGCTCAACTAGCACTGTAACGGCTCACTTCGGTGACACAGCAGAAGAGTTGGAATCCTGGTCCTGGCAAGTAAATTGTATCAGTACAGCTCAACTAGTACTATAACGGCTCACTTCGGTGACACAGCAGAGGAGTTGGAATCCTGGTCCTGGCAAGTAAATTGTATCAGTACAGCTCAACTAGTACTGTAACGGCTCACTTCGGTGACACAGCAGAGGAGTTGGAATCCTGGTCCTGGCAAGTAAATTGTATCAGTACAGCTCAACTAGTACTGTAACGGCTCACTTCGGTGACACAGCAGAGGAGTTGGAATCCTGGTCCTGGCAAGTAAATTGTATCAGTACAGCTCAACTAGTACTGTAACGGTTCACTTCGGTGACACAGCAGAGGAGTTGGAATCCTGGTCCTGGCAAGTAAATTGTATCAGTACAGCTCAACTAGTACTGTAACGGCTCACTTCGGTCAGTACAGCTCAACTAGTACTGTAACGGCTCACTTTGGTGACACAGCAGAGGAGTTGGAATCCTGGTCCTGGCAAGTAAACTGTATCAGTACAGCTCAACTAGTACTGTAACGGCTCACTTTGTTGACACAGCAGAGGAGTTGGAATCCTGGTCCTGGCAAGTAAATTGTATCAGTGCAGCTCAACTAGTACTGTAACGGCTCACTTTGGTGACACAGCAGAGGAGTTGGAATCCTGGTCTTGGCAAGTAAATTGTATCAGTACAGCTCAACTAGTACTGTAACGGCTCACTTTGGTGACACAGCAGAGGAGTTGGAATCCTGGTCCTGGAAAGTAAATTGTATCAGTACAGCTCAACTAGCACTGTAACGGCTCACTTTGGTGACACAGCAGAGGAGTTGGAATCCTGGTCCTGGCAAGTAAATCGTATCAGTACAGCTCAACTAGTACTGTAACGGCTCACTTTGGTGACACAGCAGAAGAGTTGGAATCCTGGTCCTGGCAAGTAAATTGTGTCAGTACAGCTCAACTAGTACTGTAACGGCTCACTTTGGTGACACAGCAGAGGAGTTGGAATCCTGGTCCTGGAAAGTAAATTGTATCAGTACAGCTCAACTAGCACTGTAACGGCTCACTTTGGTGACACAGCAGAGGAGTTGGAATCCTGGTCCTGGCAAGTAAATCGTATCAGTACAGCTCAACTAGTACTGTAACGGCTCACTTTGGTGACACAGCAGAAGAGTTGGAATCCTGGTCCTGGCAAGTAAATTGTATCAGTACAGCTCAACTAGTACTGTAACGGCTCACTTCGGTGACACAGCAGAGGAGTTGGAATCCTGGTCCTGGCAAGTAAATTGTATCAGTACAGCTCAACTAGTACTGTAACGGCTCACTTCGGTGACACAGCAGAGGAGTTGGAATCCTGGTCCTGGCAAGTAAATTGTATCAGTACAGCTCAACTAGTACTGTAACGGCTCACTTCGGTGACACAGCAGAGGAGTTGGAATCCCAGTCCTGGCAAGTAAATTGTATCAGTACAGCTCAACTCGTGTGTAACGGCTCACTCCCTTTTTTTGGTTATTTTCCACACTCAGGACGGGCAAAGTAAGGTTGAATGAGACCATCGATCTCTTTAAAATAGTTTTACTAAATTATTCTAATTTACAAATGTAAATGAATCACTAAGTTATTCACTGTGAATCACTGTGTTATTTACGACACTATCTGAATGAAATGTTTTTAAGTACTTCTTAAGACTAGTCTTGGCATGAAAATTCTAAACTGCAACCATAGAAAAATAAACCAGATATAGAAGTGTCACGTAATGCTAAAATTTGCTAACAAGAAATTGTTAATTCAACCGGCCAGATCATACGAGGCGCTGCGAGCAAAACCGGCCAAGTGACGTTGCCTATCTGTGCGCTCCAGTCGGCTGGCCGGCCGGCCCAGCCGGTAGGGAAAAATTCCCTCGCCCTGCTTGGCGCTTGTCGTATTGAGTGCAGTGTTTACACGCTCTTCGCATTATCTACTTCTCTGGTTAGTTTTCTATTCAATGATGCTAAAGATTGTGTGTCAATGTTAATTTATCGATTTACCAACTTTAAAAATACATTTAAAATCTTCTGGGATACCGGTACGTTTAATGTTGACTGACGATTTCTTTAAACATTTTTTAGTTCGAGAATAGTTTTAGTGGATGATGAGTTTCGCGTCAATAATAAGATTAAAAGCTTATGCTCTGTCTGTATGTTTTATAAACATACCCTGATTTATAAATAAAGGGTTACAGAAAATAAGTAAAATCATAATTTTAAAAGTAAACCATGTTTCACGATTAAATTGTAATGCATTTTATAACTGAATTTAATATTTTACAGCAACTTGTTCCTACGTGAATGCAATTTGTTCAGAGTATTTATAGTAAATTTGTATGGCATCGGCTGCTAACATTTCAACATGTTATTTACATTTTAAAATTTAATCGTGCTTAAATTAAAGTAGGCTAAGTCCTGCATAGAAATTCCCTTTTAATGTAAAAGAAATATCATTTAAAAATAAGTTTTTTTAAGAATTTTAAAAAGCAATTAATTTATTGTGCACACGAACGGAACAACCGAGGAAACCGTTTCTATTGATAAAATAAATATTAAAAATATACTTTACTTTTCGTATTATGTCACGGTAAGAAGTGCATCGTGATAAGCGCACATCTCCACCAAAAAGCAGCATTCACAATTAATTGTGATACGATTTTGTAGTTGATACGGCATTTTGGACAAAAACAATACAACTGTACAGACAATCTCCACGAGGGCTGAGTCCAAATAGTAATCAACGAATCATTCTTTTATTTTCAAGTTAAAACTCTATTCATCAAAATACTACGGAATTTGTTTTAGTTATGTATCATTGTGTCGACGTATCATAGTACAAGAGCCCGCATCTATAGCATAGACCAGTGTTTGAGCTTCACAATACCATTTGAATACTTAAATCAATTATCGTTCTGCACGATATTGCGTTAATGCGGCAATTGTAAACCAAAGAAACCCTGTAATTTCAAAGATGAAATTGAACAATTGCTCTAATAGTAGTTGTAATTAATCACACAAGTGGGAATAACTTTGTGATTTATCAACCGATTGGAATGCAATTTATCTTTAATTATATAGAATAAAATTTTAAAAAGAATGTTGTTCTTTGTAAAATAAACCATTTTTAAGATATTTGAGTTTGAAAATTTAAAGTTGCCGCCATTTTGAATTTTTAAAAGTTAAAATTTTGAAAAAAATTCCACTTATGTACATTGATAATGAAAACCCATATACAGAGTTTCAAAGCTTTATCTTAAACATACTTGAAATTAAAAATTATTTTCTTTAAAACACATACAGACAGACCGACAGCCACTTACGCATATTTAAAAAAAATGCTTATTATTTATGAGCTTACTAAGCATCCAGGAACAATACCCTAAAGTATCCGTCACGAATTCTGAAACACCCTGTATATCCATTCAAATATCTCATATGATGAACTAATTATATGGGGTTCATGCCCAAATGCGCCAACATTTGTTTTTAAATGCAAAAGTAACTTATAATAACTTTTTGTGTGCCTCAGAAAGAACATCATGCAAACTAATATTTAAAAAAATAAATATTTTATCGTTGCAGTCAATTTTTATTTTACAAGCAGCAACATGTGTATTATTTGAACCTTGAAGATGACAAATTCATAATTATAACACGGGAAATATCAATCAACCTTGTAACTTGCCACATCCAAATTCAACATTATATCTTAATATCTCCGGAATACATTCCGACAACGATGCCCATACTACATATCAATCATCGTTTTTACATAAATTGTGTTTTTACATAATGAATTTTTTGACATAGCTGGATGCTTTAATTGAGACTTTGTCGATGCTTTATGTAAGTATGACAAACAAACTATTTATTTATTTAAAGTCTGTTCCTTTTCAATGGATTATCTGAAATGTTGATTCATTTATTCATTGTTCATTTTCAAAAATAAAAAATACTAGCAATTTCAGTGAGCAGGATTTTGATTTCACAAAGAATTCACACTTTAAAAATTCGTAAGTAATGAATATTTTGGAATTTTATTGAACGATTATTATTAGTGACATCAACATCTTGCTCCCTGTAATCATAGGTATTTTTTTATTCTTTAAAATGAGCTATAAATCAACAATATCAGATAATCCGTTGAGGAGGGACGGGTTTTGAAAGTTAACATTAACCTTATGGGAGCAGCAGGTAGAAACGCCAAAAGGTTCATGACTGAAGTGTTTGACTACAGTAGGATACATCTAACTTCTGATGTCTGCAGGGTAAAGGGGACACGTCAGCCGGTTGCAAATGTGGCGTCAACGGAGTAAAGTGCCACCCCAAGTGCAACTACTGCCACTGACACCACACACGCTCCAAACTCCTGGTCTCAGCGAAGCTAGTCTACGCAACTTCAAAAGCAACTGTGATCCCTCTGTTTCACTTGGGTTTGTTTTGTCTCTTGAATTTTGTAGGTATTGTTTACAAAATATTTAATTTAAGGTATTCTTATATCAGTCATCGAGTTCTTTATAACCGATGGGCAAAAAAAAGTTGGCAATAAGATTTTATACCCTGTTACGTGATTTTTATCCTTTTAATCATTTGGCTAATATTGCAAAACAAATTAAACTGGAAAATAATGGAAAGTAGCCGATAAGTTCTTTAAAACTTGTTTTTAATTAATTATTTCCTTTATGTTAAAAGGTTTAGTCAAGCAGATGGAAATATTTTTATAACTGGTGAAAAACAAATAAGAAATTATTTGTATTTTATTAGGCAAGAATTACACCAAACATCACAAAGATTATATATTTAACTTTAGGTTTATTTTAACTATATTCTGATTTTTGTTATGTCTTAGGCTTCGCGTGTCCTAGATGCATAAATATTTTTGCTACCTATTTATAATGATTTTTAAATTGCTGTATTCACTGTTTTGTTGGATGGGTAGAATAATGAAAGAAACTATGATTTAATAATTACAGAATATGTAAATAATGGCAAGGATCTTTGTCCCACAGAAATAAGATTGAGTAATATTAGTCAATAGTAATATTGAACAACAAAAATCAACAACACATTTGAATATGAATAAAATTTGTATTTGAAAAGATAATTCCAGTCTTTGTTATATAAAATAACCTATTTCAATTAAAGTGTTTGATGTAGTTGAATTGACTATGTTAGTACGTAAATTAATAGGTACCATGTGTTACTTTTAATTGTTCTACAAATACATTATAATTCATTAGTGATCAGAATCGCAACCATCATTATTTTTAATCATTAATAGTAAAAGTAGTGTCAATATAGTTTTATTTACTTGAAGTAAGTAGTTCATGATTATTAAACGTGATATGGTTGATTTAAGAGCAGGTCACGAAACATTTTGCGTATCTATTAATTTCATTATGCTTCTCCCATTAGGTCGATGTTATCTTTTACACCCGCCCCTCAATGGATTATCCAAAACTTACAATGGATATCAAAATTCTTCTCACTGAAATCGCTAGGTTTTTCTTTTGCTTTTTAAAATGAGCAATTAATCAATGATTCAAGATAATTCATTGAGGAGGGGCAGGCTTTAATAGTTAATATTGAGTCTTGCGGGATGAGCAGATAGGAACATTAAGTGTTTTGTGATTGAAGCCCCATCTTCAATAAAAATTAGTTATAAAATTAGCCTGTAACTTCACATAATTTCTATATTTATATCAATCTTACATTTAAAGTGGAACAAATTTTAGGAAAACGTGGTTCCTGTTGGACTATTAGATTGACATTAACAGTTTTTGAAACAATTATGTTTTTAATTTGTGTTCAACTAAGTATTTTAACACTTATTTTCCCGCGAACGCCTTTATCCTTTACTCTGCCATGAGATTCTGTGGTCAAAATGTCTCATGGTGGATCCTCTTAAGTGGTGACTGTTATGTTGACTAAAGGTAAAAATTATTTGCTTGTAACTGCACTCTAGATATTTATTTTGTTGTGAATGCATTATTAGTTTTATAACTAACATTTGGTTCAAACTTCTTGTTCGTCTACAGATTCGAGTAGTCTACTTATAATAACAGAAAATGTTCATACTACATGGACAAATCAAATTCTAATAATATTCTTTAATCTAAAATTGTAAATATAGGCTTATGGTTTGAAGTGAGCATTTTGTATTTATATTGAGTTTATCTTGCTTGAACAAGACAAAAATAAAATTTATATTTGTTGAGATTGATTTTATTTTGTTTTTACACTTGCCCTACATCACTGTTCGTTTTTTGTTGCTGTTTCTTCTTGTTGGAACAAGAATAAGGACCTTAAACAGTCATCAGTTTAGTACTTTTCTTGTTGACATCTTTCCTTTCAGTTGTCATTTTGTCGTCTGGAGTCATAATGAAGTAAAAATTAGAACAGTTTGACCTAAGTTCTATAGAAAGCTAACTATATGTTTCATTGTTCTCTGAGACTTTACTTGATCCACAATTAATAATTGAAATAATATCCCACCACAAGCGTTGTCTACCTATCTATGAAGTCGCCAGAATACTACCCACAGAATACTACCCGCAGAATACTACCCGCAGAATACTACCCACAGAATACTACCCGCAAAAAAGTACTCTCAAGAAAAAACGCCTACGTCATTTTGACATCACGAAGGGCGGGGCCTAAAGCCACTTGAAATTTGACCCGTAACTGGAATTCAAATCCCAATTAATAATCATTTTATCAAATTGTAATCACATTAACAATTAAATACAAATGTTTTGCTCAACAATTCCGCTCCTGGAAATCTACCCCCACAAAACTATCCCCTGAATACTACCCCCAATGAACTAACTCCGGAAATGTAACCCCAGAAATAACTCCCCAAAGAGCTAACCCCAGAAAGCTACCCTCTCAAATGAAACTCCTCACTGTAGGTAAAAGATAATGCATAAAAGGTACAAAGGATCACCATCAGTGGATTATAAAAGTCTCTATTATATTTTATTGGCCTAAATCATGCTACATGTTATTGATACTCCAGGCCACAGGCTGTTTTGGCTGCGAAATAACTGAAATAAAAAGTACTAAATTTATCTTAAATCACCCGCCGTGTAACTAACTATTAATGCATTTGATCTTAAAAGTATAGATCAGTGAAGCCGCAACAAGAACCAAATTTAATTACACTATGCATCACCGCAGGAGACTCGCTTGACAAATTAGATAAATTGAATCAAATTGCTAAAATGTATAAATTTATATTCTTTCTACTAAGTTACAAATTACAAGAATTGAATGCAGTACTTTTTTATTTAACTAGAAATATTTAATTTTAAAAGTTAAAATTGACCTTACGGAACAAAAGTCCAAGGTGGCGTTTGGCAACTTCTAGTCATGAAGACTCCTAAGACAGAGATGTTGGTAGTTGAGATATTAATATTGGTAGTTGATTAAGAGATCTTGGTAGTTGAGACAGCTTCCCTTACTCCGGAACTAGTCAGAAGGGAGGTTTTTTCTTACCACAGTCTTGATACTTATTTCAAGCAAAGTAGCCAATGAATGCATAGCATTTAAACAGTATGTCATTGTTATGGCAGGTTCTTAAATCTATCCTATCCTATATAATAATAGCGTGTAGTGGCGATGTGTAACCACCTATTCTGAGTAAACTACTGCACGTAGAGCGGCCAGGTTGGTGTCAATAGATTCCCCTTAGACCAATGATGATGAAAACAATACGATACCATAAATCTACTCAGTTATAAGTTTGCAATTGGCAAAAAAAACTGTTTTTTCCCCATTTTTATGATCATTAGGTTTACCGAGCCAGGTGGTCCCTACTTTGCAACCAAATTCAATGTAACAACTGAGAAAAGTTAAGGTTGTTTTTGTAAACAATGCAGACAACTATTAAATTTAGGTTTTTGGATAGAAATTTACAAGCAATAAGAAAGAAAAATTCTATGCTGAATGGAACTAGAGTTTATAATACTGTATAAAATAAGTTTCAGCAAAGTTCAATTTGGATTTATGTATTCTATATTTTATATTTATGTTTCAGGTTTTTTTAACGTTTAATCTTGTGCATAGTTGTATTTCATCACTGATATTCGAGCCGGAAGTAGATGATTTTCTTTTGAAATCCTGGGTCTCAGAAAATATAATAGCAGGGCGGCATTCTAGCGGATCACAGCTGGAACTGGTATTTTTTAGGTAGTTTTATAGTTTTGTATAAAACAAAATCAAAAGCTGTTTGTAAACAACAATGATAGCCATTATACTCTCTAAAGTGTGATTTGTATATAAGTATATAAAAGAAAATGATTAAAGACACAAATAAAATTAAAAATAGGACGGTTTATGTTATGTTGATGGTGAAAATGCGAAGGTAAAATTAACTGCACAAGGTGTGTGAAGGTAAGACGATTGATATAATCCAGTAAACTATATTTCGGTTACAAATTTTAACTCAAAAATTTAGATTCAGTATTTTTATCTAAACATTTAATTCGATTAACGATTTTTTGTGCTATATTGGATGACATTTTGTGAAACTGGATGAAACTTTGGTAAGAAATTGTAATTCAAGGGATAAGAAAACTATGGACTACGGACCTGTCATACTAGCATTGAAAAGATATGTATTTATCCATACAGATTGGCTAATTATACCTTTTTGATGGTCTGTTTTTAGATTGTTTGTACGTTAGCAAACAAAATACAATGAATGTTGGTAAATATGTAGACTGTACTTATCTTTTACTTATAAAAACAGTAAAAGTATTTAGGTTAATTTTTATTATTTAATTTACATTAACCTTAAGTTTTAAGAAGCAAAATTTGTCTTGACGTGACACCAAAATGGATGTGATTCAATATCCAAAACTATACTAACAACAAAGTTTAAACCAACCATTGATATCTGTTTTGGGCTATTTTGCTAGCAGGGTAAAAAGTATTTAAAAAGAAATATTTTGAATTTGTACACGTTCTAATGAATATTTTAATATGAATATGTTTGATTACAATAACACCTTTTAATTTTGCACGACGGATTCCTATTTCAATACATCCAATTCAAAATTAGTGAATTAAATATCAATTTGTAAGCCACTAAATTGATTTCATAACTCATTAGTGAACTAAAAATGTTTCTAAAAACCAAACAATATTTTTAACGTTCATAAAACCAAACAATATTTCTTTAGTTTTTAAGCCCGTCATTTTTGATGGGCTGATAACAGCTAGTAAATTAATAATTGGATTCTTCATAGATATTGACTGGAAGGTAAGGACTGCATCTGATGGTAAATTGTTAAATGTGTCATGTGTCCTTGTTTCATCACCTGGTGGACAAAACCAGAAATAAACCATCCATTGTAAATACGGGCTTTAAATACCGCCCATTTTGTCATCTGCCAGGCTGAGTGATCTAAGGCCTATCCTCCCGGCTAGATGGTAGCATAGATTAAGAATACCACAAGGTCTACAGTCCAATAAATGACAATTTAGAAATAATGCACAAATGCAAGAAAAGTGGTGTAATGTCCTCACTTGAAAACTATGAGATTTATAAGGCAGTAAAATGTTACCCAGATAATGTACTGAATGATAAAGTCAACAGTCAAGCCAACTCTTTGATCGACACGGCAATGCGCTTGGAAAGGACCTGTCACAGTACAAAGTCCATTGCAGATAAAGCTCCGTCCCCCAGTCGTCGTCGCTAACAGTTCGAACTCGCAAGCAAAATGTGGCCACCATGTCGCCATGGTTTATGTTGTGTGAATTTTAAATACATTCGTGTGAATCATTCGTGTACTTTTTTCAATTTAACTATGACAAAACGTGGATGCGTGGATACGCTGTCTTGATGATGTCACTTTTTTGATGAAACACGCTACATTAACCCAAATAAAGGAACGTCAGAAGGTAAATTTAATATTAATACTATAGTGACGAACCAGTAGTAGGAAATTAACTCTAAAACTATTTATTTTATCGGGGATCACTTTCTATGACAAATTTGACACACATTACGTTTATAAAATTGATGATTGCAATTCAGTTTATATTGCTTTTACTTTCTTAAGAGTAAAAGATTGAGAAATCATAATTAGGGTTGTCAAAATAAGAGATTTATGAAAAGTAATCTACCCTTTCTGATAAATCCTACAAATGTGAGGTTTTATAGATATTGATAAAATCAAACCTTTTCATATGTCTGTCCTTGGGACTGATGTACTGTTGACTCCCAAGCCAGAGACAAAGGTAGTTGCTCTCTTGAGCAGGACTTATTTCCTGACGTCCATGACCTGCTGTCACATCTTTCCATCTTTCAACAACCATCCATCTTTCAAACTTGGACGGATGTAGCGGTCAAAAGTGATAATTACTGCCGCAGGCATCTCCTCCGCTTTTTTCTTGCCAGTGCCGTACACTATATCAACGACGGTGCCGGTAGCCCATAACAGTTCGACGTATGCAAAATGTGGCCACTTTGTCGACGCGATTTATGTTGTATGTATTTTAAGCGTGTTTGTGAAAATTGTTAGTGTACTGTTTTTTTTTCCAATTTAACGATGACGAAACGCTGATTTGGGATGCACTGCCATGATGATGTCAATTTGTTGACAAAACGCATCGCATCAACCCAAAAAAGGGATCGTCAGAAGGTAAATCAAATAGTTTGAATTTCCAAAAAAAGTCCAAAAATATAGATACTATTATAACAAAGGAAGGTTGTGTCTGTCTGTGGTTATGCATACTGTTGATGTTGTTCTAAAGCAACAAATTCTAAACTTGGCGATCCAAAAGTTTACTTGATTATATGTATTTGCTCCTATTATAGATATGTATGTTTTCTACAGACTTACAGTGGAACCTCTATTAAGCGTCACCCTCGGGAACGGATAACTGACGGATAACTGCATAGGCGGATAATAGAAATGTCATTATAATTTTGTCACTTTTATAACTTATAATTATATAAATATGATATCATTATATGTTTAATTATAGTAATTTACAATCAAGTCACTGCCCAATATAATAGCTCGTTCAGATGCTCAGATACTGGCACACGGCGCAAATCCTGATGCTAATAAATCATAAAATTCTCATAGACAGACGACCGATAACAGTGAGTGACTGTTGATCGAGGTTTTACTGTATTTACCTTTCAAAACAGTATAATGCGATTGTAGCTCCATGTATGTTGTAGGGTCTGCCCTGCATTTTACTAGACAAATTTTCCCACATAAGTGTGCCCTTATTATTAGTTGTCTTTTCAATAAGGCTTTTATAAATAAATTAATCAATGACTTATCAATATTTTTTATTATAATAAGATTCTGTATTGGAAAGTAGCATTCTTAAGTTGACTGTTTTTTTTTCTCATTTTATATCCTATAACTTGTAACACAATCTTCATTTAGTAGCTTTAGCCACATTTCTCAGGGAACCCCATATTGATAATTAAACTAAATTAGTATGTTCAAAGTACTTTGATAATGATTGTCTGGTTAATAGCTGTGGTGACTCCTCTGATTTAATTATAAAGTCCATAACCCCAATTATATTTAAAAGATATTAAATTAGTTTTTCATTAGTTAAGATTTTTGTTTGGGATGAGACCTGATTTAAAACACATTTTTTACACATAAATTAGTTTAAAAATTTGAAGGAAATAGTTGAAGTATTTTTTAGATCAGAGTTGCAAGGAATCAAATAAATAGGGAAGTAAATAAAGAAACAAACATTACCCATATTAGAGTATTGGATATACTGACTACTAGCCACGTAGTACACGGTTTCACCAGGGAATACAAAAGTCATGTGTCTGTATTATGGTGTAACCTTTTAATCTTAATAAATAACATATTTTATGTTATCAAGTGGTCAAATAAAAAGACTATCCTTAAAAATAAAGTTTGGTCTTTGAAATCCCATGGGGTGGAGCATAATGGTAAATCAAAATTATAACCGTTTACATTTACTATTTCAGACGTAAACACTCCAGGCAAATTTTCACTTCTCTAGCATACCGGGAAGTTGGAGGACTGTTTATGAACACCACAGAGCTTTCAATTGTAGGTGATACAACATTTGTATGCTCTATTTTAGCGAATTTCCCCTATAGGGAAGAAGTTATTACTGTAGGTCTCATGGTAAGACTTAAGCCCGAGACCATGATAACTTTTCATTTTGAGGTCCCCAGATGCCAAAAACACCATTCGTTCAAATTTGTATATATATATATATATTAGCAGTTACCCGCGGGCTTCGCCCCGTTTGAATTTATACGATCAGATGCTGTTCCCTCTACACCAAAGCTCTGGAGTAAATGACCATCATGGTACACTCTGAATGTGCAGTGGAAGAGCTCGGATGCGGCAATCAACTCACATGCTGATCCGTAAGTTGATAGTTTCAACATCTCGCGACGGCAGTGTTCAGGGGAGATGTAATTATCCCCTTTAACATCATGAGTTAAAATTTGGAATTTTGCCCAATTAGTCGAAACATAGTTAACAATTTCCTCTCTTACTTGATCGCTGTAGAAATTATTTCCGTAAACTGAATAGCATATAGAATGAAATAGCATATAGCACGAACCATCTGGAGGCATGTGAATAACTCTAAACTGTGAGTCTGTTTGTCCAAATAGTGTTAATTTTGTATCCATATCAAAAATTTAAAAAAAATGTATGTAAAAGAAACCAATAAAAATAAAAATATTACTAAAATTGTGTATTCATGACAAAAACTAAAAAACTAAAATATCATAAAATTCAATAAATTAGCTTTTAACCTGTCACACCACAACACAAAATAAAGATCATAAACATAAACAAATTCAATAAATTAGCTTTTAACCTGTCACACCACAACACAAAATAAAAATCATAAACATAAACAAACCAATAAATAATAACAGCTGTTTATAAAAAATTTTAAAGAAACAGGTGGTAATGTAGAGTTTGCAAGAGACACTCGCCCATTTTTAACATTATTGGCTTACTCCAGTTCAAAAGAATTATAAATCAACGTTCTACCGTGGTTTTACTGTTTGTGTAGAATAGCAACAGCTGTTTACAATATTTTAAATTAGTCATCTGATATCATCAAAACAAATCTTTCTTCCATAAGAATAACATGGTAACTTTGAAGGTCTGAGGGGCGGAGCCCTATGGAGATATCGGCGTGTAAACTGCTTAGTTGTCCTATTTAAGACCTAAAGAATTAGTGTACAACATTTCAGCTCTCTACCTACATGGGAAGGTGGAGAATTCATGATGATTGAGTCAGTGAGGGCTTTGCCTTTTATAGGTATAGATGTCTATATATGTATATATGTGTGTGTGTGTGTGTGTGTGTGTTAAGTACGATAACTCTCGTAAAAAAGGTCCGATCTTCATGAAATGTGGTACAAATGTGTAAAGCACCATTTATTTGAACGATTTTGAAAACCAGACGAATCGCATCCAAAGGGGGGTTTTGGGGGGGTTTTGTACACCAAAAATGTTTTTTTGGGGTTTCCACATGTAATTTTTTTAAATCAAATTTTAATTTTTACCATTTAATTCAGCATAAAAAAAATTTGGTATTTTGATCATTGCTCTACGCCAATTGGTTCCTGGGATATTGAAAGTGCTAAACACAGTACGTTGTCTAATGTTATTCTTATGGAGAAAAAGAAAAATTGTATATCTCGCTTATTTATGAACATAAACTGACAAAATTTGGTATATGGCTTCATCTGGTTGGGGTTTATCGTTGTTTTCACAAAATACAAACTTTCACGTATGGTTCCCGTGGCAGCAAACCTAGGTAATTGGTCCCCATGTTATTCTTATGGAGAATAATTAAAATGTTATATATCGCTTACTTATAAACATAATGAATGAAACTTGGAATGTGACTTAACTTAGATGAGTTCTAATGATATTTGCATAAAAACCCATTATTTTGAGTTCCTTGTTGCAGCAAACCTGCGTACTCATCCCCAATGTTATTCTTATGGAGAATAATTAATATTTTAAATACCGCTTGTTTGTGAATATATGTCTTATGAATCCTGTTAAGTGTTAATGTGTTATGTTATATATTCATTGGAAATTCGCTGAGTATGCAGGTTTGCTGCGACGGGGGTATTATTGTTAATATTTTGAATTACCATGTTAAATAATATTCCATTACACATGTTTAATTTACCACCTGATAAAATAAATATCCTTAATAATAACATTGTAATATTAAGGTCCACTAGGAGAAGACCTAATTGAAAACTAAAATTGGGATTATTAAGTTTTTTTATTTAATAATACAACAGAAATTTATAATATATATAAAAAAAATTGTTCTGATTCTGTTTGTAGGTCAATGTAGACATCAGACTAAAAGAGTATGAAGTGGGACTTTCATATTCGCCCTGTCAAGATGTAAGACCCCGGATGGAATGGTCTTACACCTTGAGTTCTCCCGTCACTGATTAGACGATATAAAATAAAATAAATCACTAAAGGTGACAACAAAATCAGACATATAGTTACTTATAGAAACTATTACCAGTACCTCTCCATGTATATAAATGGAAATAAATGGTAAAACTTCCAAATCAAAACTAGTTTCATCAGGGGTTCCACAGGTGTCAGTCCTGGGTCCCCTTTCTCTTCTTACTGTATATTAATGACTAGATTATAATATTCACTCAACATGTATTCTTTACGCTGATGACACAAGTTTATTAAGCTCTCACAGAGATCTGGAAACAGTCAAATTCCATCTAGAAGAATCACTAATCTGTACTAAAAGATGGTTCTTTGAAATAACCTGTGTGTCAATGACTCCAAGACAGAAACAGTATATTTTTCTTTTACTAATAAACCAGTAAATTTTGTAATACACATAACGTAAAACTGCTCAGAATTCATTTAGATAATAAAATTACATGGGAAGTCCACATTCAGAGTCTTAACAAAAAGTTATAAGAATTTTATATTTGCTTAGAAAATTAAAAACATTTGGAACTTGTTCTGTTCTTCTTACTTCTTATTATGCATTTTTTCATCCTCTACTTTCATACGGTGTCCATCTGTGGGGAAGAGCTTCATCATCATCCATTGCATTTATATGGCAAAAAAAGCTGTAAGAGTAATTAATAATCTAAATTATCTTCAAAGTTGCAGAAAAAGTTTTAAAGAATTGAAAATTATGACATTACCTTCTCTTTTTATTACTATACGTAAAAGAACATGAGAACTGTTTTCAAGACAGAACAGCAGTTAATAACCACAATACTAGAAATAAGCACAGTTTAAATTTCCCTCAGGTCAGACTTAGCAAAGCAATTCAAATCCATTACTTACAACAAATAAAATGTTTAATAAACTTCCAGATCCTGTGAGAGCATTAAATTTAATAAAATTCAAAAGGGTTCTTAAAGATTTTTATATGATAATTTATTTTATTCAAGAATGAATTTATGCATTTTGATTTTTCCAGTTTTAAGTTTAGTTAAATGTTCGGCAGCCATCTTAGAGTTTCATACAATACAGTATATTGATTTGTTTTGTTTTATTTACTGAGATACATTTGGTAGCCTATTTTAATTTTAAGATGTCTTATACTATGACATGGCCTATTGTATAATTGTATACTTAATGGCTCAATAAATAACTATTATTGACTATTATATCAACATCTGTAAAATGTACAGTTCAATTAATGACTGTTCTTCCATAAGATTAACATTGAAACTTTGAACGCTTGTGGGGCGCAGCCCTGAGGGCCGATGTAAATGATAATGGGTTTCTGCTCATCTACAGGACAATACCTTTCTAATAGTATGCGTGAATTTCTCCTATGATGCACTCAAGCTGAGAAAATACCCTCGTCGCAGCAAACCTGTGTACTCAGTGAATTTCCAATGCATAACATATGTCTTAATACCACATAAAGCTGATACCAAGTTTCATTAAAATATATTCACAAATAAGCGATATCTACAATTTTAATTATTCTCCATAAGAATAACATTGGGGATAAGTGCGTAGGTTTGCTGAAACAAGGAAGACAAACGATTGGTGTATATACAAATATGAATAGAATTAAACTAGATAAAGCCACATACCAAGTTTCATCAATATTCATTCATAAAAATAAGCGATATATAACATTTTAATTATTCTCTATAAGAATAACATGGGGGCTGAGTAAGCAGGTATGCTGCAACAAGGAACACAAAATATGGTATTCATGTAAATATCACTATAACTCAACTACGTGAAGCCACATACCAAGTTTCATCAGTATACATTTATAAATTAGCGGTACATACCATTTTGATTATTCGCTATAAGAATAACATGGGGGATGGTAAGCAGGGTTGCTGCAACAAGGAACACAAAATAATGGGTTTTTATGCAAATATCAATAGAGCTTATCTAAGTGATGTCACACACCAATTTTCATCCATATACATTCATAAATAAGCTATTTATATCATTTGAATTATTCTTTATAAGAATAACATGGGGACCGAGTACCTAGGTTAGCTGCTGTAAGAACCATAGGCGAAAACATGTTTTTTTGTGCAAACAACAATAAAACACAACCAGATGAAGCCATATACCAAGTTTCGACAGTTTATGTTAATAAATAAGCGAGATGTAAAATTTGTCTTTTTCTCCATAAGAATAACATTAGACAACGTACTGTGTTTAGCTCTTTCTCATTAATTTATCTCATTAACAAATTGACGTAGAGCAATGACCAAAATACCAAATTGTTTGTTTTTTTAAGCTGAATTCAATGGTAAAAATTAAAATTTGATTAAAATAAAAATTACATGTAAAAACCCCAAAAAAGAACATTTTCAAATCAAAACCCCCCTTTGGATAAAGCGATTCGTCTGGTTTTCAAACTCATTCAAATAAATGGTACTTTACACATTTGTGCCAAATTTCATTAAGATCAGATCTTTTTTACGAGAGTTATTGTGCTTACGGACACACATATTTATATATATATATACATAAATAAAAATTTGAACGAATGGTGTTTTTGGCATCTGGAGACCTCGAAATGAAAAGTTATCATGGTCTTGGGCTTAAGTTTTACCACGGCACCTACGGTAATAGCTTCTTCCCTATAGGAGAAATTCGCTAAAAGGAGGGAACTAGTCTGGATTTTTTAACTAAGTATGTTATTTTATCTTAGAACAAACTACGTGCGGAAGTGGTAATAGTAAAGAAAGTCAAAACTCAACTTCCGCTATCACATCCTCCTCCTGCAACACCGCTGTCACCACCAACATCCTGGCCACCTCTTCCACCACTCCCACTGCTCCCACCACCACCACCTCCAGATCGCCAACAACTGGTTGTAGTACTGGAGGGAGTAGTGGAGGTTAAAGTGATGCCAGGAGATGGCTCCTGCCTTCCTCCCTGCTAAATCAGTTAAATATCTCAAAATCAATGATACTGATCACAATAAAGCGGTGAAGGAGTTACGTTTTCGGGTAGTTGCCTTGAAACAACAACAACTTTGCGAGTCTGGTAATTGAATTAAAAATATTCTTTTAATTTATAATAGTAAGTAGTAATAAGATAGATAGATTATAGTGAAAGAAAAATATGTACGATGAGCTGTTTGACCTGCAAGATAATTATATAGAATGGAAACAAAATAATACAAGATGGCACCACGTTCTTTAAACACCAGATAGCAGTCAGTTAATTCATATAGTATGCAGGAGTTGTTTATATCATGTTCAATTTTTTTCATGCTCAGTATTTTTCACACTAAAACATAGTCATCAAATCAAATAAACAATTGGATTCTCGTTAGCAAAGTGGTTAGCTTCTTGGTCTTTGATATGAAGTGTAATAGTATAAGATCCTGTGTCAGTAAGACTAACATTGGAACTTTGGAGACCGATGGGATGGAGCCCTGAAA
This sequence comes from Allygus modestus, assembly GCA_963675035.1. Classification (NCBI taxonomy): domain Eukaryota; kingdom Metazoa; phylum Arthropoda; class Insecta; order Hemiptera; family Cicadellidae; genus Allygus; species Allygus modestus. The sequence continues at coordinate 76,523,178 of OY776112.1, read as the reverse complement.
GATTTTCAAAATGTGGAAAAGGCATGTGTGTTTTTAAATGTATAACATATCTTAGTACGAAAGTTTATGCAGATTGATATCGTAGATCGGCACATCATGGTGGAAAAAGCAAACATTCATTTATGAGAGTAATACAGCAGTAAGGTTATAACCAACAACTTAAAATATTGTCTTTTACAAATATTATATTCCCGCAATTATTTTACAAAGTTGTGAATCTGAAATTAATATTGTTTCAGTGGAGAGACCCAAGTTGAAGAAAACACGAGGGACAGTCTGAACTGTCCCTCTCATGAAACACGAGGGGCAGTCTGAACTGTCCCTCTCATGAAACACGAGGGACAGTCTGAACTGTCCCTCTCATGAAACACGAGGGGCAGTCTGAACTGTCCCTCTCATGAAACACGAGGGGCAGTCTGAACTGTCCCTCTCATGAAACACGAGGGACAGTCTGAACTGTCCCTCTCATGAAACACGAGGGACAGTCTGAACTGTCCCTCTCATGAAACACGAGGGACAGTCTGAACTGTCCCTCTCATGAAACACGAGGGACAGTCTGAACTGTCCCTCTCATGAAACACGAGGGACAGTCTGAACTGTCCCTCTCATGAAACACGAGGGACAGTCTGAACTGTCCCTCTCATGAAACACGAGGGACAGTCTGAACTGTCCCTCTCATGAAACACGAGGGACAGTCTGAACCGTCCCTCTCATGAAACACGAGGGACAGTCTGAATCGTCCCTCTCATGAAACACGAGGGACAGTCTGAACCGTCCCTCTCATGAAACACGAGGGACAGTCTGAACCGTCCCTCTCATGAAACACGAGGGACAGTCTGAACTCTCCCTCTCATGAAACACGAGGGACAGTCTGAACTCTCCCTCTCATGAAACACGAGGGACAGTCTGAACTCTCCCTCTCATGAAACACGAGGGACAGTCTGAACTCTCCCTCTCATGAAACACGAGGGACAGTCTGAACTGTCCCTCTCATGAAACACGAGGGACTGTCTGAACTGTCCCTCTCATGAAACACGAGGGACAGTCTGAACTGTCCCTCTCATGAAACACGAGGGACTGTCTGAACTGTCCCTCTCATGAAACACGAGGGACAGTCTGAACTGTCCCTCTCATGAAACACGAGGGACAGTCTGAACTGTCCCTCTCATGAAACACGAGGGACAGTCTGAACTCTCCCTCTCATGAAACACGAGGGACAGTCTGAACTCTCCCTCTCATGAAACACGAGGGACAGTCTGAACTCTCCCTCTCATGAAACACGAGGGACAGTCTGAACTCTCCCTCTCATGAAACACGAGGGACAGTCTGAACTGTCCCTCTCATGAAACACGAGGGACGGTCTAAACTGTCCCTCTCATGAAACACGTGGGACGGTCTGAACTGTCCCTCTCATGAAACACGAGGGACGGTCTGAACTGTCCCTCTCATGAAACACGAGGGACGGTCTGAACTGTCCCTCTCATGAAACACGAGGGACGGTCTGAACTGTCCCTCTCATGAAACACGAGGGACGGTCTGAACTGTCCCTCTCATGAAACACGAGGGACGGTCTGAACTGTCCCTCTCATGAAACACGAGGGACGGTCTGAACTGTCCCTCTCATGAAACACGAGGGACTGTCTGAACTGTCCCTCTCATGAAACACGAGGGACAGTCTGAACCGTCCCTCTCATGAAACACGAGAGACAGTCTGAACCGTCCCTCTCATGAAACACGAGGGACAGTCTGAACCGTCCCTCTCATGAAACACGAGGGACAGTCTGAACCGTCCCTCTCATGAAACACGAGGGACAGTCTGAACCGTCCCTCTCATGAAACACGAGGGACAGTCTGAACCGTCCCTCTCATGAAACACGAGGGACAGTCTGAACCGTCCCTCTCATGAAACACGAGGGACAGTCTGAACCGTCCCTCTCATGAAACACGAGGGACAGTCTGAACCGTTCCTCTCATGAAACACGAGGGACAGTCTGAACCGTCCCTCTCATGAAACACGAGGGACAGTCTGAACCGTCCCTCTCATGAAACACGAGGGACAGTCTGAACTGTCCCTCTCATGAAACACGAGGGACAGTCTGAACTGTCCCTCTCATGAAACACGAGGGACAGTCTGAACTGTCCCTCTCATGAAACACGAGGGACAGTCTGAACTGTCCCTCTCATGAAACACGAGGGACAGTCTGAACTGTCCCTCTCATGAAACACGAGGGACAGTCTGAACTGTCCCTGTCATGAAACACGAGGGACAGTCTGAACTGTCCCTCTCATGAAACACGAGGGACTGTCTGAACTGTCCCTCTCATGACAAGAGCGGTCATATAATTGAAATGAATGATAGAATGGACAACTTCCTCAACATCCTGGACTATGGCTGCGAGTGGGGACAGTGTCACACTTGGAAAACGATAATATCCAAGTGTTTTCTGAGGCTGGGGCTGATGGTCTCAGGTCCATCACTCACGCTCCAAGTCAGCTCACACCGAGCAAACTATTGCGGTCGTTAGGAGGATCCAATCCGGGCACAATAGTGGTACCAAATGGAACCACTTTGATAGTTTTATTAAATTCACTTTTAAATGGATTACATTTAAAGTAAAAAATGTATTATAGAATACGATTTAAAAATACAATCTTCGTTCGTCCTCTTATGGGAAATATGAGCATACACCTAGTTTTAGAGTTTTATGTTTTCAGGCACTTAACAAATAAATAAAAATATGTGAAACAAAAAATACAACTACTTCATCCTAAGTGAACCACTGCTAGCAGAGAAAAAGCCATAGACAGATTAAGGTTTTAGTATAAAATTAAATTTTTTACAACACCTTTTGAAAACAATTTTTGAAAATGTTGAATAAAACTCTCTATTAAAAACCCTTCCCTATAGTGAGAATTTAAAGTTAAGAAAATATTCTTTATGAGAAAGAGCTTTTCTTGGGATGATAAGGAATGTATTAAAAGGGAGCAAATATGTAACACAGTTGTGGTGTGTGATAACTTAAATATTTAATAGTTTTTCATATAAGGTTTTTATGTATAACATGATAAAAACTCTTGTTTCGTTTGTGCAAAACTACTCTGTTGTGTTGTATATTGCGTAAGCTGACAGTCCCAAGTCCATAACAAATGCTAACATGTACAGTGACGTATAAACAAATTACCTTAACTATACATGTTTGGTTCGCAATAAAATTAGAATACATAAACAAATATACAAAATTCAAACATTCTCTTGCTATAGGAAACGTATTTTCTTATTTTTTAGGAAAGTGAAAAATATTTGAGAGGATTTTGATGTAGTAAAACTATTTCATATAACAAATAAACCAAGTCTTATCAAATTTGTCAACAATAATAATGGGTGATATAAATAATCTAACAATAATGGCTACAAAAATTAAATGCAATGCATTTGGAAAAAATATGTATCTTTACATAAATTGTAAATATTCACTTTTGGGTTTTTTATATATTTGAGCAATCAAAATCCCCTTCTAAAGTTAATTCAAATGCAAAAATATATAAATCTGCTACTTCAGTCAAACATTTAAAAAATGTATGTTACTTGACGAGAAAACTGATACGGTAGTATAAATAAATATATTGAATATAAACAATTAAATACTATTTTTATAATACCGGAAATAAATATTCAATGGTCAACAGAAAACTTTAAAATACAAACAATTATATAAGAACAACTAATCAAACAATACTAATTGATATATAACAAGATTCAAGTTTAGAACATGAATTTACACGAACAAAGAAATTAAAAGAATTGGAATTTTAAGCTCGTTAACCACGTATAAAATGCAATCATTAAAGGAAAAAAAGAGTCGACTGAATACAATTATGATTTATAATTTTGTCATAGATTTTGTTCTGCTAACTACACTGTTTCAAATTTCTGATTAGTCAATTTTTAATCAACATCAACTGATATGCTTACAATACTTGAGATCATAACCTTAAAACTCTGCCGTTGATAAGTAGCCTCTAAATGAAGCTTTTCCTGAATAAATATATCAAATAGTCGGATGAACCGAAGGCGAGTTTAATAAGTAGATACACAACAGGCTACTACCGTACACAAAATCCTATGTACACAACATAACAGGGAAGGGATAAAGTAATATGACGAACATCGGGTAACGATAGTGACAGATTAGTGTCCTGTCGGCTCATTGGAAAGTAGCAGCGTCGATAGAATAAATATTAACACTGAATTTATAAATATAATTACAGACACACATTCCACACGTAATAAAAAACAGTTACTTAATACTCTACAGATAAAATGCTGACGATCGATACACGACGACGCAGCGTGTCTTTTGTTATTTACAAAATTAATTTATCGATATATTTATAAGGGCATACATACGGACGCTACAAGTTTAAAACGATACTCTTTATACAACGAACACTTTATCATATAAATAAACAGTCATAAATAATATCACTCGAATAAATAAATCCACAGAGTCTGACCCCTCGAAATGGAAAACAAATCGGTTTAAGGGGAAATTATCACAGGTGAATGAACGAACGGGGAACTAAAACCGATATGACCGACACTAAACAACCATTTACACATGCGAGTTTGTCCCTCCGAGCTCGGTTATCTAAATAGACTAGTTTCAAAATAGGAACATTGCAACCGCACTGAGGTTCCCTCGATATGTCGGAGTTACGTCGGGTAGAAGGGTCATGCGGCTAGTCCCTCGCCCCGCGGGGCTGGCGGGGGCACGTGGGCGGGGGGAGACTGACAGTCCATGTGCTCCTGAGCGGCGGGGGGCTTGCGCTCGTAGTGCAGGTCCCACAGCGGGGGGGTGTTACGGTGCTGCGGGGAACTCAGCGGCTGCTTCTCTGACATTGGAGACCCCGGCTTCATCTCGCTCTGTAAACTCGCCGCGTAGCCCCCGAACCCCAACAAGCCGTTGGTCATGTTGCTTCCGACATTCTGGATTACTGAGATCTCGTTTAGCTGAAATCAAATTTTAATAATTAAAAACTACTGTATATTCAGTTATCTATACTACCTGTAGGGACCACTTATAAAGAGAAAATATAATCAAACCAGACATGTGAGTAGGCTTAACCATGCTGAGTTAGGAATAACGCCTAATTTCAGAGGGGCTGCATTTTTGGGGCTGTTGAGGCGGAAAACGGCGTATGGATAGCGTTTACTGCAACCAGGAGTAAAATGAAATTTGACTAAAGAAATAGGGTACTAAGAAATTAAAACTAAATAACCTGGTTAATATATATGAATTTATAAGTTATTTATGCCTATTTATTTAAGGTATCAATTTATGCCTTACATAAATTTACTGAAAATGTAAGGCATTAAAATGAAATAACAGAGTAATATAGTATTTACATGAAACTCTAAAATCGTGAGATCGTAATAACTTCCATTTTATTTTAATGAAATATTTTTGAAACATAATTAATTTATATTTTTCTTGTGTAATAGAACCTAATTGAAAAAATGAGTACCAAAATATATATACATATATATATATATATATATATATTATTTATTTTTATAATTTGTATCCATTTTTATAGCATTTCCCCTTAACCATCTTCAACTTCTAAGTATCTAAATGGGTCAAGTTGCAGATGATTTCTTGTTAAGATTTCAATACACATCGGGGATATACAATCCTTTTTTACATAAAATATTATAGGAAGAAGAGATGACAGTAAAAAAAAACTAAGACGTCTCTTTAGCGTTTTAGTTTTTTATTTATTTGTTGTCTTGTGACACTGCATAAGACAAGCAGATTTTCACACTTGTTTATCAGATTGGTCGTCATCATGAGTGTTTCTATCATATCAAAAGCAAAAGCCAACAAAAATCAAACACTGGAGAATGGGGCACAGAATTGCCCGTCTTTCTCAGAATTATCCTCATACACCACAATGCATGCATCTAGCACAATCGAAAAATGCAAAAGTGTGGATGTAGCTTTGCGTATTGGATTTAGAATTATTTGATATTTCACTAAATGGTTTTTACAATTATTCCTTTTGAGAATGGTTTTATAATTTGCCTACATATCTTGTGTATTATAATCTGTAGCAACACATTCATCACCTCTATTACGATAACATTAAATAGAAAACATCCATAAACCTTTAAGCGAGGTTTGTGTAATCATAATGAAAAATGAACAGCTAAGCAAAAACATTAATACCTATCTCTAAAAAGTAAAATCTAGTTTACACTTTCATTGAAAAAAATACACCAAGTAGTTGTTCAAACAATGTATGAATAAATGAATAAGTTTTACCTTTTGCTGCATTCCATTAAGGAACGGTGCTGGAAGATATGGGTAGAAAAGGTCTGGCCTGCGGTGGAGAAAATCTGAATCCTTGGGTGTGATTGGCAGCGGGGGCAAGTCTAGCGACATTCGCCGGCCCCGCCGTGAAGCCCCGTTGGTCCACATATGTGTACCCATGTGAACCTGCCACATAACAGAGACTGGTCAACTCCTGTTGTGAGACATGTTAAGGGATACCTTTCTCTGTTGGCTGCTGTTGCTTTGAAATATTTTAAAATATAAATTATTACCTTAGATTTAACAAGATTTGTGTTTTAATATTCTTCCATATTGATACTGAAATATAAAAAAAATACATATCAGCTCTTGATTATTGCTCTGAAATCAAAATAAATCTCGCCATTATCCTTTTCTACCTTTGGAGATCTCGGGGATAAATGAAATACAGTAATTCAGTTCAAACTTAAAATGTAAACAACACAGTATGTAATTAGAAATACTAGTTTTTCTTAACAGCTTCGCTTATTCACCTGATTCAGAATATAGTCAAATAAAATCATACACAATACTTTAAAATGTATTTGAACATGATCTTTGTGGTGTTAGGACAGGTTGTATCACAAAACTAATATTTTAACTCCAGCTTCCTCACCGTGAACCTTAATCCAGGTATATGGTACATGGGAATTCATGGTTTTCTCAAAAGTTCCTGGTACAGTTTGACTTTATATAGAGGTATCTATAACAGCTGTTTATTTGAATTAGTTTATTAAATTAGTTTCTCATAATTATTATTAAAAACTCATGTGACCCAAGTCAAATTATTTTTCCTCCACAAGAATAACATGGGAAATTTGAGGGCCAGTGGGATGAAGCCTTGAGGACTGAGGGGAAAATCAATTCCTTTCAAAACATCTAGGGAAAATTCCTTTAATTTGATACCTCTATCGTCAAAACTGGTCAAAAAGTAAGAACTTGTCTGACCATAGGAAAAATCCTTAGGGAATTAAGAAATAAGGTCATGGACTTGGCAGTACATTTTTTTAAATATTAAAAGCTGATTTATTTGTTACTAAGGAGGGATGATTCATTAGAGAAAAGACTATCTTTTAAACAAACAGAGACAATATTACCCTCCTACTGAGCCGACTAGCAACCATATAAACTCATCAGCTTATGAGTGTTATAATGATAATTGATATGCTAATTGAAACTGGGTATTTTCTACCAAGATTGATCACTATTTAAGAAAATTAATTTTCAAAAACTTTAAAAGTGTAAGAAAGAATATTTATACTGTTTTATAAACAAATAAATGAATAAGTTTCCTAAACCGTTCTTAGCTTTAACATACATCTTCAGTTACTTATTTGCATATTTCAAAAAAATAAGAACTATCAATATTGTAACTACTGTATGGCCTGACAAAAACAGTATGATTCCAAATCGTTCAACTGACAGCTAGTAAATGTTCTTATATGGGGGTAGCATTACTGTAGGTGTAGAAAATAACTCCTAAATACTGGGTCACCCAGGGTAAAAATAACTGACCCATTTTGGCGATGGTTTTGATTAATAACGTTTCAAATGTATGCTAATATGTACAAGTGAAATTAAAACTACAGTATATAAATCCCATGCAAGGGGATTTATACATGCAAGCCCCTCTCCTTGGTGAGGGGCTCTTCAAGTTTCTCATGGTGTTTAATGAATTTCAATGAGTTCACCATTACAAGCTCTACAGGTGTCAAAGTGAAACTCGATCTTCTGCCAAACATTGCCAAGAACTTCCTGGGTAATGCCTGTAATAGCATTACTTATTCATTTGTAACGTATGACCAGAAAAAATTCAGTGGAGTTAAATATGGGCTCCTTGGCAGCCACTCTATTGGTCCTTCTCTTTCTATTCATCGTTCTTGAAAAGCCCAGCAATGCCGAAAGACCAAACTTTGCTTCGACACCCGTAGATCTCTGAACGGTGGCTTCATCGAAATCCACTGAACACTATAAAAAACTTGGATGAAGAGCTTGTACATATAAATCTTATCATACATTTTAAACTTTGTCAATAGAAAAACCATTTACAAAATGTGCCAATTATTTGCGGACGACCGAGTATAAATATTTCAAACACCTAATATGATTTGATTATCTAAAAATATCAGATCCGAGGTAAACAACTCTACAAATCATACACACAGTCAATAATGACGTTGCTATAAACGCAGTTACCTTGAGGTTACCCTTGGTGGTGAACGCCTTGTGGCATATCGTGCAGCGGAACGGCTTATCGCCGGTATGCGTTCTCATGTGGATCTGCAGCGCTGACGATGACGAGAAGTTCTTATTGCAAACATGGCACAAGTGTTTTGGCAAGCCTAAAACACACAGCGCGCACCAACGTGCGGTTAAAAGCTGCACACATTCGATTATAGAAAGCGCATAACGCGCAATCGCCAAGTTGATTATGTTAGGTCGGTTCAGGATTGCCAAATCACTGGAACCATATCGAGCAAAGCTAAGCTAGTTTGATGGTTAATGAAAGGAAACTAAATTTCAAATGGTAAGTATTATGATCGGTATGATTTTAGTGTCAATATTATTTGTAAATTGTAAGCTGAACATATTGATTTCCTCTCAGAGAAACATTTTATCACACAAAAAAGTATTTTTTAATTTATTGGTGCATAAATTGATAAGAAAAAATAAATCATAAGAATAACGCCAAATTAATTGTAATGTCTTTTTTAATGTAGAATCCGAGACAAATGTTTACCTAGATGTAAGCTGACGTTACATCATAAAGATCAAATTTTCCATTCATTAGAAAATAAAAAAAATTACAAACTTTACAATGTAATGACACTAAAAACACCAGTAAAAATAGCATGCTGCAAAATAAATAAACTGTTAAGTGTAAAAATTATTGAACATAAAAAAGCTTATTAAAATGTAACTGTTAAGAGAAAATTAAAAAGCAAATGACTGTAAAACCTGTCCAAACATGTGATAACCAAAACCATAAACACTGAATAAAATCACAACGGTAAATGATAGAATTAAAATTTAAAATTTGCATGCTAATAGAAAAATTATTTTAAGTTTGCTGGGTGGATTTAATACTTTTAAGTCTATACTTACTGGGCTGTCTCTTGGGGAGGGGGAGGATGGACTCTTCCGGTGACCTCTTGACAGGCTGAGGTGGAGGAGGAGGTTGGTGGTGTTGGTGTTGCTGTTGATGCGGCTGTTGATGCTGATGTTGTTGCTGATGATGATGCTGGGGCTCCTTGGGAGGCAGCGGGGGCCCGACGGGGGGCGGGGGCGCCTGGATGGGAGTGTGCGGGGCCTCTAGAGCCCGGGCGGGGCCCATTTCTCTGCTCTCGGAGCTAGCGTTGCTTGTGTCGTCCGTGGGACTCTTCTGCTCGAAGAGGTGTGAAGGCATGTCTCTTATCTTGTGGGTCAACATGTGTTGCTTCATATTCCCCTGCGTACACGCAGTCAACTGATTAATTGCTCATGAACATTTCTACGATTAGTCTAAATGGATGAATTTCCTGACATGTTAAAATAAATAGATCCCTAAACACATTTTTTTAAATCATTACACAAGTGGCTTCTCAAAAAAACCTATCAAATACATGACCATATATAAATCTAAATAGATCATAAATTGTAATTTTTTCTATAAATTGATTTAACAGTATTATATTTTTCCCCCTCTCGTCATAGTATATATTGTATATTATTGTTGAGAGCTGAAGTTGTGCTTTTTTGCGTGAAATTATTAAAACACTTTAGGGACTAAGCATTGCTAGTTTCATCGTACATAAAAATACCATTGACTCCTTTTCTCTAGTGTTTGCATTTTCCTCTTATAATTAGCTAATTAATATGATTTGTATATTTTATTTTTTAATATATCCATTTTTCCTACTTTTGTGTTTCAGTTAAGTTAGCAACAGAAATGTGTTGTTTGGCAAGAGTTGTTTCCAATTTTAATTTCATTAGCTGTAACGGTTTTGTAAATACTTTGTTTTCAGGAAGAATAGAGAGTAAAGTAATAACTCTATTGTCCAATATGAGCAATGTCTCTTGGTTTGAAAAATTTAATTCAAAATAATTATGTTTAACTTTAGGATTAGGGGTTTTTGGGTCTCAAAAATCGATCGGTAAAACCCACAACCACAGGAAAACTCATTTGAAAATTTTAAATTTTAATATTGAGTTTATGGAGTTTAATATCAAAACAAAAATGGTTCATAAATAACCTGACAAATGTTAAAGTCATCGAGGTTATTAAATCTAGAGCTCTCCTGGGGTAAAAAAGTAAAGCCTACATGCTGACTGTCATTTTCTGCAGGTAACCAATCAAATCCTCTCTTCACAAGTTATATGTTCATCAACTGACAACATATATTCATAAACCTCGTTGGCCATCACTCACTAATTCACTGGTAATGTGTCAGCATGTGATTCCCTGAGAAAAGTGACTAGAACCATTTAATGTAGACTGCTTATAGAATGGACATATTCAAAATTAATCTAATGTGCATACAACAAAAATGTTACCGGGAGGGGCAAAGGGCTGTTATAACTAGAGTAACTGTAACATGCAGAAAATAAGCAAATAAAAGAAGCAAATCTGCTCATCATGGGGGGGGGGGAGAATGTGGTGAAAAATTACTTCAATCCCATTGAAAACTGACTGGCCTTCTCTGACCAAAGCTCGGCCTCCCATGTACTTCTTCTTCTTATTATTATTATTTAAATTGTACAGTTATTTCTAGTATCAGGTTGCACACACTTATATCGGTTCAGGTGCATTTGAATGATTTCAATACAGGTTTTATGATATTGCAATTTCAGTCTGCATTATCCCTTGGGTTTGAGAATCTGCGTTTGTTAGTGTATGTAATTAACTGATGAGTATTATATTTAACTATAGCTATATTTAAATAACATAATACAGTATGTTTTATTTCTATACTTCATACAATAGCATGGATATGGTTCAGTTAAAAGTAAAATCATGTATATACTAATAATGTTTATAGAATAAATATTTGTCCAGGCATTATTCCTTTAATATATTATGGTAAAACCATATGAAAGTAATGTTGTCTAGTTTTGTACTACGGTACAGTTTAAAACAGTATTCTTGAAAAACTGTTTAATTTTAAACAGAGTTTCAATATGAATAATTAGCTGTTTTTTTTTCTATTAATTTTATTGTAAGGTAGAGTGTATAAAAGCATACTTTAAAGTAATCTCATCAAAAAAGCGTACTCTCGGAGGGTATTTAGGAACTCATTTACTGTACAAGTTTTGTTTTATATTTCTCATATTTTATGCAAATATGTTAATTACAAATTAAAAAAATAAAACCTATGAATAAAATACAATCGGGATATACTTAGTCAATAAAATATAAAAACAATGATGATTAATTAAATATCAGCCTGGGATATTTGGTCACATGAAGAGAAACATTAATGGCAGTATTGCACAATTAAATCGTCCATCGAATAAAATGTCGATTTAAAATTCATAGGATAACAATTACAAAGTAAAACAACAACCGGTTAATGCACCGTATGGCAATTAGGGTAATCCATATGGCTAATGAATTTGTATTCAGAGTAAATGGCTTTTTTCAACAAATAGAATAATAGGTTTAGTTTTAACTGAATAGCTGTAAAAGAGATGTGTTGTTATATTGGATGGTAGTAACGAAAATGTGGAAGGATTAAATACTTGTAGTAAAATCGGTAGTAATAATTGTGAGTTTATAGTAGTGTGCAGGATTTATGGTTTGTTGGTAAAGAACGTGTTAGCTTAGGCAATTTTGTTTATTAATTTTATTCAGTTTAATTTTCTGAACTTATTACTTTAATTATAAACGTATCAGGCTGTTTTGGAAGGAAGTACAATATAATAGCCCATTCCAATCCAAGCAGACCTAATCTATGTATATTTCAGAGTAAATAAGGGAGTTTTTGCACCATATGTTAAATACATACGGTAAACGCTCTTCGTTACTTTTTCACGTTTTAACGGGCCCGCTATTTCATGAAGTAGCGTACCGTTAAAACCAGTGGTTCAATAACAAGCAGTCTGTTAAGGTAAGACATGCGTCTAAGAAAACAAATTAAATTAAAAGAAATAGTTGGGATATACTTAAGTGCTGTAACAATAATGTGAAATAAACCTGCTGTTAAACTCTCTCTTGTTTTAACATATCAGCTCCTAAAACTGATAAAGTTAAAATTACCTCCATAAAATATGCCAACGCGAGCAAAAAGTGAACAATAATTTGATTCAGATCGTTTACATAGAATGTATTGCCAACTGTACGGACGTTTTTCATTTTGTGGTAATCGATAACGTAAATTTCATGTATAAAGTTGAAAAAACTCTCTTTTAAAAGCTCCTTCGGTAAATGTTAAACGTTAGTTTAGGGTTGACGTTTAACGTGGATTTCTCGTAGTTGCAAAAACTCTCTAAAACGCAAGAAATGTTTCATTCAAAACAGATTGTTTTCTGAAAAACATCGAGTCGTGTAAACCTCTTCTATTACATAGAATCCCCGTTTTTGTTATTTTAAACTCACAAAAAAAACATATCGCCGACTACTCGACTATAACACACAAAACGGAATTCCCGGCGATTTATTTTCGAGCGAAGTTGAAAGCGGGATTAGTTTGTTGAGAAACGTCTCAGACTTGGCGATAAACACGAGTGTTATTAAATGGGACCAATTAAAAGTAGCAGTACGCTCTTAGCCGAGGGAAGACAAAAGGAGGCTGCCATCTCTAAATAAACCCGTCAGGGGAAAAATAATAGTTGAGGCGGAGGCATGGAGTCAGTCAGTCATAGTTTGGGCCGGGGCCAAGCTATGCGCTAATTTCAGAGGGCCACTTATTGCATATGTCATCCAAACAAATAGTACCATTGTAGCTTCTAGCTGGCCCCTCCTACTCGTCTAGGAATATGACGCGAGCGGATTCCGAGCATGAGGCGAGAGATGGGTGTACAGGCGGAAAAGTTAAAAGAACTTAGAACCCTATTGCTAATGGCCATTATGTTTCTGAATCGGATAGTTCTTGCTCAGACTAATAATTAACGTACAAAAGGCGGGGATTATTGTACTTTGAAGTTATTTGATTTTTCCGTGGTTAATGCATGGTTGAAAACGAATTTGATTTTGTATCTGACTGAATTCTGAAACGACTTTAAGTTCAAATTTATTTGCTCAATATGTTCAAAAGTGTCCTATTAAACAATTAACTGTTTTAATTCCTGCAGGTTGAATGGTCTCTAGTTTTAATCAATACACTCAACGAAGATTTAATGATGTCAAATATTTTCCCGGAACATTTCTTGGGAAACGTCCCTTTCCATCAGGGATCCAATATTTTTCTCACCAAATCTACCGGTACCAGGACTTGCATTTTGGTGTTCACCCCATATCCCATGTTATTAATATTGTGGAATAATTTACTGTCAGTGAGTTTTCATGTGCGCAGTAGGTTTTGAGGCAACTCAAACATACACACACTCTCATGATCATATTGCACTTGGTCCCTCCGGATAAAACTTAGAGAGGATAGTACTGTGTTTCAAGCCAAAAACAAATCAAACCCTCGTAAACATCAGCCATCGGGTGGCGCCCTACCTTGGTTGAGAAGCCGCGGTCGCAGATGGTGCACTTGAAGGGGCGCTCTTTGGTGTGGCTGCGGTAGTGGATCTCCAGAGCAGAGTTGCAGGCGAATGTCTTGAAGCAGATGTTGCACGTCGTGTTGCCCCTCACTGGAGACAGAGAGAGTTGAAAAGAAAACCGGGGAAATGCGGTGAGAAGAAGGTAAATGTATGACCTGTGTCTTTACAAACACATTATTCCATGGGGAAATCTTTAAATCTAAGGAAAGCCTGAGGCCTATCTTCCACTTCTGGGAGTATGTCCCTTCTTGGGAACCATTCGGCATTTGCCTAAGTGAGATAAGAAACTGACACTCATCTCAGAATGCCTGGGATGAAGCCCGAGACCTCCCGAATGTGAGGTACGATAACTGGGAGGTGTAATGAATGTGTTACCGTATCCGAGATCATTACGTTTCGTAATGACACAAAATATATTACAAAACAAAATTGGGGAAATACGAAGGGAAAGGTGTTAAACTACATTTAACTTAACACGAAAACATCAAGCTTTTCAGCGGGGCTTCAGACGTCCTCAGCTCTCCTCTATGCCAATTTTACAGCATACTTGATGGATTTATCAATTTGGAACTCTCGACATTTTCTTCGGTGTTCCATTTTCATCGTAGTATTAAACAATACTGCGATTTCAAGAGTCTTGAGTGCATATTTTTAGGGTATACACAAGCACTGAATATATGCTTAGTCATAAAAGGATTCTTCCCATGGATTAACGGGTATCGGAAGGAAATTAGTATATTTAAATTTAATTTAGGAATTACGTGCAATTAATTCTCTGTGGTAGGACCTACTTATTCAGTTTTGCAGTTCACGTATGTAATACACTAATCGCAAACGGAACAGTTCAGTTATAAGAGTGGGCCAAAACCACTTTCGAATTTTTTGGCGTTATCAGTTTGAGATTTCTGCTTCAATATCTCAGCATGAAGTTTTGACATTATTACGGATTTAAAATTATTGTATATTAGCAAAAACAGCCGGTATTGAAAACATCCATTTCAACTCATTCGTTTGAACCTCGTTGTTTAAGCTATAACTAGTTTATATCAGGGCTAAACAAATAATTTACTGCAAATCGCTCACCGCTAGAGCGATTACCCTTTGCCAACGCAATCAGAAATAAAATAAGCGAGCATCTAGGTCTGATCCGATATTGGCAGGCTGCGGGGCCATTGGTCGCATGACGGGACCGCTCAGGCCCGCGTTTATTTACGGGCCTCTCTATCTATAGCCTGTGCGCATTAAAATGTCAATGCATTATCATTAGATTGGAAGTGCGAGTGCGTACATAGCTGAACACCTGCCAATCCCGAGACTTGCTCCGCGCACCTCTCCTATCTGATTTGTGTTGCCTTTCGTTTTATGAGCCGTTTGGAAGGCAACATTATATGTTCTGTGGTAAAATTGAATCTTAGGAACATTTAAATTACTATTAAAAGGCCTATTTGTTAAATTGCTATTTATTGCACTACATTTTGTAACAAAAATAATGAATGATTCGTAAGCAAGATTTTACTTAAATATGTCATTGTCAAGTTTGTACAATCAATTACTTTTTATTGATACTGTACAAGGGAAATTCAAACTACCACAGAAGTTTCTTGAGTAAATAAGACTAGGTCTTAAACATTTCAAAGAAGATGAAAATCGTTAGATAACCGACTTCGAATGTTAAAAGACTCGTTAATCGACACATAATGAAGATAACGGATGGTTCAGACACAAATAGTTTTGTACGAGGGCATTTCGGTAAAGAGATAACATAAGGTAGATAATAACGTAACACAACACAGGGTCAAGCGGGAGGGCGAGTTACCTGCGGGCCCAACTGCCAGTCCCATCGGGCTGAACGCCGTGGACGTGAGGACCGAGGAGGTGAGAGAAGATAGCGCCGAGGTCGGCAGGAGGCCGAACCCCGAGAAGACGCCGGCCGACGTCCTCGGCGTCAGGTCCAGGGCTCCGAGGCTGCCGGACTCCGAGGCGGCGGGACTCGGCGGTCGATGGGTCTGCGGACGAGGGAGGAGGTGGGAGTGAAGATGGGTGTGGGGGGATGGTGTCAGTTGCCCCTCGGACCCGCTAGGACTCGAAGACTTTTCACCGTTCACTGTAATAGGGGTGAACGAAGTGTTATTGCACAATTCCTTAATTTGGTTTACATGCGACTGACTATACTGAGAAGCTACAGTGGTAATGGTTCGGACTTGATTTTCGAGGGCGGCTAGTGAGGTGGAGAAAGAGGGCGTACCGGATAAAGGACTAGAACTACTGGTTCGGATCTTCTCCGAGTATTCTGACGGGGGGCCGTCTTTGACTGGAGGGCCACAGACGCGCCGATCGTCAGGAGGGTGGAGGCGGGAGAGGAAGGACTCCGACGGGAAGGACGGGTGGTGAGGAGGGGCGGCCGGGGGGAGGTACTCTCGGATCTCGGCCGCCTGGATCTGTTCGGGTGTCAGGTCCGTGGGTTCGCCCGTGTGCAAGCGAATGTGCTGTTGGAGAACGAGCCCGTTAGTGAACTTCTTATGACAAACGGGGCACTGGTGGAGGACTCTCATGGGGGGTTTTATCCTATGAACCCCCATATGAGTTTTCAGATTCCCTTTGGTCGTGAAGGCTCTCCCGCAGATCTTACACCTAAAGGGCCTCTCTCCGGTATGAGTCCTGTAATGCATCTGTAAAGCGCTTTTACAAGAAAGAACGCGGTGACATATAATACATTGGTTAGGATCTGTTAGCTTGTGCTCTATATTATCGACCAATTGCTGAAGTTTGGATGTTTCAGAGGTTTTGGTTACTTCTATTAGGCTCTCCCAGGAATTATCGTTGCTGCCGGGACGGGGTAGGAGGCTGGTGTAGAGGGCGGGATCTTTGGACGGGTCGATGTCGACGGGAGTGGAGGTGAACCCTAGGGGAGTGTGAAGGCCGGATGAAGTGCTACTGGGAGGGGAATGAACGAGGTTAGGAAAAGAGAAAGAAGGAAAGCGTTGGTCGGTTGAAAAACTAAAATGTCCAATGACAGACGTACTTTTGTTGGAGAGGTTTTCTGGCTGGTCCTGCAGGCTGTCGTCATGCTTGTCCCCGGTGGAGTGGGGGCTCTCCCTGGCCCCCAGCAGGTCCTCGTGGCTGTACTTGCTGTCCGAGCTGCACTCATCGTACCCGAGAGGCGAGAACCTCTCCTGCTCTTGCTCCATCTCTCCTTCCGCCTCCGTTTTAGGAGACAATTGCTCCTCGTTCTTCACGGGCTCTTCCATGGTCTCAGTCGTGCACATCGTCAACGGGATAGGCCCTTCATCGTCAGACATCTCTTTCTTAAAATGGTCACTACTTTCAGATGGCGGAGGCGAGGTGGAATGTGAAGATAACACCGGTTTGCTCAGGTTCTCGGGGACTTCTTGGTGCAGGTCTTGACGCGGCCCGAACAGAGGGATAGGTAGGACGGGTTTGATGAGAGGTTGGTGGTGCGGCTGGATGACCAGGTCGTGCTGGGGTCGGAACATCGGCAGCCCCGTGGGCGGGAAGGAGGGACTGCCGGGGAACTGGTGGTGATGCGGCGGCTGAGAATTGTGAGGGTGATGTGCGGGGACACCGGGGGGTAAACTCTGGTGCGCACCCATCTGAGCCAGCAGGGGCGGGTGATATTTGTCTAAATGTTCGGGTACCGGATTAGGATTCATTTTGATGTGGGGGAACTTGGAAGTGTGCCTCTGGAAATGTACTTTAAGGTTGCCCTTGGTGGTGAACCGAGAACCGCAAACATTGCACTTAAAAGGGCGCTCACCTGTGTGCGATCTGATATGGATCTGGAGGGCGGAGTCGCTGCCGAACACCTTCCCGCAGTATCTGCACCGGTGCTTGAAGAACGGCTCGTTTCTGCCCCCCGTCTTGGAATCGTAAGGAGACATACTTTTACCCCCGTTCTTTCTAAAAGCTAGCTCGTCGGCTAAATTGTTGGCGAGCAAACCCTGACTGGCGTTATCCAGGACCTCTTGCGCCCTACGTTGCAACATTTCGAGCGTATTTGGCTCGCTCGGTGAAGGCAGGGGATCTAGATTCGTTATTATAGAAGAAGCGAAACTGGACGATACAGAACAGGGGGGTAGAGAGGGCGTGTAGGGAGGTGAAGCGGTGACCGGCTTGGGAGCAGAAGTCGGCGTAGTGGCCTGGGGGGTGGAGGGAGGGACGGACTGAGTGGTCGGCGTGGACACGGCTACGGGAACCTCCTGTTTGACCGGGGTCGGAGTTCTGCTAGGCTTGGGCGGCGGGGGCGGCAGGGGGCTCTGGGAGGGACGGGGGGTGACAGTGAGGGGTAGGGGAGGGGTGGGACTCCCATCCTTGGGCCGCGTGATCTGCAACTGCTGCTGCAGCTGTTGTATCAGGTTCAGTTGCATCATCTGCTGGTGCTGCAGCGTGTACAATGTCGACTGCAGCACCGCCAGCTCCTGGAGCGCCGCGGCGTTGTCGCTGTTGTTGGCCATCGCCGTCGCGGCGAACTGCGCCACCGCCACCTTGGTGTTCTGCAGCGCCTCTAGTGTCACGTGACCTGCTGCTGCGGCCGCGGGAAGCTGGAACGGGAATCCCAGAGGTAACTCCGAGTCCGCCTCTCCTTCCGTCTCTCCTTCTTCGACACTGTTGTTGTTTTCAGCGTCTTGTTTCTGCCTACGGACTTCTTCTTGTCTTTTACCTTCCTCCGGTAGGCTGCTTTCTTCATCTTCCTCCTCCCCGGAGAGAGGCATTTCATCGTTCTCTCCCGAGCCTGGACTGTCTAGAACCTCGACATCTTTGGGCGGGATGCAGTCTTTCCTGTGCTCCTCGGCTTCTTGGGTCGTCGGGAACTCGGCGTTGCAGTTGTCACAAACATTGTCGTCTCTAGGACTCGCCGCCTCCGAGTCTGAGTCCGTGATCGGCCCTTCACCTGCAAACAAAGGAAAACATCAGATCAATTTATAAAACACATCATGACTTATACAACTGTAAATGTATGCACTTCATTGTAAAGTAATTATGAAAATATAGTACATATATGATCTGCAATCATAAAAACAAAGTAATATTTAAAAGAGATTTTCATCACTTTTACTTGTGATGTCCGTGCGTTTACATGAATTTGATTACTCCAGAGTAAATGATACCTCAGACGTTGCTCACAGCTCACGTACACACGACGTCAAAAATATACCTCGAAACATAAAATCCCCGCTAATAGAACCTCTCTCGAGTTTCACGGCGAGAAGCCCTTCCGTATTCCACATTTGAAGTAATATACGGGCCCGGGAAGAAAAATAGCCGCACCCCAAACATAATAACAGAAATAGCCGAGCCAACCCCTAGACATATGGGGCGGGATATTTCCTACTATTTGGAATAAGTTTGTGTTATGCCCGGCTGGGGTATTCATAACGCTAAATTTAGAACGTTAAATAATGGGCCAGTGAGACAAAGCTAGTGACTGTGCCGTATCAGATATATCCCTGACATTCTGTAGACTCTGTATTTATAGCCGTCCGCTTGACGAGAGTGGGTACCATAACAGGGACAGCTGGTCCGTGTATTTAGCGCACAAACACTCGTTACTCAATTTTACAACCTGTAAACTCAAACTCCTCGAATGAGTGGTTTCGGCGAAGCAAACAAACATAAATTTAATTTGTAAGGATATTATAAATATCGGGTGAAAATATAGATTTGCGACAGTGCTTTAAAACTAAATTATGGAGACATTTCACTGTTTTATTAAATACGGAGGTGTACCTACTTAATTTGTAATGTAAATTAGAAAAATTCCCGTTTTAAAGTCTATTATAGCACTGAATTATTTTTAACGAGACTTAAAAGTGCATCGAGTATATCTTAAACAATTAAAACTTATATCTATTCACGAATCCAGATCTCGATAAAACAGCAAGATACCAAGAACGGTCGACACAACGTGTAAAGCGAATATCGTTGTCAACATGTTTCGACCCCTCGCACTAGACACATACAGATGATTCTGAATTTAAACAGATGGAAGGCGTTTTAAGTGGAGACGAGAGGACGCGATTTATTAATCTATAACGCGCGGACAAAGGGCGATCCCGCGTGTGGGCCACAGGAAGCGATAGCGAAATAACCAGACAGATTTGTTTGGCGAGATCCAAATGCCAAAAGAATAGAGAGGGTTGTTGACGGGCGTTGGGTGACGCGCCAAAAAGCTAAAACTGTGACGCTTCTTCGACGCGCCGCTCGCGCACCATTCATACCCTCGCGCACCTGGCCCGTAGCTTGTGTTGCGTTAGCGTTGGAGCGATAGGAAACACCGGAGGAACTGAGCAGTGGAGAAGTGGAGCAGCGGATGTATGCACACGCGTGACGTAATCATCTCCAAATGGGGGGGGGGTGAGTGTTGAACACGACAACTTGTTGTAGTACATCGTTAAAATAATTATTTTGTGAACACAATAAGACTAATGGAGAGTGAATATAATGAGAAATCATTCCGTTGAGAGATTTTAAATGTTACCACTGAACTTACATGTCATTGAATAATGCACTGGAAATAAAAAGAAGAATTATTCGCTAAATCATTTGCCTATTACACATCAATATTGATGGAAAACAATGCAACGACGGTGTATTAACGAAACAATGAAATGATCCAGTAGTTTCAAGTGGTTGGAAGCATTTGGCGTTTGTTTTACAAAGTTGAATATGAACTAAAAGGCAAAATAACTAGAAAACCTCTCAGATGAATCACGTACGAGATAAAATACGTTAAAGTATAAAAGAGATCTAAATGATGGTAAAATAACATGCCATGATGATAAGCCTAATAAAGAATGCAGAGATATAAAACTGCGTTCTAATATGATTATAATTAACAACCACTTCTGGAAGAAAGTGATATCGAATAATGATGGAATTAGTATTGCATGATATAATCTAGACTCATCTGCGAGATGATTTTCCGTTGTTTGAAATAAGGCAACAATCTTTGACAAGACACGGCGAACCCGTCTTAAAAGACAGTGAAATATAGTGGTCTATAACAGGTGTAATTAGGATTTAATAAAGATGCAGTTATTTACTCACAAAAGTTTTAATGTCATACTTAAATCAATGTGTTATCACCAGAAAAAACTGTGTAATAGTCCAGGGATATAACTGAATTTAACTTGTTGAAGTCGAATCCACTTTATAAGAAAATAAAACAACAGTTTTTAAAACCCAGAGTTTACCAAAGGCTATGGAAACCACGATATAAGCATTCCACCGGGTTCCCGACGCTTACAACGGATCAATCAAGTGAGAGTTGTGTGGGGGGAGGTGAGCGTCTCCCCCCCTTGCCCCGCAGCGTCGCGGCGCTCGGGCACTAATCATAACACTCATAACCATCACGCGGACTTGCGCCGTCCAGCCCAATAGCGGCACTCCAACACCTTCGATTTGCGTCATCTCTCCCTTCCCTCTCACGCCGCACTCCTCTCATCTCTGCGGTTTTCGAGTTATGTTTGTATTTTTAGACCCGTGTCTGCGCTAATAGCTCGCTCTCGCCCCGAGAATTAGCAGCACCTCTTGCAGGCATTTGTCTTGCGAGGCTAACGAATTCGGACTACCGATTGTTGAGGGGGTAACGTTCACTGAACGTGAGCGGACTACTTGGACTGATGAAAGGTGGGAAAGGTTTGCAGGGATGTGGAAAACTATAGGAAGTAGAACTAAATAGTCCTCCTAGTTCGTGTGGTCTATTATGTTGCTAATATACGAAACACACCTCCTGTCGAAGAGTAAGAGTTAAAATGCAAATATACAGTATAGTCTCCGAATCATCCCTGGAGAGTTTACAAACCGCCCCTGACCTCCTTGAAGACGAGTCGACCGTGGCGTCACGCAGGGGCGATGATCACCGATGACTCGGATTTTTCAAATTTGAAATCAACTGGAGGAATGGGGGGCCGGAAGCTCGGATCCGATCCGGATATGCACCATTGCTGCCGCATATTTCACAGTTTAGCGCGATCCGCGCCGCACGGCGGAGGCGGCCGAGCGTGGTGGGTGCATAAAGACGCCGACGGCTTCCGTCAAATCATCCATAAAAATAAATAGCTTTACGGTGACAGATGACGGATCACAATCGGCCATTTTGATTCCGAACCAGTGAGCCACGACTCGGGAATTGCCGTAATGACGGAGGCGGGGTAATAGAGGAACAAAGCGACGGTCTTGCGAAACTGCGGACGAAACTCTCACGATCCTCCTTGCGCAAAACGCGGCGATGCGGCGACACTACAGCAGCGCCACTCTACACTCTACCACCGTCGTGGGTCGCACCGCGCCGGTGTTCCTCGACACGATGGGGACTGAGGGAGATATAATAAAGAAATATAATTGGTTGCGGTTTTGAGCATAAAATCATGTCATAAACATTGTGTATTTTAACTTAAGAAGCCACTGCGTGACTGCACAGAGTTAAAAAATAAATTTAATTCGCGTCAATTACCACTACTCCACCATCACGCACGCGAAGGGACGCAATATCATGAGTTTATACATATTTTGTAGTACAAGTTTTGATATGACTTTTGATAAGGCTCTCTTTAGATAAATATTTAAAAATGGCATTACGAAAGAACCTTATTTGAGAAGAGATCACTTAAGAATGAATGTATTCAACTTATAACTGTTCCGAGAAAATAGAACACTTCACAAATGTTCGTACAAATATTTAAATTTCCTTCAACCTTTCACAAACGTTTCATACTGCCGAATAAATGTCGTACGGAGTTTCCATAACCGGTATACCCTATAGTTCTAGCTGAAATTTAAGTTCATTTTAGCATTTTTTACAAAGTAAGAAATATATTACCATAGAATACAAATAATGTATCATACCATAACGGAATTATAACCCCCATTTTACACACTCTTCCTTTATCTCTAAGAAAGGTAGACGACTACTTCTCTTTGTTTGGGTATGTCTAATTCGCTATGTTGAAGTACACGTAGAACATTCTCTGTAATTCGTTAGGGAGGTTCGTGGGAGAATGGCCGGCAATAATGAGCATCGCCATGAAGGAGTATAAGATTCTCCTCCCAAACTTACCAAACATACGAGCTGGGTAATCGGAGAAGAAAATATCTGCTCGAATTAGAGGCACTAGATCTGCTAGTACTTATAAATAATTTAAGGTAGAATACAACCGCGCAGTTCAATAATTCCCAGCAATCAGTTTTTTTTTTCAAAAAGCAAACACCAATTACGACGCACATGCACAGGGAACAAAGTTGTTTAAATTTATTTCCTGTAGCTCAGCTATAATGGCGTATTAGGCGTGTCAGGATGCACGTTGTTCCTTTGAGCTGCGAGACACGTCTCTGAGGAGGGGACAGTAGGATAATCACTTCCGAGCCGCTGCCTAGGTCGCGGTCAGGCTTTGGCGCCCCTTGGCCCGGAAAATTGCAAATTTCTCCCTTCGACGCTCCTCGGACGCGTTATTGAAATGTTAAATATCCCCCAGCACCTTTGATCCACCGGCTGGGATTACGTCGGGGTTGGAATATTGACAGTTTTGAGAAATAGTGACAGTTCAGAAAGACGAGCAGGGTGCTTTAAAATTCGTACTATTTTGTTATTTACCACCGATTTGTAAATTTTAGAAATATTTCTGACGAACTAGTAAGCCACCGTGTGCGAATTATTTGCTGATGACATGGTTATATGATATGATTTGTGAGAGTTAATATTATTGTGTTATATTTTAGTTATTCTTCAAACTATTAGGTGAGAGATTTTCAGTCTTCATATCAAAGCTACACAGCGCATTTCGCCCATCTTGAATCCAAATTCCTCTGAAAACACGCTAAAACACCTCGGTTATTTGTAGTTCGTATACTAGTGATTTATTTAGTTTTGGTAATTTATCACGCTCCATCGTACTACATAGAGTACGGTTTGATCCTGGTGATGTATATGTTTTCTAAGCTCTGGGAAATCCTGGTTACAAGCAGTCCTACTATTATTTTTACTTTGATTGTTTCTAAGCCCGATGAGAACATGTTACTTCAATCAGTTTAGTTAAAATCAGTTACCTAAAAAGCAATAAAGACTGTTTATTTACGTGTACCGCTAATTCATTTTTGTCTTTGAGGTTCAGTATCATCGATTTAAGGACCATAAACCTCATAAATTACCCATACCCCATGTAATTACATACACGTCCAATTACATTCAGCATCGAACCGTAAAAATAAGGTGATTTATGAAAATATCAATCCATCACATAGACAGCTCCGTTACTCAAAGTACTCAAAAAAGAGAAAGAGAAGCCACGTGTTTAGTTTGTGGTCTGAAATAGAATCCATTAAAACTGGCTAATTGTCGAGGCGATGACGCGCAGCACAAAAAGCAAAAGCGGGAATACTCGGCAGAATCGGACATATTTATGGGGGAGGGAGAAAGACGGATGGGGGTGAAAGATCCGAGTTTTAGGATTTGGGGGCGAGGGAGATGGGATTGTAGAAATTTGGAACCGCTGCTGTGGCGGTGGCAGCCGCGGGCTGTATATCATAGGCGCGTGTCCTCGCCCTGCTAATAGAGCTGGCAGATGGTAGGGTGGCGAAATAAGGTGACTTTAGGTGAAACAGTTCGAGTAGCTTAGAACCTTGTTATTTGGTTATAATTTGTATGAACTGAATACTGTTTTTCCGAAAAATGACAGAACAAACGTGAAAATTCAAAGAGTAACTTATCTCGATAATTCTGTACGTTATATCATATATCTTATTAATTACATATCAGTATAGAAGAACACATAGCATACAGTACATTATGTAAAACGACGCTTGTACCAAATTATGATTTAAAACATACTATTACAATATGTGGGGCATTTTTTTATTAAAATGAGGTTGGCTCTTCCCCTATTCCCTGCCCTTCCACATGGGGCTCTGGCCTGAGCATGGAACATATCAAGCAAAGAAAAGAGCGAGTCGTACAGTACGAGTTAGACTCTGATACAGTAATTGACCAGCCAGGACTGGAATTAAAACGCGCGACAGACCCTGTGTTACGGTCCCGAAGTCCGATGCATTGACCGTTACAATAGCGAATCATCCCACTGTGCCAGAAAATTATTCTGTCTAATTATAATTAATTGGTATTAAATGCCACCACCAACAAGACTTACTCCTCGACTTTATCTTCCCACATTTATTCAAAATCATTGTTTACCATCATCAAACTCGTGAGTCCAAATAACTCAAATGAAAATTATTCACGAGGAAAAGTATGATAGCTTATATTCCACGAATTGACTTCTCCTCTAACACATCATATTACAAGAAACCTCGCTTTTAACACCGTTTATTAATGGCTCCTCTCAAACAAGAGGTTTACGAGGACCGTAAACCCTCGACATTTTGGTCACGGTTACGGCGCTTTTATAACAGATCGCCTAATTGGGACGTGCTTTGTATTTATTATAATTACCAATAAAGCTATTTATAATCCGCGCTTTACGGCCGTGTTTATGGGCGGGGATGTTGACGAATGCCTTTTTCCGTTTATTGTTTGTCCCAAGTGAGGTTTTATGATGTACAAAGCTCGGTTCGAGCCACCCTCGCGGTTCAAGTTGTATTCAACGCCCACTTTTGAATTTAATACTCTTATTTAATACGATTTAAAGCTGCAAGGTGTCACTGTCTGATGTTGAAAAGTTACTGCCAATAAATCACAGCATATAGTACGATGATTGTGACAAGGCGATTCGGGAAATTATTATACCAGCAGTAATTTTTCCTTGGGTTTCATTCATCACCTTTGTTATTAGGATAAATATAAACATTATTTTTCAATAATGCTGCGTGCGGTGTAATGTATGGTGTGATTTAATTTTAAATGTTGTGTAAAGAACCTTTTTATTTGTGTATAAACATTGATATTTATGTTCTAAAATATTCCTGCATGATTTCCTTTCTTACATTGCATGAGTATATATAATACATCCCTTTAACCCTTTTAAGAGTTGTGTATAAACTATCTACCAGCCAGCATCTCGTTCTCCTCACGGGGATCTCACGCCTCGCAGACTTAAAGTGCAATTATTTTCAAAATTATCAGCACAGTGACAGTCTGTAGTTAGAAATTTGTCTTAAAATAGCTGTTTATCTAAATTTAATTAATTAAGATACCAAACATTTGGTACAAACCCAATCAAATGTTTCTTCAATAAGAATAACATGGGAGCTTTGAGGACCAGTTGGGCAGAGCCCTGATGTCCAAGAGAAAAATAAATTGATTTCAAAACTAGAGGATATTCCATTTAATTTGACACCTCAATCATCAAAATCCCTCATGAAATAAAAATATGGCTGACCACACAAACAACTCCTTAGGGAGTTACAGTGAGAAATAGGATATTACGTAATAATGCAATACGGTAGTTAAATTTTAGTTATTTTTAAATCTTTTATATGTTTACTAAGAGTCCTAAGTTAACCAAAAACTGCGTAAAACACATCATTGTTTATTCTAAAAGCGCGTTTTACTTAAAATCCATCTACTGTTACAGTACAGAAATTTCTTCTACAGTTTTGTTTACCACCAAATTAACAGTGAAACCAAACGCGTCCCGGCCGTAGCAAGGGAGCTTCGTCCCGAAATAGCGTAAAAGGAACACATGGTACGAAACCGTAGAACTGACAAAAACTGTGAAATCGGTTTAATTGTGATGAGGCATATGGAAGCCTTCAGCGTTTCCCCTTTCTCGGAAAAAGTGATTTACTTGTAAAAACAGCAGCGCGTGCGCGGAAGAAGGGTCAAAGTGCGCTAAATGACAGGGATGAGACGCGGCGGGGCGAGCTCATCCGAATTTGAGATAGGCTGCATGCAACATCGCCCCGAAAATAGCGGCGAAAGTTAATGGGCTGAGATAGTTTGGGGTGTCTTTGGGGAAACGTTATTCCATTTAGTCGGCAACCCTCTGCGCATCTGCCAGGGTAACTTGCGGGTCTGTGAAAACTCATGTCGGATCAACTTGTTGTCACAGTGTGTCGTTTTGGCGTTCTTATGACGCCACTCACAGCTGGAAGAATGATTTTGAATTTATTGGATAAGAATACGTCTGAATCTATAGTCTCACTGTGTGCTTCTCTGTAGAAGTTTTAAACAGACATAAAAGCCCCAAAGAGATATTTCCTTGGACCTTAAAAGGTTGTTGCAAGAAATACGCTAAAATATTAAGTTTTCAATATAAGTTGTTATTACCACTTGCAATAACTTATAAAGTAAATTGATTCCTATAAAGTAAATGACTGCAATCCTCCCTTATACATAAATGTCTACATTTGGGGGGACCGAATGACGTTTTCAGGGTAGCAACTTCATTTGCCGATTAAAATGCAAGTAAGGTTACACTTATCGTAACTCATCAACTATACAAAAAAGTATATAAAAAAACTGAAATGGAAAGTGAATTAGGAAATTATAAACCGAAGCAAGAAAAAGCCTTGTTAAAAGAAAATTTTAAAATGTTTATAAAGAAAAAATGCAGCACAATATAATTTTCAACACAATTTCCAACTAACGCCCGGCACGAAACCCAACCTCACTTCACAGTCATGTGATCGGAGTGACTAACGCGATCAATACGACAACTATCGAGTCCAACAATACATCAGATATGTGAACGGAAACATAGTAATTATCGTGAAGAGGGCGGACTTCCTGTTTGTATGGCTTCATGATGATTAGCGATGTAACACGAGGCTGCCGCTATAAAATTGGGAAGCCTTTCAACACCGGGCGCAAACACCCTTGTTGACACGACAGAGAGTAATGGGGTTTCGATATGAATCGAATTGATATCGCTGATTAAAACTGGCGGCTAATCCAAACAGTGATTTAATGGTTTATTGGGATATCGACCCATGTCTAGTTTGGAAATGGGGAATTGCCAGGACTACGGAGGAAATTATTTGTTAGTTCGCGTTCATGCGTTAGTTATGACACACTAGCTTTTCCCGACAGCTTCGCTTGTCCAGGCGATTTCAGTATTAGCATTAAATCAAATAGCTGATTGAATTTCACTATTTAACAAATTATGTTAACTTTACAATTTAATTTAAGACGTAAGGAGAGATTGTTCCTATGTGTCCTCTAACTTTCTCACCGCTACCTTTCATTCAAGTATATGGTTCATGAGTATCAAAACATGTAGTTTCCTCAAAAGGTTCTGGGGCGGTTTTGATATACATACAGATACTATATTAAAATTAGTTCATTTTAATCGAATTATTTTTAGCGAATTTCCCCAATGGAAGAAGCTATTACCGTAGGTCTCATGGTAAGACTTAAGCCCGAGACCATGATAACTTTTTGTTTTGAGGTCCCCAGATGCTAAAAACACCATTCGTTAAAATTTTTATATATGTATATATATATATGTGTGTCCGTTAACACGATAACTTGAGTAAAAAACGTCCGATTTTGATTAAATTTGGCTCAAATGTGTAAAATGACATTCATGACTTTAAGTTCGAAAACCAGAAAAATCGGACCATGGGAAGGGGGGTTTATGGGGGTTTTAAATTTTCCAAAAATCAGTTTTTTGCATTTTTTACCCTAAAATTTTTAAAAAACTTAATTTTGGTTTTGACCAAGTTATAGAGCTTAAAAAAACAAATAATTTTGTATTTTTAATTATTAACCTAGGTTAAGTGGTTGCGGAGAAAATCCAAAAAAACCTGCTCATAAAATCTCCCATGTTAATCTTATGGGAAAAAGGTTTTTGGATTTTCCTCAGTTTATTTTAATGTAAACTTCACATTTGCTTTTACCAATCTGTTCAGTTCCACAAAACAATCATTTTGGTGTTTAAATTGTGATTCTACGCCCAACCGTTGCAGAGATATTCGAAGTGCTAAACACAGTACGTTGTCCAATGTTATCCTTATGGAGGATAAATAAAATTTAATATCTCGATTATTTATTAATGTATGTTGATGAAACTTGGTATGTGGCTTCAAGTAGTACTGGTATATTGATATTTGCACAAAAAATTGATTTTTTGTTGATTATTCCCATAGCAGCAAACCTGCGTACTCAGCCCCCATGTTATTCTTATGGAGAATAAGTAAAATGTACTGACTCCCTTAATAATGAACATAAATTCATAAAACTTGGTATGTGGCTTCACCTTGTTGAGTTATATTGATATTTGCATAAAAACCCATTTTTTTAGTTCCTTGTTGCAGCAAACCTGCTTCCTCAGCCCCCATGTTATTCTTATGGAGAATAACTAGAATGTCATATATCGCTTATTTATGATTGAAGATCGATGAAACTTAGTATGTGGCTTCGCCTAGATAAATTCTATTTATATTTGCATAAAAAACAATTGTTTCTGTTCCTTGTTTCAGCAAACCTACATACTCATTACCAATGTTATTCTTATGGAGAATAATTAAAATCGCTTATATGTGAATATATTTTTATGAAACTTGGTTTGCGGCTTTATGTGGAATTCAGACAAATATTATGCATTGGAAATTCGCTGAGTCCGCAGGTTTGCTGCGACGGGGGTATTTGTTCTAACATTTGTCTTCGTTTATTATCATGAATACTATGGGAAACTATACTTCTGAGGTCTGAAAATTTCATTAAGTACTAATATGAATCCTGCATTCACTTGCTGAGCACCGAAAAAGAAACTAATCGAAAACCCACCGAAAAAGACAACTGCACTCGTGATTGCATTTTCAAGTTATTCCCCAGAGGTTTTATAGTTTCCCTCGCTAAATTCGCGATTTCCCTATCGGCAGAACAATGTGACCTTCACTTCCCAAACGAGAAGTAGCATTACTCAGAGTTATTTTAGAAAGTGGGTAAACGAGCGTCGGTAAAGTATGCACTATTCAGTAGCGAATAATACTTCATTACTTAGTAAGCGGGGAGATAAATAATCGAACAGTAAATACATGAGTCACCACTGGAGGTATGTCGCCTTCAAAGGCTGCCTTTCCCCGCGGGTCGATGGATTTATACTGCCGGGATTCTCCACTATGGAGGCGTGCGTGTGTGTGCGTGCGTGATGTCATATCGTGAAGTAATGAGGTAGCCGTAACATTAGATCGTAAACACTCCTTCACTCGGGTGATTGGCAACCCGCACGACGCTACGGGTTGGGTCTGTTTCAGTGGTAACTTTAAATATCGACCAATAACGCTTTTTACTGTTTTTAAAAAATACCATAAACATCACAGTCATGTGCAACATTTTCAAATAAGTGTTCGTCTTAATTGAAGTACTAATATTACTATAAAAATCATTTTTCACGGTTTACTGGTTTGGGAAATTCCCTGGAAAGATTAGATTTTACATGTACATTCAAGGCCCTTAAATACGTTGAAGGTCTGTGCGATTATTATAATAAACAGTTATAATCTAATGTATAACGTTAGAATATAAATTTAAGTCAATTTAAACTTAGCACCAGACAAAATCTGATAGAGCTAATTGTTAACCGTTCAGGGAGAAAAGACTAGAAAAATAGAACATATATCTTTAAAATATGGAAGTAGGGAAGGTGACTTGTCTGAACAATGAAAAAAATGGGAGTAATCATAAAAGATTCTTTCGTTATAATTGCAAAATATGGATGAATATTCGATAGTAAGAAATATATTCAATAAAGACTGGAAGAACATAGTATCTAATTTTGAAGAAAGGACAGGGAAATAATGTATGTTTACAGTGATATTGCCAACATGGAAAGTAATTACAATTATAAATCATTGTTTCTTTGGTTTTGGTTGCTTAAAACGGATGTATATTATTTTTGTTAGTATTAAATTCCTCATTTCTCCAAAATCATACAGCGGTTTTAGGTTTTATGGAATCCAATTAGGATTAACAAGTCGTACTCGTGCAACACTAAAAAGACAGGGGACAAGTTTTACAACTGAGTTATTAGAATATTATGAGCAACTGTTTTTATTATAGCTTTGCATTTAATAAGTTATCATACCAGATGGAATATTATTACAAGTTTTGTAGACTCAATTATGAAAAGGTAAACTCAGGGTAGAACAGTCCAGCGAGTCGATATGGTCTTAAAATTCCAATATAGCCAAGTATCCAAACAAAATATTTGCTTTGTGGCATATTTGCGGATCGGAACGGATAAGGGAGGAGATTGTTGGTGCAGAAACCTCGGAGCCACAATGATTGTGAAGTTTCAGACAGATATTGGCGACCGGCCGCAATAAGATAGGCCAAGAACAAACATTTAGTCTGAAATCATAAAGGGATCATCAAATTCTGTCTGGAGGCTTAAAGAAAACATGATAACATCGTATAAAATACTATTGGTATCGATTAACAAAGTGAGTCCTAAAAGTTCACTACGAACAATCGAACCTAAACGTTTGTATTTTGGTTCAACGCCGTTAACCTTAAAACTGCGTGGAAACTGTGTAGAAAGCGTGTATTAACTAGTGTGGAAAGCGTGGAAACTGCTCCAGGTGGCAGCAGTGTATGCAAACTGAATGGGTGTCGAAACAAGTTTACATGACAAAATTGTTTGTGAACTAGATTAATACAATTTAAACAGTGCGCCTTCAAAGTATGAGAATGCAGTTGAGGTGGTGCATTCATATTGCGGTTAACCCCTTAACTGCTTTGCGGAAATTTGAGAGGGATTTATGAAATAATTATATGTATATTTGTGGCAGTTAAATCTTCAAAAACTGCTTAATCAGTAGCGTTATTAATGTTAATTTCTACTATGTATAATTCAATAATTTATAGTATATTTATTAATTTTAAATTATAAATTCACTTTAATTTTAGACAACTTTTAACAGGAACTCACACGATTAATTCAAACGTAAAGTTCAAACATAAGTATACATTTATTCGGGAAACGACTTTCATCATAATTATTGTAAGAGTACGGTAAGTAAACGTTTCCAAATGTAGAATATCCCCGAATGAAACAAGCCTTTCCTGACTGGATGGGCAACGTATACTAGTTTGCCCCAGTTTCCAGGGAAAACTGTGATAAGGTAATGCCCAATATTGACCTATTATGAAACTTAGAATTTATAATATCTTCATAATATTAAATTAAAGGTAGTAGTACAAATGCAGTTTGTGTTTAAACCAGAGTCAATCAATAGGTTAAGTAGTGGTCAAGGCACTATCGGCTGCATGGCTAGTGTGGCATAAGAAGTGGCGCTGGGAGGAGGGGTGGAAGGTGTAGGTGGGGAGGGGGAGGGGAGGGGAGGGCAGATGTCCAGTACACCACCAACAGATGGACAAACATCGGCTCGACACGAAAATAAATGTATGATATTTTGTAACCTGATTCCTATTGTAAACACGATTACTACAAACTTGACGGTTCATAATATTCTGCGAGGGTAACAATAGGAAAAGGGCATTTGTTTCTAAGAAAATTATGTTTACACCCCTACTAGCAGGATTTTATAAAATATCGAGATCACCGTTTTATAGGTCGTTTTCCCCCCATTGAAGGTAATGCAAATAAACAGATTTAATCATATTTCTTAAAAAAAACTCATTGACACCCCCCAATGGTGGTTAAAATTCTTCAATTTTTAACCCACTGTGCATATTAAATTTTTCCTGTTCATGCAGGCACATAGAAACTATGTAGAATATTAATCTCGTTATGTAACAATTTGAATATACACGTTAAATTAGTTTCGTATTATTGATAAAATGTGAACTATGAATAAATTATACAACAATTTTTAAACAACAAATAAATATATATTCCTTATACTCTAATACGAGCACGGTTTTCTGTCTATTTGTTTGTTTGCAAAATTTATCTCGGAATCCATCGGAACGGTTTTGTAAAACTTTGGAATTAGGGGCTTTTTGACCTAAAAAAAATCGATTGGTCAAAACCTCAACTCCAGGAAAATTTATAAATTATTAAACATCTCATTTCGAAATTGGAAATATTGACATTGGGCTTATGGAGTTTCAAATCAAAACAAAAGAATCATAACAGTTGTGAATAACTTAACCAGTGAACTGTCAAACAGCAAGCAGCACTTGCACAAGGTAAAGTATCAACAAATGATTTCATGAAAACCGAGACTATTATAGAAACATGGAATAT
This sequence comes from Allygus modestus, assembly GCA_963675035.1. Taxonomy (NCBI): domain Eukaryota; kingdom Metazoa; phylum Arthropoda; class Insecta; order Hemiptera; family Cicadellidae; genus Allygus; species Allygus modestus. The sequence goes on along the minus strand of OY776112.1, from coordinate 76,490,018 downwards.
TGCGTATAGAGTGAATATATTCTTCACATAGGAATTGAATCAAGTATCACCGAGAATGGCTCGGTCTACCCGGTACTATCACTTAAACATCTAAGACCTAATGATCTGGAAGTATAAGAATTATAACAATAGTAATCCACCACAAAACATAATGCCATCACTCCTACTGTAACATATCCAAGGCCGACCCTAGTGTCCGTAGACAATCGCCATACAGAGCAGGTATAATTTGTCCCGGCGACAATACAGCGAAAGCGACGCGCACAAAGGCCTATGACAAGCTGCACTTTCTCCTCAAATTTATAGTCGAGCCGGTTGTCAAAAGGTCTAAAAAATGTCGCGTCCTTTGAGCGCCTTTGTGCGACGGCCGCTGCGGGCCTTTATGTCGAACAATTCGATGAAACAGTGTAAGCGGGGACGGACCGGAAAAACAAATACCTGCAAATAATAGCCTTTCAAAACTCGGTGTACTCTTCCACCCCGGCGGAGATGTCCCCTAATGATGTCGATGTCGGGCCGTCGGGAGCTGAGCCGATGTTTGTCTAGGACGCTGGTTTATTCTGCCTGTCCGACTCACTCGGGGTAGCCGCTATTACGGAAACCCATCGGGCTGGAAACTGCTTAATCTCCGATCCATTTTCAGTTTCGGGGCTCGAGGCTCGAGTGACAATATTTTGATGAGGTTCCAACGGCCCGTCTCAAAACAGCCGCCTTCGGCGAGTCTGCGGTTACAAATGTGTCGATCATGTGTTGATGCATGTCGCGCGGCGGACTGTCAATCAGCTCGGAGACGAGTGCTGAATGAAGAAAGCCAACAATGAGACTAGGTTTACTTGCAAAATAACAATTTGTAAGAGAAAACAATTGTTTTTTATGTGATTCTGAATTAGATAATTCTACAACACCTCACTACAGTTTATAGTAACACGTTTTATAAGATTAATTTACGCAGTTTTGTTAATACTATAAAATGCTGATATGACAATCCATCTGCATACGTGTGTGATCTTTCAATAATGACAGAAACTAGACGATAGTCTATTAACATCAGCATGTTAGTAACAATATAAACTTAAAAGTATTATTTTTCGAATAGATTTCGATTAAATTGGTATTCACAATTGATTTAGAAATTTAATATAAATGTTTCACAAATATCTGTCTACACCACAGCCACCTATTATTGGACTAACAACAAGCTTACACCTATATTATGTATTACACCTATAAGAGCTCTAAACTGTGACCGTCTTAGTACCAGTATTGAATTGTAAAATAATAAAACGGGTCGGGTAGGTAATTTATGATTGTCAGATTGGCAATCCTGGAAGACAAGGATAGGGAGGAGTTGGTAGCCCTGATCTCGCCGCAAATTGCTGATCTCTGACAATAAACGTGACGCCCCCTGCAATAAGCCCTGTCCACCCTCCCCTCGCCGTAAAACTTGCAACCAAATCATCCTGACAAGTCAGCACTCGGGCCGATGGCTACTCGGCAATTGACTGAGTTTGACGCCTTTGACAAAGGTTACTTTCTCCTCGTGGTGAACCGTTGGTCTGCATGTACGGGTGTTCCTCTTAAAATGTAGCCCAGAACTTGGAAGTAAAAAGTACAATTATGTGACATGACAAGTATGTTTTACCGATTTTGGCACTTGCCATCACCAATTCCTTTAACATAATTTAAAAATATTTTATTTTAAAGTAGCTGTTCAAACAGACCACCTCAAGCATTTATCTAACAATCCATTCTTTTCGGTACATTACAAAAATACAATTTTTAATTTTGATATCATAACTTCAAAATAACAAAATTAAATTTAAAATACTGCAAAAATGCAACGATTATGGTGAATGAATAAGTGAATGAAGAGGTGCCAATTGATGAACTATTGTTGATCTTAAGCAGTGGCTTTTGGTAGTGTAAATTCGGTTGCGTTTTTTAAGAACCTCTCTGTATGTATCGAACAATGTAAACGAAGTGGCATAACTATATCCAGTACCACTTGAGAAACTGTACAAAAACTATCTTTCAATTGATTTTATACATAGCACTAAAATGTTTGTAATTTAAAAACTAACAATATGAATTAGATTCTAAATAAAAAATCATGTTAGCGCTGATAAGAAAGGTAACAGGGAACACATTAAGAACATTTTGTACTTTTATCCACTAATTATTTTAAGAAATAAATCAAAATAATGTTTGTAAAAAGATGAATGGTAAAGAAATTCTTATATTTGACCTGCTTAAAATTTCGTGATATTAAACACAAATTAGGAGCTACAGAAATAGATAACATCACACTATTGCAACTGACAATACTTTAAAAGTAGAATATTCTTTTGTAAGCTCTCAATAAGTTTATTTTGTTTTACATAACCATCAAAAAGAAAATGTTTGACCCGACCTTGAAAACCTGATGAACATTAGAAAAATATCAAATAATAATTGTGTTCTGAGTGTTCTTTTTACAAATTTCACGATGTAATAATAATAATAATAATTTGTCTGGTCTCCGGTATTCGCAAATAAAAGACGAGCAATGCCAGAGAAACCGTGGGAAATATTTGGTTTGGTTATTTTATGGTTTACCATTGGTGTTAGTGATGAGGTGAAGCAAGGTTTTATACCACCACATTTTCAATGTGCTGCACAAAAGTATAACCGAAAAAGCACTGGCTTTGAAAACATACATATTTATATTATATTTGCCTAACACTTCAATAAATTATTTCTACTAAAAATACCAACCGAAATACAATTTTTAAATTTGAATTTCAGGTCCGTCTAGGTTTTGAGTGAAATGTGTTGCCAATGTAGAGGACGTGTTGGTTCATACACCACGTATTGATTGTTTCACTGGAAAAGGCGAATTAGTTAGCAATCACTGCGCCTTCAATATGAGAGTTTGCATTATAGACGCGCATTCGTATTGCGTTTTCCCCGTAGCCGCCGAATTCAGAGGCAGCTCTAGACCTCTGCTCCTCCCTACTTCTCCCGTAAGACTAATGTTAACTTTCGAAGTCCGTCCCTCCTCAAGGGATCGTCCAATATTGTTGATTTATGACTCATTTTGAAGACCAAAACATCACCTAGCGATTTCAGTGAGCAAAATCTCGATGCCGATATCATAAATAATAATTTTTCAATATATTTGTTCTTTAAAATGAACCATAAGTGATTGCAGATAATCTTTTGAAGAGGGACGGGCTTTGAAAGTTATTGGAGAAGCAGGAAGAAGTCGGTAAGAAAAAAACAAGTAGGCTTTTTAGTTTGAGCAACACTTAAAAAATATTAAAACCCTAACAAGTTTTGCGTACTCATTACTCTTACATTGATGTGCATCGCATAGGTGACCTAACACATCGGGTCCCCACCGTTTAGCACGACACGACCAGACCGCAGCAGCCTCCCAGTATCTCACGCGAACGACGGTTCATACGTCATCGATTGCATCTCCACAAGTATTTGTTAATTAAATTTACAGACTGGCTCCCAATAATGTCTTTATTTCACGACATCACGCCGGGACACGGAGACACCCCGCCACCCACACGTACAGACACACGCGCACTCACACGCACACACTCGCACGAGCGTGAGACACTGTCATTACTAATGTCGCCCATAACCGTGTTTTCTCAGGGCTGTAAAAGTTCCATCGGTCCACAATTAATTTTCCCCAACGGACCGAGGGTCTAGGTGTATATGCATATTCAATAAGATGCATATCTGTTTCCCCGGTACTTCTAAACCCACGGGTTTATAAGTCTAGTTAGGGAGCGAGGTACGAATAACGACCTGTGCGCGTTCTATCACTGGTTACAGCTTAAGTTTCGGAAGAGTGTATTTTAAAACCCATGTTTTTCAATTTTGAGGCAAATATTCTTTATTTTGCTTCAAAATCTCTTTAGCAAATGAGGAAAAGGAGATAAAGTGGAATCACCTTATTATAATTCATCTGGAATACAGTTAAAAATAATAGGTACATCTCAGGATGTTTGAAAACGTTTTAAAACACGAAAGGCTTTTTTACATAGATAATATACTATAGATCATACATCTAGTTCCTTATTGCTTGGTTGATAAAACATATTTGATTACAGTCCATTTAATGTTTTACTTATTCATATTCCTTTGAGTCGACAAGCAGCACCCCATATATATATATATACATATCTAACCCCTGCACGTAATCAAAAGGCTAAACTTAACAACTCATTTCCATACCTAAAATGTCGATCAGCCCGATTTTCAATCGCTTCTCAGTTCCAAAAGTCAGCTTACCTGAAAAAAATAAAATCTCTCTTGAAATGTAAAATCATCATCCGTAAATGGTATAAAACTATAGCATGTGTAAAATGCGCAACTGTTAAATTATGACTAATAAAACTCAATCTTAAAAGTTTAGGGGACGTTAAGTATTAAAAGAAAACACAATCCACTGCCTTAACAGGGCAAACCCGTCGTTGTCGTGTCATATAAGATACAATCAACACGGTTTATTAAAGTCCCGGCGACCCCTTTGAAGTCTCGGAACATACCCGGATCGTTAAACCCAAAAGTAACCCGAGTACCGGACACATTAAAAACATATAATACCCTGTTAACGGGTCCATAATAATCGGCAATTCGGCGATAAAATCGAAGGTGTGGGAAATCGAAGCGGTCGAGAATGAATCCGATATTTTATGACCTCTTTGGGAATCTGATAATCGACATGTTTTAAGGATGGGGGCCGGGGGTGGGGGGAAGGGGTTGTCTTAAACAATAATGCGACAACAGCTGGAAGGTATCGACGATCGCTCGGCAGGTAGAGATCGACTCGCGTAGTCGTTACATATCGATACTCATTGCCGCGCTAGCATCACCGCCGCTCCGGAAGCCCGACAAGGGTTCGACTGTTTTTACATTCAACACCGGGTTTTTGTGTAGCTTTATTGACGGGTGAAAAAATCTCCCTTCATTTTGAATAATCGAACGCGACCCGTCGACCCGCTGATCCTGATTGGGCCGCCGTGGCCAGCTGATTGCTTCATTCTGCTTTACCATCTCGCCGAGTTTTGTAAAGCTGACGCATCGGTTCGCATTCGCATCCAGAGCTTTGTGGGTTGATAGCCTGAGTGTTAAAGCACTCATTTTGATAAATGTAGGAAGGACTGCATGAGTGATATTTGGTAAAGTTGTTTCACTAGCAAAAAAGTATGTATGCAGTAAGTTTATTTGCAAAGTAACCTAATTGCCATGATACGGTTGGGCTTTTTGAATATTACACACATAGATGCATTAACTTATAGTATGTTAATCTTATTACGCCACTGTCAGGAGTTGTGGAACAAGAATGTGGCGGTTTTCTACAAACTCTGAATTTTAATGGTGTGTTCTAATAAATGTATATAGTTTTCCTTACAATTTGGTTTAAAGTAAATTAAACAATTGTCAGATGAGTTAACCAAATAGTGGAATTTAAATATTTAACTGAGTTGTATCCAAAACGTTTGGAACAACTCAAAAAATTCTCAAATTTATTCGAACTCCAAGATATTTATAGATACTTTATTACACAAAATATTTTAGAATAAAGCAAAAATACTGTGAGGAACCTAATTATTGGATGGATACGTTTTTAATTTTTGCTCGTTATCTGTAAATAATAATTGTTGAAGTATAAAACCACTTTAGCCCCTAATATTCACTGGATAAGTTCCATGCTGGGACGACATTCATCCCCGGGGCAGACGCAGGTGACAGTTTAGATGACGGAGACATAGGTCGAGGGAGTAGTTCGGGACATTATTTGATAGCCGGGACATAAATACGGCTAAGATAATGGTTGAACCTTGTTCTGGAGTGGATGTGACAAATTTATGGGGCTGAGGTGAGGCGCCGGGGTAGATCTGATAGCCGTTGATGCCATTTTGCAGAGTTATGCTCTCATTAGGGGTGGCCGAGTCCTAGATACGTCCGTCCGTCCGTCCGTCTGTCCGTGTCGCTTTATGACTCTGTGTTGTCGCTTGGTCTCCAAGCAGTAATTTGTATCGGGTTTGCAACAGAGGTAATTGATCTTGCGAAGACATGGAAAGTGAGCGGAGAGCGATCGTGAGCTGGGAGTAGAACTGATGATTGGGTAATTGTGAAGTTTATTCTGTAAGTAGATCGGAGATAGTAAAATAAATCGTAGATTAACTAAAGTCGTGATGTGCATTGTAGATTTAGTGCATCAAGATTTATCTTTGAGGATACCTCTCGAAAAAACCCGTGGACCTCTTGATTTAACATTTTAGAAACGCCTAATGGACATTCATCTAAAGAAAGCTTCAACTACCTTTGTTTGTAACAGGATTAATCTAAACTTGTTTGAGATTATACTTGTCATCGAGTAAAGGTCAAAGAATTTATATGTCTTTTACGTCCACAGTGTGGATTTTTTGTATGAAGCTATTTTTGAAGTATTTTAGTAATATGGATGAATTAGTATTTAGTAATTTTGATTATTTGTAAAACCAAAGTTTCCAGTCGAACAGTCAACAGACAATCGCTATACGAAATAAAAAAATAAAAACACTGCCTCTGTTGTATTTGATAAAGCTGTTTCACTAGCAAAAAGTTATGTAGCATTTATGTTTATTGTAGAATATTTGTATAAATGTAAAATATAGGTACACAAACTAAATATGAAATATGGAATATATTTTCTTATTTAGTTATACGATTACTAACTTTGTTACACCAAAGACCCATTGCAGCTTTTGGAAATAATTGTTTTTGACTATCAAACCAATTTTATCTCTATACCTGAACATAAAACCGGCTTTAATAACAAACCGAGTGCAACCTATGTCGTAACGCGTTTTGTTAAGGGTTTCGTTTGAACACAAATTACCGATTTCGCCCCGAGCGTCAGTGACAACTATAATGCGCGGATATTCTGTTAAAGCGGGAAATATCGCACCTGCGGCGCAAAGGGCGGGAAATTATTTAGAGAGATTTGATTCACATGCGTTATTTACTGGATGCAAAGCCATTTGCGTCGCAAACGAATGTAAATAACGCATAACTATATGACACCATATTCTGGGGATGAAATATGATTATCCTAAACAGATGTTTGTTCTCACTCGAAACAAGAATTTTGTGTTAAAGTTTCAACCGTTTTAGTTATAGATTGTGTCTGTATAATTTACAAGGATGCCTAGGTTCTACTGTAAGGAGATTACTTGTTGGACAGTTGGTAAACAACGGGTCGAGGGGCAAGTTTCCCCCTCCAGTATTCATACACTGTTTAATGAACACGTGCTGCCAACCAACGAGGTTAATGTGTATATAGAGATATCGTCTGTCGCATGGGGTAAAAGTGTAGCCAACAAGCTGACCGCCATTTTGCCCTTCTGTCCACTCTGCTTCCATAACAACCGATCAAACCCTCTCTCCAAGTTACATGTTGGTCAGCTGACTAACTTATAAACGTGTGAGGATTTGATTGGTTTCCTGAGGAAAATGGCGGTCGACCATGTAGGCTTCACTTGTTTACCCCAGACGATACCTCTAACCTCGTTGCTGCCAATTATGAAACTATTATAAAACATACAATGAGTTTAACTATCAGTTGCCACAAAATCTTGCAAGAAACAAATCAAATGATGTTGCCCAATGTGGTGGGGATAACTACCCCCACACCTTTGTCGACTTGCTGTCCATAAAGTCATCTCCGTACATGTCTTACAGCGAGGAGAGTATAGACTCTGAAGGGGAACTGTCTGGAAACCGGTGGGAGTAACGACGAAAACACAAGAAAACACCAGGCAGAGTCATGGCGAGGAGCACTGCGGAAGGCGAGATACCGCAGACAATACAGAAGCCACGATTACAGTAAAGTAAGGCAGGAATGTATTAGCATAAAACAAGAAGAGCGCGTACCTAACGAACCGCTATCTCAGACGCTCTTATCCAATTTATAACAGAAAATTAAAAGAGAAAAACCCTAGGTGCATTAAATGGTACATGAAACAAACTCATAAATATGCATTTATTCCGGCTTTATCGAGAGGCCGGACTTATTTATTTGAGGTACGCGACTCCGCGGTGAGCCGAGTGCGCATGCGCGGTACAAGTGTTCACTTTTAATTAACAAAGGACCTGGAGTCGGTATCGCTCTCGTCGTGCAAATGCCGGACAAATCGAGACTCGAACTGGAGACGCGAGGTGAGGGTGAGGGAGAGAACTGTGACTTCACGATGGAGATGTATCGATAATCCACAGTATCGATATAACCTTGAGTATTCGAATTGTACGAGGGCGATTGGCAAATTGAGAAGGAAACGAAACAAACAAATACAATAAACAGATAGCTTATTGATGTACTATGTATATAGATATTGTGGTGTATTGGTTTGTTTAACTTTATTAGGGTAGAAGAGAGAGAAAATACAATTTAGCAAAACATAAGATACATATAGAGGAATAAATTGTTTGAAAAAAGGTTTAGTTATAATTTTTGAAACACCAGAATCGATAAATTACATAAACGAGTTATAGTACCAGAAAAGTATTTAAAAACTCTCGAAACGAATTGGAATACATATGATGTTGCGTATAATTATTATATAACAACGTAACCAAAGCAGTTTTTAGTGTTTACCAAGTAAAATTTCACTTCTTTAAAAAAGGGACCAACAATATATTGCAACTGAATAAGCAATTTGAACATAAACTCATTACTCTATGACTTTCAAAATATGCTATAAAACTCAGAGCAAAACTCGTGTTTCTACTCCAAATGTAGATTTACAATGCAAATTCCCCTTACCCGTTGGAATATCCACAGCGAAAATCCATTTAGGAGGTCTAAATAACAAAAACATCATCCATTAACCCTGTATTAAATAAAAAAATATAAAAGCCATGAGCGAATGAGCGAGATAGAGCTCACGCAACACCGACCCAGTAATGCAGAGGGCAAAAACAGTTTGTTGTAATCAATCATTATTAAGCGATGCCATTAGTTTTTGTCGAGTTGTTTGATCAATTGCTTTGTGCTCGAAATGATAGCTCTTGGCTGGCCGCAACTCTAGCGCCATATCAATTTAATCCTTTTTTTACAAAAAAGTTCATTTTTAATTTTATTAAAATTTTACCAATTCGTTTTATTGAATTACCTATACATTTTTTTAATTTTTTGCATTTAAAAACGTTATACTATATACAATAAAACATTTATCTGTAGGTTTTGCCTATTGAAACAAACTAATAGCCCATTGTTGCTGATGGTAGGTTTGTGTTATTTGCTAAATTATTGCAGGCATTTTAATCACTAGTGGTAAGAGTAATGGCAGATCTCCGCAATAAATTCTTAAATAACAAATGTGTTTTGTGTTGGAGACTAAAATTGAGGGGCTACTAAAATAAGGATTGATTGTTACCTTTCCATTGTTGTAACTTGGAACTTAGAATATTCATTATTTTTTACCTTACCGTTTTGATATTTTATGTAGCTTCACCATACAAAGAATTAAACCCAGAACTTTTTTTCTATAATGAATGGGATATTGTTGTTGCACTGTAATCGATAGTAAATAACAACTGGACTTTTTTAATTTACCAGATATTAATATTTCAATTTTTTATCTTTAAACGTAAACCTGTATTAATGATGTGACAAAATATGCTGATATTAGGATGTTTTGATGTTTTTACAAAATAAATTGTTCACTCGTATACAAGCTGAATGAAATTAAAACCACACTATTGTCTCATTGAATAAATACTATTAAAATGTGGCATCATTTACAACAGTTGTTATTTAAATCGTTATATAAAATCTGAAATGGCTGTTGCAACGAACTTATTCTCCAACGCAGCGATATTAATCACCATCACAAAGATGCACCCCTCCTACTTGAAGATGGGAGACCCGAAATGAAAAACTAAAATATACGAGTTGTGAAATTATTTTACATAACAATAAGCTCGTGATGTACAGCGATAAACCCGTGTACAGGTTTGTTGGATTTGTCAACATATGTTTTGCTCTTCCCCTTCTAGATCGCGAGCTGTGATTGGTCTGTGCAAGACGTGTAGCCCCTCGGCTAGGACAAGGGTTGTTTGCGACCACCAACAGCTCGATGGAACTGGTTCGGAAATATGGAGTCGGTGTAATAACTGTCGGTATGCAAATGACGGCTTGAAAAGTTGTGGCATGAGAACCTACATCCTGCGTCGATAATCTTCAGGTTTAGCACCTTCAGGTAGTACAAACACATGTGAAGACATTCGTAAGAGAACTATAGACTGATAGAGGGACTATGGACAAGGCCACTCGGAGATGTGCCGTGGGTTAATCCTATACTGTAATACTCTAAGACGAGCAATGTCTGTTAGAGAGACTATGGACAAGGCCATTCGGGGATGTGCCGTGGGTTAATCCTACACTCTAATACTCTAAGACGAGCAATGACTGTTAGAGGGACTATGGACAAGGCCATTCGGGGATGTGCCGTGGGTTAATCCTATACTGTAATACTCTAAGACGAGCAATGTCTGTTAGAGAGACTATGGACAAGGCCATTCGGGGATGTGCCGTGGGTTAATCCTACACTCTAATACTCTAAGACGAGCAATGACTGTTAGAGGGACTATGGACAAGGCCATTCGGGGATGTGCCGTAGGTTAATCCTACATTCTAATACTCTAAGAAGAGCAATGTCTGTTAGAGGGACTATGGACAAGGCCATTCGGGGATGTGCCGTGGGTTAATCCTATACTCTAATACTCTAAGACGAGCAATGTCTGTTAGAGGGACTATGGACAAGGCCATTCGTGGATGTGCTGTGGGTTAATCCTACACTCCAATACTCTAAGACGAGCAATGTCTGTTAGAGAGACTATGGACAAGGCCATTCGGGGATGTGCCGTGGGTTAATCCTATACTATAATACTCTAAAACGAGCAATGTCTGTTAGAGAGACTATGGGCAAGGCCATTCGGGGATGTGCCGTTGGTTAATCCTATACTCTAATACTCTAAGACGAGCAATGACTGTTAGAGAGACTATGGACAAGGCCATTCGGGGATGTGCCGTGGGTTAATCCTATAGTCTAATACTCTAAGACGAGCAATAACTGTTAGAGAGACTATAGACAAGGCCATTCGGGGATGTGCCGTCGGTTAATCCTACACTCTAATACTCTAAGACGAGCAATGTCTGTTAGAGAGACTATGGACAAGGCCATTCGGGGATGTGCAGTGGGTTAATCCTATACTTTAATACTCTAAGACGAGCAATGTCTGTTAGAGGGACTATGGACAAGGCCATTCGGGGATGTGCTGTGGGTTAATCCTACACTCTAATACTCCAAGACTAGCAATGTCTGTTAGAGAGACTATGAACAAGGCCATTCGGGGATGTGCCGTGGGTTAATCCTATACTCTAATACTCTAAGACGAGCGATGTCTGTTAGAGAGACTATGAACAAGGCCATTCGTGTATGTGCCGTGGGTTAATCCTACACTCTAATACTCTAAGACGAGCAATGTCTGTTAGAGGGACTATGGACAAGGCCATTCGGGGTTGTGCCGTGGGTTAATCCTACACTCTAATACTCTAAGACGAGCAATGTCTGTTAGAGAGACTATGGACAAGGCCATTCGGGGATGTGCCGTGGGTTAATCCTATACTCTAATACTCTAAGACGAGCAATGTCTGTTAGAGAGACTATGGACAAGGCCATTCGGGGATGTGCCGTGGGTTAATCCTATACTCTAATACTGTAAGACGAGCAATGCCTGTTAGAGGGACTATGGACAAGGCCATTCGGGGATGTGCCGTGGGTTAATCCTATACTCTAATACTCTAAGACGAGCAATGTCTGTTAGGGGGTCTATGGACAAGGCCATTTGGGGTTATGCCGTGGGTTAATCCTATACTCTAATACTGTAAGACGAGCAATGCCTGTTAGAGGGACTATGGACAAGGCCATTCGGGGATGTGCCGTGGGTTAATCCTATACTCTAATACTCTAAGACGAGCAATGTCTGTTAGGGGGTCTATGGACAAGGCCATTTGGGGTTATGCCGTGGGTTAATCCTATAGTCTAATATTCTAAGACGAGCAATGTCTGTTAGTCTGCAAAATCTGTCTCGAATTTCAGCGGAAGGGTTTTGCTTAAACTTTGGAATTAACGGCTTTTTTACCTAAAAATACGATTTTGAAAACCTCAACCCCAGGAAAATTAATTCATATTTTTTTAAATACCCCTTCGCAGCAATCCTGCGTACTCATCGAATTTATATTGAATATATATGTATACATGTCTTAATAACACACCAAGCCACTTACAAGGATTAATAAGAAAAATATTCACAAATAAGTGATATTTAAAATATTAATTATTCTCCATACGAATAACATTGGGGATGAGTACGCAGGTTTGCTGCAACAAGGAACACAAAATAATGGGTGTTTATGTAAATATCAATAGACCTCATCAAAGTGAAGTCACAAACCAAGTTTCATCCATATACATTCATAAATAAGCGATATATAATATTTTAATTATTCTCCATAAGAATAACATGGGGACCGAGTACCTAGGTTTGCTGCCACAGGAACCATACGCGAAAAATTGTTTTTTTTGTGCAAACAACAACAAACCACAACCAGATGAAGCCATATACCAAGTTTCGTCAGTGTATGTTAATAAATAAGCGAGGTATAAAATTTTGATTTTCTCCATAAGAATAGCATTAGACAACGTACTGTGTTTAGCACTTTCAATATCTCAGTAACCAATTGACGTAGCGTAATGATAAAAATACCAAATTTTTTAAGCTGAATTCAATGGTATAAATTACAATTTGATTAAAATAAAAATTACATGTGAAAACCACAAAAAACCCATTTTAGGGGTACAAAACCCCCCTTCGGATTGTGCAATTCGTCTGGTTTTCGAACTCGTTCAAATAAATGGTGCTATACACATTTTTACCGCATTTATTAAGATCGGACCTTTTTTACGAGAGTTTTCGTGCTTACGGACACACACACACACACACACACACACATATATATACATATATATATATATATATATATATATTCACTATACAAATTCGAACGAATGGTGTTTTTGGCATCTGGGGACCTCAAAACAAAAAGTTATCATGCGGTCTCGGGCTTAAGTCTTACCATGAGACCTACTGTAATAGCTTCTTTCCTATAGGGGAAATTCGCTAAACGCATTTTAATGTTAGACATTTTAACATTAGGGCTTACGGAGTTTCAAATGAAAACAAAAGAATCATAACAGGTGTGAATAAATAACCAGTGAACTGTCAAAGTAGCACTTACATATGGTACAGAATCATCAAATAATGTCTTGAAAACAGTGATTAGAATCATTAAATAAAGATTGCATTTAGACATTATTCACTCATGAAACGAATGACGGCCGAACATGGCTCGGTTTCCCCGGTACTAATTTATTAAATAACATAACTTACCATCACCAACAATGAATGTTAAACAAATATAGTTTAATTAACTTTTCAACTTTGAATCCTATTAAATCAAATTTTGACCATTATATTAACTCTCTTAAAACCGAAAGAAAGATTCACCGGCTTCCAACCTCTCACTCTGATCAGAAGAATCGGAATCGTAACCTTTACAGCGGCAACAAAAACAAAACCGGACGAGCATTGACATTCGCGGAGGCCGAGATCCTTAAATCCTTCGCATCCGGAGATAACGCTTGCCGCAGGACCCGGGACCTATCGGGGGGACATCCCGGGTATTTATATTAGAGATCACCGAAGCCAATACGGAACGATATTAGTTAATGGGTGGGGACGGACAGACACATAAATAGTGCCTAATGTCGTCGCCTAGAAGGCTCGTAAATTGACCCCCGTAAGTGGAGCCCGATCCCGAGCCCGCTCGTCTTTACGGCCTGTTCATTCAGAAACCTGTTCAAAGTTTTATAGGAGGGCCAGAAATCAATACTGGGTTCGCCCACCTTCGCTCATGCATATACATCACACCTTCCTGTCTGGTCTCCTCACTTTTTATTGGACGAAGAATAACCATGGCGGTGGCGGCTCGCGAGCGGTTGGGAAGGTAGGGACACCTGGGATCGTGGAAGAGCGGGTTTGGCTCTAGGTTTGGCGAAAAGCAGGAAACGCCACCTAAGTTTCTATATGTTTGTTAAAACTAGCTGCTGTGCCCGTCCTTTGCAACGGGGTTAAAATTCAGAGTTGAAAAATTGTAAACAAAATAATGACAGTCTGTAGTTAGATATACTTCTTATGACAGATGTTTATTTAATTTAATTGAATTAGTAAAACACACATGTGACATAAACCAAATAAAACTCTCCTCCATATGAATAACATGGGAACTTCGAAGTCCCGTGGGGCAGAGCCCTGAGGACATTTCTAAACGGCAATAGGCTTATGACACTCCTCGGCACATAGACTACATGTGTGCCAAATTTCAGCAGAATTGGTCCAGCCAGAACGAAGTCGCGGGCCGTTGGGTGCCAGGACGTGTGAAACACAACTTATCGCCGACAACAATGTTGAACAGAGATAACATCACGGCTGTGTTGATTACATGCGTGAACCCGACGTGCGCTGGGTACACGCACACCCGCACGCACATGCAGGCGCGCAAGCGGCCAATTATTGTGGCTAATTGTAACACCCACCTGGAATTATAATTGGTCTCATTTTATGTGTGGCCGCGCCGTAAGGGGTGCTAGCGGCATTCCTGCTAGTCGCTGACGGCTATGCGTAGCGCTGTGACGCCTTTCACTCCAAGTCCGGCGTTGAAGGGAATTTAAAAACAATAGCGATTGTTAGTGAATTGTTCTCGTTCACAGAATCTATATTAGTTAGTTTTACCTTATTGATGTTAAGAAAACGGTTAACTGAATTCAAACTTTTATATGAAGTGTTGTAAACATGAACAGATTTATCGTTAAGCTATATCATTATGTACTAGTAATCTTTGTTTAATGTACAAAACAACAATTGGCCAACCAACATTTGCCATCACTGAATGAGACAAACCAGTTTTCGACGACGTTTCTAGATCTGAAATCTGATCAGGTGATCTTCAGATTAAAAAAGCCTATATAGAACCTAAAAATTACACAACAAATTGGTGGCACAATCTAGGCGAAGCTGAAAAAAAAAACACAAAAAGCTAATAGATTTTTATAAAGGAGTCGTAAAACCCGTGTTTTCTGATTCAGTGGTGGCAAATGTCCGCAAAAGTTTCTTAAATAAGACTAATAGTATTGCTACACAGCACCAGATTTCGACTTACAACATATCTTAACAATAACAACCGTTTTAAAAACCCTTTTACATAATAAATTGGGATTTCAATATAGAAATTTGGTCGTGACAATCTATAGTGTTATAATACAATTAGAAAATAAATTAATGCGCTCATACGGGGGATAAATTTAAAATGATATCACACCCCACTTTGAACCAGGAGGAAATTACTTCTACAACAAGAAGGCGCCAGAGAAGAAATCAAGCGGGCTGGAGGCGTCCTTTAATATATTCTTTTGTGACAGCCATTATGAAACAGAAAAGCATAAATTACACAAATTAATGGGGACAGGATTTATGAGGTCGGCCCGTAGCGTTGTCTCTTCGCTACATCAAAGCGCGCGAGGCACATTTGTATTTCTTGTAGGCCTTTCATTTAGACATGAAATGCTGTTTTAATTATTGCCAAACCGTGAAATTTCATTAGTGAGAATGCTGTTTCACGATTAATTTTCGAGGAGAACCCCAGACGTGGTATTTTGTATTTATTAAGAGGTAGTATGCCACAGTAGTAGTATTTACTTGCTTTTTAATAATGTTATTTATATATATATATATATATATATATATATATATATAAATGAATTACGTTTTTTTCCGTAACTAAACAATATAACGTGGTCCAGACAGATTACATATTATACCGTGATTATTTATGTTGAGAAGGAGTTTGGTGATAAATCTTTCGGTTAAAAATATATACAAAATGTATAGTCTAATGTAAATGTCTAATTGGTTTAACTTAAGCGAGCCTCTAATAAAGGAACTAACATATTACTACGTTATATGAATGCCAACTTTAAAAAACAACAAAAACAGACTAATGCATTTACATACTGAAATCAATATTAGTAAAATTACTTTATATAACATTTTGAAGATCTGGTGGATAGTGCGAACATTTAAATCCAATGTCACTTTTAACTGCCGTAAAGAATAAAACGAAATATACTTAATACTAAATATGAACAGTAAACGTCATTACCAATTTTTAATTAATTACAGTGAAAACGTGTGATCAAAATGGAAAATTTCCTGTTAAATTATTTTAACATTAGTTTGTAGGATTACATTTAACTATGAAGCTCTATATAGTAAAACCAATATTATTATTACGTTTCATCT
This sequence comes from Allygus modestus, assembly GCA_963675035.1. Lineage (NCBI taxonomy): Eukaryota > Metazoa > Arthropoda > Insecta > Hemiptera > Cicadellidae > Allygus > Allygus modestus. Next base: position 76,473,551 of record OY776112.1, on the reverse strand, counting down.
ATCCTATAACAATTGTCAGCCACAGAACATTGCTACTACGGTTCAAAGTAAAGGGATCGTTCTCAAATGGTTATTGATGAACATAAAAGATGTGTGAAGTTTACAGTAAACTAGTGTCTTGTAGGGACTATTGCCCCTAATGTTTCTCTGCTCTGTTTTGCCCTGTCTGAATTTTTAACTGTTTATATCCTGAGGAAAATAAAACAATATTGACTTATGAACAATTTTTCAACGTAAACAAAACAGCCATTTTGGAAATGTCATACAGCACAACAAACGTTTTGCAGTCCATCATACTTTTTTAAGGATTTTTAAGGAGATATTTATTTATAGTTTGTTGGTAACTTTTTTGGAATACTGATATTTTTCCTGAGTACACGTGGCAAGAAATTTGAGCCCTCTCACATCATCCTGCAATTTTCCAACCTCCTACATTTTCCAGTTAAAAAGTTCTCTATATATATACTGTATATATATGGATAAAAGCAGCACAACAACTAAACATTTTATGTTTCTCCAATCACACTAGCACACGTTATTAGGGTTTTTAAGTATTGACAAAATATTTAAATGGGAGGAGGGGGATTGAAGAAGGGGCAGAATTATGTGAAATATTCCAGCTAAAGTTTTAAGTGAAATTAGCATATTACACCGCGCAGTCAGAAGCAGCCACAAAGCGCGCCGCCGAGCGCCACTTTATGGCTAATTGTATTTTAATTCGCTCCGCTCTTCCCAATAAGTCCGGTCAAAACTGATCGTCCGGAATATTAATTAGGGCGAGTCCCATTAGGCGGGACTGCTTTATACCTCTCGATACCACGAGTCCTCAGACCAATTACTGTAGTCCGTGTTCAGAGAATACTAATATGTAATATGGTTCGTAGAAATAGAGAGGTACACAGATTTTCCGACGAGTTGGTATGAAAACCAACGAAAGAAATTTTGAGCCCTCTCACATCATCCTGCAATTTTCCAACATCCTACATTTTCCAGTTATTATAACTGTGGAAAATGGTTCATATCACAATAGCTTCTAACAAAGAAGGGCAGTATAGCTGTGAAAACGAAACACTTATGAACTATTTCAGTCAACTAAAGTTTTAAACTTTTCTTAAAGATTTATGCGGCTACAGCATTCAGTTAACATTATACTGTGTATTGTAAACGAATTAAGTAGGCTACATATCGTTTCCTAAGGATTGTTTTTATCACCATATACATAATGAACATATTTTTTATGACATTTCACTACGTACGGGATAGTTTGCATACTACACAAAATGTTAAAACATTTGTTTAAACATGGACGAGGCTAGATTTCAGTTTATTATCGACAGTATAAAGTTATTGGTATCAGTTTTTAAAAGTCTGGGTAATATAAATTATAAATTAAAATCCAACACTGAATGAAATGATTTACTAATGATACAACAATGAAACATGATTTACTCCCAGTCTAAATAAAGTATAACATTATTCCTTTTTTTACTCTAGATGATTTTTAAATGTATACAACATTGCTGAAAAAGTGACGTACATACAGTATTATTATTGTTATATCTTTCAAAATATAGAATGTTTAGATATTGCCAATTTGTGTGTAACTTTTTAGTCATGTTGAGATTATAAAATAAATTAAAAATCCGCTTAAATATAATTGCATTTTCGTTATTCGCACTCTCCTCCATAGTTCAAGTTACAACGGCGTCTAAAGTGTAGCTAACACAAGAATCCTAAAAGTGTCGTTATCATTGTTATCAAAGAGACGCGGCGGCGGTGGCGGCCAAACGATTGTGTTGTGTTCTGCACTACAATAGTCACTTGTCCGATCGCTATCGCCTCTGCCGGCGACAATTGCTCTATCTCGCGGCAAAACTACGGGTTACACTCAGTTTGTCATAAACCCGTAGATAGCGTTCATGGCTCTGTTTATGACTACCGGCCACCGTTACAAAGTAGCTTTTAGGTTAATGAACGAAGCAATTAAATGAAACTGAGCTGTTAAAGATTGTCTACAATGTATCTCATGTCGTTTTCTTTATGAGCGGTGTCTTCATAAAACATTGAAGAGATGGTTTAAAAGTTTAACGGGGTTAATAAATAGACGACCTTGTAAACTAGTGATACGATGGTTTTAGGTTCATACAATTTAAACAAATAATTAGCGCATTTAATTAATTCGTTTATAATAGTTGTGGACTTTTCTGACACTTCTAGACTAGTGTTTGAGAAGATTCAAATTTGGTAGCATCCACCTTTGTCAAAACAAAATACAAAAGTAGTTTATTATAAACCCTTACAACCTTCTTTGAGGTATAATCGGTATATTTAGTCCATAACATAGCAAACGCCTTTTCCAAACTGCCAGGGGATACTTGAAAACTAAAAATCTGATAACATGGTAGATCTATACTCATGATGATCCAAAATGGTGTCAGGTATCCAAATTGGTATTTGGTATCATAAGATACTGGAACTAGTGAGATGTTATAAAGCTCATTGCTCGACTGTATTTGCTTTGCTCGGAGGAAAATACATATTGGTATTTTAACACGTGAGTGTTACTTTAAAAGGATGGTTTTCATCAGCTTTTAATATTATTTTGTTATGGTCTGAAAATCTACATTTAGTTTTATGTTTACTGATTTTACAGTTCTCTGGTTGAGCTTTCTGTTTTTTCCCTGCTATGCCTATGGATTGTGCCATTAATTTTGTTATGTTTGAGTATGTTCCTAACCTTAAGACGGGATCAGATGCTAGATCCCGAAACTTGTTTTTTCATCTAGTAATTGCAGATATCATTTCATAGATATCATGAATTCAAAGTATTGAACTATAACGAACTATCATCATCGCTCAGTTCGTCTCTACAAGTCCCAGCGAAGCTCGCGTCAACGGATCCCACGCACATTTCGCGCCAAATATAGATATTCCCGAACCGCGGAGGGTGGAGAGCCCTTAAGCCCGGAATATTTGCCACTTCCGGCCGATCGCCGAGCCCCAGTCAGCTGTGACTTATGACACGCGTGCGGTGACACGGCTGACACGCGCCACGCGTGCCCTCGACATATGGTCGCCATATCGTCCGTCATAACAGGTGCATGACGCTGCCCGACAACTGACCCCTCGTTACCTCGTCAATGGCAGCTCGTTATTCGCTAACCGAGCCCGCATCTTTTTGTAAATTGTAGTTCATTGAGCTCGAGTTTCAATAGAGTAAATTGCTGCAATTATTATATACTCTCGTGTTCGATCGTTTTATTGGTTACAGTGTGTAGTTGATCCTTACAGACGCGTGAGTTGTCAATTTATTTTTAGTAACTGTTCGTATTTGTTGGCAATTTTGGAGGGGCATAAAAAATACTTTACTTTCTGCAATGATTTTTTTGCAAATGGAAGGGTATTAGGGTAAATTACCATAACCACTGACACCACCAACGCTAAAATCAAATTACTTGTATTTATGTATATATTTTAATATTGAATATCCTTTTTCGTAAGGTTTCAATAAACACAAGAGAGAACAAAACAGAGACTCAAACGAAAGAGATACAGTAGTTTATATTCCAAAAGGTTTATCATTTTGAACTTGCAAAGTAGAAGAAAACCGCTGAAAGATTATGCTCTGGCGGCTACTTTATACGAGTGAGCCTCGGTTTGGTTGATCAAGGGTTGTTGTGTCGGGCTGCCTCTAAATCACATGTCGATAGAGCTGTACACCAAGATTACATATTGTTCCTAACTAAATAAAGAACGAGAGTAAATCATCAAAACCAAACTACTTGCTTATAATAAAATACACCCTGAAAACGATTCCTAAACCACTAATCAACTCAATCGCGTTTCCCAAAACTATTCATTCATATTCGCCTTCAAATACGGCCAAGTTGCTTCAGCGTCTTACACAGAGATTGAGAGATTCAACCCACTTCTAACCATGGGTTTTTACAAGTCGTTTTATAACAAGTTATACAAGCGCGAAACAAACTAAACTATTGCGAAGGCAATTAACGGTACCGACGCAAGGGTTGTGACGCAACGCGCTACGGCGACGGCGCAATAAATAGCCAGATAGATCAGAGTGGGGGCAGACCGGAGCACGCGGGGCAGAGGCGAGAAAAGTGCAGAAATGTATTTTATTAGCTACCGCCGCCGACGCCGACGGTGGACATCGGACATGGACTGGGCTCGGGCTCGGACAGCGTTCATAAACCTCCCAGTGCGCCGAATAAGAGTATGAGGTGATTTACATAGGGCGATGGGATGTGGTGCGTACCACTTGAGAGTTTAAGGTTTATGTTTGCCTGCGTTGACTGGAGTAATTCTGAAATATTTTAGAGTCACGTTCATTTGTTTTCGACAACGGATATGACGTGGACAACTAATTCGTAAGTGGTATTTTTGAATAGGCCTATGTAAATCTTGTAACAAAATTCGTATACAGTCTATGATCCGCATTGGCCAAACAAGTCATCCCATTTCAATACTTATAAAACAAACTGCATCATAATGTAGCTAAGCCAATCACAAATAAAACCAAATCTGTCTTCAGTATCGCGTTTCGAAAATTACTTGTACTTGATCTTGTACTTGAATACAACTATAAGTTCAAATTATTCAACTCCTAACCCTAAAAATCAATTGCAGACATTTGTTCGAATTAAAGCTGATTGCCAGTATAGAAAAATGTTGCATTAGTACATCCATTATAACAAAACTGGATGTTTATTTCACGCAATTATATAAATTTGTTCATATTTCGAACAATGTTCCAGTTCATTGGCAGACTTCGGGTTTCTTGATTACTCAGACAGGGGCTAATGATTTGTATTGATTACAAAAGGGTGCAAATGGTATGATTTTTTGGACATTAGCTCTTTCTTAGATTAAGCAAATCAAAACTGTATTTATTGCTCAGGAAGTTAAAGCCGTTGAACATCGCTTAAAGGGGAAAGGCAAGAACTTGTCTCTTCCGTTAACTAAAATGAAATATAACCATAAAATGCAACACCAATGTAAAGGTGAGCTTTAAATTCCAAATTTCCAAGAGAGAGCCCACTATCTGCATAAACAATCGTAAAATAATCACAACGTATCATTAACACTATATCAACGCTCGTAAAATGAAAATACAATCGCGAATCCTCAAACTGCAAAGCGAAACTGTTGAGAATAGCGCAGCGTAGACGCAAGCTAAAAACAAAAGCAGTTAAGTCTCAAAACAATCTCCGGCCGTCATAAATAGCGGAGCACATAGCACATAGCACATAGCACATGTACACGGGCGGTAGAGTAGAGCGGAGAGCCAAGCTAAGTGTTCAGTAGCGAGTTTATAGTCGACCCCCTCCACCGCGATATGGTTTATGACAAGCGTGCTGATTGGCGGAGCCGCCGTCATATGAGCCCGCCCCCAGATATGCCCCGCCCCGGTAATAATCTTTCATATCCCGCTGGTCGGGAGGGGGAGGAGGGAGACTCATATCTCCGACAAAATGCCGGCCGGTCGCTCTCCGCTCGGCGCTCGGCGCTCGGCTCGCGGCTCGCGGTACATAGTTGTTTGGAGTGTTCTATCATTGGCACTGGGAAAATTAAAACGAATGTACACGATTTACGTTTATTCAAAATTGGTTGTTTCATACCACTAATTGATGTTTAATTGATATACCAACGGCAACAGAATATTTGTACAGTATAGTTTTCAAACTTACAAGACTTCCTTAATGAAATATCTTTTTTAAGTAATTGGGTAAAAACACAAAATTAGATTCCAAATAATTACGTTACTAAACTCTGCTCCCATTTGTCGAAAATTTGTTAGAAAAACGTAAAGTACCGGTAACAAATTTTCCCTCTTGATTTCGTACCTTAACAGAGAGAGACAAGACTTCTTTCATGATCACATATTGGAAACACCATAAAAGACGCGTAAACATGGTACAATATAAGAGAGAATGCAAATATAAATTGATATAATCAAATAAAACATATAAACTATTTGCAAATTAAATTTTATATAGGCTATTCATGTTTTGGGCCTGTTTGAATTAGCTCTCTTGTTTTACATTGCGGAACATTAACACCCCATATTTACGATAACACTTTCATGAAGCTCGATTAACAATGGAATGGAATCACATATATGAAACCTACTAAACTAAGATTAGACCTACAATATAATTTGGGTGTTTAGGTTCGTGCAAGCCTGATAAAGAGAACTACTCATGTATTAAATTTTATCCTGGATGAATTGTTTAGCCTGTATTACAAAAATCTAAAATGTAGCCTGTATTACCAGAACGTATTTTTGCCTTCTCAATTTTTGTCAATATAATTTTAAAACTAAATATGTTATTTTTATACTAACATTAGGTATGACCTTTAAAGAAATTTTAGACAATGCAGATGGTAATTTTTCGCCTCAAACAGTTTGAAGATAAATTATAAAGAAAACAATATTACTGTTAGGGATATTGTTTATTTTTAACTGTTGGTAAATTATGGCAGTATCAGAATTAGTACACAGATAAATGACAAACTTAATTTCAAGGAGAATATATTGTTGGAACTCAGTTCGCACTGGGAGGCAACCAATCACAGTATCCAGGTTTGACCTAAAGTTTTCCTTTTTGGTAGAGCAGGGAGGAGGGGGAGGGATATACACAGTTAATCCAAATGGAAAACACAAACCTTAAAATCATTCCATTAATCCCCTTAATCCCCTTGAAGCCCTCTGATCTAAGTAAAATCTTAAAACCTAGAATTGTCTTTACAGAGGAAATATTAAAATTGGTCAATATTATCTTAGATTAAGCAATGATATTATTCACACAGAGTGAATTTTAAGTCACTGAAAATAATACAATTAGTATAACAAACAAGTAAATCCCCATAAATGTTCAACGATATTACTGTTAACTTTTCTCACACACAGAAGCATTATTCAGGTTTTACCTGACATTCCTACCAATTCGGATGTTTCTTTTGTGATTGGGCCCATTAGGGAAAGCATACTTCAATAACTCCAACAGCCCTTTGATATTCCAGTACAATCATGAACTCAGCATCGAAATACTCCTTATCTCTTCGGAACACTACTCTGTGTGCTCCCAAAGTCCAGACTCGGCGAGGATGACTCATGGCGTCGTATGTTTATGGTTGGATTGGAGGCGAGGATGTCGACGGGCCGATAGTCGAGTTTATGACATGTCAGAGTCGTCCTGTTCACAGATATCGGTGGTCAGAAGTCATAAAGCAAGGCGGTCGCGGGGGCCGAGCCGAACAACTGGCTACACTCTGCGACCGGCCGTCTTGGACACACGTTGCGATGTAAAATGGTAGGATGATTCGTAGCTTGAGGGCTTGAGAGGGGGCTCCAGTCACGAAACCTTTCGTGTTTCTACCTGCTTCCCCCATAAGTCTTGTTAGTTGTTAGATTTCAAAGCCCGTCTCTCCTCAATGGATTAACCAATGTCGTTGATTTACGGCTCATTTTAAAGAGCAAAAGAAAAAGTGCTTAGCGATTTCAGTGAGCAAAATTTACATCTCACAAATAATAATTGTTGAAAAAATCCAAAAGATTCAATATTTATGTTTTTTATGGTTGAACAGTTTGTAATATCAAAATTCTGCTCACTGAAATCTCATAGTATTGTAGGTAGCCCTCTCTTAAGTTAAAATTCAATTTAGGAAAGTAAAATTTTAAGCCTATCTGAAAGTTTTTCTGGGATTGCATACACTGATGATAGGGTATGTGAATAAATTGTAACTGAAGTATTTAAGAGTCTTCATCACCGGAAGTTGCTAGACGCCATCTGGGAGTTTTGTTCCATAAGGCCAATGTTAACTTTGTGCCTCCATTACTCCTCACCTGATCGTCTCAAACAATTAATTTTGGTGTCAAATTAAAGGGTTCGTCGTCCTCTAGGGAATCACAATGTCGAATTCCTTTATTTGGGTACCATAGTTTCATAATAAATAGTTTAATTTTGAACTGAAACACTGTACATGTTCTCATCAATTTGTAACAAAATCCAAATTCGACTATTGCATTTCCCTAGAGGACGACGAACCCTTTAATTTGACACCAAAATTAATTGTTTGTGACGATTAGGCGAGGAGTAACGGAGGCACAAAGTTAACATTGGCCTTATGGAACAAAACATTAAGATGGCGTCCGGCAACTTCCGGTGATGAAGACTCAATTGAAATTGCTCAATTGAAATATGGCAAGAGAAAAGAGAGAATAACTCTTGTTTTATGTTTCTATAACTAGTTTTTATTTCTTCAATATACCTTCCCGCAAAGTTTAAAACAATGTATAAAACCCGTTTTATCTACTGGCTTTTGTAATGCTTCTTTATATAAAATTTGACTATTTAACTTTTGGCTTTTCAAAATGTAGAATGGTAAAATTGTTTTGAGAACTTAAAGTTATCGCTTTTCTTCAACAAATGTCTTAATACTGCTTTCTTGCATTAAAGTTTAAAATAATGTAGACAAAGAATAATTTCATACATCTGACTTTTGTAGAGACTTTTGACAAGGACTTCTGACTCAATTTTGGCTTTTCAAAGTAAAATATATTGTGGGATTTATTCTATTTTCACTCGCTAACTGACTCCGTCTCAAAGTAGAATTCAACGTTGGAAAATCTCAACGATGGTAACGGCTGTACACTTTGTCTGGCTATACTCGTTTCGGGAGAACCCATGTTGGAGATTATACCGACAATACTTAAACCAACAACCGCCGTACCAATGTGACCCGCAAACGCATACCCCCGCGGCCGACACCGATAATCTCTGTTTATCCCGGATAACACTAGAGCCACGGTGATAAAGTCAGCCCGGTCTCATTAGCCTTTATCGCCGAAGCCACGTGCTGCCGGTATTGTCGAACGGGCGTTTCCGCACACTTCGGGGGCCCAAAATGGCGAGGGGATGCGACTCCCCCGCTGTCTTGACTTCAGCTGCCGCCCGCATTGTCCGGAGGCACCGACCCTCTGCAATGACCAACGTCCACTTCTATTAGTCGCTATTCTGACGACCCGGAATAACAAACTGCGGCCGAAATGACCGAAACGCTTCCAATTCCATTCTTCCTGCTATGAATTACCTCTTTATGTTCCGCCCGCTCCCTTTCAGCTGCGTATTATTATTTGACTTTTGACAACGGTGAAATCAAGGTTTCATAAAGAGTTCGTTCCGCCGGAAGAGTTCAGGTCGCCAGTTAATTTAGGAGGAAAACCTCTGCTGGATTCTAAATGTAGATGTCAGAGGTTTAAGCGTAACTATGATCACTGGTTCTAATAGATTGATAGTAGTATCTTCAATGTTGTAAGAAAAACATTCTTCAAACAAAGGGTTGTCTTTAAAGGGCAAATGAGAGTTAAATTCACCAAAACAAGTACATTTCACGAAAACATATTTGTGTTAGCCTTTTTATAATATGAGTGTGTGATCTGTCTCGTTTTAAGATGCTTTGAAAAGCTTCAACTTAAAATAAAAGTGAGAAAGCGATCAATTCCTGTAGAATTCGGTCGGTTTACAATTAGATAACAGGAGCAATTATTTATTCCGTATCAATCGTTTAGAAAGCAATAATTTAACATTTTAAGCTACAGCTTGGATGGATCGACTCGAGAGTTAGCTGGATATGCCGAAGGCTATAACAGAACGACAAAAAGCAAGGCCGGTGGTCAGTCGGTGTAAGAATGTGCACTCGTTTGTAGGGAGGTGTCGCGATGAAGCCTGTCAGCTGATTGACAGCTGAGGTGAGAACATATGATTCCCCGACGGCGACACCGCCAGCCGCCACTGACAGCGGCGATGCAAGATGGCAGAACCCGTCGGACCGGCCCGCAACCTTTGTGTGTACTCTTCTAATTGACACCGCCATGGCCGAAATGTCCACGGAATAAATAAAAAGCTGCCGAACCGAGCGTGTGATGAATGCTCGGCCGGGACAATAGATAACGCCTTATAAGGCGTGTCCCCATTATATCGCCATATTTATTGTACACTTCGATTTTATGTGGCCGTCACCGAATAAACTGAGCGAGAACCGGTTCGTGGCGCTCCTCTCATTGGTTATGATGTGTTACTTGCAGGCCAGCCTTGCAAAAACGCCGGGCTCAAGTCTGCCAACTACCACGGTAGTGGTGCTCTGCACCTTTGTAATGCAGTAAATTGAATTACCCAAAGCTCAATGGTTTAAAAGGTAAAATACGCAAGAAAGGACAAAATGATAGTTTTCGTTGACACGAAATGATTTCAAGGAGACGAAGTTTTTAAGTTAAAAATTGTTTGTGTATCGCATTATATTGAATTTAAACCAGTTTGTATTCGTTATTCAGGAGGTCTTCTTCCCTTATCATCAAACAAATCAGGATCCGCATCCCCGAATCAATCTGATTCCTAAGACAAACTGAGTTATACCTTAGCAAGAACCAAGTAGACTATTCACATATACTTTCTTACACTTTATTACACTCAAACCCATTCATCGAAACCAATATAACAAATATACCATCTCTGAACATTAGATCTCGTTCGGAGCACACTTTTATTGATTTTGCAATACTAACGAGACCGTCCAACGTGCAGTGCCACTTTATCCGGCCCGGGAGGACCACGGACTATAGTGACCACGTGACCACGTGGCAGATCGTCAGCTGTCCACCCACACACGTACGCGCAGCACACGCCCAGCTGTTCACACCTCACAATGCCTAAGCCTCCTTTAATTGTGTCTCCCCTGGCCAATTTCTGGACATCTCGGCCTTTCAAAGGACTCGTTCCGCCCCTGCTCTTCGCCCGATCAGAAAATTTCTGTATCACCTTTACACGGTGGAGAGGGCTGTTATTTATTCGGTCCGGTCACAAAGGGAGCACTTTGGCCACCGAAACGGCCGGTTTTGGATCAATGCGGAAGTTCTTGCTGGATTACTCGAGGTCATTGAATATCAACTCTTGTAATGCTGTATAAACAAGTAAAATTTAAGACGAAATTGCTTTTATTTATACAACATCAACTGAGAGTTTACATTCTTGTTTAAACGTTTAACCAAATGATACATAATCTTGGGCATGGCTATAATATAGAAATCTAGAGAGTCTTTGCATTAATTACATTTTCATCTGATAATGGAAATTAATGTAAGTAGTAACTCAAATTTGTGGATGGATATGTATTTTTTTACAAGCAGACTTGATATAGCTTCTGTGAGTGCAAAATTGTATGTTGGAATAGTTAATTTTGAATTAGTATGTATTTATATCAGCAAATTTGTACAGAGAACATCTATGTTATAACATTGCAAAATGGTTCCAAAGCGATAAAAACATGTTACTTTGAAGAGTAAGAGCTGTATGTTGTTTTCTTGTATGTGTAGCGTTTCTTGATACCTACTAGCGTTTCCTGCACGATTCTGCTTATATACTCATAGGAGTGAACACAACTATAGTTACACGAAACGGTCGAAGAACAACGTCTAAATGAAGCTTAACTCGCGACAATTACGAAGGTATTATCAGAGGGGGCGGAGGAGCGTATTGACGCGAGGACCACCCAACGCAATCTACTGGCAGATCTCGATACTTCCTACGATACTCGTCAGCTGTGCACATAAATCCGGACCGAAATATCTGCAGCCTAAGATAATGGGGCTGGTCCGCCCCTTCACCCCCTCCCCGACCTTAATTACTCCATTCATATGGAAATGTCTTTTTGGATAAACATCCTTCATTCCGGGGGGTTAATGTGATAATCCTACGGGATCGTTCGAAAATAGCCGCAGATAACGGCTCCTGGTGTTGGACGTTATTTATGATTTTTGGGTTCTAATGTCTGAAATAGACGCTCTTTGATGGATCCTCCTGTCCGCGATCGTTAGTTTTCATGAAATTTCTGTAGTGTATTTTAGGTGCGAGAATGATTACCCAGTATTATCTAATTCTAAGGAAAATGTGTAATTGCACAGAAATACCATTTTAAATGTTGACTAAGCTATGCAAGATATTATAAACAACACAATAATTGCTAATTTTGCCAAATCAAAATTATAAGATCATAAATATAGGCCTAACAGAGTGTAATTAGGACTTTTTAGGTAATATTGGATTTTGTTCGTTTTAGCATACATTAATTGTTTAAAAGTTTGCAACATCAACTGATAGCAACTGATTTAAATTCAAAATTGTGTTCAACCGATATTTAAAAATATAAACCATGTCAAAAGCTAAAAAAAAACATATACAAATTTAATTTTACGTTTACTTTACAATATTGATGATACTTGAACATTTAAGAAAAAGAAAAATGAGACACGTTTCGCAAAACAAAGCAATTTTATTTCCACTCAATTACTGCATGTACCTCGTAGGCTGTAAGACATTTAACAACTTTTCGATTATAGCATATTACGTGTTGTTATTACTTACGGGATGTAATAAAAAAAGTCTTACAACACTTAAGATAATATAGCCTAGTACCATCTTGTATATATATGTTTACCGTCTGTATGTGAATCAGTATAAGTGTGTCTTAAGTGTATATCTTAAGTGTGTAAGACGTCTTTTATTACATCCCGTAAGACATTTAAGTGTAGAATAATGTTTAATTAGGTACGGCCAACGGACGCCATAAAACTACTTTCTTTCCAAGACTGTCCCCCTGACGTATCCCCTCTCCCATCAACAACGCCTACGGCCCTAAGAGCTGATAGTTTATTGAAGCCCCGTCCATAAATCGTATTGTAATTAGCCTGAGATATTCACATAACTCGCGACCGTTCGTGTAGCGCAATTAAAATGCACGACGCGCTGTAATGTAATGTATGGACTTATTGGTATACGGGAACAGGGCTGCCATTGTGAAACTGAATTGCCGTATTCTGCGTTATGGCTGGCAGGAATAAATTATAGCACGTGGGTAGGGGGCATGTTTATTCATGGATATGGGAAATGAAAATGGTGAGTTGAAATCGCTTGTTGCCGTAGTTTTGATGTATTTCGAGGTTAAGTATACTACAAAATAAAATTGTACAAAGAAATTGCCGCAGCCTTGCCCGCATAAACTAAAATAGCATTATTTAAACGTGATTTTTACTCTATAACCTTATATTTGCAAACCATCCTTCTCCATACTTCTATTCCATGGAATTATTTTTTTCGCAGCTGATGGTTTTCACTATTATGAACTCTGTGAAAGCAAACTTAAAATTATTGTGTCAACTGCTAGATAATTTCAAAATTAAAATTAAATTTGTAAAAAAATTAAAATTAAAATGATGGCTTCGACATTCCCTTCTACTCAAAATTGACTTTAGTTTAATAAAATAATCACACAAATCTGTCGTGCAGTAAACTCAGAACCATTAGATGGAAAAAACACTGGGTTCTTTTAATATAGGATAACAAATTTACAACAATTTTATTTAACTATTATGATCGATTTTTAATTCTACCATAGATCGAAATGATTCGAGTTAAAGTTACACTGTTAGTTTATTTATTTGGGCACATTTTTGTGTAATACTTCGCCATTTATTTTGTTATTATGACCACGGGTTTAATTATTGAGGGGAAAATTCCTTACAAATTTGTAGGAAACCAAAGAGATTCTCCCATTGTTTATAGATTTTGATGCAAACAAAGCATGTCTTACTCAGAAAAGTCAAAGGTATAAGGTCAATTATGATTATATAAATTGCATTAGTTTGATATTTAACATATTGATAGGTAATTAATATAATCGTTGATTATGGCGATGTAAAAATTTAAATACCGTTCAGAAAATCGGTAGATATCTACCAAAAACAGTATTTTGGTTCGAATGAACCGATTGATGATTCGATATCGCATCGACCGCGCGGTTGTTCTCAGCCAACCGCCCACACCGACGAGCGGTTAAGACAACGGTCTGGAGTCTAGACGGTCCGTTGCAGCTGTATAATGAATTACCTAATCCGTGCAACAAAATGGCGAACTTCACAGCTGATTACACTAGAGACCTTGCAGCCAGACCTCGGTACATCCGGGTATGACAGAAACCCTGACCACCGAATCAAGAAATTTGTATAACATCATATGACATCGACTGTCGAATAATGATACAGTTTCTTCATTCGGAATGTAAGGATTAGTAGAAAACGAGTCTTATAAAGGAATACATTCTTAAATTTAAAAAGGGTATGCTACTGTAACGGAAACTAGCTGTAAACATTGTGTGGCTGCAACACCGGTTTGATACATTCATTGTTAATTCGTGTTGACTATTAAAAATAAGGTCAAATACTATTGTTAAGTAGTCTTTCTCTTGTTATTATTATATAAGAAGACATGGAAGTTGGACATTATCAGTCAATATTTACACTTTTTTGGTAGTTAACGCGAAGAATAACATCGTCTGTTAAGTTATACGAAAGCGTATTTGTAATTTAACAGTAGAAATAAAACCAAAATCAACTTATTCAGACATTTCAAAGACAGAAGGTAAAAGGGATTTAAGACTACACGATCAAAAATAATTAAATCGACTCTAAGCATTTTTCCAGAAGAGTTTTATCACAACAGAGTTTCCTCTCTTAATAATCCATTTGTATGCATTATTCAAAAGAAATGATCGTCGGAAACTCGCACAATGAGAAGATGTCGCGACGGGGGAGGAAAATTTATAAAGAAAAGTATAAATGTCCGCGCGGCGAGGAGGAAAGCGACCCTTGTTTTCATCAGCTTCGGTTCGAGTTATGTAAATTCTCGTTAAAAATACAATCGCCAGTTAAAAAGGTATTTTTTGCGAGAGGAAACGGTTTGCGGAAATGTAGCCGGGGCGGGGGTAAAAAATGGGATTACGGAGCTCCTTGAGCGACGAGCGGCGGCGGCAGGGGCGATATTAAGTAAATGGAGGGTCTTTGTCGAGCCTTCAAGTGGGAGTGACAAGAAGGGTAGACAGTCGGACAAAGACGCAACCGACCCACAATGCAATATTATTTTTCTGTCATAGCCACTGGCGGAGATCCGTTTGTCACCTGGAGAAGGTCTACGCCGCGACCACCTCCTCACCCTCCCGCCATCTTGCCCGCTTTGTCCTTATGGTGGGAACAATCCACCCAGATTATGAAGGTATGTTAATTGCCTCCTAGATGCATATGAAAGGCTCTGGTCTATCCTACGAAAAAATCTGCGTCGCCGCGTGAAATCACTAAATTAAAAAAAAAATTAAAAAGCAAAAAGATACAAAAGTAGATAATAATGTTTTCCACTTTAATATTAGACAAAAATAAAAAAATAAAAAAGCAAAAAGATACAAAAGTAGATAATAATGTTTTCCACTTTAATATTAGACAATGACTTTGATTAAAGGGTTTGAGTATCTTTTGTAAAGTGAAATCCTGCAAACCTTTGCCTAGCGGCCTAGCACGGCGAGCGGCATAGCGCCAAGCGGCCAAGCACGTAGGGGTAGACCGTAGTCTTAATAAGAACTTATAAGACAAATATATAAACTCGTTGCATATAGTGATACGAAAACAATTAATTTGTGTTCGCCTATGATATAGAATACGTAGTATATAGTGCCAACCAAAAATATTGCAGAAATATTAATTTCATGATCCCAAATTACTGAGGGTAGTTATAAAGCTAATATATACAATTGATATTATTATTGCATATAATATCTTATATGCACTATAATATCTTATTACATATTAACCAACCAATCACATTTCATCTTATGGATACGTGTTTTTTAAAGTATGTTTGTAGGTTTAAACTATAAATGTTTTTATTAATAGTTTCCAATTTATTAATTTGAATTAAAGTTGGATTTTATTAATTATTCGTTTCTTATTATTAGGCTCTTATGCGTTTCGTGTAATGTAAGCTCAATAAAGGACATATAGTCAGTTATAGTTATTGATATAGTTACGCGGTAAATTATATATAACCACTTAGTCCTCATGTGGTTATCACCTCCAGAGGTGATAAATGGAACGTTCACAAATGAACTTACTGGTAAAAATTTGCATGTGAATCTGTAGGTGAATGTGTAAATGTACCTATACTGTTATAAGATTGCTGCCAGAGCGAATGTTCAACTAACACGTGGTGTTACTGTACCAATACATGGAACAACTACTATTTCACTTGGGACACAGTTCACTAAATGTTCTATATAATGCAGAGGAAATTAAATTGTTAGTTTTTTATTTAGTTATTTGACATAATTTTAGTATGACGGTCATTGTAGTAAAATGTTATTAAAATATAAAACAACTAAAACAAAAGATAATTTAAATTTAAAATTTAACATTCGTATGAATAAAATAACAGTATATCGAAATAAAAGCATCTTCATCGAGATGTGTTTAAAATAACTTGAAAAAATTAGCCAAAAAAATGCAAAATACATTTTGCTATTACTTTTGTGGAGTAGGTCTACTGTACCATTATTGTGAGAATATCGGGTTATCAGCGAAATATTTACGTTTTCACATAATATTTCCACTCCTAAAGTTCAATAGTGTTTAGAAAGGCGCATCCAGGTAAGTGCGCGCAATAACAGGCGTTACAGTCGGCGCCGCGCCGCATCAATAGACAATAGGCGCTATCTCGGTAGGCCATCCGAGTCATAGAAGACCACATTAACCTTTGTAGACCCCCGATCCATGCACACTCCACCAAGCCGCAGCATGCTTCATCCAGGCAAAACTTCCAGAGGCGGGAGTCACTGTCTACATGTTATCCCAATGTTAACTTGCAACCCCCTCCCTTCAATGGACCATCCGAAATTCTCGATTTATTCGGAGCTCAATTTATTTGGTATATTTTTTATAGAGCGAATAAATACCTAGCGATATTGGCGAGTAGGATTTTGATATCACAAGTAATAATCATTCAATAATATCCCAAATTCTTTGACATTTGCGATTATTGTTATGGGTTAACTGCTTTGGTCTAACAACTCTGCTCAGTAAAATTACTAGGTGTTTATTTGTTATATAAAATAACTCAAATAAATCGAACCTCAAATAAATCAAGATTTTTGGATAATTCGTTGAGAAGGGACGTGATTAGAAAGTTAACATCCTAGTCACTTGGTATTTTCTGTTCTTAAAAATGTATAAATGCGTGTTATTTATGTATGTTTTAAATGTTGTATAAATCAACAATATCGGATTTCCCGTTGAGGACGGACGGGCTTTGAAATTTAATATTGACCTTAAGGGGGGAGAAGGTAGAACCGCCAAATGTTTCATGACTGGAGCCCCCTCAATTAAATAACCCCAAGGAGGTAAGGGTAAATAAACTAAGTAAGAATATTGAAACAAATGAAAACACACAAAAAAATTTTGTTAAAAAACAGGCTTTTTCAATACCGTATACTGTGCATCGATGAGACAAAAAATAAGATAATTGGCGAACAGCCCAATCGTGTCTCCTGGGCGCGGACGGGACAATGCCTACAGTTTGTTTTGAAATAGTTCACAAAGGAAGTAGGATTTCATTCCCGGCGCCCATTGTTCACCTGCACATTTACAAATTGGGGCTGCAATCCCTCTTAATTAAATCTAGGCGAGTAATTATTTGTAGATTAAATTGTACAGTGTTTAATTGGCGGTTGTTATCCCGTGTAAAAACGCCTCGTCTGACCGCCATTTTAATATTTATGGCGGGAAATTCTGTGAGCCTCAAGTGCCCCAAGGTGGAACAGTTAACGATGTTCTTTTATACGTTGTAGCGATGCTGTACGAGATACGATGTGAAAGCTGTGAGACGCTGGGATGTTATTCCACTTTCTCAATTAGGATAATCGTCACTTAAATAAGAGGAAAATATGGACTTACATCGCTAACAGAATTAAACTGAAGTTTTGTGATAAAGAAAGGGCTCCAGTCACAAAACGAATCGCGTTTCTAGTTCCGCCATAAAACCTATGTTAACTTTCAAAGCCCAAGTCTTTCCTCATCGGATTATCCGATATTGTTTGTTTATGGCTCATTTTACACAGCAAACACATATCTCGCGATTTCAGTGAGCAAAATGTCAGTATCATGAATAATAATAGTTAATTTCCAATATATAGAATATTTACGATTTTTTGGGTGAAATATTTGTGATATCGAAATTATGCTCATTGAAATCACTAGTTTTGTTATCTTTAATAGATTGAAGAGGAAAAGGCTTTGAAAGTTAACATTGGACTTTTGGGCGAAGTGGGAATAAGCCGATTGCTGGAGCCCACCCTTGATGATTATATATGAATCTATAACACTGATAACGGAGCGAATTCGAGGAGATTATGTTAGTTTAGTGTGTGTTATAGAAAGTGTTACATTGTGCTGCATTTCACTAAGTCAGGAGACTGATTTTCCCCAGTGAGATCGTCAATGATCCGTAGCTTGTGATATTGTCAACTACACGGACACAATTTGGAACGTGTTTTAGGCTAAGTGTATATGTTTGTCAGATGAATTGTTTAACGTTCGTGCTTGATTGAGTTCATATTTCTAAATAAATAGGAAAAAGTTGAAAGATTTTGTTGGAATGTATTTTAATTAACATCATTACACTATAAGCGTATGCTTAAAGTGCAGTTTTTATAGCCATTTTGGATTGGTAAACGTTCAACGATAAATTCCTAAATAAGAGCAAAGCGCCGCTTCCAAGATGGCGGCGGTGCGGCGAGCAGACTCCTCGGTTTATCCAGTTTTTGCTGTTAGCAAGGCCCATTGTTGCCATAATCATAATTATGGCGGAACCATTAGTACCAACATCGGCGGCAGAAAAACAAGTGTAATAAACATGTCGGTGCGCAGCGGTAGTCCGCTGTCCACGCGGTGCTGTCCACTGCCCCTATAATCGGCCAGGCTAATACGTCTTGGGGACTGAGGGCCAATTAAGGAAGGTACAAGTGATCGGACAAACACGTTAGATTAGTTTATCGTTACTTACAGTTTAATTCGTCATAATATACAATGACTTGTGCACAACTTTGTAGTAAATATTTTCCATACATAATTAGAAAAGTTTGTGAATTTCAACATCGAAAATAGTTTAAAGTCGAGTAGAAAATTACTACAATTAATTATATTTATGAGTACAAAAATTGGATATTCCATATTCTTGTTAATTTTCATATGTTACCACGGAAAATGTCCATTTCGAAAACTTTGTTTTCCTTTCAAGCGTGTTCCAAAGATTATCTTAAATCGATGTGATTGCAGTATTTTAATTGATTGCAACATCTGGTCGAAATCCTCGCAACGGCATGATCACGGAATCAAAACACACCGAAATCGCAGCCCGTAAACAAAAACAACCGTGATTAGTTGATATGAAGGTAATTAATTTCAACCAATCGGATCGTTATTTATGTTTTCATGGCGTTAACGATGTTTATTATAGAGCATTTGCGCCGAGCTTAATTAGCTAAAACCATATTGCGTTTTGTCAAAACTAACACCGGCCGAATGTAATCTGATAAATACGGATAAACGCAGAGCCAGTAATTGTACATAAACTGTACAGTTTTATGATTAGGAGTGTTGATAGAACTAGTTAATCAGCAGCCTGGCACATAAAACTAGCAATTAAATGAGATTATTGTAGCCACAGATAAAGTGTTAGATGAATAATTAAATACACAATTAATTAACTCCGATAATGAACTTAAATCAATCGGGCATAACATTTTATAGGAGTTTCTATACTTACTTCACTTTTACTTTATTTTTATTATACAGTGTGTAAAAAAAGTCCGTCCCTCCCCCTTTAATTTTTTTGTTTGTTAAAACAAACAAATCACCTTTGGGGAACGATAATAACTAATAACTTAACCCAAAGTATCTTTTGACGTTATCGGAAATTCTGAGTGTCCCCCAAAAATGGGGGATTTTGGGGGCAACTCAAAATTTTCAAATGTAAACCCCTTTTGAATGACCACTCATTTTAAAGAGCTTTAAAAAATAGGCGAATGGTGGAGGTTGGAGGTCTATAACGTGTTTCTATCCAAAATGGCAGCTTGTCAAAGTTTTGAATACAACTCATTCTTGTAACCTGGCCTCTCCAAGACTTTTGGAGTTTTAATTTCACTTTTGGTGACTTCAAACTCGAACAACTCTTGAGGCAATGCTCTTGTTGAAGAATTGCTATTAAATGAAGAATTGGTCTCTTTTGGTAATATTTAAAATTTTGAGTGTCCCGCAAAAATGGGGGATTTTGGGGGCAACTCAAAATTTCCTAATGTAAACGCCTTTTGAAGGAGTTAAGTTTACTTTTAACTGTCACCCTTCGCCTAGCTTTAAAAATCTCTTTAAAATGAGGGGTCACTCAAAAGAGTTTACATCAGAAAATTTTGAGTTCCCCAAAATCCCCCATTTTTGCGGGACACTCAAAATTTGAAATATCACCAAAAGAGACCACTTCTTCTTTAATAGAATTTCTTCAACAAGAGCATTGCCTCAAGAGTAGTTCCAGTTTTAAGTCACCAAAAGTAAAATTAAAACTCCAAAAGTCTTAGACGCCAGGTTTCAAGAATGAGTTGTATTCAAGACAAGCTGCCATTTTGGATAGAAACACGTTACAGACCTCCAACCTCCACCATTCACTTATTTTTTAACGATCTTTAAAATGAGGAGTCACTCAAAAGGGGGTTACATTTGAAAATTTTTAGTTGCCCCCAAAATCCCCCATTTTTGGGTGACAATCAAAATTTCCGATAACGTCAAAAGATACTTTGGGTTAAGTTATTATCGTTCCCCAAAGGTGATTTGTTTGTTTTAACAAACAAAATAAACGGTATCAGGAAACTGACACATACTTTCTCCCTTTTAGCCCAACTTTAATGAATAAATTACTTTTTATTTACTAAATATAGAATACAAAGCACGGTCAAATGTACTGAAAATCTTGTAAACAAGTTGTTTTAAAAAAAAATCCACCCAAATCCCTGCTTTGGAGGCACTACAGAATCCATTGCTGCACTCGTGGTTTTAAGAGGGGAAATGCCCCCTATTCCCCCCCAGGGTTATTAAGGGGCAACATATTTCGAATTTCCTCTGTTGGTCAATACTAACTTGACAAGCATATCAAGTTTGAATGAAATTGATCAGTAAACAAGAGAGAAATAGTATTTTTTTTATTCCCCATAAGAATAACATGGGTACAACGTACTGCGTTTACCGCAAAGTGAAAATTTCAATTTTCTCCGAAACCAGCAATCTTAGAATAGTAATTCAAAATACTAAATTATTTAGTTTTTTGAGCTCTTTTTAATGGTGAATAGTAATATTTTTTTATATTTATGTCTTTTTATGGAAAATCCAAACCACTGAATTTTTGACGTTTTAAGTCCTGTAATTTCTGAACCCGAATTTTCACAGGAATGCGGGTGGTGTCATTTTGTTGGAAAACTAAAGTTCTACAAATGACTAAAGTTTAATCAAAATCGTTAGAGCCGTTTTTGAGAAATTTTGATTTTTCATGTTTTTTGGCGGTTTTGGGGGGATAATTACCCTTAAAAATCAAAAATTCAAAAAAATGAAAAAAACGCCTGGAGATATCGTGGATTAGTACCTACATGCCAAATTTCATAAAAATCGGCCCATTGGTTAAGGCTCTAGCTCTGTACACATCCACACAGACACACACACACACACACACACACACACACACACACACACACGGACACACACACACACACACACACACACACACACACACACACACACACACACACACACACACAGACAGACATCACGTAAAAATCACTTTTTTGGGTTCAGGGAGCACCAAAACGAATATTTCCACTAACAACTCAAATTCAAAAATTTTGACGAAAACAATACTTTCTCCATATACTATGTATAAGGGGAGAAAGTAAAAATTAAAGGTGGGGGACAGACTTTTTTTACACACTGTAGACCTACATAGTATATGGAGAAAGTATTGTTTTCGTCAAAATTTTCGAATTTGAGTTGTTAGTGGAATTATTCGTTTTGGTGCTCCCTGAACCCAAAAAAGTAATTTTTACGTGATGTCTGTGTGTCTGTCTGTCTATATGGATGTGTACAGAGCTAGAGTCCTAACCAATGGTCAGATATTTATTAAATTTGGGATGTAGGTACTAATCCACGAAATCTCCAGGCATTTTTTCCATTTTTTGGAATTTTTGATTTTTAAGGGTAATTATCCGCCAAAAACCTCCAAAAAACATGAAAAATCAAAATTTCTCCGAAACGGCTGTAAAACGATTTTGATTAAACTTTAGGCGTTTGTAGAACTTGAGTTTTCCAACAAAATGACACCACCCGCATTTCTGTAAAAATTTGGGTTCAGAAATTACAAGATTTATCAAAAATTCAGTTTTTTGGATTTTTCATAAAAAAACATAAATATAAAATATTACTATTCACCATTAAAAAAAGCTCAAAAACTAAATAATTTAGTATTTTGAATTACTATCCTACGATTTCTGGCTGTGGAGAAAATTTAAATTTTCATTTTGCGGTAAACGCAGTACGTTGTCCAATGTTATTCTTATAGGGAATACAAACATTACTATTTCTCTCGTATTTATTGATCAATTTCGTTCATGCTTGTCAAGTTAGCATTGACCAACAGAGCAAATTTGAAATATATTGCCCCTTAATAACCCTGAGGGGAGGAATTTCCCCTCTTAAAACCACGTGTGTAGCGATGGATTCTGTAGTGCCTCCTAAACAGGGATTTGGGTGGATATGTTAGAAAACAACTTGTTTACAAGAGTTTCTGTTCATTCGATCGTGCTTTGTATTCTATATTTACTAAATAAAAAGCAATTTATTGATTAAAGTTGGGCTAAAAGGGAGAAAGTATGTGTCAGTTTCCTGATACCGTTTATTTGTATTAATTGACTATACCCTTCAGTTTGTAAAGTTTTCATGATAAATATATATTCGTACTTTTATGAGTAATTAAACTTCACAGAAAAATCAGTTTGAAACATATTAGTCATTTGAAAGTAAAATAATATAGGAGAAAAAATGAAACATGGAATCTCTTTGTGCTCGAATAGTCGATAGCGAAACTTTTGGTGGCAGCGGTGGGATTCTCACTTAGTAATGAAAAGTGCCGGCAGACGGCGCGCCCGTCGTAACCCGTGATATACCCTCTATATATAATAGGTAACATTCGGCCTATATCAGAGAACGTGGTCATAACTCGGTGGATAGGGGAGCCCATCAGCTGATCAGATGATCGCATTAGTTAATCATCCCCTCCCCACCCTCCCCCCACCCCTCGCCCACAACCGCGCGGTGTGATAGCGAGTTATGAAATGATAACGGCTTCCCCCACCCCGATGGTCGTATTCTACCTACTTTAGAGCCGCAACGTCGCACCTTCCGATAGGGCCTAATGAAATCGGTAAGTTTGTAGGGAACGTGGCTTCGCCACGTGCGGAACTAGTACTACTCGTTAGTTTGCCCTCTTACTTTGCTTATTTACATAGTAATTAGAATACTTTCAAATTAAAATTGTTCACTCTTACTGAAAGCGCTTTAAAGACTTAAATTAGAAAGTAATAACTTAATTAAGGCTTCATTTTTTTAACTTACGCTAAAACAATAGGAAGTAACTTTAAACAACTGTTTTGGACTAAACATCTAAATAACTTCCACCTATAACTAATAGCCAATCTTTTATTCTTGGAATTTAATTATGTTTTTTATTTATTCTTGGATTTTTCAGTCAACCTTGAAACACAACGATTTTTAATTAAAAATACATACAGTTTCAATTAATTGAAAGAAAATATTATATTTCTTTACTTTATAAGGATATGGTAAATCATCAAACATTTGTCTCAGAGATAGCATAAACAAACAAATAGAATTACAATAATAATTATAAATTAAAAGTTATTATTAATATTAGTTTTAAATTACAATTGTAATTTGTTACAAATTACACTTACAACTATAACGTCACAAAAGCAAGATATTCTGTTTCTTCTTCAAGCGGAATTGAAATTACTCTTCTGGGGTGGATTGACGACGGACGAAAAATCAAGAAGATTTTATAAGTGAAGAAATCGATTAATTGAGAGCTCCATTTGAGAAAATCGAGAGCTTCATAAAAAGTGGTCGCGGTAGGCGCTGACACATCGACGCCACACGGTACAATACCGGTACATCCCAGCTCTGGGCAGCTCCTCCGTTTTTGCCGTAATTAGCGCTCCGAGAAGCGCAAAAAGTGGACATTTTTGAGCCCGGGAGTCACGAGGGGCACGAACACATTGTCATGCGCGGGCATCCACAAATTGTCACGACGCAGATTTGTCCCGCGATTTGAAATTTAAACAGCACTCTTAAAACAGAGGCACGATTCAAACGCTGTGTTAGCGTTGGTGTGTATTTGCATGGAGCTATACGGAGCTACGTGTGATTTTAAACTCGGAGAGAAAATGGAATTACAATTATCTGATCTTGAAGTAACGCTGTATACTTATAAATTACCTATTTATTAATATAATTCCAACATAATTTATTTTACCTACTGAATTCGTAGACTATTAAAGATTAGTAGGGTTAGGTGTTCAATAGATTTATTTCCAATACGCACTTTCACACTACAGAACCCCACAGTATCTAGCTCTGGCCTGACCATCGTGCAAATTAGGTCAAAGATGTTAATTGATTAACAAGCGTTCCAAAATGTGGTAAATTTAAAGTAGGATATGTTTATGATGAATATCAATTGAAAAATAATTATTTTCAATAATAAAACGACATAACAAAACAATATCCTCACGGTAAAATTACTCTAAAAACATGTTGAACAAATATCCATGAAAAAGGGAATCACACGATCCCTTAGTACTCGCCAACTTCTAAAATTGACTAGATCAATTTTACGTAAAGAGGGCATCAAATATGATTTCGAAAACCCCAAGAATCCCTTTCCGTAAATAAGAGGCGTCAGTAGCACACAGAGTACACATATTTCCAAATCAGCCCCGGAGGATATAAATAATAATGTTAGAGGGCTGTATGATGGCCCCTGGGGGGTTTTCAACTGACCCGCGATGGCCTCTCGCCATCAAAACTTGATCAAGATCTACAGCTGCTCGTTTCCCGCCAAACGACCACCCGGTGTAATTTATATATGTTTTTCTAGAATTGTGAAACGTTCTTACTTTTAAGGTAATAATTTCTTAGAAAGGTGGACATATAGAACTATCGGTACTAATGTTCGTTGATTAAGCTATTTGGTCAATTGGAGGTTTTCTCGAATAGTGCATAATTTATTATAATTAATACAACAATATTAACTGCTAAAAGCTACTCTGGTATAACACATTTAACGGATTTGTATTGCACAGTTATAAAATCGGAACAGCAACATTTTATTTATAAACACTATACAAGGTTTTACGTACACAAAGGTAAATGGATATTTGATTTTAATTCCACTGACAAGAGACAACGAATTACAAACAATCTGTACTTATTCACTGCAACAATACACTACGATTGAAACAAAATCAAATTAGTTAAGAGTATTTTTTTAAATTTGTAATATGCTAAGACGATTTTTGAAATCAGAACTCCGTTATATCCGAACTGATTTTGCCGATTGATGCATATAGGCCTACAAATTTGCCTCTACACGACCGTGTAGTTGAGCGAAGTGTGTTTTTTTAGTACTATCTACACTCTGAAGGGCACAGACCGCGCTCACAGTAATATTTGTTTTCCCATGAGGATAACATGGATATAAACTTTAATTCATGATTGTATTCTAAAACAGTCATTAATGCATTAAAACAGTTTGGCAGCATTAACCTATGTTATAACCCAAACATTAATTCATAAAATATTAATGAATTGGTATTAACATTTTTATAGTGCTTATGATAGCGAGGAAAAAACGGTCTACTTGAACCCCAAATACAGAAAACGGTGTAAAATCACAATGTGAGAGTAAAATAATACAATCCCGAACTAAAAATGCAACAATGGCACACGGGTTTGAAGCGGAGGAACTCCATATAGTTGACACACCCGTGCTTCCATCGTGTATATTATGTGGCCACATGTTTATGTAGAGGCTGTCAGATGTCTGTCTGTCCCTCGTCGCACACCGGGCACGTACCTAACACGCTCGGACGTCCATACGGCATAGAACACGGTGATGTGAGGATCTTCGCAAACACGCGTACTATGGATATGGGTCGAAAGTCTGCTTTGTATGATAATTCGCCTTGTGTTGACTCGTGTCGGGTTCGTAAGTGGCGTGTTGATGTATAAATTATGTGAAATATTGGTACGTATTTCTCGTGCTGAATAATAATCTCGAGATTAGTTTGAGTCAAGCTTTTCGTTGTCTCATTCATGTTATGCCTCACATTTCTTATAGAATTCATCAAATTGCAAAGGTAAGATTTATTACAATACACTTAAAGTTCTGTTGGTTTATTTGTTTGGATTAGATTGTCCATTTAGAGTCGATGGTGTACTTATACTTTGAACTTTGACGTTTCAGGTGTTTTGCAGAGCTGGTCAAGTTTATAATATTTATTGTTATTGTCGCCGAAGTATATTTGATGAGTAGAAAACATGGAAAACCTATTTTTGAAAAAAGGTTTAATGCACGTGGATTTTTTTATTGATAAAGAAACAGTTTTTTTTAAAGTATTTTCCTTAAATAAGGTTAAGCTTGGCCCGATTTTTCCAAAACTATAGGTCGGAAATTTTATTTAACCAGTTTGAATTTGCATGCAACACTCTACATGAAGAGATTTCATATAAGAACTCACAACTTAATCACCCTTATAATAACTTTATTGTTTTGGGTTTAGTTCACAAGTCCCTAACTTTCACGTCCTTCAAAAACAAGAGCGTGGGAGTAACTAATTCATTGAAACACAATTTGAAGCACTCACAAGGTCATTGGTTTCATTATTCATTCAGCAAATGTTTATGATATTAGCGAATTTCCCCTATAGGGAAGAAGCTATTACCGTAGTCGGCATGGTAAGACCTAGGCCCGGGACCATGATAACTTTTCGTTTTGAGGTCCCCAGACCCCAAAAACACCATTACATATGTACACCATACACATATATATATATATACAGTATATATATTACATATGTGTCCGTGGGTGCGATAACTCTCGTAAAAATGGTCCGATTTGGATGAAATTTGGTACAAACGTGTAAAGCATCATTTATGACTTAAGTTCGAAAACCAGACAGATCGCCCCATCCGAGGTGGTATTTTGGGGGGTTTTGTACCCCAAAAATGTTTTTTTTTTTTTAAGTTTTTACATGTAATATTTTAAAAAGTATAATTTTAGTTTTCACCATCAGATTCAGCTTAAAAAAACATAATTTGGTGTTTTGATCATTTCTCTACGTCAAATGGTTACAGAGATATTGAAAGTGCTAAACACAGACGTTGTCCAATGTTATTCTTATGGAGAATAAGAACTATTTTATTTCTTGCTTATTTATGGACGTATACTAACGAAACTTGGTATACGGCTTCATCTGGTTGTGGTCTATTGTTATTTACACAAAACAGCAATTTTTATTGATTATTCCCGTAGCAGCAAACCTGCGTACTCAGCCCCATGTTATTCTTATGGAGAATAAGTAAAATATAATGTCTCCCTTAGTTATGAACATAATTTAAGAAAACTTGGTATGTGGCTTCACCTTGTTGAGTTATATTAATATTTATAATAACAACCATTTTTTGTGTTCCTTGTTGCAGCAAATCTGCGTACTCATCCCCCATGTTATTCTTATGGAGAAAAATCAAAATGGTATATATCGTTTATTTATGATTTTATATTGATGAAACTTGGGATGTGGTTTCACCTAGGTGATTTATATTGATATTTGCATGAAAACCCATATTTTGTGTTCCTTGTTGTAGCAAACCTAAGTACTCACCCCCAATGTTATGCTTATGGAGAATAATTAAAATTGCATATATCGCTTATTTGTGAATATATGTTTATGAAACTTACTTTCCAGCTTTATGCGGTATTAAGATATTATTATGCATTAGACATTCGCTGAGTACGCAGGTTTGCTGCGACGGGGGTATTCCTAATTACCACAGATAGGTTTACTCCTGCGATAAAAAACTGCAACTAAACCACAATGTAGCGCACCGAGTACTTATTTATCCAGTTTATACCCAGCGAATAAACGCAAACGTCGCCCTCGACCATGATTTACAGCGGGGAGTTCTCATAACCGTCTTATCTAAATAGTCGAAACCCACTCGCCCCGGAGATATTAAAAGGGCAGTAAAGCCCGATACAAAGTGGTATATGGTGTTTCGTACCCGACCCGTAAATCTGTTTGAGTATTTTCTGTTATGGGGGCATGAAATGTGACATGAGCCGGCACTCCCGCAGCCGTCAACACGTATTTAATGTGTAATCACGGCGCAGTGCATTCGGCCATCTTTCCGCGAGTAGTAAATCGTAGTGCAGAATGTGCCGGGGTTGAGGTGGAATGCGAAAAAGTTAAGTTTATATTATGACGTTTGGAATGGCGGTTTGAAAGAGATCCAGTAAATACGTGGGTGACGTGTCGAAGCCGCTCGACCGGCTGCAGTTTTATTGGTGCCAGACTTATGTTTTGGTCAAAATTGCATACGCTGTTGAGCAAGATTTAAAAATGACTATTGAAATTTGTTATTTCCTTAAGATTTTTGTTTAAAACCTCGTTTTCGTTGTTTAGTTGCGGAAGCGCGAAAACTAAAAGCTAACAAGAGACCCCCGACACAATTTTGTTCTACTTTATTTTTACAGGGCATTTCTATATATTTCACGATAAGGATTTTCAAAAGTATTTTTTACCAGGGATATCAGATGTCTAACCAATTGTAACTATCTTCACAAAAGACGAAGTCTGAACAATATCAAACATCGATATTACTTAAATTTATCTATTTAAATCAATACGAGATCTTTCAGGTTCAATACTATACCACTTCCTTGTAATTATTTTAAAATTTACACCTACCAAAATTGTAATGGGAAGATTGTTTCAAGTTTTAATGACACATTACACTTTAACAAGTTTTCAATATCAATTTCTTCAGCACCTAATGTTATGCAAAAAAAGTTAGGTATATATTAGCATAGTAAACATAGAAAGCAAGCTCCAATCCCCCACATTTCAAATTACGAATATACCAAGGAATTCTCAACATTATTGCGACTCTACCCACACTGCAATTAAACTCAAGTGGAAACCTTTGTCCTGGCTGACCGCTTGCTATTTCACTTATGAAAAATGTTAACTAATCAACATTGTGTTTATACGAGCTAAGAGCATTCGTGGCCTGAAGAAGAACTGAGCTAGCAAGTGGCATTGTTGACGATGCCCCCAGCGGCGGTGGTCTCCAAACAACCAGAATAGAGAGGTCCAGTTGGCTCCTGTCTATTGTTCTCCCCCCGAAATCCCTCATTTTAGTGTTAACAAGTGCTCAAAACGCTATCGCGACCCACTTACAAAGTTACAGGCCCAGATGGTACGCATTGCTCGCATAGGCATCCTAACAACTCCTTGACGAGTGCCATGCACCGGCGTGCCAGATCGCGCGACAAACTGGTAACATATCTGACCTGAATAAATCTGTGGAAAGGTTATTTTTGTTAAGTGTCGCTAATTTCCTCGATTCAATTTGTATTTTGAACAAACGCGATATTTGGTGGCAACACTTTTACAGGTTGAAAAATACCACCCATCTCTTTTATTGAGATGTATGTAAAATATACAGAATTTGTTTATAAACGTGCAAAACAATAGTGTGTGTTTAATATCCCACAAACAATAGTGTAAACATAATAATTTGTTATTTTTTAAGGTCGTGTATGAAATAGTTTTGTTCATTATTTTAAGTTGCAGTATTAATTACTGTAGTATCTTAGGTGTTATGGGTAACTAATCGTATTATCAAAATACACTGAGTGCCTCTTCGTAGATTAAACGGAACTTGCCAAAGAATGATTTGGCTACAGATACTTTTCGATCCTGAGTTTAATTAAATTATAAATCTTTTCTTGACACCATCTTTGTCTAAACTGTCATTGTGGTGATGGAAACCCGTGCAAGTTAGTCTTCAAAATAAATCAACGTATAGCAGGGCGGAAAACTACTAAAAATCAGCATATTTAGTTTAAACCCCTCCGTTATTTGCAGCCGTTGCAGGAAAGCACTCATTTTAAACTGTTGTATAGCTCTCCGACCTTTCAAGTTTTATATTTTTCAGCGTCCTCACAATCCTATATACAATTCAAAAGACACGTGAACTGTGAATTACAAATCTTCAATAAATTCAACAATGGTAATGCAATTTTTTACATGTTAAAAATATCAGCCCTAACACCTTAAAGAAGTATAATTGTATCAATGTTATGAGGTGGAACACAACATTGTATCCTGAATACCATAATTCAAGCCGACGGCTTCTGAGTAGCGAATCGCGTGCTGGCGTAGCGTCCGGTTCTTGCCATCTTGATTACCCCAACGCGTTTATCAAACTCCTCCATTGTGGTCTATGTTAATTGCGCTGCTTTCTACAGATTTACATGCAAGTTGTATACATGATACATAAACCACCCCTCCCCCACTTCCCACCTCCCCTCCTCGGGTTTATTATGGAGATAACGCTACCGTGACCCCACAACTCTTCTATTATGTCCGCCATCGCTTTAGTCATGTCTTGTGTGGTATCATCATAAATTTGGTTCTTTTTGTGTTAGGTTGCAAGAATACATTGGTATTTTTCAAATGTATTTTGTAAGTTATGACGTAAAGGTGCTTAGTTTAACGTCAGAGATAAATTTCGTCAGTAGAATATAATATGAAAACGTGGTAAACATTTAGTCTGACCCATACTGTTATTTTATTGAACCCAATAAATGAAGAGCACCACACCAAACGTATTTGCATTGTATACTACATACCGGGAAAAAGGAACATAATGTATTGTAGTTATTCTCTTGGCAATACTTAGTAAAATAGCTTGTAACAATCCAAGAGTGTTTTGTAAAAAACGAATTTTCTTCCAAAACTAAAAGTTACTATATATATATGTTACGCTACATTATACCAACAGTAACTTTCTCTAAATAGTAGACATTTGCAATGTAAAAAATTTGAAAACGGTAACTTTCCTTCACAAGGAGTTCAGAGCAGACAGAAACAAACATTGTTAATATTTTATTTTATATTTTTATTCGGAGGTAAACAATGAAAACGCAAGTACTTACTTAGCTGACTTTATTATATACTTCGTGTTTCCAATCGCAAGATAATACCAAAAATAAATGGGGAGGTACCTAGCAAGGGGAGGGAGAGGGGTATGACACCACATCAGAAGCCCCTGGGTTAAAATCCGCTTTACCCCCCGTGGAAGCATCAGGTATAGTGCAATTCAATTGTCCTCATCGCATGTCCCATCGATTATTGATTAGGCGATAGGCTCGCCGTGCAACTCATCTCATCCAATTGGGCCCTAGATTGCGAAAATCCCGATCCATGGTGGAACAACCGAAAATGATTGCTTACAAGGATACGTGTAAAATGCAATCGGTGATTGGAAGGTGTCGATTAATTTTGAATACTGATTAATATTGGAACGCCATGTTGAATTCTACTTTATACACAAAACAATATTAGGAATGAAACTGTATGCTATGTTTAGTTTTAATTGTTTGTATGTGTACCACATTCGAGTGAGGTCTTCAGCTTTTTACATGGACAAAAACTGAAGGTTCTCTGGATGGTTAACAAATATACCCTTCTATTCAAAAGAAGATTTCCTGCAGTGGGGAGACATTTATTTATCCATAGCTAAAAGTATGCCTTAGTGCATACTATTGTAATATTTTAATACAATTTTGTCGCCATTACTTTATTTGAAGAAAATGCATGCACATAAAGATATTTAATTTATCGATTTATTGATACGATCAGTTACTTACTGCGGACAAACAAATATACAATAGAATAAATTGGTGATGGATTAAAAAATAAATTTAAAAACTATACCAGTTATAGCATTCTTAAGTTTTTCGTATAAAATTGAAGTAGCTCCATAAGTTTAAGATGTATATCGAATTAATTTGTTGCTAAGTAGTAAATGCAAATTGAAAACAAGCTAATCAGAAAAGTATGTGGATTTAATTTACAGGCTTGCAAGAACAGATGAATACAATATGTATGGCAGTAACAAAGCAAAACCACTTGAAACTCAGCGTCAAACTATGACTCATTCAATAACTACAGCGTCCGTTACACAAGAGGGGTAAAGGGGTGAGATAGCATCTCACTAGCGGCCAGAGTCGAGTCAAATATTTGGGCTGCCACCCCACCCTCAACCACCCACCCCTTGTTTAACTCACACCGGCGCGCTTTTTCATACCCGATGAATCAGGAATTGTTAATTCGTTTTATCGCGATAAAGGCCCTCCCCAGCCGTTACCCTTCCATCAGATAACAGCTACGTCAGCGCCGACGCCTGCGCGGTTGTCACCGGAAAAAATCAAAATTACCCGTATATCCCGTGTATACGAGCCGTATGAATAATGGAAGGTGCATCGACGCGAACACCGAAATTCGATCATGTATTATTCTTGGGTGTCAATACTGCATTAGTATTGAGTGCCAGCGGCTAATGGGAAGGGATAATTGTGTTTCGCCGATACATTCGGTTCGGCGTTCACTGGTTTACATAATACAGGAAAATGGAGCTTTTTGACTTTATCTATTTGATGTGAATTGCAAATCCGCGATGCAGCGCTTGTCGTTCATTGACTTTGTTTACTGTTCTGATGGTGGAAAATTATCTGCTTCGGTGATTTAATTATTCGTTGAAATCGAAATATATAAACAAATATTTCATTACCCAACAGTGTTAAACAGTACTACCCAATTCGTAGTATAACATGTACATGGTCTGTGTGTTGGATATTCTTTAAAATAATAAGAACTCACACTATTGTACTCGTGCACATTCAATGGAGAATCTGTATGTGTTTAATTAACAGATAATTCCTCAAATACAAATTTAGAAAACAACTAGAAAAGGGATTCAAATAAAAATCAATACACACTTCATTATTACAATCGGTAAACAAGTGATAAGTAAAAAATAATAATTTTACTTAAACTCGAAACAATTTGAAGTTACACATGAAAAAGTAATAGCAATACCAACAAGTGATGAGGAAAAGAGGCTTATAAATGAGGGAACGCTAAATGTTACAAAGTCACATTCAAATGAACACTGACACTTATTAATTATTAAACAGGAAATCATTAATTATTAATAAGCAGACTGGTTATTGGTAAGTCATTGTTCTATGAATCTATTGAGCCAGTTTCCCTTGAGGTCAACTGAATTTATAAGCTGTTTAAAAATGAAGGTTTTAAACCTGTACTAGGTAATGTGTGTTAGGGGGACTGCTAAAAGTCCGGGTACTCATCCGACTCCCCCACTGGACAACTTTGGCACCTAACTATTGTTGACGGTGTGATTCATTTTTGAAATTATTTGAACAAGAAATATGTTATTTCAGGTTTATTTCACGTGTCATAGTATAATCACAAGTTGGTTACATATCATGAGACCTTTAGTTACAAAAGTAAAAAAGTAGTTCTCAGTATCCGTGGAACCAAACCAAAATTTCATATTAAGAGGGGGTTCCAGTCACGAAACTTTTGGCATTTGTACCTGCTTCTCACACAAGGGCATAAGTCCGTTCCCCCTCAAAGGGTTATCCAATATCGTTGATGTTTTGCTCATTTATCTAGCGATTTCAATGAGCAAAAT
The DNA here is from genome assembly GCA_963675035.1 of Allygus modestus. Lineage (NCBI taxonomy): Eukaryota > Metazoa > Arthropoda > Insecta > Hemiptera > Cicadellidae > Allygus > Allygus modestus. The sequence goes on along the minus strand of OY776112.1, from coordinate 76,439,704 downwards.
ATTGATATCATAAGTATTTTTTCAATAAAATTCCATAATATTAATTGTTTACGATTGTTATGGATGAACTAGTTGCTATATCAAAATTCTGCTCACTGAAATCGCTAGGTATTTGTTAGTTCTTTTAAAGTAACCAAATCAACAATTTCGGATAGTCCGTTGAGGAGTGGCGGTCTTTGAAATTTATGGGCCTTGATCCTATTATTTATAAACATCTATTCTGATTTTTATAATGTCCAGAAGTATAATGTTAATCTTATGGGAGAAGCCAGTAGAACCTGGTGACTGGAGCCCCCTCTCAAATTTAATACATTGCATTACTTCATCAAAGCATATAGGTAGTTTCTTTGGACTTTGTTGGCTAACATAATTTAACCCGTCAACCACAAACTTTTGCCACTCCAACAACCCCATTTAATTAAATCGTTAGACATCCACGCTTGTGCATGCTGCCCCCAGCCCACAATTACAGGTGTTTCCCCAAGTATGCACGGCGCACGCAACACTCCGTCTGTTTATTAAATATAACGCCTGTAGCGCTATCGTCGCGTGCATCGCAATATGACGTTTCCGTTTTGACGCCCCTCGGTGCTATGATTACCTCCCCGGGTGGGGGGGCACTTACAACTTGTTTATGGTTTTATTGCTCAAACAAATTTCACGCTTTTTGCACTCCCTGATTAGACGCGTTACTCAGCGCGTATTATCCGAGGTTTGTTATGCCGGATGTGTTTCTGGGGGTTCTCTAGCTCACTGGACAAATTGCTTCCTTGAGTGATTTATACTATTGTTCTTTTGTATCCGGATAATAAGTAGACTCTAGAATTTTGTTTTATTCAGCTCAAGTTTTCAAGTAGCCTTAACTGCCAAGTTTAATTTAACGTTAACTGCCTGCATGTATTATATTGTATTATACCAATACGCAAGTCAACATCAATTCTATTTTCTTCTAACTCGTAGCTCTCGGAGTGCTAATTTTTCTATTGTAGAAACTAATTCTCCATTAAATGATTGTTTTTTTAAGCCTTAATTTGCATGAAGCGGAATTTGCTTTGTTTTTAAATATACATACCCAAACCTGAATTTGTGAGAGGTGTTACTATTTTCGTTGGTAATAAATTATATGTAGTTTACTTGCAAATTTAAAGGCCGGGCTGTGAAATAGCCACTGTTTCACTACTTCATTTCATTGTTCACTTCGTTGTTTGATTTAAAACATTTAAAATTACAACAATTTACCTGGATAAAAAAGTACAGCATCACTCTGAAACAAATTGACGCTGTTTTCCCTAGGTATACACACGACCGTTGTTGGACTAGAAAACGCACCACGCCGTGGACTAGCGTAGAATTAATATCGGGAGAGCATTAATTACTGGAGTGTTGTTCCCGTTGCGGGTCGAATACGTAATATAATTTTAGAGACGTAATAAACGTTCTGACGGCTGAAATATAGAATCAGTTTCATTACGCCGAGAATGTAATTTACTGTCGAACATTCGGTCGCGGAATGCTGAATGCTGTTGTATGAAGCACGGAATGCCGGGACAGATGTTATTGCTATGATGTGGCCCTGCAGACAAACAATGGGATATTGTTGGTATATCGGGCCGGTCACGAACATTTAAAACGCGGTTCGAGTGTGTAATGAAATCAAATTATTATAATATACGTTTTGGATCATTAAAACTTTTACTAGAATTTAGTTTCCTTCACTTTCCTGTAAAATATCGTGTACAATAGGTGATAGGTGATACTCCTCCTGTCATCTTAATTTGTGTGGACATTGCGTCTAACTCGCGTCAAACCACCTTGTTTGTTTGTTTTTATTATGTAGAATACTTGGGTAAGTTTAAAAACAAAGCATGTTGTGAAAACCTAAACACTAAAATAACAAGTTTTAGTTTAACTTGAAAAAACCATAGTGCTACGAACTTATTGAATTATTTTCTTTCTATTTAGTCAAGTGCGTGAAACCATAATACGTATGGACAGACGGCATGCTCCACCCGACACGTACAACCTTGGACAATCTTTTCTCATAACATATTTCCAGTATGAAAATCACGAATCTGGGAATACACATTGAAAACAAGCCAGAACGATACGAAGCCTGTTGAATGGGAATGGGCAAAAGGTGGACATAAACCAAACAGTGGATTGTGGAGGTCTCAATATGTATTTATGTAAATACGCTCGCATGATCTGCGCGAGGTGCGATACAAAGTGCTACCCGTAACACATTGTACCATTGTGTCCCCTCTCTGCAAGTATAATGGCAACATCATAGTTCACCATTGTGCCGGGGAGGGCTGCTAAATAAACATCCGAGTGCGTGAGGGTGAAATCGGCCACAGTTCATATTAGCGATTCCAATTTCGGAGGAAAATAATACAGTATGTACAACTGCAGTTAGTTCGATTGGTCTCCAGTCTCGCGTTTCTTCCTTCTTATCAAATACGGCTAATGCTACCTTTCAAATACCCAAACTCAACGGATTATATAAAATCCTGGATGTGGCTTATTCTAAATAGTTAAAAGGATCCTAGCAATTTCAGTGAGCAGAATTTTGATACAAAATGATAACTTTTCCATCAGATTGCAAAATTTTCAATAATTTCGTTGGTTTACGTATTAAATATTTGTGACTCTTTAAAATAAGCCATAATCAACAATTTTGGAAAATCCGTTGAGGAGGAATGGGTTTTGAAAGTTAACATTGGCTTTACAGGCGAAGTTTCTCGTGCACGGCTGGAGCCCCCTCTTAATGCGGTCGTCTATGAGTCGTTCTCAATCTAATAGAAAAAAAACTATTCTCATTCTTAAACTATTAACGAAAGACTTTTGATAACGTAATAGTTTCCTTTTAAGGTCATCTGAGGCATTACTGTACTGTCAATAAAGATTCACAAGAGCGCAGAGCAAGTTGACTAAGTAAAGTTTTCACCCTTCAACCAAACTTATTGGGAGAAATGATAATTGTAAAAATAATTCATGATCTCGAAATATTGATGTTGAAATTGTCTTTTCATTCGGTTTGGCTGACGTTTGAACAGCATTTATAGATTTCCAGCTTTGTATACGTAATCTTTTTAACACCATTAGTAGTCAAGAGTCATACATTATGTTCAAAATAAAAATATTACAAACGACAGAACGGTTTATGCTGACACCGTGAGTATTTAATATTCTATAGTAGTTCGTATGTATTGGAACAGTTTTTCATTTGTGTTTTATCGTTTCAAAATCACAACATAAAAGCGAAAAGGTGCGTCAGAGTTTCACACGAGCCCTTGAGTTCTAAAAACACCCAGAGTCACCTGCGTGAAACAATACTCGTTTGTGCTACGCTTTCGGGCGAGAGGTGATTTAGGGCGAGTGACAGGTGGAGGCGAGGGCCGAACTCCAATCAATAGTTATGCCCGCGCACTTTGTATGATTTCGTTGACGGGCGCCGACTAATGAACCCCGCTTTCCCAAAGATTGATGGTTCTAAGTATCCCGGCTATTATTTATTTCCTCTAAGTGACTCCCCGTTGAGGGTCGCGCAAAGCATGACGAGTGTTTGGAAATATTGTTTCTGTTTGGACAGGTGTCATGGAGGTGTTCGGCGTGAGAAATGATCCTTGTGAACTTTCTAAGCCTCATTTTAAGGACTTTTGTTCACAATTGGTCGGGCTTTCTTTAAAATAGGGTAAAATGTGAAAAGCTGTAAGTTTTTTTCTAGACGTGAAAAATGTAGCTCAAGATGGTAAGCGTTAATTCATATTCAACAATTCTATTTAGTCACAGAGTCTTCAATGTGTATTCCCGGATTCGTGATTTTCATACTGGAAATATGTTACAAGAAAACAATAATGTACAGTAATGTTTTTACTTAAATGGTATCGGTTTAAGAGAGTTTTTGAAGGAAAATAAATTATCTAAATTAAGGGACTGGCATAACTGTTAACTGTTGGAACATGAATTTGACTTGTAGTGAGTGATATACTAAATTAATTTGTCCTGCCGCCAGGCTTCGGTCCATGTGGAAATTGCATGTGGGGAATGTAATTTTGCATGAAATTTCCTGAGATAAATTTGATTTTAATTACACATTTGGTGCAATTATATCAAATGAATAATAGTAGGTTGAGTTGGTTATACAGAAAAAATGAAAAATTATTTTTATAGTATAGAAAAGCTCTGGGCGTGGGCTGGCATATATTTAGATAAAATTAAAAATTCAAATTAAGTTTATTTGCTCAACAACTCTTTCAACAGCCGACTACTTAAAAATGCTAATTCCTACTCCAAAAATAGGGTGCACTAACGATACGTATCAATTAACCGACTCACTTAGGTATACCTCAGCCGTTATCTTCAATGTTGATAATTTGTACCAGTGACCGACCCAGATAAGGGCAACACGAACACGACATTTACAGCGCGCGTATAAACTGCAGGCAAGCGGAAGTGGGGGATAGGGTGGCTGCATTATATTGGATGATCGACCGCTGGAATATTTAATTTCCTTGACCATTGTAGTACAATTAGGCGGCCAATGGGAGCCCGGCGCGCATTTGCATGGCCTTGATTAATGGTTCAAGCGATAATAACAGTCCCTTATCTGTGATAACGCGCACGCTTTTGCGCATAACAATTAATCCATCGTGGGATTTATGAACTCGCCCGGGGGCAGGAAGTGTCGGTCGGGTGTATACCTCGGTTTATGGGTTACCCTCGTAAATTGGAGTTAGCAGATCCCTATCCCGCGATATGTAACGGTGTCGCGTCGCGCCGTGCGCTCTCCTACTGCTAATTTACACAAATTAGTTTTATCGGTATCATTCGTGTGCATCGGACGCTGCGTTCTCAGAAGCGATGGATACCCCCTCCCCAACTCCCCCCACTACCCACCCCCTCCACCCCCTACCGCACAAGATGTCGTGGGACGTTTGTCTCGTGGATGTGGAAACGAGGTGAAATACGGTCATGGGCAATGTACGGGGAAAGCTGGGAAACAGGTGAAATGAAAGTGCGAAAATATCTCCGATAAAAGTGGTGTTATAATTAACTTTATGTGCCCATCGATATAAAATTGAAAACATAGTAAAGTTATTCGATACAACTTAATGAGTAACGGGATGAAAACGATTATCCTAATTATCAAATTGGTCTTGAAATATCTCTTCTGTTAACTTATTTGATGATACATTGTGTTTAAAAAACACTACTTCATCGATCTAGCACAGATAAAATAACAAATACAACATAATTGGTTTAAAATACATAAATTTATAATCGTTATGGATGACATAACCTTGTTCAATTTGAATTAAATGATAAATGGTTGGGCCCAAGGGGAAACTTATCATCAATATACGCTACAACGGAATTAAGGTTATATTAAGGAAAATATCAATTGGTTTGGCCTGGAAAAATATACAAATTAATTACATTTTACTTAACATACGAATACCACTTGACTGCGTCTTGACTATAATGGTAAAAGCAATTTCCACCTACAACACTTATAAACCAAATATACTTTGTTGGCAGATTTTCACAGTTAATGTGTTTTGAAATACGGTATTATGAACATTAAAAGGCATCTCGAAGAAGGGAGGAACTTAACACTTCTGGGAATAAACAGATATATGTGTTTGTTTGGCCATATGGCTGGATATGTCTATAAATACTGCGGGACCCTACCTGGCTGAGAACGCAACACCAATAGAGGGATAGATGTTGGCCAATAGCTTACCTGGAACAAAGCACAAAGCAATAAGAAAACAGATAATAGGTAAAGAAATAATAAAATAACTGTGATTCTTCTTAATATAGTATTAAATGCAGAAAAATAATGAATTCGATAATAGGTAAATAAATAATAAAATAACTGTGATTCTTGATAATATACTATTAAATGCAGAAAAATAATGAATCAGCTATTGAAATAGTGAACTTAACAAATATTGGTCAGAACATTGAAATACAAAATTAAACCATTGGGCCTTGGGCTACGATAAAAAAAGTAACTGCTCTATAACATTTTTCGATATTTTGAAGACGGAAATATTTAACATGTAAAGTGTTTCGTTCTTATTTATATATTTACAGGTGCTGAATTTTTAAAACTGGATATATTAGCATGGAGCTCCCTGGGACCCATTTTTGTTGTCCCATGTCTTATAAAAACTGAATTATTCTTTCTAATTTTTGTTGGTTCAGAAGTATTAAAATTATATTCGTCCGTCTACGGTCTAACATAAATGCTGCAGAGAGCATTTTGGAAATGAATAATGTTTTATGGGTTACATATCTGGAAAACATTTTTTAATATACAGCAATATGAAAAAAAAACAAAGCTCCACATATATTTATTTTTAAGATTATTACAAGTAGCAATGTTTTTTACACGTGTTTTGAGTTCCGAAACTGACTATGGAACATTGAATCTTTACATATTTAACTGTGAAATAAATTTCAGCTTAAATTTTCATTGATTTAACATACATATTTATCATCATTTTCAATTCTTATCAAAAAATGTAATATTATCAAACAAGAAGTGAAACATTGTAAATTTGTAATAATCAGAAACTAATGTCACTGAACTCATTGATTTATTGCCACTCTGGCTTTGACCGCTTTATATAATTAGATCCATCTGACAAAATGATTCTGGCTACATGAATTTGACGATTGCCAAACTAATTTCATCTAGCTTGTGAATAAATGTATCCATGATAATATGAATAATGGATGAGATTACGTGTCCTGTAAGTTACCTGCATAGTTTGAAAATTAAAATTATTCAAACTGTTGGAATAATTCTTGTATCTAAAAAAATTAAAATATGATGTTTCTAATGGCAAAGACGTAAATTGTAGGGATGCTTTATATTTATTTGTAAAGCAGTAAGTCTGGATGGAGTGAAAAACGTACTAGACTACTTAATAATCTTGATTGCATTTAAATCGGAACGAGACCTTCATGACTACGAAAACGAAATGTAAATAGTGGGACAAGTCCTTGTTTGTTTAAAGATATTTTGTGAAACATATTTTATGTTCCATAAATAAATAACTGTCTTAAGAAAATTGGGTAAAATCCTACTAAACCGAGTCCCGGCGACGCAGATAAAAGATGGGCTCTGAGAAAATATTTCATTTCATGTTTTGCCGTCTTTAATTAAATTACAGTAAAAGCAATATTTGCAGGGACGCGCATAACTCCCTCGCAATCCATCTTGTTTTTTATCCCACCCCCGACTTATCTGTCTCTCGCCATCCCCAGAAATCCGCCGTTGCAGCTAATGGGGCGGCAAATTATGAGCGTTTCGCGACGCGACGCGATGTCTGTCTGTCTCCTGACGCCGCGCCGTTACTACCCTCCAGATTCCGAGATTATTAGCTCACCTTGTCGCGGTGAGGGGCCACCCCTATGGCGGCGTCGGGGTGATTTAAGATATCGCAGCTTAGGCCTACATACAGTATATATCCGGGGGTGGAAGTTGGGGCAAAGGTAAAAAAGGTTTCACTACCTATTGACATTACTCTATATACGAAAGTTCTTCTTTTATATTTGGCTAAATATTTTTATAATTTTTTAGGTTAAACAGACAGACAGATGGACAGGTTTAACAGATGCGACCGAAATGCATCAGTAGCTATCTTTTATTCATAATCGTTATTTTAAAAACACATATACAGTACATTATGTAATTACTTTTTACATACAATTACCACCCCTCCCAACCACAATTACCTAATTACACCATGTAGAACCCTCCCTAGTCCCATTCATCTTTGGATTGTTAAACAAACAATTACTTAACTCTAAATATTGAAAATTAATAGGTTCATATGTCATATCATCCGGAGAGTGGAGACATCGGACACCCCTCGCTGCACAAAGGTCGGGGTGGTTTTGATTAAAGGGTTGGACCCCATGGGCCCTAGTTGACCCCTCGAACTGATAACTTGTACACATGCTCCCTCCATGGTCCACGCCATTATCCCCCTTGTAGGGCATCAGTTTTCTCGCCTTCTGCCTTCCCTTGCACAAACAATATGTAAATTAAGTAATTTGAAAATAATGTATGTGAGCAATCTAGTTGGATGGTATAGGCTGGCAGAACAGATGCTTCAAGAATCCACTAAAATTATTAGTGATAATTGTTTGGGGGAAAATGGTTTTTTAGGGTTTCCTGATAAATTTTGGTTAAATTTAACCCACAAAAACACAATTTTACATGAATGGATAATCATGTATGGTGTAGTTAATGGCATCTGCGTAAAAATCGCTCTATCATTAACACTTACCATTTATGTCAGGATAAATACGTTAATTAACAAAATAATATTATTATCGGATGTCTATTTAATGTTACTGAATATGCCTGAATATTCGTCTAAAGTAAGAATACGTTTTAGTATAAGTACTTAATTTTACCCAAACCAGACCTCTCTTCACTTATTATACAAACATCTTGAAATTATATAAATAAACTTGTAACTGTTTTACGAACACTGCAATTACAAAATGAATGTAAATATGCGGTGTGTGTGATGACAGCTAGCTACCAGGCTGATATCTCAGCTAATACACTCTCGCACGCACACTCACACTGCGACCTCAAAACCGGTTGTCGGGCTAATTCTCCCGCCGACGGCAAAATGGCTGAGCCACCAAGCACCGACCTCCGGGCGTTATGGCTGAGCCACCAAGCACCGACCTCCGGGCGTTATGGCTGAGCCACCAAGCACCGACCTCCGGGCGTTATGGCTGAGCCACCAAGCACCGACCTCCGGGCGTTATGGCTGAGCCACCAAGCACCGACCTCCGGGCGTTATGGCTGAGCCACCAAGCACCGACCTCCGGGCGTTATGGCTGAGCCACCAAGCACCGACCTCCGGGCGTTATGGCTGAGCCACCAAGCACCGACCTCCGGGCGTTATGGGACCTCAACACTCAACCTCTTGGAAAAACTATTCGGGATTGATATAAGTAAACACTTTTTATCTGTATTCTTGAACATATTTTGTACTTGTTACTTCGGTAATTAATGTAAAATACCCCCGTCGCAGCAAACTTGCAAACTCAGCGAATTTCCAATGGAGATACAAATGACTTAATACATAAAGCCACTTACCATGATTCATAAAAATATATTCACAAATAAGAAATATATACAATTTTAATTATTCTCCATAAGAATAACATTGGGGCTGAGTACGCAGGTTTGCTGCATCAAGGAGAACACAAAAAAATGGATTTTTATGCTAATATCAATATAACGCCTCAACTAGGTGAAGTCATATATCAGTTTTTATTCATTTATGTTCATAATTAAGGGAGACACAGCATTTAATTATTATCCATAAGAATAACATGATGCTGAGTAAGCAGGTTGCTGCTACGGGAGCCTTAGGCAAAAACGTTTTTGGGGAAATATCAATGGAACACAACCAGATGAAGCCGTATACCAAGTTTCGTCAGTATACGTTCATGAATAAGCGAGATATACAATTTTTCTTTTCCTCCACAAGAATAACATTAGACAACACACTGTGTTTGGCATTTTCAATATCTCGGCAACCAATTGACGTAGAGGAATTATCGAAATACCAAATTATGTGTTTTTTTAAGTTGAATCCAATGGTAAAAACTAAAATTTGACTATTTCCAAAATTATATTAAAATATTCAAAAAACCCATTTTTGGGGTACAAACCCCCCAAAAATACCCCTTTGGATAGAGCGATCTGGCTGTTTTTCGAACTTAGTCATAAATGTTGCTGTACACGTCTATACAAAATTTAATCAAAATCGGATGATTTTTACGAGAGTTATCGTGCTCACGGACACACACACACACACACACACACATACAAACACACATATATATTTGTACATATATATATACATTTAAGAAATTAACACCATTTTAATATATTATATATATTACACACACACACACACACACACACACACACACACACACACACACACACACACACACACACACACACACACACACACACACACACACACACACACACACACACACACACACACACACACACACACACACACACACACACACACACACACACACACACACACACACACACACACACACACATACAAACACACATATATATTTGTACATATATATATATATACATTTAAGAAATTAACACCATATGTATGTATATATGTATATACAGTTTCGAACGAATAGTGTTTTTGGGGTATGAGGACCTCAAAACGAAAAGTTATCATGGTCCCGGGCCTATGTCTTACCATGCTGACTACGGTAATAGCTTCTTCCCTTTAGGGGAAATTCGCTAAAACAAGCGTAATACCTGGGAATAGACAACAATCAAATAATTGTTCTACCGACTGTTAATGCTGATGAGCCTTACGGTACTTTCACTTTTGAGAAATGTCAAAAATGGACAAAAATGTAAGAATAAGTACATACAAAGAGATATTGTCATTAAATTACTGAATTAAGTATACCCAGTTATTAGTGTAAAAACCGAACTGTTTTTAGTTAATGTAAGAAATTTCCAAAGTGGATCGCTGTGGTCTGGCTTACAAAATTACAAACGTAACTCCATAACCGAAAAAGACCAAAGGCAGTATCGTGTTCGTATTATATTAAAATATTCAAAAAACCCATTTTTGGGGTACAAACCCCCCCAAAAGTACCCCTTTGGATCTGGCTGGTTTTCGAACTTAGTCATAAATGTTGACTCCTCAACTAGGTTAATTATAAAACTGAAATAATTTGGTTTATTACCATTTCAGACAATTTATTCGACCAGAGAACCAACCACTGGAAATAGAGGAGACACTAAGAGAGCCAATACTTGAAAACCGTTGATTTAAGAATTAATTTTTTAACAGAAGACGTACAATTTTAAAGGTATACAAAATTGTGGCGTCAGTGAGTCATAAAATAAAATACATCAGCATGAGCTAAGGACTAAAATCGGAATCACTGACCTCGTAACAACCAAAGATCTGTCACTCTCGAACAGGAGTATTTCACGTCAGTCAACTTCCCATCATTATACTTTTCATTACCAGTAATACAGGATGTGGACTTTCGCCGAAGAAAAACTAAGGAGAAAAACTAGTGTCCATGTCAACTTGTGTCTTGTTGGAGCATTTATTAATGGGGTGTGGTAGAAAATGCAATAGAGTAGGCTTTGTGTGTCTTTTTCTCCGTGTCTATTTTATTTAAAAGATCATGCCAGATGTATGTAAATAACGACATTAGTAATCTTAGGTGCGGGCTCACATAGTCACAAACATTTTGATTCGAGGGAGAGTAGATCTTCTCTGATCCTAAGAGCCAAACTGAGCGTTGACCTATCTATATTATAATGGGGACCGAACTTTGCTCGGGAAGGTCCAAGTTTGTTCTTGGAGTAATTTTTCACCACGTCCCCCTATTGATTAGAGATTTTCTTAGCTAATTTCCTCTTTTCTGCTTGATTAAGGCCTCTCCAGTTGTTATTGTAGCTTAATGTGCCTTTGATTCATTTTGGATATGACCACACTATATGTAATCTTCATGCAATGGTTTTAATCAATGTTTTAATGAAACCACATGTTAATACTTAAGCTAAATGAGCATTACTTTTACAGTTCTCCAATTGATTGTGAACAATTGCAGCTGTTATGATTATTTTGTTTTGATTTTAAACTCCATAGGTCCAATGTTACTTTTTTAACTTTTAATGTTGGTTTTTTTACATTGTTTGTTTTGTCGGGGATGAGACCGGTCTAGAACTTCAGTTAAGTTGTTTAATTTTGTAGACCTCTTGGATTGTTCAACTAAATATATACCAAAAGTTCAAAAAAGTTCAAAAGTGCCACTGTAGTTATCTTATCTTTTTCATTTTTATATTTCATTATTTTTTTCAATTAAAATGCAGTTTAGTATGTAACGTAATAATTTTAGTGTTTATGTCGCTGCTGTATAGACAGTTCAAAGTAATTTCAGATTATATAATTAATTGAATTTTGACCACCAATCTCAAATGCCACACTCCCTCGTATCGGCGAATTGTTCGTTCGCCTCTTTGAACGACGCGACGCCGCTCTGGCCGCGTTCCAAGCGCCGCGACGCTTCAAAGCTGTCACATTCGTCATAGCGTCGCTTAGCGGCAATTTGTAGGTGTTGGAGATGAGTTACCGGCTAATGGCTCAAATATTAATATCTGTTGACAATGTTCACCATTCATCTCCCGAGTGTTGTTTGCTGAGCGCGACACGCCTCGCAGCTGAGATGAGTTACGGCGTTCTGTACCGTATCGCGTAACGTGCAGCGTTTGTGGACACTTGCACATAATATAGAATCGTGCAAAGAGGTTGTATTGTTTGGATGAAAGGTACTCTGAGGTGTTGATTTTGAATGTACAGCGGTGCGAACGTTCTTTGAGAAGTCCTCGACTGTTCTGACGCACCATTTCCTGTTATAACTGGTGTCGTAGTGCGAGCGCCGAGGCCATAAATCTTGTAAGTGTCTGGTCAATGAAGCAGAAGGGACGAGGGTAAACACCAGCCCCAATGGTACAATTGGTAATAGCTTAATTCGTCCAATTACACTATTTTCTGCCGGCATTAAAAAATACTGTTTAATAAGCTACGCCTATACTGCCAGCCTAAATTTGAAAAGGTATATTTTCGACATAGTAGTACAGCTGCAAGTTGTCTTTAAATTTTAAAAGATAATTAAGATACACAAAGCTAAGATAATTTTAGCCAGTTACATTTTCGTTGGCCTGGCATGAGGTGCCAGAACATTACCAACAGTATGAGCAATGCGGGGTTTCCCAGTCAATAAAATCAAAGACGTCCATACCCTTATAGCCTCCTGTAACTAAAAGACTTGTCAGTTGAAGTGGAACTCTTAACCGAAATAGAACGTACAGAAACACTTTTGCTTAATCCGGTACGTTAAGCGCTGTTAAAACTGTCCCAACATAGTCAGGTAGTCCGCTCGGCGCTCACCCCACTCGGCGCTCGCCCCAAGTAACCGTTATAACTACTCTGGCGAAACATTTGTTGTAATTAAGTTCAAGTTTCTAATCGACATTATTTATTTATTTAGTTATTATTTGTTTTCTATGCATGGAAATACACATTTAATCCCTAATAATAATAATAATAAATGGGTTGAAAACAACTTTGGTCATACAAGTATATGCTCGGGTTTTGTGATTATTCAATGTGGGATGAAGAAAGGTATAGTAATTTTGAAGTTGTGTTTCCATAATTTGTATCACGACGCGCGACGCAGCGAGTCTGCAACCGATGCTGAGAGCGGAAGACCCAACTATAACTTGAGCATAAACCGAACTATTCGACGCCTTTGATTTACACTCACAGAAACCATCCGAGGCATCCTGGGCAAAAACGCGCCGCACATAAAACCAACAATGACTCCAAATACTAAAATAACAGGAGATAAACTACACGACACGGCGCGCGTACAGACAGAGCCCCTAGTAAATCACCAAGACGCGTCCTTGTGAGGTATAGTGACCGTTCGGGGAAAATGATCGGCAAAAACAGATTCCGGAAAGACACCCGCTTGCGCCCTATTGCACCTTGGGCGCCCCGGATGGGCGCGGTGGGGTGGTCCCATTCAATATGGGCGTTTGGGCCGATAAAAGTCATTAGGCACGGACAAGTGTTACCCTTTCAGGTGTCGTGGGGAAATTGCTGAATACGACTTTTGTTAGTTGTGGAATACAAATGAAGATTCAAGTGATGAAAATCAACTATTATGGGGTTCAAAGAATTTGCCATAAGTAGAGTAAGTATTATTCAGCAGTAATTAAGTAATTGGTGGGTGAGCTAAAGATTACTCAGTTGCAAAACAAAAATAGGAAGCGACTGGTTAGCAACACGAATTTACTCACCGAGTTCATCAGGAAACCAAACTCAACATGATATCCAAACGGGTTATTTTCCTACCGCGGGACTGTGATGGTAGCGAATTATGAAAAGCAGAAACAAAACGAATCCAAGGTTGACCGAGTCCATGCGAGACGCCCAGCAAATAACATATCAGCCATGAATAACCAGAGACCGTGACGACCAGCTATAACAATACAGACAATACCGACGATTCTCGACAGTGCAGTGGTTCTGACTGTGTTGGGGTACTCCCTGTCCTATTGCTAAAATGTGTTTTTACCCCGTTTTCACGGTTTAAAGAAGGGAAAACCCTATTTAGAGGGTTTGTTGTAATTTCAAGATACGTTTTCACTTGCGTATATCGAGACGCAAAATTATGTTCATGCAAAAGATTGTACATGAAAAAGTAATTAAAATAGTAAATATAGTGAAATGCTGTAGTAGTGAAAAATGAAACGTATGTTACACTACAAATGCAGATCAAGGCTTCTAAGTTTAGAAGCCTTACATGACCTAGTATTTAACAGTTGTTAGAGAAAGATTTACTATGAAAGATTTAAAACCTTCGATTTTGAATCAGACATTTCTTTCTTTACTTTTATGTCGTTAACAATAAATACGCAACAATTGCTCCCGAACAATACTATGACAACCGAGTCACTTTTCACTCCTAAATTCCACGTACACAACACCACATCACACTTTCACATTTCATTTGCCAATAAAATCGCCAAGAATGTGTGACGACAGCAAATGGGCGACTCCCAGCGGTCCATCTGGCGGCGAATCAGGGGCGGCCAAACCAACGGCCAAGGGCGGAAAAGCGTCGGGCATCACGGAAATGAAGATCTGCCCTCAGCTGGACAGGACCAAGTGGAGCCAGCGGTTGCCCAGGGGACACGACGAAGACGCGTGCCATTTGGTGTCGCAGAAGCGGCGATGCGTACTGCAGATGATGAAGAAACTGGTGGAAGAGCATGTAAACAGGTACGGCAATCATGTTGACACATGGCTGTATGATAACAGTAACTTGTGAGGAAACCTGAGTGTGACACCCATCAACCTGTGAAAGGTCTTGGGGGGTCTCAACCCATCAACTCATTTACTTGAATGAACAATCTTGCAGAGAAAATCATAAAATGTATTACCGGTATCTTAAATCGTGAAAATTAGTCCTTCCTAGTTTGAGAGTGCAGCAAATCCCAATGCACGCGATTTCTATAAATAGTTGGCATTGTATAAATTATAAAATTTAAGAGGGCGCTCCAGTCACGAAACTTTTCGCGTTTCTACCTGCTTCGCCCACAAGGCCAATGTTAACTTTCAAAGCCCGTTCTTCCTCAACGGATTATTCGATATCGTTGATTTATGGTTAATTTTAAAGAGCAAAAATATACCTAGCGATATCAGTCAGCAGAATTTCGATATCGCAAATAATCGCTCAATAAAATTCCAAAATATTCAATATTTACAATTTTTTATGCGCGAACTATTTATGATAACGAAATTCTGCTTACTGAACTCACTAGATATATATTTGATCTTTAAAACGAACCATAAATAATCAATTTCGGACAACCCCTTGAGGAGGGACGGACTTTGAAAGTTAACATTGGTCTTATGGGAGAAGCAGGTAGACGCAGAGGACTGGAGCCCCTCTTAAGCGCTTTCGGTGAAGGGTTGGCCGACCTGCATGAAACAAGTGATGCTGGACTCCAGTGGTACGCACCCTGGATTTAGCTCTGTGATGGGAGATTCTTTATTATTTTCTGAACTAAATTAAAGCAAATAAATCATACCGAAATATGTTGTTATTGTAAACTCCAAAGTAGAATGCAGCTGTATAATCCATACGATAAATAAATAAAACATTGTATAAATGCTGACTGGTGATCAAGTTTCTTGATATGGTTGCAGAAATTACTCTTAACTCACTTTTCTAGAAGATAAGAGAATTCGATCATGTGAATTATCGAGTTATCAGATAAATATGATATCACAAATTTCACGTCTTGAAGACATGAAGTAAAGGTTCGTGTGATAAGCCAATTAGGTATTAATGGATGATGAATGTTGACAAAGGCAATTACTTTATCTACATCGTTTAAACAAATAAAAGTAATTGCAGAGATTTGTTGAATTTTAAAAAGTCCATCAAATATCAGAGAATGGTGGTGAACACCTTCAGTTTTGGTGCGAGTGTTTTATTCAAATAATTTATCAATGGTTTCAGGCAGTTCTTCGTGAAGTTTTATGTCCACGTTTCAACAAAAAAAGTCACTGGAAATTTAAATAGATGAGAAGTATCTCAGCTGAAAATCTCCATTCACTAAGAGTTACGCCGTTGCCTCTTTTACATACATTAAAAGAAGATTTTTAGTGGTTATCTAATTTGTAATACTTAAGTGCACGAGTATGGAATAACAGTTTTCGAAAGTGATTTAAAAGAATACTTTATATCCACTATATTGTTCTAATTTAGTTTTTTAATTTCAGCCCCACTTGTCCTGAATGGGATACTGCTGAGACGTGTGAGAACACGCCCGGTCCCTACAGGTTTGGAGTTTATAAGGTGAGGAGTAACCTTTTCAAACAATCAATATTATACATTTTGTCAACATTGTTGGCCTAAAAGTGCTGGTTGAAGTTTTTACTAAAAAAATTCCATTTTGTGCATTAGCAAAAGCAAAAGCAACGACAGTAACAATTATGTTACTAACGTTGCTTTTTCTATCCCTATAGATTTATTCCATTACGTTAGTGCTTTATCAGAGATCTATTTATCTGACAAGAAGGTAAAATACAAGTTAAATCTTTCAATTGAAAACCTATAATTAGATAATGTTGTCTCCTTTTAAAAACCAGCGAATACAGTAGTATTTTTCTACAAAAAGAACTTTTAACTAAATAATCTGAAAAGATTTATTAAAAAATTCGAACAGGATCAAAGAACTTTCAAATAACAAAGACAAACTATAAATTTATGACAGATATTTAATGATATTAGTGTTGAGAGCGGTTGCAGGTGTTTATAGTAATTTACACTGAAATCCGATAACATCTGTCCTTCCTCGACACCTTCAAGGAATTCGGACAATTCCAACTCATTAATATTAATCCTAGCAGCTGCCCAGTTTATTATGGCAATTGGGCATTAAATACCAGCTCTTATCTTGGTGTTTATGACTACGCATAAGTAATCAAAAGTCAAAAATCGGGGCTTGGGCAACGATGCTTCTGTAAAATGTATAAAAGAATTTCACGTATTATAATATTATGTGATAGGAGTTATTAGTATTTTCGTATTTTAATTTAACGCAATTAAGAAAATTGTTAGGCAAAACTATGCATTTAATTTAGATGAATTATCCAAAATAATTCAGCAGTAAACATACTGAATTATGTTATATCTTAGATCATGAATCACCCATTACTGATTACATGGATCGATTGTTTATGCCGACGCTGCATCCAAGAAAAAAAACTAAATGAACAGTTATTAGACCAAGTTAATTACTTAGGACTTGACAGAATCGAAACCAGTAACGCGATCTTACAAAATCACAACTACGCACAAATTATACAAAGTGTATTTGAACACTTTACCTGAGATTAAAGAGAAACTTCTTCTAGGGATTATCTAGGGAAATTTAATCGAAACGCCGACGTTATTTTGATCGTTGTTTAAACTTTCACAAGCTTACTTAATCTACCGAACTGGGATCGGTCTTATTCAAAATGAATCAAAACATTACTACCTTAAGGAACATTATGATATCAACTGGAGTGACCTTATCAACGTGCAGGAAGAAGGGAAATGATCGAGGAAAATTGCTTGAAATGAGGGGGTATGGTGAAATATTTCTCTAGGCATATTTAACAGTGGCTGCCACCCCCCTCCCCCCGAGCAAAGCTCGTTCCCCTAGGTAATATAGCTCACTAATATCATAGCTAATAAAAACAACTAGCTGCCATCGTACCCAGATTCACCCGCGGATAAAACTTGTGGTGAGTGCTGCTTGCTGTCCCGTGGTGGAACAACTACCAATCATGCACGATCAAGTTTAAATTTTCATCAGTTCAAACCAAAGTGAATGTTCATAAGAATAACACTGGAACTATGACTCCCCGTGGAGCGGAGCTGGATGGAAATTCCTTAAAATCCTTTCTTAGTGGTTACCTACGTTATGGAAAAAGTATGCGTGCCAAATTTCGTGGTTGTAAGTGTAGACGTTTGGCCTGGGGATGATCGGTTTTTCATATTTGTAGATGCAGATTTAGACAATCATATATTAAAAGTGTGCCTTTGCAGCCCGGGAACGACGACAACTACAAGATCATCTACAGCCAGCTGACGTCGGCCGGGTGCGAGTGTATCAAGCGGAACGGCCTCCAGGACGACTGTCGGCTGCCCCGGTGCCGCGGATCGCCCGCCTGCAAGATCACCCCGTTCCCGAGGTGCGAGCCGTTCTTGGGCATCCCCCCGAACAAGTCCGCGGCTCCAGGGGCCACCGCCGGCGCCGCCCCCAACGGCGGGGTGTGCCGCTGTCCCGTGCCCCAGTATTGAGTTGTGTCAAGTCTTGTTAGTAATAAACTACAATGTTTTGCGTATTTTGAAACCTGTCTCATTTATCATTGTTTACCCTTTATATTAAAAGAAACCACTTAAGAGTTAATAACTTGACAGATTTTAATGAGCCTTGCAATTTTGAGTACAAAAGGAATGCCAAAGCCACAATTTCCATTTAAGGTTTCAATTTTTCACAAATTCGATTTTAATTTTGAAAAAGTAACAGCCGACCCAAACATTTTAAGTTTGTTTTCAAATTAAATGACGAAAACCAAAACAGCTGCGAAAAGGTCTATGGACTATGAATTAATAGAGGGAGAATGGTTTGTAAACTTATATAAATATAGAGAACACATCCAGTGTTATTAATCTTATGTTTAAGTTGATGCGGGCAAGGCCGCAACATCATCATGCAGGTAGTTTATTTTAATAGTAATCATAAATTGAATATCAAAATTACACCTGATTACTATTTACAACCGATGTTAATTTCATCCAAATTTAAACTATTCATAACATTTAATTGGCTAAAATGGAGTAGCCTATACTGTAACAGAGAGATAGCGTCCTCAAGGTATGGTGTGCAAGAAAATTATTTATTTTAACTCTGTATTGATTCAACATTTTAAATAGCAGTAGGAAATATTTTGTTAAATATTGCCAACGATTCTTGTTTTATGTTTTATCGGTGAATATTACAATATAGGGGAAATAGTCACAATTTGTTGCTCCAATATGTAACAAGTAAAATTGAAAATAAATTGAATTATTCTTGTTTCTGATCACGTGAATTGTTTAAAATCAAGGGAAAGGACGCCGCAGTTTTTGCTAGAAGGCGGATATTAGAGAGAAAGTTTTTACTTCTTCCAAATTGAAAATGATGTTTGATATATTCTCTTAGAAACTTACAGGACTGTTTTACCGTGTAAAAACCCCAACAAGAAGAGACATTCTTCGAATTCTGAAAAGGTCCGGAGTCGAAACTTTGTAGCTCGCCGCCTGAGGATCGGTTCGGGGAATGGCATGATTTATGTGTTTATAGAAGCCGAACTTTATGATATATGGCGGCCTCGCTTGTTTTCTCACGACCGAATTTGGCGTTTCAACAGAACTCTAGGCCTAAACTGCTGGAGACGGCCCAACACAAGTGGCTCGCTTTACACGCCTCATGGGGTCGCTGCATATGGGGTCTGCTCCAAGAGGAAAGTTGTGTATGGTATGATGCTCGTAACAAATTTTGCATTTTAAAAACTATTTTGAATATGGGTTTTGTCATTGAAACAACGATTGTAAGTTGTAAATTTTAGAACATTAGAGATATATTTTGTATTGTAATATTAATAATATTGCTACTGCTAGTAGCTTTTTGACATTGAAAAGGGAAACATCGATTAATGTTTTCTTAATTTTAGTGGTGCTAATGTAAAAACCTCATTGTAGTCGGACTTGAACGGCATAAAGAATCACAAACAATTAATTATTTCTAGTGTTATAAATGTCTGTAAACACAATCGGTTATCACCTACGTTGAGTATTGGGGGCTGGGTTGCTTTGTGATCACCTCCGTTGAGTATTGGGGGCTGGGTTGCTTTGTTATCACCTACGTTGAGTATTGGGGGCTGGGTTGCTTTGTTATCACCTCCGTTGAGTATTGGGGGCTGGGTTGCTTTGTTATCACCTACGTTGAGTATTGGGGGCTGGGTTGCTTTGTTATCACCTCCGTTGAGTATTGGGGGCTGGGTTGCTTTGTTATCACCTCCGTTGAGTATTGGGGGCTGGGTTGCTTTGTTATCACCTCCGTTGAGTATTGGGGGCTGGGATGCTTTGTTATGATATACGTAGAATACATCTTAAAGTTATATATAGTAATATTGTTAGTGAAAATAAAATGTTTATCTTGGAAACAATAGTGAAATAACTACAATAGTTTAAACATAACACTTGATTTTCCCAACATTAAATACTACGGTGAGCTTACTAAAATTACAAACCCGTTTAAAACAGGACAAGATCGATTGCTGAGGATTATTTCCAAGAAAAACGTGGACAGAGTAAACACAAGGGGAGAGAAACTGCGTTTAATTGAAGGAATTCGACACTGGTTGGAGGGGGAGGGAATGCGGGTTGAGCAGAAATCATCAGAATAATCCAATATTTGTTGACACCGCGCAATCTGGGAAATATTAAATAACGGCGCACATCTGGGGTTTCCCGCGAGGGCTTCGGGGACACCAGCCTCCCCCCACCCCCTACAACCCCCACGTGAGGCTGCGCACACCGCTGGATTGTATGGGTTTGTGAGGGATGGTATTCACCCTCCGACCGAGTTTTTAAGTTACGGTTGTGTTTAATGTCGTATTCGAATGCAAAGACTTTAATTTGATTGTTAACTTCCCCTTCTACTGTACCCAAACGACTTTCAGGTTATTGTATGTTGATTTTTATGAACAAAATACCTAATGTACGTAATATTTTACGGATCGATCACCTTGTACCATCTTATTGTATATTTACCGTCTTGCATGTAAGTACAGTATAAGTGTAAATATATTGTTTAGTGTTGTGAGACGTAGTTTATTTACCCTGTGGAATATTTTAATTTTACTAACAATGCTGCATATCTAACAACACTAACGAATTACATCAACCCTATAGACGAGACACGCTAGTCCTGGTGTTGATCCATCAAGCAGTTTATCATGTCGACTGAGGGGTGAGGGTAATGCTGGACACCGAATCACTGCCCCTATTACAAGGTGACGTGTCTTGTCCAAAGAAGGGGCATTAATTTGGGCAGGGTGAAGAAATGAGCCCCTAGGGGTTTAAACTACCCCGAGTCTCATATTCCAGGATTCGAAATAAAAGAATTTATCAATAAGACAGATTATATCAAAGCAATTTCTAAGTTAAATATAATTTTAGCATGTTTTAGCAAATTGACAGTGCTTAATGGGTGGGTGTATTCCTTTATTATGCATATTTAAGACAGCATCAATTTTGTCTCATTTATAAATTAAACAGGCTTTATACAGAATAGTGTAAAATTAAATATGTTTTCAGTAAATTACTTTTTCTACAAATCATGAACTTTACTCCTGAAATAAACCTCCCTAACAGCCTAGTTTAATTTGTAATATTAGTACATGGATCTAAGATTAGTAAGTACATGGATTGGCACAGTAAAAGTGACACTTTATGAAATAGAAACTACTGGTAAATACGGAATACCGCTGCCGATAAGGTAACGGGAATACAGCCAATGTTGTCTAAGCCAAGGTGTTGTGGAACACAGATAAGTTTTGATACCCAACATATAAATCTGCATATTACAAATATAATAGGTGTTTATACTTTTTCGAACGATTATTATTTGTTGTATGCAAATGCTTATGGTGTTTTTTCTCTGTAAAATGAACCATAAATCAACGATTTCAGATAATCCGTTTAGGGTTAATTAATATCCTACAATTGCATGTATTACAACGTGAACACTAAAACAAAATAAAACGACATCTTGCGCTGTCAATTCATAAACAAAGTATAAATTTGTCAAAATATTCATGTCTCGGACTCCGTTACCGCAAGTGGTATTGTTGAAGAAAGTTTAGAGATTGACAGGACCGATCCCCGAGGACGGCGCGGCGGCGTTATGAGGGGTGTGACGGGGCGCAGGCCGTAGCTGTTGACACACACTACACAGTGCACGGCCCAGCCCCGTAAACACTAACAAACATCACTTCAAGTCTGTATCATATTGTCAGCACCTCTACCACTATGTACATACACGTCAAAACTCAACGTGTTTTTGAAAAGATTAAATGTTAATTATGTATAAAACCAAGCTTATGTTTAATCTGTGCTTGTTATCGAATCTAAGAATTTTTAATATTGCCTGAGGCAGTGAGTTTGAATGATATGGTGCTGTGGGTATGTGAAATCAGTGAGTGTTTATTCTGTAATGCTTTCTAATCGTCACGATGCGATTGGCCGGTAGTCGTGTTGATCGCTACGTCGCTTTACTGGAATAAAATTGTGTATAAAAACAATGTTTTTCGAAGGGTTCCACAATAATAATCATTTTTTAACTCCATACGTAATTGTTTGAGTTTCTAAGTTCAGTCTACTTAATTTAACCACTAACCATTTCCTTATGGGGACATAGTCGACGAAATGTCTAGATTAGAAGTCCTAATAAGTATTGTTGTAATATACAACAAATATGTTTTAATTTGTGTTAGAAAATTGTGTGGTCTTTATAACTATTTACAAAAGGCTTTGAGGCCAGCAATATTTTTGACGATGATAATGAAACAAAAAGAAGAGTATTTACAAAGTAATTTTTACTAGATGTTGTGAATATAGGCATACTGCGTTTATAAGGATATTTTTTTATTAACATTATATGGAATACGAAACGAGAAATGTTACTTTAATATTAGTAAAAGCCTGCAGCCTAGGACTGAGATCATAAACTTATCAAAATAAATTAAGGAGCCATATGAGATTTAGTAGTTTTGGAACTATGGGAAATCAAACCCAGGTGTTATTCCTGTATTTAAATACCAATAAAATAGCTACTATATTACAACAAATACGTTATCTGTATGACCCTCCACTTTAATCGACAAAGATTAGTAACTATCGTTTATACTAATCAAACAACATTTAATTCAGTTGCGAACAAGTTTACATAACACGTTCTGTAACCAAGAAACATATATATAGAAATAAAACTGCGACAGCAAAATGAACGTGAGAACACTTATGCAGCGACGCTGCATTAAAATTGCAAATATTTACGCACTCGAGGTTCCAGTGGGCGTTCCATCAGCACGCTGATGCTATCTAGCGGACGCGGTGAGAAACCGCCGATTAAAAAAGGCTAAATTAATAAATCTGGTAAGCTGAGACGGGGAGTGGCGAGTTCCGGTAGCTATCCCCGTCTCTCTCTAACACGGGGCGAGCTGTATCCTTCTCTGTCGCACCTATGGCTCCGGCTATATCATATTACCATTTGCATACATCGGATTAGCATATATTACCGGGTGGTGAGGTTTGGAAAAATCATAACATATTTAACGCCGCCAGATGGTCCGGGGAGACGAGTTGACCTATAGATCTCGAGGCGTTGTCGAAGTTGTCGATAAAGTGAGTGGTTGATGGTCAATAAGAATGATAGAACATAAATATTGTCTATGCTGAATCGTAATCTGTTCTAAATGATTGCCATAGGAAACAAATACAGTGTAGATTAAACCGTAAAAATCAATAATTATTATTCTGTAATTATAAATATTTTTGATTATAGATATTTTAAAGAAGTGACGTACATTTTTATTTTATTTTCGTGGAGAACGTCTCTACTTATACAGATACTGAAAAAACGTTATGTGTGAAATATGCGAAACTGCAAAGCTCAAAATGTCTGCGGTGCGTGATTTATTTATTGCATTTGCCTAGATATACGGGAAGGTGCCAATGCAGTGTACGTTGTACAAAACTCAGGTTATTAGTTCCACGTGAATAGTATGATGGAAATAAGCGCACATATATACGAAAACAACGTACAGATCATACATCTGCCACGATGAATCATCTTGAAGAATAAACTGATGAACTATTGAAATTGCGCATCCAATCAGAATGTACGATGCGCTTTGGACTTTCGCAGGCAGTTTATAATGCGACCACCGTACCATTTGCAACGTATTCATCGAGGCGCGCGGCAGATTAGTTATAGAATGACGATTGACGTGAGTCCGAGCCGCTAGGTTGTGGTGGTTGGTGGTTGGTAGTTGGTAGTCCGGCGGCGTTGGCGGGTTCCCAACCCGGAGTGCCAACTCTCGCCGATCATATCTACCGCGGCAACCCGCGATTTACGCTTTCCCAGACAAGCGGGAATACAATTTTGAGAAGCTAAATTTAGTGGCAACGTGCGCCTCGTCAGTCGAGAGCCACTTGTGGAAGTGACACGGAAACGCCGCCGCCGCCGCGCCGCTCTCCAGATGAGTTGTGTACGACCATGGGAAGCGATCCTGCGAATACAGTCCTCTAAAATTACCGACTCTAAATATATGGGACAAAAGTAATTTGAGCACTATTTATGTTTTGTTGGCTGGCCCGGCTCCAACGGCATCGAGACTGCCGGAACCCTGAGTGACACCACTTCTCATAACATTGTTGTTCGCTTGTTGCCGCGTCACTTCTCTAAATGTTTTCCAAGTGGGATGGACTGTTTAAATGAACAGTTAAGAGGGATTTTAAAGCATTTAGCCACAGTATGAGATTATTTCCGGGCTAGACGTCAGTAGTCTAAATATTTCAACTCTAAATATTCCTACGCCACATGCATTTGGTTTAGATAACAATATATTCAAGACGATTTGTCTTTCAATTTAAAACATAAGCTGGGCCAAATGCAACTTAAGTTAAAACTATGGATGATCGCAAAATATTAATTGGATGACACTATTTCAGGTTAGTACACATTGTCGTTTTTGAGACACAGTGATCACTATTGTGTCGGTGAATGTTATTTGGCAAATATAAGTATAGGCATACATTAAACATAATAGGTAGGTCAGTAGTATGTGGAGCAGTCTATCGCGTATCTAACATACTCTCTCGGTCAACAGTCCTTATAAATTGAAATACAAATCAAATGAAATAAATTACATAGGATTAAAATTGGAACTTTGAAGGACTAAGGAAAATTTTAGTTTTAGTTCCTGATAACAAAAATGTACAAAATACCTATCGTTAAATAAATAGTATAGGCAAATCTCCTTGACATAAAACAATCAGACCTACTGCTAGTCTACCTATTTTTTCCCGAAGTATAGGCTAATTTATTGTAACATGGGATAATTTATTCGTTTGGAGACGTCCTGAGATATATTAATATTACTTAATTTATTATTGTAATAGGGTGAGGACAGTTTATTTAATAATAATAAGACTATAAGTTTCTTGGGTTGATCCGTTTCTTTTCTGCACCTTGAAAGCACCTTGGTTAAGTACCGCAATGGGACGATCTCCACATAAATGTAAATCTCGTAAAAGCAAATAACCCTCCAAGGAATGGGTATGAAGGAAATGCCCGTGATGAGATGAGTTATCTCGTCAATTCGCGGGTTCTGAACGAGAATCGGCGGTAAACACGTCCGTTGGCGCCAAACACTAACCGAAAACACATCTATTGACAGTCGGATGGATCATATTTGTAAACAGTGCCGGAGCGCCGACGACTGGTGGCCGACGGTTTGTTAGTGATATTTGATAATAAACACGTTTTCAACAAGTATTAGCGATTTTAAACCTTTATTTGTTGACGGTTTTTCTATTTACTTTCCTCTCCATCGGTTATGCAGTTTGGAAGTTTCTGTTTTTATAACGACGATTATGTATAACTTGCAAGATGACTTATATAATAACCGTTATTTTCACACAAAAAAATAAAACCTTTTTTAAAGTATTATAATTTACAGGCATTTATCTATAATTTGGTTTAGCTAGATACACATTGAGAAAAATGCCATAACGTTTTAGCTAACTTATAGTTAAAATAATTATTGGTACAAATTACATATCGGAATATTTTACAAACAAATTTAAATTTGATTAAGTAAATATTTTGCCTTTTTACAGATAAACTACTGCACTGGCAGAAAGGAACATAACTAAAATTTACGATCATAATTATAGCCTACCCTATTTTGGATAATAATAAGGGAAAAATTAACAATGAAGAATGTTACATTAAATGAAAAAAAAAAACCTTAAGGTATATAATCACGTTATTTCTCTAAAAGACTCGAAAATTGAGTTTTGTTGGCTGAGCTATGACTAAAAGTAGTGAAACATAATAATTAAATACCCAATCCAAGTTAAACAAAAAAAACAATAGTAGAGAAAGATAAAACCTAAAGAAACAGCCAAGAAAAAGACAAAATTTATGTCCATGACAGAGATAATATCTATTTTACAATTTTGCTGTATAATTATTTTTATTCTTAGTTAATTTTATAACATTTTGTTATACAAATCTTTTGTAAAACTCCTCTCCCCTCTGACACCACGTGAAATACTCGCTTAGGCTAGTAAGACAGTACCCAGGATATCAATTGAACTAACACCAGAGTTGTAATAACATAATGCACATAATGCCCTTTAATGCACATAGATAATATTTCACTTCAATAAATAATTGATATCTACAAACAAGTTCTGACTTTGTACATTCAAATCAGAGGCCTCTGTGCTCTAACCATTATTTTCAATGACACAAATGATATTATCCGAACACAGAAAACAAATTATCAATCCTCTTAACCTAATTAAATATTGGGATAGTCACATAATTTCGGCATCGGCCAAAGTCTATCAATACAACCTATAAATCACATAAGACACAACTACTAAGTAAAATACACACTTTAAATTCAGATAAATGAAATACTGGGCGGGTAGCCGCTAGTCCAATTTAAAGGTCCCGTCACTCAAATCAATTCTTTTATAAAATAAATATATTATGTTATTATATTCCAGCTATTAAAAAAACATATTATTAATAATCATATACACACATATAGAGCAATAAATCAATGTTAAACAATATCACGCCTAAACTCTTTTTAGCCGTGTGGCCATTTCTAGTCCCATAAATAATCTCAAATATATATAAGCTCAAATATAGTTACCTATACTGATTATATATTTTTTTATCTTGGATAAAGCACGTCAATAATCAATGATATCAAGTAACTACGAAATTTATATACAAATATTTTACAGTTCTTATTTACAGCCTGCGGGTCATTTTTATAACACAACTTGTGTTTATCACTTCCTCAAACAACTCATTCCATTAACTAAATTCTGATAGATCTTAATATCTTACAGTATCTCTCCTATTCGTCTCTATTTATGTATGGTTAATTTTTGTAAGCTTTTTCTTTAAATTTTAATCTTTATTAAATCATGATTATTTATTAAGTGAATCCTTCCTCTCAACTTTCAGATCGCTTCCTATACCATTTATTTTTAAATAAGAGCAGCAAGGTTAGCAGAAGATAAAGACTTCACATACCCCGAAGTGAGAACTTGGTGATCCAGAGTGGTGAATGTCCCAGTGCGATGTCGGTCCTCGAACCCCCGTGGTCTCGTGTGGTGCTCGTGGTCCCTCGTGTGGTGACTCTCCTGAAGATCGCCTGGACACTCCTCCGGTCGCAGACTCTGGCCGTTTGGACGCCTTCTCCCTTCTCTGTTGGAAGCTCCTGGACTCCTCTCGTGGATGCTGGCTGGTGGCTGGCAGTCTTCTCTCCACTCTTCTGCTCCGCTATACCCCAGTGATATCGGGCGATGTAGACGATGAGGACTTGGACTCTACGCAGGTGGAAATCTCACCTATCCTGACGTAACCCGGGCCTACTCGATCCAGCCCTTCTGTGCGCTTCCTCTATCCTTTGCCGAATAATCCCTCGTACCTTCTTCTCTCCCCTTCCAAGTTTTTCCCACCAGTTCGATGTTTCCCCCAATTTTGACGTACCACGTCCACTACAACCAATCGTGTTATTAGTGAACTTTCGCCCAGCTATTATTGGCCGCATTCCCAGTCAGCAAAAGACGCCATGTTGGAATATTTGGTGAGTTTCAGACTGATTATTTTGCATGAACTTTGTATCGTAATATGACTCTTCACTTCCTGTTATTTAGTTGTTTTGTCTACGCACAATGAATGACCTTTTGAATCGTCGAACTTCTAGTGAATTTCCAATTTTAATTTTGTTTGTTTGAAATGAAGTAAACTATTTACAATTTGTAAAAATTAAACACGTTCAAGAATGCAGTACCAATATATGTTAAACGTCAATAGAGATAAATAATCGCAACAATAACAAATCAGATATACCAACCACATTTACAACAGCAAAGCTGTTAGATTGTACATAAAAAACAAACTGAGTACTTTATATCAGGCTGGCGTATAAAGAAATTTATTATCAACCATAAAAAATAAAACAACAAACCTTAGATCATAATAGTAAAAGAACATTAAACACGAAACTAAATTCGGGAACACATCAAACACCTGTAAGAAAACTAGTGTCAAAGTCGATAAGTGATATGAATGACAGACAAGCAGCAACATTGTTGATATGAATGACGGGCGACGGCGCGTTACATTGTTCCACCTGAGGCGTTGGCGCGTTGCCGCGTTATGTTATGAGGCACCTCACAGCCGGTGCATCTGTCACAATTAGCAGGCCATGGCTCATAACAGAACAGCTGTGAGGATAAGCAGACCGCCCACATGTGTCGCTACCGCCAGCTGATTTACCGTCAGCTGATCTGGACGACAACTCCTGGGGAGAGAGATGGTTTGTGTTTTGAAGGATTTTAAAACCAGTCGTGTAATTTAAAATAGTTACACTTCAGAAACGTATGTATAGGTCCTACTTCCGTCGGTAGTAGTCTATCAGTTAGTTCTTTTTAAGGAAAATTCTGGTATAAATTTATACAATATATAACCAAAAAGTTTATAATTTTAATCTTAACTATACATAAAACTATTAACGCATCAATAATTTAATGGATGATCGAGTCTGATCCAAGCAAACGGAATTTGAAAAATTGTAATGGACTGGCTAGCAATACCCCAAGAAGAGTCAGTAGGCACAGCATAACGGTTAGACTTAGTTTTATCATAATAAACCATTACCTAATTATGTGAAGTATAAACATCACCGTCAACGGTCATATATTTTAATATATTTTAATTTTGACCATATTTACACTTGTATAATAAGTGTTTCATATTTTTCGTTTACTTTACAAACTTCATTGAGAGAATCGAGCAATAAAACTAAAAGCTGACATCTGCAAGAGACGCACCCGCCTAAGGTAGGAGCATTGCCCAACAACCCTTAGTCGCCAAGCCGCCTCCAAGCCGCTCCTCAATCAGCTGACGACAACCCTCTAGGGAAGAAAGGTTCAGCAAATAAATTCTATTAGTTCTCCGTAGAGCTGATGTTTGTAGATCGGTCATCAATTAGGCGGCACAAAGAGACATTATGTCAGGTACGGGGCGGGGCCTGGCTTGTTTGCATACATGCCCTTACATGGCCGCTCCCCTCGCCCCTCCGGGCTAATACGTGTTTATTTATATTCTCATAGACGATTCTCAAATCCTAGCCTACTAGTGCCGGGGTATCGTAGTCCCAGCCCTACGGTCTAGTGTGGGTATTGTCGCTATTATCATGATAATCGGCCTGTTAGCGCTCCTGTTCGGAAGAGGGCTAGTTTTAATATTGAATGGTGAAATGTGGTTCACAGTTCAAATTGTAAATGTGCAGTTCAATTTGTGTTGTTGCGTTTGTTAAAAAAGATAACGCAAATTTAAATAAATAACATAAAATAAATGTATTCTAGTTTTAACAAGTTATGGTTACTCACAACACATTCGCTACTGACAGTGAGGTGACTGTAGGGACCATGGTGCGTGTGGCGAGTTGTTAACAACCTTGAGGACCAATTTTCTTTCACTAAGCCTTATATTATGAGGCTATCAATAGTATTACCATTTCAACATTACAGTTCGAACAGGGACCCAAATAAAAAATCTGTCGTGAAAAACCATTTTCACGACTTTTCATTAATTGATTGAATCCATTTGTATCCTACGCATCCAAATAAAACGGTTCAAAGTATAAGAATAATTACATACCAAGAATGTAGAAAGGGCGGTTCATCGGGTTTCGTCCAAATTGTATCAACTCTATGCAGGGTATCAATCTTCACTGTGTCACAGTTGGTATTCCAGAAACGACAAGATTTACATGAACATGTAAGTGAGGTTCTTTACCTACTTTTCAATGACTATTAATAAATATTAAAATAACTTCATATCAAGTTTACTATAAATTTCGTATTTGATACCAATGGGGGCACAGGTAAGATAGACAGCCTGTATTTTAAATCAGCAAACCATTTTAAAAGTAAATATACCAAACCAATAGTCTACAATATTTATGAAACGTCGAGTTTTACCTCTACTGCAGCAACCGTGAAAACTCCTTACCTGAAAAAGAGAGAATAACGTTAGAATAATGTAGTTTATGACTAAAATTTGATTGCTAATGAAATACTCAATACTGGAATAATAATAAACGCAAAGTGGACGAGGTCATTTATACCGGCGTATATCAACGTAGGAGTACTCAGGGTCTGGTGGCGTGCCAAGCAAAGGCTGGGAAAGGACCTCTTCCATCTCCGTCGATACGCGCTGAAAATGAGGGAAACACTCGCACCGACTGGTTATAACTGTCACACACTAACGAGTCCGCACTTATTTTAAACCGGGGGAATAATTATTGAGAATTATAACCTGGAAAATGCAAAGAGGTCGCTTTCTAATCAATACGGACACGCAGATAAACAAAGTCTGTGCCGGTGTACGGCGCGGCGTGGCGACGGCGCAGGTGTTGCATTTTGTCCCCAGGTATGTCTGTCTGTATTCTGTATGAATAATTCAAACGGTTTAGCCGCGCTGGAGCGTTTGGACGAATAAATCGGCAGATATAATCTACAAGTCGCGAATAGAGGTTCCGCACACGCCCTGAATATGGTTTTGAAATTTCGATAACAGGGAAATGGGACGGTAGTTGAAAAATCGACCTGAGGATGAAACACAAAAAAGGTCCATGAAGATGAAATTTCAGCTGTTGGTCGCGAAAAGGAGAAGTTCTCATTATAGTCCCAAGGTTTCAAAGAGTTCATAAAAGAGTATAATTTAAAATCGAGCACTCAGCTTAACAACGATTCCATATCACACCGAAACATTAATAGTTAAAACTACTATAATAACGCTAAGCTTATTTTCATTGATTTTGGGCCCTCCAGTATTATTGTTAACAAAAAAGGAAACAATTTTTAATCGTCTTGCAATTAATTATTGAGAAACGCGTTCTGTTGAATCACTCTATGTGTATATTTGATGAATGATCACTTAGCGATCATACGTTATTCCACCTAAACTCGAGTTTAATGTCGGTGTAAAACTCTCTACAAAGTAGGTATCTACAAAAATCTCTACCCAGTCATGGGGAGTGGACTTTTGGGTTGGAATTTAACGCCCAGACAAAATTAAAAATCGTCCTATTTACTTTTATGATCTTAAAAATAATTTTTAAGCTAACGAGTAAAAGTTGGAACTGCAGAAAAACAACGCAAACAAAAAAAATAACAAAGGAGTAAAATCAATATTGGAACAAATTACAATTCAACGAGGAAGTAACCAGTCGCAGATGCCAGATGCAACATGTGTCACGCACGTCGAGAGTTACGTAACGCATTCCGGCCGTCGCGACATCCCGCGTTGTCTCATATCACAGATTATACTTGGAAATGTCACCTCCACAGATTAGGTCAGTGTCGCCAGCTTTACATTAATAAACGTCGCCTCAGGAATTATCGATTTGGTCGAATCGAACCATGGTAGAAAATAATTATGACAGGTCCCTTTTTGTACATCAATAGGTAGGTGACTAGCATGATTGTTAATGGGGAGAAGTGATTTTTTGTCTCTATATACTTATAAAAACTTGAGAGTTAAGTTTAAGTTAAGTTATTAAAGATTAAAAGTGTAAAGCATCGTGTCATTACAAATATTTACGATGAACATTAAACGTCTGTTTTGATTACATTTTCATATATTACTATTTTCATATTTTCGTAGGTACTATTAGCCCTTACAAACTTATAGCTTGTTCATTAATTAGCTAGTAGACAAATATCGACACTGGTACAAATTATTACAAACATTCGAATTCCTATTACAAATCGAATGAGAATACAAAACCCAAATCACATTATCGGAAATGAAAAAAAAAACAACAAAGACGCGCTTTTGAATATTCCACGAAGATAATAATAATGATTAACTAAAATTGTTATCGATTTTATGAAACCTTTCAAAATGTCGAACCGTTCAATCTGCAAACCCCTTCAAAGCATATCCAATAAACGTTACAATATTTCAACTTAGGGGTTTTGGCCACACCGTATCTCCAAACAATTAATGTGTAGTTCAAAAGTACAATAAACACTCATTTCTTTTAAAAGGCTCAACAAAAGCTCTGACACTGATCTACATTAAAACTCGACCATCACTTACCGACGAATATAAAATCAAAATAGAAAGGGGTAACGCGGGGCTCAGAGGTGAGTATTGTGTCAGCAACAAATTCGAGATGGGCCATCCATCGCGGTGATAAACACATAATAAACTCCAAGACCCCGTAATAGCCGTATTGTGAGGCTCCGGCCGTGACGGCGTCATAGAGTTGTCACTGACAAAACCGCCGCGGGGGTCCATATCGCGGTTTGTTACCATAAATAATGATTAAAAATCCCCTCCCCCTTCAAAAACCAGCAGATGCAGCCGGCTTTGCTCACTACCCGTTATAATCCCGTCTCGCGACTTTTGTAATGTTTTGCCGACTGTAAATAATATTTATCGGGACTAATCTCAGCAGATGTTTTCCGATTGCGAGTATTCGACCCTCCGAAATGCGCGTTCGGTTATGGAACACACGATGAAACCCACTACGGATTGAAACAATTATAAAGTAATTGGAAATATGTCGAGCTGTCACAGAAATGAAGGTAATTGCAACGTTAATAGGCGGCATTGATTAATAATTGAATAATGTGATGAAATAAACGACCTCCATTAACATACAATGCGAGTGGAACTTTACAATTACTATTGAACGGTTATTAGCATTGCTCAACGCTTTATGGCTATAATTGAATTCAATAGGAATTATTGTCACATTTTAGTTTTTTACTGGAAGAAATGCTTCAGTTGTTGAACATCGTGTTTTTAAACAATGTAGCTCGTCCTGAATGCATTTCACGGCATGGGATTACTGATGTTGGTAAATAAAATATCCCCTACAGTTACAGAGTTGCAAATATTTTAAGTCTTGGTAGTAGGTAGGATATACCCAATAACGTAAAGAAGATTCTAGGAAACAAAGTAAAAATTCTTGCAGCTGTTGGACAATTTTGTAAATTAATCAAAATGGCATTGGGAATAACAAATAATTCTGACATATTTTTTTTTTATTATAGAACACAAACAAAAATTCAAATTTAATAACGCTGAAAAAATTACTTCAAAGAGTTAAATCCCCGAGGAAAATGAAGGGTATTTTAGCTGCCCTTTCAAACTTCCATCAGGATCGGTCGGGGATCATCCGGCGATATGTTTAACGATGAAAGAGTAGAAGAGAGAGGAGCGATGTGGTCAGGCGAGCGCCTCTCCCATCCACAGCGGTTATGAGTTCAGCTCCGTGATCTCTGATATTCCAAATCTCCCTCCCCATCTCCGCCGATGCATGCCGTGTGTTTGTTTTGAGCGCGTTATAAAGAAACGAAGAGGGAATTTTATGAAAGGGCCAATCTCTTCTTACTTCACGGTTTGGGAAAACCCTTTATGTGTGGATGAACCTTGCTGGGTTTAAGTATTTGGAATAAAGATTTCGTCAGATTCCCCGGGTTTTAATGCGAGCGCTAACTGATTTGTAATTCCGATTTAATATACTTGCACGTGTTTTTTGTGTGATAAAATACAAAACATTTTGTATATTCACTGTGGGCGATAGTGAGTTTATAGGTTTGTAAGATATTATTGCGAACATTAACCACCGGTGATTTGAAAAACAAGTTCTGCGACGTTTTGGGATTTGGAATTGGACGATTTGGATGTTTGGATCCGGTTACTAGGTGTGAAGAACACTTAAAATATAAACACGTTGTAGCAACAATTCAGGCAAATCTAGATGCAAATCACATAAAAGCTAATAGTTTTGTGAATCGTTGTGAATTTTTGTTGACCTAATTAGTGATGGCAAATGTCTCCAATAATATTTTTAACATCTCATAGATTTTTTTTAATAGTTATTTCCGTAAAAAATATATCCAGTGTAAAAACAATTGTGACACTCATTGACACGTCTCATGGAATCATGGAATTTTTCGGACACAAATCGCACTAATACATATTGACTTAATAATTTCTACAGAATTTGTTGTTTGCACAGACTGAATCACTATAAACAGTGCAAAGTTTATGATCATAACTCACTATATTATCTGGTCTTGTTTGCAAAGGAAGATAGCGAATATGTCCGCCGAAGTGGTCGCGATTGACCCAGATGAAGTGGACGTTTCACAATATTGACTTTATTGGTAAATGCCCTCGATTGATAACAGTATAGGACCACTTTGGTACGGCAGCCAGTCAAGGACTTGCCCGGCTCTACCTTTACTGGTCGACGGACGACAATGTTCATCGATGAAGTCTTTTGGCGTAGAATTATTTTAATAGGAATAAAAGAGTGTTGCAAAATGCATCTACAAATGATGTCTTAAACATAATAATTTATTAATAATCTGTCCTCAACTATATGTTGTATTTATTCAAACGAACAAATTTGTGCAGACAAATAAAAAAGTTCAGAAAAAGGTTTATGCCCAATAAATATGTTTGCCATTGAAACAGCCTCACGTATTATATTTCAAATAATAGTCTGTAACGAATGTTATTATTCTAAAATGCTCAAGCCATTATTTTATTGTTTGAGAAACATCCTACTATGTAGTTAGTACCATTACATCGACTGATGTACCGATATTTCGTAACAGAAGTATATCACTCACTACTCGTCGGAATTTATAAATTAATGCTACGAAACTTGATACTTGGAGTGTTTATTTGCCAATGGCTTGAACACCAAAACACCGTTATTTAAAGTCATGCGCTATATTGTAACTCGAGGAATTTCCAACTGTAAATAATTAAATTAAATTTGTAACGAGTTCGCACGCAGCACGCTAACGTGAGGGAAGTGAATTTCCACTTAAAAACTTTTAAAACTAAAAATCAGTGTAAAAACATACATTTATTCCAATTTTTATTAAAATCTGAAAACAGTGATTTTTGGCTGTTCTGATGCTCCTGGTTTCATTTACCTGCAAAGCTGGGAATACAATTTTGCGCATTATAATGTTAGGAGAAGGTCCAGACAGCCTAGAAAGATTGCGTGAGGTTGCTGGGGATGATAAAAGTACTCTAACAAAGGAATAACAGGCATTTATAGTGTAACATCCCCATAAGACAACGTACTGTGTTTAGTCGAAACACATTTTCTTTAATAACTGGGTAAATATGTACGCTAAAATGACGAGAGGGGCTTAACACTTTCGCCTCTCTAATTCTCATCTTTTTACATGCATTAATGTTACATGCGGGGCTTTTCTGACCCTTTTTGGGCCCAAAAACTCGATATTTGAAAGATTAATCCGAAAAAAGGGGTTTTGAGTTTTCCGATTATTTTGCCCAACGAACTTGTCCAACTGATTACAGAAAGGAACGTCCCGACCAAATTTGAAGTAAATCGGACAAATAATGCGACCGCTAGAGTGCAAACACATATATATATATATATAATTTTGAACGGCCCCCCAAAACGTGTTCAGGGGGTCACGTTAGGAACTTCTATGGTGGTCCCGGGCTTAAGTTTCACCGTGCGGGTCATACTAATAGTTCACTTTCCAAAGGAAATTCACTAATAAAACTTAAGTACCCAACAAGGAATAAATTAGGTAGTCAAACTGGTCCACAGAGTGGCACGTTTCCGCAGTTGAAGTAAACACCTCCCATATTCATACAACCTCCTTATCCTAGCGTACACCCCTTGAATAACATAAATTGAACGAGTTGAAACCACGATTTCGCCAAGAGCTTCCTAGATCGAAGGTATTAAACACACTCAAGTGTGAGAACCACTCCCATGCAGAGTGTCGGCAATCGTCGTAGTAATAACGATTTATCGCTAGCCCCTGATTGACTCGGAATGCCCGAGACAGGTCCGCCGTTCCTTAGCCACTTTGATCGATTCCACCGGTCCAAATGGCATCGGGCCATTCCGATTATCAACTGGGCCGGTTTTGACGAATATTACATTATGCTGTTTGGCGCTCAGGAGCCGATTCGTGCGGACCGAGTCAATGTTCCAGCGACCCTTATACCCACCTTGTGGATCCACTTGTGGTTTCACTTGAGAATTTCAAATTATGTGCACCTCAGCTGTTATGTGTACAATTTTCGTTGTTTATTCAAATCTCTTAAATCATTTTCAAAATTATATACATAATTAATTTTTTTATATTTCCTATCTACTTACAGTATCCAAGCCTGTTGTCTACCATCAAATCAACCTTTGTTGGAATCATCTGTATTAGGAACAGCATGTTTTATAATTTGGATGGGTTGGGTTTACACTACGTTTTCACCAACGATTGAACTAGAATTAAGAGATACGTGATTTTAAAAGTATATAGGCCTAGTGGGTTATTTGAGCAACAATTTGTGTGAATCAGTAATTAATCTTAAGTCAGAAATTTCGACCCTATAAAAACACAAAACATATACTCCATAGCAAACAATTTGCAACATAATATGTATATTTATTTAAAACCAAAGTTTACAAGGACATCCAACAATTATACTTGATTATACACCGTATAATATTATGAAGTAAAAAATATGTTTTAAAACTCAAGGTTAAATGAGGGATATTTCATTGTAGGTCGAGGGATAAAAAGTATTTTTTAAATTCTTAGGGATATTTCCACTGCTGAATGGAAACACTGCCTTGAGGAGGTCGGCGCGTGGAGACCTCTCTCTACTCTTGCAGTCTAAAAGTAGGTTAGTATCAATGAGGGTAATTGCCGTTTTTGTTTTAAATAAAACATCAAACGAGGAACAGCCTTGGCGTTTTATCGAGTTTTGAAAGTAAAACAAAATCAAACGCGTTTTAATTTAAAGTTGTTTTAGCCACGGATAAGTTAGTTAACAATCATTTAACAAGGTACTAGTTGTTGTTTTAACTTGCACTTATGAAATTATCTATTAATATCATCATGCTGATACAAATAATACAGGCGTTAAGTGATTTTAGTGAATATCCCCTATAGGGAAGAAGCTATTACTGTAGTCTCATGGTAAGACTTAAGCCCAAGACCATGATAACTTTTTTGTTTTGAGGTCCCGAGATGTCAAAAACACTATTCGTTCAAATTTATATACATATATATATATATATATATATATATATATATATATATATATATATATATAAAACATTTTTAAGCATAATTTTTCTAAACAGAGTACCCTTTTTGGTTTTAACATATATGTTTAATTAGACGACTAGTTTCAAACCTTTAGGTCATAGTCATGTCTTACATTATTTTTGTAACCTCACATAGTTCAAATTATTAAACGGTAAACAAATTAAGAATCATATGTTAAAATTAAACTTACAATATGGGGGATTTTCTTGAATATAATATTTTTTACTGTCTTCAGGTATATAATATGAAATTATTTCTTTTATCCTTTTTTATATGACAAATTTTGTCGAAAATCGGATTTCTTTGACGTATGTTCATGGTGTTCAGCAAATTATTCGGATTATTTTCGTAATTCATATATATATATGAAAGTCATCTTTTACATATAATTTATCTCTATCTTTCTCGTATTCGAATATCGTTAAGTTGTCATTAATACTTGTATAGCTGCGTCTTGTTTCAATTAAATGTTCAGCGAAGTTTGATTTCATTGTCGTTTAACAAACACATGATTCTTAATTTGTTTACCATTTAATAACAAATTCACATTGTACTTCTCTTATTTAAGGATGAAAAATTATATATATATATATATATATATATATATATGAATATATATATATGTACGTAAACACGATAAGTTGAGTAAAAAAAGCCGATTTCGATGAAATTTAGCTCAAATGTGTAAAGTGACATTCATGACTTTAAGTTCGAAAACCAGAATAATCGGACCATAGAAAGGGGGATTTATGGGGGTTTTAAATCTTCAAAAAAATCAGTTTTTTGCACTTTTCACCCTAAAATTTGTAAAACACTCAATTTTGGTTTAAAGAATTTTATAGAGCTTAAAAAAATAAAATAGTATTTTAAATTATTAACCTAGGTTAAGTGGTTGCAGAGAAGATCCAAAAAAACCTGCTCATAAAATCTCCCATGTTAATCTTATGGGAAAAAGGTTTTTGGCTTTTCCTCAGTTAATTTTAATGTAAACTTCACATTTGCTTTTATCAATCAATTCATCTCTACAAAACAACCTTTTGGTGTTCAAATTGTGATTCTACGTCCAACCGTTGCAGAGATATACACAGTACGTTGTCCAATGTTATCCTTATGGAGAATAAATAAAATTTGATATCTCGATTATTTATGAATGCATATTGTTGGAACTTGGTAAGTGGCTTTATGTGGTAGTGAGAAATATACGCATACATTGGAAATTCTCTGAGTACGCAGGTTTGCTGCGACGGGGGTATTTTACATTTGTAATTTATTTTTTAGACGCAGGTTTAATGTATTCTCAAATGAATTACTGCAGTTAAATAAACGGTGTGAAAGAGCCACATTTTCTAGCCTTGTTTTAGCTTTGTAACATAATATATTTTGTAACGCAAACATACAGGTTTAAAAACGTATTTATATTAATTTTATAAGAACGGCTTATCATATTGCGTAAATAAACCAAATTAAAAATATTCATTCTCCGAGAGCCTTCTAGATCAAGACCATTTATCTGATATTTAGATTAAGACTTATATTAGCATCTGTAGCTTTATTCTTCCATTTCTGAGTTCGTTTATCCCTTTAGGTGGATGTGTCTTCGTACCCCTAATAATATATATAGTTTTTATGTCAAAATTTTCAGCTATTGTTTTGCAATTTTTATAAATTGAATGTTAAAAATAGCAATCTAACGGTTAATAATAGAAAGTTTAAATGCTTCAAAATCACATTGGACTTCTCTTACTTAAGGATGAGAAATTATACCAAATTTAATAATTTGCGTCTTAGAGAAACGCTTTAAACAATTAAAAGTGAGATAACAATAGCAACGATGTGTGTAACAGTCTATTTGTATTTTGATCCCAGGATCTGCGGCTCGCACGGACCGACGCCGGACTTCAAAGGCAGATTATGCGCTTAGATCTGCCGCTTAATTGCACCGCTAGTCGTTCATATGTTCTTCATAACCTTTATCTCTCGACAGTATTAAACGCTACTAACTGCCACTGAAGCCTTGCGGAGTTCGCAATAGTAGTTATCACGCAATTTGTGATGTTGTGCCTTTGTAAGAGCTCAAGAGTGGGTTGAGATAGCAAAAACGGTTTTCAGGTTAATTTAAGCCGAGTTAAGCATCGTAAATTATTATTTACGAGCAAAATGTAAAGTCTGATTCTACATTCGAACGATTATAACACTTCCAACCTCAATTAAAGTTAATGAATTCGGCTATAACCCGACCTTTAACGATACGAGTCCCACATAAAGGTCTCGAACACATCGATGGTTTTCCCATTTTGAATATGGAATCGGAATAAATTAACATTCCGGCTTTTTTGTTTCGGAGCCCTCATTAATATTCCTCCGGAGCATTCGTCTTACACGGATTTATTTTATTTCCAATCAATAAAAGGCGGAGCGACGAAGGGATAAAAACGGCGGAATAAATGTCATTGTGTATCAGATTTATGTTGGGCGGGAAAATGT
The DNA here is from genome assembly GCA_963675035.1 of Allygus modestus. Lineage (NCBI taxonomy): Eukaryota > Metazoa > Arthropoda > Insecta > Hemiptera > Cicadellidae > Allygus > Allygus modestus. The sequence continues at coordinate 76,399,519 of OY776112.1, read as the reverse complement.
GGCGGGATTATAATGAGCTGCTTCCCCGGTGGCCGCGCGACCAATTAACAGATGATAACAGTTGGACTTACCGTGAGCGCGGGAGTTTCATATCCAAGATTGCCCGGTGTAGTGGCAGCACTGCAGTGTATTTTTTGTGGCGGGAAATGGACTACCAGGTGGTTGAGAGCTCTTAATGGAAGTTACGGCAATCGGCAACAAGGCTGCAGTAGTTGGCGCTTACTGAAGCAGATGGGAATAGAATGGGTTTACATTAAAACGAATTAATTATCTTACGGTACAGGAGAAAATGAGTTTTTTTTTTATTTATGGTTTGTAGGCTAAACTTTTGACTAGTGGTAGACCAATCACGATTTTATATATATAATCGAAATGTAGTTTGGGGTGGCCAGCATATTAGTTGGTTTAAAGTCATAAAATTAGCACTATGAATGGTTTTAAAATAACCTAAACAACATACCTACGACGTATAAACATATTTTTTCTAACCATTATTTTCACCAAGCGTGATTCGAGCTACTTAGTTTTTATATTGATTATTCGCGTTATTTTTTCTACAAACTTTGTTCTTGCTAAATCTGAAAAAATAAAATAGTACGACTGCCACGACTGTTTTATGTCAGAATCGTGGACAATACATTTGACGTTCATCAGACAATACAGAATATTTAAAAATATAAAATAGTTAGCCGTTATAATCACAGATGGTAGAAATTAGGCGTACATTTACCTCAGTCATAAAACCAACGTCAGAAATAAAAGTTAAAGGCAAGCTTAGCGTTCAATCAATCCCAGCACTATCAACATCAACACATCAACATCATCGACGGAAGTTCAGCAAATCGCTGATGTTTTGTTGCTTTTGACCTGTCGATCAGACGATCAGTCGATGCCAGCGGCGCCGGCCCCAAAACACGGGTAATCCCAGAAATAGCAGCCGCCACTCATATTATATGAGAGGTGTTTGTGTGTTGAAATGTCAAAAAGAGAAAGCGCTGTTTACGGTGCTTTGATCCGAGGTGGGATCGACTTGGGCACCAGGTGATCAACAAACACGATCAAACATGATCCCGCTACAGCTTCGCGTGTTTGTAAACCGTCATAACCTACGCGTCTATTGGCGACGGCTGCCGTAGAGTGTTGGTAAACAAGCTGTTGGTAAAGGTCATATAAACGTATCGATTTGCGTTCCCTTTTTCTTTTGCTTATGGTCTTGTTAAACAAATGTTTTGCCCAAACGTTTTGAAGGCGATGCTTTGGGTTTCTATTTTCAACTTTATCAAAACTATATAACAACTCAGATTAAGAGATTTATATTTGTAAGATGAGTTAAAATAACTGTATTCGTATTAAACTGATATACAGGGAGTAAAACAAAATAATTTTACATTGAAGTTATGTTAGAAAATGGATTTCAATTCATGGAAGGGCGAATTTGAAACGAAACTATCTGAAGAAAGAAAGTGAGGAAAATACATACTACAGACATGACATGAAAGACAATAAAGAATAGCGCCAAATAAATGTTTCAGATTTATAGCATTAAGAATTATCAGTTAGATTCAAGATCGCTACAGTATTCTAAAAGAGCCATGAGTTATTACAATTTGTTAAGAAAATTTCGTAGAAAAATTGAATGCATTTAGAAAGAGACGAAGAAAATTGTGTAAAAAGTTAATAAAAAGAGTAAGAACAAGGCCAAAAACAGTTCCGGGGGGGGGGGTCGAGGGCGTAGATTAAAGCTGTATATAAATATAATACCATAAATTATCATATTAAATTTCCAAAATTTCCAATTTTTGAGAGGGGTTAGGACAATTCTTGAACAAAACCGCGCTGATAAAAACCACGCTGATATCTACGCAGAAGAAAAGAGGTTGACAGGGATAGACCAAAATCTCTTCCAAATAACAGTACTTTAAATAAAAAGTCCTAAACTTTTTAAGAGGTTACTTCTATACTGCCCCAAACCACGCTGTCAGGTCACTTAAAGAAAGAAAGAGGGTGGGACAGGGATAGCCTAAACCAAAATGTCTTCCAAAAACAGTACTTCAAAGAAAAAGTCCTTAAAAGTATCTTGAGAGAGAAATAGGTGGACAGTGGACATGGATAAATTAAAATCTCTTGAATCAGCTGAGGACATGGACGTTGCAGCCTGGACACTGGCATTTCTCGCAGCCGCTTCCCGTAGCCTCCAGACGGCCGGTGGAGTCCGTTAAGAAGCGATTATCCGAGGCTCGGGTGGTCGTTAACCCGCGTAATGTCCTGAATGGACGTAGTAGCGGCGGAGTCATTGATAGTGTACCGCGACCGATCGATTCCCGGACAAAGCAGCCGACGCTTTAGCACCTGTTACCACCTTTCCCAGCCGCCCGGTATTAATAACCGGACTTCCTGCGTCAGTTTTTGATGAAACAGGTAAAACATTCCAGGGGCAGAAACGGGTAGCTTGAGGACGGACAATCGCTTGATGTATGGACAAAGTTTGGACAAAACAACACAAATGAGTAAGATGAGGTATTTTTACGCTTTTATTCGATTTTCCTTGACCATTTTATACACTGAGATCCCATTTTCAAGAAGGAACGAGCCTTTCGAGATAAAGTCATAAGGGAAAAATAAACCAACATTAATGTTTTCCCGAATATCCTACAATACTTTAACCTTAAGCACCATTTTATATAAAGTGGATCAAAAATATATCTTTCAGTTCTCGCAGTTAATATTTTCAGTAAACATTTACTGGAAATTGATTTAGATTTGAGTCTTTGTAAAGCTCATAATCAAAGTATCACTAAATCACTGACACGTTATAACAAAAATTGCAATATCAATGGTATATTTTGTGAGTTTATTACTACATTGTAAATTTAAGATTTAGATTCGTTCCGAGTGGAAGAACATTGAGGCATTTTAAATTAGTAATGGGATTATGGGATACTTTGTGTTTGGTTATGACAGATATAATCAACTAATTTTATGAAAACCCAACCTGATAAAAAAACACCTTCACTCGAATCGACTCAACCTGCAAACTTGGCAACAAGCTGACGGCGACACTCCCAACACAAATGAGAAACATGGAAAAAATCTGCCAAACAAAAGGGATAAGTAGTTCAGAAATAGCGGTCGGAAGCTGGCGAGGGCTCGACGTGTTTACAGGGAGACGCGTGTCCCGGCGAGTCCTCACACAAACAATATAAATGGCGAAATCATAACAAACTGCGACAAAAAGCGAGATCTGTCGTCAGCGGCCATTTGGCAGGGCTCGGACAGGAGTTGCCTTACCTGTAAACTACGGTGGAGGATGGATTGAGGGTGTCATCGGATTTCGGGAACCGGAGCCGTCAATGGGATTTGAGAGGCCACAGAAGGTTATCCGCCGTTACTGTGTAGAAAGTAAAAACGGAAGATGTAGAAGAGTTGACAACACTTAACAAGCTCTCTATGAAGTATTGGATTTGGGATAAAACATGTAATTGTTACTTAAAATTTTGGATTTAAATTTTATAATTATGACACATGCTGAAAATATTGCTTACCTTTTGGCCCATAGCGCATTTAATTAATGACGTTCAAAATAATTAAACTGTGTTCGTCTTTGCTTAGGATTAAATGTATCCACAGTTCTAAATCTTGGTAGTTGATGGTGAACGATTATTTGTTAAAACTTATGGTACCTGTGATTACAACGCAAAAGTTGTAAAAGATGCTCAAGTGTGCCCGGATATGACTTCTCACTAGGATATTCTTTCTGTAAGCAAGGATTTGTTCTATGGCGTTAGTTTCTTTGGAGTAAAATGAGTGAGACCATAGGCATTAACGTAGTCTAGCCGCATTTTATACACCATCCAGTCAATAATTATTTAGGATTGCTCAATTCGAAAAATCCATTGCGTTACTATGATTTCTGAGTTGCATCATACTTCTTTCAAATTGACTCGCGGATGCCCGTGGCGCGGGGCGGGGGTGCCCTCTTGAGGTTAAACTGTTGACTGTGGTCGAGGGGGTGTCGAGCCACAAAGGGTGGTTGAGCAATATCTGGCTCTGGCTACAATGGAGGTTATTATATCTATGAGACGGCGCGGGGCAAAAACCAAAGCTGTTGAAGCGAGAAGCCGCGCCGCCTCCGCATATTCCCACACCCTCCCCCAGCTTCATGCACCTTGCGTCGCTTATTGAAAACAAACAAGCGATATCGACATGCTCCAATGGTCCCTGGGAACCCTTAGAACAGACGATTAAGTGGTATTGGTTGAATTGAAGGATGTTTAACCGCCCGGAAAACAAACTATAGATACATTTGTTTTGGATTTCATTACTTTAATCTAAGATAGCGTTTCTTTGTTTTATTGACGACGTGACGTAATCAAACCGACGATACGAGTTTAAAGATTTATTAAAATCAAATTTAGGGACTTCTAACGTCTCAAGCATGGATTATATATGCGATCAGTATACACGATTCTTTGTTCTTTACCTCTACACAGTTTTAATAAACTCGTTCTACGTTTCAGTATTATGAATGTTGTATACTGTACTTCCAAAGTTAAATGCAACTTTTTCAAGAAACTATTTTAGAGATACAGACGAAGAACATAAACCCATTACAAGGAGTTTTCCTAAAGGTGTACATTTGAAGCATTGAGCCTTACTGTAATTACTTACAACTCGTAATTCCTCACTTGCGATAACTCTACATCTACGACATCAAGTGCCTAAGAAATATTTCGATTTGCTTCTTTCCCTCGTCATAACCATCTATTTCTGGACTCAGCAGTTCCGTGACATGTGTCCGATGTCCAGCGTGGGGCAGGGCCCTACAGCCACTGGGGCAGAGCCCCCCGCCCATATGGCCGGCACGCGATCGAGGCTGACCCCTGCTAATATGACAGCTCCCGGTGAATTATGACACCGGGGGCTCCATAATGTCGACCCTCATACATAAACCTGACAGTTATGGGGGCTTTATCACCCGTGCCGAATCAATCAAGACATTCCCAATTTTGAGTGCCCAGCGAGTTACCTGGGTTTGTATTTCGGGGATGTGTAAACATGTTCAACAGTTTCGCGATTCCTTAAGAGGTTTGGGGATTGATGAACCTATAGAGAAGTTTCATCCGCAAACTATTTACTTAAGAAATTGTTTGATATTTTGTAAATACCCCCGTCGCAGAAAACCTGCGTACTCAGAGAATTTCTAATGCATATATATGTGACTCACTACTACATAGAGCTATTTACCAAGTTTCACAAAAATACATCCATAAATAAGTGATATATAGAATTTTATTTATTCTCCATAAGAATAATATTAGGGTTGAGGACGCAGGTTTGCTACAACGAGGAAGATAAGTAATGTGTTTTTTTTTCAATTATCAATACAACTGAACCAGATGAAGCTACATACCAAGTTCTCTTAATGTAGGTTCATAATTAAGGGAGATATACAACTTTACTTATTCCCCATATGAATAACATGGGGGCCGAGTATGCAGGTTTGCTGCTACGGGGACTATCAATAAAAAACTTGTTTTTTTGTGTGCTAACATCAATATACCACAACTAGTTGAAGCCACATACCAAGTTTCATCAATATACATTCATAAATAATCGAGATATAGAATTTTATTTATTCTTCATAAGGATAACATTGGACAACGTACTGTGTTTAGCACTTTGAATATCTCTGCAATGGTTGGACGTAGAACAACGTTTAAAAAACAAAAATGTTTGTTTTGTTGAGCTAAATACATTAATAAACAGAAATGTGAAGTTTTTAGTAAAACTATCTGAGAAAAATCTAAAAACCTTTTTCCCATAAGATTAACATGGGACACGTTTTTTTTTTGTTTTTTCTCCGGAACCACTTAACCTAGGGTAATGATTCAAAATACGAAATTATTTGTTTTTTAAGCTCTATAAAATGGTTATAACCAAAATTTAGTGGTTTTAACATTTTGGGGTCAAATTTGCAAAAAACCGATTTTTGGAAAATTGCAAACCCTCATAAACCCCCTTTCCATAGTGAGATCGATCTGGTTTTCGAACTTAAAGTCATAAATGCTACTCTCCACATTTGTGCCAAATTTCATCAAAATCGGGTGTTACTTTCTAAAGTTATCGCGGTAACGGGCACATATATATATATATAAATTTGAACGAATGGTGTTTTTGGCATCTGGGGACCTCAAAACGAAAAGTTATCATGGTCTCGGGCTTAAGTCTTACTATGCCACCTACGGTAATAGCTTCTTCCCTATAGGGGAAATTCGCTAAAACACATTTCAAGTTACAGGGCTGAATAGGAAGCGCTGAGTGTTTAATACATTATATAACACATTTTCATATTATAATTTAATTACCAAAACTGTTTATAGCCTTTGGGTTATAATTAATTATCTGCTTTAGAATCAGTCTTCTATAAGAAACAGGCTTCGCAGATACTCAAACACATCTATACAACGCCCAACCCTATACTGTAACACGCCTATACAATACTTACATGTACTCAAACACACTCATATTTCAATTGTAATCGCCTAAAAACCGTACAAGTTAAAAAATAACTTTGTTTAACAATATTCATATTAGTATAATTAACAACATTGAAGTTATTAGGAATCTTTTAGCGATAAGTTAAAATATGATGTGAATGTCTAGAAACTGGTGTTTACATTCACACACAATAACATAAAATAATTTAAGTGAAAATGTTAAGATTGTTTCAATTACATAAAAATGCCTACATGCCTTGTCGAAAATACGACTTATCCAAGTAAACGAGGGAATGGAAAAATACAAAGACACAATGTACAACCTAGGTGCGTGGGCAATAAAGATAATTATCCAGGAACACTTAACATTGAACTTAAAGGGCCAACAACCATCGGTCAATAATATATATCACGATTAAGTAAACATTCCTATCCGAGAACGAGGGCTCAATAAATCCAAACGACACTGGGGCAGGACCAATTAAAGCGGAACAGTATCTTTATAGAGGAGGACGGTAGTAAATACAGGTGACAAGCGGAGTGACTAGCCGGGCTGGACTGGACGAGCGGCGGTTACGGAGCGATCATAATGCCGCCCTTGGCCCACTGCGGGGATCAGCTGGTGATTGGCAGTGTGCGGAATAAAGCGCAGGAAAATGGAGAATATTGGCGGGAGATGAGTTCGGGGGGAAATGTTGCGCGGGAAGAAATGTGTACCTACTTTGCTCTCCAACTTTTGTTGGCGGCCTCTTTTCCTTTGTACGTTGCCCTCCATGGGCCTCCGGCTTGTGCGTGGAACGAAAAGCAAGGGGTACAAGCTAGTCATGATTGATCAAATTTACTAGTCAGGACCGGGATTCGAACCACGATAGGGCCGCTGCCATGGTCCCGAAGACCGTCGCTTTCACCACCAAGTCAGAAACTCGCCTAATATTGTAAAATGTGAAGTTGTAACGCTTATGGTTAAAGAAAGGCGTTCACTAAGTTGGAAAATAATCGCTAATGTATTGCTATGTAGTCTTATAGTTGGGAAGCCGATACTTTAATGATTTTAATGTAAAATCAACGTCCCTTATATATTGTCATTTTAGGAAGAGTAATATTTTATTAATGTGAGGACATATTATATTGTAATTTTACAATAAAACACAAAGTCTAAGTCTAAGCGAAAGTGACCAGTTCCATTTTGAAAAAGAACAGTGTTTTTAGAAACAAAACTATGTATTGAGCGAATTTAACTTCTTCAGTAAACTCATTTCAGCTTAGCCAAAACTCCCATAAGGTTTTTGATTATTTTAATAAGATTTTTAGTTACATTTAACAAGAAACTGATCGTTATGAGAGCTATCACCGTATTGTACACAAATGTAAAAATACATTGTACTAGAATATACATGTGATTTATTAACACATTAAAACTCTAACAGTCAAAATATAACTGTTAAAAATGAAACCAAAGCGTTCCAGGCGCAACCGAGGAATCCACTGGGGAGGGAGACAGTAAAACTCGGATTTCCCCAACTAAAATAACATTAGCGGCTAAAACGGCGGCGATGATTATAAATTTTGTAAAATAAACGGTCATAAAACGCTTGGAATCCATCTGGCGCATACACGTGGGCTAATAAACGGGGTTCGGCGAAACGTAAACGCAACGATAACTTGTCCGCCACCGTACACCTAGCGGCCGGGCAAAGACATGCTTGCTTTTATGGGGCTCTTAATTATCTTAATTTTATTATAACCGCTAAACCAAGAAGGCGAATCTTGTGTGGCCGTGATAGTTAACATTTATTGAAGAACTTTACCTTATGTTAGTTTGGTACTGTCGAGTTAGCTTTTTTAAAGTATTGTGAACCATGCTGCATGAAGAAAGCGTACTTAGGAATTTTAGGCAAAATCAAGATAAAGTTGCAAGAAACGTGAGATAATTTGAATTTTACCAATATGATGTTTAAAATTTCATATTTTTACCGTCAGGTATTTAACTCGCAGCAAAAATACATAAACATATAATAAGATATTCAATTCTGATTGCATCCAGGACTGCTAAATGACAGTCGAAATAGTGCCACCAGTACGTTAATAAATAAATAAGTGAGAATCACCCATTAAGTTAATAGTTTTATGGGTTTTAATTGTGTATTTGATCATTTAGTGGTTTAGGTAATATTCAAAATGATACCTCGATTATAGGTTTTGGTTAAGTATTAAGAAAGATGTGGCCTACCGACAAAAAATCCTTGAGAAATAAAACATATATATTTTGTATATGCCGTTATTTTAAAATTTTAATTTTTGAAAAATATTTTTCCACACAGAAGATATCTTTTTGTAACATATCTGATAATGGAACAAGTGTTATGAAACATATGTAGGATAAAATCTACTTGGAATTAGAACTGATGACTAACCTCTGATTATCCTCTGATTCGATTATAATAAGGTAGATTTGGTTTTAATTTGAGAATATTATGCAAACAAGGACAAATATATCATACCATGCCATTTTCTCCTCTACCCCGTCCGTCCCCGTGGCAACACAACCACAGACTATAATGATCTGCAATTTATGTCCAACCGTTTTCCCTACAGAAAACCAAAAAGGGTTTACTGGACACCATATTTTAAATTACAATTTGATTTTAGATTAAATCATTAAAATCGTTAATGAATGTGTAACACAAGAACGTTGTTCTTTTCAAGTACAACTTTTATGTCAAACATGTTTTCGATCTGTTTGCAGGGAACCATTGTTCTATGTGGTTTGTTTTCGATCTGTTTGCAGGGAACTATTGTTCTCTGTGGTTTGTTTTCGATCTGTTTGCAGGGAACCATTGTTCTCTGTGGTTTGTTTTCGATCTGTTTGCAGGGAACCATTGTTCTCTGTGGTTTGTTTTCGATCTGTTTGCAGGGAACCATTGTTCTCTGTGGTTTGTTTTCGATCTGTTTGCAGGGAACCATTGTTCTCTGTGGTTTGTGCTCCAGGGAGTCTTCACTTTTTCACCACAGATGAGAACTCTAGATGTATTAAGCTCGTTGCCACAAACAAGTAGCCGAGGTAAACTAGTATTATAAGTCTTTGACACGAAGCTGACGTTAGATAAATCGCTTCTTCGCCGAACTCGACGCACGTAGTAAAATTACCGGAAGCCGAGCTCCTCCCCCCGCGAACACACTGTAGCGGCAGTATAAGCTAATGACACCTATTACATTGTCACTGTACATATTTACCTTTATGTAGGCGCATTCGCTGATTAAACTCGCTATTTATCGGGTACGTCCACTTCATAATGCGTCCGCTAATGCTTGTGTTTCCAGCATAACACTAAATCATGTGTAATGCCTAGGCGCGCCGCGGTGTCCTGTTTTGAATTATTTATTTATATGAGATTTATCGTTCGATGCAACGTGAGACCTTTACTGCGAGTCCACGTGGATCAATCTCAAGTGAACCGATTACGACAGACCTCATTCCTGGAAATGTATTTCAGTGAATATTCCTCGATTCCAGTTTATTAATATTATAGTAAATTATTCCCTTTCAAAAATATTAATGGGGGTGACAGATATAACGTTATTTTTTAAATTGGTGTAAATGTCCATATCCATACAATTATTTGATCCATTTGTTTGGTTTTAACATGTCAAAATATAAAGTTAATACTTTATATTGCTACAATGCGTATAGATGACCTGGAAAATAATCAAAGCCACAATTTGCAAAGTAGTGTATAATTTTAATGTGTGTTAGCCTTTCAAAAATACTTGTCAAGTAAAACCTTTGTCATGGGAAACATCAACGTTAATACAACATTAAATATTTCCCAAGGACGAGTAAACTCTTCTACGAGATTATCTTGTGCGAGTCAACATCTGAGGCGGTACGAATCGATTCCGAGACCACCGACAATGTTCGAGACAGATTTCATAGTCAATTTTGGATTTAATGGGTAAATGGGGGCCACGCTGGGACAATTCCGAGTTGAAAATCGGTACCGAAGCGCCTCCCGGGGCTGCAACAATCTAAAAAAGGTTCTCCGTGTTTAAAACCATGTATCGTAATTTAATACTGTCATAAAGAATTAGTACATTTCATAGTACTTGCATATTTTAGACGAATTTAAGATACAAATGAGGTAAGTTTGACTATAAGCGAGTTCAATAGCCTAGCGGGCATTTTAGCAGAAAATGATTTGATCTAGAGGTAAAAGATGAACTATGCGATTACCTCAATATTTTAATTTTAATGACATGCTTTTTAACCTCAATGTTATTAGCATTACTATGCGTTAGTGTAGTGTGTAGATCTAATACTTATATCATTTTAATTTTACACAAATTAAAAATTAATTTTAATTAAGTGCAATGAAGTATAAGTATATCAATAGTTACTTTTTAATTCAGGAGGTTTTCTCTAATCACAATACTTTGTAACAAATGAACAGCTTAAAACCGCTCACTCCCTTAACCAATCGGTTTTCTTATGTTTTTGACGCAAAAGAATAATTTAAGGAATGACATCCCTGTTTTAGCAATTACTTAAACAATATTAAACCAAGGGTATAAAAGTCACTAATATAAGTTTATACGAATTTTCAATCCAAAATTTATCGCTGTAACAAGTTTGTAATAAGAAAACAACCGAATACTAATATTACACAAGGGTTAATAATGGTGAATTAAAGTTAAAAGATCCTAATGCCATAGAAATAAAATCTTTGTTGCCTGAGGTAAAGCGAAATTTTCAAGTTGTACCAGTTTATACTTAGAACGAGCGGAATGAGTCGGAACATCGGCTCATCCTACTTAAACAGTTTAAAAAGCGAGCGAGGGTAGTAAGGCCGGGGGGGTAAAGCAGGGGGTGGGGGAGACCATTCAACCGTGCCTGCGCCCCCTCATTTGCTTCCCGGCCCAATTAAACAAAAATTTACCTCCAATTTAATTCGAACACGGTTTCTTTCGGTGGAAATTGGTTCCTGCTGCCATTATGACCTCCCTCATCCCCTCGCGGAATTGGTCGGATGAACGTAAGTACCGTGATCAACCACAGTGGAAAGATCGCGATAGGCTGTGGTTGTCGTGGAAGATGAGAATTTTAAGTACTGTACTGGACTTTTATGGGACTGACGATAAGAACGAATCGTATATTATTGTGGGAAGAGGCTGGTTATACTTGTAGACACGATTTTGAAATTAGTTTTAGAGTTTGGTTTAAAATTAATAATTTGTGACTTATAAGCGACCTTTAACCGATTCCGGATCAAATTTATTTATTGGGTGTCAAATTCTCTGATTGAGACTGATGAATACCGGTGTAACTGGTAGAAATAAGTCAACATGTATCAAACTTGATGCATATTTACCGTCTTGTAAGTGTAAATATATTTTGTAGCGTTGTGAGACATAGTTGATTTTATCCTGTTTAGTTGTACTTAGATTAATTAGTTGTTTGATCTTGGTCGGATTCCCTCCGCTTGGTAGCGAGTCATTAGTCTCATACCGATCATAATTAACTTAGTAGTAATTCCATATTAGCCGTGTAAGTGTAAATTTATAAGAACCGCCAGTCTCCTAGATCAGTATCGGCCACACGTAAAGGCATTTTAACCCGAGAAGCGCTGCGGATCAAAGAGGATATTTACATGTGGAGCAAATAGTTGGAAACAAAAACCTCCACCGGTTAAGAGTCCGTCCTCGAACCATCACAAAAGGCAATTCCCCACAGCAAACCACTGAATCTCAATAACCCCAAGATTTCCAAGGAAGTAAAAACTGTATCCGGACTTTAATTTACCCCACAGACCTCCCGAGTACCATCGATTAAACCAATCCGTCAGCAATAACAGTAGAAACGCGGCTCGAGCTCGCTCATACGCACAGGCGCGACCGGCCCCGCGCATAAGGCAACGGCCGACGCCAGGATCGCGTTTAAGGATAACATCCGATCAAAAATGGGTAGAAGAAATCTCACCGGTAGCCGTGATACCCCGATATGACAGGATGCCTTGTTCGGTGGTACTTCGACCTAGATCTGGCCTAATTGAAGACATGTGCACTAGCCCGTGCGTGTGCGTGTGTGAGTGGCCGCGAACGCGTGCGATCAACAAATCAATCCATCCATCAATTATCCAGACGTCCGACTGCATTCTACGACTTTAATTAGCTTCCAGCCTAGTATCAGCTCGGGAAATAACTCCTATTCTTGTTGGCTTCCGGAATCGTTCAGTGCTATGATCGTCTCGTGCCAATTGGATATTCGGTGATTGAAACAATCGGAAAATTGAAAAAAATGTATTCTAGTATTGTAAAAATGTATATTTACTGAATGACTTAAACCGAGGCAATGGTGTGTTTGAACAAAACTGCAACGCTTGGAATCAAAAACGAATGTATAAAGATTATATTTCTTACCTCCACTCACAGGTTGACCGAGTTTCTTTACTTTAGAACCCCTATTTGATATAACTTCCGCGTGGGAGAATATAACAATTATTTAATCCAATCTAATTTAGGTGCCTTCCATTCTTTTCACATTACATCTTCATACTTATCAAGATAATTTAAGAAGATCGATGCTGCTCCACTCTTCTTCAATGTTAATGGTCTTTCACTGTTCATCTTATACAATTTTTCCACCCACACGTAAAGATAAATTACTATTTATTTTTGCTATCCAAATACTGTAGTATAAAACCCGTAACTATGCAGAACAAGAATATACGTATTTAAATTAAATCAGAACTAGAATGAAATAATAATCTATATTTTGTCCAAAACGAAACACTACCATAGCATACTTGAAGTATTCCTCGATCACTAGAATTTAATATTATTTCCAGATAAAATGTAATTAATTGCGCATTGTTGGGCATGCCGCATATGACCCGTGGCGCCGGACCTCATCTCGATGACAATTTGTCAGTCGGGGGACGACAAAAAGCGGTTGCCGTGTGGTCCATTGTTTCCAAATTAATAGCCCCACTTTTAATTGAGTTCTTAATCATATTTATTATGCCATCGTTCGAATTCCGATCCAGTTTTTATCAGGAGCAGTTCGGTTTGAGCTTGATTTTGGCCGGGCAAACGGAAAAAAAACTTTAAATATTAGTGATAGAAAATTTTATATTAGGGATCGCATATGGGCTCTAGAACCCGGCAAACCAAGTTTTATATTTATTCAAATAAAAAACTTGGTATGCTTAAAAAAATCTAGGTTTATTTTTAACGGAAGATAAATATTTTGAATACAGAAGTATATGCATTAATGTAAGAACCCATGTACATGTATATGCATTTACATTAAGAGTCTTCATCACCGGAAGTTGCCAGACGCCATCTTTGAGTTTTGTTCCATAAGACCAATGTTAACTTTGGGCCTCCATTACTCCTCACCTGATCGTCACATAAAATTAATTTTGGTGTCAAATTAAAGGTTTAGTCGTCCTCTAAGGAAATACAATGTCGAATTCCTTAATTTGGGTATCATAATTTCATAATAAATAGTTTAATTTTGAACTGAAACATTGTTCATGTTCTCATTAATCAGTAACAAAATCCAAATTCGACTATTGTATTTCCCTAGAGGACGACGAAACCTTTAATTTGACACCAAAATTAATTGTTTGTGACGATCAGGTGAGGAGTAACGGAGGCACAAAGTTAACATTGACCTTATGGAACAAAACACCAAAATAGCGTCCGGCAACTTCCGGTGATGAAGACTCTTAAGTACAATATTTCAGAATATATGTAAACCATAATTAGAAACTATACAAGAATGTATTAGTAATTGACAAAACAAAGAAGTCTGAAAGTATGTGAAAAGGGGCCATAAACGTATTACGTAACGCATTTTTTCGTCATCTCAGACCCCCCTCCACCCATGTAACGCGCCATAACGCTTGACCATACCCCCCCTCACCTCCCTATGTGTTACGTAACTCAATCGTAATATACTTTAAAACAGCTTAAACTTTTTAAACATCGTCTTATAATTAATTTGGGGTATGGATTTAAATGAATTATAAAACTTTAAATTACTTTCTTTTAACACAATTCTTTAATGACTTATTTCAAAGAAAAAATTATACAAACAGACAAGACTGTTACTAATGATATAAACAACCAAATAAACTATCTCATCTAAAACGTAACAAATTTAATTTGTAACTAATACAAAACCAACTAACACACAACAATACATATTAAAAAAAAAACTTAAGATGTGGGTGGTATTGCTGTATCACCTGTATTTGTAACTAATACAAAACCAACTAACACAACAACTTAATATATCTTTAAAAAACTAAAGATGTGGGCGGTATTGCTGCATCAAGTAATGATTTTACACTCTAACTAAAACAACACACAACATAGGTGTAAAGCAATACAGAACTTACTCAAAACACTTTATGTATTTATTTTTAGTTTAACTGTTATTAAAATAGTATGACGGATGTATTTTTTATGTAACAAACTGTAACCTTGTTCAGATATAAATTTGATTATGTTTTAATTTTGAAAGATTTATAATAGTATCAATAGATACGGGAGTGCGCCAACTCTTAGAGTTAATATGTGTGAGTTATGTAACGTTGATCCAAATCCCCCACCCCTCCACCACATAACGCTACGCCATACCCTCTCCCCCCTTAAGTGCGTTACGTAATATGTGTATGGTCCCTTTGATCTTATCCAACCAAATAATCAGGCTTATTACACATATTTACAGCAGACTTATTTATAGCATGCTTGTAACACATTAAAAATAGTGAACAGTTAAACATTTGGAATGGAGCTCTGAAATTGATACTTAAACGAAGTACAGTATTTAGTTTTTGTCCCTAAGTTAAAATTTATCTTAGGTATTCTAATTTATAATTTCAGCAGGATAAATGGCTAAGGAGTCATAAATTTACAAATATATAACAAATCCGTCATTAATACAATGAATTAAATAAAAAACAAATCAAACAAATGAGTTTCTAATGTTTTTGTATATTTTTTATTTCAATCTACAGTATTACCAATGATATAAATCTAATTCCTAAAGTTGTTACGTGCTCTCCATCAAAGTTCATCCACCTTAAAGTCATCTAAAAATGTTAACATAAAGTTCATTACGTACTTCATCACACCAACCCATATCTAAAAAATGTCCAAGTAAACTAATATTCTTAGTAGTTCTTTCATAATCATAAAATATTACGAACTTTACAAACCAGACTGCAACCTTGAATAGGTAATTGCATTATAACACAGGTCAGTCGGAAAATACCGCATTATTATTCATAAATGTTCGGCCTGACAGCAGGACGTTGTTTTTAATATTCAAGTGCACGACGTCGATGACGTGCATGCGTGAAGTATAACCAGTGCCTGAGTGCCTCTGCCAGCTAATATAATGTCAACTGGCTCCTGCTTTGTGTTTTAAAATATTATAATAGACTCGTACATTTTGAAACTTAAATACAATACGAAATCCGAACCCACTTAGAATCAGGTTGGTACCTTTGAAAGGGGTTTATTTATATAGCTGAAAACGGATTATATCTAATAGACTTTTGGCGTTCACTGAAAATTATAAAAAGTATAACATGAAGTAGTATATCTTTGTTATTTAAATTATTGTAAATAGTATAACTATTACAATGTAAACATTTAACTGATACCGAATATTGTGTGGGTCTATGACAACTTATTGATACTCACCTATTAGTTGAATGATAGAAAATGTGTACAAAAATCATTACATATATCAATTTTGAGTCTAAACGTAAACAATGGTCAACATTTTTTAAAGAATAAGATTTGTTATTAAATCTCTAACTTTGTTTTTATTTTTAAAGCCTCATAGCAAACGTTTGATTGTGGAGCTGCAAGTTACTAATTCGGCAAGTATGTTTTAAAACATATATCCACATAGTACTCTTTGAAGAGATAAACTACTAAAGTATACGACGTGTCTAATCCAATCAATAACGTGGGGTTTCCTGATGCAACTCCATATTAGTAAGTAGCCTTTGCAAACATGTCTTGGTAAGTCATTAAGTTATTTTATACTAAAATTAAGTTTTGCATTACAAACTCAGTGATTTGTTATTCCAATATTTCCTTTGTGTTCAAACTTGGAATTACTATATTGTAATTGGCCTTGGCTGTTGTATAGCATTGTACAATGAATAAAATAAAATATATATTTTGCTTTTACCTCTAGTGTAAATAAAACAAACACCAACAACATGAAGATAACAATATTTAAATTATAAACTACCAAAACAAACATAACAAAAAATTAAAAATACTATTACGAAGATTAAAAAAAGACACAGCTATCAAATAAATAAATAAAATATATAACGGTTATACCAAACGTAAAAGGAAAGCCACAAGCAAATCGACCTCTCTCATCAGAAGCAACCTTATCGATAGTGATCAGATGCAGAAGAAAAGAGAAACGTAAATTGCCCAGAAGCACAATAATAGTTGCCTGGCAACTTCGTCATCCCTGGCCTTCCTGCCTCTCTCTGTCCTGTGGCCGCTGTCTCAACAAAGATGCACTTTCCAAGGGCACGCGCATTACTGGATTATTGTGGAGTTGCCCTTACTTGTGGTTGACCCTCTAGCTAACAATATAGTTTAATGTCAGTTTAAACTGTAGAATAACTTCTATATGTCAACGTTGACAAGCAACCAAGCATAGGAGCGTGCATGGTTAAACATGGCATTGCCCTATAGTTTTACTTTCATAAAACATGCCACAGATTTTGTCAACTAACTAATGAGAACATATTTTGTTACATCATAACATATAAACTAACAGTCAAGTAAAATCAAAGCAAGCAGTTAAGGAATAATGTTTTGAACTTCAATTAAGGTTATAAATAGCATTTTGGAAATGTTTAAATACCACGTGCATCCGATAGTTTGTAATAACAATACACAAGGGGGATTACGGTTTGAATAAAGGGTATGCATTATTATATTATAAACAGAGAAATAAAACGGAACAGTACCGTTAAAAATAATGGCATACCTGATATCAGTATCTCAACTTTGTAGAGTTTATCAGACATTTTATCATTGGAGAAGGTGCTATGCCGTTATTTATCATCTGATTTACTAAACATTGCTGGATGACTAATACAATATCCTAAAATAATCAGTCTGCATATCATTGCAATTTTAGAAATTTCAAGTCCGCCTATTTTAAACCTGCTTTACCTAGATACCGTATTAAAAAGAATAAGATATGTGCTGATTTAAACTTCGTATTCTTAGCAGTTCTGGCAATATACAGTTTAAATTAAAACCTACAAACAGACAGGTAACTAAACAACTAAGCATTTTAAACAGACTTTTATGGAAACCTTTATCTTAACTTTTGCATAAATCATTTATTGCTTAACTATTGCAGAACTTCTAACAATACTTCATGAAGTTGTTCCTTATTTATAGACA
This sequence comes from Allygus modestus, assembly GCA_963675035.1. Classification (NCBI taxonomy): domain Eukaryota; kingdom Metazoa; phylum Arthropoda; class Insecta; order Hemiptera; family Cicadellidae; genus Allygus; species Allygus modestus. The sequence goes on along the minus strand of OY776112.1, from coordinate 76,381,559 downwards.
AACTATAAATGGCATATAAACTTATCGTCTATCTCGTTCCGTTTTCTGCCTGTTCCGTATGATTTAAACAAAATCAATACATTATAAATCTTGGGAACCACGTGAGATATTCAAATTAAATATTGATATTAAATTTGGCGTTTTCAGTTTTTACAGTTTTACATGGCGGCCGTTACAGTTTTTTTTAAATCGAAATATTTTTTAAACGGTCAATAAAAATATATATAGGGCTTACCTAAATTAAATACGTATAATTCGATGACAGCAAAGCTGATATAAATACTGTATTGTACTCTTAAGTAATAACTGAATATATATTTGTTTAATTACATGACAAATTCCTAAAGCATTAGTAAACATTCTGAAATACCTGTAGGTTTTGACACTAGCGACGCAATAAATAACATAATATAATATAACCTAGGATTAAAGCAAAATAGTTGCCAATTGCTATTAAAAATCTGTTATACCATTTTTAAGTAGCTGCAGCTAATGGGCTACACAATTTTATAAAACTCTACTACACACAAAACCGTAAAGATTAGAGTCATGCGGTTGGGGTTGGAGTGAACAAGCCCTACAAGCACAAGTCATTTTACCATTACTAGTTAAGTTTATGAGTAAAGTTTAAATCAAGATTTAACGAGTTTTAAAATGGCCGACGTCATAAACCCTTAAAGATGTTAACATCTAAGACAATAATCGTAACGCCTTAAAAGAACGAATGAACGCCTTCTTATTTATGAAGTCTGTTGGCAATATAAATTTTAGTCATACCACATAAAACAGCTGTAAAATAAAGGTTTTTAGATGCATATCAAGTTGAAATATAATGTATAGGTTGCCGCGTGTAAACCAATCAAAAGCAAACATAATACATGCTCATAAAAACCTCCCTGACTTGAAGAATACGTAAAACTCTTTCAGGAGACTAATATAAAAATATAATACTAACAAATATTCTGTCATATAGTTTGTGATACCAAGAAACTGTAAATGCAATTTTGGTAATAAATTATGGTATTTGGTAATAAAAAACTATGAATTAGTAATAATTGTGGAAACAGAAGTTTTAATGCAACCGATTGTAATGCATTAGTGGCAACCCGTGCATGGTATATTTGCAGCTTCAACCATACCATTTTCCATGCACACTCAAAGCTACTACAGTTAACACAATGACTCAATTTATTATTAGTATTTGATCTACTAAGTCCCTTAAACAATTTAACAGAATATTATATCTGGCCTTAATTGAAAAAAAGGTTTTAATTCCAAATAGTAAAACGAAGCAGTAGATGTGTGGAAGTTAAACCTAATTTAAATATGAAAGGTCAAGTACAGTGGAATATTCATGATTAAAATACTATCCAAGATGATTCTCAATCAGCGTGACTAAATTACACAGGTATTATGCATATATCCAGTCTCAGATTTCATATGGACTGTTATGTTCTGGGGATTGAGCAGCAATACAACAAAATTTTTACTCTACAAAAAAGAGCTATACAAACATTCTTTAAAATTTCTAAAACAGATTCATGTCGGCCTTTATTTCAAGAACACACAATTTTAACTCTAGCACTATTATTTGCTTTAAAACTGCCTGTTTTAAAACAAAAAATATCAAAATGCCAAATGATAGTGAATACTCAGACCTACGGCACAAGAACAAAGACTTTAATTGACAGTCCATTATGTAAAATATATTTTTACCAAAAAGGCCCAGCAATTGAAATGTATAGTAAACCAAGAAAATTAACGACCTAAACAAATTAAAAACAAACTTCTTTCAAACTGTTTATACAAAATTGAAGGCTTTTTTGAAACTTCTGAATAACTTAAGGACCGGTAGTTGACTTAGATGTAATTTTAATATTTATGTAATATTACAAAAAATCAAACCGTATTCATGACAATTGGGTTGTTTTGCAAATAAAAAACACCGATCCTTCCAATCTCAAGCGCAATATAGTACAATTCGATCCTAAAAGACTTTGGATTATTTTGAGACGCGGCTCGCATATTCATCCGCTTCCCGTTAGGCGCAATGCTCGCGGTATCAACGAGGGCGACGCGAGCAAAAACAACGACAAGAAAAGCGCAAAGACAGAGTTGAGGTTAAATTAATTAATGTGGGGCTATGTTTAAATGAGGGACAAAAAGCTTGACGGGCTTGCAGATGTGTGCGCGCACGCACAAGATCGCGCACCCGCGCACAGAGGACCGCGAGTTGCCGATGAACTTTAATGAACTTTGTATACAGGACTTGCGAGGAACCGGTAAATCGGGGGACGAAACAGAATGTGGAAGACAGATTTTGTTGGTTTATGAAAATTGTTAAATTAAAAGGGGACTTCAGTGAAAATTCGCGTTTCTATCTGCTTCCCCTCTACGAAATTTCAAATCCCGCCCTTTTTATAACGGATTATTCGAAATCGTTGATTCATGGTTAATTTTAAATAGAAAAAAATAGCGATTACAGTGATAAGAATTTGATTAGCACATTGAAGTTCCAAAATAATCACTATTGTTAAATTATGTTGCATTAACTATTTGTAGTTTAGGCCCCCTACACATTTTGCACACTGAAATCTCTAGGTTGTTTTACAAAACAAGCCATAAATTAACAATTTCAGATTACCTGTTTAGGAGGGGCGGGTTTCGACAGTTAACGTTGCTTCTTATGGGAGAAAAAGGTGGCGGCGACTGGAGACCCTTCGTAAGACTTCGTGTGTAACAATTTTGAATTAGTGAATTTGATTTAGCATGAACTGATAGTCGTGTTGATATTAAAATTACTTGAAACGCATAACATCTGTAGCGTTATACACTGTAGTATAGTGTGCAGTTTAATACTCTTGTTTTTATAAATTTTTATTTTAACAAAGCGGACATTATGTACTTATTTACATATGTAAGGACTGTAAAAAGAACAAAATTAGGCTACCATTTGCAGACTATAGAAGTACAAATTGTTCTCTTGTAGTTGTCATAGGGAAAAGTCATTAAATAACGATTTTGTTGCTTAACAAACTTACATGTATCGGTTATAAGTATATATTTTACATCTGTCAGATTAACAGTATAATATTCATAATGGAAAAATACGAGAAATCTCTATATTAAGTAAGCATAACATTAGTTATTTGATCGAATATAAATACGAAACAGAAATAAATTCTAACATGGGTATGTAGTATATGATTTTATGGAGTTTTAATTGTACCATGTACACGTTTGTTAAAATTTTGTTTGCAATAAAGTAAGATTAGATTTGATGAGATGGGAAATCTGTTATGCGGAGTGAAACAAATCGTTCAAGAAACAACCTTTAATTACACTTGTTTTATCTAGCCTATATGATAATTGTGTAATTTTTCAGTCTGATGTATTGAATACGGTATTGTATTCAATGTAGAATTGTATTTGTGTAGTTATTCGATTTGTGAAACAATAAGATAATAATTTAGCATTTAATGGAATTTGGCAAATAAATATTATTGACATTTATTTGAAATAATGTATAATAGTTGAGTTGGTTATGTTTCTTTGGAATCTTATACAGCACAATTATATTGTATTCAGTTGGATAAAATGGCATATCAATGGTAAATACTCAATTAAGCAAACAATACAAATAGTTAAAATACAACTAGTTTCGACGGGTTTGAATTAATAAATATATACAATTTGTAAAATGTAACTGGCAAATATTTTTGCAGGCCTACATTGAAACTTAAAAAATTAAATAACTTCATTGCGTTAGTAGTTAACTGTAAAATATTAGTTGCGTTGTAGAATTGAAACCTTAAACAATTTGCAATACTGAATGAGTCCTAATTCGTTATTATAACTGCAAATTACATTTAATACCACCGATATAACTTTAAATTTAAAACCAAAACAATGCAATATAACACGACCTGAGTATAGGCTCCTTTATATGACAAAACAATTGCTTTGAATTCTAAAATTAGTAAACTATTTATGAAGCAACAATAATACATTCATACTCAATTTTGCGGTAAAACGTAATTATTTAAATTAGGCCTACTTTCAATTTCACTTGCACGTGAACATGAAGAAATTTACATGCTGTACTAAGAATTAATTATTAAAATTCAATGTTGGAATAGAAAGCTTTTGTCCTAGGGACTGCACGGCGATAGTGTAGTGTTAAAGATAGTACAACAGTACAACTAAACCAGCGTTAGGAGCATTACAATCAGAACCTCAACCTTTGAGGAGGCGGGAGGTTCTGAGGAATTTTTGTTTTTGAACGTTTTGCGTTGGCGACACTTCCACTTCCTCTTTTTAGAATTAAAAAAAATACATAAAATGTCTTGATTTATTTTTAATTTGTGTTTAATCAGAACGGAAATGAATTAAATTCGTTAAATTATAACATTATAAAAAGGTTTACAACTTAACTATAAGTTTCTAGGTGTTAGATTTATATTAAAATTCAAAAATGTGTCTTCGAGAGAGAAATGCGACTAATGTATAAACAATTTTTAAAATGAATTACATGTGCAATCGAATCATTAGACCATGCTTGCATTAATATAAAAATTAATGATAACAAGGATACGGTTCATTTGGAATAAGTCATTTAAGTCATTTATTGCTAGCTTAACAAATTAAAATTGCATTAGATTTACTATTTCCGAATGCATTGTACTATATATATACTTATACAGTAAAACGAGGAAAGCATAAAGAATATCATAGCATTTAAAGTTTGTTCTAACTTGGGATGGTGAAATTTGAAAACAATTACAAAATAAATGTGGTATACTAAAGACTGAATAGTGAAAAACAGGAATTGCAGGACCTGAAAGCCCCCGCATCAATATATGGTCTATTTAATAATTCTGACTGCATCCAGCACTTCCATTTGCTAGTAAAAAGGGCCAGGTAATATAGCCGTTCAGGTAATATAGCTCTTCACATCAGAATACCCTATCTTTGGGTGGTTTCAGCTTATCGGGTTACCTAATAATTAATTATATACTGCTGGCCCGAGTATCAGGACTTTGGACACTGTAAGGTCGTCGAACCTTGGCCACGTTGTTTTTTGTAACCGTAATGACTAATAGTTTGCCAAACCCAACGATTTGTTTCGCGTGGTGTGTTATTCTGTGTTATGAGAAATGTTCACTTCGACAATTATTCAAATGTAATTTGTGGATAAAACATTTATTTTTTAGGATGTTGTAAACAATTCAATTTAATAAGTGGAATTTTTAGAAACAATTGGGAAACGACAAAATAGCCACCCAAAAAATGAGATGCGAATTGCGAATAACATAGAAATACAGATAAACGAATCTGATATAGGTATACAAGGGCGCAACTAGTATAATTGGCTGGGTATTCTGATTGTATCAGCCATATGACGATATCAGTTGCATGTCAATGTTAAAAATAAATAAAGTCTCTTATGTCTCATATCTGTCGAGGTCGAGGTAGATTGTTAGCTCAACTTTCAACATCCAAAGCTAACGTTCGCAGGTACAACACAGCAGAGGTGTAGCCGACCGCCATTGGCCGATCGCCAGCCTGCAAATGGGCCATTTCTAATCAGCTCACCACCGCCATTTTAATTAATTTACTGCCGTCCAATAATTATTCCATCAAAAATAATGAACAGTGCTGATAGCGTGGCCGCTACGTCGTCATTTTTTACCGAACCGTTTCACGTTCCGACACAAATAGTTAATGTATCTTATTTATAGTTCTTTTGTCTTCGGAGAGTAAATCTATAAATACTGGCTATGAAGTAGTTTAACCGGTCGCGGATGCTTCCGGCAAATGGACCGCGTAGAAAAATACCAGTTGAGAATATTTTAAAAATATTTATAGTGTTAAATTGTAATTATAAGAAACTGGATGGTATTAAACAAAATAGTATTTTATTTTGGATTGATTAACTGGATAGTATGTTTAGTTTGTTTAAATTAATTTAAACCAAATCAACAAATGGTTAAAAGTGATTTACTAGGAAGATAGGACTAAGTGATTCGAACTTAATAATTTCGTCGTTTTAATCTTGAATTACTTCAGCTCGTGGCACACGAATTAAATTTACCCCTAAAAGTTCGTTATTGCAAATAATACAGATTGAAGAAAAAAAGGAAATGATCGACTGATTTGTAGCAAATTAAGGAAGTAGCCTATAAACAGACCAATTTGATATTTTCTCAAACAAAAATATTACAGAGTCTCTAATTTAATAAAATCATTAAACCTATAGTGATCGACGGATTAAAAGTTCTAGTAAATAAACATAAATAAAATATTATTTATTTGGACTTCACTCACCGCTCCTAGCGTTTAAAACTGCACCACGTTTCGGGGGGTAAGACAACTCTTCACCAAATAAGTCAATAATAAATTCAAATCCATCGCTATTATGAGTTGCAAAAATACAGTAAATTAATATTGTTCCCCCACAAATTACATATGAATAATTAAAATTGTTTTAAGTGAACTTTTTTTATCCTAACACATGAATAAAACAAAACAAATCGTTGGATTTAGCAAACCATTAGTCATTAGGGTTACAAAAAACAACGTGGCCAAGGTTCGACGACCTTACAGTGGCCAAAGTCCTGATACTCGGGCCAGCAGTTATATAATTATTAGGAAAAACGATAAGATATAACCACGCAAAGATAATATATTTTGACATTTGTGGAATTTTGTTAAAACAAGTTGGACAAAACGATAGACTAACTATACACATAAAAGGAGATGCGAATTACAGGAGGACATAGAAAACACACATAATTAATCTGATGTTTACCGGGGGGGAATTAAACCGAGCAAAGTATGAATAATTTTCAAGTCAAATAATGTCATGCATTCATCATCGATGTTTTTCATTGGTGTCAGTCTTAAGAAAGCTGTATTGGGGATTCAGTACAGTAAACGGTATTCGGCTTTAAAAAAATGTTTATTAAATATACCGGTTGTATTACAACTTTGGAAGTTTTGTATTGGTAATCTGCGAATATCACTTACTATCGTTACTAAACTGACCTGAATGATTTATTTTAGTAATTTATTAAATTTATATCTATTTATTTGACTGTTATAGGTAGCTCGTGAATATTTATTACAACTTATCCTGTATAGAACTTATACTGTCATAGAATCTATACGCCCGAATATGAATGAAGAAACTGTATGTATACATTAACCAAAAAGTAATAGGAAAGTTCAGGTAGGGAAAATCGCCTCAGCGTGTTAAATATAAAAATGATATACCTATCAACTTAAATAAATATCCGGTAATTCAAATGCGGTTGAATAATCTAACAACGCGACGGTTAGGTACTTAACGGTGATGTTAACTTTAAAAAAGCCTTGTTGTGAAAATATTAAGTTGTGGAATTTCATATTGGAACTGTAAGAGATTACTTATCATTGTTATGTTATGGGTATCTATTTTGTAAATGAAAGATTTGTATTTAAAAATTATACTTTCGGAGAACCAATAATTAGAAGATACACCTAATCAAGGGACTCTTGCCGCGGAATTGTACCATTATAAACTTCAGCCCACACAGCGTTTGTATTCTTACTTGTTAGTACAGAAAAATCAAAATAATTTGTATTTAATTTATTAATTCAAATCAAATATGTAGACAGCTTGTGCACACCAACGTCACAAATAACACAACTCGGCTCATAGCAACAACTTCAGTGCGGCTTATGAATATGATGAATATTAATCATTTTATTTTAGCCTATAACACTTTTCGTTTTCGATTGAGTAAAGCGTTGCAATATGACTTTTAACAATATTTGTAGAGTTTAAACTTCTAAAGTATTACATACATCTAGTCGCAAAACTGCAACATAAATATTCTTTTGTTATTGTGCGGACTTTTTTATACATTATTAGTAAAACGATCTAAGTCAGTCTAAGGTATTTTTATATTACAATATAAAAAGATAAATAATTGAGAACCACAAAAAGAAACGTTACAATATTATAAAATGGTTTTGTAATGTTACGTGATCTCTACGACAATGACTTTTAGATTGAAATAAAATATATATGAATTGAATATTTGTGCAGGTAAAATCGAAAAGAAAAGAGTAAATTCAGGGGGACGGATTGGCGGCAGTAGCCGACAATCTCGGAGAAAACAAGCGGCACCGCATCGGTCTCGGCACGATGGAGTGGACGTTGTTGTAACACCGTTACTGGTTAGTTGTAATAAATATTGGTTACTTTCCTAAACATTATGTTACATTTAAGACTACTCTTGAATTTACGGGGATTTGTGATAGTATTGGTTAAATTTATAATTAATACATATTGTATTAAAATATCCCACGGTTCGAGGAGTAAAAATATATTATAATAAGTGTATGCATTAAAACAAATCACCGATAATTTTGTATAAACAATTAATTTGTATGTATTTTTTTTAGTACAGCAATATCAATCAATGTAGACGAAAATAGTAAAATAAAATAAAATTTAAACAACTATGATATTTTGTAATTATACGTCATGATCACTAAATGATTTACATTAGAAAAACATGATCTTTAAAAACATGAACACTGCTATAAAATCATTTGATATATTCTGACTTTTTTATGCCGATTTGTTTAAAATTAAACACAACTTTTCGTCGAATAGCTGATAACACTAAACCACTTGTTTCCCTCCACAACTCTACTTGTGCAACACCACAACATACAACGGGACAGCACTTCACGACACAACACTATACAGTACGGACGGCATCGGCACTCACTTACCGTTCGGTACTTCGGCGGACTCCAGGCCATCCTCTGTCTCGAACACCCTGATGGGTCGGGCCTGCTTGCGGCGGGACATCCTGGTCTTCAGCTGGCCATGGAGACGTGTTGATGGAACACAAATATGGTTATGACGCGTGGGAGTCCAATGCAGCCCGGTCCACGACACAAGCTATAGTGTGTCCGGCGAGGATCGCGCCACGAACACGACTTCGGCAATCTTCGGGGAGGTTCGGATCGGGGCGGTACTTCCCACCTTCACCGCTGGGCGGCGCACCCTGTACACCACGATAATCGGTCAGTTCACCACCGAACTATTTTGGAAAGTGTTAACAATTGTAGAAGGTTTATTATTTATCAAAATAAAGTTCATAACTTTAAGATAAAAGAGCGAAAAGTCGCGGTGCGTCTCGGTCGGCAGCGAAAGACTGACTGAGGACGGCAGCGCGGCGAGGTGGCTCCCCCGCGGGGGGCGGGGCCTGCTGATCCCCCGACCAATCAAACCTCACCTCATAACCGACGGAGGGGGTCCATTCATACAGCACTAAATACATTATACTATTTAAATACTCCTATGACGGCCGGCCCTATCACCTGTGAAATCACGGGCCCTCGAAATATTTTTGAGTTCGCTCTCACGCGTCGGTAGCCAATTACGTTTTATGGTTTTGTTGTGTTTTGTTTTACTAGGGAGGTGAAGTGTTTTACAACAGTTTTGGGTAGTGATGACAGTAATGTATATTTCATATTTTTAATTTTATGAACTTAGAAAAAATTTCAATTTTTCCCCTTGTGATTTATTTACACTATGCCTTCGTTTATATGAAGTTCGATGGGCTTAAGGGATGCAGTTTTGAAACGAGTTACTGGTAAAAAGCGAAAAAAGGCTGCAATATGTTTATATGTTTAAATACATATTTCATGACCCCAAAATTAAGGTTATTGTTTAGTTTTTATTACGCTTAAAACAGTATATATGTTGATTTGCCTGTTAATTATTAGTATTATAATAGGTTTACCTCCTTAGTTTAGTACTTATTGTGTAACAAAACCGGACACTTGTCAATGTCATGTACGTAGTTAAATGACAATAAAGCTTGTTCTTTTGGTTTGATAAACTTTATTTTTAAAGTGCTCGGCCTAAGTTAGCGTTTTTTTATGATTTGATTTAATTGATGCCATTTGATGCGGGCTTTTGTTAAAATAATTTAAAATAAAATAAAAATAGGTTCTCCTAATACAGTATCAATTTAATGATCCACTAAGAAAGAGACAATTCCTAAAAATTGTAACTTTATTAAATTTAATTGCAATTAGTGTGTTTCCATTTGTAAACTAATTCACTTTAGTTTATATCGTTAAAGCATTTGTTGCAAATGAAACATATATACAAAATAACAATTTTAAATCTGTTTTCATGCCAATTTTCATTGTGCTGCTTGAGTTAGTCCTATAAACCGCCAATATGCATGCTTTGTAGGCAAGGAGGTCCTATCAAGATGCTTTATACAAACTTGGGTGTTTTACTCCAAGCGTTTTGAAAGTGGTCGGCCATGCCAAGTCTCATACTTGTCCCATTCCAGGGCAGATAGACAAAATACTCAAGCCTAAGATAATCTTAGACAGGACGCACATTAGTTATGTATTCCATCTGGACTGCCCAATAACATGGATTTTCGCTAATCATTTAAAGTTATTGTATCTGTGATTATTCATACAATATGGTATATACTTGCTGATTTATTTTGAAATTTATTTATCATGGAAATGGTTAGCTTATTTCAGATCACTGTAAAAACTAAGACCTATCATAGGTGATTGTCGCTCGATATATTCGTCTTGGTGATATTTGATGCTCAATACATTATTATTGATTATTATTATGTGATTATTATTATGATTATTATTGTTCAACACATTTGAAATATTTTTAATATTTACAGTACAAGCAAAATACCATTGACCAATGACTAGTGTTTGATACGTAAAACCTCTGTAGTTAAAGGCCATTTGTTGACACATCGTTGAGCTCTAAAGTTTGAAGGGGATTGTATAGAACTAAAAGCTAACAACTAATTACTCGTCTAACCTAATCAACTTAAATAAATAGCGAAGCTAAAAATATTCTACTAAAATTTCGCTGGTGGTAAAATTTATTCAAAACAGCCATTTAAAAAAATAAATTTTAGTCTATTATTAACATTTAGATGGTAAAAAACCAACTTCAACTTTTTTCAATAAATCATACGATTTTGAAGAGTCTGAGCTACACACCGATTAAGCTAAAGCATAAAACATAAATAATAATAAACAAGTTTCATAACACTTTCTGAAACAGATTAGGGTTAGGATCACCAATTCTTCTCTTCACCAATTCTCTTACGCGATATCACCAAGTCCAAGAGCACACTATAAATAACTATTGGAGCTAATATTCATTCGCATAACACTTGCCGTTAAACAGACTGCAGACCTCGAAAGCACAGGTTAAGAGGGGGCTACAGTCAAACAACATTTAGTTTTCTATCTGCTCCTCCCATAAGGTCAATGCTCACTTTCAAATCTCGTCCCTCCTCAAGGATTATTCGAATTCGCCGAGTCATGGCTCCTTTTAAGAGCAAAAATGCATCTAGCGATTTCAGTGAACAGAATTAGTTAATCACAAATAGTTAATCCATAAAAATTTGTAATCTATATATCTATATAAATACAAAACACCGACCTTCCCCCAGGCCAAACCTCTACCCCTACAACCACAAAGTTTTGCACGGAGACTCTTCCCATAACGTAGGTAACCACTAAATACCCCCGTCGCAGCAAACCTGCATACTCAGCGAATTTCCAATGAATGTATAACATAACACATTATAACACTTAACAGGATTCATAAGAAATGTATTCACAAACAAGCGATATTTAAAATATTAATTATCCTCCATAAGAATAACATTGGGGATGAGTACGCAGGTTTGTTGCAACAAGGCACACAAAATAATGGGTTTTTATGCAAATATCAATAGAACTCATCTTAGTGAAGTCACATACCAAGTTTCATCCATATACATCCATAAATAAGCGATATATAACATTTTAAGTATTTTCCATAAGAATAACATGGGGACCAAGTACCTAGGTTTGCTGCTACAGGAGCCATAGGCGAAAAATTTTTTTGTGCAAACAACAATAAACCATAACCAGATCAAGCCATATACCAAATTTCGCCAGTTTATGTTCATAAATAAGCGAGATATACAATTTTTCTTTTTCTCCATAAGAATAAAATTAGACAACGTACTGTGTTTAGCACATTCAATATCTCGGTAACCAATTGACGTAGAGCAATGATCAAAATACCAAATTGTTTGTTTTTTTAAGCTGAATTCAATGGTATAAATTAAAATTTGATTTAAATTAAAATTAAATGTGAAAACCCCAAAAAACACATTTTTGGCGTACAAAACCCCCCAAAAACCCCCCTTCAGATGGTGCGATTCATCTGGTTTTCGAACTCGTTCAAATAAATGGTACTTTACACATTTGTACCAAATTTCATTAAGATCGGACCTTTTTTACGAGAGTTATCGTGCTTACGGACACACACATATATATATATATATATATATATATATATAAATATATATATATATATATATATATATATATATATATATATATATATATATATAAATACATATATAAAAATTTGAACGAATGGTGTTTTTGGCATCTGGGGACCTCAAAATGAAAAGTTATCATGGTCTCGGGTTTAAGTCTTACCATGAGACCTACGGTAATAGCTTCTTCCCTATAGGGGAAATTCGCTAAAAATGATTTTAAACAATTATCATAGAGCTCCGCCCCAGGGGGAGTCAAAGTTCCAATCCTCTGTTATTCTAATGACCAATCTATAAATACAAAAAACCGATCATCCCCCAGGCCAAACCACTACACCTACGAGCATGAATTCTCTTTCCATAACATAGGTAACTACTAAGAAAGGATTTTAAGAAATTTCCATAGGGCTCCACCCCACGAGAAGTCAAAGTTCCAATCCTTTATGGACATTCACTTTAAGTTGAGCTGATGAGAATTCAAACAGCTGATCATGATCCGTAGTAGTTCCACGGGTTAAGGACAGAATGCGGCACACACAACTGTTGCACCAGGTGAAACTGGGGTACGATGGCAGCTAGTATTACATATTTTGGAGTTTTATTGAAGATTTTGGTTTGCGATACCAACATGCTGCTCACTGAAATCACTAGAATTATTACCCTGTAAAATGAACCATAAATCAATAACGGTTTCGGGTATTCCGTTGAGGAGCTTTGAAACTTATAATTGGCCTTTTGGGGGGAACTGGTAGAAACACCAAATATATCGTGACTGGAGCCCGCTCTCAATTTAATTTCTCACTTGACAGAGCGCGCTGCAGTGCTGCGCTACGGTAAGGTATAGTACAGTATGTAGTGTTTATGCGCGCGCACCAGTCGGTCTGACCAGCGCGCCTTGTTAGTTAGATAAGATAGCGCACAGAAGTAACATGCGCTCTATATGGACATCATAATGTTGCGCGGTCAATCTTTGCTGCGCGCTCTCCTATTGCTTCGATTTTGTCTATAGAACAGTCTGCCAATGTTTAGTAACTATCAGTGTGAAAGAAATGTCAAAGATGATAAATTTCGTTATGGGAAAATTATAACTTGTTGGAACACGTGGGTATCACGTGTAATTTATTTGGTACACATTTTGTCCAACGTACATTTGTGTACCCATGAAAATTTGAAAAGTCTATTATTATACCAACTAAACTGTGTCTAAAATATTTTGAAATGCAGCCTATTTATTTTACGAACTGAAAATGTATTAAAATATGTCTTCTAAAAACAGATTAAATAAATGAATTATCAGTATGATGTTTTTTAGAAGGGAGCTCCTGTCTCGAAGGATTTTATGTTTCTATTTCATGCTCAAATAAGACCAATGTTAATTTTTAAGTCTCGTACTTTCTCAACGGACTATCCGAATTCACTGATTTATTTATAAAACAAAAATAAATAACTAGTAGTTCCAGTGAGCAAAATTGTAATATAACAAACAATCATAATATAAATAAGACAAATATTAATTCTTTAATTGCTCTAATTAATATTAAATTACTGAGTACTTCCTCAATTATTGAAAATGTGCCAAACTAACTATTGACTATAGATACAGCATATATATTGAATGCTAATATTGAATCCGTTAAGGAACTGCGGGACATTAACACTTGGTATTTGAGAAACAGATAGAATGAACAAATCTTTCGTGGCTGAAACCTCTTTTTAAAGTTTTTTGTTAGAGAATTTATGGACAAACATATAATTCTAATAAGTATAAAGTTTGGCTTTGTGTTACATTAATTATTATTTTCTGTCTACATTGCTGAGGCACCTTCTTGTTGTACTGGTAACACAAATATTATTATTATCGAAGCAAAGTGAGATATTGTATATTTAAGTTATATTTCCACTCATAAACGGCACATTGTTATATATGAATATATATTTGAGAACACGCGAAAACACATTTTAATTTTATATACTAAGTCACCGCGACGAGTTTTTGCGTTTTAAGTCTGTTATAAGCTCGTCTTATCTTTGGGGTCCCTTAGTTAATATACAGTATCAGCATATTTTTTTGAAAATTTTTTTGAAGCTGTGGAAATTAATTTTGGTGTGATAATTATGAATTTCTAGGCATCCTTTAACTATTGCTTTGTAACATATATTTAAATATGCGCTATTTAGGTTTACATATAAGAAGTCTTTGTCTGGTGCAGGTGAAATGTTTATTATTTATGTTTTTGCATTATTGAACAACCATCTATATTTGTAAAGATTTTATTTATTATAATTTTCACAAATTTATAAGGATAAGTGTGCGGTGTAGTGGCCGTGGTATTAGGGTCAGGAGGGCCACGGATCAAGGTATTGATTGCAGTCAACCGCCTCACCTCCGGATCGCTTCTATTGTGCGTTTACTTCGCCTTTCTATTGGCTTATAATTGACGTTAAAAAAAGCAATTTGCATAGTTTAGAACAATGTTGTATGCGAATTTCTCACAAAATTCTTGGATTAAAAAAATGCCTTACCATTTACTAATCAATCACTTTTTTAAGACCTGAGAAACTACTGAATTTTAATTCTTGATGTGAATTAAAACGGCTGGAGAGTAGATTTTAATAAATGCAACTTTCTTTAGGACTCATCCAATCCACGAGCCTCCAGCCAATGTAATTCTTATGGTAGAAAAACTGTCAGTTGAATTACATAATAGAGCAACGGCAAGAATAGATGTTATATATAATATATAGATAAAATGACTCTACTAGAGTGCCAACGCAATGCGCACAATACTTTATAACGAGAGTTGTATGTGTAGCAAGAAAAGGACATCAACTAGAGTTCAAACTTCCCAGGATATAATAGTAATGCGCTACAGTAAAACCATTAGATTTCACGCAATAAAATATTCCTTGCTCTAAAAGAAGATTACCAAAAATGGTTACAACCATTCAGGTTAATTGTGCCTTATCTTGCAATATTAAATCCGCATCAGTAACCAATTATATTACATTTTATTTGGCCTTACAGATATATGGAATGGACTTACTCAGTATTTGAAGTCGTTAAAGTTTTTTTATAAAGTAATTGTTTAATTTCATAAATTTAAGTAACCAACAAAATCAAGTTAATAAATTGCTTCGTGAATTTATTAAAATATAAGTTAAGGTGTTTTAAAGCTAACCAAGTTTTTATTGGGACATATAGTTAAGTTGAGATAAAAAGACAATAGTGTTGAAAATGAGATAGTAGCCTATCATGAATTAATCACGTAAGAATATTACATTAATACATACGGAATCTGCTTATTAAGTTTCAATAAAACCTTACTACCTTACTGTGGGAACCTACTGTACTGTATATACTATCGATGTATAATTTATGTTTTATTAATTAGGTTAGGTCAATTGGAAATCACTTTCCATAACGTTTGTTATAACTCAATTCAAACTTATCGAATTCTAAAATTAAAAAATACAAGCTTTGTATATTTGTGTGTAGATAAAATCGTTAACATAAAACGTGTTTCAAATTCTTATTTGCCAAATTATTTTATAAATAGATAAATCAAAGGTTTTCTTAAAGAACATTAGCCAATATTCTTCATTATATCCTAACACATCAGTAGGAAAACATTTTTTAACCCAAAACAATTTTACTCCTGAAATAAAATTAACATTGAATTATAGACTGATTCATAAACAATCAAACACCAGTTGCAGTTAGTGTTAATATTGGTTGAAAAGTGCCATCTAGCCAAATCATATGTAGGCAAAGGAATCTCCATATATTTCCTAGCATTTAAAAATGAATATTTCCAACTGAAAATTTGATAAAATTGCATTTAATTTCTTTAACAATCCCTAATTCATCAATCCATGCTCTCACTCTTTAACCAAGTTTTTTCCCATCCAAATTGGTTTGTGCATAAAGTGAAACTTATGAATAAAACGTTATTTCGATTGGTCTGGTCCTTAGTTTGTTCGGAATTCGAGTTCCACGGTTATGTTTCTAAGTGACCCGCCAAAACATCCGACTGGCTTCCCCTCGTCCGAGGGAATCCGGGCGATTTCCCCGCTAAGGGGATGGGTCGCTAATTGTCGACGAGGGGATGTAGTCATTTTCCGCGATGAAAAATAGGCGTTGTACCGCGTATGACCATTGTGGCGGCCAGACCGTACGCCTCCCTTCCCCATCACCCTCGCTCGTTGATTATATTTTAAAACTTTGACACAAAATTCAATTGAAAGGCAGATGCTTAAAATATTATCGCAGCGCCAGTCCCTAATCCTTCGGGGTGATGGTTCAATCGATTAGGGCCTCACCCTCGCGGCTATTAAAGAACACCCTTTTCATTTTCCACTGCCCGCTCGGGTTGTAAAAAGTCTTGATTTTCAAAGTCTTTGCGATGCGAGTCTTTTACGCTGTAATTAAAGGGTTGCTTTCTTAATCACTCGAGAGATTCCGGATCCGATGTTTACATCGGTCTTTTGTGAGATTTGCGAGAGGGTTAATTTTACATTCATCTCGAGATGGTGTTTATATACAGCGGTAGGAGTGGGCAGTTTGGCTGCATATGAAAATAAAGGAGGTTTTTTAAGAATTATATATTTGTATTTCATAAAAGAAACAAGTTAAAAAATACAATGTAACACTACCAACGGTGGTAAAAATAATATAACATTTTACAAATGTGTTTAGTCATAATATAAACTGAAAGTTTTACGCACCTGCCTCCAATGCGAAGAAGTATGAAAACTATGGTACTGTGGTAAAAAAGTTAATCCAATACAAAATGTGAAAAATATAAAACAATTATTTATACATACATGTTTTTACAATTATATGTAGAAAATATAGGTAAATAATATAAAATATACGTTTTAAATAACGGATGAATGTACAAGTTACATTTGATAAAGTTAAATTATACGTGGCTGGGTTTACAGGTGCAAAGTGGTGTTTAAATTTAATACAACCGTATACAATGTATTTCAATAATCCTGCCAACTTACATTACTATTATGAAATTTTACAATGGGTGAAAACAACCGTAATCAAACAAATGGGTGAGTTGTACATTAAATTTCAATTGATCCTCAGAGATTTAACGGTGTTGCAGAGCTCCATGTAAAATAAATTGACAAATTCAAAACTAAGGGAAGGCTCTAGTCACATAACATTTCGCTCTTCTGACTGTTCCTCCAATAAGTCCAAAATTAACTTTAAAATCCCATCTCTCCTCCAAAAGATATTCGAAATCGCAGATTAATGAATCATTTTAAATAACAACAACAACAATATACCTGGCGATATCAGACGATCAGAATGTTTGTATCCTAAATTATCTATTATGATTCATTCAATAAAGTCCCAAAACATTTAATGTTTGGGTTTTTTTAATGTAGTAACTACTTTTGGTATAGCAGGTATGCACAAATATTTTCTTGTTCTATAGTGAGCGATAAGTCTACGATTTCGGATTATCTGTCAATGAGGAAAGTTAACCTTGGTGTTTTGGGAGTAACAGGTAGATGCGGGTTAAGTCCCCTCTTAACACAAACATCTATGGAGTCAGGGGTCTAATGTTGGGGAGTAATTGCAATGAGCCAGTGACACAACAGAGTAGCGCGTGGCGGCGCGAGGAAGGTGGAGTTCTCAGCCGTCCGCAGATAATGTGGCCATAGCGAGATAACTCGACGACTTTATTCCTCCAGTCCGCGGCCTCACACGTGGTTCGCACGGTGGTGATCGTCCACTGGCTACCACTGGATACAGACAAAGCCGTCTATGATGAACCTCCCTTAGTTCGCGGCCTCACACGAGGTTCGCATGGCGGTGATCGTCCCCTGGATACAGACAAAGTCATATATGATGAACCTCCCCCAGTCCGCGGCCTCACATGTGGTTCGCACGGTGGTGATCGTCCACTGGCCACTACTGGGTGCAGACAAAGCCGTATATGATGAACCTCCCCCAGTCCGCGGCCTCACATGTGGTCACGCGGTGGTGATCGTCCACTGGCTACCACCGGAAACAGACAAAGCCGTCTATGATGAACCTCCTTCAGTCCGCGGTCTCACACGTGGTTCGCACGGTGGTGATCTTCCACTGGCCACTACTGGGTGCAGACAAAGCCGTATGTGATGAACCTCCCCCAGTCCGCGGTCTCACACGTGGTTCGCACGATGGTGATCGTCCACTGGCTACCACTGGAAACAGACAAAGCCGTCTATGATGAACCTCTCTCAGTCCGCGGCCTTACACGTGGTTCGCACGGTGGTGATCGTCCACTGGCCACTACTGGGTGCAGACAAAGCCGTATATGATGAATCTCCCCCAGTCCGCGGCCTCACATGTGGTCACGTGGTGGTGATCGTCCACTGGCTAGACAAAGCCGTCTATGATGAACCTCCCTCAGTGCGCGGTCTTACACGTGGTTCGCACGGTGGTGATCGCCCACTGGCCACTACTGGGTGCAGACAAAGCCGTATATGATGAACCTCTCCCATTACGCGGCCTCACACGTGGTCGCACGGTGGTGATCGTCCCCTGGCCTCCTATAGGTACAGTCAAAGCCGTATATGATGAACGTCTCCCAGTCCGCGGCCTCACACGTGGTTCGCACGGTGGTGATCGTCCCCTGGCCTGCTATAGTACAGTCAAAGCCGTATATGATGAACCTCCCCCAGTCCGCGGCCTCACACGTGGTTCGCACGGTGGTGATCGTCCCCTGGCCTCCTATAGGTACAGTCAAAGCCGTATATGATGAACGTCTCCCAGTCCGCGGCCTCACACGTGGTTCGCACGGTGGTGATCGTCCCCTGGCCTGCTATAGTACAGTCAAAGCCGTATATGATGAACCTCCCCCAGTCCGCGGCCTCACACGTGGTTCGCACGGTGGTGATCGTCCCCTGGCCTCCTATAGGTACAGTCAAAGCCGTATATGATGAACGTCCCCCAGTCCGCGGCCTCACACGTGGTTCGCACGCTGGTGATCGGCCACTGGCTACCACTGGATACAGACAAAGCCGTCTATGATGAACCTCCCTTAGTTCGCGGCCTCACACGAGGTTCGCGGCCTCACACGAGGTTCGCATGGCGGTGATCGTCCCCTGGATACAGACAAAGTCATATATGATGAACCTCCCCCAGTCCGCGGCCTCACATGTGGTCACACGGTGGTGATCGTCCACTGGCTACCACTGGAAACAGACAAAGCCGTCTATGATCAACCTCCCTCAGTCCGCGGCCTCAAACGAGGTTCGCACGGTGGTGATCGTCCACTGGCCACCACTGGATACAGACAAAGCCGTATATGATGAACCTCCCCCAGTACGTGGCCTCAGACGTGGTCGCACGATGGTGATCGTCCCCTGGCCACCACTGGATACAGACAAAGCCGTATATGATGAACATCCCCCAGTCCGCGGCCTCACACGTGGTCGCACGGTGGTGATCGTTCCCTGGCGTACCACCACTGGATACAAACAAAGCCGTCTATGATGAACCTCCCCCAGTACGTGGCCTCAGACGTGGTTCGCACGGTGGTGATCGTCCACTGGCCACCACTGGATACAGACAAAGCCGTATATGATGAACCTCCCCCAGTACGTGGCCTCAGACGTGGTCGCACGATGGTGATCGTCCCCTGGCCACCACTGGATACAGACAAAGCCGTATACGATGAACATCCCTCCCCCAGGCCGCGGCCTCACACGTGGTTCGCACGGTGGTGATCGGCCACTGGCTACCACTGGATACAGACAAAGCCGTCTATGATGAACCTCCCTTAGTTCACGGCCTCACACGAGGTTCGCGGCCTCACACGAGGTTCGCATGGCGGTGATCGTCCCCTGGATACAGACAAAGTCATATATGATGAACCTCCCCCAGTCCGCGGCCTCACATGTGGTCACACGGTGGTGATCGTCCACTGGCTACCACTGGAAACAGACAAAGCCGTCTATGATCAACCTCCCTCAGTCCGCGGCCTCAAACGAGGTTCGCACGGTGGTGATCGTCCACTGGCCACCACTGGATACAGACAAAGCCGTATATGATGAACCTCCCCCAGTACGTGGCCTCAGACGTGGTCGCACGATGGTGATCGTCCCCTGGCCACCACTGGATACAGACAAAGCCGTATACGATGAACATCCCCCAGTCCGCGGCCTCACACGTGGTCGCACGGTGGTGATCGTTCCCTGGCGTACCACCACTGGATACAAATAAAGCCGTCTATGATGAACCTCCCCCAGTACGCGGCCTCACACGTGGTCGCACGTTGGTGATCGCCCCCTGGCCACCACTGGATACAGACAAAGCCGTATATGATGAACATCCCCCAGTCCGCGGCCTCACACGTGGTCGCACGGTGGTGATCGTCCACTGGCCACCACTGGGTACAGAAAAAGCCGTCTATGATGAACCTTCTCCAGTACGCGGCCTCACACGTGGTCGCACGGTGGTGATCGTCCCCTGGCCACGACTGGCTACCGAAAAAGCCGTATACGATGAACCTCCCCCATTCCGCGGCCTCACACGTGGTCGCACGGTGGTGATCGTTCCCTGGCGTACCACCACTGGATACAGACAAAGCCGTCTATGATGAACCTCCCCCAGTACGCGGCCTCACACGTGGTTCGCACGGTGGTGATCGTCCACTGGCTACCACTGGGTACTAACATAACTGTCTATGATGAACCTCCCCCAGTCCGCGGTCTCACACGTGGTTCGCACGTCGGTGATGGGGGCCCCTGGCTACAACTGGATACAGACAGAGCCTTCTATGATGAACCTCCCCCAGTCCGCGGTCTCACACGTGGTTCGCACGTCGGTGATGGGCCCCTGGCTACAATTGATACAGACAGAGCCGTCTATGATGAACCTCCCCCAGTCCGCGGTCTCACACGTGGTTCGCACGTCGGTGATGGGCCCCTGGCTACAACTGGATACAGACAGAGCCGTCTATGATGAACCTTCCCCAGTCCGCGTTCTCACACGTGGTTCGCACGTCGGTGATTGGCCCCTGGCTACAACTGGATACAGACAGAGCCGTCTTTGATGAACCTCTTCTAGGCCGCGGCCTTACACGTGGTTCGCACGGTGGTGATTGGCCCCTGGCTACAACTTGGTACAGACAGAGCCGTCTATGATGGCCGCGGCCACACACGTGGTTCGCACGGTGGTCATCGTCCACTGGCTACCACTAGGTACTAACATAACTGTCTATGATGAACCTCCCCCACCAGTGCGCGGCGTCATACTGAATGTTCTATTGTTGTTGACCATGTACTAAGGAATAAAACAATATTTGGTTCGACTGTGTACGAAAAATACCAACTGAGACAGTGGAGAACATAGATAATATCATTCGGTGGGAGGGGGGGGAAGATCAATAATAAGTTATTAGTAAAGTAGTGACACTCAATTTTATACATCAGTTTTGGCTGCCAAATAGAGGGTAAATTAGCGCTGGATTCCATGATTATTTTCGTTTTAAAAGAGTTTAATCAAAGTGAATTATTGACAACGCACAAAAATGGTTTCTTTTTATTTTTCTAATACATAAAAGCCAAAGCCCTTACTCTCTCGCAATCACTAATTCCCCAACTTCCCGGCAAGCTATTGTGGTGAACTCTGGTACATTAATTCTTTATGACTAAAATAGCAAAGTTAAAGAGTTTTCATACCGATTCAACTACAGGGCTTTGCCCCTCGGGGCTTCAAAGCAATGTATACATATGTGTACATTGTTCAAAGTTACCATGTATTCCTTACGGGCATTGAAATGCAAACAGCTGATCTTGATTCGTAATAGTTCCACAGGCTAACCACAGAATGCAGCACACACAACTGTCATTGCTGACGTCCACTTCGTCCGGCACCGGCGGTTGGGGTCTCTCGAAAACAGTTCGTCCGGGGGACAGGTTATATGAAAAAGGGTCATTATCAGATCTCCATCGGTGGTGCGAAAACCTTGCACTTCGTCCGCGTGACTCCGTACCTCCGTATATATTGAAGTACTTATGAATTCTTCTTTAATATAATTCTATATTCTCTTCTATAATTCTTCTTTTCGTAATGCTTATCATATATGCTTAGTTTAATCTTTATAACCAATACGGCATGAAACTTTCTTTTAAGAAGGGTTCTATATCCTTGTTAACTTTTTCCTTGCTGAGTAATCAAGGTTGTGTTATAGTTGATACGTCAAAATTGTTATAACAGTAAGTAGTATTTTTTTATCTACACCATACTCGTTGTCGAACTGAAATTAAAATATTGGTCGTGATTTTAAGAAGGCAAAACATTAATTAATACAATTATACTGGTTTATGTTTTGCGACCACTTTATTAATCCATAAATAATAATATTTATTTAAAACTCATTCTTTGTAAATTACATAGAATTATGTAGTGCTTTACGTTGATGTACAGACATGTTTAATACGGGACTTACATATTTATAATTTACATTTAAGTCACATTTTAGAGACACTCAACTATTTTAATAATAATATTTCCTTATCTATATTATTAAAAGAATTTCTTGATTTTTATTCGGCGATTTCGACTGTTAAAACTATTATTTTACGTACATATTTGGTATCAATCGTAAGCTCTTAACCTCTAGATGTGTCTTTTGGGGGCTTGAAAAACATCCACCTTCAGGGTTTCGCCCCACAGGCCTTCAAAGTTCCCATGTCAGTCTTATGGAGTTATATTTTATTCAGGTAGTCAGCTGATCAATGTAAACTTTTCAAGACATGGATCTACGTCTGCTAGATTTTCGAGCCTGGAACGGGACATCAGCTAGTGTTGTTTTGAATGAAATGTTACAAAAGGTTAGTGAAGCTAAAAATAGTTTTGCCAACAAATTACCTAGTTTTAAATTGTTGTGAACGCATCTACTTAAATTACAGATGTGTTTCAAAATTATTAAGTTTGTTACCCCACTAAATCAATAAATTTCCCGTTATGCATTACATAATAAACTTCGAAATAACAAACTTTAATTGCTAAAATAACTGGACTTGTTTGTTAAACTAACATATGAGTTTATACATTTGAATCTTGCAAAAGGCGACGAAATTATTACAAAAATAGTGTTATACTTAACTTTATAACTACTAAGTTTCCTTGGAGGGAGCCCATCGTTATGTATGAATTCCTTCATAGTATTAAAAGTGAGCTATTCCTATCGTGGATGCGGGACAACGCCATGGACAACGGTTTGCGTCGTATTTTTGAAAAATTCTAGTTTTAAATTTAAGTATTTGTGAATCAGTCAATGATTTGCCTACTTTAATTCACAACCAATCTTTTAATTTCAGTTCGACACCACACATAGTATGAATACAACATCCTACTAACTGTTATAAACATGTTGACGTATTAACTATAATACAAATTTGTTTCCTTAACGAGTATAAAGAAACCGTCTAAAAAGATAGGTTCAAACATTGGTTATAAGTATTAAACTAAGCATTATGTTACAGAGGCTTCATAAGTTCTTAAAGATGTTATCAGGTGAGTAGTTTATTACACTTATTATAATATAACATGCAACTAAGTTGCCGCAGCCCGCTGAGGCGGGAGAAGTACGGGGTGACGCCTACGAAGTGGAAGGTTTTCGCACCACCGATTTAGACCTGATAATCACCCTTTTTTATACAACCTGTCTTCCAGATGAAGTGAACTGTTTTCGAGCGACCCCAACCGCCGGACGAAGTGAATACAGGCAACTGTCATAGTTTACGCGCGCAAAGCCGTAACGGGTCTCATAGTGAGTTATAAAATTAACAAATGAACGTAAACATGAATACCTACAACTTATATATATAATACAGATCTGTTCATAGGTTCTGTGTCGTTACACGTTCACTATTGACGTTCTATAGCTATTTTATATCGCGCACTATGTTTATAATAATTCATTTTATTTATTTTGTTCCTATTTTTGTTCATTTCGGAGGGGGCCGGCCCCCTGGGCTCCCCCTTAAAAACGCCCCTGTACGGAGACACAACCACTTCAGGAAAAACTTGCGTTTCATGGCTTTGAGAGGGTGGTAGGGGAAAAAACAAGGGGAATTTAGAGGAGTTTTGAGAGAATGTGTATTTCTTATAGATATCTACTATAAAATAATAAACGTTATGCCTATCAGAAATTGTTTTTGACATCGGCGACTGACATGAGAAAAGGAAGGGCGACTCTTTCAATAAACTACGAAAAAAGGTTAAGTATTATGTGTCAACGGACACATATTGCTTGTCAAGTGGAGTAATATAAATAATTTGAAATATTTTATTTACCAGCGCGGACATGCAGTATACAAACAAAAAGAAATCAGCAAACAAATCAGAGATGGTTTATACTTATACCGAGTGACCACAAATGATATTTACAATTGGAATGTTTCACCAAAATATAATAAATTTATACATTTTTTATTTTATTGTATTTAAAATGTATTTTTCAGATTTCATTGCATAGTTATTTTATTGCATGTTCTCTACATCTGAATCACGTAGATAGGTTGAAATGCATCCGTAATATTTTGCCAAATTGTCCAGTGGGTTTCTGGACCCTTTTATGAATAGTGGGCAGGTTCCTTGCGTAAGCGAATTTAAAATACCGTTTAATTCAAATGTTAGTTTATGCAATAATACTCAAGAAGGTAACTTATATTCACGATTCTAAAATACTGTTGAACTCGATTATCAGTACTTGTAGCTATTCAAAACATACACTTTGATTTATCTTAAGGGCATTAAGCCATTTAAAAAATAAGGTAGTTATGAAATAAGTTAACTAATTTAAACAATGAAAAGCAAAAAATAAACTCAAGACGAGATTGACTAAAGAAAATATCACAGTTATTTTACTGATCAAAAACAGATAAAGTTGTAAAGGTTATTTTGGGACCCCTGTATTTTATTTTGCATTTTAGAAAACATAGTAAAGTTCCAAATATTCACACGCACGTTGGCGTCGCGTCGCGTCGCTGGCAGAAGCAGCGGAACCACGGGTGGATAGGCTTCATCGCCACCGCGACAGCGACGAACAACCCGGCGTAATGGAGTAATGGACACCTGCTACTGTGATTGACCGGGACACGAACACTGGTGGATAATGACTCTTGGGGAAAATGTGTGTGGGAATAGCGAAACACTTGGATATTCGAATCCAGTGGTCATTACTGTCAAACATGTAGCTGTCAAACGTGGAGCTTGATTGATGAAAGAAACTGACTTCGATCTTGAGAAGACACAACTAAAATTTTGTCAAGATTTAGAGTTTTATTTTGTTCTTGAGTACACATCGTTTAGCACTGTAAGGCATGCGGTTGTATCTGTTAGTAATCAATTTAAAGTTTTAGTTGTTTTTTATATCATTTACATCCGTTTAGCAGAATTCATTGTTAATCATGCCACCGTTTAAAATCATATGGTCACGTCAGTATGTATAATTTTGTTTTCACTTCGTTATGAGGTAACAATAATTTTATTTTGTTATTTTAAAATATTCTAAAGCTATTTTGAGTTAAATTTGCATAGGAATATCAAATGCCAAGAACCGGCAAGATTTAGTTAAGTTTTAGACCTATTGTAAAAACAAAATACCCCCGTTGCAGCAAACCTGCATACTCAGCGAATTTCCAATGAATATATAACATAAAATTAAAACACTTAATTCATAAGAAATATATTCACAAACAAGCAATACTGTATTTAAAATATTAATTATTCTCCATAAGAATAACATTGGGGATGAGTATGCAGGTTTGCTGCAACAAGGAACACAAAATAATGGGTTTTTATGCAATTATCAATAGAACTCAGCTAAGTGAAGTCACATACCAAGTTTCATCCATATACATTCATAAATAAGCGATATATAACATTTTAGTTATTTTCCATAAGAATAACATGGGGACCGAGTACCTAGGTTTGCAGCTACGGGAACCATAGGCGAAAAAATTTTTTTGTACAAACAACAATAAACCACAACCAGATGAAACCATATATCAAATTTCGTCAGTTTATGTTCATAAATAAGCGAGATATACAATTTTTCTTTTTCTCCATAAGAATAACATTAGACAACGTACTGTGTTTAGCACTTTCAATATCTCAGTAACCAATTGACGTAGAGCAATGATCAAGATACCAAATTGTTTGTTTTTTTTATGCTGAATTCAATGGTGAAAATTAAAATTTGATTTTAATAAAAGTTACATGTGAAAACCCCAAAAACCCATTTTTGGGGTACAAAACCCCCCCAAAACCCCCCTTTGGATGGTGCGATTCGTCTGGTTTTCGAACTCGTTCAAATAAATGGTACTTTACACGTTTGTACCAAATTTAATTAAGATCGGACCTTTTTTACGAGAGTTATCGTGCTTACGGACACACATATATATATATATATATATACAAATATATATATATAAATATATATATATAAATATATATATATATATACATATATAAAAATTTGAACGAATGGTGTTTTTGGCATCTGGGGACCTCAAAATGAAAAGTTATAATGGTCTCGGGCTTAAGTCTTACCATGAGACCTACGGTAATAGCTTCTTCCCTATAGGGGAAATTCGCTAACAAAGGTCAAAAGATAAACCCACCCAAAGAGATAATCGCTCAAAAAACTCCGAAATATCTATATTATTAAAGAATTTCTTGATTTACCCCTAAACTATTACTTTGTATACAAGTTTGGTATCAATGAAAAACTCATACACTCTAGATGTGCCTTTTAGGGGTTTGAAAAACCTAAACCTTCAGAGCTTCGCTCTTCAGCCTTTAAAAGTTTCAATGTTAATCTAATGGAGTTATATTTAGTTAGTCAGCTGATTATATTGTAAATAAACTTTTAAAACGTATGACAATATGCCTGCTAGATCCCCCGTGCGGAGAGTGGGACATCCACTAGTATAATATTTACAATATTTTTATGGGTGAAATATTCGTGATATAGAAATTATGTTAAAAATTAACTTTTTAAAAATGAAAAATTACTAGTTTTATAATAAAAATTAACTACAAATCGTGATTTCGGATAATCGGTTTAGGAGGGATGGGCTTAGAAAGTTAACATTTCTTAAGGGAGAAGCAGGTGGAGGACTGGAGCTCATTCTGAAGAGGTTCTATCAGGCCCGGTATACAATTTACCCTTTACATTTTCAATGTTAATGATGTAGTTAAAAAACAAATACTTAGAACTAGTTTTCCTACTGCTCTATGACCTTTATTATTTGGTAGTTCTTGTGTACGTAAACATGAACACCTACATCTTATATATGTAATACAGATCTGTTCATAGGTTCCGTGTCGCTACACGTTCACTATTGACGTTCTATAGCACGCCACTGTCACCACGATTATTTAATTATAAAAATGTTTTTTACATATGAAACTAAACACACTTACAGGACACGTAAGGTGTGGAGTATGAAAATACCCTAACTCAGTATGTGGTTTTGTCATTTATATCTACTTTTTAACGGTATACTAGAGACACATTTTTACAGATAATTTATCATAAATTATTCATACATCCTGTTTCAAACATTTTATAAAAAGTTACTTGAAATACCGCCGAGATCGGATCGGCAATGATTCATAGTGTCAAAACGGGCGATCTGCATACGTCAGCGGGAGAAACAAAGAAACCGGACCGGCGTCCATCAACGGAGTACAATGCTAAACAAATCAAGTTATGAATCAAATTTTAGTGAGAGCCGCAGTGGCCCGATCTGAATAATATTCCGGGCTACTGACAGACATATATCTTGGAGATTCCATCGGCCGGAATAAATCAAGGTTTGCATACATCAGCTGATTGACAACTAGTCTGCGGACGTCTTGCTTACAGACAGCTAAGGAAGATTCTCTCCTTGGTTGCGAGTGGAGTGATGGAGTGATGATGGTAAGGAACATAACCATGTAGAGTGTACATACGTAACGTTGGCCAATGGGTACCAGGACGAAGAGAAAATCCGGCGAAAGGAAAAAAAACGCTAAAACAGACACATTTTTATTGTTGACTACTGATCCCATCTGATACATATTTGTTGGTGTATTTCTTAATGTTCTCTTTGATTACAGACAGGTACGGTACAAGACCAAGTAGCCCGAAACTTGCATACATTTAAACAATATAACAATAGTATTATACATTGAGTGTAGTATTGTACATAGTACTACAGTATACATTTATAAAAATAGTATTACAACATAAACAAATCGACTAACACTTCACAACATAATCACAGGAGTGTTCAAAGCATTAACAATTTATAAAGTATGACGACTAACAAACAAAAAGGTTATCACTTTTTTTAAAAGGTCAACAAGTTACAATGTGCATGATTCAAGTCAAGAAAGCTATGACACGGTGATAATTGTTGAACTAGACATTACGTTTTCGTGTATGACGTAGACGTGATAGATTTATTGTGTAACTGGTCAAATAGGATAATCTAATAGTTTTAAAAATAAAGGGTTTATTGAACGCAGATGCAAAATGTTACTCTGATAACAAGATCTAACAAACTCTGTTTCTCGTATGACACTGAACTTATCAAAATGTTACTCTGATAACAAGATCTAACAAACTCTGTTTCTCGTATGACACTGAACTTATCAAAATGTTACTCTGATAACAAGATCTAACAAACTCTGTTTCTCGTATGACACTGAACTTATCAAAATGTTACTCTGATAACAAGATCTAACAAACTCTGTTTCTCGTATGACACTGAACTTATCAAAATGTTACTCTGATAACAAGATCTAACAAACTCTGTTTCTCGTATGACACTGAACTTATCAAAATGTTACTCTGATAACAAGATCTAACAAACTCTGTTTCTCGTATGACACTGAACTTATCAAAATGTTACTCTGATAACAAGATCTAACAAACTCTGTTTCTCGTATGACACTGAACTTATCAAAATGTTACTCTGATAACAAGATCTAACAAACTCTGTTTCTCGTATGACACTGAACTTATCAAAATGTTACTCTGATAACAAGATCTAACAAACTCTGTTTCTCGTATGACACTGAACTTATCAAAATGTTACTCTGATAACAAGATCTAACAAACTCTGTTTCTCGTATGACACTGAACTTATCAAAATGTTACTCTGATAACAAGATCTAACAAACTCTGTTTCTCGTATGACACTGAACTTATCAAAATGTTACTCTGATAACAAGATCTAACAAACTCTGTTTCTCGTATGACACTGAACTTATCAAAATGTTACTCTGATAACAAGATCTAACAAACTCTGTTTCTCGTATGACACTGAACTTATCAAAATGTTACTCTGATAACAAGATCTAACAAACTCTGTTTCTCGTATGACACTGAACTTATCAAAATGTTACTCTGATAACAAGATCTAACAAACTCTGTTTCTCGTATGACACTGAACTTATCAAAATGTTACTCTGATAACAAGATCTAACAAACTCTGTTTCTCGTATGACACTGAACTTATCAAAATGTTACTCTGATAACAAGATCTAACAAACTCTGTTTCTCGTATGACACTGAACTTATCAAAATGTTACTCTGATAACAAGATCTAACAAACTCTGTTTCTCGTATGACACTGAACTTATCAAAATGTTACTCTGATAACAAGATCTAACAAACTCTGTTTCTCGTATGACACTGAACTTATCAAAATGTTACTCTGATAACAAGATCTAACAAACTCTGTTTCTCGTATGACACTGAACTTATCAAAATGTTACTCTGATAACAAGATCTAACAAACTCTGTTTCTCGTATGACATTGAACTTATCAAAATCCATCTTCATTTTCCTAATCTTATGACATCTACACATTTTCTAGTTTTTACCATCTTCACTCAATGGGTAACTAACTATAAATTGTGTGAATGCTCACACACACAGAGGGATAATTATGTCACAAAGCCTTCGATTTAATAACACATCTCCAATCTTCCTTTCTCAAGTGTAAAGAAGGGAAATTAACTAAAAAGGCTGTGGTTTATAGAGGTGATTTGGTGGAATTCCTTTCCACCACCGTAAAGGAACTTGCTTCACGCACTGCTCTGACTTTCAACACACTAGTTTGCCTTATTTGACAACAACTAGTTTTTGAATATGTATACTTTAGAAAGTACGTGGTTCGCTTGGAGTAAATATAACGCAATTAGTGTAAATACTAGGTGAGACTCATGTTGCCAGACTTCAAAATAGAATATACCTTTTAGGCCTACACTGTGTAAAAATTTGTATAGAAATCATACTTTATTACAAGTAATAGCGTGCATCCAATGCACGTGTATTTAAAACACTTAATTCATGTTCTGAACTTTATAAAAGTATTCGTTTTTAGTAGTTTGTAAAAGCTATACGTAGTTAGGTTCCCACAGTTTTAACTTTTACTAAACAAATATGCCAATCAGTGAACTGAACATCATTACTACGTTCACCACAACTATCTATATAGTGTGCGTTGTTATAACATTGGTATACTAATTGCTAATGAAATAACATTATTTTCACTCCAAAAATGTCTACATCCTTCGACCGTCATGTACTCATAGTACGTGGTTGAGTGAAGAAGGCATACTATTCAGTTGTTATTTTAATTTTCTTTCAGCAACTAATTTTATAACGTTAAAGTTCAAGAAAATTTAATTTAATTTACACAAAATTATTTTAAAGACTCATGTTGAACTTAAGTAATCTTTTTTTAAATAAGTTACTTATTGTAAGAAGAGTTTTGGACATACTTTGTCCCAAATATAACGTTTACAACCTTTTACATTGTTAGTTGATATGCAAGCTAACAAAATAGATAGCTTTTGTTCTTCTATGACAATTATAATCGACTTAAAAAACAATATTGTATTTTTAGCAAATTTCCCTTATAGGGAAGAAGGTATTACCGTAGGTCTCATGGTAAGACTTAAGCCCGAGACCATGATAAATTTTCGTTTTGAGGTCCCCAGATGCCAAAAACACCATTCGTTCAAATTTGTATACATGTATATATATGTGTGTCCGTAAGCACGATAACTCTTGTAAAAAGTCCAATCCTAATAAAATTTGGTACAAATATGTAAAGTACCATTTATTTGAACGAGTTCGAAAACCAGACAAATCACACCATCCGAAGAGGGGGGTTTTGGGGGGTTTTGTGTCCCAAAAATGGTTTTTTGGGGTTTTCACATGCAATTGTTATTTAAATCCAATTTTAATTTATACCATTGAATTCAGCTTAAAAAACAAACAATTTGGTAATTTGATCATTGCTCTACGTCAATTGGTTACTGAGATATTACAAGTGCTAAACGCAGTACGTTGTCCAATGTTATTCTTATGGAGAAAAAGACAAATTTTATATCTCGGTTATTTATGAACATAAACTGACGAAACTTGGTATATCGCTTCATCTGGTTGTTGTTTGAACAAAAAAACAATTTTTCGCCTATGGTTCCCGAAGAAGCAAACCTAGGTACTCGGTCCCCATGTTTTTCTTATGGAGAATAATAAAAATGTTATATATCGCTTATTTATGAATGTAAATGGATGAAACTTGGTATGTGACTTCACTTAGATGAGTTCTATTGATATTTGTATAAAAATCCATTATTTTATGTTCCTTGTTGCAGCAAACCTGCGAACTCATCCCTAATGTTATTCTTATGGAGAATAATGAATATTTTAAATATCGCTTATTTATGCTTATTTATGGATATATTTCTTATGAATTCTGGTAAGAGGCTTAATGTAATATTAAGACGTATATATTTATTGGAAATTCGCTGAGTACGCAGGTTTGCTGCGACGGGGGTATTTGTTGTTTTGATCTCGATCACTCTTTCCTTTACGCTTACTTTTATTCAAGTTGTAAGCGCAGAACGTTGCCTATGAAGATAAAAAGTATCAAGTACATTTAAGTTTATACCGATTTGAATTGGAATGTATATAACAAGCTTAACAGCATAAAACATTTTTGCATGCATTTTGTTTTCATGAGTGCCTTTCATGGAGCGTACATGCACCATTATACTATAAAACGTTTCAATGGAAGGGGGGAGGGGGGTTAGGCCCAAGAAAATAAATGCGTATTTCTTGCAATAAAAATAAAATTATGACAATTATATTTTAACTCAGTATTAAGAATTTAACGGTTTTACTTTTTGAATTGGTGTTCTAAGTCTAAAGGCTGTTTGAAGACTGAAATTATTAAGGCAGTTAATTAATTGTCCAATGTGTTTAAGAAACAATTCGACCTGCATTTTGATAATTTTAAAAACAATTTCTCAGCCCTAGTATTTTTATAAAATTACGAAATAAATGTTGCCTAAGTGGCAATGTATCATGTTCCTTGTATATTTGTAAAGGTAATCCACTATAGTGTACAAAATAGTATCATATATTGTAGTATAATAATGTACGCGATATCTTATACCTGTAAAAGGCAAAGCCCTCACTCACTAACTCACTCACTCATCACGAATTCTCCTACTTCCCATTTACCTAGCGAGTTGAACCATTGACTATATATACTGAAGGAGACATCCCATCTACATAGCCCAGCTGTCCCTCTTTTAGTGTTAGCCAGAATTTGAAGTGGACGAAGTTTGATAAGGTCACCGACAGAGTGTGGTGCCGTCAACTACTTATTTTAGTTATATACGTTAACTTGTAAAATATCTGCCCCCCAGAAAGCAAGTGATAACCAACTTATATTGGCTTCCTGACACACCAACTGTTGTATTATCCCCTCCTTGAAAGAATAAGAAATAATTGGCAGAAGTGTACTTTGTTGGTGATTAGTGTAACTAAATCCTCTTTGAATCCTGGCACAAACAAACTTAGGGACAGCTTGTACAATGGCAATGAGAAGTCTACTTTTATATCTATAGTCAATGGTTGAACGTAATAAAATTAAAAAAGTCAAAAATTCTTTACTGTCGTAAGAAAAAGGAAATGCGTTAACAAAAGTCAGTAATAAGTGGCATTATTACAATCATAATGTTTGTTAAAATGTACAAGTCAAACTTATAACTAAACAATGGGGTCATCGTTTAAAAATAAATGTACACCGTAATACTCTTTAACAACCAACAATTCTTTCACCTATTCCTGAATATTTTAAAATCGTTTAGCAATCCATACTTATTTGGAAGGCTATTGTACATATTTATGGCTGAATACAAAACTTGCTTCTGAAAAAATGTGGTGGAATGTGGTAGGATTAACAGACGGTTGGTATGGCGCAAATTGTATGAGAAGGACCTTGTTTGAAAAAGTTCTCGATTTTTCATAACTAAAGAGGTTGATTCCAAAATATATACACAAGGGAAAGTCAGAATTTTATTTTCTCTAAAAATGTCTTTACATGACCAAGACGATCTCAGCCCAAATATGACTCTAAGTGTCTTCTTTTGAATTTGACAATGCTTGCAGTAGTCGTTCTTTCATATCCCCTGATAAAACCAGCATTTATGCAAGGTGTGGATAAACACAACCAAAGTAGGCTTCCATTAAAATATCTAGATTAGAGAAAAGAGACAACCTCTGGAGTATGAAAATACCCTAACTCAGTTTATTATACACTTTTTTCTTTGGTAATACTTTAAACGATTTTCCGGACGAATTTCGAAAAATTAAAAAATATTTTTTTATTTGGAGAAAATATAAACATTTAAATACACATCGTGCATAAAACACGTACCAAATTTTGGTGTAACTGCGTATTAGGTTTGTGATTAGAACTTAGGATAGTTATTGATACACAGTTTATTATATAAATTAAACGATTAATTTACCCGACAACCCTTTTTTGCGACCCTTTTAGTTAGTTTTATTGTACGATTTCTTATCGAAATCAAAAAAATTAACAAAACTGACTTGTTGTTCTCTCTTCTATTGCCATTTCATTAACATAGTATTTTCTGTACTCGATTTCACCGATTTTGTGTTCTGAATTACATATTGTTGGAACGTTCAATCTGAAACCTTTTTAAAGGTTCTGGTAACATTACTCAAAGGATAATTAATTTGGATTCGCTAATCTGTAATCTGTCTAAAGAATGAACTTTGTTGACTATCTTTTGTGTCTGTTCACACAACAACGGATTTTTTAACGTTTTATTAGAAAAAGGAAAATCTGCTAATCAGGGACAAGTTTAGAATCTTCACATTTTAAAGATTTTTGCCTAATCGATCTGGTATACTTTAGATTGTCCCTCAGGCGAATGAAAAGCCGTCTCAAAAATGCCTGCGGAAATTCTAAACATCGTGCCAAGCTAATATTGCGTCCCCAGCGTGGAACGTTACTCAGCTAGAGCGAGAATTGTTTAAGCGGAGAGAGTCGATGATAAACTGCTGGTTGAATGTGAGAGCGTGGTATTGTTGTGCTGAGACATAAACTGGGCCCCTGCACGACCGAGGTGTCGGGGGCAGCCAGGGGTCAGACTGGGCGGCTAATAGTCTCCGAGGTGGCGCGGGCCTGCACCCCAGTGGCTGATGGGGGCACACCATGGGCGGGGGCGCTGGGAGGTCTTCAGCTGAAAACTCCAAGAAGGCGGCTGAGGTCCTTAGGGCAGAGTTAAAACTAGGTGATTAGTTTTTAAGCTTATGGTTCCATCAAAATCGGGAGTGCTTTCAAACGTTAACACTGCAGAAATAAACGTAAAGTTAAATTTTGTGTTGAGGCTTAAGATTGGATTTTTACTTTATACTTAGGGAAGAGCTTAGGGAAGACAGGCCAAGGTGGAGGGAGACTAGCTGTTGGTAAGCCCGACCATTTGTACAGTTGGAGTCACTCTCGTATTTGCTTTACTTATTTATTATTTTCCCAATCCGGTTGAGGTTTCAAAGTGATGCTATTGATCAAGAGATTTGTTACGAATGTTGGGTTTGGATGGGTTATTTCCTATTTGTTCAAATGTATAATGTATTGTTTTCGGGATTTTCACTATTCTTTATTATTTTGTCGTTTTACTAAGTCTCCAAATCGACATTAAGTAGTTTTAGGAACATGTATTGCTGAAAACAGTGTACTGCCTGAAGAGCTAAATATTATAAAGATAGTGCAACTTTTGAAAAAGAAAGCTCTAGTGATCACAAGGTTTAGCAAACAACCTGTATAAAGTATCTTTTAAAAGAAAATGGGAAAACATCTAACCAAGTTGTATCCACCCAACAGTTGGATCTAAGGGCTCTCCGTCTCCAGATCTTCCACCCAGACATCTCCGAGATGGGACGTCGTCGCAGACAAAGACCCGGTCGGAACAGCTCACTCGCTCGTGCGTCCTGACCCGCGCGTGCAGCGGTGGCTATTCATATGACCATTATTATTATCCGCTCATTATTCGGATTGATTTGCAATGGCGACTGAGTTCTCTCCTTTCTCGGCGACAGCGTCGCGCGTCGAGCCGTCCCGCGCCGTGGCGTTGTCACTTCACCGCGCCATTAATATGTGACCGGATCATCCGACGGTGTTGGAAGGCGTGCGAAACCGAGCACAAGGCACAAGTTGAATGTAATCACTGAGATCAAAGTATCTTAATGTGCTTTGAAACTGCTAAATAGTTAACACACTAATGGTTCGTTTCCACTATGCCTTTTTTCATGCGTCTTGCACCTTGAGCCTGTAGGCGCACG
Organism: Allygus modestus; assembly: GCA_963675035.1. Taxonomy (NCBI): domain Eukaryota; kingdom Metazoa; phylum Arthropoda; class Insecta; order Hemiptera; family Cicadellidae; genus Allygus; species Allygus modestus. Next base: position 76,345,468 of record OY776112.1, on the reverse strand, counting down.
GGTCAGGTACGGTGATGCAAGCAACGCCGCATGCCGCATAAGTAGTTTCTCGGGTAGCTGTAAGTAGGTGCATGTGCTCCCCGAAACCGATGGGGAGCATCTTGCAACACTCTTCCCTCGCTAGTAGTTGACAACGGATCTTGCGATTATTGTCTCGTCTACCTTCAGCTTTTGTGCGACTTCCTGGTTTGCATCAGTTACACATTATATACTTTGACCCAGTTAATACTGTATCTATCTTTGTCTAAAAGTTCATTAAATTCCTAGTTTATTCGTTATGGAGTGGAGTACTGATCAAACAACAGACTTTATCAACAATTATCAGAACAACCGTTTTTAATGTGAACAACTCGCATCGATTATAAACATTGCACGAAACGCAGAGTTTCAATTAACGAACTTGCATTGTCGTTTTGTACGGGCTTGATTATCAAGGTGTACTAAAACAAATGAAAAGCATATGGTCGAAGCATCGTGAGCAAATGAACTTAAAAAATCAAAAGTGGGAATACTCTCCACCACCTAATAATCTTGATTCCCAGTAATTACTAAGCCAAAATCAGGTCTTTCTCTCCCTTTTTTACGATTTAAAATAATATTAGCTGCATCGACATCTGCTGCACGCACTTGTCGCTCTGGCGCACTGAGATTGGTGCGTGGATAGTGAAAACACAGAGGCAAAGCGCTTGGGGCAAGCCGCAAGGCGAACGATGCAAGAGGCAAGATTAATGCAACGTTGCATGCAATGTTGCACAGAATCTGAGGCATCGTTGAAAGGAACCTTTAGGGTGGGGACTATATCAGGGATTGATGATTCTGGGACGATGCCAATCTGGGAAGATATGCTCTATGACGATAAATCCCAGCACTACCAATGAATACAGTGTATTCATTGGCACTACTATCATGTTAGTAAATTTGTAACACCAACGAGGTCTACACGCAGTTCCTCAAACTGACCGAGATCCTGATTCATTTACCCTAAATGTCTAATCCATATGCTTTACGTTTACTCAGCGAAGATATTCTGTCAAAAGCAAGATGGGATAGAAAAGTGGCCTGAACATAACCTGTCAGTCAATATAACAGTAACGCAGTACCGAATTAAGCCCAAACCGGTTTACTCCAATAAACCGCACTCAAAATTCTTCTAACTGGAAAACGCGTTTACAAAATCGGCAAGGGCGACGCAATCGTCATAACCTAGCCATAAACCCCTAATGACATCCGGTGCTGGGCTCTCGGTCCAAACTCACGACGCCCAATAATATCCACGTAATTATAAGACCCGGACCCCTTAGCATAACCAGTTTTGGATCAGATTATTGAGATTTTCAGTTACACAGCCCATTAACCTTTGATTTATTTGCTACTGTTGAAAATTAATTAGACTCGTACCCGGTGGCATTGTGGGGCTGCATCAATCGGCCGATTTATGAGGGTTCTCCCGATGTTTCTGTGGAGATTACCCATAATACAACACGGCGACCACATGGCCTCTTGGACCGAGCAATTTAATTGGTCGAACACATTTTATTATAGAGAAATAACAGTTATTTATATAGCTTTTTCTTGCTTTCCTACAATGCAAAATATAAACATCTAACGCACGCTTTCAAGATAATGATAAAACATATAAGTTTTACAATTATTTTAACCACGTGAAAAAATAATTGTTTTTGGGTGTAATGTTTGTCTTTTGTAAATGAACTAGCGTATAACACCCGTTGAAAAATAAACGGCAATTATTACCATTATCTATCATTAGCAATAAATCAACAACGATCAAATCGTTTAGTTCTGAAAAAATAATCACGCGTGTCTCGATAATCTCAATTGAGTCCTTAAGGAGGATTTATATTGCCTTCTATAAGAATCACACAATCGAGTTTGGAAGCGAGGACCTTTAATTAGAAAACAACTTACCATAAGTAAAAAATAACACCTTGTAACTATAATTATGTTCATTTTAAGATTTAAGGTCATAATTCAAGTTTTATAAATAGATTAATATAACCAAAAGAACCCTCGATTTTGCAGAATAGTTTATATTAGTAGAGCTTAAAATTGTAGAGTTTGGAAATATTCTTCACATCAAATGCATCCCCGATTATGCACTACAGTTTTAAATACATGTGTAGACCTAATTGATGAACTAGGTGTCTTCATCCAAATTATTCCGATTCGGTCGTTTGGTTAACCTTAGCTTTATAATTGTCTTGGTACCATTTAATACCATTTAATCATAATTTATCATGACGGTTAAGGTACCAATTTTGAACTCTTTAAACATACTTTAAACACTTTTTGGAAATTATATCATAAAACCCCGAGAGAAGGACGAATACAAAATACCCCCGTCGCAGCAAACCTGCATACTCAGCGAATTTCCAATGCATAATATATGTCTTAATACCACATAAAGCCGCATACTAAGTTTCATAAAAATATATTCACATATAAGCGATTTTAATCATTCTCCATAAGAATAACATTGGTAATGAGTACGTAGGTTTTCTGAAATAAGGAACACAAACAATTGGTTTTTATGCAAATATAAATAGAATGTAACTAGGCGAAGCCACATACCATGTTTCTTCAATATTCAATCATAAATAAGCGCTATGTAACATTTTAGTGATTCTCCATAAGATTAACATGGGGGCTGAGTAAGCAGGTTTGCTGCAAAAAGGAAAAATGGGGTTTTATGCAATTATCAATATAATTTAACCAAGTGAAGCTACATACCAAGTTTTATTAATTTATGTTCATAATTAAGGGACTCAATACATCTGACTTATTCTTCATAAGAATAACATGGGGGCTGAGTACACAGGTTTGCTGCTAAGGGAATAATCAACAAAAACTCAATTTTTGTGCAAATATCAATATACCAGTACTACATGAAGCCACATAACAAGTTTCATCAACATACATTCATAAATAATCGAGATATAGAATTTTATTTATTCTCCATAAGGATAACATTGGACAACATACTGTGTTTAGCACTTTGAATATCTCAGCAACGGTTGGGCGTAGAATGAAAATTTAAACACCAAAATGATTGTTTTGTGGAAATGAACAGATTGGTAAGAGAAAATGTGAAGTTTACATTAAAATAAACTGAGGAAAAGCCAAAAACTGTTTTCCCTTAAGTTAAGATTAACATGGGATATTTTATGAGTACGTTTTTTGGATTTTCTCCGCAACCACTTAACCTAGGTTAATAATTCAAAATACCATATTATTTGTTTTATTAAGCTCTATAACATGGTTAAAACCAAAATCAAGTTTTTTAAAACTTTTAGGGTGAAAAATGCGAAAAACTGATTTTTGGAAAATTTAAAAACCCCATAAACCCCCCTTCCCATGGTCCGATTTTTCTGGTTTTCGATCTTAAAGTCATAAATGTTACTATGTTACTCTCCACATTTGTGCCAAAGTTCATCAAAATCGGGCGCTTCTTTCAAAAGTTATCGCGGTAACGGACACACATATATATAAATTTGAACGAATAGTGTTTTTGGCATCTGGGGACCTCAAAACAAAAAGTTATCATGGTCTGGGGCTTAAGTCTTACCATGAGACCTACGGTAATAGCTTCTTCCCTATAGGGGAAATTCGCTAAAAGTACTTGAAATTTATAGCAATAAACGGTTTATAGGGAAATAACAGTTTACTCTTTGAAAAATATCACCATTTACAGAGTGAAGCACTTGTAAAAATTAAGAAATTACAAATCGAAAAGAGTTATCAAGAATTAAGCACCACTGTTTCTTAGTTCTTTCGTTAAAACTTCTTGTAATTACTGTTTAGAAATAAAATTATATAACTTCTAAACAACTTTCTAAAAGATTGTAGATAAAACATTCAGATAACATTGATTTGACATTTAAATAAAAGTTATGTGTTTATATTTTAATAATCTGATCATGTAAATCATACAGAAATTTACTCTACTGGATGATATAGGCTAGCAGGTCGTCTCATAGAATCATAGAATACAACACAAAACATATATATCATATAAAGCATGTATATATCTTACCTAAATCTTTAATCATCAAGATTACACTACACCAAACAACTGAATTAAAACACATTACATTTTCTTAAAACGATAGTTGGGTTACATTATCGTAATTTATTAATCAATATAATAATCATAAACTAATAATTACTATCCAATTTCACCAGCCTTATAAATAATGATCACTATACTCTCCAGGAACGGGCGGTCGGCACTCAGTTTCCTTGAGACGTGTTACGTTCAATATTTAGTTAGAGCTCAGTGTTTGCGACCTTTATACCAACGATGATAATATTACACATAAGAAATTGTTTAGTAAAATAAAAAATGATTAGTTTTTACACAAAAATAGAATAAATAACTCTTTGTCCTATTGATTTTGCTGGTTATTAGGCATGTTAAAACTCACGTAAACAGTAAATAGTCATTTAACATATCACGAATTATTGAGCATAGTCAAAAATAAAATTCTAAAAACAAATAACGCATTTCATCTAAATTGTTTGAGGATAATAATAGACTACAGTTATTGAGTTGCGACTCTTAAAACTACTTCTTGTGTTAACATTTTTTTAAAATTGTTTTAAAAAGCAGTTTCAATCGTTATCTGTCTTAAATAATCTACTGTTTACTTATCCGCTTGTTTTCAAATACGCTTCAATATTACAGAATCATCACAAAACATATAGTAAAATTTGAGATAGTAATATACTGGCCAGGAAAAAACTGAAAACCATATGGTTGATGTAAATTTACTGCTATGAACTTTTCATTATACAAATCAGCTGTTTCTTTAAACGGAAAATATATTCGTAAATATAGATAGATGAATTTGTTTATTACAACCAACTGACGAATGTAGCATTAACCCCGTCGCAGCAAACCTGCATACTAAGCGAATTTCCATTGCATGATATCTGTCTTAATACCACATAAAGCCGTGTACCAAGTTTCATAAAAATATATTCACAAATAAGCGATATACACAATTTGAATTATTCTCCATAAAAAAAACATTAGAGACGAGTGGGTAGGTTTGCTGAAACAAGGAACATATACAATTAATTGATGTTTATGCAAATTTAAATAGAATTTAACTAGGTGCAGCCACACACCAAGTTTCATCAATATTAATTCATAAATAAGCGAAATATAACATTTTAATTATTCTCCATAAGAATAACATAGGGGCTGAGTAAGCAAGTTCGCTGCAACAAGGAACACAACAAATGTTTTTTATGCAAATATCAATATAACTCAACAAGGTGAAGCCACATACCAAGTTTTATTACTTTATGTTCATAATTAATCGAGTTACATTTGATGTATATTATATTGTGTATTTTATATATATGTCTCACTACCACATAAAGCCAATTCCCAAGTTTCACAAAAATACATTCATAAACAAGTGATATATAACATTTTATTTATTCTCCATAAGAATAACATGGGGGTGGAGTACGCAGGTTTGCTGCTACGGGGATAGTCAGTAAAAATTGAATTTTTTGTGTTAATAAGAATATACCACAATCAGGATGAAGCCGTATACCAAGTTTCGTTAGTATACGTTCATAAATAAGCAAGATATACAACTGTTCTTATTCTCCATAAGAATACAATTAGACATAGTACTGTGTTGAGCACTTTCAATATCTCTGTAACCAATTGACATAGAGAAATGATCAAAACACCAAATTGTGTGTTTTTTAAAGCTGAATCCAATAGTGAAAACTAAAATTTGACTTTTAAAAATATTACATTTAAAAACTCCAAAAAACCCATTTTTGCGGTACAAAACCCCCAAAGTACCACTGGATGGATCGATGTGTCTGGTTTTCGAACTTTAAGTCATAAATGCTGCTTTACACGTTTGTACCAAATTTCATCAAAATCTGACTTTTTTAATTTCTCCCCTCATACATAGTATATGGAGAAAGTATTGTTTTCGTCAAAACTTTCGAATTTGAGTTGATAGTGGAAATATTCGTTTTGGTGCTCCATGAATCCAAAAAAGTGATTTTTACGCGATTTCTGTGAGTCCGTCTGTCTATATGTCTGTTTGTCTGTCTGTCTGTATGGAGGTGTACAGAGCTAGAGACGACACCAGTGGATCGATTTTGATGAAATTTGGTATGCATGTACTAATCAAAATATCTACAGGTTTTTTAATTTTTTTTAATTTTGGATTTTTCCGGGTAGTTATCCCCCAAAAACCGCCAAAAAACACGAAAAGTCAAAATTTCTCAATAACGGCTATAACGATTTTAATTAAACTTTGGTCGTTTGTAGATCTTTCGTTTTCCAACAAAATGACACCACCCGCATTTCTGAAAACATACCGGTTCAGAAATTACAGGACTTAAAACATCAAAAATTAAGTTTTTTGGATTTTTCATAAAAAACCATAAATATAAAAAATATTACTATTCACCATTAAAAAAGCTAAATACCCCCGTAGCAGCAAACCTGCATACTCAGCGAATTTCCAATGGAGATATAAATGTCTTAATACTTCATAAAGCCACTTACCAAGTTTCATAAAAATATATTCACAAATAAGCACTATATACAATTTTAATTATTCTCCACAAGAATAACATTGGGGGTGAGTATGCAGGTTTGCTGTATCAAGGAACACAAAAAATGGGGTTTTATGCTAATATCAATATAACTCAACTAGGTGAAGTCATATACGAGTTTTTATTCATTTATGTTTATAATTAAGGGAGACATAGCATTTAGTTATTACCCATAAGAATAACATGGGACTGAGTATGCAGGTTTGCTGCTACGGGAGCCTTTAGTAAAAAATTATTATTTTGAGCAAATATCAATAGAACACAACCAGATGAAGCCGTATACCAAGTTTCGTCAGTATTCGTTCATAAATAGGCGAGATATAAAATTTTTCTTTTCCTCCATAAGAATAACATTAGACAACGTACTGTGTTTAGCACTTGCAATATCTCGGGAACCAATTGACGTAGAGGAATGATGAAAATACCAAATTGTGTGTTTTTTTAAGCTGAATCCAATGGTAAAAACTAAAATTTGACAATTTCAAAAATTATATGTACAATATTCAAAAAAACCATTTTTGGGGTACAAAACCCCCCCAAAATACCCTTTTGGATAGAGCGATCTGGCTGGTTTTCGAACTTAAAGTCATAAATGTTGCTTTACACGTTTATAACGAATTTCATCAAAATCGGATCATTTTTACGAGAGTTATCGTGCTCACGGACACACACATATATACTACACACACACACACACACACACACATATATATATATACATATATACAGTATCGAACGAATGGGGTTTTTGGGGTCTGGGGACCTCAAAACGAAAAGTTATCACTGTCCCGGGCCTAGGTCTTACCATGCCGACTACGGTAATAGCTTCTTCCCTATAGGGGAAATTCGCTAAAAAGCTATATATTTTAGTATCTTGAATTGCTATTCTACGATTGACGGTTGCGGAGAAAATTTAAAATTAAATTTTGCGGTAAACGCAGTACGTTGTCCAATGTTATTCTCAAGGAGACTACAAAATTACTATTTCTCTCTTATTTACAGATCAATTTCGTTCAAACTTGATATACTTATCAAGTTAGCATTGACCAACACAGGAAATTCCAAATATGTTGCCCCTTAATAACTCTGGGGGGGCATTTCCCCACTTAAAACCACGTGTATAGCAATTGATTCTGTAGTGCCTCCAAAACAGGGATTTGGGTGGATGGTTTTGTAAACAACTTGCTTACAAGATTTTCTGTACATTCGACCGTGCTTTGTATTCTATATTTAGTAAATAAAAAGTCATTTATTCATTAAAGTTCGGCTAAAAAGGGAGAAAGTAAGTGTCAGTTTCCTGATACCGTTTATTTACGAGAGTTATCGCACCCACGGACACACATACATATATATATACATACAGTTTTGAACGAATGGTGTTTTTGGGGTCTGGGGACCTCAAAACGAAAAGTTATCATGATCCCGGGCCTAGGTCTTACCATGCCCACTACGGTAATTGCTTCTTCCCTATAGGGGAAATTCGCTAAAACATATGTTTCTTGTTATTCTAGATGGCGAAATCTCAAACTTTAATTAATATTTTACCCTACGGGGCCTTAGATAATGAGCTTTTAAATATATTCCTGGATCCCTACGACCTATAAAAACTATTTATGTTTTAATTCTTGTAATTGGGGCACTTCTGGTTAATGAGAAATGTTGATCCGGACATCGGACAAAAACAAAATACTTCTGATTACATAATAAGATGGGTTTCATCTATTTAAACATTTCTGAGTGGTTTTGAGTATTTAATAACTATAAATTATTAAATTTACAAAGATCGTGCAAACAACCTAGCTGAAACAAATAGTTGGTTAGAATTTATATTTAGATTGATCTTAACGAAATATAAACAACTGGTAGAAATGTTCGTATGATTATACAATACAACGAATAAATACAAAAGGGTTACTTTGCAGTTATAGAGAAAATACTTCAAAGAATGGTTAGCTATACCTATTTTTTTAATCCATCATAATAACGAAAATTAGAGTCCTTCTTGTATTTAAAACGCACGGTTTAACAGAAAAGGTGACTCTAAACAAAATTTATAGTAATCTGAATACGAAAACAAAAACTTCTGAAATAGCAATATAAGTTAGGATAAATATTGAAAATTACACCGTTTTAGAATAATCTAAACGAGTGGTACGAATTCCACTACGAACGCACAAATCATATCAGGAAGAGAAATCCTGACAAACCAGTAAACTATAAACAACCCTACACCCAATAACGCTACAATTTTTTTATAACGCTACGGTGGCTTTGCGTTTAGGTAGTGTTTGACTGAACGCTGGTTTTAAAAGAGGCTTGTATACCTCTTATGTTGTACGAAAAGAGTTTTTTGAGTGGGATATCAGCGAGGCAGTCAGTCGAAATTAGTCATCCAGTCAGCTCTTTGTACATCAATTAATGCCTAGCAGACAGAGATGGTGTGCATCTGTAAATTTCGAAACGAACACAAGTGTGTTTTAAAGTTATAAATCACCTAGTGGGTCCTAGAAATCATCTTCTCCTTGAAAGCTAATGCTTGAATTCCAAACCACAGGTAAACATCAGTTGTGACTGGTTTACCTGTTCATCACTTCAGTAAAACATTCTGTATCAGAATGATTGCAGTTTCTGAAACCTTTCTACCTTCAAATGCTTAATTGTACTCATCAAAGCTATTTATGATATACGAGTTTGTCAAAGTTTAAAATAAGCACCAACGACTTATTACGCACATTTAAAAACACAAACGTACAGTACACAAAGAGCAAGGAATTTATAGTATAAATATTTATATATAATTCTGTAAGCGAAAATTTTAAGTCAAAATTATGGGAGTTTGGCAAATCACAGGATGATGAGAGACGACTCAAATTAAAGGTTGTGATTACAGGGGCTTAGAAAAAATAGCAGTATTTATAAAAAGTTACCAGCGAACTAGGAATAACGTAAAACATCCCCCATAAGAAAAGTATGGGAAATTAAAAACGTCTGCTTTGTTTATATTAAAACATATGATTAAGTATCAACTTTGTTTATGAACTTAAAACTTAACTTTGTTTATTAAAAAATTAGATAAGGCAGAGGATTGGAGCAAGGTCAGGGGTTATGGCCCTTCAAGCCACTAGTAATAAACTAATTTGTTAGGTTTCATAAAAAAATGCGCTGAATCTGAAACCTGCTGGTCAACATAAAATACCTGTTCTTGCTTTGCGTGTAACTCTACAGTTTTACATGTGTTTAGTAAGTGTTTTTGTGCTTATTTTTAAAACATTGACAAAATATCATACCATAGGAATAGTTTTGATGTACACATCCATACAAGGATCTGATTATGGAAATGTTTGAGAAACTGCAATAATCCTGATAGACATATTTTAAATTGCAGTGAACAGTCACGTAAATTACAATTTGTTGTTCAAATCCCATTAATTACCAATGGATCCACCGGGGCTTACAAAACCGCTGTGACGTCACCGAGGCTGGTGGTAGTGGCAAGGAGGGGCGGGGCCAACTATAACACGCTAATTTGATAACTGTGATAAACATGTTGCCGGTGGAGAGCCAAATTGTCTAATGCAGTGTCGATAAGAGAGTCCCCGCTGGGGCCCCCGCTGAGACCAGCTCCCGTGCCCCCACCCCCCCACCAGTCCCCGCTGGTAGAAGACTATCATTTATTAACAGGCTAATCGAGTTGTCAGTTGTGGTTTGTGGTATCTTAGCAACGTTCGTGTTGTAACATGGAGTAAGGGAATTAAGTATAGTTTCATGGTAAACTGTAAAAAATTCTCTTTCGTTTGCTCTTGCTTTTATGTGTTTGTGCGTAAACCTTTCGTTTAGTTACGTGGATTTCTCCCATTTCTTATAGCTACATCTGTTAATTCAAACGTACAATTTGCAGTGTTTTTATTTTATTTTTGCTGTCCTTCGGGGTATCGTACAACAATGATGGGTCAGCGATCTATCTTTTAAAACCATACCCATTTGAGATGATCATTTGACGCGCGGAGGTCCCTTAAAATAGCACTCTAAATTGCTTTTAACTAATGTTTAAATTCAAAATAGTAAACATTCTTCATTTAAAATATGATTAAAATAATATGCCATTATTTTGTTGCCATTACATATTATGTAATGGCAACAAAATTATAAACAAGTTCTTGCATTGACATTTTTCAAACTCCAACATCTTGCTGCATGTCGCTATATACCAGGCAGCTTTGAATTAGTTTCTTAAGATGGGGCTCCAATACAATAAGATTTCGCAATTAATGTTTCTTATCCCGTAAGACTAATGTTAGCGATTAAGTCCCGTACCTCCTCAACAGTGTAAACGAGTTTATTTATTTAGGACTTCTTCTAAAGAACAAAACGTGCATTTCGTAAGGTGAACATTTTGAAATCACAAAAAATAGACTTAAAATATTTAGGGCATCCGTTGTGGAGGGACAGGGGAAGGTTATCATAAGTGTAATGGGGGAAACTCTTTTAGGACTGGACTATCTTCTGTATAGTCCAGTATTAATAATATACCCATTAGCTTTCCCCATATCCCTATGTATGGTACCTCTAATACGGTAGAACCTCTTAGTTCATGTGTGAAGGTTATTCAATACTATAGTTTCAAGATGCAAATTCAAACGTACAATTTGCAGTGTTTTATTTTATTTTTTGCTGCACCGTGATTTGTAGAGTTTTGGCAGAAGGACTCTTTCTCTTCTTGGAGTGTCGAGATGATGCTTATCCCCTCCTAGTATTTAGTCAGATTGGGAAAATTATCACAGTGTGTTTTCGTATGTAACTTTTGGAATTCCTACTTACTTGACGTTTATTTGCAACTCTCTGTTTGCTTTGAGTTCGTCAAGTGCTCGTCATTGCCCTCCTCTGTACAATAAGGTTTCTTTTAATGTTTTGCGTTTTTGTGTTGTTTCATGAGCTACTCCATAACACCAATCCTCCTCTAATGACACAAAGGGAAATAGTTGCATCTGAAGGTAGAGTACCCCCATGTTGTTTGTAGTCGCGTTCGCCGGGCTATTTTGGTTTATAATTAAAGTTGGGTCTGGTTATAGATCGAACATGAAACTGCGGTATGCAAGTACAAACAATAAAACATGTATATAATTACATGATGCTGCGTTAACTTTTGAATAGCTTTCAAGCTTAGATCAAGAAGCACATTACTGGCTTTGGAGTTGATTGTTGGCTTTGAAGGTTGTGCTTGTCAATTGAATTCTGGAATGATCTACCCTTTTGGGGTAAGACAAAAAAACATTTACAAATATATGAGCAACCTTAAGTTACTCAGTTCTACAGTTTAGCTGTTGAAAGTGAAAATGCTATAATCGTATAGCATTTTCACTTTCAACAGAACTTTCATCGGAACGCATATGAACTTTAATCAGCAAAAGAAAATAATCCATTTAGATGATATCAGTTATCAACACGGTAGGGACTCATAGCCACTTCCTGCCGTAGGTCAAAGTCGGACACCTGAGGAGGCTACAGGTGGCAGGATGTCCCTCATACCCATTAATATCAATAGTGGCCACGTCATCATCATAACGCGTTATGTCGCCACTGGGACACCTGTGACGCAGGTGCTGCAGGGTCAAGGGCCTGTGGGAACGTTACCAAACTGGCCAAACATACGCTCCAGTAAGCAAACGTAAGTTTATCTGTAATGTGTTTTTAAAAGACTTGGAAGACATTTAAAGAACACAACGGGATACCAACTTAATCAATCAACTGGAATAATGGATTTGTTGACGCAATTGAATTCTGAGGGTGGTTCTGAGATAACAAAGACTACTTCCACAATTTTTTAATTTATCTCTTAAAAATTGTGTTTAATTGCAATTGGATGGAAAGAGAATCGTTTAGAGTTAACCCCTAAACCACACCTTTTAACGAAATGATATACAAACATTACATTTATCGAATTCACGTTCGATTTAATTGCTTAGCAACCCTCGTTCATCATCATTATGCGAGATGTTCTCATCATTATAAATGATGTAAGATCTCATCTCGAGCATTTAACATGAGTCTTTATTCTCGATGTGAGTTTTTCTCTCCAAGAACCTGAAACAGACTGACCCTTCTAGTGCGACAGAGCTGGCGGTTTCATACGTTCTCAGTTCAAAGGAGAGTTTATTATATTAGGGACAATTCGATTGTCACCGTTGAGTACATATTTATGGATTTTTTATGCCAAATAAATTCAACATACAAAAACGTTTTTAATGTTATTTATAGCCTTTTTTATAAGATTATTAAGGTGATAGTATTAATTAAATACCTTAATCACGATTTTCCTCATAGAGGTTCTACCCGGAATGGAAAAGATGGGACTGGATGGGATTGCCAATCAACCTTTAATATTAATGCAATTATGAGATGACAATGTTACTAAGAAGGGGGACAGAATAAAATTACTAAGTAATTATATAAGGAGCCAACGGGGACAAACTATAAACTTATACAACACATTATGTGGTCCCTTAGAAGAAATCCTACAACAATCTGCATGCAATAGTGCGGGAGGGGTGACCGGCGACGGCAGACGTAACATGCCCAGCCGTGCTAGTCGAGATGTATGTAGTTTTAAAACGGACTGTAACCCCTTTCGCTTGATTGCACTTTGACCACCGTACCGATCGAGTTACGCCCCATCGATTACATGCTTTTTACTTCCTGGCTTCTTCTGTTAGATTTGTCATACTTGAGCTCCTAAATAAGCTCCACTGCAACACTGCATTAGTTTTGACAACCGATCAGCGCACAACGGTGACAGTGCGTGTATTAGATCAGACGAAACAGTCCGTTACACCTAGACTATTGCGTTTTCCAACGTACCAACATTCACAGCATGCCAGTGGGTATTTAGAAGTCGAGAACATTATCACGCATTCCCACGTTGTCGCCTGAGTTATCATCGCGAGGATATGAAGAGGTATCGTGGTCCGCCCAGGTGTCGCAGGCCGAATCGCGGAACAGGTTTTCGCTTGTTTCACATCCATTCGTTACGTGGACAAAAAGCGCGAGGACCAGACAGAGCGTGTGACTCATACACACCTGCGATGTAACGCGATATACGCGGCGACGGGCGTGTATACGTGCTGACACACGGCCGTATTAGCTTAAGTAGCGCCCATATCGCGCCCACCTTGTAGAGGAAGCCTCTGAAATTGTGTTTGGTGTGGAATTTTAGGAGTAAGAAAATAGAGTGTTTTCGTTTTGTGATGGGAGTTACCCAGGCCGCCTATCTACCTGTGGTTTTGTAGGTCCAATGGACCAATATTTTATAAGAGTGTCACCAGGAGTTACTAGATGCCAACTTACAGTTTTGCTCCATTTGGCCAATGTTAACTTTGTCCCTCCGTTACTCCTCACCTTATTGTCACAAGGCATTCGTTAAGGTGTCAAAAAAGGTGTAGTAGTTCGGCCAATTGCCTCCTTTCTGCATCGTGGGGTCACTCCAGTTGTCATTATAATTAAATGCTACTTCAGGTTATATTTGCTCAGGATTATCGGTCCCTATCCAATATCCACTCAGTATGAATCTTCATTAAATTGTTCTTATGACTCTCTTCACGTAGTCATATGAACATATGCTCATTATCCTTGACCACGTTGGTGTTACTTTGCCAGTTTACTGGTTGTTTTTAATAGCTGTTATGATTTGTTTGCTTTTTTAAACACTCAATAAGCCCTATGTTAAGTTTAAAAACAAAGGTTTATTTATAAATTTGTTTTCTGGGAGCGGAACTTTACTTAAACACTTCTTAATGTCAGAAATTACTTAACTCCTACATTTAAAACAAAATGTTAGTGCCGCTTTTGAGTGGTAAGTTGCAAGCAAGTATACAATAATATTCTATACATTATACTCATATTAGTGAACAAAATAATTAATTTTGCTTTAGTGATTATAAACAACTATTGTGCAGTAGGTGTTCCAATGATTCGCTAATATGTGTCCATATAATGCTCAATATTGTCTCTGTCCTTGATAAATTGAACTTCAGATTAGAGACCTAGTGCCTAGTACCATCCTACTAATTTAATAAAGCTGAATTTCTGTCTGTTTGATGCTACATCAAGTTTAAGCTAATGAACCGATTGAACTGGAATTCGGTAATACGGTAGTTACTCCATCCAAAGGACACATAGTTTTATTTTTGTCATAGTATTAACAATAAGGTAATAGCGATTTAAAATTAAAAACAAAAGTCGTCTACCACACCAAGTAATGCCGATTTTTCATTTTATCTTAGTTTGTCGATCATACAATTAACTAAATATTCTATTTAGTTAACTGTATATTCTACAAACTTAGAGAAAAAATCGGCATTTAAAGTTATGTTAACATGCATTTTACTGGAATGAAGGAACAGAAATTCTGTAGGAAGATACATGAGAAGCAAACATAGACCAACACCAGTACTGAAAACTGTTTGAGGCTTCTCTCTGATGACATTCAATCATTATGTTTGAATTTACCTGTGTTTACCTTATGGAGTAAAGATCTTCTTTGAGTTTCCATGATGAAAATCGCCTAGTATTACCACCGAGGACCAACGGGTATCTAGGGAAACCGAGGGAAACAATGGGAATCAACAAGGAATACAACAGGAATGAAGTCACGGGTACGAGCTGGTATACAGTAAATAAATTATAATTAAAATCTTAGCAAAAGTATATCGTAAACAGTTAAAACACTCCTTCCATATTGCAAATTTAAGTCTTGGGAATGTTTTACTGCATATGAGAACATATTTCTAACGAAATATTTGTAATTGAACTGGCGTTAGGGAGATATAATGAAGGGCTATCGTTTGGTTGCTAAGTTCACATATTACCTTTGTATGCAATTTTCAGCAAAAATTGGGAAACATAAAATAATTGTTACCTTTTTTCAAGTGACTTTTACATCTACTTTGGTAACTGGGAGAGCACTGATGTTAGTTGATGATAAATCCTCCGGATTACACCTAAAGGCTTGTTACATCAATTTCCAGAACCCCCCTCCACAATTCCTCTCCGCCCCAGCCCGACACGGGGAATGCAACAATCCCATGTAACACCCACGAGGGAGGCCTCGGATTTACAAGCTCTCGTATTCATCCTCGCGGACACATTCATAAACACACCGGCCCGATTATCGGGGAAATATAATGAGCACTGCCTATCATGAGCAGGCTCGGTAAATAACAGGGACAAAAACCCAAACTTGTTCTCGGTGACAAGGTAGTATTTTTGGTCGTGATACCCCCACCCCGCACCCTACCCTCTCGCAGGACTCGGGATCCCGGGGCCAACACAAATATTTCCCATCTAATTGGCCGGATGGTCGCCGGTCGGTATAATATAGATTTATAATGTGGTGACAAAAGTGGCCGCGCTGATTTGTGGTCTCGTGGGTCGCAGCCGCTTCTGTGCGCCCACGGCAGGGTTTGGGCTTGGGTTTGGAACAGCCAAGGTCGTGAGACTGCGCTGCGCTCCTGCGTATGCAAAACGGCGCGGTCGTTGCGACTAGCCTTGCGTGGTTGCAGCGGTGCATCGCCGCGCCGTGGGTGGGATGGGAATACTCACTACTGTTGGAGTGTATGAGGGAGTGATAGAACGATGATGGTAAATTAATTTGTTTAGGTAATCTGATTAGTTTGGTCTGTTTAGTATCACTTATATTTACACTTTACTGCTTCAGAACTAACACTAAACATGCATTGGTAAAAGTGAAGTCTAGATTTAAAACCCTAATTTTTGAATGTATCTAATCAAATGCTATTTCCGCCTTGTAAAATTTGAATGTGTTTTCCAGACGAAGCTCCTAAATAATGCATATCAAAATCTGCTAAAAGTGAGTATTTTTCTGTATGAGTTAGTAAAGGAAAATTGTACAGTTAGTCAAGGTTAGGTACAGTTCTTTTCTTAACACGTCCTTCAGCATAGTCATGCTGCTTAGCCTTCTACGCTGGGATGCATTAAACAGTTGTGATTAAAACTGAGAGTGAAGAAACGTCATGTTGACAACAAATATAAACTACTTTTTTATTAGCATATTACGTGTTGTTATTACTTACGGGATGTAATAAAAGACGTCTTACAGCACTTAAGATATATTTACACTTATACTGATTCACATACAGAAGGTAAACATATATAAAGGATGGTACTAGGCTATCGATTTCGACCAGTCACACCGGTCATCACCAATCTGGTCAAACCAATATGGTGTGACTGTTCGAAATCGATAGCCTAGTACCATCTTTTATATATGTTTACCGTCTGTATGTGAATCAGTATAAGTGTAAATATAGCTTAGTGTTGTAAGACGTATTTTATTACATCCCATAACAAATATAAATTAAATCTGACATCAGTCTTTTATGAAATGTATTGACTCCATAAATTTAAAGGCCTAAAGGCAAAGATGTGGCCCAAAAGAGACAGCATCCCTGAGCGTCCTGAGACCACCTGTGACTAGAAATCGTAGCTTATTCATAGCATGGCCAGGTAAGAATATTTTTCCAGCAGGATCTTAATAAACAAATATTTGCTGTAGGTTGTTTAAGATACTGTTACATACAAAAATAACCTAGCTTGAGTCTTCTCTGTCGTGTGTAGCATAGAGGATGAAGTATCTTTATTCACCCTTGATTCAAAAAGTGCAGGGGTTTAAATCACACGAATTTAAAAGATTTATACTGATGCATGTTTAACAATAACAATATGTCCCATAGTTACCATAGTAAAAAATATGAATTTCATTAGCAAAAAGACCGCTTGTTTGCTCTGTGTTCTAAATACAGTTAAGATCCCACCAAACAACCCGTTTTCTACTGCAGTGAAATCCCTTTTTGGGTTTATGTTGTTTAAGTATACTAGATAGTGGTAAATAACTGTTTCTATACTGATATTTTCAAAAGAGTCCTGTCGGGATTTCAGCGAAATCTAAAAATGGAACTCGCGAATCAACTGCATCTATACATTACGTGTAAACATCGGGGGCAGGTGAAGTCCATTATTTTCGGCCACAACATATAAGTCTATTTTAAATGAAAACGTCATCGGGGTGAAGTTATGTGCCCTTTGACACGATATATCAATATTTATGGGTGGAGTCCTGCGGCGGCGGCAGGTGTTCCTACATGGGCGAGGGAACTAACGCTTATTTTAAATATCATTGCTCCCAAAACTAAACACGCTAAATAAACTGACCCTACTTAAACAGACTGACTGATTTGAGACACAGTTCTTGCATATGTTGATATAAACTATCTCCTGATAACATCCACACATAATTTCAGTTTACAATTGAAACATCTATATACCTAATTTTGAGGGGTTTGGACTGCTTTCTCTAAAAGCGTTTATGTACTCTGCTGACGAAAAATGGCATTAGCGTTGAAAAAAATTGTAGTACATTAAGTAACATAAATAACAATTTTTATTTGGATATATTTTAACATTTTGAAACCATGAAACACAATTCTAAATCGTAAATTTACTTTCTATATCTACATAGGAATTTTCACATACCTAATTAAATTTGAAATCTAAAAAAATTATACACATATACAGATTTAATAGCACTAATAAAGTAAAAATTGTTGATGGATTTTAAGTATTAATTTCAATAAAAATATAACTACAAATTAAATGAATACAGCTTATATAGTATTTGTAAAGAACCTATAATTCAAATCATATTTTAAATTATCCAGACATTTCCAGCAATTTTAATTAAACTATAAAACACAACAATATCACATTATCAACATAGAAATACATAATTAATAACTGGAATTAATAAATAGTAGTAACCCCTCTACTTATACTAATTTAAATATTCTTCAATAGAACATCAAGTTCATTGAGGCAGAAATTCAATAAATTTTTATAAATTTTTAACATAATGTATAAGCTTAGTTTCTAAAAAATTACAAATTCGAATACCCATGCATAAAATGTTGTTCTGTGTTATGGATATTGAGTCCTGAAACTAATGTAATAATAACATAAAATATTCTTGCAATGTGTCAACACTTATATTTAACTTACATATGACGTTAAATACACACATGAAAAAAAGTTATCGATTTAGAGTAATCGCGATAACTCATCATTAGGGCCATAGAAAATATGACTCGTCCCCTATGGAACGACATTGTCTTTATTTCTACTTATAAATGTTAGTGTTCACTTTTCTAATAAAAACAACAAATTTTACGATTAAATTCTTTTTACATAGTTTCACTTCCGCCTAAGAAAGGTTGTTTAACCTTCGTTGAAAGTGGGTGCAATCGACTTTTAGCCAAAACCAAAATTCTATTTGGATTATTTGGATTTCATGTTGAACTTTTAGTCCCTTGACTTTTTTGTTTTTTCGCAGCAGCAACTTTTTAAACCACTTGATAGTTTGCCAAAATCCTCAATCCTTAGATTTTGCCTTTTAAACCAAGAAACAGTGCGCCTTTTTAACTAACGTGAAAAGGGAAATAATTTGTTTACTATAACCAAAAGCTAAAATCAAAATTCAAATAATTTGGATTTCATTTATACTTCAATTTATTTAACCCTATTTTCAAAGTTACGACAGTATACACTTAACAACCGTAGGCTACAACAATGAGTACATGCTAAACAAGACAAGGGACCCACGAAAGCCCCAGGTCGCGCTGTAGAGCAGTGTTTTGCTGAGCTTGCAATATTATTAAACTTGCGCAACAAGTCTACAGTCGGTTGCATGACAGTCTCGCCTGACAGTGACGACTCTGTTCCCCCTGGCCAGCTGCAACTTGTGCAACTTGTGCAACTAAAGCAACTAAAGATTGCAACTAAAGCGGCTAACAGATTGCAGTTGAATTAATCTAAGTTTGTGCCTAACTTGTCATAAAGCTGCATACAGGTTGATTGACACAAGTTTGCTAGTTATTTTTCTTGAAAAGTATAAGATAAATAAAATAAGTAGAGTAGCAACTCCCCTGTTCTTTTTGGTGCTTTATAGTTTAATGATTTTGAAATTTTGATTTTATCCACTATTTTTCCAATTTGGCGTTGATTGTGAATTTATTCATTGTAAACACCATTTGATTCTGATGGTTTCAGGTAGAATAAGAGATTTTAAGACATCTTTTATCTTGTTTCTTTTTCATAAACTTAACAGTTTTTTTTGATATTTAAGATTTAATTTGTGGACTTTCTAAAGCAAACTAAGATTAGATAAACACTAGCTGATTACCCGTGCTTCTCACAAAGAATTCAGGAATGAACAGCTGATTAAAATTGTTGCTGCAACTACATCTGTTTCTGATCTATTAAACATTATGCTCATAAGAATAACATGGAAACTTTAAAGTGCTATGGGGCGAAGCACATTGAACCGAGGGAGACAAAAGTTATTCCATGACTTTTACAGAGAAATCCCTTTAATTTGACACCTCAATCATCAAAATAAAATAGTTTTGCTGTACACAAGAAATTCGTTAGGGAATTAGTATAATCGATTTTACAATGACTTTGAATGAAATGCAATTTTGACAATTGTTATATTCGTAAGCAAGTAGATAGTTACCAAATAGACATAAATTTTACTAATTTCTATTTAAGATTGTATTATTGCCGTGTTGAATGTTACTTAATTCAAAATCATTGTATGAAAATGTTTATTTAATATTATTTTGTATTCCAGCCGAAATCATAAAAAATATGGTGTTTACGTTAAAGAAATTAATTACCATTATAAAAATGGCGGGTAAAATAAAAATTTCAAAATCACTAAACTATACAGAACTAAACATCCAGTCGTGTTGCAATTTAACTTTGTTATTGCTCTTATTACTTTTCAAACACTAATAAAAGATCGAATGTCGCAAAACACCTCCTGGAAAATGGCCACTCATTGGGAACAATTGAAGACAATTTGAATATTCTCCATATTTGTAAGAAAGGAAATGTAATGAATGCATGGGAAGAATTGTTTATTTTTAAGGAAAAATGTAAGGATAGGGATAAATTGATCAATGAACAGGTCAAATTTGACTCTGGTACTTATCGCAAATTGTTTCCGGAACTTCCGATAGCCAGTAGTATATAAGCTGTTCACCATCTTGGTTCTGTCATTCTCTGATTGGGCCTGATGATGACCGGTGTAACTGGTTTAAATCGATCGCCTTGTACCATCTTTTGTGTATATTTTACCGTCTTGTATGTAAGTACAGTATAAGTGTAAATATACTTTATAGTGTTGTAAGACGTATTTTATTTATCCTGTTTAATGAGTATCTGTAAAACAAGTTGACTATTTTCTGGAATGTTGTCTCAAGGTTCAAACCGCACTCCTCGAACGATTAAAATGGTTAGTGCACATTACAATAGGAATTTATAGTAAAAATAAATATAATATAATAATTGGTAATTGGTATAATTGGTAAAATGGGAATTTATGTTCACATTAGTAAATCTCGTTGATGTTGATTAATTGATAAAAAATGTATTTCTGCTTTGCTTGGCAGTTAAATAAAAAACATTATTTTTCATTCTTATACCCCAACAATATATGTCTGATTTTTTACCTTTAACATTGATTCGTTGTTTAATTTTGTTTATTAGGTTAAAAAATTAATTTCAATCTAATAAATCGAAATGATAAATATACGCAGTCAGGATGAACCTAATCGAACTTGACTCAGTTGTTAGTGGGAGGGCAGACTGGTAACGAATGTGAGTTAAGGACCCTTGTTTTTGATATCGGGCCCTCATTAACACAAGGAACCAAGCGTAAACCGATGAATCACAAAACAACAGAAGGGAAATATTCAATTACATTTGTTCCGTAGGTAATTAAAACTCAAGAAAAATTTTCTTAAGAAATAATAATAAAGAGTGCAATTTAAATAATTAATCCGTAAAATTAAAATACAATAAATTTAGGTATTATACTTATCGAAGTAGGTTTTACTGTAGGACCAAACCTGCTTAGATGTTTAAAACGACACTGTAACCTCTTAACTATCAGCTCTACAAAAATACTGTACCAATTCCAATTGCAATAACGAATATTATATTCAAATTAATATACAAAATAATTGAATAAAAAGTTATAAGATAATTCCTAAAAGCTAAATTTCTGCAAGCCTCAGTTACTGTGTAGAAAATCAGTCAAATTAAAAAAGTTACCACATTATTTTTGTTTAGGGTTTTCGCAAAATCCTCAAAATTAGTTTCAAATTGTGAAAATCTTATCTTTTAAATGTTTCAGTTTTAAACAAACTCAGGTTTTCATGCATTCTCTGTCCAAACTCAAAGGGGAGTTTGAGTAGGATATTTCTAAACACTACAATTTTTCGAATAATAAATATTTTGTATTATCAAAACAATTGAACCAATAATTTAGTTATACAATCTTCAGCAGTTCTCTTAAGCCAATTTAGTGTCTTGAATAAGATAACAACATTTTTAAACGAACAAATCTAGCTAGGTAAAATTAATAACAATTGCTAATTTATTTTGCAAAAACAACATCGCCAAAGAAAAATGCAAAAATAACACTAACCTAACTAATGAACATTTCAAGATCGAGCAACACATCTCTTTTAATTACAACATAAAACTCAACAAAAACAATTAAGGATTTATGATTGGTTTTCCATTGACTGTAAACTCATCAGCACCTTATAATGTTTGAAATATACCAAATGTATCTATCTATACTCATACTGGCAACTTACAAACTAACAAATCCGTCCCAAGTCCCAACAAGGAGCCTTGCTATATCCCAAGCCATCCAAGAACTCCCCACAAGGCAACCGCGTTTGCGATACTGTTACACTTTTTGTTTTCCTCGAACGCGTTTTCCAAAAGCAGAAGGACGAGCCGATCAGATATGCCGGTTGTATGATCGCGTTTATATTCCGCCAAGTGTTCGAAATGACAACCGTCTCACTCCCGATTCGAAACGCTTTTTAACCGGCCCCTCTATAAATGTAAGCCATTCATTCATTTTCTACCATAAAGACGACGGCAAAGTAGAGCGGCCTAGGACCACCTGCGCTCCACAGTCGTATAAGGGCTTTCAGAAAAACAAGACGCGATCGAGAAATGCATAATGTCTCCGTAGACGCATTAATTGACCGCTTTAACACTCTGTTCGTCCGTTTGTCATGAAATTCAATAGAGTCGTCGGCTATCGCCTATATCGCACATCTGCGCAGTGTTAATAACGTCTTCATTACCGAAGGCTGCGTCGCTCGCCCATTAGATCGCGCATATATTTTTAATTAGTGCGTTCTTCTGCGTGTAATATGGCCTCAACCGCGATTTAGTTTCTGGCCGCGTCGCTCGACAAAATCTGTCGGAACACGTATCGACTGTGGGATGAGGAATAGCGATCTGCATTTATTTATGCAATGGGAAACGGAACTTCGTGGAAGGGAGAAAAAGGGCTTCTGTATGCCCATCGGATGATGTCTTCTCATGGTCAGGTGGCATTTGATTGACGATACAGTATTTGTTTAGTTTATTCCTTTTTTGTGTAACTTGTTGTTGACAAGTTCGATAATCGCAATGAAAATATAAGTGCTTGGTTATTAGAGAGGCTGCAGCCACCTGCTTCTTCCATTAGCCAATGTTATCTTACAAAGTCCGTCCCTCCTCAACGGATTATCCGACATTGTTGATTTATAGTTAATTTTAAAGAACAAACGAGTTCGCACGCAGCACGCTGACGTGAGGAAGTGAATTTCCACATAAAAAACTTTTAAAACTCAAAATCAGTGTAAAACATACATTTATTCCAATTTTTATTGAATTCTGAAAACATCGATTTGTTGGCTGTTCTGATGCTCCTGGTTTCATTTACCTGCAATGCTGGGAATACAATTTTGCGCATTATAAGGTTAGGAGAAGGTCCGTTCAGGCTTTATAGTAGGCGTGAGTTTGCTGGGGATGATGGAAGTACACCAACAAATGAATAACTGGCTTTTTACTTTCTCCCCCTATACATAGTATATGGAGAAAGTATTGTTTTCGTAAAAATTTTCGAATTTGAGTTGTCAGTGGAAATATTCGTTTTGGTGCTCCCTGAACCTAAAAAAGTGGTTTTTACGTGATGTCTGTCTGTGTGTGTGTGTGTGTGTCCGTGTGTGTGTGTGTGTGTGTCTGTGTGGATGTGTACAGAGCTAGAGCCCTAACCTATGGGCCGATTTTTATGAAATTTGGCGTGTAGGTACTAATCCACGATATCTCCAGGCGTTTTTTTCATTTTTTTGAATTTTTGATTTTTAAGGGTAATTATCCCCCAAAAACCGCCAAAAAACATGAAAAATCCAAATTTCTCAAAAACGGCTCTAACGATTTTGATTAAACTTTCGTGGTTTGTAGAACTTTAGGTTTCCAACAAAATGACACCACCCGCATTTCTGGAAAAATGCGGGTTCAGAAATTACAGGACTTAAAACATCAAAAATTCAGTTTTTTGGATTTTTCATAAAAAATCATAAATGTTAAAAAAGATTACTATTCACCATTAAAAAGAGCTCAAAAAACTAAATAAATTAGTATTTTAAATTACTATTCTACGATTGCTAGTTGCGGAGAAAATTGAAATTTTCATTTAGCGGTAAACACAGTACGTTGTCCAATGTTATTCTTATGGGGAATACAAAAATAACTATTTCTCTCTTATTTACTGATCAATTTCATTTGATATGCAGGTCAAGTTAGCATTGACCAACTGATGATGTTCGAAATGTGGTGCTATTTAACCCTGGGGGGGGGGCAAGGGGGCATTTCCCCTCTCAAAACTACTGTGTGTAGCAACGGACTCTATAGTGCCTCCAAAAAAGCAATTTGGGTGGATATTTCTGAAAACAACTATTTTAGACAATTTTCTGTACATTTATCTATACTTCATATTCTATATTTAGTAAATAACAAATATTTTTGTCATTAAAGTTTGGCTAAAAGGGAGAAAGTATGTGTCAGTTTCCTGATACCGTTTATCTAATGTAAAACCCCCATAAGACGACGTACTGTGTTTGGTCAATACACATTTTCTTCTATAGCTTGGTAAATAGTTATGCTAGAATGACGGGAGAGGGGTTTAAAGTTTCGCCTCACTAATTCCCATCTTTATACATGGATTAATTTTACATCCGGGGCTTTTATGACCCTTTTTGGGCCCAAAAAATCAAAATTTGAAAGATTAATCCCCAAAAAAGGGGTTTAGAGTTTTCCGATTGTTTTTCCCAACGAACTTGTCCAACTGATTACAAAAAGGAATGTCCCTACCAAATTTGAAGTATATCGGACAAAAAATGCGACCGCTAGAGTGCAAACACACATATATATATACATATATATACAATTTTGAACGACCCCCCAAAACGTGTTCAGGGGGTCAAGTTAGGAACTTCTATGGTGGTCCCGGGCTTAAGTTTCACCGTGCGGGTCATGCTAATAATTCACTTTCCATAGGAAATTCACTAATAAATTCATTGCAACTTTAGTGAGAAAAATTTCGATATCACAAATTGTTCATCCATAAAAATGTCTAAAGATTGACAATTTTATAATTGCATTGAATGAGTATTATTTGCGATATCGCTAGTCACTGAAATAGCTAGGTATGCTGTCTCTCTTTAAAATGAGCTTTAATCAACTATATTGGATAATCCGTTGAGGAGGGACGGGCTTTGTAAGTTAACCTTGACCTTATGTGAGAGTAGGATAAAAGTAGAATCGAGAAATCGAGTGACTAAAGCCCACCCTTAAAGTGTAAATTTGTTTGAAGATAATATTTAAGTAACATTTATAAACTGCAGGAAGTATACACAGCTATTTGTTTTACAAACACAGATATTCGACTTTAAATATATTTTACTTATATTTCACATTTCTTAAATAGTAAAACAATAAATAAGTGGCGATAGTATAGAAACACACACAAAAACAAAAAAATCAATCGAAATTAGCCATTTCCGGCATGAGGTAGTTTTCTTTCCATTTGATGCAGATTCATATGTAGTACACTCAACCTGACAATAAGATTACGCTTTGCAACCTATATCAACTCATTATACCACTCAACAAAACCGTCACAGCTTCACTGGCGGTATATTTTTGATTAGCATGGAAAGTGTTGTTACAAGCTAAAATATGTAATAAAAAGTACATTTCCAGTAATATTTCTCAGATAAATTGTCATCACGTTCATAACGCGAAAATACTCTAAAAATAACCATGCTCTAATGATTTGGAACATCCTACTGGTGCAATGTTTAAAAATCAAAAACCAAAATACCTAATAAATAAAAATACCCCCGTCGTAGCAAACCTGCGTACTCAGCGAATTTACAATGCATATACATGTTTCTCACCACCACATAAAGCCACTCAATAAGTTTAATAAAAATACACGAATAAATAAGTGAAAATAAGCTATATATGCATTTTATTTATTCTCCATAAGAATAAAATTGAAAGCTGAGTACTCAGGTTTGATGCAACGAGGAAGGTAAGAAATGTGTTTTTATGCAATTATTAATAAAACTTAACTAATAGAAGCTACATGCCAAGTTTCATTAATTTATGTTCATAATTAAAGGAGATGTGAAACTTTAATTTTTCTCCCCTTGAATAACATTAGGGCTGAGGATGCGGATTTGCTGCTGCGGGGAAAATCCACCAAAAATATTTTTTTTGTAAATATCAATATACCAGCACTAGGTGAAGCCACATGCCAAGTTTCATCAGTATACATTCATAAATAATCGATATATAAAATTGATAATATTCTCCATAAGGATAACATTTGACAACGTACTGTGTTTAGCACTTTGAATATCTCTGCAACGGTTGGTCGTAGAATCACAATTTAATCACCAAAATATTTTTTTGTAGAGCTGAACTGATTGGTAAAAATAAATAAGAAGTTTTTAGTAAAATTAACTTAAAAAAGCTAAAAACCTTTTTCCTATAAGGTTAACATGAGAAATTTTATGAACACGTTTTTTTATTTTCTCCGCAACCACTTAACCTAGGTTAATGATTCAAAATACAATATTATTTGTTTGTTTCACCTCTATAAAATGGTCAAAACCAAAATTCAGTGTTTTAAAAATTGTAGGGTGAAAAGTGCAAAAAATTGATTTTTGGACAATTTAAAACCCCCATAAACCCCCTTCCCATGGTCCGATTTTTCTGGTTTTCGAACTTAAAGTCATGAATGTTACTTTACACATTTGAGCCAAATTTAATCGAAATCGGACTTTTTTTACTCAAGTTATCGCATTTACGGACACACACACTCATACACACACACACACACACACACACACACACACACACACACACACACACACACACACACACACACACACACACACACACACACACACACACACACACACACACACACACATATATATATATATATACACATACAAATAAATTTGAACGAATAGTGTTTTTTACATCTGGACACCTCAAAACATAAAGTTATCATTGTCTCGGGCTCAAGTCTTACCTTGAGACCTACGGTAATAGCTTCTTCCCTATAGGGGAAATTCGCTAACAACAAATTAAATACATAGTTGTATATATAGTTTTAAAACTCAAGGGGGCACCAATCACGTGTAACATTTCCGTTTCAACTTGCTTCTCCCATAAGGCCAGTGTTAAATTTCAAATACCGTTCCTTCTCAACAGATTATTCGAAATCGTTGATTCATGACTCATTTCAAAGAGCAGGTAAAAAATATACCTAGCGATATCAGCGATAAGAATTTTAATACCACAAACAATAGTCGTTCAATAAAATTCTAAAATACTCAGCATTTAGGTTTTTTCATCCTAAATTAAGACTTAAATCAACGATTTCAGATAATCCGTTGAGGAGTGGCGGGATTTGAAAGTTAACAATTGTCTTATGGGAGAAACAGGTAGACGGAATCGGATGAAGGTCCCCCTATGATTTATTCAATCTACTATTTTAAATTGGCTGTGTAGTGTTATGAGGAAAACGAAGTTTTTTTTCAAATTCTAGATTATTATAAAAGTTTATTTTTCCAGAACCTCCCCAGACGCAGGGTTTATTCGTGTTCCGTGACAGTGCCACCTCCCGGATAGGCAGTGGATCATATCGGTCGGGCAGCTAGTCCTGTTGTCCCTACAAGGGCCGATCTATTCGCTCAGTTTTTCCCAACAATCTCTCGCACGTGCGCATGAATGATTCAGGTCACTCATATCGTTGTATTGCACTTTTAATTATAGTACTTTACCAAACGCAGCCAGCTCGCACGTGTTGACATGCGGTTTGATGATATCAGCCCTATTCGACGCGGTCGCTCGGTAACTGTGTATTGTCCTCTAGAATGTATCACTGGCGGATTAAGGTAAATTGAGAAAACCACATTTTCACCGGTGCGTGAGTCCTAGTTTGTTTTAACAGGTGGAGATTTAATATGAATAACGTGTTAGATATTAACAGTAACCGAAAACTAAGAGATTACTCGACGCGACGACCCAAAACAAATAATACCTTCGTCGCAGCAAACCTGCGTACTCAGCGAATTTCCAATGCAAAATATAAGTTTTAATACCACATAAAGCCGCATACCAAGTTTCATAAAAATATATTCAAAAATAAGCGATATATCAAATTTGAATTATTCTCTATATCAATAACATTGGGGATGAGTACGCAGGTTTGCTGCTACCAAAAAAAACAAATATAGGGTTTCTTGTAAATATCAATATTACTCAACTAGGTGAAGCCACATACTAAGTTTCATCAATATAAGTTCATAAATAAGCGATATATGCCATTTTGATTATTCTCCATAAGAATAACATGGGAGATGAGTACGCAGGTTTGCTGCAATAAGGAACACAAAAAATGGGTTTTTATGCAAATATCAATAGAACTCAACTAGGTGAACCAACATTCCAAGTTTTATTAATTTATGTTCATAATTAAGGGATACATTACATTTTACTTATTCTCCATAAGAATAACATGGGGGCTGAGGACGCAGGTTTGCTGCTACGGGAATTATTGGTAAAAATCGGGTTTTTTGTGAAAATGACAATAGACCACAACCAGATGAAACCATATACCAAGTTTTGTTAGAATACGTTCATAAATAAGCGAGCTATAATTTTTTTCTTATTCTCCATAAGAATAGCATTGGACAACGTACTGTGTTTAGCACTTTCAATATCTCTGTAACCATTTGATGTAGAGCAATGGTCAAAACACCAAATTGTGCATCTTTTTAAGCTGATTCCAATGGAAGAAATTAAAATTTGACTTTTTCAAAAATTATATGTAGAAAACTCATAAAACCCATTTTTGGGGTACAAAACCCCCCCAAAATACCCCTTCGGATAGTCCGATCTGTCTGGTTTTCGAACTTAAAGTCATAAATGTTGCTTTACACGCTTATACCAAATTTCGTCAAAATCGGATTATTTTTACGAGAGTTATCGCACCCACGGACACATATATATATATGTGTCCGTGGGTGCGATAACTCTCGTAAAAATAATCCGATTTTGACGAAATTTGGTATAAGCGTGTAAAGCAACATTTATGACTTTAAGTTCGAAAACCAGACAGATCGGACTATCCGAAGGGGTATTTTGGGGGGGTTTTGTACCCCAAAAATGGGTTTTATGAGTTTTCTACATATAATTTTTGAAAAAGTCATATATACAGTTTCAAACGAATGGTGTTTTTGGGGTCTGGGGACCTCAAAACGAAAAGTTATCATGGTCCCGGGCCTAGGTCTTACCATGCCGACTACGGTAATAGTTTCTTCCCTATAGGGGAAATTCGCTAAAAATGACTTTTGTCATCGACAGCCTGAATTAGATTGAACAGTATGTGATTCTAAAAAGATTTGTTGGTTTACAAATATAAATTAAATCTTGTACAAATCTATTTCCTAAAGTTTATTAACAAAACTATATTATCCGCCTATAACTTATTGTGAACAACTTACTTATATCAAGCCACATTTTGTATTTTTATCCTTTGACGGACGATATTATTTATGAATGTTTGTTTGTTTTTGAGGGGATTAGAAGGTCCTGTTATAGTCGGCTAGGCACGTCTCCCTTGGGATATTGTGCTGCAGCCACCGGAAACAGGGAAAAGAGGGATGGGAAAGGTGGTAGGACGGGGTTAGTCTGC
Source organism: Allygus modestus (assembly GCA_963675035.1). NCBI lineage: Eukaryota > Metazoa > Arthropoda > Insecta > Hemiptera > Cicadellidae > Allygus > Allygus modestus. The sequence goes on along the minus strand of OY776112.1, from coordinate 76,315,653 downwards.
CTCGCTCCAGAAAAGGAGAGAGAACCTTACCTAGCTCCCGGGCTCTGTGGGTGACAACACCTCAGGACGATTCGCCCTCTAACCCGGCGTCCCCAGACAGGGACCGCCATCGCACAGAGCCTCCAACTTCTCAGGGGTCGGGTGGCCCCAGGACGGTTCGTCCCCAAGCCCGGCAGACTGGAGACTTGCGGGTAAAGGCCCTTCCTCCCAGGCACCTGTCCCAGGCTGCAAGGAAGATCCACTACGCCCTCGAAGGACTTGGACTAGACTGGTAGACAAGCCCCCGGAAGAGATAAGGAGGAACCAAGGAAGCCAAAAGTTGGTCACACTGGTTAGCCAAAAGACTTACCAATACTGTGACAGCTTCATTTTGTTTTACCCTATGTCGAGCTCTGTACTTGTATAGACCAGTCAGAGGCCGTCGAGGGCCTTTATGAATGTTTATAATTACGATCTATTTTTAGTCGTGGAATTGAAATTTAAAGTTTAGTGTATTTTATTTTACACTAGCTGTTCCCTTAGGCTTCGCCCCGCAAATAATTTATAAAAAGTATGACAGTTGTGTGTGCTGCATTCTGTGGTTAACCCGTGGAACTACTACGAATCAAGACAAGATCAGCTGTTTGTATTTTCATCAGCTCAAACAAAAATGAATGCCCATAAGAAATACATGGGAACTTTGTGGGGATCTCTGGCGGAGCCCTAAGGTAAGATCAGGATGAAAACCATATAGTTTCCAAGTTTATGCTAATGAGTACAAAATTTTAGCTCTCTACCTACATGGGAAGGTGGAGAATTAGTGATGAGTGAGTCAGTCAGTCAGCCAGGGCTTTGCCTTTTATAGATAAAGATGAACTAACCAGCAGCAAATTAAACTTATGATCATATATTAAATTAAATTACATGATATAATGTTAGTACGATATAATTAACTTGTCATCATAATAATACAGTTAAATTTCTTGGCATAATTATTGATAACAAGTTGACTTGGAAAGATAAATTTCATCAGTTGCCACTAAAGTATGCAGGGATTATTATATGATTTGTATTCTCTCTAAATTAGTAAACACAAACACACTTTTAACAGTTTATTATGCATATGTATATTCAAATTTAACTTAAGGTGTTATTTTCTGGGGTAATTCAGTTATTTGTAGAAGATTATTTAGCTTACAAAAAAAGATGATTAAAAATCAATAATGTGCCTTTTTTATCATCATCCAAGTCCAGTTTTAAATCATTACAAATTCTCACATTGCCATGTATTTATATTTATAATACTATTCTATTTATGAAAAAAACACAATACAAATTTGACTTTTCTTCCTAGCTCACATTCTTATGACACTAATACAAACATATCCTGGCATATCCTCAGAGCACAAAACAACCTCTTTTGAAAAGTTACCATATTACCCAGGTAATAAATAAAGGCGCTTAATAAATAAATTACCTAATGAATTAAAAATTGAAATGTCTTTAAATAGTTTTAAAAATAAATTAAAAGAATATTTATTAACAAATTGTTTTTATTCGATTGAAGAATATTAAAACTGTTTATAAATTTGATTTGTAATTTTAAAAAGTACCAAGTTAGAGTTTTTAAATGGTAATTAAGTGTAGGAAAAATTTCATTAAAATTATACTTACCTTTACTTTACATGTCATATTGTTAATTTGAATTATTATTTTCTATTTGATTATATTAAGACCAAATTTATGTATTACTTATCGTTACCTGTCATATACAAATTATGTTATGTAACTGACTAAATAAACATCGTGGGTTTGAATAAAGAATTGTTTTTACTGAGAAGGCTGTGATGGCGTTTATCATGTTAACTAGCTTGAAGATAGGGAAACGTATTCTTGAATAAACAAAACCCACATATAGCTTTGACATTTTTGTTTTACTAATTTTACATTTTGTCCGTCGTAACTATGACTTCGAACAAGTGTAAAGTTAATAAACTTGCCTAAATCCTTATATCGTTGTAAAACACAGTCTTTTACGTTTACCATGTAGATTGCAAACAATCTTCTTAGAAAAAAATAATATTATCAAACTCAGTGACAATACTGTATTTGCAATCAAAAAGTACATTGAACTGCTAAATCTTACGCAGTATGATTTACGTTATTTCTCGTTTGCTGGTAACACTTTGAAAATACTGCTATTTTTCCCGATTCCCTAGGATTAAGACCTTTAATTTGATCCAAAATTAAATCAAACAAAATTAACAACCATTTAATAAGTGTTGGGTTCCTAACATTTCCTCGCCACAATACTGCTTAAAAAGCAAACCTACTCAGTTATTAGGTTGGTTAATGCACTCCCATCTTATCTAAAGACAAGTTACCTTTTAATCATATTAATAAAAAAATTAAGTAACATTTTGGTTGTAAAAGAGTACTATTGCTTTTATCCTAATATTTAATAGACAATTTGTGTCACGCTGAGAACTCAGGAACCACTTCACCAAATTTTATGATTGAATCATCTACGGAAAGGTCTCGATGCGCAGAAAATCAGTAACATTTAAATTGGCTCTCAGAGCTACGCCCCACAGGCCTTCAAAGTTACAATTTCAATCTTATGGAAGAACAGTAGTCATTAAAATTGAGCATTTGACAGCTTTTGAAGGTAATAACACACAGTACAGAAGCAATATCAACTGTTTGAAGCTATTCTGGAATGGCGTCACGATTTAAACTAACTGAAGCAGCTGGATTTGCTAATGAGTATTTAAATGTCAAAAGTAATTTTTATTTGTCAAACTTTGTACTGTTTTAGCGAATTTCCCCTATAGGGAAGAAGCTATTACCGTAGGGTCTATTACCGTAAGACTTAAGCCCGAACCCATGATAACTTTTTGTTTTAAGGTCCCCTGATGCCAAAAACACTATTCGTTCAAATGTATATATATATTTGTCCGTTAACACGATAACTTTTGAAATAAACGCCCGATTTTGATTAAATTTGGAACAAATGTGTAGAGTACCATTTATGACTTTAAGTTCAAAACCAGATCGATCGGCCTATGGGAAGGGGGTTTTATGGGGGTTTTAAATTTTCCAAAAATCTGTTTTTTGAATTTTCCCCCTAAAACTTTAAAAACACTTGATTTTGGTGATAGAGAGCTAAACAAAAACAAATAATTTGGTATTTTGAATCATTAACCTAGGTTAATTGGTTGTAGATAAAAGTAAAAAAAACGCGTCCATAACATTTTCTATGTTAATATTTTGGAAAAAAGGTTTTTGGATTTTCCTGCGATATTTTTACTAAAAATTTCACATTTTGTTTTACCAATCAGTTTAGCTCTACAAAACAATCATTTTGTTGTTTTAATTGTTCTACGTCCAACCGTTGCAGAGATATTCAAAGTGTTAAACACAGTATGTTGTCCAATGTTATCCTTATGGAGGATAAATAAAATCCTTGATTAATTGATATCTCGATTATTTTTTGAATATATATTGATGAAACTTGGTATGTGGCTTCAACTACTTGTGGTATATTGACATTTGCACAAAAAAGGTTTTTTGTTGATTATCCCCGTAGCAGCAAACCTGCATACTCGGACCCCATGTTATTCATATGGAGAAGAGGTAAATTTGTATATCTCCCTTAGTTATGAACCTAAGTTAATAAAAGTTGGTATGTAGCTTCACCTCGTTGAGTTATATTGATAATTGCAAAAATACTCATTTTTTCTCTTCTTAGTTGCAGCAAACCTGCGTACTCAGCCCTAATGTTATTCTGATGGAGAATAAATAAAATGCTATGTATCACTTACTTATGAATGTATTTTTGTGAAACTTGGTAAGTGGCTCTATGTAGTAGTGAGACACATATACATGCATTGGAAATTCGCTGAGTACGCAGGTTTGCTGCGTCGGGGTTATTTTTATTTTGTTCTTTAACTCACGATCATGTGTAACATTCTGGACGTTTGCCATTGCTACACGTTAGTCGAATGACAATACAGAGCTGACTTCTGATTTCTGCTGTCTACTGCAGCCCATCCTCGCCTAGCCTAGGTGTCCGGAGGTCCCGTCTCCGCGTAGGCCGCCCCCAGCGATGGCGCCCGGGTCATTACCTAGGACACGACCCGATCGTGATCCGCCACCGGGAAGAATAATGAAGATCACATCCGGACGTGTACGTCCATGACTGCATAAGATCAATTAAAATAATTGCGGAGACAAAACGGCGTAATTAATTAGCCGTGTGTGGCCGGCACAATATGGCGTCGTGACCGCGACGCGATTGGCTCCCAATATCTAATTATAGACCGATCACGATAATCCCGATGAATATGAATCGGCCGATAACCCCAGTGTGCGGTGCTGCGCCATTCCTATGCGATATTTCGCCTCACCTACCGCATTTGAATGTTCAACATACGTAAATGCATTATTAATGAGAGAAAATATATGTTATTCGCCTAGACGTCCCGGACTCCTTTCCCAGGGATTGCGGCTTCGGACGCTTCCGGTGTTGCGAGATGTTGGCGTTATCGCGGATATGCGTCTTGCAGGATTGTTAGCTGTGGGTGATAGTTTGTGGTGATGAAGTAGGAGTTATTCGGAAAGGATGATATTAAATATTAAATAAATAAATAACTTTATTGTCGTTGGGCATTAAAAATAATACATGACAATAGTTAATAGAACAAAGAATTTAGATACATTCTAGTACTTTTATTTACTTAAATTTCTTCTGGGTCCAATAATCGTTCTTAAAACACTCATTAATTTCGTAAAGTCTGTTATTTAGTAGAATATTCTTGATTTTCCTTTTAAAGCTATTTTCACTTCCATTTTTCCAATCAGTTGGTAATTTATTAAAAATTTTGATTCCCATTTCACTGAAATTGCTTTTGTTTTTCGAGTATTTTAAACATGTAACTTGAAATTTTTTTGATTTCTTGTTTGATGTAGGTGAATATCTGAATTTAGTAAAAATTTAGAGTGATTTATTTCTTTTAATGTAAAGTAAACTTTGTAAAATGTAGATTGATGCCAATGTTAGTATGCCTAATATTTTAAATAATGGTCTGCAATGGGTTTTTGTTTAACACCACAAATTATTCTGATTGCTTTTTTAAATTTTAAAAATGAATTTGTAATTTGGTCCGTTGCCTCAGATTAAAGTTCCATAGCCAATATAACTCTGAACATAGGCATGGTAGGCATTTAAAATTACTTCTAAATTTACATTTCCTTTTAGTCTTCTTAAAAGTAGTGGGTTAAATTGTTGTAAACGAATTATCTATCTAGAAATCAATATTTGACAGATCTCACAGTAGACTAGTTAAATGAATTTGGATAAATTTGTTCCCTTTTTGTTCGAATTAATGCTGAGAGTAATTTATAGATTTATATTAGATTAAATTAGTCAATCTAGATTTAATTGTCTACCCGCAAGCGAGAACATGGAAAGTTGATTGCCTTACTTAAAACAACAAAAATATCTTATATCTACTTTAAATATGATTTTATAATACATCCTGGTTGAAAATAGGTTGGGGTTTTTAATACGGAATCATAGTATATAATTATTGTTTACAACAATACAGCGCAGAAGGTTACTATAGTAGGGAATCGTATTTCAAATTACACCTTTCTTAGAACATAATTAGAATTCTGATAGATTTTTTATGAAATGCTCTTCCAAATAATTTTAATGAACGTGTAAGTCAATCGAGAACTTGTAAAATAGCTTACCCAACCGCTTCGCTTACTCACCTGATGGTTTCAGTTTATCGTCAAATCAAAATCATACAGCTGATAAAACTCCAATATTTAAAAATGTGTTTTATCAAGACACTTGTATTCTATGATAGAGGTTGATCAGATAGTAATGTTTTTCCTCAAACTTTCTCGTTTAGAGCTTTCATTCATGTATGGTTGGCGGGTGTCAGTTCCTGGAATGGTAGCAATGCAATGGCTTTATATAAAATATGTCAGGTTATGATTCACCACGAGAATCAACAGAGGATTAAATTTGAATTAAATTTGCAATGAAATCATCTAGAGATCACAGAAATGAGACTAAATTGTTGCCTGAAAAGCAGCTTTTCATTACATAATTTGTCTATTCAACAAAAACATAGGAACACAACGAAATAATTTTAATATCCGGACCATTGGCGGTGACAGGTGAACGTATGGTGCTTATTAGCTGGGACAGGCCCGGGCCCGGCCGTAAATACTGCGGCATGTTTGAATATGGCCTAAAAACTGTCCCCGAGACAAGGCCCATTCCTCACCTCGGCCGACAATACCTCTTTATCAAAGTTCCATCATTAAAGCCCTGCCCGAATATCTGGATGAGTTTTTATGGCGGGCGGCTATCTGCGATCGAACCCGGTAATGAGGGAATATGACGGTTTGATCGTCCGGCCGCCGCGCCGTCTCCACGTGGGAAGTAAGTGGTCTTGACGAATTTATGCGTTTTTAAAAATGTGTGGCAAACTCGTCTTTTATGGGTAACCGGCCGTAGACCTGAGTGACGGTATGCGGGCTGCCACTAATTAGGGTGTTTGGTAGGTTCGGGGTAATATTTATTTTGATCATCGCTGTAGCTGTTGATAACTTGTTTTGAATCGTGTATAAGATAGAATAAGAAAGTTTATTTTTACCCTACTAATCCTACTAATATTATAATGTGAACGTTTGGATGTATATGTTTAGACTTCTATCACACACAGAATACTGATGGCCCTATTTTGCATGATGATAGTTACATATTATTAACATTTATACCTGATAATGTATCCATCCAACCTTAGGGCTCCACCCCACAGGCCCTGTAAGTTCCAATGCAAATCTTATGGGTAGGTATCATTTTAAAATTACCAGCTGTAGTTAGATGTTTGCCAAAGTAAGTCATGTGGTAAAACGTAAACAAAAATTTGATAGTGCTGGTTAGGTTAATATTTTAGATGTGTTTCAATTGTTCACGAGCGACGTCGCGGTTAACAGCTATGTAGTGTCTAATAAGGTTCTTAAAAATTAGAAATATTGTATTATTGTAGAATTGTAGTATTATCTTTACGATCGGATTATGAAATATCTATCCTGAATTTCAAACAACAAAAACTATTTTTATGAATAAAAGTTCATGTCTATCACTCACTAAGTATTCATTGGGTCCACCGACAGAGGATTCCCACTGTTCTAGTGGTTTCATCTTTCGGAAAAGTCTCCCATATGTTTACCTCTGTTAGAACGTTATGGGTCCCCTTAATTTTTCTGTTTCAGCCATTTCCGGTAAAATGATCGACGTTGATAGATTTTTGTTGTTATTAACATGCAGCGCGTTTTTATAAAATAACTCTTTGGTTTCAAACAAGGAAAAACCCATGATAAAGTAACGGAATCAGTTATAAGCATGTGCTTTTCATGTTTGTGATCAGAATATTCTAAGTTTTCTAATACTAATATCTGTCGCAGTTGGTACCCTTGTGCGACTTTGGCGCACACTAACGCGAGAAAGAGCGTGTCCTACTATTACTGCATTGTCGGCCGTTCATCTTTGCATTAACAATTAATGGGGATAATTATTGTGATGCGGATCTCTTTCCACAGACTGATGAACTGAAAATGAAAAGATTAGTTTTCTTTCAGTAAGACTGACTGCACTCCTTGTACTACAGCTATCCAGCCGAAATAATAAATAAGTTTCCCGAACAGGAGGATTGAAAGTAAAGGATTTGAATTACCGTTTGCACGTTGCACGGGTGTAATGGAACAAATAAACGTGGATGGAATAATTAAAAAAAAACCTTAATAATGCTCTTTTTCAGATCATAAATGTGTGTAGAGTTTTTATAGTGTTAAAATAACAGTTCAAACCAAAGAGTTATTTTATAATCACCCGTATAATAAAAATACTGTACCTATAATTGGCTCGTTTGAATGTATAAATGCGTCTGCGCGCATATAAAACTCTTGACTTAAAATGTCACTGCACTCGAGGAACTGTTTGAAAGAGGGGTTTTAAGAGTGAACTGGCTCGCTCATTGACATCATTTTGTAAAGTAGCTAAAGGGCCTTTTAGCGAATTTCCCCTATAGGGAAGAAGCTATTACCGTAGTCGGCATGGTAAGACCTAGGCCCGGGACCATGATAACTTTTCGTTTTGAGGTCCCCAGACCCCAAAAACACCATTCGTTCGAAACTGTATATATATATATATATATATATATGTGTCCGTGAGCACGATAACTCTCGTAAAAATTATTAGATTTTGATGAAATTTGGTATAAACGTGTAAAGCAACATTTATGACTTTAAGTTCGAAAACCAGCCAGATCGCTCTACCCGAAGGGGATTTTGGGGGGATTTTGTACCCCAAAAATGGGTTTTTCGAATTTTTTACACATAATTTTGGAAATAGTCAAATTTTAGTTTTTCCCATTGGATTCAGCTTAAAAAAACACACAATTTGGTATTTTGATCATTTCTCTACGTCAATTGGTTACCGATATATTGAAAGTGCTAAACACAGTACGTTGTCTAATGTTATTCTTATGGAGAAAAACAAAAATTTTATATCTCGCTTATTTATGAACGTATACTGACGAAACTTGGTGTACGGCTTCATGTGGTTGTGGACCATTGATTTTTGCTCAAAAAGACAATTTTTTACCCAAGGCTCCCGTAGCAGCAAACCTGCGTACTCAGCCCCATGTTATTCTTATGGAGAATAAGTAACGTGTTATCTGCCTTCATTATGAAAATAAATTAATGAAATTTGGTATGTGGCTTTACCTACATGAGTTATATTGATATTTGTATAAAACCCCATCTTTTGTGTTCCTTGCTTCAGCAAACCTGCATACTCAGCTGCCATGTTATTCTTATGGAGAATAATTAATACCCCCGTCGCAGCAAACCTGCATACTCAGCGAATTTCCAATGGATATATAAATGTCGTAATACTACATCAAGCCACTTATCAAGTTTCATAAAAATATATTCACAAATAAGCGATATATACAATTTTAATTATTCTCCATAAGAATAACATTGTGGCTGAGTTCGCAGGTTTGCTGCAACAAGGAAGACAAAAAATGGGTTTTTATGCTAATATCAATATAACTGAAGTAGGTGAAGTCATATACCAGTTTTTTATTAATTTATGTTCATAATTAAGGGAGACATAGCATTTAAATATTATCCATAAGAATAACATGGGGATGAGTACGCAGGTTTGCTGCTACGGGATCCTTTGGCAAAAAAAAATATTTTTTTGAGCAAATATCAATAGACTACAACCAGATGAAGCCATATACCAAGTTTAGTCCGTATACGTTCATAAATAAGCGAGATATAAAATTTTTCTTTTCCTCCATAAGAATAACGTTAGACAACGTACTGTGTTTAGCACTTTCAATATCTCGGTAACCAATTGACGTAGAGAAATGATCAAAATACCAAATTGTGTGTTTTTTAAGTTGAATCCAATGGTGAAAACTAAAATTTGAATATTTCAAAAATTATATGTGAAAAATTCAAAATCCCATTTTTGGGGTACAAAACCCCCCCAAAATACCCCTTCGGGTAGAGCGATCTGACTGGTTTTCGAACTTAAAGTCATAAATGTTGCTTTACACGTTCATACCAAATTTCATCAAAATCGGATCATTTTTACGAGAGTTATCGTGCTCACGGACACACACACACATATATATATATATACAGTTTCGAACGAGTGGTGTTTTTGGGGTCTGGGGACCTGAAAACGAAAAGTTATCATGGTCCCGGGCCTAGGTCTTACCATGCCGACTACGGTAATAGCTTCTTCCCTATAGGGGAAATTCGCTAAAATGTCATAAATCGTTTATTTAAGAATGTATATTGATGAAACTTGGTATGTGGCTTTATGTGGTATTAAGATAAATATATATGCATTGGAAATTCGCTGAGTACGCAGGTTTGCTGCTACGGGGGTATTTTGTTGTAAAATGTATCTATTACAAGAATATATTATTAAGAAATGCATGTTTAAGATACATATCCTTGCAAATCGGAAAGCAGTTTGGTAACCTTGCACGATCTTATCACCATTTTAGTTCGAGTTGTTATAAATAACAGAAGTGAGCATTGCATTTATTCTTACCACAGCATTTCTGTGATGTTGCATAATATGCATTTATTTTGCGCACATTAAAAGTTATTTTGGTTCTCACAATTTTATACTTTATTATAGCTGACACCAGTGCTTTGCACAGCTGATTAAAATTCCTGTTGCAACTATATCTGTTTAGGTAATTATCTGATCCATTAAACCTATTTCTCATAAAAATAACATTGTTACTTTAAGGTCCACTGGGGTGGAGCCCTAAGGGGTTGCCAAGATGGGAGTAGGCCTATATTTAGCCCAGATAAATTATCTACCTACATAAACATTTTCAGCTCAGTAGTTTTCAGTAGTTTTTACGTCAAAACGAACTTACAAGTCGACAAACAGACAGGCAGACACCCACCTTTCATTTATAAATGTATAGTATTACCTTACAATATTTAAGGAGTAATTTATTATACCTTAAAGGCCTTACAATAACCTTTATATATGTCTATAGGTCCATAGCGTCCATTGTAAAATTTACAATTTTGAACTGCCCCAGTAAATGGGATTTGCCTTTTGAGATAGAGTGATTTCAAGAGTGTAAAACTCACAAAACTAAATTCACCTCAAATAAGCCGTGAATGCCAATAATAAAATTTTAAATTTCAATCACGCAGGGTCCATCACCGACTAAAACCTCATGCAGGTGTAAAATTGTTTAACAAATTACCAGAAAACATAATAAACACCATTAGGATCAGTAACAATACAAAATTCATAAAATCACTTAAGAGGGGGCTCCAGTCATCTGCGTCTACCTGCTTCTCCCATAAGACCAATGTTAACTTTCAAAGTCCATAATTGAACGGGTGTCCGAAATTGATTATTTATGGTTCGTTTTAAAGATCAAAAATATATCTAGTGATTTCAGTAAGCAGAATTTCGTTATCATAAATAGTCCGCACATAAAAAAATCATAAATATTCAATATTTTGGAATTTTACTGATCGATTAGTATGTTTGATATCGAAATTCTGCTTACTGAAATCGCTAGGTTTATTTTTGCTCTTTAATATGAGCCATAAAGCAACGATATCGAATAATCCGTTGAGGAGGAACGGGCTTTGAAAGTTAACATTGGCCTTGTGGGCGAAGCAGGTAGAAACGCGAAAAGTTTCGTGACTGGAGCGCCCTCTTAAATTTTATAAAAATCAATGTTTGTCTATCTGTCTATTTATCCTTTATGCGCTTCTATACTACTCATCCGATTGCGATGAAAATGTTCATGTCTTCAGGTCTTCAGGTTAACCCTAGGAAGGTTTCTAGCCTCTAATCAAAGTCCTAGGACTTAAGTGCTTCGCCCCACTAGTTTTCAAAGTTACCTTGTTTTTCTTATGGAGGAAAGTAACAATATAAAGTATATGGAGTTTCATTAGTGACAATATTTTTATCAGCGGGAAAAAATGAATCGATGGTAATTAAGAAAGATCTTGCGAACGAAGTCGCGCCGGGTACCAGCTAGTACCTTATAAATAAGCCATACAGCCTAAAGGAATTCATTGAGGATCACACAGCCACATTAGGCTTACAAAAAAAGCTCAATACACCTACCTATATTTGTAACACTCAAAAACCAAAACCCTCGAACATGACGATTCTTTCAGTTCCCCACCACGAAGAAGATGACAATTTTAGTTTTTCATATTCAATTTGTAGACTATTTATGTCAACTCTTAGCACTACCAGACCACTAACCGTACCCTTTTTCCTCTTCCTCCCCGACCTTGAGCCTCCTCGCCGCCGCGCCGTCCCGGTAGCCGCTGGCCGACCTCCAGTAGCCGACACCCGATCCGCCTCCGCCGCGACCGTACACTCACTATCTGTCGATGTGCACATTCCCCTGTTTTATTGGCCTTTTAACAAACTCTTGCCCATTAATTTCCCGTAGAATAGCTTGATAAATAACTGTGTCCCTGATTTACACAGTAGGCACGGTAGCGTGGGAAGTTGCGGTTTACGAGTACCGAGAAGATTTGACGTGGCAGCTACGGCGTACAGCTTGCCGTGAGTTACGGAGTCATTGTTGGATAACTGCATTGTTGGAGTGAAACATTATGCGTGGATTTTTGCCAGGTTTCGTTCAACGGCAGTGTTATTGACAGGGTTTTTGCATCTGTGATATGATTTATGTGTTTGCTTAATTTTTTTTAAAGACGTCTAGAGTCAGATGGCTGAAAGCAAGATGGACAAGTGAGTGAATAATGACAATTCATGGCCATGGAAACCAAATAAAATCATTATTCTCTAAGGTTAACTTTGAGATTTAAAAACCCATTAGGGCTTTTATTGATGGCTAGAAACATTCCTATGGTTAACCTACCGTACAGACCGCGTAGGGCGTATATTACCATGCACAGTTTCATAGCAATCGGAAGCATGGACTGGGAACACATGGGACACATTTCAAAGGAATGGAAATGAATAACTTGGCTACACAATTTTTATAAATTAAAAAAATTCAATCAGTTTCATATAATAATTTAAACAAAGCATAAAAACATTTTGGTGACTAAATTTCACGGTTATAATTGCAGACACAACCCAGTAAAATCTTGTCGGTTCCATTCCTTGGTCCCCACGTTCTTCTGACATTACATTCCTAAAATGTCTGTCGTTGTGTCTAAGTCATTGACAGAAAGAATGTTTAATAAATTGACGAACTTAAGAGAAGAATCCGAAAGCTTATTGGAAGCATAACTCCTCTAATGCTCAGAAACACATAGTGTGAATACAGACTGGGAACTTTGCAGGCAATCAGCGGAGAGAAAATAGAGAAGATTTAGTTTTCTTGAATAAACAATAAGTGACAATAACTTTTTTTCATTGTTGTAATGCAACATCCATTTCTTGAAGGCACTCTTCTTACTGATATATATATTAAATTTAAATTAAAAACATAAAATCAGTAATCTAAAGTAATGTAATTGTTATTAAACAACTCCACTGGCCTGCAAAGTTCCAATCTTAAGATTTTGATAAATAGGGATGAGTGATGGAGCTAAAGAAATAGGATTGCGGAGTATATCTTGAACAAGAATAAAACATAAGTCCATTCCCTTAAATATTTTAGGGCTTCACTCCATTGACTGATTTGAACTATTTCGTACCTAATACTGGACTAGTGGATTTTAAATTCGGTAGAAAGATAGCTGATAGTTCAAGGCAGACATGGGTGGGAAAATACATTTTAGGGCTCCTTCCCACTGGCCTTTATATATAACCATGTTAAAAATCTCACGAATTATACCCAGCTACTGAACAGATGAAGCTGAAACTAGATAAGAAAATGTGATAAACCATCAGAATCAAACACACACGCTCCCCCATTCCAAAATCCTTTGGGTCTCTTCCCCATTGGCATTCAAAGTTACGTTTACCATTTCGGACCTACAACTGGACTTATGGAAATTATATAATATATAATTTCGTACAAACTATATTCATAAATAATCCGCCCAAACCGGCCGCCCGCATTAAATCAAAGGGTCAAAAAATCATAAACCAGCCGCAATTTTGATCCGTGTTCGCGATAACTCATCCAGTTTTGCTGCCGGTCGCCGCGTTGTTTTAATAAAGACGGTTTTGAAATACAACGACCGAGGTGCCGACAGTCGGCGGCTTAAGGTGCAAAAACCCGCAAAAACGTCGCTTTTATACTGTGTAGCCCGCGGCCGATTAGTGACGGGTTTTTGCGCAGCTACATTTCAGTTATGCGCGCTATGTAATAACAATAAAGCCGCTATTTATGATTTTAACGAGGTGCCCACATAGCGACTCACCTGCTCCGCTCTTTTGCCGCACTGCGATTCTTTTTCAGATACGATTGTTAAAAGATTCCGTCTTTTGGGGAATCGCGTCTTTTCAAAAAGTCTCAGTTTTTGTCTCGTTTAGCTCTTTATGAACATATCATTGTCTTTAAACGATGAACTGAAAGATATTAGTTAATGGTGGTAAAATTTAAGACGGATTTATACAATTTTTAAGGTGAATGGGAAAACCGATTATGCGATTAGAGCTAGTTTATAATTTCTTCCTTTATGATTTATTTAAATGTTTTAAGTCCAGGAGGCAAATAGCATGAATAAGTATTTTTACAACATTATAATGTCGCCGAAGACAATATATATATTTTTAAGATTTTTATTTATAATTTCTTTATAATTAAAAATCTAATAAATAAATATATATATATATATATATATATATATATATATATATACAAATGAATATATCCTTAAGGAAATAAGTAGCCCATACAAATATCGGCACCTGATGTTCAAATGCAATTTTGGAACTAATTAATAAATTAAGTAGATTATTTTACTATTGTGCCAGTTCTTGATTAATTAATCAAAGAGTCATACTAAGTCCTAATATTCCTAATAGCCCCAGGACAACCTTAAAACTGGTCTATAACAGTTTTTAAGGCTGACATTGGGTACAGCAAATGAAGTTGTCATTACATATGGTAGGTCTTTTGGCTGTCCATTATGACTAACTTCCCTTACACCTTTGGTCCCTCCATTTGCAGCGGCTAGGGATAGAATCTCCGGGTTTGGTTCCCACCTGCCAACCTGAGAATGGATGGCCCTGGCTATGGTACATTGTAACCTGTGGATACCCTGTCAGTTGAGTTGACCAGATAGAGGGCAGAATGCGGGTCCCCTGTTTGAGAGTCCCATCCCAGCTGTCACAGGGGCACGGGAGTTGGCCCTCTGAAGGGTCGATTTGGCTGCCGTCCCATCCCACCCTTTCCTTTCCTGCTATATCCTATCCTTCCGGTAACCTGCGCAATATTCCCGCTTGTGGAAGATGTGCCTAGCAGCTGTGCTGTTGCCTAATCCGCAACAACAACGATGATGATGATGATGATGATGATTATGATGATGGTCCTAATGGTCGTAAAGAGTCGTTCTTGATCTGCTAGTATTTGAAAAAAAAAACGGAATTGATATATTACCTGCATGTTTTAAAACATGCAGGTAATAAATTCGTTATATTTTTTCAGACACCAGCAGATTAAGAATGATATTAATAATTTATATGCAATTAGAAACTAAAAACACATTACATAAGTATACATCTTAGACGAAAAACAATCCTAAATCTTACTTCTAACTATACGAACCAATTTGAAACTAAACAATACAATAATGAATGCATCGACCAGTGGTAGAAACGATGTTCAAATACAATGTTCTATGATTATATAATAGACTATGGCAAAATTCGATTTTTTTGAAATTTATTTATATATTAATTTAGGTACTATATTGTGTTTTAAGTATTGTTTTGTTATAATACCATATTTATTTATTTTTCAATTTAAACATAATTTTTATTAATAAACCATACAAACAGTTTTAGGGGAAGTGGTCCAAACCCCTCAAGCTTTTGAGGACACCCCGATATTTGATCTTGCGACCTCTTAAACCGTCACGGGTAACCGTGAGACCTTGAACTGTCCATATGACGGTAGCCATTAAGCTAGCGAGATGCCAATTGTTAATGCGATTTGTTATTGTATCGTTTATCATTGCAATTAGCATGTCATTAGGATAATAGGAAATTAACGGACGTTTTCACTACTTCGATATTTATTCTCATCATGCAAATTAAATTATTGTAAGAGCAGTTGACAAAAATAATATAGATTAATCAAATAAGTCATGCAATATTAAATGTAAATATTAGGTGACAATCGAAGTATATGTTTTTTTGTATTTTTTGTATTGCCTATTACACTCTATGAAATAGCTTTTGCCACTATTACTTGAGTTAGGTCAATGATCACCTATACAGACAAACGTTATTTTAAAGAGACTAAATATTTGTTTAATTATGATTATTTAATAATTGGACCTTACTGATAAGTAGTGTAGATTTCTTAATAAGGCCGGTCTATGTAAAACCATTTGTTATTAAATAAAACAAAATACAAATATTTTGGCTATAATTTATGGAGGTCAAATTTTAATACTCACTGAAAAAATAATAATAATATTTATTCCGTGACAATGTTTAACAATGTGTTGGAATTTACAAAACAAAATATTACATTTATGGGGAAATCTTTAAACCAAGTAAGGTAGGCCCAAGTACTATCTTTCCCTTCCTGGCGGGGTACGGACCTTTTTTAGGAACCATTCCGGCATTTGCCTAAATGATATGAGAAACCGAGCAAACTCTTCTCAGAATGGCCGGCCTGGGATGAAACCTAAGACCTCCGAATGTGAGGTGCAAAAATCGCTACCTCACTTGGTTGATTTTTTTTTAGATTCCAAAACAATAATTTACAACATTAACTCGAGTTTATATTTAATTACAGCATAAACAAGCCTCGGCACCAAGTTTTAGTAGGAGGTAAGTAGTTAAGCACACATAAATTCCCATAATAGGTTCGATACCAACACTAAATACAAGTTGCTAATTATAACTACTTAAACCTGCCTGGAAGAATCATTAGGTAATTACCGGGCTTAAGAGAGGGAGGTGGCAACTTAAATCCGAGAGGTCGTGGCTCGTGTGGGGGGGGGGCTTTAATTGCCCCTGTATTTAATGGGCCAATGATGACCCTTACAAGACGCATTACTCATTATAAGTATTTAAATTAGCGAGCGCGAGCAGTGCGGAGTAGCAGGAGTTTAATTGCCATGTTGATGGACGGTAATGCTCTCGGTGCAGTGCCGTGGAGTCGCGCCACTGTCTCCTCTAGACTCTAGGCTCTAGGCGGACCGCACCCGACAGGAAAACACCACACAGCTATAACGTAGAGTTGAATTAAGCTGTGATAAAAACGGAGTAATGTGCTGAGGAATAGTTCATTTACAATTGCTCCTAAGATAATATTACTGTGGAGCAAGCGGTTGGAAAATACTATAGTTTTGCTTAAAGATAATTAATGTTTAAAATACCCCCGTCGCAGCAAACCTGCATACTCAGCGAATTTCCAGTGAATTATAACATAACACATTAAGCCACTTAACAAGATTCATAAGAAATATATTCACAAACAAGCGATATTTAAAATAATAATTATTCTCCATAAGAATAACATTGGGGATGAGTACGCAGGTTTGCTGCAACAAGGAACACAAAATAATGGGTTTTTATGCAAATATCAATAGAACTCAGCTAAGTGAAGTCACAAACCAAGTTTCATCCATATACATTCATAAAAAGCAATATATAACATTTGAATTATTTTCCATAAGAATAACATGGGGACTGAGTACCTAGGTTTGCTGCTACGGGAACCATAGGCAAAATTTTTTTGTGCAAACAACAATAAACCACTACCAGATGAAGCCATATACCAAATTTCGTGAGTTTATGTTCATAAACAAGCGAGATATACAATTTTTAACTTTTTCTCCATAAGAATAACATTAGACAACGTACTGTGTTTAGCACTCTTAATATCTCAGTAACCAATTGACGTAGGACAATGATCAAGATACCAAATTGTTTGTTTTTTTTATGCTGAATTCAATGGTGAAAATTAAAATTTGATTTTAAGGGTGCGCCCTACCCAGATTGAATTCATTGTTGTTTAGCGCCGTGCCGGCGCCGCCAACAAGCAGGGCCATGCATATTTACGCTTGAAGACCATTTTGTTCTCCTCGATCGCACTGTTATTTTACAGATTTCTACCAAACTATTTGCAGTTTCACACTTTTCAGATTCCAATCTAGGGATGATACGGTTCCTTTTCTCCAAAATAATTTTTCTCCTTACGTTAGGAATCTTTAGAAAAACGCTTAACGCTTAATATATATATACATATTTACATATTTGAACGAATGGTGTTTTTGGCATCTGGGGACCTCAAAATGAAAAGTTATCATGGTCTCGGGCTTAAGTCTTACCGTGAGACCTACGGCAATAGCTTCTTCCCTATAGGGGAAATTCACTAAAATGTAAATTCCAAAAAGTGAGAAGTTTCAGGTCCTTAAGAAAAAATTTACATGTCTCTCGTTGACAAATGTCAGAAGTAATTATCACTACCTACTTTTAAAAGACAGAAACATGTTTCGTAGTCGAACTTTCCGATCCCCATACTGTGGAAGCGTAAGAAAGGTAAGAGAAAATCAAAGCATTTTGCGTTGTTAGAATAAAACGGAAATTTATTCCTACAAAATGAGTTGGACATCCTAACTCCATAGAATATCTCGGTTGTCGATCTGATAACCTGCGGCAAATTTATTTGCTCATATTTTATATAGACCATCCGTCATTCAATGCACCACAACCCATTAATTAAGGCCAATATCCTTGTTGATTAATTAATAAGACAGTGCGGTGTTGTATTCCACCGTGCCGTTTATAATCCAATGTAAGATGTTACGCCCCCTAAAAAAAACAGCAGCCTAAATAATCACACAGCAATGAAAACACCGAGCGAGCTAAGAATGAAATATGAAAGTCACTAAACATTAATGTATCTATTTACACCTCGCCGTATATCTGCAATTTAATCTTACTCTCCATAATTCAATCCGACGAGCACTTTTAATCTTGTGGGCGAGCAGCGTGGTTTACGCTTGTGAAAATTAATTAATGGGCGGTTTAAATCTCAGCAAGCGTGTTTCCAGTTTTGAGCCGAAGCGTACAGGGACTTCGTTATTAATAAATCTCGGCGTAAATTTGCATTTACATAAAACGGTCGGGCATGAAAATACTGTCGGTGTGGCGAGAGATATGAGGGCCCGGTAAACTGTACGCGTTATGGCCTCACTCACACACGCACACACGCGACCGCCTAGGCGTGCCGATCACCTCGCCGCTCCATAATTAATAAGACCGCCATCTTGGGCCATCGGAGCGTAAATCAACGCCGGGCGGACAGAAATGTACACGACGGGTTTTTAAAAATCATAAACAACCTGGCGAGAATCGATCCCGATCGACTCGTTTTATTTTCCCGATTTAAATAAAAGACTGACACTTTCCACGGCGTTATTGGGGGGGACGTAAAACAGTTTTATTCGATTTTTTCCCCACCGGTGCCGCCTATTACCATAGCCATAATTTGGAAATGGTTGACGGCCATTTTGTTTTGTTTGCTCATTAATGCGCGATGGTACACGGGCTGGAACTCGATACCGCGTCCCACGATCCCCCCGACACTTTATTGGCCCTCGTCGTGGCCGACAACATAAGTCATTAAAACGGTTAATTGGCGAGGAAATATGCGGTGGTAATAACTCCGGCTGGCTTGCATCCTATGGGGGTCGGTTGGAAAATACAGTTTTTTTTGTATTTTTGTGAATGTGTATAGGTACGCTAATACACTCCGATTGGAATATTTACGTTTTGAAAGGACCGCTACAAACCTTCACCATAGTAATGAAAATATATATAGTTTCTATGGGTTTTGTGACTTTAGAGTTATTTTACAGTTTTTGTTTTGATAAACGAAATAAGGCCTCAAAGTCCATTAATAACATATTAACAATGCAATTTCCTGGAACAACTTGATAAGCCACGTTTCTCCAACTGCTTTACTTGCTTTATCATTCCCTGGTCTCTGCTTCTGTAGTTGTGGTGGCTGCGTGGGACGAATGACAGTTTCCAGCAGACCATAGAGAAATAAGCTACACGATAGGTAAAACCGCTCTTGGTAATCGCCTGAAAAATCATAATGCTCAACAAATGTCTCCCTTTAAAAACTTCTCCCTCCTTTTTAATGTTAAACAAACTTGTTAACAATAATTTATCCCATTATACTCACATATTTGATTTTTTTGGGTAGCAAAGGACTCACGTATTTCTATAAGTAAAAACCGAAGAGTCAGACGAAATAAACTGTAGAATATAAACTAAGACAGAAAGTCAAACTATAACGGTGACACGTTGAATTAACGGATCTCGATTTTTATTGGAATTTTATTGTTCCAATGGAAGCGCCGTGGAAAGGTTTTGAAATGAACGACGGGCCGAGCGGCATACATACTGTCCCATTACCCTGATGTATTCAGGCTATATAAACGGCCCGGGTTCTAATTGGAGACCCCTCCGACCTTGGGGTTTCCATTATGATTATAACTATCGGTCCTCTACAAAGCTGGAATAAAACTATATTTATTGTAATTAATGATTGTTGTTTACGTGCTAAATACAGAGCGTGGTTAATGTTATCCTTATGGAGAATAAATAAGATTTGATATCTTGATTACTTATTAATGAATACCGATAACAAATTGGTACGTGCTTCATCTAGTTGTGGTATATTGTTATTTGCACACAAACAAATTTTTGAATGATTGTCTCCTTTACAACAAACCCTACATTCTCAGCCCTAATCTTATGGAAGGGCTTAAGTAAAGTTTTTTATCTCCCTTAAATATAAACATTAATTAATACAACTTGGTTTGTAGTTTCCCCTGATTGATAACTGCATAAAAACACGTTTAAGAGCCCACATAAAATACCAACATTACCATAGTTACGATTTTTTATGGGTTAACTATATGTGATATTAAAATTCTGCTCACTAAAACCGCTAGGTATTAAATTGATCTTTATAATGAGCCATAAATCAATAATGTCGCATAATCCGTTGAGAAGGGGCGGAGTTTGGAAATCAACATTGTTTTTATGAGAGAAACAGGTGTTAACGCGAAATATTTCATGACTGGAGCCCCTCCCCCCTTTAGCCTCAACAGTTTGCCTCATGGTTGTAATACGAATAGTAGATAATTACTTTTAGAACATATATACGTTTTCATTTTTTACCAGACAGTGGTTCTATAATAGACGCAGTATCTGCCTACAGCACTGTTCGTGCTGTGAGGGCAAACCGAGCTCCGTGTATTGTACATTACGTCCTTTGCTGAAATTAATTGAGCTTCGGTCGCGCATAGAAGCGGGTTTGATCGGAATTAGCATGGATATCATCAGGGGTACCAACCGTCCGTGTCGTGGCCGCATACATTTCCCTCACAATTCCCAGGTATTACACCCAAATGGAAATTAGTTCACTATTCATGACTTGACACAAATTGAGATCGGGATGGGGCGAACAATCTCCATACAAGTGGAGGGAGAGATGGACATTTTAGTTTGGTGCTAGTTAAGTTGGCATTACTGTTAACCCAGTGTATATGTTTGATCGCCGTTCATATATTACTTATTCCTTATTGAAAAGCGACGTCCGTATATATTTAAACAGTGAAATATAATACTCCCATTTCAGCAAACCTGCATACTAAGCGAATTTCCAATGTATGTAGCCTATATGTTTCTCACTACCACATACGTACCAAGTTTTAATCGTTTATGTGAGTAATCAAGGGAGATATAAAACTTAACTTATTGTCAGTAAGAATAACATTAGGGCTGAGTATGCAGGTTTGATGCTATGGGGCGAATCAACAACAAATCTTTTTCGTGCAAATATCAATATACCAGTACTAGATGAAGCCAAATACCAATTTTAATCAATATACATTCATAAATAATTGAGATATCAAATTTTAATTATCCTCCATAAGGATAACATTGGACAACGTACTGTGTTTAGCACTTTGAATAACTCTGCAACGAATGGACGTAGAATCACAATTTAAACCCCAAAATTGTTGTTTTGTAGAGCTGAACTGATTGGTAAAAGCAAATGTGAAGTTTAGAGTAAAATTAACTGTGGAAAAGCTAAAAACCTTTTTAGCGAATTTCCCCTATAGGGAAGAAGCTATTACCGTAGGTCTCATGGTAAGACTTAAACCCGAGACCATGATAACTTTTAATTTTGAGGTCCCCAGATGCCATCAACACCATTCGTTCACATTTTTATATATGTATATATATATATGTGTGTGTCCGTAAGCACGATAACTCTCGTAAAAAAGGTCCGATCTTAATGAAATTTGGTACAACCGTGTAAAGTACCATTTATTTGAACGAGTTCGAAAACCAGACGAATCGCACCATCCAAAGGGGGGTTTTGTACCCCAAAAATGGGTTTTTTGGGGTTTCCACATGTAACTTTTATTAAAATCAAATTTTAATTTTCACCATTAAATTCAGCATAAAAAAACAAACAATTTGGTATCTTGATCATTGCTCTACATCAATTGGTTACTGAGATATTGAAAGTGCTAAACACAGTACGTTGTCTAATGTTATTCTTATGGAGAAAAATAAAAATTGTATATCTCGCTTATTTATGAACATAAACTGACAAAATTTGGTATATGGCTTTATATGGTTGTGGTTTATTGTTGTTTGCACAAAAAAAAATTTTTCGCCTATGGGTCCCGTAGCAGCAAACCTAGGTACTCGGTCCCCATGTTATTCTTATGGAAAATAATTAAAATGTTATATATCGCTTATTTATGAATGTATATGGATGAAAATTGGTATGTGACTTCACTTAGCTGAGTTCTATTGATATTTGCATAAAAACCCATTATTTTGTGTTCCTTGTTGCAGCAAACCTGCGTACTCATACCCAATGTTATTCTCATGGAGAATAATTAATATTTTAAATATCGATTGTTTTTGAATATATTTCTTATGAATCTTGTTAAGTGGCTTAATGTGTTATGTTATAATTAATTGGAAATTCGCTGAGTATGCAGGTTTGCTGCGACGGGGGTATTCCCTTAAGATTAACATGGGAGATTTTATCAACACGTTTTTTGGATTTTCTCTGCAACCAATTAACCTAGCTTAATAATTCAAAATACCATAGTATTTGTTTTTAAGCTCTATAAAATTGTTAAAACCAAAATTGAGTGTTTTAAAAATGTTAGGGTAAAAAATTAAAAAAACTGATTTTGGGAAAATTTAAAACCCCCATAAATCCCCCTTCCCATGGTCCGATATTTCTGGTTTTCGAACTTAAAGTCATGATTGTTGTTTCACACGTTCGTGCCAAATTTCATCGAAATCGGATGTTTTTTCAAAAGTTATCGAGTTACACACACACAATATATATATATATATATATATATATATATATATAGGCTCCCTACATATATATAAATTTGAACGAATAGTGTTTTTGGCATCGGGGGACCTCAAAACAAAAGGTTATCATGGTATCGGGCTTAAGTCTTACCATGAGACCTACGGTAATAGCTTCTTCTCTATAGGGGAAATTCGCTAAAACAAAATAAAATAAAATATTAAAAGAATAAACAGATATAAAGATAAAGCATAATTCTGTAAATTTAGCAGTAATAGTAGTTATCAGTTATGATATGAAAGTTACTGAAGTGCATCAAAACTTTAATAAAAAGAAATAGAAATTTTATTTGTTGCAGAGACTATTCCATTTTTTATATTTGTTCTTGTTTTAAAGAAATTTCAAAAATCTACTGCATTGTAATACTGAATTATTTCTAGACTTAAAAACATATATACTGGCTTAATACATTATTTAAATTTATAGGTAGAAAATTTCACTTTATTAAATGAAAAAAACACGCCACTCCACGTAGCATTATGAGTAAAGTTATTTTGACTGTTAACTATCAATTGCATTATGATTTGCGTACAATGTACTAAGATAACAAGCTGGCAAATACACCTGGTAAATTTGGCCAGCGAGCCAAAGAACCCGATATTACTGTTGGATAGATCTATAAGTCAGCAAAGACTTAAAGAATACTTCGGTTTATATATACATATTTTACATCTTCGAACACCTGTTACTTTTCGAAGCCATTTACAACACAGAGTGGGACCTTTTTATTACTGTATCCTCGATAAAAGCGTTTCTATTTCTGTGTTAATGTGAGAAATACGGAAATCAAAGAAATTTTGTTTGTGTTGTCAAAGAAATGGATGATCACCTGTAAGAACAAGTCGAAACTCAGCATTACGATTGTTTTCACAGTGTGAACACTAGACCCTCTAAGTGTATACGATGCTAGTCGTAAGGCCAGCAGATGACCTGTTGTAGTTGAATCAGAATGAGTGATCAAAATCACCAAGCACCACAAGTTTAAGAGGAGGCTCCAGCCACCGGCTTCTACCTGCTTCTCCCATAAGGCCATAGACCCTCTAAGTGTATACGATGCTAGTCGTAAGGCCAGCAGATGACCTGTTGTAGTTGAATCAGAATGAGTAATCAAAATCACCAAGCACCACAAGTTTAAGAGGAGGCTCCAGCCACCGGCTTCTACTCGCTTCTCTCATAAGGCCATGTTGACTTTGAAAGCCCATCCCTCCTGAACGGACTATTTGAAATCGTTGAGTTATGGTTCATGTTAAAGAACCAACATATACTTGGCGATTTCTGTGAGCAGAATCTCGATATCACAAATACCCACTAGTCCACCCATAACATATCGTAAAAATTGTATATATTTTGGGATTCTATTGACTGGTTATTATTGGTGTTGTCAATATTTCGCTCACAGAAATTGTTAACAATTGTTCTGCTGTTTAAAGTAAGCTCTGAATCAACAAAATCAGATAACCCGTCAAGGATGGTTTTGAAAGTTAATATTGACCGCACTGGGGAAGCAGGTCGAAACGCTATATGTCTCACGACTGGAGCCAGTTTAAAAATGTTTAACAAGCACTTTCATGTAGAAAACATAAATACATAATTCTAAAATAAATTTAATTGATTATATCTAGTCATTATTAACACATAAACCCCTTTTTCACATAAGCAAGTTGATGTACCGACTGCCTACTTAGTCAGTAGAGCGCACCGCAACGCGCATGCGCTGTACCTTGGGCATTGCACGGCGACGAGCTGCGCAGTGCGCAGTGCGGAGTGCAGTGAGTGCACCGGCGGCGCAGACTATTAATGAGCCAATAGATATAAATTAGTAGGGCAATTATTGACTACTGTGGAACCGGTCTGGGAATGCGACCGCGGCGTCGCCGGTTTCGGCCGTATATTATCCTTCTGTTGGAAATAAGTTAACACATCGGCTGGCGGCCGCATTGTCCCAGCGGTCGCCGTTAATAACAATATGAATGGCGCGCATAAGACATCTGAATACGGATTCCGCGCCCCGTCCGCGTCACTCAGCCGAAATTGGCCGGATTAGAAGAGACCGCGGGGCCGACGCGAATAAATCGAGTATTGTCACTAATTCACCGTCACCGAGCCCCGCTGCATCTCAAAATGTTAATTTGAATTTCATACATATTTGCAGCCTCGGTGTCGAAGGTTTCTGTAGAGTGCACAGTGGGGGCGGGATGTCCTCTACTTGAAAGCTACATCGAGCAGAATCTTTCGAGCAGTTTATAGGCATTAGGTTTTTTAATTATTTCAACACCAATGGCATTTTTGGTTATGAGAGCACACAAAAGCTTTCAGAAAATGCTGTCTAAACCCCTGAAATGTTTGCTTTTAAAGCGTTTTAACCTACTCATAATAAATCCTTGTTTAGTAATAAGTATTACTAAATACTTAATTTACTTTAATACTTTAATTACAAATATTTCTTAATTGCCAAGTTTACAGTTAAGACAATGTGAAGGTAATTAGTTTGTAAATTATACTCTTGTTTTATAATCGATTTATTGTGTGAAAAATCTTCTACTTTGTAAATTCACCGTTCGTCACTGATACAGGATTTGACATTTTAAACACTGTTTATTTTCTTGATGTCCTCTAACACTTTATTCCATGTTTAATGTAATCATTTTCCTAAAATAGGTATTTTAATTGGGAATACATTACAGAGTAAATGATTATTTCTTGTATGATAGCTATGATTGTTGTCTTTCTTTCAATTAATTTACACCAACATAGCTTGCAATTTGTAAATTATATAGAATAAAAAAAGAAGAAAGAAGAAACAGTGCTTTATTTTCAAATATAATTCCTTACTTTAGACAAGAAAATCTAAAAGTAATTCTTGAATATACGTTTATAAGAACTTGTTATGGTTATATGAATATGTTCTTTTTGTTTTTAAGCTGTTTTAATTCAGACTCTTACTCTAAATTATAGCTTCAAACTTTGTTAAAGTAAGTCAAATAAATCTCAATCTGACCAGCACCTTGTCTCTATCACAGACAGGATAGCCAATTCAAATGGTTAGGAACAGTTTTCTAGCTCGCTTCCTTTTTTCAGTGCAAATACAGACACGTTAATGGATAATTAATATAAGTTTGAATTAACACCTGACCAAATAAATGTGTCATCGTTGCAAGGTAATCATTGAAACTTGAAGGAAAAATGGGGAAATTCCAAAGTTTTAATGTTTTTTTTTTAGTGGAATTTTTCAACAAGAAATAAAGATCTGTATCTCAAGGAATTACAACAAACAGATTGATATTCTGTACGCTATCTCTTTAACACGATAACATCTTTAAACTTAGACTTTACCGGGGGTTTACAGTTGGTTACATGCATTTTTAAATAGATGGTTTAAAATATAGATAGGAACCGTGTCTTTTTTGTTTTATTTCATATGAACCCCAGCATCTGCAATCCTGACGGTATTCCACACGATCCCCACATTCCCGACATGTTATGAGCGCCCGTCCCGGTTGCGGTGATCACGAAGTGGATGTAGAGTAATGGGGAAGCTCCGTACAACGGGAAGTTCTGCTGCAGGTACTCGAAGATGACAAGTTATACGGGGATCGTGAACCCACCGGTCACGAGTCTTGCCGTTTATGTTTCAATGATTCAGCATTTGTGGGGACTACAAGTGACGGCGTGGCAGGCGGCCAGTGAGGTAGGGCTTCTGTGCCAACGGTCCCTGTCGCTGTCCCAGATCACGTGAGGACGTCGATGACCTTGGGAGTGGTAGAAGGAATACTTGAATGTTTTGCTTCAAGGAAGTCTCTCGGTTAAAATATAAAACTATCAAAATAGTGACTAAAGCCTCTAATTAGCTGGGTCTGTAGATCACGATACACTCAGGATGTAGATGGCCTAAGACTAAAGTGAATTAGAAGGTTGACAAATCTTGAAATGGTAGCAGTATCGATTCCTAACCTTAACAGTAGTGCTCTCCGTATTAAAACTAGTGTTATTTTGCAAATATCGTCTCGCTGTTTTATACAGTGAAGCTTAACGAAACCGAAATACAACTGCAGTTAGTCAAGTCTCGTCCGTGCAATGGTCATGCATTTGCAGTGTCAAAGTTTGTAATGACGCACAGCCAAACGGTGCTAACTGTAGTATTCACGGTGTCGAATCTAGAAGAGACGCACAGCCAAACGACACTAACTGTATGCATTATGCACAGTGTCGCACCTAGCGGGGACGCACATTCCAACGACCAACTGCAGTATGCACGGTGCCACACCTAGCAAAGACCTAGAGACGCACAGCTAAAGGTCGCCAATTTTAGTATGCGCAGTGTCGCACCTAGCAGAGACGCACAGCCAAACTACGCCAACTGTAGTACGCACAGTGTCGCACCTAGCAGAGGCCCAGAGACGCAAAGCCAAACGACGCCAACTGTAGTATGCACGGTGTCGAACCTAGCATAGACGCACAGTCAAACGCCGCGCCGCTAACTGTAGTATGCACGTTGTTACACCTAGCATAGACGCACAGCCAAACGCCGCCAACTGCAGTGTGCACGGTGTCGCACCCAGCAGAGACGCACATCCAAACGACGCCAACTGTAGTATGCACAGTGTCGCACCTAGCAGAGACCCAGAGACGCACAGCCAAACGACGCCAACTGTAGTATGCACGGTGTCGAGCCTAGCATAGACGCACAGCCAAACGACACCAACTGTATGTAGTATGCACAGTGTCGCACCTAGAGGAGACGCACAGTCCAACGACCAACTGCAGTACGCACGGTGTCACACCTAGCAGAGACCTAGAGACGCACAGCCAAACGACGCCAACTGTAGTATGCACGGTGTCGAACCTAGCATAGACGCACAGTCAATCGCCACCAACTGCAGTATGCACGGTGTCGCACCCAGCAGAGACGCACAACTAAACGCCGCGCCGCTAACTGTAGTATGCACGTTGTTACACCTAGCATAGACGCACAGCCAAACGCCGCCAACTGCAGTATGCACGGTGTCGCACCCAGCAGAGACGCACAACCAAACGCCGCGCCGCTAACTGTAGTATGCACGTTGTTACACCTAGCATAGACGCACAGCCAAACGCCGCCAACTGCAGTATGCGCGGTGTCGCACCTAGCAGAGACCCAGAGACGCTCAGCCAAACGACGCCAACTGTAGTATGCACAGTGTCGCACCTAGCAGAGACCCAGAGACGCTCAGCCAAACGACGCCAACTGCAGTATGCGCGGTGTCGCACCCAGCAGAGACGCACAGCCAAACGCCGCCAACTGCAGTATGCACGGTGTCGCACCCAGCAGAGACGCACAACCAAACGCCGCGCCGCTAACTGTAGTATGCACGTTGTTACACCTAGCATAGACGCACAGTCAATCGCCGCCAACTGCAGTATGCACGGTGTCGCACCCAGCAGAGACGCACAACCAAACGCCGCGCCGCTAACTGTAGTATGCACGTTGTTACACCTAGCATAGACGCACAGCCAAACGCCGCCAACTGCAGTGTGCACGGTGTCGCACCCAGCAGAGACGCACAGCCAAACGACGCCAACTGCAGTATGCGCGGTGTCGCACCCAGCAGAGACGCACAGCCAAACGCCGCCAACTGCAGTATGCACGGTGTCGCACCCAGCAGAGACGCACAACCAAACGCCGCGCCGCTAACTGTAGTATGCACGTTGTTACACCTAGCATAGACGCACAGCCAAACGCCGCCAACTGCAGTATGCGCGGTGTCGCACCCAGCAGAGACGCACTGCCAAACGACGCCAACTGCAGTATGCACGGTGTCGCACCTCTGCGGCGATATGTCTCCCGGACAGGTGGAAGCGTGTCGTGCCCCACGACGTGCGTCGTCACCTAACCTACACGTGTTCGACGCCATTTTGTTCTTGTCCGTCCATACCGACCGTGTTTAACGGCCATAAATCCAAATACAATCGGCATTCAATGAAAAGTATATTTTACCGGACGGACGGTTCATATTGCTATCGCCTAGCCATTCTATGCAATCTCGAGCGCTCGGTTTGGAGAAGCTTCTTCACTGTCACGTCCGCTGTTTGTGCTGCCCCTCGCTGCCGTATGTAGATCTGACCCTCGCCCCTCGCTCAGCTCCGAGACCGAGACGTCTCAGGCTCAACTCCGACTGAGACGATGTTTCTCCTGGTTTGAGGCTTAACACTTGTCAGACGATGCAAAAATAGTATAACTTTATTTATAAGATAAATCAAGGTATATAAATGGCCCTTGAGCCATTTTGGGTATATTGAAATAGTATATTTCGTTACTAGTCCGGAAAAGCGCTCTTTGCCAGTGCGAGATCGTGTTTACGTGCGAGACGAAGTCGAGCACTGGCAAAGAGCTTTTTGGACGAGTATTGAACGATACTTTTCGTCATACTAAAAAAAAGTCATATAATTACAACAACACAATACCATAATATGCTTCACACGTGTAACATCAATGAGAGGTTAACTGTGGCCAATGATTTGACAACAATGAAAGTCAGTTGTTGCGTCGCGTTTGTAACTCCTAAAACTGATCGGAAAAGAACTGTCCGGCAAATATAGGCTTTCACCATAAGATTAACATGTAGCTAATTTTAGTGATCAGAAAAGAAGTGATCGGAAAATACAACAAAGGAACATATGTTATTTTAAATGAAAACAGCAAGTTTCCAGCCGCATTTTAGTATTTAAAGTCATATGTTCCCGCGTAGTATGACGAAAATAAGTAAACGAATGCATTCATTTTAATGTGTCTCCAAGACAATATGTTTTACCACATCGGATATACTTGGTCAGAACATTTCACTTACTCTATCTGATTATTACACATACCTTCTTAAATGTATGGCATTATTTGTTTATAATAATTACATTTTCTGCGAGCTGGTGGAATCAATGAAACCATTTACACCTTATTTTATTTAAAAGTGTAATTGTAGTTATTTATATAAAACAAATATAATATATATTTGATGGTTATTGTAATTATAGTTTGCAAATGCTGATAATAATTGAGAATATACAATCAATATGGTGGGATTTTGTCATAGTTCCGTAAATTGAAAATTTTCTGCATTGATGATAAACCAACAAAAAAGTTGGGTAATAATAAGTACCAGAGATAATATGTAATAAAAAAGGTACAACACATTATAAACAAAGTGAACATCACTTCATAAGTGAATATTTCATATGAATAGAGCCAAAGTTTTCCAAAGAAACGTCTTGAAAAAGGCAGAAGGAACAAAAGTTCCATATAGCAAAGAAACAGAGCGCGTACAGAATAACGTTTCAGAGGATACCGTATAAAACAAGACACGTTCAGTTTCAGTCTTCGCGCGCTCGATTTATAAAAACTGGTGTGGCTTGAGACAAACTTTTTGGCGCGGGTTTGTCGTAAATCATCGATCAGCGCCTGTTTTTGCCGCGCGAAGTTGCAGCGCTGTCTCCTAATATGAAAACGGACTTCTTGCTGTGCTTTGGACAGCCGCGAGACTCTGTTGATATTCACCTTGTTAAAATAGCCGTACTTATCAAATATATTTTTTAATATTTGATCTGGTGCTATTTTAGGAAAACTTTTATGTATTAGTGTATTTCTTAGCAATGTAGTTATATTTTATATCCACATATGGAAATTATCAGTTATATTTTCTCTAGGGCAAATTCCTTGATTTTTAATCAATTTATGATAACACAAATTATACTTCAAGGGCCTAAAAATTACCATTTTCATAGTATTTGGGTTTAAAAATATATGGGGTTACAAATTTAGCTTCTTGTATATAAATAAGTTCGTCAATCATTTTGGTCGTTAGTCTACGGATGAGTAATGGTGGTTTAAGTATCTGCTTCTAAAGTAATCCAAACTTATTACACCTGCAACTTGTTTCGACTTGCTGACGACTATCAAAAGTGCAAAATATTACGTAAGGGATTTTAGAGAGATTAATTTCGATGTCACAAAGAATAACCATTCAATTAAATTCCAACATATAGAATATTTACGATAATTATATTTAGACTATTTGTGATATTGAAAATCTGCTCACCACAATAGCTAGGTATTGTTTTGCCCCATAAAATAAACCTTGCATTTATCATATCGGATAATCCGTTGTGGGGCGGGCTTTGAAAGTTATTGTTGGATGTATGGGCAGAAACTGTTAAGGTGAATCTGTTTACTAAGTGTACATGTATCACAAACAATTTGATTGTATAAAGCTAAAATAATTGCATTACAAATATCCATTTAAAGCAATTCAAAAATGCTGCAAAGATATGTGATACCTTAATTGAGTAAATGCACATCACACAGAATTTTATTTTAAGTTGTAGGTTGGAAAATGTCTTCTAGTGTGTACAAATGCCCCTAAAGAAAACCAAACAACGAAAAAAGGTTTGAAAATAATAATAGAAGACTAATAAACGCTGGATCTAATTGTTCCTTAATCCAGGCTTTGGAACAATACACTGAGGCATTGTAAGGCCCAGGTTGTCAGTTATCTGACAGCTGCAGGCCATAGCGAGAGTCGGATAATCCGTTGACCAACAGATTTCCGCCTCAAATAAAAATAGTATCCTCCAGTTTTCTTCCTTTCTGATAGATTACTGATTTGCAACAAAACTCTAAAAATAGAAGGCACTTAGTAAAAATCAGTTTAAGGTTACTGAAAATATTTAGTGGCGTTTTCAAAGCTAAACTTTGTTTCCTGGCTCATTAAATTATATTGTTAAGTGAGAAATACTAACTATTTAATATGCTAACAAAATTTGTAGAGAATGAAAACTACTTTTATCATAGTTTTAAAAATATAACAGGTCCATTTTACTGTCACACAAGAGACGTACAGACATACCAACTGCTATGTATGTTCAGTGTACCTGTATAAGTGTGCTGTTTCTTAAGATTACCTGTCAGTTAAACTTAAATATAACTCAGGAAAAATAATTAAAACAAAATAATTCAAGGATGATGATGAATCTGTATTACAAAAGAGGAAAATTAGTATACATGTTTAGCTGATTCGTTCATTATACTACTGTATTTTATCATGTGCAAACCCCATGTACTGATTCGCCTGGTTAGTCTTTACTATAATAAAATAGTATAATACAAAGTTATAATAAAAATGTTAATAACTTTTATTCGATGATTTTGAGGAATAGGAGGGTAAATTACCAGGGAGAAAGTTGAAGGCTAGAGAAAAAAATATACAATCAACTTTAACAAAATCAGCTTACCTCTAATTTCTTCTGTTGCACTTATTTAGTTTTAAATACTATAGATTGCTAAATAAAGAAGTGTACAATGCCAAACTATACAATGACATTCCACTTTCGTCAAATTATCGTCAGTGCGGTTGACAATAGGCAACGACACCGATATGGGGGCGACGCGTGCGGATATCATTGTGTTAATGAAAAGTATCAAACCCTCATTTGTTTTATGTAGAAAGCCCGCATAGCCGATAAGGGCGACAAGGGCTTGGGGAGTGAACAAGTAAGTGGGGTAAAATAACAACGATAACACTCCTACGTAGTTGTGTTAGAAGATGTTATATTTAAAAATAAAACCTAGTCAGGCCGTTCCATTTTGTCCGATTTTTAATTTTTTTTAATGCCTGTTTTAATGGTATTTACGTCCAGATGTCATCAGGTGTTTAGAGAACATTTTGCCTTAGACCTTAAAGGTTATCAAGCCTCAATTTACTTTTGAGGGAATGATTTTATTCGATGAAATCATTTAAAGGTATGATAAAAATAACAGAGGGAGAGTTAATTAGCTCTACTATATAATTATTTAATACATATACAAAAAAATTTGTCATAATGTTTTGAGGACATTTTATTTGTCAGTCTTGTACATATTAATGCTCTAGTCCATGTGATGATTGATTCCTTCACTTAATCATTGTGTAAGACGCCAATGCAACTAGGGTTAAGGCGAATATGAATGAATGATGAGTGTAGAAGGGGTGAGATGCCTTGTCACTGACTAAGACCGACTGATTCTTTAGCCAGCATCATTATTTAATAGCCGAATGACCAATTGCAGCTGGATTCAGTATCGAACCTTCAAAACATCTTATCATAATGTTCTCATGATTTCGCTCAGGATTGATCTGGCGAACTTCAGTTATGAAGCCAACACGCTAACTACTGTGCTTACCTAACTATAACTGTGCCTAGCTTACGCCATATTATTCATCTGCTTAAATAAACTTTAAACTCAATTAAATAGGAATAGATGTAAAATTCTCAACTCCAATTACGCTTAGTTAATTAGTTTTCAGCTTGATCGTAACAAGGAAATAAACAGGCTCATCATCGCCGAAATGCTAATGCAGCGGCAATCTGAGCCCTATCTCAGGAGTGGGGGGAGGGCGGAGGGCATGAAAAGATCAACATTCTTGTTTTGACACACGAGGGGAGGGTCGCACAAAGGGTTGATTATCTCAGCAATATCTCAGTTATTTTAATTCCGGCCCGGTCTTATCTGTCAATCACTTCAGCAATCATCCGCTTCGCTCGCTCAATTTGACGACTCCGGCCTTTGTCCGGTGCCGGATATGCTGCGATTATCCTCTAGGATTGTTCCGAGTGCCAAATGAGCAACCCTCCGCCCCCTGGCTTCTGGGTGGTTGCTGGTTGGAGTGGCCAGGGTGGGCAGCAACATGTTCCATGAATACTGCTGAGAAGATTAAGTACTGGGATCTGGATTAATATAGATCTTCAAAATTATGGATTTTTAGCTATTTTATAATAGAGACATCTTTATAAAATATTAGTATTTGACTATTGCTATGCGATGTAATTCCTGTACATTTACGCCAATAAATATAATCATTTATTTATTACTATTATACCAGATGAGTATCCAACGATAATTCTAAGACGTTAGGGTGAAACGTGATAGCTGTTATTCAAATCGTTTAAGAGCCTGGCTCTTAGTGTAGGTCCATTTTTAATTACGAGTATTTTTTTAAATAGCAAAACCTTACCTGATTTCAACATTAGCTTCACAAAAAAAATTGTGCATTAGATTTGTTGACGGCCCACTAGGAGTAAGTAGCAAATATTAAAGAAAATAAAAGCACAGAAAATAACTAGTTGTAACTAGTAGAGAACAATGCCGCAAACCCGACCTCAAACCGACCACTTAGTCAAAAATGGCAGCCTGTCATAGATTTATAAGTGCTGTTCGCGAACATTGAAATTTGATTATACCCTTAATAGACATTTCGAGGTCTAGTTTATGGCATTTTGTTAATCTACATAACCCCTTTGAAATTGTTTAATGGAGGTGTTGTATGTCTTAATAATCCATCACTGGTCACCATAATGATCCATTTTAAAGGTGTTATATAGCATTACACAATGCCACAAACCGGACCTCAAAAGAACGATTGAAACTGATATAAAGACATTTTAAAGTTTCGTAAACAGCACTTAAAGTTTTACCGGAGCCGTTTTTGACTCGGTGGTCCGTTTAAGGTCGGGTTCTCCTTTGTGTTCTCCTTGTTAAGACTTAAATTTAATATACAGTTTGGTCTTTGGTTTTATTACTTCGTGTTGGACCGTCAAAAAATCTAAGGAACAACTGACATATTTTTGTAAAGTTTACTATAGCTAGAATTTGAAACTTAAATCAACTTTAAACTCAATTAAATAGGAATATATGTAAAATTCTCAACTCCAATTACGCTTTATTAATTAGACCTCAGCTTGATCGTAACAAGGAAATAAACGTGAGTTTTTGCTTATAACAAAAAAATGATTCGGACTCTTTTCACGACAAAAAGACCTTCACTCTTATCGTATTTGTAAAATAAAGTTTCAATGAGTTAAACGTGTTCATATGCCGGCAGAAAAAAAGCCGGTATGTGCCGGTATGTAAAAGATGAATACAATACCCCGTTGCAGCAAACCTGCGTACTCAGCGAATTTCCTATGCATGAATATATTTCTTAATACCACATAAAGCCACTTACCAAGTTTCATAAAAATACTTAAATAAATGATATTAGCATTTTATTTATTCTCCATAAGAATAACATTAGGGCTGAGAGCGCAGGATTGCTGCAATGAGGAAGATAAAAATATGGTTTTTTTGCAATTATCAATATAACTCAACCAGGTGAGCTACATACCAAGTTTTAATGATTATGTTAATAATTAAGGGAGATATAAAGCTTTACGTTTTCTTCATAAGAACAACATTAGGGATGAGTATGCAGGTTTGCTGCTAAGAGGATAATCAACAAAAAATCAATTTTTTATGCAAATATCAATATACCAGTACTAGGTGAAGCCACATACCAAGTTTCATCAATATACGTTCATAAATAATCGAAATATCAAATTTTAAATATTCTCCATAAGGATAACATTGGACAACGTACTGTGTTTAGCACTTTGAATATCTCTGCAACGGTTGGACGTAGAATCACAATTTAAACACCAAAATGATTGTTTTGTAGAGCTAAACTGATTGGTAAAAGCAAATGTGAAGTTTACAGTATAATTAATTAAGGAAAAGTTAAAAACCATTTTCCCATAAGATTAACATGGGAGATTTTATGAACAAGTTTTTTGGATTTTCTCCACAACCACTTAACCTAGGTTCATGATTCAAAATACTATATTATTTGTTTTTTTAAGCTACATAAAATGGTTAAAACAAAAATTGTGTGTTTTAAAAATTTCAGGGTGG
The DNA here is from genome assembly GCA_963675035.1 of Allygus modestus. Classification (NCBI taxonomy): domain Eukaryota; kingdom Metazoa; phylum Arthropoda; class Insecta; order Hemiptera; family Cicadellidae; genus Allygus; species Allygus modestus. The sequence goes on along the minus strand of OY776112.1, from coordinate 76,279,806 downwards.
AAAGTGCAAAAAACTGATTTTTGGAAAATTTGGAAATCCCGTAAACCCCTTTCCCATTGTCCGATTTTTCTGGTTTTCGAACTTAAAGTCATGAATGTCACTTTACACATTTGAGTCAAATTTCATCGAAATCGGACGTTTATTACTCAAGTTATCGCATTCATAGACATATATATAAATATATACATATATATAAATTTGAACGAATAGTGTTTTTGGCATCTGGGGACCTCAAAACAAAAAGTTAGCATATAGCTTCTTCCCTATAGGGGAAATTCGCTAAAACTAACTAAGTATGGTGTAAGAGGATATATATAAAGTTTTGACAATAAAAGCCACGGTACCTGCTTGAACATTGACACATGTTCAGTTCAAACTTGTTGTGTTACTAGGTTCCTGACGTTGTCCCATCAGCCTCTAGCAGGAGTATTGCTCGGTAATGCGGGACTGACTGAAAGTGACATTTCGAAACTTTTTGGAGTGACATTTGATTTTGGACTCACTTTTTCAAATCACAGTTCAGTTTATCAAAGGTCAGAGGCTGGATTTAGACTATTGTGCAGCAAAGACATTTGTTTCCTGAGAGTACTATATTTGTCCCTGTTCAGGATGTATGCTATCTAAATTTGAGTTACATCTTCCTGTATATGACAACGCTGTTTTATAAGGGGATACAGAAATGAAGCGGTGGGTGGAGAACATGTATGATGGAAATGTTTGTGAACGGTAAAATATTACCATATTTTAGATGAGTGAAGAAGGCAGCAAAGGAACAAGACTATTAATAATTCTTGGTATTTAGAGATATTCAATAGGAAAACTGAGAGTGAGTGGAGTGACTAAGTGCGGCTTATACCTGGATGGGGACAAGCTGTGGTGTTTTATACCTTGGCCAGTCTCCATAAACTAAATACAAGTATTATCAACAATTTTTTTATTATTTAAATATATAAATTATTAACAATGTTTAAATAATTAAAACAATGATATTTGATTTAAGTTATAAAATATGTGTGTTTACTCACATTTCACTTTAAGTTTAGTTAGCTACCAATATATTTAAACACATGTTAGAAAAGCTCCCTGAAAGTCAATAGATCTGTCCTTTGACGATGGTTTAAGTCACCTTATAATCTATGTAAAGTTTTTTTTTTATTCACAACGCTTGAAATAAATGTCTTGCGTCTCGGAAGAAGCAACGCTCTTGCTTGCTGCCAATAATGGCCAGCTCTACCGCGTCTTGCTGTTTGTGGCCAGAAGCTAGTAGCGGTTCTACTAGCCAGTAGCTAGTGTTGCCAAGTAGCTAATAGTGGATAGTATTGACTACTATAGTGGTAGCTATAGTGGGTGGCCTAACAATCACGAACACTATATTATGCCGTTGGACCATGTCGTCATATTGACTCTGTTGATGAGCTATTGACTGGGCTTATCTACTCCCTACTGATTGATCGGCCCTAGTGTATAAGCTCTTGTAATGCTAACCACCCAATTCTGTACATGCTGTTGGTTACAAGTGTAAGGTTACTAGGCAGCATGGAAAGTAACTCTAAAACGCTATTAGAAATCGTTTAAAGTTATTGGTTTTTAAATTATTGAATAATCCTTAAACCTAACTTGGCCTTCTTCTCAGAGGTTTAAATATCTAGATGACAGCTTTTTGATACTTTACATCATGGTCAAAAATGTTTTAAAAATAAATGTAACGGGTCAACCACTGAGCTTTAAAGTTAAGTTTTTACATGACCTGTATATATATATATATATATATATATATATATATATATATATCTGTAGATGCATCATCTGTATATATATATATATATATATATATATATATATATATATATATATATATATATATATATATATATATATCATGGATGATCATTCATTACTATCAACTAAACCTATTAAAAATACAAAATACAACTTTGGTAATAAATGTAATTTTAATAAAAGCATTTACATTTTCCTGTTGCCAGAGAAACAGTATAAGACTGCTATGGGTTTTCAATGATCCAGTCATTTATGTTTACAGAGCGAAGTGAAACTTTAAAGTTGTTGTCATGAGTTTAATGGTAGGTGATAACTATACTAGCTATAAGAAACGCCTTCATGGCTCACTTACAACAAAGAACATGTCCTTACTAGAGTTACATTTATCTTGGTAGTGACGTTTCTTTCTGTGAAATTCCTAGTCAGCAAAACCCCTTGAACGAACACTTCCCCTCTCAAATAAAAAACCACAGCGTGACGGTCAATCCACATAAAACGCTCTACTTCAACGGTTTTGGGACAACTTTTTGTTTACAGAGATTGGTTTGGAAATATAAAAACTCTTCGTAAGACACTGGTGTAGAAATATATTTACAGTAATAGACAGGGGTGGAATAAGGGTTACATAAAAATGGGTTGCATACGCCTTATGATTTTAACAACCACTGAAATCAAAAAAAGCTGAAGTGGTAATAAAAGAAAATACTCTGTATTTTCTCGTAAACTCCACAGGTTTCTCAGTTTTCAGTAATTTAAATGGGAAACTGTTGAGGAGAAATAAAGTATTTTCAAATAACATTGATCTAACTGAAAGAGAACCTATAAACTCAAAGGTAATAATTGGAGCAATTTAATGTGGTAGGTAATTTTATACGTAGAAATAAGTTAATTCGTCAAGTTGTTTCAACAGATGTTATCCAAGAATGCAGCACTTAGACCTCTTGTAAAATAGACCAGATAGGGGGTGCGCTAAAAAGGCGAGAGAGCGGGGAAAATTCCGTTACAAACTGTTTACAAAACCCTCAAATGAAGGACACTTACTGGAACTATTATAACCATGACCAAAATCTCTACCTTGGTTAAATATAATCGAGTACCACCCATAATCATTAACTTACATTAGTATTTATACTCAACCGTGTTTTGTAGATCGATCAAATTATACTATGCTTACTTTAAAATTGACAAATATTTATTTAAAACCTGGGAAATATATTTTCAATTATTGAGGAATCTATTTTTCTGTACTCTTAAAGTGCTACGTAAAGCGTACAAGTGCATAGTATGTGTGTTTTTTGTACTATGTAAAGTATCTTGTTTATTTCGCTCAAAGCCAAAGGGATGGTAAGTAATTCCAGGTTAAATTATCACAAGACCCAAGCGTTCGTATGGTTGAAGTAATTTAAACCTTAATTCCTCAGTTTAATGATTTAAATATCCAATGACGAGATGAGATACACGTGAGCTCTTTATCCGCGTATATTAAGGAACATCAAAGGAAGGTGCAGAGACCGGAACGGTATGAACAACTCTCATTGGATCTCACATGGAAATCGAATTCGATCAAATACTCGTCGATATACGGTCAACTTGGCGGAACCATACTGGATTAGGCTCTTCTCTTACTGTATGTTTAATTGTTTTAAATTTAATCATTCCTTTTTTATTTAATTATGCGGAATTTAACTTTTTTACAAAAAAATTCCGTTGCAAGCCACACATCATAATATTACTTTGACTAGAATATTTACAAAATTTGTTTGTAAATATTCTAGTCAAGGTAGACAGCTCAGAGATTCTCTCATTGGGCCTGATAACCGCTGTAACCGATTCAATTTTATGCATGTATTGTCTGTAAGTTCAGTTTAAGTGAAAATATGTTTTATGGTGTTGTTTACGAGTTTATTTTAAACTGTTTAGTTATAACAACAACTATCACAATACTACGAATTATTTGTTTTTACACTTTTGTATTTCTGGTCAACAATACCATCTAAATAATTCCAATAATTTTATTGTTGACCACTATATATATTTAGGCAATTGGTTCACGATGATTCCCTTAACAAATGCATTCCTGCTGGATTAAACCAAAATATTGCAGGCATACTTTCACTGTTTTAGCGAATTTCCCCTATAGGGAAGAAGCTATTACCGTAGTCAGCATGGTAAGACCTAGGCCCGGGACCATGATAACTTTTCGTTTTGAGGTCCCCAGACCCCAAAAACACCGTTCGTTCGAAACTGTATATATATGTATGTGTCCGTGAGCACGATAACTCTCGTAAAAATCACCCGATTTTGATGAAATTTGGTATAAACGTGTAAAGCAACATTTATGACTTTAAGTTCGAAAACCCGCCAGATCGCTCTATCCGAAGGGGTATTTTGGGGGGTTTTGTACCCCAAAAATGGGGTTTCAGAATTTGTTACATATAATTTTGGAAATAGTCAAATTTTACTTTTTCCCATTGCATTCAGCTTAAAAAAACACACAATTTGGTATTTTGATCATTTCTCTACGTCAATTAGTTACCGAGATATTGAAAGTGCTAAACACAGTACGTTGTCTAATGTTATTCTTATGGAGGAAAATAACAATTTTATATCTCGCTTATTTATGAACGTATACTGACGAAACTTGGTATACGACTTCATCTGGTTGTGGACCATTGATATTTGCTAAAAAAAAAAACAATTTCTTACCAATGGCTCCCGTAGCAGCAAACCTGCGTACTCAGCCCCATGTTATTCTTATGGAGAATAAGTAACGTGTTGTATCCCTTCATTATGAAAATAAATTAATGAAATTTGGTATGTGGCTTTACCTATATGAGTTATACTGATATTTGTATAAAACCCCATTTTTTGTGCTCCTTGCTTCCGCAAACCTGCATACTTAGCCGCCATGTTATTCTTAGGAGAATAATTAAAATGTCATAAATCGTTTATTTATGAATGTATATTGATGAAACTTGGTATGTGGCTTTATGTGGTATTAAGATACATATATATGCATTGGAAATTCGCTGAGTACACAGGTTTGCTTCTACGGGGGTATTTTGAAACGCCGCTAAATAAAAAACTCAGTCCTCTCAAGCGTCCAGATAAACAAAATGTTCAACCTGCCTCAACGACGTTTTGTGGCGAGAGTCTTTTAAGATACTCTCGACCATACAGTGTACTGAAACTACCTTATTGAAATCGTAAAACTAAATACGTCATACTCGGTACTATTTAAAGTATACTTTAACAGTATAAAACTCAGCACCGGTGAACTAGGAACTTCCGTTCATCGGCTCCCCATTAGATAGGACGCTGACCACACTAGTTAGAAACATCTCGGACAATGGCAGAATATAATATTCCCAGTTTGCATGCGGGATATGTATGCAAATAGACTCGATCGTATTTTGCAGACAACTAATGCTCCTGGCCCAACAATGGCCAGCCAATTAAGGTCGGCTTAATACCTCCGAGATATGTACATAGAGGGGGGAGGCCGCGGCCAGATCTGCCTGCCGTGATTGACTTCAGACTTTGATTTGTTACTGGCATATTGCCGCTTATCGCGACTGGATTTATACCTGACTGTATGCAAACCGGCCCATATCTAGCGACGTTGTTAGCAGTCCTAGGCATAAAGTGTATTGTGGAAAAGCTTGGGCAATCCTTCTCGCAGGTTCGGTTTTGAGGTTGTGGATGGTGTAGACTCAGGTTTTGTGAACAGGTGTATTCAAATAATTACGTACGACTGCTAAAATTGTTGGCTAGTATATATTTCTTATTCCATAGATTTAGAATACTTGCAAACCCATATTTAAAAACAATCTTAATGTTATCACAAATGTTCTCCTTAAATTAGAAGCTAATGAGCTGGTTTTTTTACAAGCCGTACAGAAGCAAAGGTAGTGGCTTTATGATGAAGGGACTTCATACATATTTCTTATTTAATGAAAGATAACTGATATTAATACTTAAATGATGTAAGTGCCAGAATTTTAATGAAACTACATAAACACGTCAAATGGAAAGGGGATATAATAGTTTGAAAATGTATGTATCTATACAAGTCTGTGTGAGAGTACATAATTGCAGGAAGTTAATCATACTTAATTTGTATCTGAGGTATTTTACGAAGTATATGTTTAAAATTATAATTTTAGAATGCATGCAATCAAACGAAAAACCAGGCGTGCTAAATTTGAAGGTTTTATCGTGAACAAAATCCTAGAAAATCGCATATAAACTTGCAGAAGACGACCAAATTTCCATTAGGGCTTTGCCAGATTTATTTGCTTCTCAAGTTTTAGCGTATGACGTTTCAGAGGAGGATTTTGTCTAACGGTAGCCAAATGATTATTTAAACGCATATATTTCCCAGTGTAACTGTGATTGTCATACCTAGTATTTGTTATGTTAATGTTTATTGTAATTCAAAACGTTACTAGTCCTGAAGTCCCTGAAATGATTTTATATCTTAATAGTTTCTTAATATAATCAACATTTCTCTACTTGCATTATCGAGAAGAACGGTAATGTTGTCAATACAATAACCATTACTACGTATTAGGTCAACATTATCGGGCCATTCACTATATTGAATATTTTATGAACGTTTTCATCCGTAAATCGAATCTTAAGCTTTTGTATATAATGGGTATTCCCGCATTAATCTGTTATATTGCGTTCAAAGAGTTCTGACTCACTGAATGCAGACCATTAAATTTCAAATGCTGTTTAGACCTTCAAAGAATCACTCCACTCTTTGAAACCCATTTCACCAAAAGCTTCAAAAATACCACAAATGATAACTTTCACAGATAACTTCCTCTCTGACTCCAGTGACATCCCAGCTGAATGATTCATCCCAAGTAGGTAAATATGGATGTCGCCGAGCGTGAGAATATTATCAACTGGAAATCTCATCAAACGAAGCCTTATGAAGCCAGGTGTTGTATAGAATTATGATCACCGTCCGGTTATGGCCGGAGATACCATCTCGTCATTGGCATGCTGCGGTGGTACACTCCCGCGTTTGTCATCTTCTGAATGTCAGCTCACGAGGCCACTGGCGGCGATCATATCTCTGCATTGATTACAGGCCGGCCCACCAGGATCGCTGCTGCCGTTGTCGTTGAACGCAAGAGTCGCAAGACGTATAACTAAAAGTATTTACCTATAGTTGAAATTTCACTATAATTCGTAGCATTATTATTTTGGTCCTCGCCCTTAAGAGGTGGTTACATACAATCAATGTTCGTCTCTCTATGTACAAATGAGTCATTGAGGGGGCTTAGGTCACAAACATTTGGCACTTCTGCTTCTTCCATATACCAAGGTTAGCTTTCAAATCTCCTTCCTCGTCAACGGATCATTTGAAATTGTTGTTTCATAGGTAATTTTAAAGAGAAAAAAATACCTAGCTATCCCCAAAAAGTATACTTATGTTATAAAATCAATCATCAACTAGTAGATTTATGGAATCGCGAGTAATTTAGTCTTACGAGTAATTATTATCTATATATTAATACGCTTCGGGTTTTTTCTTCACAGTCATAACTCGATAACGGATAGACGGATTTTAACCTTTGAGGTGTCAAATTAAAGATATTTTTACGTAAATTTGCCAATACGTATAAGAATTTTTAAGAAAGGGCTGAGATTTTCGGAACAGTAGCGCTATCTGACGGCGGAAGTCTAAACTATTGATGTGTCCGTTGTCAACATCCGTTTTAATATAAAATGTTTTGTTATGTTTGTTTACCAACTGAAGTAACCTTTCGTTGGGTATAGACTTGCTCGGATTCGAGCAACAGGACAACTAGTTATAATTAGAACGTTATTATTATACACATCTCAAGGGCTCAAACTATAGATGACAAACATCTTATACTTCACAAAGCTTTGATTTAAACCGATCTAATTGTCCCCTAGTTGTCTGTTCACACTACAAATATTACTATTTCTGTGATTTATGTATGGTGTCCATGAATACTCTAAAATTAATGTTTAACAGTCAAGAAGTATTTGAATTGAGAGATGAAGTTAAAAAGACTGAGATTTTCATACAAAGAAGAATGTTGGGGAAAGTTTGCTCTTGTTTCGTCCCTTAATCAAAATAGTTTGCAGATTCTCACCTCACCCCTCCCTTGCGCCCTCCTGTCGATACAAAGTCGGGAATTCAAAACACTAATTACTGTAATTGCTAGAGATCAATTTCTTCCAAGCGATTTGCAACATCTTTCATTATATCCTCAGGACGTGCTTTAATGAAAATTATCTTATTGGGTTGTTGTCAGTAGGAGTACTAATTAGTAATATACACTCTTGTTGCCGGAGGATAAGAAAAGGGTCGAATACCTTTAATTACCAGACAAAAACATCGCCCCGATGCCTTCTTCGCCTTGGGTTGTTTTTGTCTTGAAATATCTCCTTTAATTTTTGTTAGACAAAGCGCTTCTTGGATGAGTTTATATTTGGTATTTTTAATATCTAATTACTTTATCGTCATGATGACGTAACTTTATGCGCTCATTCTCAAGTGTAATTGATTTTTGCGGACGATTAGGGAGCATCAGGAACTTGATATATAAATAATTTTCAAGGATTGCCCCTGGATCGTACAAAATAAGTATAAAAACGAGACCTGATCAATAGCATTGTCGTCACAATATGAACATGAATAATCATTAATTATTTATTTAAATTCAAAATACTGTAATTATTTATTGTACATTATAAATACTGTACATGATGTTAGTTCCCATCTCACTATAATTATTCACAAAATCTTCAAATCTAGCACCTCCTCAGATCAGTTTTTTTTATTTTCAATGCAATAATATGTTTTCAACTTGGTCCTTTGTTAACTTGTGAATAGGACATGTGGACTAACACTCACCCGTAGTCCTTAAAAGAGTAATATATGTCCTGATAGAGAAAAAAACATTCTAACTGTTAAATAGTGTACATCTTTACATATGTTTACCAAACAGTAGGTAGACTTAAAACATAAGTCTAACAGTGGACTTATTTTATCATTTTAATCTAACACACATTATATATAGGAAACGTGAGAAATAGGTTTTAGTATTTGAATACTGGCTGTAAATAATATGGAGATATTTGGATTGCATTTCACATCTTGTTCATTCGTGGCTGATCCAGTAACATATTCATTACAGTACGTTCCATAAAAAAATTTAAATTATCCAATCACAACTGCATTTTAAAAGGACAGTGAATATTTTCGAAGACTTATGATTTATACAAATCAGATTGGCAATTAGCAGCTAGTTGTCCGGCCCACGGGAGGACTTTGATCTTGCTGAGCTACATTGATGCTGAGTACCTGTTTATTGGCACTTGATTGGGACCTCGCTCTCAAACACAAGTATCATAATGACCCAAAGCTTCCAATGCTGTCCTGTTTTGAGGATGAAATTAAGCTAATGACACACCAATACGTGCGAACTCCCCTCCTCCACTACGCTGCTAAATTGACAAAAGAACACAGCTTTGTGAAGGAACACATTAATGTTGAAACTATTGCAAAAAACCGGTATATTACATTTTTTAAGTAATTCATTATTTACTTCTTTGGTTTTTTGGCTAATTCTGTACATTTAAAAACGTTACTTGAAAAGTACTGTAAATATTTGACTGTGCTGTCAAACATAGAAAAGACTATTATTTTCGATCTGCAGAATTGTGTCTACTTGAGTATATTAATTGAAAATTCTCATTATTAGTTACAAAGCAAAGATTATATTCAATTACTATCACAGGATGAAATAGAATTTTATGGGGAGTGATATAGGTAATGTTTTAAAATGCAATGGTTTAACCAATGTTAGTGTTTGATGCGGTGGCTCAGAGGTAGGGCGCTGGTCTACCAAATCAGCCGTGGTCCAGCGTAGGTTTGATTTCGGCCGTCTGCAGTGATAATTTTCCACGAGCGGTTACCACTGGCTTGCCCATTTGACTATTACCGTTAACGGTACCTTGCTGTCTTTAGATCGGCACACAGGTCTTTTGGCCTAAGGCGACGGCCAGTTCAGGTTTTAATAAAAACAAATAAAAATAAAAATACCCCCGTCGCAGCAAACCTGCGTACTCAGCGAATTTCCAATGCATTTATATGTTTGTCACTCCTACATAAAGCCACATACCAGGTTTGACAAAAATACATTCATAAATAAGTGATTTATAACATTTTATTTATTCCCCATAAGAATAACATTAGGACTGAGTACGCAGGTTTGCTGCAACGAGGACGATAAAAAATTATTTTTTATGCAATTATCAATAGCCTATAACTGAACCAGTTGAAGCTACTTACCAAGTTTTATTAATTTATGTTCATAATTAAGGGAGATAAAAAACTTAACTTATTCTCCATAAGAATAACATCAGGGCTGAGTATGCAGGTTAGCTGCTACGGGGGAAACCAACAAAACATTTATTTTTTGTGCAAACATCAATATACAAGTACAACGTGAAGCCACATACCAAGTTTCATCAATATACATTCATAAATAATCGAGATATCCAATTTTATTTATTCTCCATAAGGATAATATTGGACAACGTACTGTGTTTAGCACTTTGAATATCTCTGCAACGGTTGGACGTAAAATCACAATTTAAACACCAAAATGAATTTTGTTTGGAACTGAAGTGATTGGTAAAAGCAAATGTGAAGTTTAAAGTAAAATTAACTGAGGAAAAGCCAAAAACCTTTTTCCCATAAGATTAACATGGGAGATTTTATGAGCATGTTTTTTGGATTTTTCCGCAACTACTTAACCTAGGTTAATAATTCAAAATACCATATTATTTGTTTTTTAAGCTCTATAACATGGCCAAAACCAAAATTAAGTGTTTTAAAATTTTTAGGGTTGAAAATGAAAAAAACTGATTTTTGGAAAATTTAAAACCCCCATAAACCCCCATGGTCCCCCCTTCCCATAAACCCCTTTCCCATGGTCCGATTTTTCTGGTTTTTCAACTAAAGTCATAAATGTCACTTTATACATTTGAGCCAAATTTCATCGAAATCGAACGATTTTTACTCAAGTTATCGCATTCACGGACACACTATATATATATATATATATATATATATATATGTATATGTATATATATAGGTATATATAGGTATATATATATATATACATATAAATAAATTTGAACGAATAGTGTTTTTGGCATCTGGGGACCTCAAAACAAAAAGTTATCATGGCCTCGGGCTTAAGTCTTACCATGAGACCTACGGTAATAGCTTCTTTCCTATAGGGGAAATTCGCTAAAACAGTAATAAGTCTGTTTAGGAATACGCGCCAGACACAGCCTCTTGATTTAAACATTAAAATCATAAAAATATTAAGCTACACCAAAGCAAGGAAACACCATTAATAAATAAGTTATTTTTTAAATTAGTAACAAAAACCCAAACAATGTTATGTCCTGTATTAAAAATTTGAGGAATGCATTAGTACGTGTAATTAACTAAATGATAACAAATAAATTAGTAACATGGAATTTTAAATTTTAAATACTGGCTTGCAACTGTTGCAGTTGTCTCCAACGACCGATGAACGATTGCCGGGCCGAATTGACAACAGTGGGTGAGGGACAGATGAAGGGAGTTTACCAGGGCGGCTGTTTCGTGTAAATATCGCCGAGCCTCATAAGTTATTTGAGGATTGGTATGTTATTGTTGAGGTTTCTTTTAAATACGAACAAAATCACACCTTGAGGAATATAGATTTCTAGTAATACCAAACACGTCTAACGTCATAGGAATAATCTTGTAGTCTTGAAGATCGACTAATGTTCACAAGAAAGACCTATCTAATGTCCATCACAAAAGGCAGCAGCTCAATATCTAAACTACAAACTAATTATAACAGTGGGAACGTAAAGGTGGGAAACATAAAGGAATAGACATAGCTAAACATTTGTAATTTATAGAAGAAAATACTCAAATAATTTACTAGTCTTGATAAAACAAATTAAAGAAGAGATTGAGCACCGTAACTTTAGAACACGTCATGGCCCCTGACATGTGAGCCACTGTACACAGTTTATTCTCTCACACTTTTTCACCCCAATAAAGCCCAAGGGCGTTGGGACATTGACCCTGGTCACTTCACATGAAAATACTGCCGCTATATCACTTCTGTTCTTAGATTTCTTTGTTTATGGAGATTGCTTTGGGGATTTGTGAATGCCACATATGCTATAAAACCAGCGCTCTCTCCCTTGAAATATTCATGTGTTTCTCTGTGATATTTTGTCGTAAAAAGTAAATTACATTTGATTTTAATAATAAAAAGAACTACTCTGTAGTGCATCTAACTTTAGCAAGTCTCATAAAAGTATATTCAAATTTTTTTTCATACAGATAATCTTTCATTTTGCCAATATTCTCAGATCTTAAGTTAAAAATTTTCATATGGCAAAAAAAAAGAAGAATAACACGGTAATGCAATCGGAAAATCATTGTCACCCTAGTGAGTTAAATGAAATGATACATTTACTATTGTACATACTTAACGTACAATATTTGATGATTACCTTAATGATTATCAGATTAAATAAGAAGTCTTATATGAAAACATATTTTAATGTTGTAAAGGCTTGCTATTATTAGTGCAATTATGAGTTCATGAAGGTATCGGCAGAACAGATGTGATACAGTAATATAAAAACATTTCAGTATAATTAATTGTGTTTAGTATGGTAAATAATATCAATATAATCAAAATGGGGTAATATTCTTAGGATACCTTAAAAAATGTAGATATAAATACCAGTAAATCAAAGGTAAATATGTATTGAAAAGTAAATATTTGTACTACGTGAACCTTCTTAATATTTTACCCACTTTAATATTTATAAAACCTGTTTTGTTGCTTAGTGTTAACATTGTGTTAAGATTGTAATATACATTGCACTTCATACACTACTTAGATTTCCTCTACTTATTTATACTTTAAATACTGTTTATTTTTTCTCATCCATTCCACAACCGATGTCCTCAGTTTTTTCAGTGAACCGTCTTGTCAATCAAGCCTGCAGGTACAGAAAGCTCAGCGGACCTGTCAATATTTTGTACTTCAACTCGCCAACAAAACTAATACATGTAATGGGAAGAAATAAAAGTAGAATCTGCCTTATCAGCATATCAGTGCCAGGTTGATGTACAGTCGGAATGTCAATAAGGGGGGACGTGACATACCGTTGGTGCTATCTCCGCAATAATCTCCACTAAGCTTCAAACACTACCACTACAGCCATCCGACCAGATTAAACATATATATTTTTATATTTTATCGCTATTTCGAGCAACGCTGTTATTTTAGTGTGTTTTTAATGTTTTCATGAACGATTTTTTTGCCGAACCTTTGTGTTCCCCTCTTTTCTAAAAAAAAATTGGAATCCCATTTCCCCAATTTAAGTAATATGTAGAAGTTAACATTGAACAATTATGCACAATTGGCACCTACGTGAGTAAATGGAGGTGAAGTTGGGGATGAGACAGGTCTGTGTTCAGTCACCAATACATTTCCCGGTTGAATTGTACCACTTTGGAGAAACTCAGGGAAATGTATAGAAATGTATCATAGAGCTCCGGAAAAAATAGAAGAACGGTATTTTACAGATGATATTTATCTAGTGTCTCAAAAAACTGTAGATATGGTTTGTATAGATATGTTAAAAACACCTCACGCAGACTATAAGAAAAAGGAATAACAACAGGTTTGAAACTAGATACACGAAGTATCATACCAAAGCAGGAAACGTCAAAATGTTTAAAGAATATGAAGTTGAGGAAATGGATTCTTTTACCTATATGGGGAGTGTTTTGAACGAAGGGTGGTGGAGTTGATGAGGATTTCGTCGCCCGTATCAAGAAAGAACAAATACTGCTATTGTACAACTCTACCCAGTATAGAAAGCTAGGGAATAACAACGAAAACCAAACTCAGCATGTTTAGCATCAATGGAAGGTCTGTTTTGTTATATAGTTGTGAGCCTGGAAGGACTCATCGTCTATTATGCATAAACGTAAAATATTTTCAAACCGATGGCTGAAAATGATTTTGAGGATACACTGACTGGCCAGAAGTCATTTCAAACCAGGCCCTACAGAATAGTGCCACAGAAGAGAAACAGTGATTGTGGTGATGGTTCTACCCAAGGATCAAGTTGGCGGAGCGAGTCAGGAATCTTACGGGAGGCCTTTTGGGCAAAGAAGAGGAGGATGACCAAGACAAACCTGGAGAAGAACTGAAGAAAACAAATCAAAGAAGCAGGAAAGAGTTAGAGGGAAGTGAAAGGCCTACAAACCGGGTTCGATGGCGCTGTATCGTCGAGGCCCTATGTTCCGTGTTAACTTTTTAAGTCAAGTTGTTTTTTCGTCTTGAAAAATGTTTTGAGGTACCGCCCCCAAATATAAAAAGAACTCTAGACTACAGGTTTTGAGTACAATCTTTGTATGTGTTTACCCCTGTATGTTTGGGTTAACATACAAGCCATGAACGTATACAAACGTATATGTTAGTCTGTTGTGGATGTTGTTGGTGAGGTATCTTCCTTCTATTTTAATTTAATAAAATCTGTCAGCATTTTTTAGTTATTAGTTTTTAGTGTTATAAGTTTAAAAAACAATGCCTCGAAATATAACATGGACTAAGTATTGTATTTACGTTATGCTTCAAACATTTTGTTTGCTGTCGTGCTTTGTTTTGTATCTACAAAACTTAGCTTTGTAGTGCTTTGTTTTTTTGATGTATCTACAACTGTTGAGAATTCAATCGGTTACTACAAGATTAACACATTGTTGGGTGAAGCCTTGAAGAAGGAGTTTTTCAAAAACTCCAAAAGACACGTCGAGTGTTTAAGAGCAAACATGGAGGCAATCCAGAGTTTCGCCAGATCAAACTTAGTCATATCTGTAATTATTTTACTGGTCGATCCAGCTAGAACTAGATCCTAAATCATCATAAATCATAACTTCATTGCAAAAAATGTATACAGTATGTACAAAGAACAAAATACAGGTGCATTGCCATTTGTAATAGTATACCTCATACTGTAGGTAAATTTAACAGTTCTTAGTCTAACGCTTAAAATTTAAGCTTACATGATTGGTTTCCCAATTGTCTGTAAAGAAATCTTCCATGTTATAATATGCTTTTTCAGACAATATAAGTTTAACCTTACAAAGCAGTTGCTTTTTATCAAGATGGTGACAGGTAGTTTGCTATACACTGGACTATTTTCAAATAATTTAAATTAGTGATGAGGAATAGGAAATTAATTATTTCGTGTGTTGTAGCAATGATTAAACTTTAATTTATCAAATATATCTGTTCTTTCATAAATAATTTTTAACATTTCTAAAATATAAAAACTGACAACTGTGAGAATTTTAAATTGTTGGAAAAAGTCTACAAGTTGTTCTTCTATTTGTTTGAGCTAACGTTCTAATAATACCACCTGGGCAATGAAAACTCTTTCTAATTTTTCTGGGATCCCCAAAGTACTATCCCATACCTAAGTATAGATTATATATATGCATGTTACACCATTTTACAGGTTTCTACAGATGTTGATATTATAATTATACTTAGAGCATATCTAAAACTATTTAACTTACTGGCAATTAAATGAATTGCCATTTCAAATATTGATCAATGTGAAGGCCCAAAAATGTGTGAAGAAACAAAATTGATATTGTTGAGATTCAAGTTACTAAGCAAATTACTGAGATGATTGTGTGCTTTGAAGTGAATTACTTTGGTTTTAGAATCATTTAAAAGAAGACCATTGTTTGAGAACCACAATTCTAGTTGATTCAAAGTAAGTTTTGCTTCTTCCATAAGCTGAATTAAAGAATTAATTTTTATTAATGCTGTTGTGTCGTCAGCGTACAAAAACAGATTTGAGGGAAATCGCTTACTTAAATCATTGATAAAAACCAAGAAAAGTAACGGTCCCACAATTGAACCCTGGGGAATGCCATAAGTAATCTTCATCCAGCTGGAATTTTATTTAAAGTTGTTTTTTACTAAACTGTACGCTTTTTACGATCTGTTTAGTAAGACTTTAACAATGCCAAGCCCCTTTCAGCAAGCCAAAGATTCTAATTTGTGGAAGAGCAATTTATGGTCAACACAGTCGAAGGCCTTGGATAAGTCACAGAAAACTCCAGCAGCATTCTGTGACCCATCCAAGACCCCTGCAACCTGCTTTGCAAAGTTAACAAGAGCTGTATTTATATTTATTCCATACTAAATCCATACTGGGATGAACACAGTAGGTTGTTTGACTCCAGATAGTAACTAAGCCTATTATACATAGTCCTCTCATAAATCTGTGAAATATTACTAAGTAAAGATATATGGCGATAGTTGTCTAGTTCTGTCCTGCATCCCTTTTTATAAATAGGTTTTAACTCTGAATAGTTTAATCTATTTGGAAATATTCCATTCAAAAAAGACTGATTAATTAATTTACAAAGTATTGGGGAAACTATGTCTACACTTAATTTGGGCAACATTACAGGAATTTCATCAAATCCAACAGAGCAGGTTTTTTTTAAAATTAAGAATTATTGTTCTTATTTCACAGACAGTTACACTTGAGAAACTACTTATAACACTGGAGCAGGGGCATATTGGCTATCTATTGTTGGCCTTTTCACCTTGGGTACATTCAATTTATCGACTATATTGTAACAATGATTATTGAACATATTTGCCAATATACTAGGGCTGTCAACCAACTCATTGCAATTTATTATTTTACTATCATCAGTAATATTTTTACTAGCTAGACCAAGTTCCTTTTTTACAATAGACCAAGTGGCTTTAATTTTATTTTCAGATTCAAAGATAAATTGATTGTTGGCCCTATATTTAGCTATATTAACAGTTGACTTAAAATATCTCGAAAAATTCTTCACATAATCAATAAATTGTTCGTTATCACTAAGTTTTGTCATATAATGCAACTCTCTTTTATTACGTGAAAGTTATTTTATTTCAGGAGTGATCCAATGTACGCTTTTGTGATTTCTTAATTTAGATAACTTGGATGGAAAAACTTCATTCATGCACTTACATGAATGTTGTTCATGCACTTAGATTTCACTTCATGAAATGTTATCAGTTTATTATTATTTCCAGGCAGTTATTGAAGTTTGTATTCACAGAGGTCACCAAAGAGAAACAATGCAAGTGTTCATCTAATATACTAAAAAATTATACTAAAACATGTTTTGGGAAGAAACTTTTTAATTGAAAATTACCTCTTTTACTGGGTGACAAAATTGGCAAATTTATGGTCAGCGCATTGTGATCTGAGAGGACGTTTTTGTCACTGAGAAGACTAGTTGCTCCATACAGCAAATTTGTTACAATGCTACCTATGCAACTAACAGTGTTTTTTGTTACTCTAGTTGGTTCAGAACAATTTAAACTAAAACCGTTCTGTTTTAAATACTTTTAAACTTCACCGACATAGTTTTGTGATTCGATGTTTCCAAAATATCAATATTAAGATCAGACAAAATTATAATTTTTGTATTTACATTTTCTTTTGCCATGTCTTTTAAAAACCTCTGAAATTTTGTTTACAAAAATATTTGATATTTTATGGCTTGGGATTCTGTAAATGGATACTACAATCAAGTTTGAGGACCGAACGTCGATGTAAGAGCCCTCAAAGGATAATTCTTCATTGAAATGAGTTAAGTCAGATCTAACATGACATTGTAATAAATTATGTACAAGAATACAAGATCCACCTATAGAATCTTGCTTGAAATAACCATCAGCCAAATAAAAATGTGTCAAAGTGTTCAGTAAGAACTTATTATTTTCCTTGATACAATGATCATTTGAACAGACCATTTTAATATTTTCTTTTTAATTTAAAAACAATTCTAGCTGGCTAATTTTTTAATTTACTCCTTGAATATTTAGGAACATTATACACTCTTTCTTATTAGTACTTAAAACTAAATTAGGTCTAATATTTACAGTATTAAGAACATTATTATTCTCAGCAACTTTTCATAAACTATTCATAACATGACAGTTGGTTTACTCCCAATAGAAAAATTGTTTAAATGAACTAAGATACCATGAATGAGACTTTTGGAACTTGGTTTTTCGTCTTTACTGAGTCAGTGACACAACTTTCACCATAGCTATTCACACACAAACTAATCCCAGGGCCATTTACATCTTTATTGTTAGACTGATTCTCAAGTGGAAACATACCATGTTGGTCAGGTGTCAGTTCTTTGGTTGGGTTCACTGGAGATGGCATTAAGAAAGCTAGAGTGTTTCTAGCAATCTGGATTTGGCACATTGGACTGGATGCGGCTGGTACCAAGATGTTTGGAGAGGCAGAACTGAGACGCTAGATGTTTGTACAGTGGTCAGCTCACTTCCAGTAAGATTAGGTGGGCTTCAGTAGTCTGCAGGTGCAGCAGGCGAAAAGACAGCAGGTGAATCAGGGTGCAACACCCTGGACTTAACATCTCTTAGTATGGTCTGAGAAATAGCAGTGCACAACTTAACTATCCCAGATCTTCGGAAATGCGGACCGTGCTTTGAGTGATCGTTTCTTGATATAATGCGTATTTTCATAAGCAAAATATTGCGATTGGTTGAGTTCAGTGATTTGGTATAATTATTTATCCTGTTATTAGCAGTATTAACAAAATCATTCATAGGATGGATCGTCAAAGCGTAATGGTATTCCTGGCATTAGAACATTAGTGTTTTTTGCAGGGTTTTTAATAAAATAAAGATTGAGCTCTGATGGCTCACCATTGTGATTAATCAGTTGATTTGTTCCTCCCATGAATAGAACTAATCCTTCTGAGGAAAAAATAGTAAAAGGAACCAGCTATAATTTGTCAATTGGCATTTATTTTTTTAATTCATGTTCATTTCAAACAAAATGTTCTTGTTAGATTAGAATGTTGGCGTTGGTTGGCAGGAACAAGACTAGATTTGTGCATGCGTCTTGTCCAAACGTTAAAATATGACATTGGCGT
This sequence comes from Allygus modestus, assembly GCA_963675035.1. Taxonomy (NCBI): domain Eukaryota; kingdom Metazoa; phylum Arthropoda; class Insecta; order Hemiptera; family Cicadellidae; genus Allygus; species Allygus modestus. Next base: position 76,260,941 of record OY776112.1, on the reverse strand, counting down.
TTAAAATCACTCATCATCAAATAAAACTAATAGTTTCAGAGATCGTAAACCATTGCACAAAAATCTATAAATGTATTCATGATAAGGTTATTGACCTAACAAAAATGTAGAGATTTAAATAAAATATGAAAAAAACATCCTCCATAACTGTACCAAAACGCCTGTTTTTATTCAGAATGATAATAATGGAACAATAAATACAGTAAGTAATTAAGTGGAGAGAATCAGTATAAGCGGATGCCCATTGAACGCCGATGGAGGATCTAATTTAGTAGCAATAAACAGGTGGACTGTATCAGTGTATATTAGCAGATCAAAGTGCAAGGCAGGTGGAACGGTATGTCTATGTATGCCTCGATCACTGATGATTGCCACTCTGCCCCGGTCCAGTTGGTTGCTATTTATCCGTCGATCGGCTGTTGTCATTTCTCTGATTCAAATTAGGTCTGATGATCCGATAAAACTCTCTTGTTCCTCTGCTTTGAATGAAATATTCGTTATATTGGTTCGCCTATTTTATGTGGAGGGGGAATTCGCTTAGCTTGATTTATATAATAGTAGTAATAGGAGGTTAGTAACCAATAATCCAAATTTAGAAAAATTTAAGTCATGAATTGAACGATGATGATATACGGGTGTAGAAATTATTGCAGTTTCGTTAAATCTTATGAAATCAATGTGTCTGTCTAAGTTCCGTATTTTTAGTGTGGCCTCTGAATGTTAAGAAATAAAGGGGTCGTTAATTTAACCCCATTTTCATATGAAGTAGTGAAAATGTATTGTCATGTATTCTCACAATGTACTCAACCATGTAGTCCTCATGACTGTTGTCAAGAGGCATGAATCTTTAACCCAAAAACTATAAATATAACAAAAAGATAGGTCCAAATTTCAATGTCTTAATCACAATACCACAAGTAGGTTTAATTCAACTTAAAAACCTGCATTTAAAACACTAATTTTTATTCACACATGGCTTAAGGGAAGTCTGCCCTACCAAAAAAAACAAAAAACAAAACAAAAACAAAAAATTGAATGTGTAATTGGGACAACCCCCTAAATTATTACGCATCAAGATTTTCATTAGGATTCCTACATGTGTCAAAATAAAGAAAATGTCCGAATTTCACCAAGGCTTTCCCCATTATTGATTGGCCTTAGAATTTTCAGTCTATCTATTGCAATGATTTTATGTGTTCATGTGATTACGCAACGTGGTGTAAAAGCTTGTCAGTTTCTCCAAAGAATGCTGCACAAGTATTTTTTCTCTACGAAATTCACGGTGTAAATGTAATTCCTAATATACTTAATGCAATTATAAAATAACAATGTAACACAATGAAGTTCATTTTTAGTGTGATTAACTTTTTAAAAATACATTACATGCAGTTAAGGCCTTAGTTCCAATATAAAAAAGTAGAGCTGTTGTGGTACACCATATTTTTGAAATATCGAAATAAAATAAACGAAACAGTATTACTTTAAAGGTACACTTGATAATTGAACCAATTAATTCCAGTAATTACCTATCGATCTCTAATTTAAGGGAGGCGAAGTTCGCGAAACTATTTTGATTAAGGAACGCAACAAGCGACTTTTATATCACCCTCTTTTATATAAATCTTCTTTAAGTCTGCCTCCAGTTTTGAATCCTTGATAGCGAAGTAATTAAGCCGTCATTGAATGACTGGAACATTGAAATTTCCCGAACAGTCCTGATTGCTCCGGTCGGCCCAACTGTTTCTGTTATAATGGGCCAAGTTTAGAGCCAACTTTCTGGCTCCCTTATTAAATCACTGTATAGCCTTCCGCCTCAGCCGAAAGTAATCAATTTATATGTCGGCTATACGAAAACATTCAAAACTTTCCTTGTAATTAAATCTGAACATTTAAACATGGCAATTACTGTAGATATATTTCTTAATTAAGTTACAGCGAATAGCCTAACGGTTAGCGTCACTTTTAGGTTTTTAGATAGGTCAGAGTTTTTAACCATATAGTTCCATGAAAAAAGCCAATCATTTGAATTACAGCTACACCATGTCAGACAGTTAACAGCATACTATTGAGCTGATGCACTATAGTTGAGTCATTATGATACTGTGGTTAGCACACAACTGTGTAGTTGGATAGGGAACCTGACTCAAAGTAAGCATGATTTCACTATGTTTTTTTGTTAATTCCAGATAATGATAAATATAAATATTTAATAATCAGATTAATCTAACAATATTTTCCTGATTTTTAAAATAGCTTGTACTATGATAAGCTTGGACTTCGTTGAAGGGAACGGGTTGTATCCTCAGGGTTTCCAATGCTATATAAGTTTGGACGCTTTCTCCCGAAAAGCGGTTAGTTAGTTTGTTATCCTCTTTACAAAACGCCTCTGGCTAAGAAAAACGGAAATATATTTAAAAATTTCAGTTTTTGAAGAAATTTTAATAATCCTTAAACATTTATTTGTATAAGGATTATTAAAATATGGATATCAAATCTGGTAAAGATGATAAATACATTTATTAAATTGTTTGGTTTCCTCAAGTACAAAATATATAATTTTCATGGGCGGTTTTATGAAGGGAGTGAAGAGTTTGGTCAGCAATAAAATACATACTCCCAAACAAAATTGCATTGCAATGTAACCTATAATGTTTTTAGTTGTCTCATTACCTTGGATAAGTTGGTTTACTGCCCAACTAGTATCAATTGACTGTGATATACGACAAATATGTGAAATATGTGGTGTGTTCCATAAAATATTACATCGTGTATTACAAAATATGCTTTTAAATGCAAACATATTAGTATTAATTGCGTTTGAAAACTTCCAACTCAACTTTTTATCCATCATATCACGTAGTAATGGTCAGTGTTGAGGGTAACGCGAACATTTCAACGTTAGGGCATTATGGGAACGGCAGCTCCCCCCCCCACCCTCACCCTAGATGGGCTACGTAATGGTATTATAACTGTTATATACGTTTCAAGAACCACCCTCTCTCTCTCTCTCTCTCTCTCTCTCTCTCTCTCTCTCAGTGTAACCCTCCTGCTCTATATATTATAGCGATGCTCCTCTATTTTGACCTTTGGCCTTAGTTTTTCCGAGGAATCATATTTTCAGTATTTTAGCTGAAAAATTACGGAACATTTATAATATAGAACAAATACAACTTTAATAGAGATTTATACTTTTAATAATGCGTACTATTTTGAATTATGGTGGTAATTGATGTTGAAATTAATTTAAAACTCTGAGAGAAACAATTTAAAGAATAAATATCTTCAAAACAATAATTATTAGTTTTGACCAATTATTGCTTGGAATAGAAAAACACGTTCAATGCCAACTCACCCAGAAAACTGCCACAAATGTTAATATAAATGTTCTTTGTACATAGACTAGTGACTATATAGATAATGTACATGAACTAAATTTTATTTCCATTTTAAAATTATGTCCGTTAGTATATTTCATTAACATTTACTCTAGCATTGATCATACATCAACTCTAAAATGCATAATAGCACGATATAACTTTCTAACCGTTGGTGTACACTGACTTACCTTCACGACTTGTTTGTGTTAGGTGTTTATGTGTTTTTTATTATTATTTTAACATGAGTTTTTTAATTTGGCGATATAATATCACTTGGAACTTAAATAAGTACAAAACTTTGTCCTTTAACCATAAAAAGGCACCACAGTCACAAGTAACGTAGAACAATATGTTTACGCCTATTTTGTGTTTGAATTTTATGAAGGAGAAGAAAATCTGCAAACGATAACTTCCGTTCATATTTAAATACTACAGCAAACATTACTGCAGCAGCACCTGTGGTATATTGCTAAGTAGTAGAGGGCAAATGCGAGGACACACACTAAATAACTAGTTGGGTAAGCCGATAACCATAGATGAATTATCTAACTTATTCTTAACCGCAAATAAAAAGCAATACTATACATTATCGTGCATTCCTTGATCCAACCACGTCGCTACCCCGGCTACAGAGTTCGCCCGAGGGAAGGCCCAGCTGCACTGTGTCATATCCCTAGGGAGAGGCGTTACACGGTTATCATATTATCCATGTCGGGATCGAATCGGTCAAAGGCAGTTAGTTTGCATTCGCTTAACACGCGTATGTTTTAGCTTTATTACTCGCCTGACGGGATTATTGACGGGTTAATCACGCTTGGCAGCTTGCTGATTAAAACGGGACTACACGTGTCGCAGCGAGGGATTCGCTAGGCGGCAAGTGGTTTCTTGATGTCGTTCTAAGGGTTGTAATCTGTTGGGAGATTGCGCTTGGTTTTGAAATTGAAAATTCTTGCGCTTGATTTTGAAATTAAAATTTATACTTTATTTTTAATTTTACAACACCACAGTACAACTTGTAATGTGGTAAGAATATATTAATGTGATCAGGGTAAAATAAATTATGTCTCCCAACACTACAAAATATTTTGATACTTATATAGCACCTACAAACACGACAGTAAATATAGACAAGGATGGGACAAGGCAACTTATTTCAACCTGTCACACCGGTCATCATCGGTCCAATCAGAGAATTCTGTGTATCATTTATGTCCTATGTTTACCGTCTTGCTCGTAAGTAGAGTATAATTTTAAACATATTTTGTAGTGTTGTTTTGTATTGTTTTGTCTTGTTTAATTGTAACAAAACGTATCATGCTACTAAAAAAAATATACTAATAAACTATAAGTATAAAATTAGTAACATTTACATTAAATTGAATTACACAAACTGTGTAATTCATAAAGCCTGAGCAAAAAAGCCTGAGGTTATGAAACTTATCATCCGATATTTAATCCAACATTTTAACTAAAGACTAAGACTCATAATGGGAATGCCTGGCTACCACTATACCACTGTACTCTCTTACACAATACAGTACAGGAACAAATAAAAATAGGCCTCTTAGTTCTTAGACATACAGTTTTGGACAAAATACCCTTCTCTAATCAAATCAAATAATACTGTAATGGAAGACACCTGCTACCCCACTTATAAACTATTCATGGTTATCAATATAATTAGTTTGATATACTTTTGTAAATCAAAGGAAAAATTCGAACAATACTGATTTACTACACCAAGGTTAGATAAAATATATTAATGCTATTTTCTAATGTACAACCTCCTTTAGAAAACAAACCGCTGCACATTTTTAGAATGTTAAAATAACAAAAGACCACACGTTTTAAATATATATTGCAAAGAACGCTGTAAAGTCTTGCAGAACTACTCGATACCTTTTTCAAACACATTTATTTGGCCCAAAATAAGGGATTACATGGACCTTTACAGTTAGACATATTGAATTATATTAGAGAAAAGATTTGTTCTAAAAAGTACTATACATAAGTAATCAAGCAATTTATAAATCAGGTCCTAACATAATATTAGTAGTACATTTATGTTTGTTTAAAATTTAAAGTATGTAATATAATCCTATTATAATACTTAGCTATACGATATTACGTAATAAGTAAGATAACATTATTCATTTGGTTAAATCACTTTTTTTTACTAGTTCCAAGAAAATCTACATTTTACAAATTCGACAATCCCATAGCCAAAATTTGTACTAAAGATACTTCACATTGCTAACTTTTATAATGATTATCTTTTCACCTAACATGCAATCAATTGATGCATGAATAATCATTTTAAAAAGTCAATTAAATTTGAAAGTTGTGCACAAGCAGTAATGAAATGTCTGATTCTCTTCTCTACAATGGTGAAATAAGACCGAGCCTAACATTTAATCCACAATACGGCAAGTGTTGATACATTAGCTCGGCTGTAAGGGGCTCTTACTCCCTGATGGGCCTGTAGGTGCGCTAGCTCGCAGATTCTGAGATTAGACGCCGTAAAATGAAATTAATCGGACTTCTCTCGCCGCACAGCCTAACCGCGGATTCGAACTGACTATCTACCACATTAGCCTGCGAATCGACTTTAAGCCTATGGTTTCTGTTGGGAAGTAAGTTAGATTTTATCGTTCTTATTTGTAAATTTGATAGTTGAACAAATAAATATTGCATGTGAGATGCCTCCAATGAAACGATACGTTGTGCTCGCATTTATGGCTTGTCACTCTTTCGTTTGACACAACGAGTTGAATCTAGGCCAGGACGCAAGCATTACCAGCTGATAGGGAGTGTTATAAAAAATCTTGTTGATAGGTGGACCTTTAGCTATAGGTGGGTTTTGAGCGAGGGGTCACCAGGATCATCCCATTTAGTTAAAGGCAATACAATTAAATCATACTTACTTTGTGTCAGACGCTCCAACTAACTGCGTACTATTATGCTGCTGCACTATATTTGACTAATTTTTAGATTGTGTCAGCCGCCCAACTAACTGCATTCCCTCAAGTTGCTGCAACATAGTTGAGTAATTCTGAAATTGTGTCAGTCGCCCACTACAGTTCAGTCATTTTAACATTGTGTCCCAACGCCCGAACTAACTGCATACGGTTAAGCTGCTGCACTATAGTTGTGTTTTTATTTTCTTCCTGATTAAAGAACTTTATAATTGATATATTTACCTTCAGACGTCAAGGCAAAAAAGGTAAACAAACAGATGAGTCTTCTGAAATTGTGTCAGACGCCTCAACTAACTGCAAACTATTACGAAGCTGAATTATAGTTTAGTTATTTTGACATTGTGTCCGACGCCCTAGCTAACTGCATATTATCTATAGTTGAGTTATTATAACATTGCACCTGGCGCACCAACTACTAGAATGCATTTGGGGCACCTGACTCAAATTATGATTTAATAATAGTTATTTTAAATAATTCTAGAAAATATTAAGTAGTACCAATATTTTAATAAACGGATTAGTCCCAAATATGTTTGCTTATTGTAAAAATACATTTTACCATTATAAGCACTGGATTCAGCCCCAGGGACCGGGACCTGGGACTGAACTCTAACTATAAGGTATAACTATAATACACCGGGCTGAGTTCATATTGTATGGACATTCATAACAAATTGGAATAGGAGAAAATTCACTGAACATTGTATTTTAAAAGTCAAACTGGTTCCACCGTTTATGTTAAACTTTACATAGTTTGTCTGGAATTTCATAACATATCAGAGTGGCCGGAAAGGATTTTTCTAGCTGTTTTGGTTATGATTATGTGTAAAATGAATATGAATCAGAACAAATGTGGTATTTATTTTTGAAAAAAGGTTTGTGGGAATGATTAGAGTTACATTCGTGTACACATTGGTTTCCTAGTGCTCTTCCACATATACATATTATACATTTACACTCATATTCGATTCGATGTAAAACAAAGGATAACAATCTTTCATAATTGAAATTTGAAACTAACTTTCAATAGGTAAAATCAAATCACGAACGTTTTTCCCAACGTACCCGTTAAAAATGTTAATGAACGAACAAATCAAATGAAAATAAGACTCCCACCATTCATTTTGTATTTTTTTATGTGATAATTTGAAGTTAAATAGGTTGATGAAGAAAACACGCATACATTATCTTGAATAAAATATTTAGCGCAGTGACTTTTCACCCGTTCCGTTACCTATACAAACTTCACGAAAAACTCGAAGTGAAAAAGGTTACAAACCTTATCCGTCGTCAATCCTAAAATTCACCAACAGATGATTGTTTTGGGTGTTCTACCTTGCTGCCCTTTTCCCAGAAGAGTCTTACAAAATTAAAGGTTAAAACAGTCTTCGTCTCAGTTTGTAAGACTATCTAGTTTGGACTTGTCCTTGGCTGACTACGCTAATGTAATACTGTAAATTATATAATTTTGTCTTTTGTTCACGTCCCTTTCTGTACTTTGTAATCTTATAAAAAGTGACTGGTGTCTGTACTTTTATAAGACTATAAAGTACAACAAAATAAACTTATAAGTTTGAGAAACATATTTGAGAATGAGACATCAGTCCAAATGGACCTTTGTGAAATTTAGGATTAACGAAGGATATGGTACATCTCTTTTACTTCAAATCGACTATCAATCATGAAGTCGAATATTCAAGTTATCATGGCCACTTTTCCAGAAAATATTGTTAACAACTTTTCAGCGTTTCCGCGTCAACCCTCCCTAACATACGTCGTGTCAACCCTAGCACGTCACCGTGTGGGTGGGGGCTAGGGGATGATCCGGCGTGTATATCTCGACAGATGGGACGGATAGGGGATGGAGGATCGGTGTTATGAAGACACAGGGGAGCGGATCAGCTTCTGACGTATGCACTATAAACTGACGCCTTCCACGGAGAAATGTTCGATACCGGCATAAATCACAACTCGTTGTGCATTCGCCACGAGCCTTGTTGTTTTCCCCCTTTTTTGTATTAACCTACTTGGGATTTTTTAACATTTTGGTACGGTTAAAACCATGGTTTCGATATAGTTTGACATTCATGAGAACGTTCAATTAACAGCTGCTATTATTAGCTCAATGACAAATGTAATCTGGATTAATTATTGAACCATTACAAAATGTCTATTGTATTTCTCAGGATCGACTTGGCGAACCTCAGATGAGGTGAATGCTCATAACAATATGAACCAGTAAGTTGCATTACCCGTTACGTAGTACTGTGAGAAAAATGAATTGCGTCTTGGTTCCCAAACTTTAATGAGGAAATAGAAGGGTTGATTATTTAATACTTCTCTATGTTTTCCTTTGGAGATGGTTGGTTACCTTCTATAAATAAACGGTATCAGGAAACTGACACATACTTTCTCCCTTTTAGCCAAACTTTAATGACAAAAATATTTGTTATTTACTAAATATAGAATATGAAGTATAGATAAATGTACAGAAAATTGTCTAAAATAGTTGTTTTCATAAATATCCACCCAAATTGCTTTTTTGGAGGCACTATAGAGTCCGTTGCTACACACAGTAGTTTTGAGAGGGGAAATGCCCCCTTGCCCCCCCCAGGGTTAAATAGCAACACATTTCGAACATCATCTGTTGGTCAATGCTAACTTGACCTGCATATAAAATGAAATTGATCAGTAAATAAGAGAGAAATAGTTATTTTTGTATTCCCCATAAGAATAACATTGGACAACGTACTGTGTTTACCGCTAAATGAAAATTTCAATTTTCCCCGCAACTAGCAATCGTAGAATAGTAATTTAAAATACTAATTTATTTAGTTTTTTGAGCTCTTTTTAATGGTGAATAGTAATCTTTTTTAACATTTATGATTTTTTATGAAAAATCCAAAAAACTGAATTTTTGATGTTTTAAGTCCTGTAATTTCTGAACCGGAATTTTTCCAGAAATGCGGGTGGTGTCATTTTGTTGCAAACCTAAAGTTCTACAAACCACGAAAGTTTAATCAAAATCGTTAGAGCCGTTTTTAAGAAATTTGGATTTTTCATGTTTTTTGGCGGTTTTTGGGGGATAATTACCCTTAAAAATCAAAAATCCAAAAAAATGAAAAAACACCTGGAGATATCGTGGATTAGTACCTACATACCAAATTTCATAAAAATCGGCCCATAGGTTAGGGCTCTAGCTCTGTACACATCCACACAGACACACACACACACACGGACACACACACACACACACACACACAGACAGACATCACGTAAAAACCACTTTTTTGGGTTCAGGGAGCACCAAAACGAATATTTCCACTAACAACTCAAATTCGAAAATTTTTACGAAAACAATACTTTCTCCATATACTATGTATAAGGGGAGAAAGTAAAAATTAATAAGTATAGTATTTTTTTTATTATTTTATGTATTCAAGTAATATAAACCGAACATTATTGTATAAATTTGCTGAAAAAGTGCTTATTACCGTTTTGAGGCAGAGTAAAATGATGTGTGTGTTTTGTTTTTTAAATGTATTTGGTTCATATTTTTCTCCCTGGAATTATTAACATTTTGGGCGTTATAAGAAAGAGAAAATATGTGTTTTGAAGAGTTAAAAAAGATAACTGAGCGCTTCAACAGAATGTAACTGTGAACGTTATTTTAAAGTACAATAATATATTTTATGTATGAGGCCAGATTTCACCTAATCTGATGTAGGCTAACTATGAAATCCACAATGGATCTTTTACTATAAATCCCACACTATGAAATGTAGCTGATCATAATCTAAGCATTTAACTCATCTGTCCTATCCCACTCTCAGCAACATTTACAAATGTGCACAATTAAAACGGTTAACTTTCGTTACCCAAGAGTAACAATTTGATCAATCTGCAACGATCCCACTCTGTTATGAAATATCTCACATTTCAGTGTGAGAAATGTAAGCGCTAACATCCGTAGATTAGCCGCTCGTGCCGATGTTGATCGTTGTTGACTCGCGGGCGGACCCGCCGACCCCTGATGATGATGTCGGCATCAACCTGATGATCGCCCATCACTTTGATGCCTCTGATGCCTCCAGGCCATCAGTCATACCTCATATCTCCAGGCCCGGGTGGATTGATTGTTGCACATCAGCGAGATCGTTGGTCGGTTTGTCTTGCTTGCGTATATTCCAGACTCTTATCCTTCATTGTAAAATGTCTTACTTTTGAAAAATAATCGTACTATAAATACAGTGTTTAGAAAGGAGGCACTGGTTCAAAAATATACTTTCATGTATATTTTATACCTACTTCTTCCATAAAAATATGTCAAATTTAATCCCTCGTCCGCTTTTAACTAAAGGTAATTAATGTACGATGGCTCACTTGATTTAGTAAGGTAATGCAAAAGATAACCCCAAGAGCAAAATTTACTTCAGGCAATAGCAGTTAAATACGTTCAGGAATGTTCAGCTATTGCGAAGGTCACCACCGAGATCGTCATGTCCGAGTTCGTCACATCTACGAAAATCAATGAGCCGTACTAATTAGGGTCGGCTGTCTACCTGCCCTGCCGGGTATGTCATGCCTCCTCCGCCCGAACGGGAACAACTTATCCTAGTCACAGATCACAAGAGAACGGTCAAATACAGTTCTGAATATTTATGCTCAAAGTTTACTGATGTTGGTTCTTCATGTAGCTAAAAATTATACAAACTAACTCGTGACAAAATTGATGACAAAATTGAAGTCATACGACTACATATCGCACTGAAAGGATGAATTAGGCCGATTGATGTTTGTTCGTGAGTCCGAAAAACAGCCTTAGTACAAAAGGATTCGTGTTACAAAATTGAAAAGTGTCATACAAAAGGATATCGCACTGAAAGGGGTGCATTCATTATATTATAGGATAACATTGGGATTTTCAATCCCAAGTTAACTAGGATAACAAGATTATTTTAAGAAACTTATTCGTATTTTTAAGCCAAGGGCTTGGTATTCTTGCGGATAAAATAAATACAATAGCACAGCTGTCAGTTTAAATTCACCAAAGTTGTAGTAGTTTTGATATATTTTCGCAATTACTTACTTAAAAATATGTTAAATACATTCTTACAATTTAAGAATTTAATAAATATAACAACAAAATCCTATCATGGATAAAAGTTTAATTGAACTTTTATTTAACACTTAATATTGCTCGGCGAAATGTACAGGCTAGTTGTAATTTTCAGCTACAAGAAGAACCAACATCAGTAAACTCAGAGCGTAAAGATTCAGAACGGTATTTGACCGTTCTCTTGTGATCTGTGACTATAGAATAAGTTGTTCCCGTTCGGGCGGAGGAGGCATGACATACCCGGCGGGGCAGGTAGACAGTCGACCCTAATTAGTACGGCTCATTGATTTTCGTAGATGTGACGAACTCGGACATGACGATCTCGGTGGACACGATTGCGAACATCTTACGGAGTAATTGACTCACTTTTCTCGGGAACCCTGGGTTTTTACTAATCTATTCTTTCAAACGAGTCATAAAATCGGCAATGTAGGAAAAACTGTTGGTGATCCACGCAGAGACTAACATTAATTTTCTATGGAAACAAGGATAAAAGTGGGAACACCTTTCTTTAGTGGAACTCACTCATAAGAGTTCGTCCAACTGTTACCAACCAGTACCATGGTTGGTAACATGGTATATGGAAACCAAATGGGAAACGTCTATAAATTAGTTTGTGTTAGAAAAACATGTTATGTTATACACTTACGTACTTTTGTATTTTAAAATAAAACGTTTTCCTTTTCCCCCAAATGTGAAAGTCATACCAACAATCCTAACTGAGGAACGTATATTTAAACATTATGAGCAAAAAGCCCAGGATTTTCTTGTCAGCAGGAGGTAAGTGAAGAATTGGAGGGTCGAAAGCACTTGACGATTTGAATGGAAACCTCAAACTGAAACTGATAAGCACCCATTGGTCAAATAAAATATCTTTTCACTTGACATTTGACTACTGTTTGGGGCATCATAACAATGTAAAATGAAGAACCCATGACCAATATTAATACTGAGCAATCCAAGAATCTACCATAGCGAAAGTCAGGGTAAAAAAAGAATCATTATTAATAATAAACTATGTGACCCATGCGCACCTGTACCGGTACCCAAATTATTAATTTAAAATTACTGTAACCTGCTTTGATTAGTTTAACTTGTCGCTGCAAGATGGTGACAGTAGTAAGTTAACAAATAGATAAATAAGTGACAACCTCCCATTAAATTTGTATGGGATGGTTTGTTTGTTTGTTTATTTTTCGCACTTATCAGTGAAGGTAATCCTCAAAATGATAGCTCAAATATTAGGTTTGATAAAATATAAAGGAATATATGGCCTACCGACAAAAACCCACTTGAAGAATAACATATAAGGATATAAGTTATTTAACGCAGTCTAAGATATTGCGTGCTTTAGAACAAATGATATTAAGTAATAACCAATAGTTTTAATATAAAATTTATAATTAAAAAATTACAATTGATTTTCTGAGTTAAAAAATGTATAGTAAATATTATTTTCCCGAGGTCATCGGGTTGTGGCTCGATCATGTCGCATTTATTCATCACGAAGCCCGCCAAGACCATGAAGCCATTCCATTCCGCCATTCCTGCTAAACACGCTGGTTTTCTTCAGTACATCGTAATGACTTTGTGCTAGTTTGAACCCGATTTCAATGGCTTCTCATTGCTCGTAATGTAAAGTAAATTAGTGTTTGTTGACGTTTTATAATTAAATCGTAGGCTACTAATTTCTTGTAGAGTTGTTTCTTGGATTGTTTTTGTATATGCAAATAAATTAACAATTTTGTTTATTTATTTAACATTCTGGAAAAAAACATGCTTGTTTTATTTGCATTGTTAAGGGGAATAATGTTATGAAACTATAAGTAAATTCATTCAATATCAATAAATAATTACATAAGACACGACAATTATGTACGGTTGTATAATATTATCAACATTAAGCGTTGTAGGATAAGTAAAAGAATTATTGCGAACTAGGATATGGAGGGTGGAGCAATAACCTAGAATTACAGAGGTTGAAGGTGGTTGGGTATCAAATTTTGTTTTGATTTTCATTATTAACAAATATATGTTATCTTTAAAAGGGAAAAAATGAAAATAATTTTGCACAAATCATTAATAGAAGTATAACGTACAAATTAAGTACAATTAAAATAATCCCGATTTATAGAATACTTACGATTTAGATTGGTTTTCAGTAAAAACTATCGAGAAAATAGATAATTTTGAATCAGTAGTGTATCAAAACTGAGAGCTGTGTGTATCTTTCATCATGTGTATGCATCAGTTGATGGATTTACAGGCACACCTTTTACAGTTTTATATTTTTCTTCCCAACCGGTTAAGTGTTCTCGTGAAAGCATACCTTAAAACCCTACCTCTATGCCCGACCCATACTACTACCTCGCACTATACCACCATACCATACCATACCACCGGATCCAAAACCCCTGAAGAACATACTCCAGTATCATTATCGAGAATCAAACTGGATAACCTGTAACAAAATAAACAATTGATAAACATATCTCTAGGATGAAGCTTCCCATAAATTTAAATTTAAAACCTTTCCATTACAATGACAATGACGTCACATACATCTTCCCCGTCCGAAGCAAGGGCAGTTTCACTGGTATCAATAGTTCACTGATGGCATTTCTTGCACATGATTGGGGATAATCTGAATTTTGCATCTAATCGTTCATATTTGGTGTTTGTTTCCTTAAATATGATGTGAAATTGTGTCTTATTCGGTGAATTCATATATTTATTCTTGACGATAAGTGTTTTTTTATGATGGTGTTTGTCACTCATGATGGACTTCGACAAAAGTTAAAAATATATCTATTCTATAAAATTTTACTTTTATTTTGTGATGAGGAGCAAAAAAAAACAGTAGCCTACATTGTTAATAATAATATTTGCTTCATGGAATCATACCGATATCCAACTAATAGATAAATTCGGTATCGTCTATTATAGAGTACTAAATTTCCAAATGAATTAAAAGAGAAGTTTCGCCAATCACATAGTTCATAATCATGGAACTATTTTATACAGGAGGTGACTCGCTGCAGCTAAAACTAATTTTTTCCAACGCTTCGGGAATAGAAACCGTTCCAAAGCGAACAAGAATCCAGTTTCAGTTGGAACTACTTTTTAAACCAGCTTTAGATGAAGCAGATTTAATTGCTGCAGTGATTCATAAAAAATGTACTGTTGACAACAACTAATACTGCAGCATCTTGTGACTCGAGCCTCGCAGGTTAAATTATTACAGATGGAACTGGTTTTTGAAGCAGTTCCGCGGGCTCTACGGAAATAGCTGTAGCTACTTCGCCTCAGTAACTGCTTGTTACAACTGATTTATTATTTACAGTAGCCCTAGAACATATTAACGACCGGTTCACCCACGCAGGGTCCAATAAGTTAGCGATTATACACTTTTTAAACAAATCAATACATCGTTTTAAATAGAGGGTTTCAAAGTTTCGTTCTTAGCTAGATTTGAGTTACTTTCAGACATATCGGTTTGTAGATTTTTCGAGTAATTCATATTCGGTTACTTTACTAAGTTGATGTATACAACAAAATAATTGATCGATCCCTTATATTTCGACGAGTCGCATTATCTATGTCGCATTATCTTGACTAACTCTGCCATCGTGTCTATCGATTGTTTGCTGGGTGGAGTGGACGGCCGGTGGCGGCTTACCATGTGGTGTAGCACTAATCACGGAGTATCACTGTTAATGTGTTTATTGTGTATGTTGGCTAAGCCGGAGCCTCCACCGCCGAGCACGACCTCCTCCCCCTCCCCCTCCCCCCTCCCTTGAAGCCCTCAAGCCTCATATTTCAAGTGGACAACTGTCAATGTCCCACCGTCATCAGTGTTCCTGTCATTACGACAGCCTGTTTATTGATACCAGTGAAACTGCCCGTGCTTCGGACGGGGAAGATGTATGTGACGTCATTGTCATTGTAATGGAAAGGTTTTAAATTTAAATTTATAGGAAGCTTCATCCTAGAGATATGTTTATACAAGTGTTTATTTTGTTACAGGTTATCCAGTTTGATTCTCGATAATGATACTGGAGTATGTTCTTCAGGGGTTTTGGATCCGGTGGTATGGTATGGTGTGGTGGTATAGTGCGAGGTAGTAGTATGGGTCGGGCATTGAGGTAGGATTTTAAGGTATGCTTTCACGAGAACACTTAACCGGTTGGGAAGAAAAATATAAAACTGTAAAAGGTGTGCCTGTAAATCCATCAACTGATGCATACACATGATGAAAGATACACACAGCTCTCAGTTTTGATACACTACTGATGATTAACAACATATTTATATAAGCAAAGGAATTGAAAAAGGTAGGAGTTTCCAAAACGTAGTATAGTTCTAAACACTTCAAGTGATACGTTAAGTCAGAATAAATCAATAATAAATATTTGTTCACTTCATGCTTTTTTATCTCTTTAGTTTTAAGACCAATGTAATATACTGGATATGATTTAAACTATCATACTAGCTTTTATACCTGATAACTATACGATCTTAGTAGCTTTTTGCATATAGTGCAGAAAGAAAAAAATTCCAATATTGTTATATCATATTGATTTGATTGGTGGGGTTCATCGGTTTTCAACAATATTAAAAATGACCCTGAAGTTTTCTTTCAAATTACTTACTATTAATTACTTACTAAAAATAAATTTTTTAATGAGCTTTAAAACAAATTCTTTAGCCACTCTAGGTGTGTTCTCTTACTGTATTGCATCGTGATGGATAAATATTAAAGTGTAACTTTTTTGTAATAACCAAACGATAAAATCGCATTCCAAAATTCCTAATAAACGTCTACACCTTAGATCCTTTACTCACTCAGTTTAAAGGTCGGTAGTACGCTTAGCCGTTGGCCCTGCCTCACATTTTAATCAAATGAATCGTCGGTTGAGCGAAGGTAAAGGGGAGGAGAGGGTATGTTTATTTAACCAAAACCAGCCCTAAACTGGGCCAATATTGAAATTTATCGTAGCGGAGGCCTAAGGGGAGGAGGGGTGCTGTCTGCATGGTCCATATCTTAAAATATTAACTCCACATCTGAGAGTCAAAGAGCCCAGTCACTTAGATATGTGTGGCTAAGGGCTGGCCCTACAGCATGCAAATCAGTACCATTTACACTTGTATGCCCTCCTACACCCTAGTGGCTGGTCGTATTGAATGTACTGGTTGTTGTGTCTCTAGTGGTTAACCTTTAATTTTAATCGATCATTTATTGATGTGAAATGATTCTTGAATTTACTGATCCTATAAATAGATAAAAGCGAAATATATTTTCTGTTCATCAGTAACTCTCCATCTTCCATCTTCCCGGTATGCTACAGAGGTGGTGGTATTTGGCACAATGATTCTTTAGGTTCAAAGAATAAAAAGTAAAGGGCTTTGTTTGCAGTTTGATCTCAGGGCTTCGACCCGAGGACAAACATCCATTCTATTTTACCAGTAACAGACGATAACATAACAGCTGTTCATCGCTTGTAATAGTTCAAAAGGTTAACCACGGATCGTAGCACAAACAGCTGTTTCAAACCGAGTGGTGCACCTGCTAGCACCTTTACATAGGGAGAATATTTACTCAAACTCGTATTTTTGTACAATCTCTTGACTTTAAAAAGACTTCTAAATTTAAATTGTATTATAATAAGACTGTTCCATGGACATATAATGTACAAATATCCTCAGGTAATTAAATAGGAAAATAAAGCATTACTCAATGGAGAAATTGAACGTGTCATTATGGTTAAGATCATTAAAACATTACTCTTACATTTAAGAAATCAAAAGATAATTTCTTTAACCAACTTCAAGACATAATTTTTTTTAAATATTGTAAACTACAAAATATTCTAATTTAGTTTAAAAATAGTATTATTACAACTAAGGCGTTTTTAATAAAGTATAAATAAGAGTACAGATAAGTAAGTAATTAAAATTTAATTATTTGTTGGGTATAAACATTATTTGCATTCGACCTTTGGAGGCAAGTCAGAATCCTACAATTGTACATCCATTTTTTTAAGTGCCTGTAATAAGTTTAATAATTGTGTGTATTTTAGGATATTTATAAGTTATAATGTCTAAAACTTGCATATGGTTTAAATTTTGAAGCTTTAACTTCATAATCTGATGTAATGATACTAATTTAGCCTACATGTGGACACTGAAATCTTACATTAACAGTAACAGTAACATTAATTTATTAATAATAATTTTGTAAAACTTAACTCTTAAATTATAATATAGACTGATAGTCTAAATTAAATATTTTTATGGTTGGTAATTTTCCTTTAACGTTGTCATATTTATCTCTCATTATATTTGCCATAAGAAATCTTACTTTGTACTTTATCATATTCTTAACTCGTCAAAACTCGAATATGATTTGATTTCGTCTTTTATTAATAATATTTTTTTATTTAGTTTATTTCTCTCTTTTTGTTCATAAATACCGTAGAAGCCTTTTTCATGAGTAAAACCTTAAACATCTTTTGATCGTAGCTAATTCATAATCATTTGATCAATATTATATAAATGTATACCTCAGTACTCGTATTTTGTTTGGCGTTTGAATAACTCAACATAATTCCACGCATACTTCTTGAGTCTCACGCTACGTGTTGTTATTATATCTAAATAGGATAAAATAAACTACTTTTTGTTGTGTTAAGAATCTTAGTGTATTTTATTCTGTTTACACAAAAAATAAAACTATTGTTAACATGTCTTTATTAATTACATTTAATATTCAATCGAAATAAACAAGGCATAGCTCCAGTTACGAAACTTTTCAAGTTTCTAAACTGCTTCCCCCATAAGGTCAATGTTAACTTTCAAAGCCTGTCCCTCATCAACGGGTTATCCGATATCGTTGATTTATGACTCATTTTAAAGAGCAATAATGTACCCAGCGAATTCAGTAAGCAACGTTTTGATATCACAAATAATAATTGCTCAAACAAATTCCAAAATATTCATTATTTACGTTCTTTATGGAAGAACTAGTTGTGTCATCAAAATTCTATTCACTGATATCGTTAGGTGTTTTTGACTTTTTAAATGAACCATAAACCATCGACTTCGGATAATCAGCTGAGGAGCGATGGGCTTTTGGGAGAAGCAGGCAGACCCAGACCTAGCAATACACCCAAACTAGGAACCAGAACGGTCAATCGCAGCCGTAGTTCCCAGATTCCCACCGGGTGTGGAGCGCTGGAGTACCTCTACCGGAGTACCGGAGTATCGGTGACGGATGGCGGAGCGCCACGGGCTCGACATGACTAACGCCTGTCACGCCCTCCAGCAGTCATAACACAGCTGGGGTTTCATCACCCGATAATGTTTTAATTACACAGATGATGTACGATAATCGAGATTTATAATGGCCAGGCCCTACAGGAAGTAGAGATGTCAAAAAGAGAATAAACAGCTGATATTATCGTGTTTCGCTCGTTGCCCACGGCCACACTTCCGTTGTAATCTCGAGGGCTAATTTGTTGTGGGTTTATTGCACTAATGTTCGCTGTAATTGGATATTATACCGTGTTATTCTCACGTGGTGGATAAAGCGGTCGGAGGCCATCTGGCTCGGTCTTTAATTGGCTGAGTTATGAGGTACGAGTTGTGTGGATTGTTGGGGCGTCTTCCGGGTGTTCATCACCTGAGGAACCGGTGAGATCCGGTGTTTGATCCGGAGATAGTTTAGGAAGTTGTAACGAATAATTAGCGTTCAGTTAGCTTTCATTACAATTTTTAATTGTACAATGACAAATGATCTATAAATAGTTTCGTTTTGTTGTGTGAAAGGAATTCCGTTCCTCAGTGTGGTACGAACTGGAAGTTACGTGTGGGTTCATGCAATTTCAACGAACGTTCGGCATATCCATTAAGGTTCAGCATATCCATGGACGTTCGGCATATCCACGGACATTCGACATATACATGAACGTTCGGGATAACCATTAACGTTCAGCATTTCCACGATCGTTTAGTATATCCATGGAATTTTATTCGGCATATCCACGGACATTGGGCATATGCATGAACTTACGGAATATCCACGGACTTCCGGCACATCTACGGACGTTCGGCATATCCACGAAACAACTTTTATATAATTTTTATGGAGATGTAATGATGTTAACGGTTTTTGATTTTTTATTACAAGGAAAACATGTTGTCAGGTTAGTTTCCAGTGTATCACTATTGTTAATTTTTTCTTCTTACCACAGCTTTGAAAAGACGTAAGCTTATTCTTGCCAAGAGAGAATGAAAGAACATCAAATGGCGCAAATTAATATGAATTTACCATGTCCATTTTGTTTCTTATACTGCGGTGAGTCTTTGGAATACAATAAATATCTACACCAATCGCTTGAATCTATACATATTCCAACTACAAACACAATAATTTGTCTTTCATCATGAAAAGGAAACCCGTTCAACACACGCCATAATTCAAACTCTATTTCCAATCAGTCAACGCCATTCAAGGCAGAGAGCGTCATTCTATGATTGGGCCAGATGATGACCGGTATGACTGGTTGAAATCACTCGCCTTGTACTACCCTTTTTATATATTTACTGTCTTGTATGTAAGTAAGTGTAAATAACTATAAGTAAAAATATATTTTATTAGTGTTGTAAGGTGTAGTTTATTTAATCCTATTTAATTGAAAACATATAATATGCTAATCCATAAATTATCCTTTTTTTCATATAATTACATTTTACTAACATACATAGATTTTTACCCAGTAGTTCACTCGTGTATAGCAATAAAAAAACAGAAACCCGCATTATATACATGTTCCATTAATTTATAAACCTTTCAAAACGAGATTATGAAATATTAATATTCCAAAGTAAACAGTACGGACCCTCGTAATGCGATTACGATCGGACAATAACCACTGAGCAGCAGCCACACAGCTGATGGCCCTTGCCCAGGGCAGGAGCAGGTGAAGGGCACCATTGTTCACTGACACCCTGCATATCCTCCTTTCATCCGTTCGTGTGCTTATCTTATCATTCAAATCATTATCAATCAGTTTGTCAGACATGATAAAACGATACTGTGGGAAGAAATACTGATGCTAATCAAGTCAAAGAATTTTACTTTATAAATTAATAAAATATTTAAATGGTTTGTGTTTAAAAGGCTACTAGGATATGGACAGTTTTAAAAATTAATTTAATAGGACAATGTAACTATATGAAAAGCAGTTTTCCTTAAGTATATTGAAGTATTTTGTAAAAAATCATACATAGACTAGTTATATAGATAAGTTTTTGTTTTTTCTTTTTTGATCAAGTGGTATTATATTTTACCATAAATATTTTTACTAAAACTTCTAAATTACTAAATTTGTTGTCAATAAGTATGATGATGTTCATAGTTAAAATATATATTTAGTTTAGCTATATAAAAGGCTTCAAGAGCTTCAAGAATCTCAGAATATACGGTCCCATCTTAGCACAGAAAGCCTTTTACGAAGGGGGAACAAGCTTAATCATTTCCAATATATCCGGAAAGCGAATTTACCTTAATCTAAAGGTTTGTTCAGGTGAATGAGAAAAGGATAGTTTAATAATTACTGTATTGCAACAATAAAAACAGTAAAAACATCGATTTAAACTTTACTCCCTTGACTGTCAAATAGCCTTTCATAATATCATAACCCTCCCCTTCATGAATATCTTCAAACCCATATAAATTTATTTTTACACTAAATATTCCTTAGTAAAGTTTAAATTTTTCTTGCAAAATGACCCACTCCAAAGTGTCTTTATTGGTCAGGTGCCCACACATCCTTAATTCCCGAACCTGCCAATCTTTCAATAGCCGGTGTTGTCACTTGTTCAAATTAGAACGAACTGATTAATGCACTTTAGGAAAACCAAAGCTCTCATGTTAATCCAACAATTAAAATAAAACAGGATACTTTCCATATTTAACTGTTTATCAAGTTTTTTTTAAATTTCTTTAATTAAATTTCATATATTTCCTAACTAAAATTTGATACCAATGAAACTGGCATCTGCTCACTTGAATGATTGCCAGTAATCGTATCCTACAACAGAATTTCAAACATCAATACGAACACTTTGAACCATTTTGAGGGAAATCCAAAGGAAATCCTAAGGAATCCTTTTTTAGGACTTTTGGAGGGCAACAATGTTTCACTCTCAAACCTATGTTCTCTGAAATAAAATTATCAAACGTAAGCTGCATCCAAATTCGTCAAATTCCAAAACCTCTTTGGAAGTCACCGTGGAAGTATAAGAACGCTATTCATATCAGAGGATAGGATTCAAATACGAGACAAAAGTGGTTCCGCGGTTGTCTCGCGTTGTGTGATGTATCAGTCAGATATTGGGTTTGCTTGTCTCAGCCGCGCTTGTCTGTCACCGGGTTTTATTCGCAGAAGGCTCGTCATCGCTGCCTCCAAGGCGTCTCCAAGACGTAGCCCATAGCCGATATTTCTACCAGCAAGAAATGTATTGTAGTGTATCGTATATTTGTTTCGTTATTAAATATTAAAATCAAAGTTATGACTTTACCAAGTACAGTAAGAAATATAAAGAGAATTGCGCGATTTAATTTATAGAAAATAACATTTTCAGAATCTTGGTTTTTTTACAAGTAGTATGCCGCATCCGATTTAAACTTAAGAACCCTCCGAAAAATGGGTAATATTTTGCGTTTCTACTGATAGTTTCGAAATGAAAATTGATCGTAGTCTTAATTATTTTGTAAAAACGTCTACTTACAAAAAATTAATGTTTGTTCTAAGAAACCACTTTCTTTTGATGTATTTCGTGTCCTCTCAAACTCTTTCCTCTCAACCCCGTACCACACCACCCTAAATCACTGGTCCATACAAATGAGGGTCAGCTGATGTCTCACCGCTGGTTACTGCCAACCGATCCGATCCTACTGGGACTAGTTCGTAGGAAAGAATTCTGAACTGAATCGCTACACTCTAAACAGTAATAGTGTTTAATAAAAAATGTACACTTAAATTAGATTTGTTATTTAAGAAATTATTGTGGACATTTTGTATATAAAAAGCTAAAAGGACTCTATTTTAGCATTTACTTATTCAAGCCTTGCCTGGATTGTGCCATTAACATATTGTGTATTTTTATTATGTTCTATGTATTATATTACCTGAAGACAAAATCAGATTTCAGATCCTGAAACATCATGAAACTTGTTTTTACAATCAGTGATGGAAAATTTCCTCCATAATTTCTTAAATAACAAATCTAAACTAACTCTACATTTTTAATGAAATACTACTACTGTTTATAAGGTAGCGATTCAGTTCAGGATCCTATCCTACAAACTAGTTCCAGTTCGATCGGATCAGTCGGCAATAACCAGTGGTGTCATCAGCCGACCCTCATTAAACACGGTCCAGTGATTTAGAGTGGAGCGGTACGGGTTTGAGAGGGACGAGTTTGAGAGGTGACCATGTATTTTTGCCAGAGGCGTTTTAAAATGTTTCGACTGGCAATGGTCAAACCGTAGTCATATTCAGTAAGTAATCTTTTCTCAGAAACATTGTTAACTGACAAAAAGCAAATTGAGATCTTCAGCATTTCTTTAACTCATTAAAGTATATTAAAGCATAAATATAAATATGAATATGTACTACCAAAATGTTGTTAGAGAGCAAAGATTAAATCTGAAACTATCAGCCAAATTGGAAGATTAACGTCTTTTACGAGCTTAAACTTCAGGTGGTTTGCTATCCTATACCTAAACCACCTAAATTACCCTAGCTCCAAACCGAACCTTTACTACGAGCTTCGAATTATAATTCTTATTTCTAACGACCTCTACTCTATGCTCTGCTGTATGCTCTACGATGCTCTAAGATATGACTTGATGGTCAGCTAGTAAACAAAGGGTTGAGGGGGAAGTTACCCCCCCCACACTCTTTATTGAACAATCCAACCAAGAAACTACCAATGAAACCTAATTGTGATTAACGATCAACTGAACAATTCTTGCAATAACAAATTCAAATCACTTGTCCAATGTCCAAGTGAGGTTGGTAATTTTCCCCTCATCCCTTTTTTACTAGGACACCAAGTCTTCTCCGTACAGTAGTGACTGTTCGAGCATACCCACCTAACGTTGAATGGTAACAGAACGTTCTACAACTTCCTCTACTCTTCGCCCACGCCAGTCGACCGGACCAATACCGTTTATTTACTAGGACACCAAGTCTTCTCCGTACAGTAGTGACTGTTCGAGCATACCCACCTAACGTTGAATGGTAACAGAACGTTCTACAACTTCCTCTACTCTTCGCCCACGCCAGTCGACCGGACCAATACCGTTTATTTACTAGGACACCAAGTCTTCTCCGTACAGTAGTGACTGTTCGAGCATACCCACCTAACGTTGAATGGTAACAGAACGTTCTACAACTTCCTCTACTCTTCGCCCACGCCAGTCGACCGGACCAATACCGTTTATTTACTAGGACACCAAGTCTTCTCCGTACAGTAGTGACTGTTCGAGCATACCCACCTAACGTTGAATGGTAACAGAACGTTCTACAACTTCCTCTACTCTTCGCCCACGCCAGTCGACCGGACCAATACCGTTTATTTACTAGGACACCAAGTCTTCTCCGTGCAGTAGTGACTGTCAAGCATACCCACCTAACGTTGAATGGTAACAGAACGTTCTACAACTTCCTCTACTCTTCGCCCACGCCAGTCGACCGGACCAATACCGTTTATTTACTAGGACACCAAGTCTTCTCCGTACAGTAGTGACTGTTCGAGCATACCCACCTAACGTTGAATGGTAACAGAACGTTCTACAACTTCCTCTACTCTTCGCCCACGCCAGTCGACCGGACCAATACCGTTTATTTACTAGGACACCAAGTCTTCTCCGTACAGTAGTGACTGTTCGAGCATACCCACCTAACGTTGAATGGTAACAGAACGTTCTACAACTTCCTCTACTCTTCGCCCACGCCAGTCGACCGGACCAATACCGTTTATTTACTAGGACACCAAGTCTTCTCCGTACAGTAGTGACTGTTCGAGCATACCCACCTAACGTTGAATGGTAACAGAACGTTCTACAACTTCCTCTACTCTTCGCCCACGCCAGTCGACCGGACCAATACCGTTTATTTACTAGGACACCAAGTCTTCTCCGTACAGTAGTGACTGTTCGAGCATACCCACCTAACGTTGAATGGTAACAGAACGTTCTACAACTTCCTCTACTCTTCGCCCACGCCAGTCGACCGGACCAATACCGTTTATTTACTAGGACACCAAGTCTTCTCCGTACAGTAGTGACTGTTCGAGCATACCCACCTAACGTTGAATGGTAACAGAACGTTCTACAACTTCCTCTACTCTTCGCCCACGCCAGTCGACCGGACCAATACCGTTTCCATTACCGCCAGGTACTTTCGGCTATCGCGGGACAATGCCCGCTCCCTTTTCTCCAGGAAACGGTTAAAATGATCGTGTTCATGTCAGGCCGAGTATTCTTTCTTGTACTGGGGCAATTAGAAGCGCAACACCACAAACGCATTAGCGCAATATGCGCTGTTATACCGCGGAAGTGGCCGTATTGCGACACAAAGGCATCACCATAAGCGGTTAATTTTTTTAATGTATGCGCGGGCGGAAATTGCGACCTGTACGCAACGATGGATTCATGAGGTCGGAACGGGACGCCTATTTCCGGCGAGGCGTTGTCCTGCTCGGCACCTGTTTGCCGTTATTGTTTACACCGATCTGTGTGAACTATCCGACTTGCAGGATGAATTGGAAGAGGAGTCGTTGTCATTGTCGTTGTTTTGTTGGGTGGTGTTATTCATCTTGGTCGAATATAAAGGTGAATTTTTGATTGACTAGTAGTAGTGCCTACCTTAAGAATGGAAGAACCGTTCGAAGCTAAAAAATGTACAAAATAATTAAAAAATACCGTACGTCATCTAAAAATAAAATGTTTGGTGGTCTCTTTCCGCTACCTTTGCCCGTCCAGATTGGCTATGGATCTCGGGCCTGTGCGCGGGACGTATCCAGCAAAGTAAGGGTTGAACCGCTACAGTACAAGCTAGTCAGTACTCATAGGACTGGAATTCGAATTAGAGAGTTTCGGTTCCAAAGTCAATGTATTTTGAAACCCAAATATACTCCCTGAAATTATTAGCCCCTCAACATATCCATCTATAAAAATGAATGCCTATTTCGCTTGGTCACGCCATCACTTGAGAAGAGTGCACCAAATTGAATAATTCTTTCTTTGTTGTGTTCGTTAATGTCAGGACAATGTTCTTATAAAAAACAATTTTTAACACGACCTAAGGGCTCTATCCCACAGGCCTCTAAGTTCCCATTGATTTGATCAAAGTTCAGTTATTTACACAAAAAATCTGTAAACATACTTGAAAGGAATAAACATGGTCATTATAAACAAAAACAATAAAATAAAAACTTGAATAAAAAAATAAATAAAATAAAAATGAATAATAAATTTAAAAAATACTTGAATGACAACTTTAATTATGGAAATAAAAAAAACTACTTGAATGGCAACTCAAACTCTTTTTTCGATAGGCGAGTGAGCGTAGCGAAGATCTCATCTTGAAAATGAACGAGTATTTGGCATAAAATAAATTCAATGACATTAGAACAGGACAACGTCTATCGGGCCAGCTAGTAATCTTCATATAAAAGAACGTGATGATTATGTAGTAATACAAATATAAATAAGAACAACTCATTTCGTAAATATAGAAACACGTAAAATGTGAATAAAAGTTGTAAAATAAAACTCAAAACGTATTCTGTTATGGAGTTACCACTTTTGTTATTGCCGCTAGTGACTGGATACAACTGTAACCTCCACTCCCACACTCCTCCACTCCCATCCCAAGAAGGCGTGTGTTTTTGGCCTAGCTACGAATTAGAAACTAACCCGGTTTTTATCAATTCCAAACAAAACAACCTTCTGTAACTCTTTTTATTATATGAAATACTATGAATAATTTAGTAAGTAGGGAAGTATTTAATCTAGTTAATGAATTAGTTAATTGAAACAGTTTGGCCACTACATAACTGCAGTAGGCCTATGCTGTGCGAGCAGCTTTAAAATGGGTCACTGAAGGGGCCGCAACAAGCAACACTTTGTATCCAAAATATTAAATATTAGGTCCTACCACGTTTAAGAATTGTTATATTTACAGAAAGTTGTATTTACAGATTTTCAACAAGTTTGTGTAAACATCTTATCTTGCTCTGGGCAGCTTCCACCCTTGGTCGCAAGGCTCCGTGGGGGGGGGGCTGAGCTGAGGTCTAGAAGGGACCGAGGGAAGCATCGATTGATTCCTGCACTTAACCCAGTTTTTGGGATCGATATCTGGAGTAATTGGAAGATCATGTTACTCTTGCCCCCTGGTAGGGCCGGCGGGACTTGACTTATTTGGGTGAATTATAAATATGGGCTGTAAACACTGCACAGTGGCAATACACATAATGCGAGGGGGTACGGCGTAGCATTACCCTGTGTTGTATGGGGAGGGGGGTCTGGCTCAGCGTTACACAACTCTAGCATTATAAATTTAATACTAGAAATGAAAAATAAATTTCAGTTTTATGACCTGATTTAGTTATTTTGTACCAGTTATTAGCAGAGGTATTTATGTAGTTTATTGTCCAATTTGTTAGTAAAAGTTTGTTTCGAATTTATGATTGTTATATATGTAATTTTTTTGTTTTAATGACAGCGTAAATCTCACTTTTATTTTACGGTTTATCTCAAACGTTTTCATTATAGTTTCATTGCATTTTTAGACCTTTGTTCTTTAGGTAAGTTTCAATTTTTGCTAATTTGAAGATCATATTTGATTGTTTTATATTACTTAATTAATTTGCTATATATAATAGGTCAATAAGAGAATTGTTTTAGAAAATTAAACAATATATTCTTAAAATACAAGGATTTTATTTAAACCTTTACAAAATTATGATTATTACAAGATGGCATCTTTTAACTTTGACTATGATTTTACGTCACGTAACACATAAGGTGGTGGTTACATGGAGCAGGGAGGGTTTAAGTGACCAAAACTGGGTTACATAATATGTGTTTGACCCTAAGGTTTAAAATGTTAACTTCTGGACAGTCTTTGAGATCTCATTTCACTGGAAATTGCGAAGGGGAGATTACTAGACAAGAGTAAAGTAAAACGTAGATAATTCGAATCTCAAGGGGCTGGTAAGAAAATTATAATTATACATACATTTGAATTAACCAAGTTAAAAAGAAATATTTTTGTATAGTACTAGGGACCAGACAAAAAACAATTAAAAAGATTTCAAATGATAGAAGTTCGAATTATCCATATTCAACTGTATTAATTCATACTTTATTAAAAATTTAAACTTTTTTATTTTTACGATGAGCATTTTTTTCGTATAATCTAGTAGTCCCCGCGCAAATATAAATGTTGGCGAATAAGTGGTGGACTTACTGAACGCACTCATTTAATGGGAGTAAGTAATCATCAGATCGAGGCAATCATCTCTATTATGTTTAATGGGAAAATTAAAATCCAAGGACACGAATTCCTTAACACAAATGCGAATCAATGTATGATGATACATTTAGAATAGGATAGTTAACAAACTTTCGGGTTTTATAACCGTTTTTAACGCAGTATTTAATCTTAATATGCATTTAAACATACAAGACAGCAAATATACATGTTGGGCGATGGTTAAAATCGATCGCGATGGTTAAAATCGATCGATTTCAACCAGTCACACCAGTCATCATCAGGCCCAATCAGAGACCTGATTCTAAGTCAGGTGTTTCAGTCACACCGGTCATCATCAGGCCCAATCAGAGACCTCGTTCTAAGTCAGGTGTTTCAGTCACTCCGGTCATCATCAGGCCCAATCAGAGACCTCATTCTAAGTCAGGTTTTTCAGTCACACCGGTCATCATCAGGCCCAATCAGAGACCTCATTTAAGTCAGGTGTTTTTTACCGTTTTCAGCGTTGTGAATCTCACCTGTTTTTCAGAAAGCTGAATGGTTACGTTAAACAAACTCAAAATAAAATGTTGTTAAAACTAAATTTATACCCAACAAAACCATAAAACTTGGGGCATTTCATAAGCATTGTTTTGTATTTAAGTATTTTAAATAAGTTGACGCAATAAATCCAGTTCCATTGTCAAAGATGAAGATGTATTATCAGATATTAAAAATAAGTTGGCCGCCATACTGGGAAATGACGGAGAATCTTTGAATTGGAATGAACTTAAAAACGCAGCTTAAAAAGTAAAATGAGTTAACTTAATACGTTGACTATCATACATCGAATAAAAAGTTAGCTATTGGAACACTTTATGCTGGACACTCCGTATGAAAATATCACTTTCGTATCGGTATTAACGATTTTCTAAGCAGCTTTGAGTGAACAAACACGTATATCTCAGCCATACATGAAAACAATTTAAGAAACAGCCAATTCAACACTAAATAACTTTAAGTCCGCTTATTGTGTATTATAAGAGCCTCAGTAATTGCTTGTTGCTGTATGTTAATCATATAATGGTATACTATGTTCACGAATCATCGTAGTTTATTTGAAACTTGAAATGAATAAAGGTTCTTTTTTGTAAATATTTATTTATTCTGTATAATATAAAGTAATCCCCCCGTCGCAGCAAACCTGTGTACTCAGCGAATTTCCAATGCATAATATATGTCTTAATACCACATAAAGCCGCAAACCAAGTTTCATTAAAATATATCCACACATATAAGCGATTTTAATTATTCCCCATAAGAATAACATTGGTAATGAGTACGTAGGTTTGCTGGAACAAGGAACAGAAACAATTGGTTTTTATGCAAATATAAATAGAATTTAACTAGGCGAAGCCACATACTAAGTTTCATCAATATTCAATCATAAATAAGCGCTATATAACATTCTAGTTATTCTCCATAAGAATAACATGGGGGCTGAGAAAGCAGGTTTGCTGCAACAAGGAACAGAAAAATGGGTTTTTATATAATTATCAATATAACTCAACCAAGTGAAGCTACATACCAAGTTTTATTAATTTATGTTCACAATTAAGGGAGTCATTACATTTTACTTATTCTCCATAAGAATAACATGGGGGCTGAGTACGCAGGTTTGCTGCTACGTGAATAATCAACAAAAAATCGGTTTTTTGTGCAAATATCAATAAACCAGTACTACGTGAAGCCACATACCAAGTTCCATCAACATACATTCATAAATAATCGAGATATCAAATTTTATTTATTCTCCATAAGGATAACATTGTACAACGTACTGTGTTTAGCACTTTGAATATCTCTGCAACAGTTGGGCGTAGAATCACAATTTAAACATCAAAAAGATTTTTTTGTGGAACTAAACAGATTGGTAAAAGCAAATGTGAAGTTTACATTAAAATAAACTGAGGAAAAGACAAAAACCTTTTTCCCATAAGATTGACATGGGAGATTTTATGAGCAGGTTTTTTTGATTTTATCCGCAACCACTTAACGTAAGTTAATAATTCAAAATACTGAATTATTTGTTTTTCTAAGCTCTATAACATGGTCAAAACCAAAATTAAGTTTTTTTAAAATTGTAGGTTGCAAAATGCAAAAAACTGATTTTTGGAAAATTTAAAACCCCCATAAACCCCCCTTCCCATGGTCCGATTTTTCTGGTTTTCGAACTTAAAGTCATGAATGTCATTTTACACATTTGAGCCATATTTCATCAAAATCCGACGTTTTTTACTCAAGTTATCGTGTTAACGGACACACACACATATATATACATATATATAAATTTGAACGAATAGTGTTTTTGGCATCTGGGGACCTCAAAATAAAAAGTTATCATGGTCTCAGGCTTAAGTCTTACCATGAGATCTACGATAATAGCTTCTTCCCTATAGGGGAAATTCGCTAAAATGAACAAGGATACTAAACAATTGTAAGACTAGTTTTTGTATAGAAATTAAAAAATATATTGTTTATATACTATAAGCAAAGCTAAAGTTATAATAGTTGGTTCTCTTCCCCAGCGAAGAACAAGTCATCGCCTCAGTTGATGACGGCTCGGCCGCAATAATTGCACATTACATCGCAGCCTGGGTAATTGCAGAAACAGATGCCCGATAAATCCTGGGCTGTATTTCACTGTTCCTCTGATTATTTTGTTAACGATTCTTGAAATTGAACTAGGATAAAGAATCGTCACAAGTTAATCTTGGAATCGGAAACACTTATTTAAGCAGTTAGATTGATGTTTTCTTCTTGATTCCTATTTATTTACTTCAGTATTTTAAGCTAAAGGTTTTGTATTATTATTTTTATTGTTAAATTGCAAACCGTGTTAAGTAATTAAAAATAGTAATTTATATGCTATCCTAGTGGCTAAAAATGATCATGTTTAAATGTTGAAAATAATAAAGTGGGCGTAAATTTCGACATGTATTGAAACACAATATTTTTCTTTTACATTGTATCCAGATATACTCTAAGCAGAATAAAATAAACTATGTCTCACAACACCAAAAACTATTCTTACACTTGCATCCAAAAGTTTAACAATCCAAATCCACGTCGTGTACTCTAACACATCCTATTTTTAAAGTGACGTCATCACATTTCAAAATATTAGAAATTATAAAGCAATCTTATTAACGGTATTATATTTTAACTTTTTACCCGTCGCCTAAAACGTGTGAACGGCTTGTAGCTTAGTCCATCGTGTTATAACGACTCGGAATTAATGGGTTTACCTAACAAATTAGCCTTAGTCCATTAATGATTTGCATATAAAGAGCCGGCATTGTACACAGGACAATGCGAAGTATAGGAGACGACACGACAAAACGAGCTCTGAGATTTGATGTGAGATGATATTAGAACATTGTCCTCTGAGTTATAGAGCCCATTCTCTCGAGCTGGCCCATTTCTCAACGGTCAACATCCGATTTTTTATTTGCCCTCGCTTGACCGCCCTAATAGTTTCTTGGGCCCGGAATCATAAAGTTATTATATCGGTCGACCGGTTTTGATCACCTTATTATTTGATTTTATGTGACATCCGGCTTTTCTCGGGGCTTGACCCTCACTTATATAGAGCCGGGTCAAAAATATGACTCCTCCAACCCCCCCCTCGCCGCCCTGACCCAGATAACCCAATCTCTTGTTTTCAATAAACATTTCTCCGAGACAAAATAAAAGTAATGCCCTCCCTTACCAATAACCGTAACGTCGCTCTTTTATTTGTGAAAAATGACGGCAGCCTTTATCGATATTGGTACCGTATTGTTGGCTACTACGATCTTTCTTCCATAAAGATTTATTTCCATTGGCTTTCCCGTTCGGCTTGGGTTTTGTTTCCTGAAATTTATGAAATTGGTAATATAAGTAAATTATTAATCTCTGTTACGTGTGATTGTAATTAGGAGTCTGATTAAAAAGAGACATAATTTAAATATTTTACAAAAATAAATGTGCAAGTGAAATAAATACGTAAATGAGAAAAACAATGTTTAAGACTTTGTTAAAAATTGATTGATAAATTCTACTTTTTAAACACAGTCCAGTTGGGCAAATTATGGAAATTAATATAACGGGTGATTGGAAGTTAGTGTGACAAAAGTTGTTTGGTGATATTATGCAGTAAATTGAGTCCAAATCCACAATTTTTTTTACTTCAAGTAGTCTCATAGTTATGAATTTTTTATTTGTTTTCATAAAAAACTGAAGTTAGCGCAAAAACCTTCCGTTACCAATTTTCAATTTTTACAAAAACTACATTTTTTAGTGTTTAAACGCCACAACTGTTACAAACAAATTATTTTTAAGCAACAAACAACCTTAATTAAGTCAAAATTTCACGAGTTTTCAGAAAATGTTATTAGAACTGTCATCAGATCAGAAGAAAATTTAAAAAGTAAGGTTTTTTGCGCTAACCTCATTGTTTTATATGAAAACAATTAACAAATTCATAACTACGAGACCATTTAGAGTAAAACAAAAAGAATCGTGGATTTGGACTGCATATTATCACCGAAAAATTTTGTCACACTAACATACAATCATATATGTATTAACAATTAGCAATTTCAATTTTATCACGAATAAACGTAATAATAACTGGATATAAGGGGAATATTTGTAACTTATCAATAATAATTTAAACAAGGCTAAATAAATGTATAGCGATTCTACAGCTTAGCATTCAGCATAAATAACTATCGGGTCTCGTCGAGCGATCTGAGAACAAAAGAAGCCCAACACAATTAACACACTGTCAAATCTCGAGGTGTGTGGTAAGTAGTTTAGGTACAAGCCCTATTGACGTTGTTATTGAAAATGACAGTAAAATAATAGAAAAATATTACAAACTAGATTTTAATTTTAAAATGCAAAAATGGAAAATAGAACAATTTATTTTTGAAGCATACTCATTTATAAAGTTTTACTCTTATAACATTCCCAAATGAAATTACTAAGATTTGCATGGTATTATCACATACAACTAATTCTAAGGTATTAATAAGATAATTTAATTTTCTGTAAGTTTCATCTCAACTATCGTAATAACTTCGTATAAATGTTATTTCGTAATTTTCATAGTTAAAAAAACATGCAGGATAATTAAAATAGCTGGAAATATGGTCAGGTCATTGTATATAATTTATCTCTGTCAGTTGCTCAGAAGGTGGTGAAATGTTTAAGGTCCAGTCTATTTAATATAATTAACGTAAATCTAAATATAACTAGATAATCCTACGTTTATCATCTGATGTAAAGAAATTATAAAAGTAAAGTAATGCGATAACATTCAGGAAACTTGACACCATATAAGTATCTTGGAGTTATACTCTTAAATCTTTCTAAAAAGCCGGAGACTCGACATGGAAGTGACTCCTAGTAGGCAGGTCTCGCCCAGGACATGATGACGGGGCAGACAGTTCGCCACCTCGCAGACACGGCGACGGATGCCTCCACGATATATGGCGGAACACGACGAAACACATGTTCCGATGTACGCCCTTCATTATCTCAGAAACGGCGCGCAAAAAGGTGTTACAGAAGTAATTTTTATCCCGGGCAAGAAGCGTGTTAGCGCTGAGGCACGCTCTAATCATAATTTGGGCGCGTTGTCGTGTAGCGGCGTGTTTTTACAAGAGCGACGACATATCATACCCGCTGTATCTCGCATCGCGCCTTTGGCGGGCCTTTTTGTTTGTGCGCTCGCGATAAATAAATCCCGGATCGGAACTTAATCCGGCGATTCATCTAATTGAATTTTCAGAATTCGCGGCAAAAATATTCCCGCCGAGATCGCGACGATAGGCCGGACCGCTCCTTCATCGAAATGTGACTGGTATCTGATTTGCCAGCTCGTTTCCCATCGAGATATGTATGGGAACGGTCGTCCCGGGCGTTTTGCGGGAATTTAATGTGTTGCAGCCTCCGTTGAGATTTTTATTCGAGGGAATGTTTAGGAGACCGGCTGCCTTCCAAAATACCATTTTGGACACTCTTACGAAGGCTTGATTAAAGATTCCATTCTTGGAAAAAATTTCTGCTGCGACCTTACAAACAAGGAAGGTTTAGTTTGCTTAAAATTAATGGGTACTTTGGTTGAATATGATTCACGAAAATTATTTTTTGTCACCATTCGTTACGATGTCGAACTCATGTTTTATATCTATAAAAAGCAAAGCAAACACAAATTGCATTAACCGTACAAAATAAGTTTGGTTTTTGAGACTTCCAATTGTTGAAAAGATTAATTGATCTTAAACAGGATTAGTTTATTGAATTGAAAGCATATATGCTTGACGTGTCTAAAAGTACAGGAACATATTTATCTCCTTGAATTTGTTAAGGAAAATAATCCATGTGTTTTTTAACAAATTAAAATAAAATATAAAAAAATCATATAACTATAATTGTTTATATTTGGGAAGTTAAAAACTCCTGACTATCACTTCATCCTCATAAGAAATGTTTAACAGCAATCACCTACTTTCAGAGGAATATTCTAAAATATTTTTGATAGCAATGTTCACAGTATATCTAAAATATATTATAAAATAAACTTATCTAATTCACTGCTCCGAGATTATCCAACGACCTACCCCTAGCCCTCGCCCTGACGAGGGGCATACCAGAGTACGCCGTGTTACTATTCCAAGGGCGTAGGCGTCAGCCACTAATGGTGAGCTCTTATTAATGACGTGCAATAAGTGGATGTAGGAACAATATCTCAACCTGCTCTAGGAAGGGTCCTCACGGCTTCATTATTCTGGATCATAAGTCACAAAGTCTCAGGAATTTTAAACGACATAGAAACTAACTTTCGGGAACCTCGATATTAAAACTGAGGGATATCCATTCAACTTTTGATTATTCGTAGAATGAATTTATCTATTCGTTATATTACACTATCTTCATTAAAATATGTTTATTTTTGCAAGTCCAGTTAATTTATTATAAAAAACCGAGATTATGTTTGTAAAGTTTGGCACTTTTGTAAACAAGTTTTGATTGGATAGATCCCAGAATACTTCTGAATTGACTGTATAACGAATTGTACTCAAATTAGTGTAAAACATTTCCGTCTTTGTAAGAAATGCCCTGCAGGCAGAGAAGAATTCTCTCGACTCGTTCAAAATTTGTACTAAAGTAGGAAAACCGTTATGCTCTTCTAAGGATTAATTTACCTAGAAGATTATTCGCTTACCAGTTCTGTGAAAATGGTGCCACTGTAACTCAAAATCGGAATATTGAAATTTTCAAAAACAAAACCACATAAAAAACAACACAAACATATAAACAACGATTCTGGAGTCAATTACAGTTATTGTTTTTATGCACACGCGTAAAGAAATTATTCCTTGAAAAACATTAGTTACAAAAACTTTCACCAAACCCTCACATTTAAATGTCGTCGGATAAACGATCCACGTTTTCGCACAGACGGCATTTAATTTGGAACGTCTTGAAAGCGGGATTTTGACGCATCAACCAAACGACTCGGGGACGGATGCGGAACAGGTTTAACCAAACCAATTAAAGTTATCTGAGAGCTTGGAGGCCGGGCCACAAGGCGGCAAATTGCTACCGTATTTAATGTTGTTATATACGGATTAGACTTGCTTTATATCTTGTGTTAGTTGGAGGGATCTAATCCTGAGGGACTCTGCTAGCTACGATAAACACTAAGCTGCCCTCTCTCTCCCTCCTCACTCTCTCCATCTCTCTCTCACTCTCTCTCTCGCTATTGTTTTGATTAACTTGTCTCTCCAGATGTAGGGTTCCTAGTCTTGATAATGCCTAGGCTTATCTCTGAGCATTGATTTTAGACGGCCGTTTCATCTTGGGTTTCTGGACTTTTGGTGAGGCTGGGTTGTTGGATTCTCATGTACTATGGATTTTGATAAGTTCGGTTTTACGGTTTGTTTAATTTTGCGATTTTTATCATGGAACTAGTAGTGAGTTATGTTGCATTATAGATCAAATTATATTGCAACATGTTATTTAGGGGAAACCCCCAGTCTTATAATTGCTCAACATATTTCTGGTTAGTCTTTTAACAAAAATTTAGGTCAATATATTCATGTTGAATGGATTTCAATATATTTAAGTGGTGAAAAAACATCGTCAGGATAATCATAAATAATTATTCTACAAGTAAAAATATTGTATTAGGTTAGATACAAAACGATGTATATATTATAATATTTTCTCTCTATAATATCGATACAGATTCACATATCCAATTGATCCATATACCTTTACAGATCCCGTTATAAATCTCACATAGCGAGTATATACGAGTCTCGCCAGCCACCAATCACAACCGGATCCGGGCGGGTCGTAAATAAAATTTAGGACAGCACTCAAAATGATATCTCCGAAGGAAAAGCGCCGCGGCGTAAAATAATGAGTTGACTCATCCCACCGAAGTTCGCCCAAAAATGGATTTTTCATCCGGAGAAACAAATGGGCCACCCCTCCTCCCCTCCCACGGGGGCGATAGCGAGTTATGACCGGGAGTTATACAAGATATCCTCGACGGTCAGTTCAACAAGTCACGCTCGGCCCTTCGATTCAATCCGCCCTGTTCAATCATTCACAACTCTTATTCCAAACGAAGCTGTTTATTTTCCAAATGCAAACACGTTGTAAACTCGGCACACAGACTGTTTGCCAACGCGTCTTCAAATATTCATCTGCAAACGGATTTATTTATGAGGGAATAATAACCCCTCCGCACTCGCCCCGCGTTTCTTTCCTCCCCTAGCGTCTTGTCCGGCTCACTTAAAGGCTATTAGGACATCTGGGGCATCGATTTTAAGGGCTTTGAGATTTTCATTTGTCGATTGGGGCATGTATGTATAAGTCTTGATCCGACGATTGATTTTATTAGCTATCCCAGCATTGGAGTTAAAAGTGGTACTAACCTTTACCCAAACAATAGTTACAGTCAGTGAAGTTTGGAAATCCAGTTAGAAAATTAATAGAATTTACGATTTTGATTTTTTAATATGGCAATTCCGTACGACGATGGGTTACATTAGGGCCACTTCTGAATGTGTGATGGTTAGTAGGTTTGTGCAAACCTAAGGTAATAATAAAAAAATTGATATTGACTTTTTGTCCACATGTCAAACATTTGATAGAGATTAACATGTCTTCTCTGTTGAATTTAACTAAGTTTATCTTTGCTCAGATTAATTACATTTGCAATTTTTTGGACAAAACAATGCTTACCCAAAAATGAGGAACTCATACAGGAATGACGGGTAATGGATTTCCCGAGTTTAAGGGTGCGCCCTACCCAGATTGAATTCATTGTTGTTTAGCGCCGCGCCGGCGCCGCCAACAAGCAGGGCCATGCATATTTACGCTTGAAGACCATTTTGTTCTCCTCGATCGCACTGTTATTTTACAGATTTATACCAAACTATTTGCAGTTTCACACTTTTCAGATTCCAATCTAGGGATCATACTGTTCCTTTTCTCCAAAATAATTTGTCTCCATACGCTAGGAATCTTTAGAAAAACGCTTAATTTGAGAACATTACTAATGGCCTACCACTTATTTTGAATTAAAATCACGATTTTTAAATCGTATGATCTCTAGATGAACATTTATTGAATTAAATAACATCAAATTATTTTTAATTGGTTAACAATTTAGCCTACAATGAGGGAGATGCAAACCCCTTACTTGAGCGTGCGGAAGGGAGGTACGGCGCACCCTTAAAAACTATGAACAAAAAATTGTAATTACTTGATCACGTTTGAATAGTTTAATTTTCCATAATTATGCGTGCATTATTGCATTTAGTTTATCATAATGAGGAGACTATGGTAGTGTATGGTTTTAAACATAGAAATTAGAGGTAAGGACAAATTATCAATAGGCAAAATGTCTTACAAAATATATGGTGTATTTAAATTGAGAAGTCGTAGTTACGTGGTTTATATTGAAATAGCGTTACTCACAGTTACACGTTAAGCGAAAGAAAGTTATTTAATGTCTCGCATGTATTATTACAAGAACTGTATTATTACTAAAGTCATATGAATTAGTTAAATAGTTTGCCTAAAAACTGAATAGATGACTCTAAAGTGTAGTTATCCATAATTTTGGAAACATAAGTCTAAAGATCTCAAAAGTTTCTCCAATGTGCAAGTGTGATAGCTTTGTGTAGGAAAATTCGTTACTACTTGCAAAAATCTACTTTTAAGTAAAAGAATAAACGTTTAATCTCGATGTAAAAAAATCAACATAATTAAAACGATTAATAGCAAACTATTTCTGTTTTTCACGAATCGTCCAAACGAAAATTCCCTTTTCGCAAATCACGCAGATACGTCCACGGATAAAACTCTGTGTTTACGTTATACAAGCAATAAACCGAGACAAATATTGAGGGTATGTGCGGGGGAGAGGGGTGGTTTGAGTGATGTGTGGTGTTATATTGGGTAATGTAGAAGCGGGGATGCTACAGGGCTGGGGAGGGTAGAACAGTCAATATCATACCGATGTGTGTTTTGTATCCCAGCTCTATAAATATCCTGTCAAACCGAGGATATACCGCGGTGGCTGCGATATATACCCAGATAACGGTAACGTACAACGCCCCCCTGGCTGCTTCTGCCATGGTCATACATGCGCAGGGGGCATATGTTGTCGATTTGTGATTAGAACTAGTTTACAATTATACTTATTTATACTTGAAACTGTGTTGTGGGTCACACAATTTAATGTGTGCGATAATTTCCATTTAATGCATGCGATATTAATTAAAAGATTTTATTTGCATATATATAATGCAGAGCATTTGATTTGGAACTTATTCACTTTTAGATATTAATACTTCTTTACAAATAAAAATAAGCAAACTTATAAACTAGGTCCAAAATAGTTATTATGAAGGTCTCATTAGAATCAATAATATTCATTTTAATTAGCAGAATAGCTGTTCTGACAAATAGAAACGTGTTATTATGACGGGTTGCTTGTGACAAGAATCTTCATTCTTATGAAGCTTTGTTTGATAATACACCAACCTTTAGATAGATGTGCGTTATGGCAACGACCGTGCTTACGTGCTTCTCCTTTCCCCGGTGACTTACTCCTATAAGCATGGTTTAATTAGTATCAAATCCAAATTCGCATGACAATTTTTACTATCTGTCTAAGAATTTGTATTTATCAATTTGAATATAAACACATATTAAGAACTTGACGATGTTACATTAAGAATAAAAAACTGTGCCCTGGAATAAATTAATAATTGTTGTGATTTATTGCATGCAAAACTAGTCCCGAACATATCAGCTATTTCCTTCGGTGAAGACAATACATTTTCAAAAACTTTCATATGAACTTTTATTGTAGAAATAATATTTTAATTTAACTCATTTATTTATTTTGTCCACGAGGCTCCTGGATCAGGTAAATGTTTACAACCAATATAATATCAATATTCTATCATGCATTCTGCATTACATCTCAGTTCGCCATAATCTATTGGTTGGTTGGCTCTTTTTGTTCACAATTTATCTTGTCTAATCACATATTCACTTTAATTTAGCCTCAAATAAAAAATACCCCCATCGCAGCAAACCTGCGTACTCAGCGAATTTCCAATGCATAATATATGTCTTAATACATAAAGCCGTATACCGAGGTCCATATACATATATTCACAAATAAGCGATATATACAATTTTGATTATTCTCCATAACAATAACATTGGGCTGAGTAAACAGGTTTGCTGCAACAAGGAACACAAAATATGGGTTGTCATGCAATTATCAATATAACTCAACGATGTGAAGCCACATACCAAGTTTCATCAATATGCATTCATAAATAAGCGATATATACCATTTTGAGTTTTCTCCATAAGAATAACATGGGGGATGAGTACGCAGGGTTGCTGC
Source organism: Allygus modestus (assembly GCA_963675035.1). Lineage (NCBI taxonomy): Eukaryota > Metazoa > Arthropoda > Insecta > Hemiptera > Cicadellidae > Allygus > Allygus modestus. The sequence goes on along the minus strand of OY776112.1, from coordinate 76,220,919 downwards.
AAAAAGGAACACCAAATATGGGTTTTTATGAAAATATAAATATAATACAACAAGGTGAAGCCACATACCAAGTTTTATTAATTTATGTTCATAATTAAAGGAGACATTGAATTTTACTCATTCTCCATAAGAATAACATGGGGATGAATACGCAGGTTTGCTGCTACGGGAATAATCGGTAAAATATTCTTTTTTGAGCCTTTAACAGTAGACCATAACCAGATGAAGCCGTATACCAAGTTTCGTTAGTATACGTTCTTAAATAAGCATGATATAGAATTTTTATTATTTTACATAAGAATAACATTGGACAACGTACTGGGTTTAGCACTTTCAATATCTCAGTAACCAATTGACATAGAGAAATGATCAAAACATCAAATTGTGTGTTTTTTAAAGCCGATTCCAATGGTTAAAAATGAAATTTGACTTTCAAAAATATTACATGTAAAAACTTCAAAAAACCCATTTTTGGGGTACATAACCCCCCCCCCCAAATACCACTTCGGATGGGTCGATCTGTCTGTTACACGTTTAAACCAAATTTCATCAAAACGAAAAGTTATCATGGTCCCGGGCCTAGGTCTTACCATGCCGACTACGGTATTAGCTTCTTCCCTATAGAGGAAATTCGCTAAAATGAACAAAATGAATAAATACTTATTTGCCTTATAACAATAAACATTGTATTTGCAATAAACATTAGTTTTTGAATAATCTAGAGTTAATAGGTGCAATATTTTGTCACTTGGTAAAGCATACTTTTTTGCTATAAACACTTGAAATTCAACATCCAAAAAGTCTCTCACATTGTAGTAAGCTCAGTTTAGTAATATTTGTTTTATTTTGTTCTAACTTGATAGCAATGTTTTATTCTTTGAAATAGTTTGGTAATTTATCATACAATATTAAACTTGTGAAAAGCAGTTATTGATTGAGTTAAGAGTCTTCATCACCGGAAGTTACCGGACGCCATCTTTGAGTTTTGTTCCATAAGGCCAATGTTAACTTTGTGTCTCCGTTACTCCTCACCTGATCGTCACAAACAATTAATTTCGGTGTCAAATTAAAGGTTTTGTCGTCTTCTATGGAAATACAATAGTCGAATTTAGATTTTATTACAAATTAATGAGAACATGTACAGTGTTTCAGTTAAAAATTAAACTATTTATTATGAAACTATGAGACACAAATTAACGAAATCGACATTGTATTTCCCTAGAGGACAACGAACCCTTTAATTTGACACTAAAATTAATTGTATGTGACGATCAGGTGAGGAGTAATGGAGGCACAAAGTTAACATTGGCCTTATGGAACAAAACTCCAAGATGGCGTCTAGCAACTTTTGGTGATGAAGACTCTTAAGTTGAATTACGCTTTGGTATATCAAATCTCCAAGACTTAATATTTTTTAACATTGATGAATTGATTTGTGATTTTCATAAATAATAATTTTTCTAGAATACTAGGAAAAGTTAATATGTTGTGGACCTGGGAAATCTGCTAAGCTTTAACGTTGAACACGTAAGCTTTCATGACTTAAAGCAGATTGCTAAATAAATACACATAGCAAATACACATGCATTTGTATTATAAAATAACCAATAAGTCTTAATAATTAAACTATCAAAGTGTATATAACAAAAGCTCCTGCATATTTTTATCTTATACAAACTCTGGAGATCAATAAGTTGTAAATAAAATATAAATATGACAGGGATTCATCATTAATCTATTATTAATAACATATTATTATTATTATTATTATTAATCCATAGGTAAGAATATAACAGATAATATACAAACCATAGTCGAAAATTAAATAAGAAAGAATACACATGAAGCATGCTTTGAGAGGTTATTCACAAATGCACGCCAATACCATTATGTGTGGTTTGTGTTTTAGTTGACCGGATATCCAGTGAAGAGTGTCGCCTCCGCTGAGGTGGGCTCATCTGGAATTCTTTCGACAATTTGCGGAGAGTGAAGAAGCTTTGAGTTCGGCCAAATTTGATCTCTGCATGGCCCCAGGGACGACGGCTCTCACTTCATAATCCTGCCTTTGAGAATAATAACAGACCGGAACCGATCCTGGGACGACGTCATTTCTATGTGGACAGCTGTTTTTAGAATTCCTTACGGGTAGTGTCAAATTGAAGATGTACACTAGACAGTTACGTCATCAGTGCAACAGTTTATTTAAATTATAAATAAATTACACATTTTTGTTTAACATGGTCGTTTTTTGTTGTTATGAAGAAGGGTAGTAACAAATAAATAATGCATTGCCATGATGACGTCACCGTTTCCTTTGAAGAGCTGGTCGATTGCTGACTGTGGAAGGGAACAAATCATAGGTAATATTGGTAACATGCTGGGGAAATACCATCAATAGCATTTTCGGAGGAGGCTGCTATACCCAAGTCCCTTTATCCTATACTTTTAAAACAGCCATGAAGGAATAATTTATTCTTCCTCCATTCTCTTTGCAAAGTAGACCTCGGAAACCTGTGGAAGGATTTTGCTTAAACATGGAAAAATGGGGTTTTAAGGCTCATAAATTGATTGGAAAAAATGTAAGAAACTTATTTGAAAATTACTATTTGTTTTAACAATTAGTTTATACAGTTTCATATCATGACAGATGACCAAAAACAACCTGTGAGCTGTAAAAGTAATACTCACGTGGTATAGTATCAGTATGTGATTTCCTCCGGGCAACTTGTCCCAGGGATATTAATTATGATAATAGTTAAATTAAGAATTACAATTTTCCAAAAATCATTTGACTGTATTAGATATATTATTTGTATAATACTTGTAAATACATAATATAAGAAAGTATTAACTAAAAATGAGGTTTGTAATCTTATATAACAATTATATCAAGACAACTTCTTTTACTAAGGGAAACAAATTTGAGGAAATCGAAGATGAATAAATGTGTTCTATATCTTTTTTAAGTTGTAAGTTTATTTTGTCAGGCAAACGAATAAGCATCACACTCACAGTTTCATATTGGCAAGAGCTTTATAATTGAACCCATAATATAGCTTTGTCCGAAGATAGTTTAATAAATAAAGCTGCTGTGTTCTTAAAAATTGTCTTAGCAAAAAAATACAATTATATTTTCGTGTCAACTCATCAGAATTATCTTAATCACACCTCGTATTCACTTAATCACTGTATAAGCCACCGCCATAGCTAAGGTGTATTTTAAGGTGAATATGAACGAATTATGAGTGGCGAGGTCTTGTTACTGAGTAAGACCAATTGTATTACTAGTATTTATTTACTGTGTTTATTAGTATTCATTAGTATTAATTATAATTTATTTTATTGTAGAAAATCAATCAAACTGTAAACAGGAATATGAATAAAGAAAAAATTAAATACTAAAGAATAGTTATCCAGAAAAAAGTAAGATGATCTTGAGGGGTTTCGACAAGGAGCATGTCTCCTTAAGTGTACAAGTAACACCACAGAATTGTGTTTCGTTTAATACTTGCAAACGTATTGACAAAACAGATTAAAAATCTACTTTAAATGGTTTTAATTAGTCGTCACTTGTGAAGACAGTTTGTCTATTAAAGATCTCGAATATCTAGTTGTTTAACGGAGACACTAAGTGATCAGCAGGAGCTCAGGGCGGGAGGGCGTATTAAATATGAGGCCGTGAAGAGACGTAAACAGGGCCTACAATGTGCAGACGGTAAACATATTTGTCAGATGATGATATGGGGGAGGACTGCGGGTGCGAGATGATATATGGACTCGGGAGTGGCGCTTCCTGGGGCGTCCTCACTGACTCCGGCAACAGGTGAATGCAAGCTGGTTAGAGTGCAGAGTTGTTGAGGAAACTGTTTACTGTTGAGGAAAAAATTAGTGGGATCCAGTCACGAAACTTTTGGCGTTTTACCTGCTGCCCCCATAAGGTCAATGTTAACTTTCAAAGCCTGTCCCTTCTCAATTATCCGATATCGTCATTTACGGCTCATTTTATAGAACGAAAATACCTAGCGATTCTAGTGAGCAGAATTTTGATATCAAATAATAATTGTTGAAGTTCCAAACTATTAAATATTTACGATTTGTTACTGATAAACTATTTACTATTTGTAATAACACAATTCTGCTCATTAAAATCCCTATTAGCGTTCTTTTTGGTCTTTAAAATTAATCATAAATCAACGCTTTTGGATAATCCGTTGAGGAGGGGTGGGCTTTCAAAGTTAACATTGGCCTGGGAGAAAACGATAGAAACGCTAATTGTTACGCGACTGGAGCCCACTCACAAGATATACCTATAGTCTTCAGACTGTATCTACCTGCTCATAACTCATGAATGGGACTTTGTCTTACTCTAATTCATTAGCTATAAAAAACTTTCGCCAGAGCAAATATTTAGCTTAAGAATTGATAGTTAAAAATAGGCAGAGGCTACGTACACGTCCGACGTGAGCCGCTACTATTCACGTCCGTTCCAAATGATGCACCGTACGTTACTTTTCCTGTGATTTTTAAAACAGATTGAGAGCCAGTGACACATAACGAAAACCTCCTAACCTAACCTAACCTAACCTAACCTAACCTAACCTAATCTAACCTAACCTAACCTAAGCGGTAGCGGCTTACGTCAGACGTGTACGTAGTCACTTCGTTAAAAATACATTTTGGTTAGTATGAGATACCAGAGGACTTTTTGTTTGAAACCGAACAAAGTTATTCCATATTGTAACTTATTACAATGGTTGGTTATCATAATCATCACTAAACATACAGTATTTTGTTGCCATTTCGGAATTTCAGCTCGTAACATATTTTAATACTGCAACACTGGGTGTTAGATCATAAACAGCTGTTTTAGATTGTAATTGGTTTAAGATTGATCTTCATGTTGTCCTTACGTACGGTGTCTTTATATCAAAACCAATCTTTGTTTCTATGTTTATTTATTTGTTCCGTAAGTGTATACTATTCATCCTATTACGTTGCAACTTTGCAATGTAATTCAGACTGACCCTAGGACGGTTTCAAACCATTAATCAAAACCTTAAACCGAAATTCTCCGCCCCACTTGACTTTCAGCGTTAACCTTATGGAGTAATCATTTTATTTTGGATTTCCATGCTTACAATTCTCTTTACCACTGGGAATAGAAACATCAGGAATGAAGAAAAAACGCGAACGAAGTCTCGGGTACCAGCTAGTAGATAATATTACATTCTAAAACCAAGCTTAATTACTATAATTTGAATACACAAAGGTAATTGAGGTTTAAAATATCAATTCACGCCAAGGATTTAATAAACCAGTGTAGCGTACAGAGCTTAAACGCAGTGCAGTCTCTACATCTTCATTATACCGATTAATTAACTGTAAAACATATCGTTAAACATACGCTTTATCATTTATTTATTAAAATATAAACATTAAATTATTATTTTATTTATTTAATCCATCCAATAAAGTTATTACTTTGTTCAATGAAGCTTGATTATTGACTCATATAGCTGCGTAGCAGTTTTTGAATTTTACTTGTAATCTATGGAGGAATTCATTTAGTAAGCCTATAACTTCACCGCTTGTTTATTAATATTTTCCCGAAAGAGTTTTAAGGTTTCTTAACACATGAGAGTGCAACACTTGGATTACTTTTGTTGATTTTGATTATAATGTAAAAATCATAGAGAATGAATGACAGCATGCCTTAAGTACACAAATACGAATTGTAAAAATACTAGAAAAAACGTCGATCTGTAAGTTGCGTCTCGGAATGGTCTCCTTGAAGTCTATGGGGTATTTACTACTGTGGTTTACTAGGTATATTAACAACACCGATCCGTAACTAATTATCTTTCTGTATAAGTTGTTTATTTACATTATACTAGCAGATACTTACGATATTGATATTTCCTTTATATTTATATTAATGCAACTATTTTTACTGGCAGAATAATTTAAACAAATAATATTACTTCTTGTTTGGAATATTATAAATAAAAATACATTATGTAAAAATGGTGTGTTATAAGTTGAAATTTATCAGGATTAAGAAAAAAATAAAGCCTTAACAAAACTTAAAGTTTTACAATCGAAATTATAATAAATATTGTTCCAATAATTACATGTAGACCATGAAATCCTGTACTTAAAAAAAATGTTGATCCGTAAATTGGTGTATCTGGCAGGTTACTTGTATTAGGACAACGGAACACTCAGTTCCGTTATCCGAGTAGTCCCGTAAATTTTACGGAGTGATTTTAAATTTAACTGTTTAGTTTAAGTAATTAATTCTGTGTAGTTTTATAAGCTGCGCAATCTTGATAAATGGTCAAATAAATTAAGCCGAATAAATAATTATTCGAATAACTGATTCGAATAACAGATTCCAATTTTATAAATTGATTTTGATAACATATTTTCTAAGTAAAGTATTAAACCCTGAAACTTCTTTTCTTTCGCACATTTAAACAGCAGCTTCACAAAACCAATAAATCCCCCAGGAACAAAACAAGGTTTCCCATCTTGGGCCATTTACAGGGTTAAACGCATTTACAAACGACCCGATTGGAAATTAAAGTTCAAAGGAGACGGGCCAACCGAAGTGGCTCGGATATTTACCGCGACAACCTCATTAAACGATCGACAGAGGCGCATTCCCCGCTAAATAAGGTGCGCCAGACACCACGGCTGTAGTTTTGAGCCAGAAATGACAAAAGAACGCGGCTTTTGTCTACACAAATCTAGAGGCTCATACCACCAATTATCCCGCTATTCCGGGACGGCTCGGCCCGGAAATAAATCCAGCATTGTCTAACCTAGCCCCAACCTTTATTTAGGAGATGTGCCCTTTTGAACCGCGACTGAGCATCCGTAGCCGGAATTCGTGACAAATGCCCTTTTGTCATTGCGACGCCGACGGACCGCTTCATCTCTCGTAATGGTTTCTCGCCCGATGGAGCGGCCATTTATTGATTTTTTATGACTTTGCTTTATTTTAAGCGACGTGTTGTCGAACAGCCAATTGCGTTACTCGTGTATAAAAGTTTTTCGTGTATGATTGAACAAAATTTTCACTTGTGACTTTTTCCCCGTACAGTTTATTAGTTTAAAATCCTTTAATTGGTTAACAGCTTTTTAAAGCTATTAATGTTTTAATGGAACAGCAGGGAATTAAATAAAATAAAACATCAACGGGAAACAGAATGTTCTTATATTAACTTTTTATATTTTTGAATTTAAAAACATGACATTAAAGTAACATCTAAGCAACAGTATTTGCATATGTTACCCTCGAAACATATTCTGTCTAGGAATTATATTAGGATAAATAGCAAAACCCACAATATTGTACAAAGTCGTTAAGTAAATCTATTGATGCATTAATTAGTGAAGTCTCAGATCTTCGTTGATAACTTTTGCAACTTTAAAATGATCAATTACAGATTTAGTTGGTGGTGTTGTCATTTAATTAGAGACCTACACCACTTTAAACCACAACAAGTTTGAATACAATCTATGTAGTCTTTTTTGAACAATTTTGATTGTGCATGTTCTTTTAGTTGTTTTGGGGGGATAACTACCTTCCAAAGTAAAAGTTTTCAAAACATTAAATTGAAAACTCCTGAAAATATCGTTGATAAGTACCTTCAAACCAAAAAGTTGTTTAATCGACCCATTACACAAATCCGTAGGCCTGGAGACAGACATCACTTCAAAAACCATTGTGTTGGGTTCAGGGAGCACCAAAACTAATATTTTCACCGATAACTCAAATTCGAAAATGTTTACGAAGACAATAATTTCTCCGTATAGATGATTAAATTGAAAATGAATAACTTTTAAAGCGTTGTTACGATTAAATCATGTAAAATTAAATTTAACATCCGATTCAACCCACACATAAAGCCCGAGTCACAAGAGATGCTCAAGGCAGCAAAGTGACTTTCCCGGCATATGAAATATCGGTTATAAAGCGGCCGTTCTCGCCGCAGATCCCTCAAACAGTGTCACTCTAAAAGCCTCACCGGGTTTCCCGAGATGCAAAACTCAAAAGTGGGCTGGGGCTGTGACCACGCTGATGTATAGGCTATTTATATGGCGTTGTATTGAAAGTGGCGCTCCCCCGCCTCTGGGGAGCGAGAGGCAAAAATGGAAAAACAAGTCGTATAAGGAGTAGGAAACTGGGGTATAAAAATCTGGAGTTTTGTGCTCCCACAGTGGGTTCCGGGGTTATATTGTCCGCACCTCATATCGGCCGGGTCGGACGTTATGCGGCATATTGGGCATAAACCGGGCCTGTCCCTGGGGTCGTTCTGGGGCTGGTTATACCATTTGTTACACCGCAAGGCATCTTTTTGGAGTTTATGTCAGTGGATTAACTATTGACAAATATACACACACAACTGTGTTTAGTTTATTTACTTCCGCTGGTATGTTATATTTGTTATGCTGCACTGGTGATTTTTTTAACATTTTAATTTAGTTGCGAAGGAGGAAGATAAATTCACTGACATTTTCTTCGATTTTTGTTTGAAAAACACAATATGCTGCTAACATTAAAACTGTTTGGTCCAAAACGGTTAAGACAAATATAAAGTTAACTATTTGAATTCTTGGAACCAACGTTTCGTATGATACTACTGTTTTTAATTCATGAACACCTAGTATATTTGATTGTTTTTAGCGAATTTCCCCTATAGGAATATATATATATGTCCGTGGGTGCGATAACTATCATAAAAAAGGTCCGATTTTGATAAAATTTGGTAAAAATGTGTAAAGCAACATTTATGACTTTAAGTTCGAAAACCAGCCAGATCGATTTATCCCAATGGGTATTTTATGGGGGTTTTGAACCCCAAAAATGGGTTTTTTGAGTTTTTTACATATATTGTTTTAGTAAATCCAATTTTAGTTTTCACCATTACGTTCAGCTTAAAAAAACGAACAATTTGGTGTTTTGATCATTGCTCTACGTTAATTGGTTACAGAGATATTGAAAGTGTTAAACAGTACGTTGTCCAATGTTATCCTTATGGAGGATAAGACAAATTGTATATCTTACTTATTTATCAACTTATCATGACCAAACTTGGAATATTGGTTCAAACCATTGTGGTATATTGATATTTGCAAGAAAAACGATTTTTTTGCTGATAGTTTCCGTAGCAGCAAACCTACATAATCAGCCCCCATGTTATTCTTATGGAGAATAAGTAAATTGTAATGTCTCCCTTGGTTATGAACACAAATTAATAAAACTTGGTATATGGCTCCAACTTGTTGAGTTGTATTGATATTTGCATAAAAACCCATTTTTTGTGTTCCTTGTTGCAGCAAACCTTCGTTCTCATCCCCTGTGTTATTCTTATGGATAATAATCAAAATGGTCACTTGGTAAGTGGCTTCACCTAGTTGATTAATATTGATAGTTACATGAAAACCCATATTTTTGTTCCTTCTTGCAGCAAACCTGCGTACTCTTCCCCAATGTTATTGTTATGGGGAATAATTCAAATTGTATAAATCGCTTATCTGTGAATATATTTTTATGAAACTTGGTATGCGGCTTTATTAAGACATACATATAATATGCATTGGAAATTCGCTGAGTACGCAGGTTTGCTGCGACGGGTTTATTTTTTTTTACTAAAATCACTGAATCAGGATATAACATTTTGCTATACCAAACAATATGATACATACTACCTTTTCCAACGCTAAAGTATATATTTTCACTTAATCTGTAAAACTTAATCTTACTGGGCCTGATGTTGACCCGTGAGGACGGTCGAAATCGATAGCCTCTTACCACGTGTTATGTATTGTGTAAATAGAGTGTTTTATGTAATTACATCATAAGAGTAATAAAAAGAATTCTGTAGTGTTGTTATTTATTGTATTTTGCTAAGAAAAGGTTTTATTGTATAAACCTAGGTTTGAATCCTATAAGGAAGTATCGCACTGCGTAGTTCAGTCATCTATGCCCGGCCTGGATGGATCAGTCCATCTCAAGTTTAGTCCAACTTGGATAACTCATCCGAGTTGAACCGTGTGGCTAGACATTGATAATGTTAGGCTTCGATCGGCCCTTAAGCCCCCCGCCTCCCTCAGTTTAAGCCCTTATGGACTCAGTTAAGTTGCAAACTGCGATTATGTATGGTGAAGTTTTAGTGAGGAAACGATCCAAATTTAACTTCCTAATACGACTAGTAATTAGGTACTTATTAAATCTCGATTGGAATTAAATTTAGGATCTTTTAAAAGGATGACGCTATTCTCGAAATATTTGTTATATATTTTTATTGGATATGGTGACTTGTATTATTGTATTACTTAATGGAATATTTAGTTGTATCATTAAATGTTCTATTTCCAGTAATTATATTGATCTATATCACCGTCTTGGATTTCGGTGCAAGAGGTAACGGGTTCGATTCCCGGAGTATCCACACGACTGTGAGAGGTTTGGACCGTTGCCCTCTGGTAACACATTAGTTAAAAATCACTGGTGTAAATGAATAAACAACCAATTTAATATGTTCGGCTCCTGATGTGAGGAAACTTCGTAAAACCTAACAAGGAAAAGTCATTTCAATTTACAAAATACTTTGCAAAATAAATAAAAGTTGTCTCTGTCGGAGTAATTTAATTCATGTCGAAGTCAACGTCGGTGCCCCCTTACCCCTCACCCCTCACCCTGAATATTTCCACATTAGTATTGAATATGGAGCTAATGATTTGGCAAGGAAGTTCGCATTTACAAATGACTCTCCCTATCCCCCTCGCGAGTCTTCAATTGGGAGCAATTTTCATATTAAAAGCAACCCATTCCCCTTCGGTTGTCGAACTTCTGCAAGATTGAGCCTTCTTGACTTCTGAACTCCGGTTCTCCATCGATGTCATTGGGGGGAATTAATGTATTAAAGGAACTGGCTGGTTAAATATTTTATTGGGCTTAGTAGTGGGGTTTGTTGCTGTACAATGTTTTTGCGTATAGTTTTGTTATAAGTAAAATATAACATTTATTCCACGTGTATGTCTATGCAAGATTTTACTTTTCAGTCAAAATTTTGCACAATATCATAATGGTTTGGTGAACCACTTCTATAGAAGGGAATATAATGTATAGACAATAGACAATATAAATTATCTTTCTTGACATACTCTTCAAAAACAGAGTATACGGCGTTAAAAATAATTGTGTAATACATACAGGTTTTTTTATATCAAAAGAGAACAAGGCTGTTATGAAAAACAGAGTATTTTAGTTGGAATTTCATATTAATTTGGAAATAAAGCACAACTTTTCGGTACTATTTACAGTAGCAAATTTACAAACTGTTCTTCACTTAAAAAAAATTGTTTTGTAAACATATAATATGTCGTTTTTGTAATATGGTTGTGAGCAGAACAAATGTATTAAAACCATGTAAAGCTGGTCATAATTATTTATTAATGCTTGTAAAACAAAAACTTGCCGACCATTTGTGATCTGAGGATATCTACTAAAGATATCTGTAGTTACGAAAGAGAGTTCAACAACGCTATAATAACAAAATCCTAATGTGCTGAAGACCGTTCATCGTACAGAAAAAAGAGCACCTGTATCGTTTTACCAGCTTATGAGTTTGTTGTGTAAGCTTTTCAACTCGAGGCGAAATGACGTCTATAATTGAGTGGCTATGATCTTCTTATGCGATCTTATGATAATGAAGCAGAGAGCTTAGAAACGTGGAATTATTTAACCTTTTTTACCGTTGTTTCATAATTCCAGTGGTCCAGAGCCTATAAACAAACTTTACTCCAGTTACCCTTTGTCTGCTATTGTAAAAACAAAAATACAACACAATACTAAACCACATCCAATACATTTTGCGTATATAATTGTACAAATGCAGCGATCTCTTGTTAAGAGGGGACTCCGGTCACCTACCCCAGTGTACTACTGTTTCATTCATAAGAGCAATGTTAACTTTCAAATTCCGTCCCTCCTCAACGGATTACCTGGAATTGTTGATTTATGGCTCATTTTACAGAACAAGATACCCCCGTCGCAGCAGACATGCACACTCAGCGAATTTCCAATGAATATATAATATAACACAAAAACACTTAACAGGATTCATAAGGAATATATTCACAAACAAGCGATATTTAAAATATTAATTATTCTCCATAAGAATAACATTGGGGATGAGTACGCAGGTTTGCTGCAACAAGGAACACAAAATTATGGTTTTATGCAAATATCAATAGAACTCATCTTAGTCACATACCAAGTTTCATCCATATACATTAATAAATAAGCGATATATAACATTTTAATTATTCCCCATAAGAATGACATGGGGACCAAGTACCTAGGTTTGCTGCAACGGGAACCATAGGCAAAACATTTTTGTTGTACAAACAACAATAAACCACAACCAGATGAAGCCTTGTACCAAATTTCGTCATAAATAAGCGAGATATACAATTTGTCTTTTTCTCCATAAGAATAACATTAGACACCGTACTGTGTTTAGCACTTTCAATATCTCAATAACCAATTGACGTAGAGCAAAGATAAAAATACCAAATCGTTTGTTTTTTTAAGCTGAATTCAAACGATTAAAATTCATAGTTTCAAACGATTAAAATTTGAAAAAAATTGTCATACTCAATTTGCCAAATGTATCAAAGAGTTCTATGTGCAATCATGTGTAACAACACTAAATAGTTAATGCTTGATTCATAAATTCTAAAATCGTTATATATATATATATATATATATATATACATATATAAATATTTGAATGAATGGTGTTTTTGGCATCTGGGGACCCCAAAACAAAAAGTTATCGTGGTCTCGGGCTTAAGTCTTACCATGAGACCTACGGTAATAGCTTCTTCCCTATAGGGAAAATTCGCTAAAAATACCAAGCGATTTCAACGAGAAGGATTTTGACGGCGCAAATAGTTCATCTACTTTAAGGAACTTTGTTGAACGATTATTATTTATTATGTCATGTTGTTCACCTCACTGTACAAGTTTTGCTCACTAAAATCGCTGCATACTTTTCTCTCTATCAAATTGTTCATAAATCAACGATATCGGATAATCCGTTAATATGAGATGGGCATTAAACGTTAACATTGGTCTATAGAGGAAGCAGGTAGAATCTCGAAATTTTTCATGTCTGGAACCCACTCCTAAACACTTTTTGTTGCTTAGGTAGACGGAGATTCGTTTTGCAAGTATTGAGCCAACGATAAGCAATGATGTTTCATGGCTACGAGTATTCCATAGTACTGGTAAACAGCCCGATTTTTGTAGCCCAAATACGCATCCCTTTTCAAAAACACAAAGGGGGTTTTTCGTAGCCCCTATGAAATTTTGAGGTTTATCTGATCAGTCGACCAGATAATAATTTATCTTCATTTAATACAAAGTAATTAAAGTAAAAGTAGTTTATTTAAGTAATTCCACATGAAAAAGGTTACTGCTTTAAATAAGAGAGGATGTCTCAGAATCCCCGCAGTTGAAGGTAAAGCGAGCAAACTAAATTTGTCATTTGCATTAAAATAGCCGCTAAAGAGGACAATCAGATTCTTGCAGAAGAATGCTATTGTGTAGAATGCATCGCGTCGGCGCGTCGCAGCGTTTTGCGGGTCGTCCGTCACCGAGCAGGGACTGGTTAATAAAATGGGGTAGAGAACTGCAGCTATGCGAAACTGCAGCTCCTATAGCGAAGGCAGAGAGCGGCGGTGGGGGTTGAAAGGGAGCGATATGTTGCGGCATAACTAGTAATGCAACCTCAGAAGGAATTCGCTAAAAAACCTTTAATAAAGTTAAATTATTTTAGACTTTTTTGGCAACACTCACCGCAATTATCAATGAGATCCAGTCGTCAAAGTTGAAACGTACAAACACACCAAGAAACAAATATTACTGTCATCTTTTATAGAATTTAAAAACATATTCGCTTTTTCATGACTAGGCGGGGATGTAGGGTGGCCTGGCCACGAAGTTGCTAGGAAGTTTTATTTCACGAAATGTTGGCTTATTAAACAGTGTGTTCACCCAGTATTATTTTTGTCTTGTGAGTGTTTGTTTTAACATACTTCATTCGAGATCCTGACGGCTGCATCTACCACTGATAATTATTGCGGTGAATCTAAAATCTAAAATAAATTAACTAACTAAATAATCAGTTAATTTAGAATTAAAGTTAATGTTAAATGAATAATAATAATATTAGTTCCAAACGATTACAATTTTAATTAATTAATTCCTAGACTCGATTTGCAAAATGTATCAAAGAGTTCTATGTGCAATCATGTGTAACAATATTAAACAGATAATGCTTGATTCATAAATTATAAAATCCTTATTGTATTATAATATCTGTATCGGATTGTACCTTACTTGAATATACTGGTATTTTGGTACTACAATGTCCAGTAAGGAAACAAAATAGTCCCTTGCACATTGAAACAAACATTGGTATGTGCTATTAGCTAAAATCTAATACTGTACAGGAAAATAATCTATGTCTCTGTTCAGGACCAATTTCCCTTTTCCATATTTTACTTATATTTACTGACCAAGATTCTTATGAATGTCTATTTATTAGATGTAAATAAGAGAAACAAATTTGTTTTCCTTACAATTCATTGGAAAAGGAAAAAATAATGAGAAAAATAATTAAAAACTGCACATTTAAAATACATTTTAGAGTAGTCATGGCTATATCATATTTAATTTTAAACATAGCACTACCAATTTACTGATTAAATTGATTATGAACTATAAAAACTTCGCATTCATTACTTTGAAATTCAAACAAATATAAATATAATTTTAAGTTTTCAAAGAATTTAAATCTGAAAACTCACCCAGCTGTAATCCTTCCGCAGAACATAACCTACAGATGATGAGTTTATCAATAAAATCAACAGCATGAAAGGGGAGTTCCTCAAGTCAAACAAGGGCTTTAATTGCGTTAGCGGAGTTAGAATTTATCTTGGAAATGGGACTGAAAAGTTGCGCAAAGTCGCGCTCATAACACGGGGGATTATCGCATTCAAAATGCGCCCTAATGATTCAAGTTCGCAATTACGAATGGATTCAGCCCGGCTCGCTTTAACTCTTCAATTCAGAGTGATTTTCATATTGCCAACCCTTTCCCCCGACTTCCGCCAGATTTAGTTGTCAGTGTTCAGCCTCAAACTCCAGCCCTTAACCCTTGAACACCCCTCCCACCCCCCACCATCCCACACAACGGGAGACCCGCTGCGACGCGTGGCTAGGGGGTATTATAATACCGGCGTAATTGCTCTTAATAACCGTGTAATACGGGCCGAATAGAACAACTGTTGCTGGGAGGGTGGGAAATCAAAATTATGTAATTATCTCGCGGATAAAAACCCTGTCGGGGTAGACAGATTAAACACTGGTATAATAAAGGGATAATCATCGGGGAATAGGGTTGAGGACTTTTCATTTTTGATGATAAAAACATTGATGGGTTACAAAAGAAAAACCATACAAACATAAACCTTTAAATTTGTTTAACATTTGAAAATATACAAAAAATCTCTCAGTGACATTTTACTTCGGAACGTCCCTGTATCTCTAAAAGACTGTAACATTAAGAAATTTGATCAACCCGTGGACATTTATTAATTTAATTAATGAAACGTATAAAAACAATTATCACTTGTATTTTGGGGGCTTAGAGTACTCGCATCATAATTTAATGTTGTCTGATTGATTCTGAGCAAATATCTCAAATTTTACCGCGGGTTTAGTTGTCATTTGTCTTTAGGTCCTCTAAAAGCTTGATCCCTTATAGCTTCGTATAGTCAGCCTTACGTAGAATACTAGAAGGTACATACTTTTTTTACTAATAATTGGTGGAAAATGTCCGCAATAATTCCTTAACTTACTACATGCTGTTTTTTCTTATTTTTTTATTCTGACGAATACAACATGTGTGTGTGCTGCGTTAACCTTTTGAAATATTTGAATACAGTATTTATGTATAATATAAAATAATTTCAAATGATAGTATAAAAGTAATGATCTTAAGAAAAACGTTGGCACTGAAGACTCATTCCGGGTCCCTACTGTAAAATTTGAATCAAACCCCAATACTTTTCCTATTTCAGACCTAAAGAGTCAGTGTACCAAACTGAACCTCTCCAGCATATTGGGATGTTTGAGAATTAATGGTGAAAAAAGTCTTGCTTTATAAGAAGAGAATACAGGTAGCTGATTTTCGACTTTATAACAAATCTTTAAAATACGTATTCATTACTCAATAATTTTATTTAAATACTTTATAAGTTACTTTGATATTAAATTTATGTTATACTTTAAACTTACTAATAAATTAAGCACTGTTTGGACTTCGAAATTACTTAGTTCTCACACAGAGAAATTTTTAACTAGTTATAAATCGAATTCGAGATGGCATATAACTACGTTTACTGCATACTGTACCTGTAGTTTTGACTTTTGAAATAATCAAGTCGTTTCATTAATTAACTATAGTTAAATAAATTTGATAATTGAATAGTTTGCTTGGTTTTGTATTAATTTAGCATCATTGAGAAATAAGGTTGAAACTCATCTGAAATGACATTAGCAATCCAATAAAATTCAAAAAAGCAAAACACGTGGCGAGGAATGATTGCTATTGGAGAATTTCATCCAATCCCGCAGTACACAGAATAGCTCATATGGGATGATTGTTATTGAATGAAACGCGGAGCAATCTCAGCAATAGAAGCCACAACTGTAACAATAACCTGTGTAACAATGGTGCGTCAAATCATCCTGCCAACCTCACAACCGAATATTTCCTTGTCCCTTTTCATTGTACCAAAATACATTCCCAGAGGGTCAGATATCTCAACCTCCCTTTTATTATAGGTTATAATAAATTAAAAGTTGAATTAACTATTATCTCCCTAATTAAAATGCCATACTAGTTGACCGTAGTCTACTTGTGGTCATTATATATTCGTGTTTACAAAAATAATAATACCCCCGTTGCAGCATACCTGCATACTCAGCGAATTTCAAATTGTACTTCACTAAGTCATGAAGCCACTTACCAAGTTTCATCAAAGCATATTCATAAAGAAGCGAGATATGACATTTTATTTATCCTCCATAAGAAAAACATCAGGACGGAGTATGCAGGTTTGCTGCATCAAGGACCACAAAAATCGGGTTTTTATTTAAATACCAATGGATCTCCACTAGATGAAGCAACATTCCAAGTTTTACCAATTTATATTTACAAACAACCAGTATATCACATGTTTTTTATTCTCCCTAAGAATAACATTATAGCTGATGAATACGTAGGTTTGCTGCCATGGGGACCACACAAAAATTGGTTTTGTATGAAAAGATCAGTAAACCTCAACCATATAAAGCTACATTCCAAGTTTCATTAATATATGTTCATTAATAAGCAAGATATAACGTTTTACTTATTCTCCGTAAGATTAACATTGGACAACGTACTGTATTTAGCACATTAAATATCTAGGTAACAAATTGACGTAAAGCGATGATAAAAATACCAAATTGTTTATGTTTTGAAGCTGAACTTAATGGTATAAACCAAAATTTGGGTTTAAAAATAATTATATATAAAAAGTTCACAAAACCCATTTTTTTTATACAAAACACCCCTTCTCAAACTCATGAAAATAGATACTGCCTTACACATTTATACCAAATTTCATCGAGATCAGACCATTTTTACGAAAGTTATCTTGCCTACGGACACACAGACACATATAGTATACATATACGATTTGAACGAATAGTGTTTTTGGCATCTGGGGGCCTCAAAACGAAAAGTTATCATGGTCCCAGGCCTAGGTCTTACCATGCCACCTACGGTAATAGCTTCTTCTTTATAGGGGTAATTCGCTAAAACCTATTTTATATCCATATATATATATATATATATATATATATATATATATATATATATACACACATATATATATATATTTATTTATATATTGGTGCTTGAGACTACAGAGAAATATAAATTGTAACATTATTATGAAGCTTGACTTCATAACTTAGAAATAAATAAACAATGTTTCAAAAAATATTACTTAATCATTGGGATTTAAGAACTAGTAAATGTTAAGTAAACTTCAAAAAGCTAAATAAATTATTATATATAATAAGTAAAGTAGTTTTTTGTACACGCAACGCCTCCATTATTTCTTGACTAATTTTAATGTTTGAAGGGTCAACAAATTCGTCTCAGTTCGTAGTTTTGCAATAAGGTTTTAAATTTTCGATATTTTGATTCTCAAGGGCACGATCCGCCTTAAAAGTTAGTTTTTTGCCCATAAGATTAACATGGGGATTAATTGTTTTTGAATTACAGCTGTTAATACATTATGGACAGGTTATTGGCAACACCAGATGGTGCAAGTAAGGAATATATTTATTTATATAAATAAAATAAATGTTTTCTACATCGCTTTGAGATGTGAAATGTTGTATGTAGGGGATATAATTAAATTTTGTTTATCTGTCTGTTTGTTTATGAACCAGATTCGTTCTGCATTTCACAAACAAAGACTGAACCGAATGAAATAAAGCATTTTGCTCATTTTCGTGTGGGGCAGGAAACTTTTAGTCTTCTGCAAATCATTACGTACTAATGACGTTAGGGTTATGCCCATTGGTCCGTCAGTGCTCCAAAGAAGACCTTATAGGTGCAGGTTAATCTAACTTTCACTGTAGAATGCACCATATTTGTTCTATTGAGCATATTATCAATTAATTTATTTATTTACCTTTTACCACAGAATGGAGGAAACACGTGGTTTACTAACTACTCCACAACGGTATACCATTGATTAAGCATACTATGCTTAATCTATGGATATACTAAACAATGAAAAATAACTGCACGGCAACGAAACATTGGGTAGGGAACAAACCCCATACACGTAACATAAGCTCTTGCAACATGTTATTTAAAGCTCAGTTTGTCTAGGTAGTCATTGTGATTATAATATTGAATTTTTTTATGTGTTTTAAGCCCACAAACACAAACGCATATAGTTAATGAGCAGATATTTGGAAGAAGGTAGGTCCATCCTAAAAATCAGTTATGGGCTTACCCTCGTTCCAATGGGTCTCGGCCCTATTAATGACCTTAAAAATGTCCATGTTAATCATATACTTACGAGGCCGATTGAACAAATAAATGGTAGAAAGACAGCAGGTAATGAGAATAAGCAGAAACCATAAACAGAAATAGGCCTATACTTTCCGCCCCTTATGTCCTTTGCTCAGTTGGCCTTTAAAATTTTAATTTAAACAACACTGACGTTATTAGTTAACTGGACCGATTAAACATGCATTTGTTAGGAAGATAGTTAATACATCAGAATAAAACCACGACCTTTGCCTACCCCTGTTCTTAAACTGCTTTAGGGCGCTCCAACTGTTGGAGCTATCAAATTTGCGCTGGGTAAAGAAATAAGTTTTAATTAGGCATCATCCCCTAATAATCACAATACAAATTGGAATACATGTATGTTTTTATACTGATTTTGAGTTTTAAAAGTTTTTATGTGGAAATTTACTTCCCTCACGTCAGCATGCTGCGTGCGAACTCGTTTTACATTGTGTGCGGGTTTTTATTATTACACAAAGAAGAATTAAAGGAAGCATCTCGTGTCGCAATAAGCTGGTGTCTGCTGAGGGCAGGGTGAGGAGCGAGATCGTCTCGTGGTATCTGGCTCTTACGCACAACGTGCTGTCGCAATAAGCTGGTGTCTGCTGAGGGCAGGGTGAGGAGCGAGATCGTCTCGTGGTATTTGGCTCCTACGCACAACGTGTTGTCGCAATAAGCTGGTGTTTTCTGAGGGCAGGGTGAGGAGCGAGATCGTCTCGTCGTATCTGGCTCCTACGCACAACGGGTTGTCGCAATAAGCTGGTGTCTGCTGAGGGCAGGGGTGAGGAGCGAGATCGTCTCGTGGTTTCTGGCTCCTACACACAACGTGTTGTCGCAATAAGCTGGTGTCTGCTGAGGGCAGGGTGAGGAGCGAGATCGTCTCGTGGTATCTGGCTCCTACGCACAACGTGTTGTCGCAAAAGCTGGTGTCTGCTGAGGGCAGGGTGAGGAGCGAGATCGTCTCGTGGTATCTAGCTCCTACGAACAACGTGTTGTCGCAATAAGCTGGTGTCTGCTGAGGGCAGGGTGAGGAGCGAGATCGTCTCGTCGTATCTGGCTCCTACGCACAACGTGTTGTCGCAATAAGCTGGTGTCTGCTGAGGGCAGGGATGAGGAGCGAGATCGTCTCGTGGTATCTAGCTCCTACGCACAACGTGTTGTCGCAATAAGCTGGTGTCTGCTGAGGGCAGGGTGAGGAGCGAGATCGTCTCGTGGTATCTGGCTCCTACGCACAACGTGTTGTCGCAATAAGCTGGTGTCTGCTGAGGGCAGGGTGAGGAGCGAGATCGTCTCGTGGTATCTAGCTCCTACGCACAACGTGTTGTCGCAATAAGCTGGTGTCTGCTGAGGGCAGGGATGAGGAGCGAGATCGTCTCGTGGTATCTAGCTCCTACGCACAACGTGTTGTCGCAATAAGCTGGTGTCTGCTGAGGGCAGGGTGAGGAGCGAGATCGTCTCGTGGTATCTGGCTCTTACGCACAACGTGTTGTCGCAATAAGCTGGTGTCTGCTGAGGGCAGGGTGAGGAGCGAGATCGTCTCGTGGTATCTAGCTCCTACGCACAACGTGTTGTCGCAATAAGCTGGTGTCTGCTGAGAGCAGGGATGAGGAGCGAGATCGTCTCGTGGTATCTAGCTCCTACGCACAACGTGTTGTCGCCATAAGCTGGTGTCTGCTGAGGGCAGGGATGAGGAGCGAGATCGTCTCGTGGTATCTGGCTCCTACGCACAACGTGTTGTCGCAATAAGCTGGTGTCTGCTGAGGGCAGGGATGAGGAGCGAGATCGTCTCGTGGTATCTAGCTCCTACGCACAACGTGTTGTCGCAATAAGCTGGTGTCTGCTGAGGGCAGGGTGAGGAGCGAGATCGTCTCGTCGTATCTGGCTCCTACGCACAACGTGTTGTCGCAATAAGCTGGTGTCTGCTGAGGGCAGGGATGAGGAGCGAGATCGTCTCGTGGTATCTAGCTCCTACGCACAACGTGTTGTCGCAATAAGCTGGTGTCTGCTGAGAGTAGGGTGAGGAGCGAGATCGTCTCATCGTATCTGGCTCCTACGCACAACGTGTTGTCGCAATAAGCTGGTGTCTGCTGAGGGCAGGGTGAGGAGCGAGATCGTCTCGTGGTATCTGGCTCCTACGCACAACATGTTGTCGCAATAAGCTGGTGTCTGCTGAGGGCAGGGGTGAGGAGCGAGATCGTCTCGTGGTTTCTGGCTCCTACACACAACGTGTTGTCGCAATAAGCTGGTGTCTGCTGAGGGCAGGGTGAGGAGCGAGATCGTCTCGTGGTATCTGGCTCCTACGCACAACGTGTTGTCGCAAAAGCTGGTGTCTGCTGAGGGCAGGGTGAGGAGCGAGATCGTCTCGTGGTATCTAGCTCCTACGAACAACGTGTTGTCGCAATAAGCTGGTGTCTGCTGAGGGCAGGGTGAGGAGCGAGATCGTCTCGTCGTATCTGGCTCCTACGCACAACGTGTTGTCGCAATAAGCTGGTGTCTGCTGAGGGCAGGGATGAGGAGCGAGATCGTCTCGTGGTATCTAGCTCCTACGCACAACGTGTTGTCGCAATAAGCTGGTGTCTGCTGAGGGCAGGGTGAGGAGCGAGATCGTCTCGTGGTATCTGGCTCCTACGCACAACGTGTTGTCGCAATAAGCTGGTGTCTGCTGAGGGCAGGGTGAGGAGCGAGATCGTCTCGTGGTATCTAGCTCCTACGCACAACGTGTTGTCGCAATAAGCTGGTGTCTGCTGAGGGCAGGGATGAGGAGCGAGATCGTCTCGTGGTATCTAGCTCCTACGCACAACGTGTTGTCGCAATAAGCTGGTGTCTGCTGAGGGCAGGGTGAGGAGCGAGATCGTCTCGTGGTATCTGGCTCTTACGCACAACGTGTTGTCGCAATAAGCTGGTGTCTGCTGAGGGCAGGGTGAGGAGCGAGATCGTCTCGTGGTATCTAGCTCCTACGCACAACGTGTTGTCGCAATAAGCTGGTGTCTGCTGAGAGCAGGGATGAGGAGCGAGATCGTCTCGTGGTATCTAGCTCCTACGCACAACGTGTTGTCGCCATAAGCTGGTGTCTGCTGAGGGCAGGGATGAGGAGCGAGATCGTCTCGTGGTATCTGGCTCCTACGCACAACGTGTTGTCGCAATAAGCTGGTGTCTGCTGAGGGCAGGGATGAGGAGCGAGATCGTCTCGTGGTATCTAGCTCCTACGCACAACGTGTTGTCGCAATAAGCTGGTGTCTGCTGAGGGCAGGGTGAGGAGCGAGATCGTCTCGTCGTATCTGGCTCCTACGCACAACGTGTTGTCGCAATAAGCTGGTGTCTGCTGAGGGCAGGGATGAGGAGCGAGATCGTCTCGTGGTATCTAGCTCCTACGCACAACGTGTTGTCGCAATAAGCTGGTGTCTGCTGAGAGTAGGGTGAGGAGCGAGATCGTCTCATCGTATCTGGCTCCTACGCACAACGTGTTGTCGCAATAAGCTGGTGTCTGCTGAGGGCAGGGTGAGGAGCGAGATCGTCTCGTGGTATCTGGCTCCTACGCACAACATGTTGTCGCAATAAGCTGGTGTCTGCTGAGGGCAGGGTGAGGAGCGAGATCGTCTCGTGGTATCTGGCTCCTACGCACAACGTGTTGTCGCAATAAGCTGGTGTCTGCTGAGGGCAGGGTGAGGAGCGAGATCGTCTCGTGGTATCTAGCTCCTACGCACAACGTGTTGTCGCAATAAGCTGGTGTTTTCTGAGGGCAGGGGTGAGGAGCGAGATCGTCTCGTGGTATCTGGCTCCTACGCACAACGTGTTGTCGCAATAAGCTGGTGTCTGCTGAGGGCAGGGATGAGGAGCGAGATCGTCTCGTGGTATCTAGCTCCTACGCACAACGTGTTGTCGCAATAAGCTGGTGTCTGCTGAGGGCAGGATGAGGAGCGAGATCGTCTCGTCGTATCTGGCTCCTACGCACAACGTGTTGTCGCAATAAGCTGGTGTCTGCTGAGGGCAGGGATGAGGAGCGAGATCGTCTCGTGGTATCTAGCTCCTACGCACAACGTGTTGTCGCAATAAGCTGGTGTCTGCTGAGGGCAGGGTGAGGAGCGAGATCGTCTCGTCGTATCTGGCTCCTACGCACAACGTGTTGTCGCAATAAGCTGGTGTCTGCTGAGGGCAGGGTGAGGAGCGAGATCGTCTCGTGGTATCTGGCTCCTACGCACAACATGTTGTCGCAATAAGCTGGTGTCTGCTGAGGGCAGGGTGAGGAGCGAGATCGTCTCGTGGTATCTGGCTCCTACGCACAACGTGTTGTCGCAATAAGCTGGTGTTTTCTGAAGGCAGGGGTGAGGAGCGAGATCGTCTCGTGGTATCTGGCTCCTACGCACAACGTGCTGTCGCAATAAGCTGGTGTCTGCTGAGGGCAGGGATGAGGAGCGAGATCGTCTCGTGGTTTCTAGCTCCTACGCACAACGTGTTGTCGCAATAAGCTGGTGTCTGCTGAGGGCAGGGTGAGGAGCGAGATCGTCTCGTGGTATCTAGCTCCTACGCACAACGTGTTGTCGCAATAAGCTGGTGTTTTCTGAGGGCAGGGGTGAGGAGCGAGATCGTCTCGTGGTATCTGGCTCCTACGCACAACGTGCTGTCGCAATAAGCTGGTGTCTGCTGAGGGCAGGGATGAGGAGCGAGATCGTCTCGTGGTTTCTAGCTCCTACGCACAACGTGTTGTCGCAATAAGCTGGTGTCTGCTGAGGGCAGGGTGAGGAGCGAGATCGTCTCGTTCGTATCTAGCTCCTACGCATAACGTGTTGTCGCAATAAGCTGGTGTCTGCTGAGGGCAGGGTGAGGAGCGAGATCGTCTCGTGGTATCTGGCTCCTACGCACAACGTGTTGTCTTAAGAAAGCGACCTCTGATTCTTTCATCTCTGGGGTTAATGGGATCAATTAGATCAAGAACCTTTTCAATTAAAACGATTACGACAAAAGGATTGTCACTTTCGTAAAAGGCCAAATTATTTTGAAAATTGGCAAAATCCTTTATCATTGTAAAATATCTAGTTAGTTGTATCTCGTTCATCAAATTAACATATGTTTGCCTTAATATATCTTGTGTTCAAAAATGTTACTTGAAATTGTTACACAACAATAATTTAAAAACTTTATGTTTGGTGAAAAAGTTGTACAGTAAATGCTTATAAATTAAATAGGGAGGAGCAGCTAATTTTTATTTTGTTCGGTAAATAAATCGTTTCAATTTACTTTTAATATTTTTGCAAACCAACCTTTATTGTTTATTTTCAACTAATACGTTAAATACCTGCCGGGTGATTTTTAGTACCAGTATACAAATATATAATGACCAAACATATACCGATTTGCAAAATCAACTATAAAACAGAAAACACAACTAAACTTATCCTTGAAGGATGAACCGCTTTGTTGGACTATGCAGTGACCATAGACTCATTAATCAAACATGACAAGCATGGTTTTGAATCTAGCCGTGTGTGATTGTAGGATTGCAGCATGAATGATAGAACAGAGTTACCCTAGATACCACCATAGGATGGAACACATGAATTAACCGGTCTGTTTCCATTTGCGACCGTTCGAAATCACACCGGATGGAATAGCAATGTTGTACCGGCCAATGGGCAACAACTCGCTTATACAATATCAATGATATTCGTGGTGATATAAAAATTCAGTAACGAAACAAAGATAATATGATCTGGAAGTCATAATATTTGTCATAAAATAACGTACATAAACCTGTCACATTTAAGTCAATTAAATATATAAAAAAAACAATGATTAGAATATACTTCTGAGTAAAATGATTTGCCTTTAAACATTTCCAAACTACAAAAAGATGGTAAGCCACAAAATATGTTAAGATACTGGAAATATAAGTTGGAGTATTTTACTCAGGAAAGCTAGAAACATTTTACTTTAGATGACACAAAGAAAGATATATCCTCGGCCAATAACGGGTGACCGGCCCAGACGGATGGGACCCGCGAGGCAGCAGCTATACATTTCAATCCCGATGTCACAAGAGACATTAAAAACTGGCGAGAAACACCACAACCGTCCCACTGTGTGTTGCTTCTTCGCAAAGAAAATCGAGTTTGTGAATTTGATAACTGGATGCAACAAACACATGCATGTTATACACTAACGGTAATGTGATAGAATCGATTACCTTTATCACATTGAAAACAACCTATTCGTCTTTAGGTATTTTTCAGTAAAGAGCCACTGGTTTTAAAACTAATTTAAAATTTAAAACATTTACTAATAATTTTAAATTGTTATATTTTGTGAGGCCTTTCTCCAGAAATGCTCTGGCATCGTCATAAAACCTCACAATATTGGTAAATGTTTTAAACTTAACATTAGTCTTTAGGAGTTGATTTTTTATTTTGCGATATATTTATGGTAGAACAATATATCGTGACTGGGTTATATTGTAACTATCTCCATTAAAATAGTGTTATATTTATTTCCAGTTATTAATTACATATAACAGGTTACTAACCTAAATCCGTCTTCGATTCTTAGTTTCACACGATGGTGACTAGAGTTTCAACCTCAAAAGATCATTATCAAACTATTTCACTCCATATTTAAGGTAGTCGTAGCTTCAAATAACATTTGACGACCTTCATTACGAAGTGAATAGTTTTACATCAAGGGTTTGATAATGACCAAGGTTGAAACTCGAGTCACCATCGTGTGAATCCAAGAATCGACGACGGATTTAAGCTAGTAACCTGTTATATACAATCACCTCGATTCAGGAGGCATACATCATATATATATATATTAATTACAATCTTCCAACAATTGTATCATTCTGTCATTATATATTTTAGTATTTTTTATATCAACTACTTCAATTAAATGTTTAGCAAAAGAAGTAAGATTTTCAATTGCACAACAAATTTAGAGAGCCTACGGAGAAAGCAAAGTGTGTAAGGATTAGAATTGAATAGAGCCGGGCCGAAGACACAACGTTGTTAAAAAGAACGGTTGTTGTGTTACAAAGCCGGGCCGAATCATAAAGAACGGTTATTATCCCAAGCTATGAAGGTTCTTAATACTAATATATCTTAATATTGTAAACACCTGATTATTGTACTGAACTAAAAGAACTTAACAGATAATAAACGTGTTTTAATACACTAGATTCACTAGAAAATCCCACCAACCAGGTTCTGCAGGAGGAGTCTGAGCGCATGCCCACGTCCGGCAAGTGTCCAGGTGTCCCGTTCGACCTTGCGCGACAGATCGCCGATAACCGCGGGTGAGTCCGATATAAATTTGAATGTATATTCGTTGGCAAAACCGCCACGCCATAAATCTTTTACGGACACGCCAAGGTGGGAATTTTAACGAGAAACTGGCAGAAAGTGTTTAAGTTGAGTAACGTCGTGGCGACCACTCTGGAATGCCCCTCCTCTAATAAAGACTTAGCGAATGTTCGCGTTATTCGCATTTTCATTCAAATCACGACGCGTTCGCCTCCGCGGCTACTGGTTTATAGCGAGGGTGCGGATGGACTTGGAACAGACCGGTGTAGTGGGTGTCTACGCTGGTTAGCTTGGTACTTTAAAGTTTATTTTGGGGTGGGTTGTTTTATGTATTAAATAAGTAATGGGATGATTTGTAATTCTAAAGGATTGTTTTGTACTAGGTTCCTTGACCTGAACTGCATGGGGTTTAATTGAAATTAAAATGAAAATATCTATTTTTTAACCGTGAAAATCCTAGTCAAACCCCAATCGTTTGGGTCCTCCTAGGTCAAACGCCGTGGCCATGCAAGCAATTATTTCTAGACGTTTGTAATAATAATAAAAGTACATATCATCGATAATTTTAAAACAATCTAATGGAACTCTGCCATTAGTTTATAAAAAATCAAGTTTATCTTCTTTACGCATAAGATAAATGGAAATTGTGAACCTGTTGTTGCACTTCAACTATTGAAGGAAAGTTATTGTTTTATGGAGTGTTTTATAGAATGAGACAAAGTTAACCAAATGACTACATAAAAACAAAATATATTTTGTAATTTTAACTCGCTCTAACAAGAGTTAATAACTAAAATGTTTGTTCAATTATTAAAGGAAAGGTTGTTTTAGCGAAGTTCCCCTATAGGAAAGAAGCTACGAGTATTACCGTAGGTCTCATGGTAAGACTTAAGCCCGAGACCGTGATAAATTTTTGTTTTGAGGTCCCCAGATGCCAAAAAAACCATTCGTTTGAATTTTTATATATGTATATATATAGTTATTAGAAAATAAAAATTCAACTGAGCACCATTTTTAAAATATTTTAATAAAGCCTTCTTAAATGTTTTAAAAAGGGTCCTCAGTTGAATTTTTATTTTATAATATTTATAATAATAGCAGCCCTATACTGTGAATTTTGTTGTAACATATATATATATTTATATATTTGTATCCGTAAGCACGATAACACTCGTAAAAAAGGTCCGATCTTAATGAAATTTGGTACAAATGTGTATAGCACCATATTTAAACGAGTTTGAAAACCAGACGAATCGCACAATCCGAAGAGGGGTTTTGGGGGGTTTGTACCCCAAAAATGGGTTTTTTGGGGTTTTAACATGCCATTTTTATTTAAATAATTAAATAAATTGTAATTTACACCATCGAATTCAGCTTAAAAAAACAAACAATTTAGTATTTTGATCATTACGCTAAGTCAATTGGTTACCGAGATATTGAAAGTGCTAAACACAGAACGTTGTCTAATGATATTCTTATAGAAAAATCAAAATTTTATATATCACTTATTTATTAACCTACACTGAGGAAACTTGGTATATGACTTCATCTGTTTGTGTTTTGTTGTTATTTGCACACAAAAAAATTCGCGTATGGTTCCCGTGGCAGCAAACCTAGGTAATCGGTCCCCATGTTATTCTTTTGGAGAATAATTAAAATGTTATATATTGCTTATTTATGAATGTGTATGGATGATACTTGGTTTGTGACTTCACTTTGATGAGTTCTATTGATATTTACATAAAACCCCATTATTTTGTGTTCCTTGTTGCAGCAAACCTACGTACTCATCCCCAATGTTATTCTTATGGAGAATAATTAATATTTTAAATATCACTTATTTGAGAATATATTTCTTATTAATCCTGGCTTAATGTGTTATTAAGACATATATATATATTCAATACAAATTCGCTGAGTACGCAGGATTGCTGCGGTGGGGGTATTTTAATCATAAAAGTCTGTAAAACAATAATTTATTGTAAATAACATAAACTGACCATTACCAACAATGGATTTAAACCCCCGTAGCAGCAAACCTGCGTCCTCACCGAATTTACAATGCATATATATATGTATCTTAATACCACATAAAGCCACATACCAAGTTTCATCAATATACATTCATAAATGAACGATTTATGACATTTTAATTATTCTCCATAAGAATAACATGGCGGCTGAGAATGCAGGTTCTCTGAAACAAGGGACACTAAAAATGGGATTTTATACAAATATCAATATAATTCAAAAAGGTAAAGCCACATACCAAATTTTATTAATTTATGTTCATAATTAAGGGAGATAACGTGTTACTTATTCTCCATAAGAAAAACATGGGAGCTGAGTACGCAATTTTGCTGCTACAGCAACTATCGGCTAAAAAATGTTTTTTAGTGCAAATATCAACAGACCACAACGATATAAAGCAATATATCAAGTTTCATCGGTTTAGTACTTCATTTTTGACTTTTTTTACTTTAATTATACAAACTAAAACCATTTCTAAAAGCACAGTAGGGGTTGTATATTTTTGTGTCTTAACAAAAATCACCCGGTGTATAAATCGGCAAAAGCGCAGAAGTGAAAAGAATCGCGAGGCAGAATACATCTGCCAACACGTAAATCAAATGAAAAATATACCGGGAGCGGTAAAAGGTTCAATCGGGGAAATATTTTACTGAATCCGACTCGTCGCACTAATCGAATCTGTCATTTCATGTTTAAAAACCGTACGGGCTCACAGGGGGTCGGGGAGGTGGGATTTTTCCAAATTAAAAACAAACTTTCGTCTCGCATTGTATCGCTGAAGCATTTCGAACGGCGAATAAAACGAAATCGGCAGAAATATTAAACCTTTCCAATCGCCAACCGAAAATGAGGATTATTTGAAAAAGCACATCCATACAGACATACAGTTCTCCCCCCTCCCAGTACAATCAACTTCCAGCCAGCATTTGCTCACAATATCCCTATTTAATGGGCGCGTTTTCCCGAGCCCATTTCATTGTTGGAGCAATTCGAGTGATATGTCCGCATGTCGCTCCCTTCTCCGATGTTTTGATTTATCACACATTTTAGCACTCAAATTATTCAGTCGAATGCATGAATGGACACAATTGCGACGTTTGTTAGTTCCAAATCATCGTTGTTTTCATGAATGAGTTGTCGCACGTGATTGGTTAATTTTCTTGATGCTCGATTCAGTCACAACTCGCATAACTTAGCATTAGGCATACTCAGTTAATATTGTTATTTATATACAAAAAACTTTATATA
This sequence comes from Allygus modestus, assembly GCA_963675035.1. Classification (NCBI taxonomy): domain Eukaryota; kingdom Metazoa; phylum Arthropoda; class Insecta; order Hemiptera; family Cicadellidae; genus Allygus; species Allygus modestus. The sequence continues at coordinate 76,191,122 of OY776112.1, read as the reverse complement.
TTAGTTTACTACCTTCATCAGAGATATTTAAATAAATGATTTGGTTGGAAAGAGAATCTGGATTATTTAAGCTTTTACGTTCAATTTTTTTATTTTCTCAGGTAATTTTGAAGATTTTTTATTTGAGTTCATACTTACAGAAAAACACTTAACAAAAGAACAGAAACAATTTACATAGGCCAATTAAGTTGTTCAATGTTCACGGAGTTACCAAACTTAATAAATCAACCCTCTTTGCTTTAAATTATAAATAAATAAAAAGTTAAATTACAATTTGAGTTAGTAACAGCGAGGAAAGGGAAACATCACAATTGCACTAAATGGCATTTTTATTTATATATTTAATTTTAAATAAGCAGTACAAATGAAATACTAGTTTTAAAATATTTAAATTTAAAATATAAATAATTAAAAGGCATTCTTTATTTTCTTTATTTATTATTATCACCTTGAAAATTAACAGGCTATGTTTAAACCTTCAATAAATAATAATAAAGCTGATAATATGTGTTGTCATTGGAGAAGTGATCTAATCCAATTTATAATTGTAAACTACTTTTTGCAGACAATAAGATTAACTTACTCAAGCCGAAGTTTTAATAGTGTAGGTTCATCGTTTGTAAAATTCGAGTTTGTGTATTTATTGATTACTTGATTTAAATTAGAGTTATAGTAATCTTTCCAACAAATAGGCTGTTAATTTGTCTTACATTTGTTGACGATCCGTAAGGGTTTAGAAAATAATCCTAAATAAAACATAGGTCAACCTGTGGACATCAAATTAAAGATCATCTAGCAGAGTACAAAAAACCTGATCTCAAACTACTGAGTAAAAAATGGCAGTTGGTTTGAAGTTTTATTTTTATTTAAAATTTCCTCTTACTCCTTGCAGGCTGTCAACCAATTTAGAGATAAATTTATAACCTGTTTTTTATGCTTAATATACTAACTATATCTTCGCCCAAATAAACCCCTAAGTTCCCATGTTATTATTAAGAAAAAATACTATATTTAGACAATATCCACGTTAGTTTTTAATCATTCTATTTAAATACACTCGGTGAAATAAATATGACTCACTAAAAATTGTCATTGCGTTGTTTGTATTTTAAGTTTTTACTGAATTGCATTATTTATCTGCAAGATACTAGTGGGGAGAATTTATTGAATTTACGGTAGGTTATTACACTGTGATTAAAAAATCTACACGTGAGTAAAACGTAAAACATCCACTAACCTAACAAATAAATCAAATCGATCAACAGATTTTGACGGATTAATTTTCTTACTGAAGCTTTGCAAACGCGGCAGAGTCGAATGCAGGTGTTTGTATCGTTACTAAAAGCATTCAGATTGGCGCTGACACACAATCCATCAAATCTGTCGTTATCAAAGGTTCGATAACGGAGTGAATGCCTCACACAGTATATGGTATGGCTGTTGTCGGTTGTATGCTTCCATGAGCGTCATAGACCGGTCGCCTGTAGAACAACGTGTGTGACTATAGTCAATACAATTCTAGTGAATCCTGTCAAACAATGTTGCCATTTAATTTACTTAACCTCGGCGCGTATTTATGCAGCGTTCATTATTTTATTGTCCCCATTCATTACCTCTGTCCATGTTTATTTGTGCGTTTGTTTGTATTTACATCAGTTTCGGTTTGCGCTCGGATTCGTTAAATAAAATAAATCCACTAGTTTGATGTTTTGATTCCGGTTTTTGATATGTGTGCGAAAAGTATTTGTCGATTAAAGCGGGAAAATTTGTTTGTTCGGATTATCTGGTTTTGTTTCAAACCGGCGTCAGTTTATTTTTATGGTTAAACACTATTTAACGTTGTTAAAAAATTCATATTGATTGTTTTGTTTTTTTATAAATAATATATGACTTGATTTTTATTTAACTACATATATTACGGCTTTAGACCGTGTGAAAGTCGTCAGTACCTAACAAAATACTTAGATTAGCATAATATCAACAAATATAAAAGTAACTTTCCATATGTATATACAAAGTTAACATTCTTCAATGCTTGTGAAAATTTATTGTACGTTTTTATCGAAATTCACAAAGATTCTTATTGATTTAAAGCCAATCCGTCCCAGGAACATTTTAGAAAATCACAAGCCTGGCACCAATTAACCATATAGTTGAAAGAAAGTTCGTGGTAAGAAAAGTGGAGAAAAAATACTAATTTGTATACAACCTCTCCTTAAGTCATATTTAAATAAACGTGTCAAGTTAAAACCCATTTCTCAAACTAGAGTTTGATTAGTTCTGTGTGATTTGATTAGAATATGAAACTGAACAAGCGAAGCTGTTGGAAAAAGCTAGTTATATTAAAATACACAAATAATAGTTATTTATTCAGAAATTACTTCACAAATGAATATTTTGGAGCGTAAAAGTCAGCGTGACGACTCAAAAGGCCAATGTCGCCGAATTTAATTCCCCTCTTAGATTTATGAGCATTGACTCAGCCTTTGTTTTGTTTTGTTAATAATTGAGTGCTGGCTAATTAATCGAGGGATATGTAAAGCCATTATAGCCGCGTCGCGGGAAGGGAGCTCGTGTTATTTTATATCAAGCATTAGGGTTATTAATTGCGTTTTCTATTTGTGCGAGTGGTTTAAATGGCTGGCGAATGAAATTAGTTTGGCGATTTATCACTGGGGCCGGACTCAGTGACGATTGCTTATACTACGCGGAGGATCGATACTGTCCTGGAGTCGGTCCTTATTTATATAAAAGAATCTACAAATAATTATTTTTTTTCTTTAAAAATATTTGAAACTAGATCATATTTGTTGCCTTGGAACAGTACTCCAAATAGCTTTATTACAACGAAAATATAAACGTCACTGGCTTTCCCCTTGACATATCCAAAATATTGATGATGAGACTACAATTTTGCATATTTGGTAGCTAGGATAGTGACATATTACTTGTGACCCACTTTTTTTATAAAAATTTCACACGCAAACAAATTTTTAGTATCACAAAAAAATACAATTTGTAGTATGTACTGGCATTTATGTAAATGCTTTCATATTTACGTCTCATGAATTGTGAATTTGTAAACTTGTCACCTTAACAACTACACATTTAAAAATTACACTAATTTGGTTAAGATTTAGCAAGAATTGTCTACCAAATTACATACCTATAGGTCTACAGATATATATATATATATTTATGTTTTTCTAGACAGGGCATACAGTATAAGTCATCACTATAAAAGAATGCTAATTCCAATTGAACGTATTCTTTGAAGATACATGTTATAACAATTTAAAATTCCTCTTTCCAATAAACTCGTAACTCTAATTAAGTATAAACATGTTTTTAAATATATAAACAATACCTACTTTTTATTTTCACTTTTACTTTTTAAAATAAAAAGTAGGTATTGTTTATACTTAATTAGAGTTACGAGTTTATTGGAAAGAGGAATTTTAAATTGTAATAACATGTATCTTCAAAGAATACGTTCAATTGGAATTAGCATTCTTTTATAGTATATATATATATATATATATATATATATATATATATATATCTTATATATATATAAACATATATGAAAATTAAGAAAATAAAAAGTAGGTATTGTTAAAGAATGCTAATTCCAATTGAACGTATTCTTTGAAGATACATGTTATAACAATTTAAAATTCCTCTTTCCAACAAACTCGTAACTCTAATTAAGTATAAACATGTTTTTAAATATATAAACAATACCTACTTTTTATTTTCTTAATTTTCATACATGTTTATATATATATATATATAAACATGTTTACGCACATGTAAACATGTGCTTTATATATATATATATATATATATATATAAACATGTATGAAAATTAAGAAAATAAAAAGTAGGTATTGTTTATATATTTAAACAAGTTTATACTTAATTAGAGTTACGAGTTTATTGGAAAGAGGAATTTTAACTTGTTATAACATGTATCTTCAAAGAATTCGTTCAATTGGAATTAGCATTCTTTTATAGTGATAACTTAAACTGTATGCCCTGTCTAAAATAATAAATATATGAAACTTATAGTACTTAGTTATGGACCAAATCTCTTTAAAATTCGAGTAACTAACTATACTCATCACGATGTCACGGATAACTGTCAGATTTGAGAGGTGATCAAGCAGTGACTCACCCTGGGGTGGTCCTGATCACTTATCCCATATAGTGACCGGCAGCTGGACCTCGGGGCGATACAGGGCCCTGGGGCACTCTTGGTTGGGAAATAACAAGTCAAGAGTCCAATGTCCAAGAGAAGAGTATGAGGTCGAATTATCTTGCTGGTAGTTTAGATAACCTCTTATGGCAATGTTTAATATTAAGTTAAAGATGGCTTGAAGTACTTTTGTTTTATTTGTTATGGCTGCCTGGCACCATGGGATTTCATACAGCATTAAACCATGAAAAGGACAAACAGAAAATCCAGTTAGACTACGTTTGGCCTAAAAACATGCAAGGCAATTAAACACAGTAAAAACTTATGATTATGTGTTCCCATTTTTACTTTCTCCCCTTATACATAGTATGTGGAGAAAGTATTGTTTTCGTCAAACTTTTCGAATTTGAGTTGTTAGTGGAAATATTCGTTTTGGTGCTCCCTGAATCCAAAAAGTCATTTTTACGTGATGTCTGTGTGTCTGTCTGTCTGTCTGTCTGTCTGTATGGATGTGTACAGAGCTAGAGCCCAAACCAATGGTCCGATTTTTATGAAATTTGGTATGTAGGTACTAATCCACGATATCTCCAGGCATTTTTTAATTTTTTTGAATTTTTGATTTTTAAGGGTAATTATCCCCCAAAAACCGCCAAAAACATGAAAAATCAAAATTTATCAAAAACGGCTCTAACGATTTTAATTAAACTTTTTTAGTTTGTAGAACTTTAGTTTTACAACAAAATGACACCACCCGAATTTCTGTAAAAATTCGGGTTCATAAATTATAGGGCTTAAAACATCAAACATTTGTTTTTATTTTAATTTTTATAAAAATAAAAATATAAAAAATATTACTATTTACCATTAAAAAGAGCTCAAAAAACCAAATAATCTATTATTTTGAATTACTATTCTACGATTGCTGGTTGCGGACAAAATTTAAATTTTCATTATGCGTTAAACGCAGTACGTTGTCCAATGTTATTCTTATGGGGAATAAACAATTACCATTTCTCTCTTATTTACTGATAAATTTCTTTCAAACTTGATATGCTTGTCAAGTTAGCATTGACCAACAGAGGAAATTCGAAATATGTTGCCCCTTAATAACCTGGGGGGGAATAGGGGGCATTTCCCCTCTGAAAACCCCTTCGTGTGTAGCAGTGGATTCTGTAGTGCCTCCAAAACAGAGATTTGGGTGGATGTTTTTGAAAACAACTTAATTACAAGATTTTCTGTACATTCTACCGTGATTTATGTTCTCTATTTAGTAAATAAAAAGTAATTTATAGATTAAAGTTGCGCTAAAAGGGAGAAAGTATGTGTCAGTTTCCTGATACCGTTTATTTATTTGCAGGTTGAGCCACATTAAAAAACCCATGTTTGAGATTAACATTTGTCTGCTGCTTCTACGGATTTTCATTATTATGGGTCTTTATTAGTTAACTGTGATTTAGTTAAGAGTTTTGTTTTCAATTATTATTAGATTTGTTTGTAGTTTATCCAGTGCTTCCAGTTTTTTAAACTAGACTACTTTTCGGGAGGCGAGGAAACTACTTTTCAATAAATATAAATAAGTAGGGATAACGTGAAGCGTTTCCTTACATCCCAAAAAGTAGTCTGTTTTTAAACAATGTAAGCGATAGGTAAAGTCAAAACCAATCTAATAATATAATAAATACTTCGTTATAATTAGTACAAAAAAAAAAACAGTGAATTTTCATTGCTAATTATCGAACAATACAACAACCATACTGAATACTTGATCGTGAATCGGTAACCATTCGGTTGTCCTCGATCACGGCTGTCGATTCGATCGCTTATTCGATATCCGCAGCGCGCCTGCGCCGTTCTCACGGCCACTTCATTAATACAGCGCATGCGCGCGATGTTCAGCGCGGCCGCCCCATAAACCTCTGCGCGGCGAGTATATTTAAAACGACAATTAAATAATTAACTGCCGGTGGCGCCCCTGATTTAGCCCTATATCGCATTGTGCGCGACCAGTCCCCGCTACCGCTTGTTGCTAAATGCCGATTGACAATTAAAAATGTTGGCTGGCCAACTGCCATAAGTTAGCTGAGCTCTTTGTATAGATACTCGTAAAGTACCCCTCCTCTTCTCTTTCTCGGGGTCTCGTGGATTAGAAGAGAAAGAAAGCGGTAGAGGGGGGGGGATGAAACGTAGACATTAACTTCTACCGTGACTTTATAAAAATTCAACTTATAACAAATGTCATGATAAATTGATGCAGGTAGTGATTATTTTGTACAAAACAAATCAGTAGTTAGTAAAATAAGTTCACTCGGAATTTTTATATCGTGATACCGATTCTGAATAAAGTACTATTCCAGAGGAACGAATGAAAATAATATAAATAAGATATCTCGGTAATACATTTTCCACTTTAGAATTTCCTGCCAGAAAAGCCAGCTAATATTATAAAATCGTTGAGAAAACATGTTGAAGATGTTTCAAAAACATTCGTCCCGAAACCATTGGTTCAAGCTGTGATATATTTCATGAATCCAGTATGTAGGTTTAGAAGTACATCTAACTAAGTAGGATACTTAAATAATTACCGAAAATAAAAATAATCATCGTAGTATGCATGGATGGCTGTTGATTTGAACAAGTATTCGAAATTACTCAAACTATCAATCCTGTAATTACGGAATGGAGTAGGGGCATTTTCAATTTGTTTGAAAATTACTATTTTTTATTCCCACTTTAGATTAAATCCGTGAAGATAAATGAATAATTGTATATGGATTTAATCGTATGCAGGCATAACCCCAACATTCTAACACCACAGTTTTATGAATATAAGAGTTTTATCAGTCTTAAATTGTATTTCGACATCAAAATACCAACACACCGTTTGACACAATTTAAAATCACAAAAGCTCCATATAATCTCGCTCCCCGCTGGCATATGAATATGTCACCGTAGTGAGGGCCCGGAACCGAACCATCTGTCAAACAGGATTTATTGGCAAATCAATACAAGTGCAGCGGCGTAGCTCCGTGACAAATAGTGTACATGGCAAATATTGCGGCCATATGGCTAGGGTACACGGGTTCCGGGGGGGGGGGGGGTAAGTGGCAAGTGATGATGCAAATGCGACTAATGCGCAGATGACGGATCGGCACGGCATTGTTTAAGTGTATTAGCATCAGCATCCATTGCACTTGATTAACAATTGATTGGCTGTAATGGACTGTATAATATGTGACATGTAGCGCGGTGCCCGCAGCCCGGTCCGTATGCCGCCTGCCGCCTATGTGAGAGAGGTGTCTTAAGCTGGGGGATCCGAATGGGTAAAACGTGAGGTGATTACAATCGTGGGGAGATTCCCGAATGTTTTGGGACATACCAACTTTAAACAAAATCAAATTTGATACTTGGGAGACCACATTCATAAATTAGGTAAAGCATCTTTTCGTTATTTCAAAACCCCTCCGACATATGGCACGCCGTAACACCTGAGCAAACCACCGTCCTTCCTATATGTTACACAACGTAAAAATAAATAAATAGCCTAAATCGTGTAAAAGTCAACATTTTGCAAAATTTAAATGATTTGTTTTTTCTAATTTATAAATAAAATCTGTTATAAAAACTCATAACAAGTTAATTAAATAATAAACAAACATACAAACATGTCCTATTAATTAACAATAAATTTACTTTATAACAGACTCTTAAAGAATATAGTTCTAAAGCAGGACAACGATAATGATAAGGTTAACTATCATTTTTGAGGTTCAGACAAGAAAATAAACTATCCCAACTATAAAACGTAACAAATACAAGTAATAACTTCATGAATTCAAAACAACTTTTAGTAACAAATTTAACAAAAGAAGTAAACGTAAATGCATAGTAAATAATAAATTAAAATACCAAATCAGATCATAAAACTGGGATTTAGTTTTCATTGCTAACCTTATATTTAAAATGTGTGTTACGTAACGCGGAGCCAGACCCCTACCTCTTCTAAATTACGCATACTAACGCCACGCCGTACTCTCTCCCCCTTTAGTAAGTTTACGTAGTATATATATGGTCCATTGTTGCAATCATGAATGTTGTATATGCTTTATTAGTTAGTTTCTGATTAAAAATCACGATTTGAACATTTTTATCAATTCTAAGCTGTTTTAATTTAATTTGTTTACTTATTTAGTCTGTGCGTTTTGGGGACTTTTTAATGCCTTGATATTTTTACTATGAACAGACTTTTAAGAAGGGGCTCCAGCACGCAAAATTTTACTTTTCTACCTCTTCTCCCATAAGACAAATTTATGGACATGTTTATGTACATTACGTTTCCTTTGTTTAATGACATAGTAATAAGATAAAAACAAGTACGAGCAGATAATTCATTTATGTTTTTCCCAGATCTCTTATTTGTAACAAAGCTATGATCTGGCTTTGGTATTGTTTCTGGGTATTATGTTCCAAACGGAGAATGGAACATTCCCTACGGTTCAGCAATTCAGTTTCTTAGCAAGCTTACATTGTGGTACAATTTCTATACGAATACTAAATTGCCATAACCTACTTCCGGCCTCTTACGAACAAGTTTTGATTGTTCAAGCAAAGAACTTATTTTTACTTAATAAGGTAAACGGATGTCACAGACTCTTCCAAACTAATGGTGTACAAACTAATTACTAAATAATTAAAAGTCAGTATAAGGGGGGCTCCAGTAACGAAAGCTTTGGCGTTTCTACCAGTTTTCCCATAAGGTCAATGTTAACTTTTAAAGCCCCTTCCTCAACGGATTGTCCAATTTCGTTGATTTATGGCTCATTTTAAAGATAAAAATTCAGCGGCATTTATGGCGATTTCAGTGAGCAAAATGTTGATATCACAAAGAATTGTTGTTTGATAAAGTTCCAATTATTCATTACTGACGGTTATTTTATAAACTAGTTGTGCAATCGAAATTCCGCTCATTGAAATCGCTGGGTATTGTGGTGTTGTACGCTGTACGCTTCACAATCAGCGACTTCGGATAATCCGTTAAGGAGGGATAAGTAGAAATAAGTTAAAATTTGTCTTATAGGAGAAGCAAGTAGAATCGCGAATTTTGCGTACTGGAGCCCTCTTAAAATTCTTTTCATAGAAAAAATATTAAGGCTTTAAAAAGTCACCAACAGTGGCTACACAGCGCAACGAATGGACTCACACGATATCGGCAAAAAGCTGTTTCCAATCCTTCATCTCTGTCTCTACCAGTTCCCAGGAATCACATCTGGTTATGATAAATATGAACAGCTGTTGTCATAGACGGCATCCGCGCGCACGCTCAGTTACAACCGCCTCTCATCTCGTGGCCGCTTCTGGGAATCGCCATGGCATCACCTTGCGGCATTTTAATCGATTCAGTTCGTTCTGAATATGTTACTTTACAGTTGGTAGGAAATTAGTGAAATTTTGGATTTTTTACTTAGAATCTTATAGTTCTATTTGCCTTAAACCGTCTTGGTTTAGGGCACAATGTATTTTCCTTATACTCAAATACCATACTACGGTGTTTTGTATAAGAATTATAATTTGTATTAAGATAACAAATATATGTACGAAAATATGACGCGTTGTAGACCTATACAGTAAATTAAATTGAGAACATTTACTTTCATTTGTAGTTTCTCTGCGACCTCCTAAACAGTTATTCATAAAACATCGGTATATTTTGGACAAAGATTATACGGCAAGGCTATACGGCAGGACTGTTTTGTTAAAAAATTTAACTACCTTCTGAATTGTATTAGAAAATAATATAGTGAGACTAATAATATTAAAATAATTGCTCAGTAATATCAAATTATAACGTTTAAGAATCGAAGTCTTGTCTCAATAGTCTGGAAATGAACAAACATTTAATTGTGTTTTACTTGAGTGCTATGTATAAAAATACTGCTGTAATCACGTCAAAACATATTTGAAAAATACGACGTGTTATCAATTATTCATAAAAACATGTTATATTTGTGTCACATATAAACATTCGGCATTACTATTTTGCTATCCATTTAATTATCTTATGAGTCATATTGGCATTAGAAACTAATGAGCACTATGAGACCAATAATACTAAAATAAGTTTATAATAATGTAAAACTAACGCATCTAGAGGTCTAGCCACATTGGTCATATATAGTCTGGAAGTTAACTCAATAAGCATTTAAGTTTGTGTATTACTTGAGTAAAATTGCTGCTATAATCATACCGAAAAAATTCCAAAAATAGGATGTGTAAAATATCCGCCGATAAGACCCCTACAACCCCTTAGAATAAGAATCACGATTCAATATTGTTACGCAGTTAAAAAAGTCAGTTTTGGAAACACATAAATAAGTAATAACCGTTTCATCATTTTTTAATTACTCGCTTATCTCATACCTCTGATTAACAACCCCCCTCCCCCCCAAGACCTCTTACACCTATTCCCGAATATTCATCGTGCCCGAGATCCATCGATCACTTCGTCGCCTCCTCCGATATTACCAATTCCCGACCCGAGTGAATTATGATTTCAATGAGGCTCGGCCGTGATGGATGTCGGCTATAAATAATTGATGCGGGGTGGACACGACGCGACGCGACGGTCGCGCCCTCGCAAAAAACTACACGAAATCACGGGACCTGCATGCTTATAGGGAGAGAGTTCCCGAGGGACGGGATTGTTAACAGTCCCGGGACCTCTTGGACATTAGTTTCCGCCGGACAGTCCATAACCCTGCAGGGGGACTACACTTGCGTCGCGACGCTGCGATGGCTTTATTGATGTGTTTGCGATGGGATGACGCTTCTGTAGCTTTATTCATTGATTAAAGATTGACCCTAGTATTGACCTCCCGTTCTCGAACGCTCGGACGAGGGCTACCCTCTTGGTGCTTAAAGGAATATTTGATGAGATGTGAGTGGCCCCTGTGCTTCTAGATCGTTTCAATCACGATGTTGATAGGAGACACGTGTGGGAACACGCGTACCATTTTTATATTTGATAATTTAATGTAAAAATATTAATACGTGGAATAAAAAACTGAACATAATGTTTTCAATCATATATCTAAGTTTCATAGGTTCAAGGTCAAATGTCAAAATGTAAGTCGAATTTAAATTCTAATTTAACTTTTGAGTTTTTCAAACTTACGATACTAAAAATTACTATTTGAATAAGAAGGTGTTTTGATAAGTGTATTCTCCTAAAAACACTATATTTTTAGCGAATTTCCCCTGTAGGGAAGAAGCTATTACCGTAGGTGGGTGGCATGGTAAGACTTAAGCCCAAGACAATGATAAATTCTTGTTTTGAGGTCCCCCGATGCCAAAAACACTATTCGTTCAAACTAATATATATATATATATGTTCATTACCGCGATAACTTTTGAAAGAAACGCCCGATTTTTATGAAATTTGGCAAAAATGTGTAGAGTAACATTTCTGACTTTAAGTTCGAAAACCAGATCGATCAGACTATGGGAAGGGGGTTTTATGGGGGTTTTAAATTGTCCAAAATCAGTTTTTTGAATTTTCCCCCCTAACATTTTAAAAACACTTAATTTTGGTTATAGCCATTTTATATAGCTTAAAAAACAAATAATTTGGTATTTTGAATCATTAACCTAGGTTAATTGGTTGTAGAGAAAAGTAAAAACCGCGTCCATAACATTTCCCATGTTAACCTTCGGGGAAAATGGTTTTTGGATTTTCCTCAGATAATTTTACTAAAAACTTCACATTTCTTGTTACCAATCAGTTTAGCTCTACAAAACAATAATTTTGGTGTTTTAATTGTTGTTCTGCGTCCAACCGTTGCAGAGATATTCAAAGTTCTAAACACAGTAAGTTGTCAAATGTTATCCTTAAGGAGGATAAAAAAAATTCGATATCTCGATTATTTATGAATGAATATTTATGAAACTTGGTATATGGCTTCAACTAGTTGTGGTATATTGATATTTGCACAAAAAAGGTTTTTTGTTTATTTTCCCCGTAGCAGCAAATCTGCATACTCGGCCCCCACGTTATTAATATGGAGAATAAGTAAAGTTGTATATCTCTCTTAGTTATGAACCTAAATTAATAAAACTTGGTATGTAGCTTCACCTGGTTGAGTTATATTAATAATTGCAAAAATACACATTTTTTATCTTCCTCTTTGCAGCAAACCTGCGTACTCATCCCTAAAGTTATTCTTATGTAAAATAAATAAAATGCTATATATCACTTATTTATAAATGTATTTTTGTGAAACTTGGTAAGTGGCTCTATGTAGTAGTGGGAAACATATATATGCATCGGAAATTCGCTGAGTACGCAGGTTTGCTGCGACGGGGGTATTACTGTTATATGTTCGTTTACAATAATCTCTATAATTTTCAGTTTGTTTATAAACGTATTTTAACGAAGTTTTGTTTTACATAGAAGTTACTAGGCTATTTTCAGTTATTTTCGAAAAAATATTGTAATTTTTAAGTTTTTTGTGAACATTATTTATTTATTAAACAAAATACAATTTTACCTACAGTTTTTGTAATTTTAACGACGTTTACTGTTAGCAAATACAATAATTCGCAATAACTTAAAAAATTATAATTTTTTTAAACCTTGGATATATTAAAATGTAGTTTTATATTTATCTAAACTTAAATAAATAAATGATTTTGCTGTTTTTGGTGTCGTTTGATAAATCTATGACGTTTTTCTGCCCTAATAAAAACATCAGATCTATGAGAAGCACTCTAACCATTTTCAAAATTCATACTTTGTCCGTAGTACTAACATTGAACGATTATACTTTTAAAACAGTTTTTGATGAAGTAAAAGAGATTTGTAACAAAGTGTTGAATATCATAAAAAAATATTGAAATGGTAATACGTTTAATTTTATGTTTAAAGGGTGAGATTGGGGTTTTAACGCCCAGAGAGGTTGATGAGATAATTCAGTTAACTTTGAACACACTAAGGCACTAAGGCGTATTTTTAACACACTAAGGCTATAGTCCGAAGTTACCTTACCGTAGGCTGAGTCTCTGTATTTGAAATAGGAATACCCCCGTCGCAGCAAACCTGCACACTCAGCGAATTTCCAATGGAGATATAATGTCTTAATCCACTCAAAAGCCACTTACCAAGTTTCATAAAAATATATTCACAAATAGCGATACAGTATATACAATTTTAATTATTCTCCATAAGAATGACATTGGGGCTGAGTACGCAGGTTTGCTGCAACAAGAAAAACAAAAAATGGGTTTTTATGATAACTCAACTAGGTCAAGTCGTATACCAGTTTTTACTCATTTATGTTCATAATTAGGGGGAAAGAGCATTTAATTATTCTCCATAAGAATAACATTGGAGCTGAGTACGCAGGTTTGCTGCTACGGGAGCCTTTGGTACAAATTATTTTGAGCAAATATCAATAGATCACAACGAGATGAAGCCGTATACCAAGTTTCGTCAGTATATGTTCATAAGAAGCGAGATATGACATTTTTCTTTTCCTCCATAAGAATCGCATTAGACAACGTACTGTGTTTAGCACTTTCAATGTCTCGGTAAGCAATTGACGTAGAGGAATGATCAAAATACCAAATTGTGTGTCTTTTTTAAGCTGAATCCAATGGTAAAAACTAAAATCTGACTATTTCAAAAAGTATATGTAAATAATTCAAAAAACCCATTTTTGGGGTATAAAACTCCCCAAAAATACCCCTTCGGATAGAGCGATCTGGCTGGTTTTCGAACTTAAAGTCATAAATTCTGCTTTACACGTACCAAATTTCATCCAAATCGGACCATTTTTACGAGAGTTATCGCACCCACGGACACACACACACACACACACACACACACACACACACACACACACACACACATATATATATACAGTTTCGAACAAATGGTCTTTTTGGGGTCTGGGGACCTCAAAACGACAAGTTATCATGGTCCCGGGCCTAGGTCTTACCATTCCGACTACGGTAATAGCTTCTTCCCTATAGGGAAATTCGCTAAAAGAATAACATATTATTGATCTTGTTATACAACTTTTCTTTATAATGAGCAAACAATTTCTTATATTTATATTAATAAAATTAAAACAAATTTTGAAAATATTCTGTAGCAATTTGAAATTTGTAACTTTTATCATCGGGGCTCATCTGTGTGTGTGGGAGTAGTATGTTTCAGAAACATTTCAGCAGGACATTACTGAGGAAAATGTAACTTTAACTAGCTTTTATAGCGAATTTCCCCTATAGGGAAGAAGCTATTACAGTAGGTTGTATGGTAAGACTCAAGCCATTAGAATTGTTTTATCCCATGTTATTCTTAAGGGAAATGAATACAATTTTAATACCTCTCTTATTTACAAAGACAATTTATTGAAACCTTGCAGCCTAAGTGCCTTTATGTGGTTGTGGTATATTTATATTTGCATAATATTCACAGTTGTAGTCTTCCTCTTTCCAGCAAGCCTGCGTAATATGTTCCATATTATTCTTATGGTAAATAAATAAAATGTTATATGTCACTAATTTATCAATATATTTTGATGAAATTAGTTAATTTGGTTAATGTGTAGATAAGGTATATTTATTTGCATTGGAAATCTGCTGAGTACGCAGGTTTGCTGCGCCGGTGGTATTTATATTTAAATACACATTCAACCGCATATATATATATATATATATATATATATATATATATATATATATATAACAACTATTACAACTATAATAGTGATCTTATAAAAACCTAAAGCAGGCTAGAGATAGGTTTAAGGCACCGGGAGGCCCGAAATTACAGTCTCCTAAGATAGAGAATACAAACCCCGTGAAACTATATGGTTACCCAAACGATGAGTGATTCGCCGTGAGTCGTGCCCGCTCGTTCGCTCCGCTCTCTGATGGACGTCTGAGAGGATAATTGACTGGAAGAAAGTGGCGATCCGTGTTTTGCGCCCGACCCCGAGACGGGCGTAATTAGAGTGATTACGTTTTGATATCTACAATGGTCGGACAACCCATTACCCTCTCCTTCTGCCAATCACGGCTGAACGGTACCCGAGCTGAGAATGGGGAAATCCTGGCGGGGAATTGGGGAACACAACCCACTCACGGTGTAGGCCTACCTCCAAACTGAAATATTGCGTCTTAGATAAAACTTGATGTTTAATTATTTTGATTTAAAGTGATGGGTTTTAAAGTTTACCAAACTATTTAGAAAATAATCAGGATAAGCAAAATGCTTTTTTATTTAAAACTGTTTTCCGCGATGTTCCGTGATTATGTGGAACCCGAAATTTTATACTTAGATGTAGTTTTAACATTTTATTAGAATTCATAGGTAGGCATATCATTATATCCATACAAATATAGGTTGTCCAAGAGCATTTTCAAATTTTATTATTGGCAAGTAAATATAGCTTCACTCTTGACAAGTTAGACAGTTCACTCTTGATTACTTCTCTTATTTCCTTCCAGTAGGACATTTTTCATTACTGATCAATCGGAAAACTGACCTTTACCAACAATGAATTTTAAACAAATTCATTGAAATTCATTGAAAGAAGAAGGTTATTTCTGATTCTCAACTCAGCCATTTCCACTCACCAGTATTTTGCCTAATGAGTAGAAATGAGTGAATTAGTAAGTGAATCAGTAAAAGAATCTACCTATTTTAAATCTATCAATGGTAAATATAAATGTTAATTGAAAATACTTGCATGACTATTGTATGGTTTGATGTAATTAACAGGACATCTGTACTTTTATCTATTGACCTGAAAAAAACTCACTCACTCACTTCTCACGCGTTTCAAAAATAGGCACCCACAGCTGTCGCAACAGAATGAAAGGATCAGAGCTAATTTGCCACATATCAGTTGTAACCATTTGACGTGCTTGCCGTATTTTCTCTACAACTACTTGACATAGAATAAACTACAAACACATTTGATCTTGAAAGCTTCATAATTTGCGTATGTCTTAGAACACCAACAAACTTCGTCTTCACACGGACACATGATATTGTTCAGTCACCCCGGCGTTGTATCGGGGGTGGCTACTCACCTGGGCAGTGTGTGGCCGCCACGGCCAGAGTAGGTTGTTGTTACTGTTGAAGCATTGCGCCATAATTCTGCACTGTTTGTTGGTGCCCGTGACAAGTTGATAGCGCGAGCCGACACCGACTTTGACCACTCCCCCTACAAATATTTGGCCCCGGACAAAGCTATAACAAAATACTACACAGTGACGCAAACTCGTTGGCTCTTAATATCGATTGTTTGTGTTTCTAAGTTCCATCGAAGTTCTTTGTTTGATTCTCGCCCATATTAACATCTTCCAGACTCTAAAGCGTTTGTTTGTGTTGGTTTTAGTTGTCTCATTTTAGTGAATGTGGATCTTTATTGGTTGAGACTGTTTTTGTAGGTGTAATTATTTTTGGGGTCAAGCAGTTTGAGAAAGCCTATTTATTAAAATTATGTAAACAGCTCATGACCGAATTATAAACAAAATCAAAGACACTAAGTTGGTCTTTACAAGTTTCATATCGTTACCTATAATATTCCTAATATTGATTTTTAGATGCCCTCATTTGAACAAAATCACCTAGGTACAGCTTTCATATTAATATCAAAGCAAATTATGATGAGAAGAACAATGGAGAAAACGTAAAAAATAAAATAAAAATGTTAGGTCTTTAATGAACTTGAAGGGAAATCACATTTCGTGAAAACAAATAACTTCTAGAAGTCTGTAAAAAGTAAATAATTACAATAACAGTTATTCTTTTCTTGTTTTCAAGACCTTTAAAATACATGAGATATATATTACAGCTTAGTTGATTTTAAATGTCTCGCGGGTTGACTTTAATTGTTTTTTTTTGTAACATGCCAGTTTTTTTTACATTTAGTTTTTTGCTCAATATCATACATCAGCGCGAGCTTGTTTCTGGCGAAAAACATAATAGATTTTAATTTTACATCATTCCCACGTTCAACGGGCGTAAAAAGGTCTCCATTAAAAAGACAACCGGTCATATCAGCAATCGACATCTACTAATTCAACGTCATCAAATATAATGAAACATAACACACCAGCGATTAAAGACCTCGACAAAACTCGCACCGTAACATTCCACCAAACAGATGTTCGGCCAGATGGACGCATCGGGATTTGTTTTATTTTATTCCGCGCGTGTGAACCCGAAATCCCATCAATCAGGACACCTCTGCGCCCACTGGACGACCACTTTGAGATAAAATAGCCCCGCACGGCGGAGAAAAATGCGCACAAGGGATATAATATTGTGGGAGCGACGGCGGAGAGGACATTCATACCGGCTATCTAGAATCGGTGATGATACTGAGATATGTCGGGCTGTCTTCACAGTCTCATTAGCCACATCAGGTTCGGATACTCGCTCATCTTAGTTGGATCTGCCTGTACTGCAATGTGTGGGGCTGTCCTCACAGACACATTAGCTCCTTCAGGTTCGGTTACTCACCCATCTTAGTTGGATCTGTCTGTACTACGATGTGTTGGGCTGTTCTCGCAGTTGCATTAGCTCCATATGGTCCAGTTACTCGCTCATTTTAGTTGGGTCGGTCTGTCTGTACTGCGATGTGTTGGGCTATCTACACAGACTCATTAGCTTCATCAGGTTAGGTAATTTGCTCACCTTAGTTGGATCTGTCTATACTGCGATGTGTTGGGCTGTTCTCACAGTCGTACTGTAGTTATAGACTTATTAGCCATGTCAGGTTCGGTTACTCGCTCATCTTAGTTGGATCGGTCTGTACTGCAATGTGTTGGGCTGTAGTTATGGACTCATTAGCTCCATCAGGTTCGGTTACTTGGTCATCTTAGTTGGATCTGTCTGTACTGCAATGTGTTGGGCTGTCCCCACACACTCATTAGCTCCATCAGGTTAGGCAATTTGCTCATCTTAATTGGCTATATCTGAACTGCGATGTGTTGGGCTGAAGTTATGGACTCATTAGCCCCATCAGGTTTGATTACCGAAGAAGACAGGTCTTGTTACTAACTCATCTTAGTTGACTCTATATGTGCTGCGATGTGACTGTCTGTAGTTATAGACTCATTAGCCCCTTCAGGTTCGGTTACCGGACGTCACAGGTCTAGTCGTTCGCCCATCTCAACTAGCGGACGTGTCAAATTATTTCAGTCAGTCCCGCCTCTAGTCCAAACAGATTACTGTTGATGATGAGTGAGGGGAATTTGTCACGTGTTTTCGTATTTTAAATGCGTTTAATAATTCATACTTTCTACAGATTGTCGAAAGGTAACATACAGTTAGTAAACGCTATCATCGTATATAAATAACACCTAACCATTTTCCGATTATCTATTTATTAATAAAGACGGCAACCGATTCCCCCAGGCGAAATTTCTACACCTAGAAATAAATTTTTTCATGTATACTCTAGGCTCCTCCCCTCGGGTCTTCAAAGTTCCCATATAATTTGTATAGGCATTATTTTAATTTTATGATAAATTAAATGGATATTAATTTTTTTAAGTAGTTTAGAAGTGTAACAGAATGTACCACTCATACACTGACCACTAACTAATCAATTAAATAATTACAATAATCTATAATTTTCTTGGTTTTTAAAGCCTTTAAATTGTTACATAAACACGGTCTACTGCCTTGTATAGTTTTGTCTTTACCGAACAATATAAAAAGGGTTAATATTTTAATTCTTTTTCCTGCCTTACAGTCCTCCTGTTATACCTACGATATCTTATCATGGGGACATCCCACGAGAATATACCTAAATCAAAACTATTTTTTGTCAAGAGGTTCTAACTCTGAATTCATATCAACAACAATGCCAGGTTTTGAAACCATCTTCCTAGGTTCAGTAAACAAGAAATCCTGTACCGAGTGACCTAACCGATTCTAGTTTTATTTATTTGTATTCAGTAACCGTTCAAGTTTTCTTCAAGTGTTTTTGTCTTCATTTCCTACAGCTGTTAGGACTTTTTACGAAGAATATACGATAGACGCTTGCCTGTTCTGTGAGTAAAGTTAGGGAAGGGTAAATTCTTTGGTCACTTTGAAGCCGGGACTTAACCAGTCTTTAATTTGTTCTTAGGGACAAGTACAAAAAGTGTCCGAGGCTGAAAATATCAGTTACTTTGACCGTTTACGTCAATGAATCATCTCTACGATTAGTCAGACACGCCTGTTATGTTGGTGAACCGAAGAGGTGAAATATCGTTTCAACTTTAAGGGCACGTTAAAGTTAATTCGGATTACAACAAACTTGAATATATTCGCATTTAAAATATTTATTCATATTTATTTCAAACACCCTATAATTCAGCTAGGATGTTAACTCCTGCGATTTTTACCGTAGAGCCCAACAACTGACAAGAGTTTACCAGAGGCTGGTTCAGGTACGCCACTCCTAGTGTAGAGGATCAGGTACGCCACTCCTAGTGTAGAGGTTCAGGTGTGCCACTCCCTAGTGTAGAGGTTCAGGTACGCCACTCCTAGTATAGAGGTTCAGGTACGCCACTCCTATAGTATAGAGGTTCAGGTACGCCACTCCTAGTATAGAGGTTCAGGTACGCCACTCCTAGTATAGAGGTTCAGGTACGCCACTCCTAGTATAGAGGTTCAGGTACGCCACTCCTATAGTATAGAGGTTCAGGTACGCCACTCCTAGTATAGAGGTTCAGGTACGCCACTCCTAGTATAGAGGTTCAGGTACGCCACTCCCTAGTGTAGAGGTTCAGGTACGCCACTCCTAGTATAGAGGTTCAGGTACGCCACTCCTATAGTATAGAGGTTCAGGTACGCCACTCCTAGTATAGAGGTTCAGGTACGCCACTCCCTAGTGTAGAGGTTCAGGTACGCCACTCCTAGTATAGAGGTTCAGGTACGCCACTCCTAGTATAGAGGTTCAGGTACGCCACTCCTATAGTATAGAGGTTCAGGTACGCCACTCCTAGTATAGAGGTTCAGGTACGCCACTCTAGTATAGAGGTTCAGGTACTCCACTCCTAGTATAGAGGTTCAGGTACGCCACCCCTAGTGTAGAGGTTCAGGTACTCCACTCCTAGTATAGAGGTTCAGGTACGCCACTCCTATAGTATAGAGGTTCAGGCACGCCACTCCTAGTATAGAGGTTTAGGTACGTCACTCCTAGTATACAGGTTCAGGTACGCCACTCCTAGTATAGAGGTTCAGGTACGCCACTCCTAGTGTAGAGGTTCAGGTACGCTACTCCTAGTGAAGAGGTTCAAGTACGCCACTCCTAGTATAGAGGTTCTTCGAACGACTAACGTAACTTAGCAGCACCAACAGCAGATACACAGTTTTACGTAATCTCAACATCTGTATCGTTCATAAATTTCCATTTCCATTCAATACTACTGTTATGCTGGAGAGAAGTCCTACTGCCAAACTGTGGAACCTAGCTCTCAACAAGTTGCCGAAATGGAAACACAATGTTTTACCAAATGAGGCGGCATGAAGAGGGCCGGCAGATAATTGATGACTGCAACACTCGCAGATGTGGAACCATCAATAAAATGATTGACTAAAGTGATTTCAATTTGTCAAAATAATAATGTGCGGCGCGGGGTCGGCGCGTGGCGTGGAGGGGGGGGGGTCGAGTGGCGATGACAGGGGTGACGAGCCCTGGGGCACGGTCCAGCTGCCTGGTGGAGGAACACCCCCAAATTTGGCATTAATGTGGAAAATCATAGGATAACTTTTATAGGTAAATCGAAATAAGAAGTTGGTTGTTTGTTCAGTTAGATAAACCATATAGCTAGTTGATTTTGGATGAGATTTTACAGTTTTGAAACTTGTCATAAATTATATTAATTGTTTAAAACCGTAATATTATAAATTAGATTAGACTGAAGCAAAAATATAAGGCCATTTTAAAATGTGCTAATAACATATACCTTTAAAAGTGTAAATTTATTTATTTACGGATACCTATTGCTATAGTATTTATGGCCATTAGGCCAGTAGGAGATTCGATATATCTCTGATGCTAGAGCTTGCTACTATAATATCACTAAATGATTAAGATTAAATTGTTTAGTGGTAGATTTTTAGTATAGTCGATTTTATTTAGTTTTTACATTGTAATAAAAATATAATTTGGTTTTTCATGAATAAACAAAAAGGTGTTAGTCGAATGAGTATATTTAATTTAAGGTTTGCTTACTTCGGCAGTTAATCCAATATTTGTATATTATCTATAATATTATAAAGAAGATGCGGTTTCTGTCTGTCTGTCTGGCTGTCTGCTGTTTCGAGTAAACGCAAAAACTACTGAATCGACTCGGCTGAAACCTTACACAAAGGTAGATCTTGAACCAGTTCAACACATAGGCCTATTCACAATCCCCTCGGGCTAAGCCCCGTGAACGTCCTAAGTTTCAATGTTTACATTTCAAAAGAAAGTAAACATTCAGAAACTGTAATTCTAACAGCTGTGGATACATCCATTTGACAGCTTAAAGAGCAGAAGCAAGAACAGCTGTTTCATGCTAACTAAAATTGAAATTGCATTGACTATAGAACGGGTAAAGCAAAAACCTGTGCGAAGAACAGTTCCATCATCTAGTCCTTCATGATAAATTCAAAAGTTGTAGTCCAGCTCTTGCTTTTTACCCGTAGTTGACTGATTGTTTATATGTAGCTTACAACATATATATAAGTTAACTAAGTTTTCAAACTATGTTTATACTTAATGTGAAAATAGTTAATTTAAATCCTCCCTCATGTTTTGCCACAAGTGCCACTAAATTTTACCAACAATTTCGGTAGCCAATTCTTCATTATTTTACGTGAAAAATGACAAACTTACATGTAAAATCATTTAAGGTCATAACATTGAGTTATTTTAATGTTTGGAAGAGAGACTCACGACAGCTAGAACAATTTAAAAGTTTTTTTAGGGATTACGAACCAGAGGCATTTTGTTAGAGACAAAAATAAACGCTTTTTGAAAAATCCATCAAACCCCATAAGTAGTGTTCCTTGGAATCGAACAAGTGAACTCTTTAATGGAAGTAGAAACGATAAGTTAGGGTAGTGAGGTACCTAAAATAAATTGGGATTAACGTAAAAATATAAACTGGTTAAGCCTCAGCTATGCTATGGCATCAGGATTGGTTATCTGCTAGAAATAATACAACATATCTATACATAACGCTTTTATTGAATTACTGAATTAAATAAAACACAGTTTGCCACGTCTAGAATGACAACAATAATTTTGGTTCAGTGAAACATAACCGACTTCTGATTAACATCAAATAAATTAATGGACTAAACTGTTTGGAAAATATTGACCAAGTTTTTCCAAAAGATTTCGCTTTTCCACTTGGACCCTCATGAAACCAGTTTTTGTGTCAAGACCCATCCCTCCTCAACGGATCATCCACATTTATTGAGTTATGAGTCATTAAAGAACAAATATACCTAGCAATTCTAGTGATCATAATTTTTGTATTACAAATAAAAATTATTTCTTAATGGTAAAATATTGTTTTTTTAGTTTTTTAGGGATAACTATTTACAATTTTGGTTACTGGAATCAGAAGGCATTTTTATTGATCTTAAGAGATACAAATCGGGTAATCCATTGAGGAGGTTAGAGCTTTGAACGTTAACATTACTACTGTATGAATCAGCTGGAAGAACCTTGAGGTACTTCTCAAGAGGGGGCTTCAGTTTCGCAACATCTCGCGTTTACTTGCTTCTCCCAAAAAGTGAACTTACCTCCCAACGGATTGTCCCAAATCGTTGATTTGTTATATTATCTTAAAGAGTTGACGAATAGAGTTATCTATAATCAGTTGACGACGGGCTTTGAAAATTTACATTGTCCTTATGGGGAAGTAGGTAGAATCGCCAAAAGTTTCGTGATCGGCCCAGCACCTTAAAGCCAAGCTTGAAGAAAAAATTATGTTTGTTACTTTGGTAAATGTCTCTTGAACTTGTAGGAGAGTTCTAAATATGATTGAAGCCGCACATCACATCTGAGCTTACTGTTCTAGAAACAACATCAGCTCTTGGACTCGTGTTGACTCTATCCACACTCCAGGAGGCGACTCCCTGGAGCGTCCCGGCCACGGGTCTTCCACCTCTTGACTCCTGGAGGGCCCCCGGGTCTTCATCCCCCGATGACGTCCATGGTTAACCTCAAGAGCTCTACAGACTCCGGTTGCGGTCTGGAACATAATGGAGGAATTGATTAATCCACAGTCCATTGAGTTATTTAATTTCATCTCATTTATTACCACAAATTACACCACATACAAAGGTTAAAATGAGGACACAGACTAAAGATATTACACTCATAAATTGCAAACCCAAATGTTTCGCGTTCTTTGACCATGTTTTGACCCAGTAACGATGAGGTAGGAAGCTGGAGCTACAGCGATGGTTAGGCGGCGACCTCGCTACCAGATTAGGCAACAGCCGGACAATACCCGCAGATTGAACGGTCCCGCCCGACATATTGCATACACCGGATATCCCCGTATAACCGGAATTCCTGGGCGATCCACACATTATAATTTCAACGAGGCAATCACACGAAGGTTACCCGTAGTAATAACGATATTCATGTTACACGGTCGACCGCCCCGCCGCCCGGACACGGAAGTGAAACAATGCTGCTAACTTAACACTTCAATACGACGAAATTAAAGTGGACGCGGCACAATGTGTGTATGACATGACCGCACCGCGCCTAACTCTTTGTGGGAATGTGCTGCGTCACCCTGGTGATCAGACCGTGGAAATCGCGGCGTGTCTGCTGGGAAATTATGGGTTGGAAACTGTATACGATTTTGTATGTATTTGCACAGACAACTATAACAAAATAAAATTGCTTCTTCCCTATAGGGAGAATCCGCTAAAAGATAGACTACCATGTAAGCGGCAGTTGCACTTAAAACGGTTAGTTCGGTCATCGGCCGTTTCAAACGCTAGCGGCGGAAGGGCAATCGGAGGGGGTGAATTCGGGCACACTTACACTTTTGACAATCTCCTTATGACATCCCTCTCGGCGACTTATTCCCCACTCCACCCGCGTTTCCCCCTCTTGGCGACCCGATCAGTGGCGTTGTGTCAGAAGGGAACACCTTCTTCTATTCCATTCATCCTTCTGTGGTGTTTTGCAGTTTTCTGTGGTCCTGGTCAATAGTTAAGTAACAACATTCGATCGAACACTTTAAATATTCTTCAAGAAAGTTTGATAATAATCATAAGTAGAACGAATACAAAGATATCGAATTGCTTCTAATGATGGCGGGTTCCCACTGAAGGACATCACATCATCAGAGGTTCGTCTGAGCTCAGGAACACATTCTAAATGTGTTGAAAAATTGTGTATACCAAATCGGTGAGCTACACTATGGCATCCGTAGTTTTTAAGGTGGACGCTAGTGAATGAGATGGTCATCTCGATCATGGGATGTATGAAGATGCTGTTTATATATCATGATGTTGGTCTATGAATCTATAAAACAAGAAATGTTTTGAAAGCAGAAAGAACCTCTTGCTGCAGGGAACACTCTCCAGCTGCTGCTGCTGTGACGGAAATCGAAAAAATAGCACAAAAAATCCTAAAATGTGTGTCAGATAATGAAAGATTTCTTCAGTAGTATGGTACGGGTTGTTACAATTAAACAAGATAAAATAAACTACGTCTCACAACCCTAAAACTTAGATTTGAAATTATTCTGTACTTGCATGCAATAAGGTATGAATACCTAAAATACTTTTTAAGACAATCCCGATTTCGACTAGTCACTCCGGTCATAATTTATTTATTTATTCATTTTACAAGCCCAATCAGAGCCTAATGATACATTCTACGATTAAACCTGATGATGACCGCTATGACTAGTTGAAATCGATTGCCTTGTTCCATAGCTTATATATGTATTTGCCGTATTGTATGTTGTATGTTGGGTATTGTGTATGTGTAAATTTGGTAGTACTGTGAGACGCAATTTATTTTATCGTGAACAGCTATTAGCTCAAAGACTAATTTATCGTTGGCATTATTGTGTTTCTCATTGTGAAAAGTTTGTGAAGTGTGATATTTGAACTCTAAAAAATGTGTCAGTTGCTAACAATGTAGCCTTCTACCGACATTAACAAAAGTGACGATACAACGATGAATACATTAAAAACTTCATTTTAAATGTTTATTCAGGCCAAGTAATCGCTATACGTCGAATTACGTTTCTATAACATACTTTACTAGTTGAATCAAACAAATATTTTCAAAAGCTAACAATTCTACGAGTATATTTCATGGTTTTGGAACAAACATAATATGTTATTTAATAATTTCAACACAACAAAGAAAAACACCAAAATCGCCCATGACTAGACTTTAAAAATATTCAATACTTTATTGTTTGTTTTTTTACTGAATTATAATGATTTTCGTTGGATTACAAAGTACGCAACAATTTCAATTACTTCTTACCACAGACATCCGACATAAAATCCGCAACCGTACAATTTCTGAAAACTGTAATCCAGCCACCGCAGTTGTGGTGTGCCCACCGCACGCACATTAGCCTAGGCCGCTGCGGTGACGCACGCATGTAAATGTCGTGTGGCTGACATAACTCGCATTGTATTGTAATATGAGATGAGATCGGCGATGTGACGTATTGAAGCCCCGACAGCCCGGTAGATGGAATCTGCAGCGGATGCATCCGTCATACGCGCTCATACGTGCATACGTCCCACACGCGGGTATCTGATAGTGCGCCACCTGCGAGGGGGTAATGAACAACTGAAGCTACCGTGCTGCTATGACGTAGCACGGAGATGACTAGACGGCCAGCTAATAAACAAGGTGTGCGGGACAAGTTACCCCCACCAGGGCCGGACTTAGGATCTGTAGACCCCTAGCCTGAACCTGTGGTGCGCGCGCTTACCTTGCCGCCTGGGACAAGGACCTTTTTAGTGAATTTCCTTTGGAAAGTGAACTATTAGCATGACCCGCACGGTGAAACTTAAGCCCGGGACCACCATAGAAGTTCCTCATGTGACCCCCTGAACACGTTTTTGGGGGTCGTTCAAAATTGTATATATATATATATATATGTGTGTGTGTGTGTGTGTGTGTGTGTGTGTGTATGTGTGTTTGCACTCTAGCGGTCGCATTTTTTGTCCGATTTACCTCAAATTTGGTAGGGACTTTTCTTTTTGTAATCAGTTGGACAAGTTCGTTGAGCAAAACAATCGGAAAACTCTAACCCCCCTTTTTGGGTATTTTAAATTTATAAATTTGAGTTTTTGGGCCCAAAAAGGGTCATAAAAGCCTTAAATGTAAAATTAATGGATACTAGGTTATAGGACGTAAACAGCCGAAAATTTTAAGCCCTCCTCATCATTCTAGCGCTAATATTTACCGAGTTATTAAATAAAATGAAACTTGAGTAAACACAGTACGTTGTCTTATGGGGATTTTACATTGGAAAAGGCTGTTTTTCATATCTTGATGTAGTTTTATCACTCCTAATACCTCGATACCGATTTTTGATCCTAACAGCATCCTCCTAAGATTACAATACACAACATTGCCATCCCAATACTGCATTCAAATAGAACCAGGTGCATCAGAACTGCCAAAAACTGAATATTTTACATTTTGCTAAAAATGTCACAAATCTTTGTTTATATCCGTTATTTGATTTTTTTAAGTTTTTATTGGGGAAGTTCACTTCCCTCACGTCAGCGTGCTGCGTGCAAACTCGTTTTTATTTCAAACAAATTTTGTTCGATACGGGACTTTGTGGGCACGACACTTTGTGGTATAGGCCCTATGTAGGTCTCTATGTAGACTAAATTTCAATTCGGCCCTTCCCTCACCATAATCCTTCCTAACTTATGTCACTGGACAAGTGATTGAGTTGTTTTGTTTGCAAGACTTTATCACTGGTAACACAATTATATTCCATTATGATAGTTTTATCGGTTGGCTTCGTCAGTAAAGAGTGTATGAACAGTGGAGTGGGTTAAATTCCTCTCAAACCTTTGTTTACCAGCTGGCTATCAAGCAACGTACTGTAAAGGAGAAGGTGGTATGTTGGGCAATGGTATATAAGAAGTGAAAAGAATAAATGATCAGAGAGAAAGTCCAATGTTACGAGAAATGGGTGTCTATTGAGCCAACTGTGAAAATACGGGGTAAACGGCTAGTTACAGCGTACAGAGAGTTGGTCACTCCGTGCTTGAAAAATTATTGTTTTTAAAATTTTTTAAAGATATATCGGAAATTTATGTAATTATGTTATAACTAGCTGTGTACCCGTCCTTCGTACGGGTTGTATGTCTAAACAATAGATGAATTTGATAAGAATAACAGCCGAATTAATTTTACAATATTTCATTGGTGAACGTGAAGATGGTACAAGGCACTTTCGAAATTAATCTGTTTATGAACCTAAGGGAAAAACTGTCGATCAGTAGTTCCTGTTATTCATCGATTTAATAGAGTGAAGGAGGGTTGTTTATGAGATCACCTGTTTTCCAATGTTCTGCTCCCAACTTTTAAAAGGACCTAATCCAACTCCTTAACCCTCAATAATTTTTAAATTTACTGTGAAGTTGAGACACTCAGTAGTTGGCTACATAAAATATATATTTAGAGAGGCATACAAAAAAAATATCGGGGAGAGCGGGGGCAAAATATATAAAATCTGGGGGGAGCAAAATATAGAATCTGGGTGGGTAAAAAATATAAAGTCGAGGAGGGGGATCAAAAATGTAAAATCGGGGGGGGGGGAGTCATTAAGATTGGGGGGATCGCGCAGAGTTCCCCAATACCCCCTACTCTCGCCTATCGAAAAAAGAGATTGAGTTTCAATTCAAAAATATTTTTATTTACATTATGAGAGTTTCCATTCAAGTAGGTGTTTTTTATTTTCATAATGATAAACAGCTGTTTACAATATTTTAAGTTATAGATATAACTATTAAGTCATCATCTGGTTCAATATAATAAATAAATACTTTGTCCATAAGAATAACATAGGATCTTTAAACCCCGTAGGGCAGAGTCCTAAGGTTATTTTCAAAAATCCTATTAACCAAAAAACCTCTAACGCACATACAGAACATATAAAAAAATCGAAATCAGTGCACCCGTCTCCCTGTGAAAAGTGAACAAAACGTGTACAAAATCGCAAGAAATCACGTTTTTGAGCAGATTAATAATAAACGGTATCAGGAAACTGACACATACTTTCTCCCTTTTAGCCAAACTTTAATGACAAAAATATTTTTTTTACTAAATATAGAATATGAAGTATAGATAAATGTACAGAAAATTGTCTAAAATAGTTGTTTTCAGAAATATCCACCCAAATCCCTTTTTGGGAGGCACTATAGAGTCCGTTGCTACACACAGTGGTTTTGAGAGGGGAAATGCCCCCTTGCCCCCCCAGGGTTAGATAGCAACACATTTTGAACATCATCTGTTGGTCAATGCTAACTTGACCTGCATATAAAATTTTAATGAAATTGATCAGTAAATAAGAGAGAAATAGTTATTTTTGTATTCCCCATAAGAATAACATTGGGCAACGTACTGTGTTTACCGCTAAATGAAAATTTCAATTTTCTCCGCAACTAGCAATTGTAGAATAGTAATTTAAAATACTAATTTATTTAGTTTTTTGAGCTCTTTTTAATGGTGAATAGTAATCTTTTTTAACATGTATGATTTTTTATGAAACATCCAAAAAACTGAGTTTTGGATGTTTTAAGTCCTGTAATTTCTGAACCCGAATTTTTCCAGAAATGCGGGTGGTTTAATTTTGTTTGAAACCTAAAGTTCTACAAACCACGAAAGTTTAATCAAAATCGTTAGAGCTGTTTTTGAGATATTTGGATTTTTCATGTTTTTTAGCGGTTTTTGGGGGATAATTACCCTGAAAAATCAAAAATTCAAAAAATGAAAAAAACGCCTGGAGATATCGTGGATTAGTACCTACATACTAAATTTCATAAAAATCGGCCCATAGGTTAGGGCTCTAGCTCTGTACACATCCACACAGACACACACACACACACACACACACACACACACACACACACACACACACACACACACACACACACACACACACACACACACACACACACACACACACACACACACACACACAGACAGACATCACGTAAAAACCACTTTTTTTGGGTTCAGGGAGCACCAAAACGAATATTTCCACTAACAACTCAAATTCGAAAATTTTTACGAAAACAATACTTTCTCCATATACTATGTATAGGGGGAGAAAGTAGAAATTAAAGTATAAAACATATAAATAAAAAAATAGGATAAACAGCTCAGACAGCCAAACAGTAGAACAGACCATCATCTGGATACAATACCTTTCCCTGCCATGGAAAAATGGTAATGTTGTAATGTGGTAATGTTGTAATGTTGTAATGGTAATCTTACAAAACTCCCAAGTCGGAATTTATCTGTCTGTTTCCCTATGATAATTCAACCTTCTTTATGTATTTTTAGATTTATTGGGTTAAGACTTTGGAATTAGTTGCCAGTTCACAAAACCGTATAACACATATGGGTACAATATTCTATTTTAAATTACTGTATTGAACCTGCATGTTTTTCTTGTTTACTTGAATGCCGATTCATGTTATTATAACTGAGAGAAATGCAGCTAAAAAGTAATCCTCAATAGTTATACTATATATATCTTACGTGAGAAAGGATATATGCATTTGATACCATGTAAAGTATTCATTATTTGATAGTATAATATTAACTAGAGACAGCCCAATGGTCGAAATTCGACAAATATTTGAAAAAGTTTAAATCTAGTGGGTTCTGTTGCGTTCCTCTCTCTCTCTCTCTCTCTCTCTCTCTCTCTCTCTCTCTCTCTCTCTCTCTCTCTCTCTCTCTCTCTCTCTCTCTCCCTCCCTCCCCCTCTCCCCACCCGAACCCACAGGTATTTTTTTAATGCGGAGTTAAAACGGATAGCAGAAGAGCGTTACCACTCCAGCAGTCAGTAGCGTTTTATTTATCTGAATTAATTTTTCTACTGCTGGATATTTATGTTTAAATCAGTAATAAAATAAACTTGTTACCTTTCAATATCCTATTGCGTTGCAACTGTGCTACATGTTTCGTGGCAACAACCACATCTTCAGGCAGCATCTTCAAGATTTGTCATATACATTTAAAATTGAAACACGAACACATATAGTACACATATATTATAGGTCGTAGAGTCGCCGCCGGTACGACCTAGCGTGCACGTACCGCGACGGGAGCATACTATAGTTAGCAAAAATGACCGGTCTTGTTTTTAATTGTCTTGTGTGTCATTGTACTAGATGTGTTCGTGTTTCAATTTTAAATGTATATGACAAATCTTGAAGATGCTGTCTGAAGATGTGGTTGTTGTCACGAAATATGTAGCATAGTTTCAACACAACAGGATATTGAAAGGTAACAAGTTTATTTTATTTATGCCTGAAACCTCTCCACCTCGTCCTCTCCCCGTCCTTATACTCACCCCCTTACAAACAGGTCTGATTTTTGTTTTAATTTGGAGCCAAAACGGAAGGATATTACCATTCCAGTAATCAGTAATTTTAATTATTTACATTAGACCTGAATTATCTTTTCTTGCTGTTGTGAATTTAAAACGGATAAAAAAGGG
Organism: Allygus modestus; assembly: GCA_963675035.1. NCBI lineage: Eukaryota > Metazoa > Arthropoda > Insecta > Hemiptera > Cicadellidae > Allygus > Allygus modestus. The sequence continues at coordinate 76,160,169 of OY776112.1, read as the reverse complement.
TGTTACCATTCCAGTAATCGGTGGCCTTTTTATTTATACCTGTAACCTCTCCGCTTCATCCTCTCTCCATCTCTTATCCTCTCCCCAACCCTCATCCTCTCCCCATTCCTCACCCCCCCTCACAAACAGGGTTAATTTCTTTTAATGTGCAGTTAAACGGATAAGAGAAGGATGATACCTTTCCAGTAATCATTAGTTTTTTGTTTATTTCAGAAACACTCCACCTCATTCACTCCCCGTTTAATTTGGAGTTAAAACGGATAGCAGAAGGGCGTTACCATTCCAGTAATCAGTAGCTTTTTTATTTATGTCTAAAATCTCTCCACCTCACCATCTCTCCGTCCATTATCCTCCCCCCTCACAAGCAGGATATTATTATGAGGAGTTAAAATGGATAGCAGAAGGGCGTTACCATTCCAGTAGTCAGTAGCCCTTTTATTTATGCCTGAAACCTCTCTTCCACATTCTCACCATGTCCCTCACCCTCCCCTCTACACAAACAGGATTAATTTTTTTATGTGGAGAATAAACGGATAAGAGAAGGGTGTTACCATTTCTGTAGTCAGTGAAATGTTTTATTTATGAATCGTCTGTTCTTTCTGTTGTGCTACACATTTATTTGAATAACGCAGCTGTTTATTAGTAAAATTAAAAGTATAAACAAATACGAAAAACAGAACGCATGTTCCCATAAGAATAACATGTAAACATTGAAAGCCAAAAGGGCATAGCCCTAAACGTCCAAACACCAAACTATTTACATTCGACACATCTCCTAATAGTACTACATAAGTGTACCAAGTTCCATAATTCTACGATACCGCATATCCGATAAATCGGTACCACAAAAATTCCCTTAGCCGATTATACAGATAATGATAATAACTTATTAATACAAATTAGGTTTAATAAAACTAAATATAAATATTCATATTTAATCGTTCATTATTAATCACAAATCACGGAGGATTGACGGTTCACATATACCTAAGCTAGTTTCTATCCATTTACCTTATGTAGGTTATGTAGGTCTGCTTTAGAAATCATTATATAATAGTCTATTATACAGTATATAAGAGTTTAGTGAATGATTTGAGACGATGACCTATGCTGCCCTCAGACCACCATCAGTGCAGGTGTTTTTAGAGTATATTGAGTATTTCGATTGGGGTAAAACATGATTGTGGCGTGATTATTGTGACTGTTCATGTACTGCAATAATATATGTTCTACACATGTTCAGGGTGCGATCTCCCTTGAACCCCCCCCCCAAATTACGTGAAAACGTAATTTCAAAAATTAAATTTTTGGGGCGAAATGATTGTCAACTTGATTATTATAACTCTAATATGTTATCCAAACTATTTAGAGCAGCGAGATTCCACCCACCTTGCTACCCTAAAATTACGATGGATCACCGCTGTTCTTCCCTCATTATATCATGACACACAAAATGGGCACTTTCATAATACTTAACTGATTTTATAAAACATATTTTACCTTTTTCCAATGTAATACAGCAACAGACATAAAAACCAAATTCCGCTATACAGCACCATTTTCAGGCCACTTAGCTGCACTCGTCCACAGCGCACTATCCACCTACCAGTAGCCACGCGACCACACGGTTGAAGCATCGTGGATGTGGTTGCGGTTCTCTCCGTGGTTTTTGGCCGCGCGTTGACGTTGTCGGCCCGCAACTGTTTAGTTTCCCCATCAAACATTCACAGTTTTTCATCTATTATCGGAACTTTTAAACATGCTTGCATTGTTAATGTTCTAAGTGCCATCGACAGTTTTTTGTTTTTACAGGTTCGCCCATCCGAAGTTTTTAAAACTAAACTCGCGGAAATGCAGGCTTTGAATGGTGAATTTTTAGTGTCGGCATTTCATTGCCTATTCCAGTGGTAGTAATTATTGAATTAATTAGTTTTGGATTCAGAGTGCTTGACGTACCGCTATTATCGCTTTGACCTTTTCCCACACGGAAATGTTTGAAGCAGTAGGATGTAACAAACTATAAAGTATTTCCTGTAAATAAAATATCTATCCGTTGGAAAGGTAGAAAATGGGATAACCTTGATGAGCATCGGCATAGTTAATGTTTGAGTTTTTAAAGTGGACGAAGTTGTTTGTTAATTTAATCCTAACACATTATAGAGAACGTAAAACCAATGAACAGCTTACCCAGAAAATGTAAAATGATATATAGAATTTAGTTCATAAAGTTGTATGTTATGTATTCTTACGGTTCTTATCAATGTAAAAAATACAGATTTTTATTATTTTGCTTGCCACACATTTAACACCGTAAATAATTGACTGTTGAAATAAATGTATTATCACCCTGGCTCGTTACAGCAACCATAAGTAATGTAAAGGACAATTTAAGGCACGGCATCGGCAGTGTAAATAAATGTAATGATTTTCATAACTGACGGTATGTGCACAATTAATTATAGTACAAGTGAAATAGCTCCAGTTTACGATTTGATTTAAATGATTTAAAGTATTCTTTATAAACCTTTTACCACTTTTACCAAAGAAAGTGATCAAAAATTTCAAATCATGATTGAGCCATCTGTCCGATATTAGTTTGACACTAAGTCATCTCAATATTTCAACCTATCAGTGGGGACTGTCAGTGGATTCCGAGAAAAAACAAACACAAGATAAAATCTACATCAACAAAATTTTATCATTAGTGTATCTCTTAAAATTGACATTCTCAGTTATTTTGACTAATTTATATTAGAAGCAGAGAAATCGAAATTTATTTTAAGAAAAGTTTTGCCTGTCTGTAAACGTTCATGTGCCAGATTGTATCTACATTTCACGGCAATATGGCAATATTGTATTTGATATTTTTTTCTTTATAAGAAGAGTTCAGATGTGTTTTAGCATCTAGAGCTCTGTCACATAGTCCGTGAACTGTTTCATTGTTAATTTCACAGGAATCATTTATATATCTTAATGGTGCGCCCTACCTGCCTTCCGCAAGCTAAAATAAGGGTTTTGCATCTCCCAAATTGTAGGCTCAATTGTTAACCAATTTAAAATAATTTGTTGTTATTTCATTCACTACATGTTCATCTATGTATCATACGATTTAAAAATCATGGTTTTAATTCAAAATAAGTGGTTGGTCATTAGTAAAGTATTCAAATTAAGCGGTATTCTAAAGCTTCGTAAGGAGACAAATTATTTTGGAAAAAAGGAACTGTACAATACCTAGATTGGAATCTGAAAAGTGTGAAACTGCAAATAATAGTTTGGTATAAATCTGTAAAATAACAGTGCGATTGAGGAGAACAAAAAGGTCGTCAAGTGTAAATATGTATGGCCCTACATGGTGGCGGCGCGGCGCTAAACAACATCGTGCGGATCATTCAATCTGGGATAGGGCGCACCCTTAATATCGTCTGGGCGTATTTTCAGAAAAATGTCTTGCGGTAGTATACAAAAATAATGAGAGAGGCACATTAAATAATGTTATTGGCAGGCCGTTGGAAAATCTTGACGCTACCCCCAGACAGGTTTAGTGTCATGACTCCAACCTCGGCTAGAGTGCTCCCCAAGACAAATGTGGTTATAAATGAGACGTCACAACTTGATTACGTCACTACTATCTCTTTAATTCTTGAGGTAACAGGAAAACAGGACTGGTGCGGACTAGGGCTATTATTTTTCTCAGTGTATGAATGAATGATGAGTGTATAATGGGTGGGGTGCCTTGTAATTTATCCAATTTAAGTTAAAGCATGTCCCATTCTGCTTTCAAATACGCCCGAACATTCGACTGAACATTCGTCATTGCTTATCAACAATGTACAAATTCAGTATTCGGTAATTGCACAGTTCCCACACTATTCGTCAGTACATTGGGTTCGGACTTGGGCAGAATATTCGGCCGTATCCGCGAGTAGTGTTGGACATACTTAATCATACTTCACAGTAAAACTTCCTTGCAATGGACGGGTTGCCAGCTACTCGTAAGTACTGTACTAAACTACAGTACTGATCGTTGAAAACTTCGAAAAATGTTTGTCTGAGGCACCGACCGCTGACACTGATCTCTTTTAATCCTTATTTATTAGAGTAATTAGCGGAACATTTAAGTATGTTAGCGTGATTTATTAATATAGTACCAAGAGACCGAGCTTTGATCGGAGAAAAACGCAAAAACCAAAACAGTTGCTTCTAGATAATAAATAAGAATAAATTTCAAATATTCTATTCTATATTTCATAGCACAGGAATGATGTAATATTACCATGTAAATTTATATCAGACATCTCGTTTAGATCAACGAAATAGATCGTCTAGAACGACAACCTATTATACAATACTCACTCACCCAGTTATGTTCTAACACAAAACATTTTGTATTGGTTACTAATTTAGCGAAACAGAGAACATTTTAGCGAAGATTTAAACCGACGACGCCACAATCGTGACGTCACGGTCCCGCGGGCCTCCACTAAACAAAAGGAGGGCGGTAGCGATTTGTTCGGCGTGATTGTGACGTGGCCGCATAAAAAATCAGCTGATTCTCCCGGGACCAGGATTTATCTCTGCACCTCAGGTTTCCGTCCATATTCATCCTTGCCCAAAGTTAACATTTTTCGTTTTCAAATTAGTATTCTTAGGGTTAAGGACCAATCAATTTCCTAGGCCCGAAAACCCCCTAGGTTCAAAGTTAACGAAAAATCCTTTTAATACGCATTTTCTATATGTAAATACATACAGACATCACTAATTCAAAAGTATACAATTAAATGTGTTTCCTGTAAAGACACTTTATAAAACACTCAACGGGTAAATTTATTATTTTAACAAATATATCAAAAATCTTTCATATATCACATATATCTACGTAGAATTAAAAACCAAATACATCTATATATTTATTTCCGTAAGCGAATCGGTCCCCACGAAATATCACGAGCTAGGAAGAAGTTAAATTAGGTTATGACGATTCATTTTAAAGCTTGAGGGCCAAGGGCTGTGAAAGAAATATCAGAAATGCCAAAAATTACGTGGGCTACGCCCCACTGGACTTCAAAGATCCAATTATTTCCTTATGGAAATATCACTACAGTGTTTTTTATTTATAAGCAAAATGAACTAATGATCAGCTGTGATTATCCACTTACACAAAAACCATATGTTAGGGGCTATAGCCCCTGTAAGCCACTAATCTATCTATATATAACACGCAGCAGGCTGACGTGAGGGAAGTGAATTTCCACATAAAAACCTTTAAAACAAAAAATCAGTGTAAAAACATACATTTAGTCCAATTTTTATTGAAATCTGAAAACATTGATTTTTTTGGCTGTTCTGATGCTCCTGGTTTCATTTACCTGCAAAGCTGGGAATACAATTTTGCGCATTATAATGTTAGGAGAAGGTCCAGTCAGGCTTGAAAGTAGGCGTGAGGTTGCTGGGGATTATAAAAGTACTCTAACAAAGGAGTATGAGGCTTTTCTAGTGTAAAACCCCCTTAAGACAACGTACTGTGTTTAGTGGAAACACATTTTCTTTAATAACTCGGTAAATATTTATTCTAGAATGACTAGATAGGGCTTAAAACTTTCGTCTCACTAATTCCAAACTTTTTACATGCATTAATTTTACATCTGGGGCTTTTCTGACCCTTTTTGGGCCCAAAAACTCGAAATTTTAAAGATTAATCCCCAAAAAAGCTTTTAGAGTTTTCCGATTGTTTTGCCCAACAAACTTGTCCAACTGATTACAGAAAGGAACGTCCCCACCAAATTTGAAGTAATTCGGACACAAATGCGACCGCTAGTGTGCAAACACACACACACACACACACACACACACACACACACACACACACACACACACACACACACACACATATATATATGAAATTTTGAACGACCCCCCAAAACGTGTTCAGGGGGTCACGTTAGGAACTGCTATGGTAGTCCCGGGCTTAAGTTTCACCGTGCGGGTCATGCTAATAGTTCACTTTCCAAAGGAAATTCACTAATAAGAGTTTTGTCTGTACATTGCTTGGAATTATGACTTTTTGCATATTTTCACGGTTTACACCCTTGGGAAGCCAAAACGGGTCTTATCTAAATTTGCGTCTGTCTGTCTATCTGTCGGTAACGCTCAAGGACGGGTTTTTGTTCGATTTTCACGGGAAAACGGGTCTACTGACTTTGATGAAACTTTGTTTCTTTGTTCTATACGTGCGTGAGAAGGTTTTAGACCATTTTAAACTGGCACACGTTAGTTGGAAAAATAATGGTAACGTTCAAAAACGTGATTTCGCGCGGTTTTGGTCATGTTTTGTTCGCTTTTCACAGGGAAACTGGTGCACTGATTTCGATGAAATATTTTTTCTATGTTTTATATGTGCGTTAGAAGGTTTTAGTCTAATTGGATTTTTTGAAATCACTTCCGGACTTTGCGCACGGTGTTTTAAAGATCCTATGTTATTCTTATGGACAAAGCATTTATTTACATTGAGCCAGATGATGACTTAAGAATATTTGTTCTATAAACAGATCTTGTAAATCTTGTTTAAAACGTTGAGTGAGGCTTGGTAATAAATAACATAAACAATATACAGAGTGGATATATGATATAAATCTATATTTGTCTGACTCATGCACTCACTGACATAGTGATCACTTTATCAAAAGCACGACAATGTCTATGAAGTTGAAATTTTGCATGGTGGTTCTCCTTATGTTGCAGATGTACATTAAGAATACGTTTAAAAAAGTCCTATAGGGCTCTTCCTTAATTTACTTGTATGACAATCATGAGTATTAGTATTTACTGGAACTTTGTTAGTTGAATTTCGGTAGGACATAACTAATACATCAGAACAAAACGCAAGCCTATGCCCGTTACGAAAATGTTTAAGGGCTTCGCCCCCCAGAATTTAATAAACGGTATCAGGAAACTGACACATACTTTCTCCCTTTTAGCCCAACTTTAATGAATAAATTACTTTTTATTTACTAAATATAGAATACAAAACATGGTCGAATGTACAGAAAATCTTGTAAACAAGTTGTTTTAAAAAACATCCACCCAAATCCCTGCTTTGGAGGCACTACAGAATCCATTGCTACACTCGTGGTTTTAAGAGGGGAAATGCCCCCTATTCCCCCCAGGGTTATTAAGGGGCAACATATTTCGAATTAACTCTGTTGGTCAATGCTAAATTTACAAGCATATCAAGTTTGAATGAAATTGATCAGTAAATAAGATAGAATTAGTAATTTTTGTATTCCCCATAAGAATAACATTGGACAACGTACTGCGTTTACCGCTAAATGAAAATTTCAATTTTCTCCGAAACCAGCAATCGTAGAATAGTAATTCAGAATACTAAATTATTTAGTTTTTAGAGCTCTTTTTAATGGTGAATAGTAATATTTTTTAATATTTATGTTTTTTTATGAAAAATTTAAAAAACTGAATTTTGGATGTTTTAAGTCCTGTAATTTCTGAACCCGAATTTTTACAGAAATGCGGGTGGTGTCATTTTGTTGGAGAGCTAAAGTTCTACAAACGACTAAAGTTTAATCAAAATCGTTAGAGCCGTTTTTGAGAAATTTGGATTTTTCATGTTTTTTGGCGGTTTTTGGGGGATAATTACCCTTAAAAATCAAAAATTCAAAAAAATGAAAACAAACCCTGGAGATATCGTGAATTAGTACCTACATACCAAATTTCATCAAAATCGGTCCATAGGTTAGGGCTCTAGCTCTGTACACATCCACACAGACACACACACACACACACACACACACACACACACACACACACACACACACACACACACACACACACACACACACACACACACACACACACGGACACACACACACACACACACACAGACAGACATCACGTAAAAACCATTTTTTTGGGTTCAGGGAGCACCAAAACGAATATTTCCACTAACAACTCAAATTCGAAAATTCTGACGAAAACAATACTTTCTCCATATACTACGTATAAGGGGGAGAAAGTAAAAATACAATCTTTTAACAATCTTGCCTATACTACTGGACTGATGGATCTGAAATTCAGTAGGAATATAGCTGATAGCTCAATGCAGACATTTACCTACTCCAGATACAAATATACTCAAGGACTTTGGCCCACTGGGCTTTAATATAAGCGTGTTAATCATCACACTCTAACTACTCAACCAATAGAGCTGAAATTTGGTACCTTAAAGGAAATAAGAAACAACATCATGGGGGTCATGGTGATGTTCTCTGGAGATTTCACACAGACCCTTAGTCGTGCGTGGAACACGGGTGGACGAGATCTACGCCTCTACAAAAAGATACGTTATGTTGCATACCACTGAGTGTCTGATCTTAACAGTAAATATGAAAATGTATTTTGGAGAAGATTAAGGGGTTGAGGAGTTTTCTTATGCCCTTTTAAAACTTGGGATTGGGACATTAAAAACCAACTGTAGTCGCATAAACTTCTCTTTTTCACTCGGCACAATCGGTGAACCACAGGATTTATTGATCGACAGTTTTTTTACAAAGGTTCATAAACCTTTGATTTAATTGAACATTAAACATGTAAAATCTGTATATTTAATTCCGTAGGCGAATCGGTCCCCACGAAATATCTCAAACTAGGAAGAAGTTAAGTTAGGATATGACGATTCATTATAAAGCTTGAGGGCCAAGGACGGTGGGAAAAATATCAGAAATTAAATACCCCCGTCACAGCAAACCTGCGGACTCAGCGAATTTCCAATGCATAATATTTTTCTGAATTCCACATAAAGCCGCAAACCAAGTTTCATAAAAATATATTCACATATAAGCGATTTTAATTATTCTCCATAAGAATAACATTGGTAATGAGTATGTAGGTTTGCTGAAACAAGGAAGAGAAACAATTGGTTTTTATGCAAATATAAATAGAATTTAACTAGGCGAAGCCACATACTAAGTTTCATCGATATTCAATCATAAATAATCGATATATGACATTCTAGTTATTCTCCATAAGAATAACATGGGGGCTGAGAAAGCAGGTTTGCTGCAACAAGGAACAGAAAAATGGGTTTTTATATAATTATTAATATAACTCAACCAATTGAAGCTACATACCAAGTTTTATTAATGTATGTTCATAATTAAGGGAGTCAGTACATTTTACTTATTCTCCATAAGAATAACATGGGGCAGAGTACGGAGGTTTGCTGCTACGGGAATAATCAACAAAAAATCAATTTTTTGTGCAAATATCAATATACCAGTACTACTTGAAGCCACATACCAAGATTCATCAACATACATTAATAAATAATCGAGATATCCAATTTTATTTATTCTCCATAAGGATAACATTGGACAACGTACTGTGTTTAGCACTTCGAATATCTCTGCAACGGTTAGGCGTAGAATCACAATTTAAACACAAAAATGATTTTTTTGTGGAACTGAACAGATTGGCAAAAGCAAATGTGAAGTTAACATTAAAATAAACTGAGGAAAAGCCAAAAACCTTTTTCCCATAAGATTAACATGGGAGATTTTATGAGCAGGTTTTTTTGGATTTTCTCCGCAACCACTTAACCTAGGTTAATAATTCAAAATACTAAATTATTTGTTTTTATAAGCTCTATAACATGGTCAAAACCAAAATTAAGTTTTTTAAAAATGTTAGGGTGAAAAATGCAAAAAACTGATTTTTGGAAAATTTAAAACCTCTATAAACCCCCCTTCCCATAGTCCCATTTTTCTGGTTTTCGAATTTAAAGTCATGAATGTCATGTTACACATTTGAGCCAAATTTCATCAAAATCGAACGTTTTTTACTCAAGTTATCGTGTTAACGGACACACACACACATATATATATATATATATATATATATATAAATTTGAACGAATAGTGTTTTGACATCTAGGGACCTCAAAACAAAAAGTTATCATGGTCTCGGGCTTAAGTCTTACCATGGGACCTACGGTAATAGCTTCTTCCCTATAGGGGAAATTCGCCGAAAATTACGTGGGCTACGCCCCATTGGACTTCCCATTGAAAGATCCAATGATTTTCTTATTGAAATATCACTACAGTGTTTTTATTAGTGCGCTAAATGAACTAATGATCAGCTTTGATTATTCACTTACACAAAAACCATATGTTAGGGGCTATAGCACCTGTAAGCCACTAGTGTAATTTTAATATTGTAAAATTCTATGGGTTGTTATTTCCTTTAATTAATCTAATATTTGTACATACAACCCGTACGAAGATCGGGTACACAGCTAGTTAATAATAAATCAGTATTTAATATAAAACAAACCATGTAATTAGTGAAAGAGCCAAACACTACAGTGCACTATCATTCCTGGTGCTGTAGTTAGCACCAAACTTGCTAAAGAGACAACATCAATGTATGACGTAAGCTCTATTTTATACATTTACCCCTATCACACGCAACATCCCCTTTAACAATATAAACATCGTATCTTTAGTACATATTATACATTTTAATTGTGATCCCATTTTGGCAATGAATACACATGAGGTCCCAGGCCTTCAATTTACTTGAATGTAAGATTATTTTGCAAAAATTGTCTACGCTTTCAAATTTTTTATTTTTATTTCTGACTCACCTAATGAGAAATTATGGAGACAAATTATTAAATCCATCAAGTTTATTTACCAAGCTGTTTACCTAATTAGGAGACGGAAAATGTTATTTTTACACCGGCATTATTGTATGAGTAGAACCGAGACGTATGGTATATGTTTTGATTCATAGGACTAACAGAAAGTATAGAAAGCTCTAAGATTTAAGAAGGCCACGATATCAGTGAATACCGTCGGTCAAGTGGATAGTTAAGTAAACGATTGGTTTCATTGTGTTAAGTCCGTCGCGCCGTATCAAGTAACATGAAGCCATCGTTAAACTGGAGCGTAGAAAACGAGGAAACAGTGAACGTCCACCAAAAGTTGTCATTTTAAATTATTGAACTGACCACCGTCCTCAATATTAAACCAAATTTTAAAGTTAGTTTTAATTTTAATGTTACAATTGTGGTGAAAAATTATTAAATAAAAGCATGATAGATCTATAAATTAATCTTATATAACCAATTTAGTTTTATGTAGGAAACATTCATAGTAGCTAACACTCCAAGATTAGTGTTTTAAATAGTTAACCTGTTTAGTTGTCGACGAGAATTTAAGAGTCAGAACAAATAATAAAAGAAGAACTACCTACTTAATTTTACTATATTTGACAATTCTGATATTGTATTATGATCATGTATATAATATATTACCTTTACGGTCAGCAAAAATATTACTATTATTTTGGGTTCTAATTCTGTTTTGAAGAATGTAAAGAAAATTAAAATAGTGAAAAAACTTAATAAATTATACGATTGTCTTTCATACGGATACGAATGATACAAATAATACGATACGTATTATGTATAATTTTTTAACATATGTATATTAGTTTGAATGAATTCCGTTATTATTAGAGATTTGATATTTGATTATCTTGGCCCTCGCAGTGTTTTTAGTCCATCAAATATACGACATATACATTATTGATTTTAGAATTCATATATTTTAATTAATATCACTTGTGTCCATGCTAACAGATTTGTTACACTATTCATATAAAGTTTTCCAGTCACTTTTTTACTCGAGACAAAAGTTTTTCGTTCAGTTTATTAATTAGTCACTCAACATTTTCGATCGCACCCAACACCGAAGTAAATCACTCCGCTCTAAATGTTCCAATTCAATTTATTACCGCCTCCCCCATAAAACTGGGACGTGTTTTGTTTTATTCATAGAAACGACCAGAGTTTATCCCGACAGGGGCGAACGGCTGTAAAATCCATACATAAAGGTTATTAAACGCGACAGTTTAATTTGGCGAGGCATTTAATGGGAGTAATGAAATAATGCGCAGTAGATATTATAATTAGGGAGAGGGTGGTAAATCGCCGCGGGACAACTACGGGTTGGCGGCGTGGTGATGAACCCGTGTTATACTGGACCGGAGCGATTTTTCCTCTCCGCAACACCGACGCCATCCCTCGGCAGCTCGACGAACTACGTGGCCCTCACTTTTTATTGACAGATACAGAATAGTGTCATCCTGAATTTTTGTATTTGCGCTTACTATCCAAAGTAATAAGTGAAGCTAGGTTTGCCTACAAGAGTACCGTGCCAGAGTGAAAGAGGCCATGGGTTAACTCCGACAAGCATAATTGCTACGATGGCTGGATTTGTCTTAATTAGTAAAACTTATTTCAATATTTAGTTTATGATTTTTTAATTGTTACAGTTTTTGAGTTCCGAAATTTTTACTGTTGAGAAAAAGTCGGTGGTAAATCTTGACCTAATCAATCTCCTAACTATCAGATAAATAGAATGGAATTTACAATGAATACAATACAAATCCTGACATAAAACGGTAAATCTGCGGGAAATTTTCACATAAATATACGCACCTGCGACCCCTAATCTAAATATCCTCGGTTCGACATATTATTTGATGCAATCGCAAGAACACTCCCATTTAAAATAAGCCCGAGTTTGACCGAGGTTATAAGGATACTGTTCAATATTGTTTTCGACACTCAGAATGTCCAAGTGCCTCTCCTCTCCCACGCAGCCTAAGGTGTTTAATAGTCGCTCACTGAGGACAATGTCTGTTTGATGATGGGTCCTACGGCCCTTGTTGCCCTTTATTTATGAGGGTCCTCGCAACATATATCCGCCGTATAAACTCATCCTCGCTCATTTACACCTGTCTTTATACACGGCGGCCGCCCACCTTCCCGGCACATTGTCACGTTTATGGCGGCGATAAAAATACGCATAAACCCCTCTCTGTTTTATTAACGACGTGAAAGGCTCGTGTCCGATTTGAATTATTCGAGGGTGCGCTTTTTGTCAAACGTGTTTGTTTTCTGGAATTTTACTGCGCGAAACATTCGGAGGTATTAAATGTAATGTTTGTGTGGTGGGATTTTTTAGGGGCGAGTAGCGTAATTGAGGAAAATTGGTGAAAACCAACATACAGATTATTTTATTTTTGATTAGTCTCTGAATCACTTTTCTAACTATTAAAATGGTAACAATACCTAAATTGAATTAAATAGAATCACTCGAGAACGATAACCAGGTATTTTAACCTTTTTAATATACAGGTTATTTCTAACATGACATTTTGGGATACTTATGGATTATGGCTTCTATGATGAAGTGTAAAATGTGATAAGGTGTAAAATGCTCTTTGGGAGTATATAATTACTAAGTATTAAATTGAAAACCCTATTATTTAAGAATGTGAACCGCAGACATTCGATTAGGACAATTTGTATTTAGAACATAAGACAAAACAAAAGTAATATAATAAAATGTCATAATATTGAAAAAAAAAAATAGTTTAAGGGGGTGTGGAGAAGTATTTTATTTTAACCAGAACTTTAATGCTAATAAATGTAAGACGGAATAATGAAGACCGATTAGTTTAAAACAAATTACGAATAAAATAAATCAATCAATTATAATTCGTACTTCACTAATTTTCGCTTAAATGGCATGATTATAGACGTTTTTATATCGTAATCTAGTTTTTAAATTGTAATTTTGCTATAATTTTCAAGTGCTATAATAGTTTTAACAATACAATTGTATATACTGACAGGGCATAGTCATTATTATTAATCACGACGTGCGACGATACATGACGCTGTTTTTAAATAACGGCTTTTGGTTACACCCATGATAGGTTCACAACAATAAATAGTACATATTTAACAGGGGAAAAAATTTGCAACAGTAAATTTAATTATTAAGTCTAAACAGTTTTCTTCATGTTGAAGAGAATGCCAATGTACTCACTGGAGATTCAACTTTAATATTTACGAGTTCTGTGTATACCAGCTTGTCTTGAATTGAAACTACACAGATAATGCAAAGATTTGTAAACTCCATAAATTAATTAACACTATAAACACTACAAACTACTCGATGTAAACTGTCCCCCGATTAGTTTCATTATATTTATCTGCCCGACACAACAAAATGCTAATCCCTTGCGACAAAAGGGGCGAGAGATATGCCAGCGAGCGATAAGTTATAAAGAAAGGTCACCTTTAGGAGAAGCGGCGATTAATTTTAGGAAGGATATAGTCGTAGGTCTAATGAGAGAGCAGGCCGGGCGGTAATGGAATTTGGACAGCTGGGGGATATTTAAGAGAGCCACCTTCACTCTACAAGACAAAAAGTACAGCCCGGCAGGCCCATAAAGATGTCTCGACTGGGCGCAACGAGATGCCGCTTACAAATGCGCGCCCAAAGTCCCGGGTATCAGTCAATATTTTGGGTGCGGATGAAAAAAGGTCGCAGCTGACAATGACACAGGGTCGGGCATTTGACTAACATGATGTCCCGAAAAACCCGAGATATTATTTGGCCGAGGCTCGGCGGGTTTACAAATAGTTTATAGCACCCGCCGCGCCGAGCCGCACCGTTTTTGCTTTTCGACACCTTAGGAATTTCGATTTTACATGAGCTCTTGACAGAAAGAATGCGATTTTTGCGGTAGTTTTAGCTCGGTCATGTTTTACAATGAGTGAAGTTTGTATAAGGGATTAATTGAATTTTTCTTGCCAAACTATAGGCATATTTTAAAATTATACAAGTAGGATAAAAAAAGTAACTAGGTATTAAACAACTGTTATAAATTATGTAATGTTATTAATTTGACGTTGGAAATAGTGTTGTAATACAGAGTACTTGGCTATACCAAGGAGGAGGTATACAAGTCCTCGAACAGTGGAGGAAATGAAAGACACAATTCAAGAGGTTATTACCAATATCCCAATTGACTTCCTTCAGAATAGTGTATATTGTAACCCTGACCGTTTAAGGAGTTGGTTGACAACACCAGTGCTTACGTTGAAATTTAACTGATTCCTATGTTCCATTAGTAGCGAAGCACATGTACATGTTTTTTTAATAAGTAAGGATCATTATTACAGAATCTACAACGGGTTTGTAATATATAGTTGATTGCCACTCACCCTGTATATTAAGCATCTATTCCTAGGCAGTAGTTATCATGTAAACAATATAAAAAATGTCAGGGAATAAATATTATTACTACTATAATTTTGCAAGTTTCTAAGTGTTTCTATAAAAACGTCCTATACAAATTTGGTACACAGTAGTCACAGTTAGTTAGTTATACATCTAACTAGCTTTTCCCAATAGTTTCTCTTGTTCAGCTGATTTAAATTTTATAGTAAAATAAAATCACACAGCTTATAACATTTCAATAACGTATATATGTGCTTTAACTTGAAACTTTTATTTAGTTTTCGTTCTTAAGAGGGTTTCTATAAAACAACTAACATTCGTCCTCCAACTTTCTCATCGAGACCTTCCATTCAAGAATGTGGTTCATGGGTGTTATACTTCTGGGTTTCACGAAAGTTCCAGGATCTTTATATATATATATATATATATATATATATATATATATATATATATATATATAGACTAGTGGTTCCCGGCGCGCGTTGCAGCGCCCAAGAAATCTTCACTCATAATATTTCCATTACAACTCGCCACATAGATAAATAATCAGCTGTTTACACTATTTTCAATTGGTCACCTGATAAAATGATAACAGTTATTTCCTCCATAAGAGTAAAATAGTAACTTTTAAGTCCTAGAACTTTGAATGGCTTTTAACCTTTTTAGGGCCACTCTGGATGACCACGTAAAGTTTAATTAAATTTTAGGGGTCTATGAGTCCATAGGGAACATTTATACATACATACATTTATAATAAAAGATACAGATGATAGTGCAATTGCTCTTAGGCAGAAATTATTAAATTTCACTACAGAGTACGCAATTATACAATGCTAGTTATACATACTTAAGAAGTACTTAACTCCAAGGATTATGATGCATTTGTTCTCATGTGAAATAAAAAAAATCCTAAAGTATTTAACATCAGCTTAAGTTGTCCAAAGCTATGCAATATCTAAATTTATTTTGTGCTGAGCTTGCGTTGCAGATGACGTCTCCGACAAGAATAACAACAAACCACGGGGTCAAATTTCAATTTCAACAAAAGCGAACCTAGCTCGCAGAATATGAGAAAATCTGTCAAGAGAATGTCTCAAAAGACTAGCTCAATAACATCTCCAAAATCTGGACCGAAGATGACAAATTAGTCGGAAGGGCAGAGGAGCGTCGCTTGCAGGTAAATGTGTTGACAGTGGAACAATGAGGTTCTTCTAATCCTCAAAGTCTCCGCCGGCAGCAACGGCGTGTAAGCAGTGACAGCTGATAACCGACTTATCTGTCTTTGTGGCCGAAGAGGAAGGACGCCACTACACAACAGGCCATCTCGATCTCAGTTCGCTTCTGATGGAATTAGTGTGAGAACCTCAGTTATGAGTTCCTTGAAACCGGTCCCTCCCATCAGATGCACAATCTCAGACTGTAACTTATTTTTTAATAGTGACGTTTATTAGTGATTCCGAGATTTGATTTGGTCGTTGTGGATCGTTTTACGTGCGGTTATGACCTTTGATTTAGAGCGGATTGTGGTGATAAACTGTTTGTGTGAAGTTTGTTTGGAATTCTTTTTTGTCTATCAGATTTTTTTTACGATAAGAACCAGGCAAAAAGAGTAGTCATTATTCTATTTCCAATAAGATATATTTAATCTGCATCAAATTCAAGACTAATACAGACTAAGTCTGATGCAAATAGGTTTCTCAAAAAAATCAAATCTGACCCCAGTTATTCATGATGACTTTACCACCTTAACATGTTACGTGAAAGTAGTAAATTCAAAAAGGTATAAGACAGTTGACGGGATAGAAATACTCCTAGTTCCCTGGTTGTCAACATCCGCCGTGTCCAGATCACTGCGCTGACGGGCAATACGGCTCTAATTAACATGACCCGAGTATGTATGACCGACAGCGGCGATGCGATCTTTGACGGACACGACCACTGCGCGATACTATCTCTCTATTCATCGCTTATGATTTCAATTAATTGGACGCAATAATCGCCGAAGACAATGGGCCCGAGCCGTCGCCATGACAACGCGGTGGACGCGGGCACGAAATAAATAAAATCATTTACATCCGACCTATCGGACTGTCCGATTTTTTCGGCCGCCACTTATTCACTGCCGACAAGATCCCGTCCGACGGGAAGAATTTCGCAGCGGTAAAAAGAGAAATGAAATTTTCAAGATGGGTCGAGATGGTCTCAAGGCCATTTTGTCAATTATTTCGACACTGCCATCTCGATCGGCGACGGTGGCGCACCGAGCGGCCGAGTCGAGCATAAATCTGGATAATTACTCCCCGCTACGCCGGGTTCCGATAAATGCTACCGACTGCCGGATTAATCTGTGCAGCTCCGTTTTATTTTGCGACTCGTGTTCTTTTTCTCGGATGATCCAAACTGATAACGTAATTTATTTGTGGGCGTTGCAGCTCATTATCGTGTTAATGCTTTGTTGCTTTAACGTCGATATAGCAACCAAGTCTACATCAGTGACGGAGCAGCCTTGTGGACCGTAAGCCATATTAACTATTCTTGTCCGAAAAATCAGTTCGAAAAGCAAAGCCAGATGTGTTTCTAAATATCCCACTCTTCTAAGAAAAGCAAGACAGTCTGGTTGATTGGCAATGGACATTGGGCACCTGATCCGAATGTTTTATTCAGCATGACTCTAGTCGGTAATAGTGTTGAAAGTATTAGTAAACCTGAATCTGTTGCTGCAAATTTCAATAACTACTTCTCTTCGATTGAACAAGACTTATTTCATGACTACTGCAAAGCCCTTGTCCGAAGAGGAAGTCGAAAAGAATAAAATGTTGTTAAACAAAAACTATCTTCTAGGCCAGATGAAATTGTGCATGATTTCTGAGGCGAGTTGGTGACCTGATACCACTACACCACTATAGTATCTCATTTACAGGTCATTTGAAGCTGGCCGTTTTGCAGAATCTAAAAAAACTATCATAATCATCTACACATCATGTATCTTTTATGACCCCTCAAATTTAATGAAACTATCTTATTCATAAATGTGGGCCTAAAGAAGACTCTAATAACTATCACCCTATTTCTTTGACGTCTTCAAATTTACAAGATATTTGGGAGACCTTGTTTTAAAAACATCTATATATTATGGGGAAAAATAAAATTCTTTTCCATAGGGAGTATAATTTTACTAAGAGCTTGTCCGCAGTTGATGCTATACACGACGGTAATTTGCTTCCTTGATAGTACAGTCTCTTGATTCTGGAATTGTATCAGCTGGAATATTCTTCGATCTTACAAAAGCTTTTGACCTCATCGATCATTGTATTTTGCTCTGGTCCTTAGGTCAGAGGGGTTGGCTACGCCTTTATATCCAGATCTGAATATCAAACACTACTAGTGTCAGTGTCGATAGGCGGTAGGTTGCGATATCAACAATTGCATATAACTCTGTGGTGACAATGTTCTATAGTGAAATTACAAAGACTTCTGATTGATGGAAATTATATTCCTGTAGTCAGAGAGGTTGAGTTAATTCGTTTTGATATCTACCTTTTAGGTAGGAGTCAGTTAGTCGAAATCCCATTAGTTGATTCCAGAAGTGTTTTGTGGTCAAATAAATGTTCTACTGCAGTAATCAAAGGAGTCCCTCAGGTGCATGGTCGGACCAGTTCGTTTTCTTCCCTCCATAAATATATTGAAAGCTCAAGAACTTGCTAATTTGCGGATGACTCCACCTTTGCTCTTAAAGTTCGTAACAGGTGGCAATTGGATATCAAGCTAATTCAGTTTCACAATGGGCCAGTAAAACTATATAAATTATAAATAGTTCAAACCGACAAAATAACCCTTAAATAACTCCTACCGGGGAGTATGGGGGAAATCCTCATTGTTTTTACTTTCTCCCCCTTATACATAGTATATGGAGAAAGTATTGTTTTCGTAAAAATTTTCGAATTTGAGTTGTTAGTGGAAATATTCGTTTTGGTGCTCCCTGAACCCAAAAAAGTGGTTTTTACGTGATGTCTGTCTGTGTGTGTGTGTGTGTGTCCGTGTGTGTGTGTGTGTGTGTGTGTGTGTGTGTCTGTGTGGATGTGTACAGAGCTAGAGCCCTAACCTATGGGCCGATTTTTATGAAATTTGGCGTGTAGGTACTAATCCACGATATCTCCAGGCGTTTTTTTCATTTTTTTGAATTTTTGATTTTTAAGGGTAATTATCCCCCAAAAACCGCCAAAAAACATGAAAAATCCAAATTTCTCAAAAACGGCTCTAACGATTTTGATTAAACTTTCGTGGTTTGTAGAACTTTAGGTTTCCAACAAAATGACACCACCCGAATTTCTGGAAAAATGCGGGTTCAGAAATTACAGGACTTAAAACATCAAAAATTCAGTTTTTTGGATTTTTCATAAAAAATCAGAAATGTTAAAAAAGATTACTATTCACCATTAAAAAGAGCTCAAAAAACTAAATAAATTAGTATTTTAAATTACTATTCTACGATTGCTAGTTGCGGAGAAAATTGAAATTTTCATTTAGCGGTAAACACAGTACGTTGTCCAATGTTATTCTTATGGGGAATACAAAAATAACTATTTCTCTCTTATTTACTGATCAATTTCATTTGATATGCAGGTCAAGTTAGCATTGACCAACAGATGATGTTCGAAATGTGTTGCTATTTAACCCTGGGGGGGGCAAGGGGGCATTTCCCCTCTCAAAACTACTGTGTGTAGCAACGGACTCTATAGTGCCTCCAAAAAAGCAATTTGGGTGGATATTTCTGAAAACAACTATTTTAGACAATTTTCTGTACATTTATCTATACTTCATATTCTATATTTAGTAAATAACAAATATTTTTGTCATTAAAGTTTGGCTAAAAGGGAGAAAGTATGTGTCAGTTTCCTGATACCGTTTATTTAAACATTGTGCGCATATAAATACAATAAGTAGCATAACGTGGCAACATCTTCTTTTTGTTGATTACCGTTTCACGTTAGCAACAAGTCTAAATATCAAAACGAATTAACTCAACCTCTCTGACTACAAGAATATAATTTCCATCAATCAGAAGTCTTTGTAATTTCACTATAGAACATTGTCACCACAGAGTTATATACAATTGTTGATATCGCAATCTACCGCCTATCGACACTGACACTAGTAGTGTTTGATATTCAGATCGGTCTGTGCAGTCAGTCATTGATAGCACATCTTTGGACAGTTTCCACCGCTTTCCTCGTCCGATGTCGTTTTAATATTCTCTCTCATGTCACTTGAGTAAACTGCGCGCTTCTTGCTTACTGATCGGCCCTTCACTGCGCAGTGAAACCCATCACTTATGGTAATTTTACAGGGACACTTTTTATTCAACAATTTTGAAGTTTTAATGATATTTTGTGGTGAAAGAAGTGCTGACAAAATAGGGACTCCTGAATCGAAAGATTTAGCTTTTACATGATTCTCCCATAAGGCCAAAGTTGAACTTTAAGTCCTGCAGATTAATTTATGTCACATTTTAAAGAACAAATACCTACCTATAGACTCCAGTAAGTAAAAGCTTATAATTATCACAATAAAGAGCTGATCGTTAGAAAACGAAAATTTTCCAGAACTTTTTTATTTGGAGTTGGAGGTGCTTTCAAAGCTCTCATTATCTTTATTTTAAAAATTAAATATAAAATCACAAATATAGACTGGCGGATTTAAAGACTTGAAGTTAAAACTTTTAAGTTAGGGGTATAAATAAATCCCTATTGTTATTCAGAAACCATTTAGCACTATAATGAAACAAATCTTTAAAGAATTTAGTAAATAAACTTTTCCGTTTTTATTTGTCACACGTTACAACCTACACTGTTTGTTTTGCTCTTTTCTCATTTTGAAAGGGGTAAAATAATACTCCTTTCAATATTAGACGCATATATCTCGTAGGTGCAGGTATGGTGTGGTCGATGCCCCAGCGGGCAAGGATGAATAAGGACGAAAACCTGAGGTGCAGAGATAAATCCTGGTCCCGGGAGAATCAGCTGATTTTTTATGCGGCCACGTCACAATCACGCCGAACAAATCGCTACCGCCCTCCTTTTGTTTAGCGGAGGCCCGCGGGACCGTGACGTCACGATTGTGGCGTTGTCGGTTTAAATCTTCGCTAAAATGTTCTCTGTTTAGCTCAATAAGTCCAATACAAAATGATTTAAGTGACCACTACGACTTAACGACATTATAAAAGCTCAGCAACCTTTTAACCAAGAAAATAAATAGTTGTTGTTCTATCATTTTTCAATTTGAATAACAAAAATACAAACAAATTACAACATTTTAAGTTTTATTATGCGGAAAAACATACACTTTACAAGATGTTCCATAATATTAAACACCTTTGGGGTAATCCGGTTTATAAACTGGTTTTTTCATGTTCTTGGAAATTGATAAACTTCAAAGAAAATGCTTGAACAAAATTAAATATTAGAGGGAATTGTTTGGAAATCCAAAAAAATGACTAGTCATACATTGCAATAAAGAACGAAACCGTGCATGACTTCATTACAAAAACTAAAATAACAGTAGAGAATCAATAGTTCAAAGATAGGATGAAGGTTGGGGGTTAACCGTGCAGTGAATGGAGCCTGGGCTCTACCTGGTGGGCAGGGTGCAGATAGCTATCTAGATACCATCATAGTAACCTCATCTCAATGGGATCCCCCAACTTTATTCACTCCGTCCTCTTTTAAAACCCAATATATAACACAGCCGCGATGACAGTTATACCTCTAACCTCTCGCCGGAACTTTTAATGTGTTTCCGATGCGACGTCTTGATTATGGTGAGGGATAACCCCCGCCCCCCTTTTCCCACCTCTCCCTTCTTCTCGCCTCCTTTTTCCTTTTTCTCCGGACATCGAAACTCGCGTCGTCCGCTTGTACCGCATCGCACCGTATAAATTTATACTTTTTTCCCCAGATCGACTCTGGGAGGGGCTGGTTTATGGATGACACCGTCAATTTATTTCGCGCCGGGCGAGCCGCGAAGACGGGTTTTTCTGAAGTATGGAACGGCTAATTTAGCGGATGAGATTGTCGGGGTTCCGAGGAGAGGAGGCGTCAGTGGAAGTGTTCTCGCGGGATTGAATGGTTATAAAATGAGCATTCGATTAAAATTTAATTTCACTTTTTTCTCAAACTGTGGAAATCCGAGAATGTGGAATGGGAAAACATTATCCTCAGCTTTTTACACAGTTGATTTCAAACATCAATTGCAGTAGTTAGTATGTTGATTAGTTATGTTCTCGCGACTTTTTTACAACTGGATCGCTCTTGAGATTGCTTTTCTCCTCCTTCATCTTGTCTTTGACTTTCGTTTTTGCCTTTTTTTCTTTTAAAATCGATCTATTATTCTTATTGACCCCTTCTTTACGTTGTTTTTCACTTAGATGGTTTTTAAAATTACCACAGTTTAATTTACGTACATATACTTACCCTAACATTGATGGTACTTACAAAAAAGGGTAAATGTATTTTAAGTGCTTATGTAAAATGTAAATATTGTTTGTGGTTTTGATAATATAAAGGAAATATAAGGTTTTTATCATATTTGATATTCATATGGGCGAAACTGAACGAATCTCTGGTAATAAATTGTAATAAAAGGGATAAGAAAAATTGTATTGATTGATGCAAATTTCATTGATTAATTTAAAAACAATTAGAAGAGCTATACAAGATGAGGGATAATAAAACCTATACAACAATCATCATTGAAAACATACATATTTATGTATACATATCTATACAATTTAGCTAATTATGTGATTTAGTTGGTCTGTCTTTGTTGGTCTACTTACTGAATGTTAGCAGACGAAATACCATTAAATATTGTTAAATATGTAAACTGTATATATATTTTGATTATAAAAACAATGAAAGTGTTAGGTTAATATTTATTGAATATTTTAGCATGATGAAAAAACCTTTTAATCATTTAATAACTGAAGTTGTTAAGAAACAAAAGTTGGTTTTAATTGACACAAAAATCTGGATGTGATCCAATATCCAAAACTAAACTAACAATAAAGGTTAAAATAAGCCATTGCATCCCGCCATTGTTGACAGGCTAATAACAGATAGTTTGCCTATAAAACTAAAATCTGGTAAAAAATATACTTTTGGGAAAAGTTAGTTATAAATATATTCCTAAAAAGGTCCCATAGACCGTAATCTCACCAAGGTCGGGCAGCGATGGACAGGTAATATGACGAAGGACAGTGGCTGGTGGACTGCCAGGAGCGGGGTCCTCGCTGCATACCAACACCCCGCATCATAACAGTACCGGGTCCACGTTCTCATGGGTATGGGTACGGGTACGGTGGGTACGGCGTCTTGGTACGCAACTTGGCACAGTGGTGGAAGGCCGGGGTCGAGGACGCGACCGGACCGCTCTTCCGGCCCACTTGTGATGGAACAACACCGTAGTTGTGATATAAGATAAGCAGCAGGGGCCAAGCTTTGCTTGGGGAAGATCAGGCTTATTATCCTGTAATCCTGATCTACATTATATCATAAATTAAAATGCAAGTAATCAAATTATAAATCCCGGTAGTAAATTTGAGGGTGTTATCTCGTCGAATACCTAAATAAGAAAAAGATGGTAAACCTTCAAAGTAAACCTTGCAAAGTAACCTTCATCCTGCTCTTATTAAGCTTCGCTTATTTTGCGGTTATCCATTTTTATCTGGCATTTATTGTTGTCACTTAGATTATCAATATGTTCGTTTTGATCCCCACATACATTGAGACTCTTCCACTTAGAGAATTCTGTCTCCAATGAAGTCAAATTGTTTTCAGCTACCGCCTGACTATGAAAAACTTCCTTACGGTCCTGGCTGAGCGCACTTAATCTACTAACTGACAGTAATCATTATTATTTGTTATCTAGTTGTAATTATTGATTGTTTGTTGTTGTTTAAATATTGTTATTGTTTTTACAATATTGACTTGTTTGGACTTTACCTATCCTTTATAATCTAGTGTTTAAAACTGCATTACTGTTCGGGAGGTAACGGAACCCCTCCCGTTATCAAGTGGAACCTACTTACATCTAAATATTAAGTTCTTATACCTAACTAACCTACATTTTGTTGTATAAGATTGTTATTGTATAAGTTTACTTGTTTCGATACATTTTAATTATTGCTTTACTTAGTTTATCATTGTCGTTGAATTTGTTTTCTTGTACACTCATTATCATAGTATCTTGTTTTATCATAATGCATTTAGTTTTATTACTGTTAATCACTTGTTATTACTTGGTCTCTCATTGGTTTTTACACTTGTTTTCTATTTATAATAAAAATTGTAATTGTTTGATTATAATTAGGCTAAAGTGATCACTAAATACCCCTGACATGTGTGTCAAACATTTAAACTTGTAAATCCAATACTAACGTGGTATGGCCAAGTAACGTGTGTAGATGTGGCGTTAACTGGTCATTCACCCAGTATTAATATATTTCAATGTTATAGATACTAATTCATTTATAGGTAATATATACATTTGCTTTTATTAGATCGAGCTATTGCCTCAGGGGTTTATTGTTCTAGATAGTTCAAATAATAACCACCGAATTTAGCTTACACAATGATTTAATCCTTGAGTAAAACTAAATACAGAAAGTAGTTCAAAGTAGCACATTAAAATACTAAAATACTCCCGTCACATCAAACCTGCGGACTCAGCGAATTTCTAATGCATATATATATATATATATATATATATATATATATATATATATATATATATATATATTTCTCACTACTACATCAAGGCAATCACCAAGTTTCATAAAACAACGAGAGGATGCAACGAGGAAGATAACAAATGTTGTTTATGCAATTATCAATATAACTTAACCAGTCGAAGCTACATACCGAGTTTTATTAACTTATGTTTATAGTTAAGGGAGATATAACACTACTTTTTCTCCATAAGAATAACATTAGGGCTGAGTATGCAGGTTTGCTGCTACGGGGAAAATCTACAAACAAATATGTTTGTGTGCAAATATCAATATACCAGTACTAGGTGAAGCCACTTGTCAAGTTTCATCAATATAGATTCATAAATAATCCAGATATCAAACTTTAGTTATTCTCCATAAGGATAACATTGGACAACGTACTGTGTTTAGCACTTAGAATATCTCTGCAGCGGTTGGACGTAGAATCACAATTTAAACACCAAAATGATTGGTTTGTAGAGCTGAACTGATTGGTTACAGCAAATGTTAAGTTTACATTAAAATTAACCGAGGAAAAGCTAAAACCTTTTTCCCATAAGATTAACATGGGAGATTTTATGAGCTCGTTTTTTGGATTTTCTCCGCAACCACTTAAACTAGGTTAATGATTCAAAATACAATATTATTTGTTTTCTTAAGCTATATTAAATTGTCGGAACCAAAATTAACTGTTTTAAAAATTTTAGGTTGAAAAATGCAAAAAACCTTATTTTTAGGGGGAAAAGTGTAAACCCCCATAAAACCCCCTTCCCATTGTCCGATTTTTCTGGATTTCGGACATAAAGTCACGAATGTTGCTTTACACGTTTGTGCCAAATTTTATCGAAATCGGATATTTTTTCTAAAGTTATCGTGTTAACGGACACGCACACACACACACACACACACACACACACACACACACACACACACACACACACACACACACACACACACACACACACACACACACACACACACACATATATATATATCCATATGTATATATATATATTTTTTTTTTTAACAAATAGTGGTTTTGGCATCTGGGGACCTCAAAACAAAAAGTTATCATGGTCTCGGGCTTAACTCTTGCCATGCCACCTACGGTAATAGCTTTTCCCCATTGGGGAAATTCGCTAAAAATTATGTAAATTATTAAACAAATATATATACCTACTGTGAATTTGAAAGTCAGTAATATGTATTACTCTTTGAATTTAGCTTATAAAAATTCTTATAAATTTGAGAACAGATTACCAAAGGATTTCTATTTGCCTTGATCAATTTCTATTGTGCCTCATTCCGCCCTCTTCCCAGCTACCAAGCCGCCCAAACAGCAGCGCTGACTGTTATATAGGGCCAATAGCAGAAACGTGCTAACGCGGTAACAATGGTAAACAGGGCCTTCTGGCTTCTCTCATTCCGATCGCATGGCTTTCAACAAACCTATGAAAACCACCTCCCACAAAGTTAGTTACCTCAAGGAAAACGAGGTAACCAACTATGGAAATGATGCCTTCTGCTATAATTTAAGCAATCGATTTGTTGTCTTAAAAGAATATTGCAAGTTCTGTAACATTTTGACAAGGACGATTTTACAGCATTTAGTTTCGGTTTCCAAAGTTGCAGCAAAAGTTGAAGGTATCTGTAGGTAATTATTTCAGTTAAGGTTTTTGCAATTAAATAGAATAAAATAAACCAATAATTCTAGTGTTGGTCATATTTTTCTTAAACATTTTTAAGTTTTTATCATTACTAAATTCATTCATCCAGCATATCGGGAAAATGAAAAATTAGTGATGATTAACCCAGGGCTTTCGCTTTGTATTAGTGAACTATTACTGTTTAGATATTGTTTGTTAGCTTAACTCATAGTCATTGTATTTTTTATAAAACTCTTCGACGTTTGTTTTAGTAAAGAACATTTTTAGAATTGAATATGCTATAGGTCTGTTAACCACGTATTTGCACTAATAATTTACATAACGTCGGTTATTGTCATAACGATTATTATTCAATTATATAAGTAAATGTCGAAAAGTTAGTGTGTTATCAGACGCTCAGTTGTCATAAAGTTTATATTATTAATATTAATTTTAGGTCAAGTGCATTTTTTGTACACAATTGAATTGTTTATTTCCTAGTTTTTAAACAGTTAAAGCATTTTTGAAATAAAGGTTTAAGGTTAAGTCGAAAATTAAGTGTAGAACATGTATTATACATTTCATCAATTATAAAGGGTATATCGAAATGAAAGTGCAGACTGAAGTTGAAGCGACAGCTCTAGGCTAATAAAAACTCGAGTCCAACGCGATTCTGCCGCTTTCGTCATGGACAGCTCTCAAGTTCAATATGTTACAGTTCCAAGTCATTCATTACTACATTTTAGTTTACAAATTAATTTTAATTACGTCGACACTGGGATGTAGTTAATTTAATAATTTCGCACTATTATTGAAAGAACAGACTAAACACTGTTACCTTAACCAAAAAATATTTGGTTATTCAGTGAAAGTAGTCAACATAATAATTTACGTAAGTACTAGCTCTAAACATTTACGATAGTATAACAAATGAAATTATGTACGATTTGAGACACCTTCGCCGCATCGTGTAAAGAACACCCATCACCATTTTTTCCTGACCTCTGCGTCCATAATTTAAAATAAAACCTCAAATTAGATTTAGTCAGTGTTATTTTTAACAGCTTCTTTAAATTCTCATCAAAAATCGAAAATAGCCTTTCCCATTCTTTTAGTAGAAGGAATATAGGACGAAGGTAACATACGTTTTACACACTAAATAATCTGGGAAAAACACTTAAAAATATAAAACAATAAAAATTCCAAGAGTAATTTGAGTAATAAAAATATCCATAACCCAACACCCAGTCGGGCCACAGCCAAAGTCGGAGGTATTTACAGTTTGGTTTGTGCGAGTCGGGGCCACGCTAAGAGGCCATAAAAGGCCAGATTTAACTGCCGTTATAAAGGAATTTTGTTTATGGCCAGATATGCGTATCTGTATGCAACCCAGCGGCTATTATTTATTGAGGACATCTCCCGAGTTATGACGGACAAGTTTGAGTTTTTGTCCCGCGGTTTTTTGTGCCTTGAGCCGCTAATGGTCCTCCCCGGGCCGGATGTCGGTGTAACGAGAATCGTGGAAAAGACATTTCTTGAAAGAAACATACGTAAATTCCGCAATTTTTATTACTTGTTGATATGCGATTTGAATATCTACGCCAGAACTAATTCTGTTTATGTTCAATAAATTAGACTCTTTTTTAGGATAAAAAAACAATCCCGTACTATCGTGTGAATTGTTGTATATAAATTTATTAAAACAATAAAATCGGGGTTTTCATCCCATTAGAATGTTAGATACTATTTAAATTACTACAACTTCTAACAATAGACAATTCTGTTTAGTAACCAAATAAAGAATATGATTGGTTGGTTGTATTTTCCTACAGAAGCTTCTTCCAATAAACAAACGGTAATTAGTTAATACCCCCGTTGCAGCAAACCTGCATACTCAGCGAATTTCCAATGGAGATATAAATGTCTTAATACAACATAAAGCCACTTACCAAGTTTCATAAAAATATATTCACAAATAAGCGATATATACAATTTTAGTTATTCTCAATAAGAATAACATTGGGGCTGGGTAAGCAGATTTGCTGCAATAAGGAACACAAAATATAGGTTTTTATGCTAATATCAATATAACTCAACTAGGTGAAGTCGTATACCAGTTTTTATTCTTTATATTCATAATTAAGGGAGACAGAGCATTTAATTATTCTCCATAAGAATAACATGGGGTTGAGTACGCAGGTTTGCTGCTACGGGAGAATTTGTTCTTTTTTAGCAAATATCAATAGACCACAACGAGATGAAGCTGTATACCAAGTTTTGTCAGTATACGTTCATAAATAAGCGAGATATAAAAATTGTCTTTTCCTCCATAAGAATAACATTAGACGTACTGTGTTTAGCACTTTCAATATCTCGGTAACCAATTGATGTTGAGGAATGATCGAAATACCAAACTATGTGCTTTTTAAGCTGAATCGAATGGTGAAAACTAAAATTTGACTATTTCAAAAATTAGATGTAAAAAATTCAAAAAACCCATTTTTGGGGTACAAACCCCCCCCCAAATACCCCTTCGGATAGAGCAATCTGGCTGGTTTTCGAATTTAAAGTCATAATTGTTGCTTTACACGTTTATACCAAATTTCATCAAAATCGGATCATTTTTACGAGAGTTATCATTCTCACGGACACACAAACACACACACACACACACACACACACACATATATGTATATATACAGTTTCGAACCAATGGTGTTTTTGGGGTCTGGGGACCTCAAAACGAAAAGTTATCATGGTCCCGGGCCTAGGTCTTACCATGCCGACTACGGTAATAGCTTCTTCCCTATAGGGGAAATTCGCTAAAAGACAAGAAAAAATATAATATAATATTGTGTACTACACTGTCGCACAGTAGTCTCCTGTATAAAAACATTGTGAAAAAGTAATGAAGGAAAACGTCTTCCCAACTGATGACCAATTAGTTTCGTATTTACGATCCGCAGTAAGCATCCCAATCACGCCATATCGGAGGAATGCGGTAGATGAAAAATGCGCGAGAGCCGGAGTAAAACAGGACCCGCGCATTCCCGGCGATAGACTGGCTCTATTAAAAATTACTGTGCGGTTGCCGAGGAAATTAATACCACCGGCCGGGAAATATCATTATATTGTCGCAACGCGGTCGAGAAAAAAGATGCCGAACAGATTCCGAGAGATACGAATGAAAATACCGCCGCGTCATTTTTTCCCGACGTATACATTAGAGCGCGCCACCCACTGAGATATCGCAAATCGCTTATCAATGAGATATATCGACCGCATTAGATATCGATTAGATCGATAATCGACCATTACGGTATAACGCTGGTCATACAAGTCGCCGCTTTAGTCCTAAATGTTTTTGCTCTCGGCTAGAACAAAGTATGGAGCTCTGCCGGCGGTCTACCGCTTTAGGTAACCTTGCGGTCGGTCGTAAATAGTTCTTTTTTCAAGATTTACACTTGCTTTATTCAATTTGGGAAGTTTTTCCTCCTCGCTAACACATTCAGTGCGGTGCTTGTGACCATATAAACGGGCATCGGCCTAGGATTTATATTGCGTCGACCACCACAGGATGATGCCATTGCGGTGGTCAACTGTTGACATGGGACGCAAGAAAGAACAGATCTCTCTAATGGATCCGAATTGAAAAAGTCTAAGGTGTAGGATCGTGCAATATACTACGATGGTAAGATATCAAATAAACCAAGTATGTACGAGGCAAAATCGCTTCAATGATGGGTAGGAAGAGAGCTCTACCTGGTTACTCAATTTGAAGACAATTTCAAGTTGCATCATAACGTTTCATTTAAAGATTTGTTCTGTAATTATTATTACTTGGAATCAGTTAAATGTCTGTACAATATCAACTATATTATACATCTTTCTTATTATTACAGCTAGAAAAAAACAATTAGGAGGTATAGCTCTTACAACAAAGCTCCATGTGATTCAACTTTTTGTCTCTCACCCTTTAAATGTATTCAAGTTTTTTAAGTATTATTCTGAGTCTACAGATATTAACTTGACTTTCTTTGAACCCTATACGTGTTCGGTATATTAGTGGCAGTAAGATGATTTTTTTAAATTGTCTGTAATGTTTAACGTTCCTTCAACTTGTATCAAAAACATTATTTACTAAAATTAGTTTTATATATGTGCAAGGCTTACCCTAAAAAGGTTTATTGTTACGTTTCAATATTTTGGTTTTAACATACAAAAACATTCTTAAGTTAACTCTTATTCAATTACCACAGACATCAACATTATGATTTGACTTATACTACATGTACTGCGGTTATATTAAATATAAACAGTCTACTAGAAATATTTAAATTAATTTTTGTAAACTAATGTTAAGTGTTCAACAGTTTTTTGAGTACATAAGTCAGGTTAACAATAAATTGCTTGATTCCATAAGAAGTCTGTTTTACATATTCCGTTTTAAATACTGTGTACCATGTGTTTCCTATAATGCTGTGCATCAACCCACTACAGTCTCATTTTTTGGGAGATTTCCGGACAAGATTTTACCTCGAGCTGTGGAGTGCAAGATGAAGCGTGGGGGCATCGATCGTCGTTGGTCATCAAGAGGTAACTAATTCCCGCATTAAAACAGTGAGTTAAAGCATACAATAAGTTCAACAAGAATAAAGAGTGTATTTACAAACGTGTCAAATGCCCCAGTAATAAAGAAATAAATGTAAGACCTTTTTAGAATGTAAATCGAGTTTAGATCGCAATAATAAAAAATATACTGAATAAATACGCAATAAAATAAAGTGTAATGTATTTAACAACTTCAACCCCCCTTAAAATGATAAGAGATAGTATACCTAAAGTTGCTAACATCCCGTACCCAAAACCACCCGATACTCTAATATGAGTGAGGACTTGCTTGATTTGATGTACCGATGCTAGCTTGGTACTCCTGTCTCAAAAACGGCAAGACGAACAATTTCCCTCAAATATTGGAATAGACTGTTTTAAATGAGGTAAAACGTGTTATGCGCAGTCATAAAAAACACAAGGTATTAAAATAGCAAGTCTAAAAATTAGGAGGAATTAACATTGGGCTTTTTGAGTTCTAAATACAAAAATATGTAAAAAGTAGTTGAAAAACAAACAGTCAACTGTCGCAGTCACACTAGCATGGTAAAGTATCAACTTGAGGTATTCGGAAGAACAGGGACTAGAATTGTTGAGGGAAATTTTTGTTCAGGTCGGACATATAAAAAATACCCCCATCGCAGCAAACCTGCGTACTCAGCGAATTTCCAATGCAAATATATGGGTATCACTACTACCTAGAGCCACTTACCAAGTTTCACAAAAATACATTCATTAATAAGTGATATATAGCATTTTATTTATTCTCCATAAGAATAACATTATACATGAGTACGCAGGTTTGCTGCAACAAGGAAGATAACATATGTGTTTTTTTGCAATTATCAATATAACTCAACCAGGTGAAGCTACATACCAAGTTTTATTAATTTAGGTTCATAACTAAGGGAGATATAAAACTTTACTTATTCTCCATATGAATAACATGGGGGCCGAGTATGCAGGTTTACTGCTACCGGGAAAAATCAACAAAAAACTTTTTTGTGCTATTATCAATATACCACAACTAGTTGAAGCCACATACAAAGTTTCATCAATATACATACATAAATAATCAAAATATAACATTCTATTTATTCTCCATAAGGATAACATTGGACAACGTACTGTGTTTAGCACTTTGAATATCTCTGCAACGGTTGGACGTAAAACAACAATTAAAACGCCAAAATGATTGTTTTGTAGAGCTATACTGATTGGTAGAAAGAAATGTGGAGTTTTTAGTGAAATAATCTGAGGAAAATCTAAAAACCGTATTCCCATAAGATTAACATGGGAAATTTTATGGACACATTTTTTGAATTTTCTCCACAACCACTAAACCTAGCTTAATGATTCAAAATACTAAATTGTTTTTTTTAAGCTCTACAAAATGGTTATAACCAAAATGTAGTGTTTTAAAATTTTAGGGTAAAAAGTTCAAAAAACTGATTTTTGGAAAATTTTAAACCCCCATAAAACCCCCTTCCCATAAACCGATCGATCTGGTTTTCGAACTTAAAGTCATAAATGTTACTCTCCACATTTGTACCAAATTTCATAAAAATCGGGCGCTTCTTTCAAAAGTTATTGCGGTAACGGACACACACACACACAGACATATATATATATATATATGTATATATATATATATATATATATACATATATATATATATAAATATATATATAGATATATATGCATATATATAAATTTGAACGAATAGTGTTTTTGGCATCTGGGGACCTCAAAACAAAAAGTTATCATGGTCTCGGGCTTAAGTCTTACCATGCCACCTACGGTAATAGCTTCTTCCCTATAGGGGAAATTCGCTAAAATCAAATATTATAAGCATAAAATACCCCCGTAGCAGCAAACCTGCGTACTCAGCGAATTCCCATTGCATATATATGTATCTTAATACCACATAAAGCCACATACCAAGTTTCATCAATATACATTCATAAATAAACGATTTATGACATTTTAATTACACTTCATAAGAATAACATGGCGGCTGAGTATGCAGGTTTGCTGAAACAAGGAACACAAAAAATGAGTTTTAATACAAATATCAATATAACTCAACTAGGTAAAGCTACATACCAAGTTTGATTAATTTATGTTCATAATTAACGGAGATAAACTTTTACTTATTCTCCATAAGAGTAAAATGGATGCTGAGTATGCAGGTTTGCTGCTACGAAAACTATCAACCAATAAATAGTTTTTTTTGTGCAAATATCAATAGACCACAACGACATGAAGCAATATACCAAGTTTCATCAGGATAAGTTGATAAATAAGCGAGATATACAATTTTTCTTATCCTCCATTAGAATAACTTTGGACAACGTACTGTGTTTAGCACTTTTAATATCTCTGTAACCAATTGACATAGAGCAATGATTAAAACACCAAATTATTTAAGCTGAATTTAATGGTGAAAAGTAAAATTTGATTTACTAAAATATTATATGTAAAAAACTCAAAAATAGGGGAAATTCGTTAACTTGGCAACAAAGAATAGTGAAGAATGTGGATGAAATAAGAAAATATGTCACACAAAACACACTAAGAACAAGCACATGTTTAAAGTTTAGTACGTTATGCAATAATATAGTATTAAGGATTGTACAGTACTATGGTGTTAATGACGATAAAGTAACGCCTTTACATTTCGGGGATTCATTTGATTTATTTAATCACACCACTATTTGAGTCGTCCATTTCCAAAACTCTTTTATCAATCTTTATCTTTTTTCAATTTTATGTTTTCGGCATCACTGTATAAAGCTGTTTGTTTCGCTTTCAAAATGATTACAGGTCCAAATATCGTCATGTACCACTTAAAAAGTGAATTGAATACTAGCTCCAGTTCCAAAACTCGTCTAGTCTATGTCTGATACAGTGCCAAAGCATGTTATGTCCACCGGCAAAACAGAAACGAAAATCGTCATGTCCAGTTCGATTTTAATAGCTATTTCATAAAACAGGTTCAAACTCCGTTATGTCCAAAACATATTTATACCTGGTTTATGGTTAAATTTAAATGTGTTATGCTGTTCTTAATGTGAATGCTGTTCTTAAATGAAATGGTCATATAATATCCAATGATATTGGAAAGCATTTATTTTTCCAGGACTTCTGGGTTGGTTAACCTACATAAATCATCGTTTTGTGAGAAAGGTAAACAAATGTTCTTCAGTATTCTTGTCTTGGAGGTTACCACTGACTGAAGTCGTGCTTCGGATTTTTAATAACTTCAGTTGTCTATGATATTATTAAAGAAGGGGCGTGTTTGTAATGGAAAATATCGAGAAAATAAGTCCACCTTTGCCTGAAAAAGCAAGAAAAAGGAAGAACAATAAGGAACAATTGAAAAAGGTTGTTGCCAAGAAAATGAGGTTAGTATGGATATTTCACATTTTACATATTGTTAGCCTTTAAAAACCGTTTAGGATGTAATTATTTTCAAAACAGTTTGTATTTTTATGTAGTAGGCCTATGTACATAAACTACAATCTATTTGGAAAATAATACAGAGTCCGGTTTATTTCTCTCAAAACTGCATAGTTTCCAGAGATGGGTACAGTACGATATGGAGTAAGTTATCATAATGTTATTATTCACGATCAATAAAAATCCCCATAAGACATAGCCTATTGCATTATAAATCGATATATAGCATCAGTAATTATTTCCCTGTTATTTAAAATATTTCTAGAGTTTAATGCATGTGTTTTTAGGTACTCCTGCAAGACCCTAAAATTCCAACATGGCATCATCAGAAAGTACAGTGCAAGTTGTCCGGTGGATGAACCAGGCATTTTATGCAAAACCAGATCGACAAGTCCAAAATGATTTTATCTTAAAGTACACTACATGTGAGACACCACGTAGTTACAGATCCCGGACGAATAATCAAGAGAAACAACTTACAATATAGTTTTTCAACAAACAGCATAAAGGGGTGGTGAAAAGAGTGCAGGTTTGTAAAAGGACTTTCATAAAGTCCCTTAGTATTAGTAGAGACCGGGTGCAGAATTTATGCAACAGTTTTCTCGTTCGGGCAGTACACCTGTAGAAAAAAGGAGAGGTGACAAAAGAGCTGCTCAGTTTGAAAATAAGCGAGAAGCTTTAAAGAATTTCATTTAATCACTACGCCCACTTGAAAAACATTACTGTAGGTCCAAAAATCTCCATCGTTATTATATTTTTCCAGTGAACTTTCAATTGCTAAACTGCACAATATGTACAATGCCAAAGTTTTGGAAGACTTTCAAGTGAATTACGAGTACTTTCGCACTTTGTTTTAGCGGAGCAATAATATAGGTTTCGGTACTCCTTCTACTGATGTCTGTTCCTTTTGTTTGAGCCACAATGAAGCTTTAAAAATTCCACGTGATGAAGAGGAAAAATCGAAGTTGAAGACAGAACTCCGAACTGATGTTGAAGGCACAAAGATTACATCGTTTTATTGCCAAAAGAATCTTATTCTTCCTAAGCTTCCTGACCAGTCGTCTTACTGCCTAAGGCAATTGTATTATTACAATTCCACCGTTCTACAGACAATAAATCGTTCTTTTACATATGGCTGGAAAGCGAATACAACAAAGGACCAAACCAGATTGCATCTGCCATATACCGTAGGCTACGTAATTCTAATTTGGAGGGTATGACGACCATAAAACTAGTAAGCGACGGATGTGGGGGCAAAATAAAAACTGTATAATGGTAGGAATGGTTTGTACCTGGTTGTACAAACACGCCCCTGACAGTGTTAAACTGTGACCCTTGTGTATCCTATAGAGGGCAACTCGTATATCCCTCCTGACAGAGTATTCGGCAGATTAGAAAAGGCGGTGAAAGCCAGAGAGAACATTGTCAGCCCTCAGGAATATGTGGAAATTTATTTGATCACCACCACTATTTTTTATATCTTAATAGAGCACAAGGTTACATTAATGCATGTGCGATTATATCTATGAGGTTTATAAAACTGAAGAAGGGAGTGATTCTATTCTGTATCTGCACAGACTTGACACAGTGCCATTATCCAATGATTCTGTACTCCTCTCTCAAATAAATCATTGCTCTTCTGACTTTCCACTTACTCCTAACAATTCTTAAAAAGCGGCATATATTGATAATGCATATTTATGCTATGAAGGAAGGATCAAGCAAATCAATTAGATTGTGCATACATTATTTTCACAGTGCGTGAACTTGTGCCGTCATATTGGATTTATCTTAATTTAGATTAATACTTACGCTTTTATCCTCACAAAATGATTTGTAAAAGATTCTAGAAACATTAGTTTTCAGAGAATTTCCAGGATTATACAGTGAAAATAATTTGTTTATTCCATCAACCCACGAAATATTTCAGGTAGTTTTTTTCAGACAGGTGGCCAGATTTCATCACACAATTACCCGATAAAAAACGGACTACCAGCTAGTAGGAATGACATTGCATTTATCACAAGGTACTGACTGTTGGAATCATAAGTTGTAAACTATAAGAAGTGATTTGTCAAAGTAATATAAAATGATTGGCTAGCAAAGCCTATACATTGTTTGAATTTATTCATATTGCATTCAGAATTGAAGTACGACTCGTGATAAATCAGGCTTCCATACATTTCCGTCGTCAATCCTTGGTTTACTAACAGATTACTAGTTTTGGAACAACTCCCCCATCTAGCGTCAAAAAATTAAAAGTAAAACACATTGTGAAAGTTCTTGAAAACATCCAGCCTGAGTACATGCCAATTCTTCTTATTCATTGCAAACTCTAGGTCAAAACAAAGAAGACTAAAGTTGACAATGTTTCAGGGACCTTATGAATGCTTGTAAATCGAAATTTCGGAATTCCCTGGCCCGATGTGTTCGCCTGTGTGGTCCGCGTATGAGCGATCACCGGGCTCGACGCCAGACGAGGCATAACTTCTCCCAAGTCTCCGGTTTTTGCCTTCATATCGCTTTCAAATTCAAAGAATCGCAGATTTATTTCAACCCGGTTTCCAGTAATCGCTTCGCCCTAAATATTAATGCAATTCAACTAAAAAACTCGTCCCCAGGTCATTTGTTCGTCCCTACCAGATATCTGCTTCCATTTGTCTTATGAGACAATTCTTCGATCGTAAAATTGGTAAATAGTGGATTGGATTTTCCTACGATTTTTTCCAAAAAGCAGATGAAATTGAGTTTGTAAAATGCAAGCATGGTTTACACAGCAGTGTCTTCTGTCATTATACTGTATGTATATATTTTCAGATGATGAGTTTAAAGGAAGCCAAAATAACCAAAGGAAACGGGACGCCAAACGATTTAATTATTATTGGTGGCCAACTAGCTTAATCGTAATCTTAAAATTCCTCGAGTGACTTCAACCGTATAACACCGATCTCACCTATTTACAGATTTTTAGGACATTTACAACCTAGATAATAAGTCAGTTTAAAAATTGTAGAGTATTTGATAAGGAAAAAATATAAGAAAACCCTTTGGTATTAAGGAATCCTACATATATGAGTGACATATATGAGTGAGAAACGTTAACATAATTATAGTCCTATCAAACAATAAGACGATATATAAGTAAGATATAAAGGGGTCATTAATATAGCACTTTTTTGTATTTCCTAAATAAACATCTCAAACCAATAACGTATATCCGTGTAGCCTTTGAGTAGCACGGTTGTCAAACCTCGAAAGTGTAGTCTTTTGAACTAAAAATCATTTATTCCCGTGGGATGGCGGAACATCAGCATAATACACATTAACAGCTAGGGAAGGGTTCGTGTCGTTAAACTGGTTAACTTTAGATGATCAATATTTAATTTTTAAATCCAAATACAATACTAGTAACATAAGTTATTGGCTCAAACGTTTCTTAACTTATTTCACAATCATAATGTAGTTGTTAAGATATACGAAATATATATATATATATATAGACGAAACGAAAATGAAAATCTATTTGTGATTCCAACAGTTTTGCTAGGACTGCTGTACTCGTAACTAAAGAGAGTTATTCCCTACCGATCGCGTTAGTCCCATGCGATTCCTCCGCGTTTGAGTTAGCACTAATTGAAAATGAAGACACCTCCAGAGATAGGCTCGCTTGCGTATCCGTGTTCCCATTGCGATAGGAATCTTCACGGTTTGCACATTGATTCTCGTGATGGAATAGTAACCAGCTGATAACTTGGACTTCCGTCGTGGCGCCGCGCCGTGGCGGGACGGCACGCTACTGGTGCACACGCTCATGCGCGCTAGATATAACCCTGCAATGATGTGTGCAAGGAAAAGTGTGCAATTTAATAAAAAATGTCATCTATTTAGGTAGATTTCGTTATGCGATGCTGTAAGTATTAAAGCTCTGAATTCCTTGAAGTCCTTTTAAAATTTGACTGCAACCGGTGTAATACAACTCTTTTTCAATAAAAAGATTTTTCTAAAGTTTACAGGCTGGGTGGCTAAGTCGTTATGGTGCTCACCTGTTTATTCTAAGTTTGTCAGGGCGATCCTGAACTAAAACTGAAGGTTTGTTACTGGAACCCGTATCTACTAGTCATTAGAGTATCAAGCAGTCATGCTTTCTAAGAACAGGTAAAGCTTAGATGGTAACAATACCAGGGCTTAGATTGTCCCCGTTAACAAAAACATAAAAAATGTCAACTGTACAAATACTCACAAAATACAAAGTATTTAGTTGTTTATTATATTTGTAATCCATAGGAAGACCCAGAGAAGAGATTTTCTTTACTCCTTAGTTTGAAATTAAAGTAGTTATGACCAAGCATAAACTGGTTTATAAAGACCTGTGCAATCTGCTCTGATGATTTTAGAGCAGTAAACTTAAACATTAACTATTGCCTCTAGGTGCGAAATAGTTCCATATTTAAAAAGTTAAAATAGATAAAACAGATCCTCTAATGAGTTAGGACAGGATTATCTAGAAAATCTACGGCTACAAAGGTGTATTCACATGATTAAACAGCTTAATAAACCACCGTTAATAAAAACGGATATGTGATATGAAAATGTATTTAATGCCATTCAGGACAAAATATCAGACAGGATACTTTGCATTTTAAAATTCACAGAGAAGTTTAAAGGCCCTTTCAACACTTTAGGCTGATGAGTCTTCCCTGCCTCTACATCTTAAAAAAGAATAACAAAGAGTATATTCAAGATTTGGTTCATCGTTATGTTTTGAAGTTAAATTTGTGTTACATAACCCAATTTCAACGCAGAAAAGTTAACCCTGAATGATCATTATAAGAATTTGTTGTATTTTAACTCGAGAAACAAACAACTTGCATTTATTTTTAAAACAGCTATTTACTTATAGGTGCTGCAATCTCCATAACATATTAATAGTCGAACAATAGATCGTTTACGTAACGAGCTACTTGAAGCGACGAATCTGAAAATGTAAAACGACGATCAAACATCAACTCAAGGCCGTCCTCGTCGTTTTTGCAAGTTTAGCGCCGTTCCAATTATTTATGTACAACACCAGCTAGGCTCGCGCCGGTCGTTTGGATTCCAAAATGTCTGTGAGCAATTTATTGTAAAAACTAAGCGGTAAGAACTTTCAGTTTATTGTTAAAAATAATCAGTAGACTTGCCACCAATAATCGTTAGAGATTCCGGTTGAGTGTTCATGGAAAAATGCACTTTCTAAATCAATCTCGACTTCGCGGAAGATGGGACTCGCGGTCGGGGCTTTATGATATGGAACGCTCCGGTATGTTAACTAGCGAGTGGTTGTCTGTTGCTCCAAGTGGTATGTCAGTCATAACAAGTTATATTAATGGAATTTTCCTAGCAGCCGATGTTTCCTGATGTTCTGATTATCACATATCAAAACTAAAATATCTCAAATTTTAATATTGAAGACGAGCTGAAACCCGCAGGCTTCGCCCCTCAAATGATTTATAACAACAGTTGTGTGTTCAGCATTCTGTGGTTAGCCCGTGGAACTGATACGACTCAAGATCAGCTGTTAGTATTTTCATCAGCTCAAACAAAATGAATGGCCATAAGGAATACATGGGAACTTTTTCGGGGTCTCTGGTGGAGCCCTAAGGTCAAATAAGAATGAAAACCATTTAGTTTTCCTATTTTATGCCTAAAGAATCAGTGTACCTAATGTCAACTCTCTAGGTAAAATGGAAGTAGAAGAATTTATGACGAGTGAGGGAGTCAGTCAAGTGAGTGAGGGAGGAGTCTAGTTCGAATCTCTTAATTTTCGAATGTAAACATACGTCATGTTATACACCATTTTAAATTCCGTTAACAGACAAACATTTTGGATAAAATATAACTCATATATCTCTATCCGTTTTAAAACGGCGGCCATTTTTGCGAAAAATACTAACATTTACAGAATATCCTGTATCTGCTAAACCACAAGACGTATTTTTATTCTGATTAAAATTTCTTACTCGTATTAAACTTAGCTGTATCACGATATGCTACATCTTAGTATTTAAAACATAGTAACAAATTATAGAAATAATTATTTTTAAATGTTGATAAGCCCAAAATTTAAAAAAGTCAAATATTAACTTTTATTAAAAGTATACAATTTCAAAGGTCTTAGAAATCCTAGCAACTTTCTAATTTACATCAACCTAGTATCTTTGTTTTTTATCAATACAAAATCATCATTTCCCCAAATAAAATACATGTTATGTCTACATAATAACACTTCCAAATACTCCGAGTCCTCACTTATAAATGAATAGGTAGAAATAACGTGTATTTCAAATAGGGAAATGCCAACTTTTGTTGATTGCTAAAAAACAAAGAGAGATATGCGGTTGACGTAAGTTATAAAGTTGTTAGGATTTCTAAGACCTTTAAAATAATATAATTTTTGATATACTTTACTAGCCTAATTAACTTTTTTGAATTTTAGGTATACTTATTTAATAGGCGAGCAGGTTTTTGTGACAATCACTCCTCCTAAACTACTGAACAGATTTTCATGTTTTTGGTGTCATTGTAAAGAGCCTAACGTGAAGTTGTGCAGGACACTTTTTTTAATAGAGAAATAATTTGTGAGTGAGGCCCTGGGGCCCCTTAAATTTGAGTTTTTTCCCATAAGCTTAACATTGGGAAATAACTATAAGTTTTAAGCAATCAGATGGATAGAGTAAACACAGTTAATCAGCAGGACATGTTGGCTTTGGAACGGTAACACAATACGGGAATGTCAGTATAATATTACGTTGTGATCGCGAGCGAAGCCGCGGTTCAGGCTACTAGTAAACATTAAAAACATTTTTTTATTATTTTATACAATGTTTTAAAACTGGCATGTAGCATATTAGGATAAATCTGAGTTTAATAGAGTAAGCAACTGAATCAGAATGAAAAATATGTTTTGTGGTTTAGCAGATACAGGGTATTCCATGAATGTTAATATTTTTCGTAAAGATTGCCGCCATATTGAAAAGGATAGAAATAAGGGAGTTATTTTTCAACAAAATATTTGTTTGTTAAAGGGCTTTAAAATGACGAATGTTTACATTTGAAAATAAAGAGATTCGAACTAGTGACCCTCAGTTTTTGGAACACATTGTATTTTAAATGAGTCAAAACTATCTTTGCGTTACTCCTTGGGGTTCGATTTAGTGTGAAATAATTTTATTTCATCCTTCTAGGTCAAGTGGTTCGTCTGTAATCTGTTTGAGACACCTTATGTGAGACACCCTGTATACGATAGTATTATTTAAGGCACTTTTTTATATTACTTGTACAAACAACTTTAAATGTAATCGCAAGAGTTTTGGCTGTTCTCTTGTGTTTTACATCAATATCTAAAAGAGCTGTTCAAAATCAAGTATACACCAGTAACCCAAATATTCTGGAAAATGATTTTGTTATAATTGGGTTCAATACAAAAATTTACCCTAAACAGTTGTACAATTGAAATTAGGAAATAGTTTGTTATTGTGAAAATATTGTCATACATGTAAAAGCTGCAGTAGTCAAAATATCATAAATCAGAAATAAGTAGTCAAAACGGGCCATCTAAGAAGATACTATATACTGTTTGTATCATTCAAACTACGCCCTAATATAAACAAACCTGCTGCTTAAGACAAACGAGACAGCTCAATATTGCTTATATAACATAATACTGAAACTAGAATAGCTTTTTGTAAACAAATCCTTAGGAAACGTCAAAAGAATTAAGATTGTGAAGGAATAAATTATTCAAGTTGTGTTTGGAATTTAGTTTGCAACAGGTGATATTACTTATTCTGGAATTTAAGTATTCCTCATAGAAAAATAATATATTTTGCAAACTATTGATTGAAAAATTCCATCAGCTGATAATGGTGACTTACCTTAACACCTGGTCTCAAGTTTTGTATAGTAAACATATTTTTTATGTCACTTTCAACAGTTAGTTTAGTAACACTCAGAGATATTCTTTCGAGGTAATCACTTTGCCTAAACGACTACACTGGATGACTGATGTACATTTTGCACTGCATCCAACTTGCGAATGATTGATGTCTTTGGCCCAGTTTTTACCCTCCCCCTCTACCCGCTCCTCCACCCACTCGGAATTCGAAATTAGTGGAGCATTCTTGGAGCCAGAGTAATTAAAACATTTCTTCATCGGTTTTTACGTTGCTTTTAATAAATCTGCTTGGCGAGTTCCGATCACTCGGCATTCACGACATCGGAGTCCTGAATCTAAATTCAAATATTCAGACTAATGGGTCAATAAGGATTGTTTTTGGGTTATTAAGAACACAACGATGTCTTTTTACTACAATATTACAGAGCGTTTCGAATTCTTACAGGACATTATACAAATTAATCGGGCTGCTCGAGATATTTTATTTACAACATCATTAAAGACAATCTTTACTTAGACGATGTTTTATGATTATTTCTTATAACCTGGGATAGTTTTTTTATTTAAATTTTGATGAACAGGATTGAAACCATCGTTTTGTTAAATTGTTGAAGTAACATAATAATACATTACGAATTATATCTTATCAATGTATGTACATTGAAGTATCAAATTGGAATATCAACACCTGAAATAAATTATCTACTTTAAAATTTATTTTATTTTATAATTGGTTTACTCTTATGAAACGCATTAAAGTTCATTTTTACAAGAAATAAATTAAAATAAAATGAAAAATCATAATCAGCAGTCAAGTTAAGTCCATCAAAATTCTGGTACCAAATCATAATAAGGATAGAATGTAGCTGAAAGTGATAAGTGAGCTATAATTAAGCTATATGGTATTTTGGAATATAAACAACATTCTAAACTAATTCAAGGTGATGTGTATGTCTGAAAAGTTAATACCGTTTAATATTGGCCCATACAATACTCTTTGTCCATGACCTTTTTTTAGTTAACTAAAGTTGAAATGTTTGTCTAAAACTTGATATTTTGGTGTTAAATTTTAATTTGGTAGCTTTCACCGTGTACAAAATGTTTTGTAAGCTTATAAAACATATGCGTGAAAAAGTAAAAGTAGTATAACATTGTTCCAAAACACTGGAGAGACTATTTCGGGTGGCAGTAATAAATAAACTGAATGATTACAACCTTTCCTACAAGTTTTGAATTGTTATGAGAAAATTCATTTTTATGCATAAAAAACTTAATAGTACATTATTATGTTAATTTACTTGTTCTACTTACTGTTTTACGAATTCTAAACAATTATGGTACGGTTATTAAGCAATTTCGTGGACAGATTTATACAACGGTGAACGTAATCATTTATACGCAAGGAGCAACAACCTCTAAAACGAATCTTGAAATTTAAATCGAAAAAAGTCAGCTTCGAGATGCCGTCAAATTTATGAAAGCCATAATATCAGTAAACCATAAGAGAGCAA
The DNA here is from genome assembly GCA_963675035.1 of Allygus modestus. Lineage (NCBI taxonomy): Eukaryota > Metazoa > Arthropoda > Insecta > Hemiptera > Cicadellidae > Allygus > Allygus modestus. The sequence continues at coordinate 76,116,127 of OY776112.1, read as the reverse complement.
TATTCGGTTACAAAACAACTCGCAAGCCGTTGCCCCAACGGAGTACAGAAAAACTGCTATAAACAATGGAAGAAAAAATCGACCGCAATAAACTCAGAGACGGGTTGTTTTAATTGGGAGCGGTCTTTCTTCTACGCTCTTGCTTGTTTGTGCTGCAGCTCAGAAAAAGTCGGTTGATATAAAAATTGGATATTTTCTTTAATAATTTACTTATAGTTCGAATTATCAATGAGGTCTTTCCTAGTTAGAATTACGAATAGGAAATGTTATTAATTGTAACACAGGTTAATTTACGTTCACGTTGGTCAAACCACAGAATGTTTAAATGGCAATATGTATTCCTCTGGATACATAATATAATCTCGTGGGTAAACAATAATTTGTATATTTATTAGTTAATGTTAATAATACATTACGATAAAATTTGATCCTCTGTTTATCTTACATTAAGAATATTAAGTAGCCTTTATTATATAAAACGATAAAGGTGCCTGAGCTAAGATAAATTTATATATATTTAAAGGAGTTATATTGAGAATATTCATTAGTATGTCATAAATATAAAGCTTATTTTCGAGTCGAAAATCCATCACATATCAAAGAGTAACAAATATAATAAAATCTAATAACTTTACAAGCTTCGTAGAGGTCTTGAATTATAATCTAAGGTTTACCGGTTAAATTTTAAACATAACCATACAATTTTTCAAAGGTTTAATACCATACTTTGCTTTTCAGTTGGTATTTAATGTAATCTAAATAAGAATAATCGACCCTATAAAACAACAAATACATTTTTGTACAACAATTATATGCAAAGTAAATCATATAAATAAATCTTTTTCGACTTTAAATATTTTTTAAATTTCAAATCCGTCATATAGTTGACTTATAAATCAAATCGGATGAAGACAGTTCACATATTTTGGACCACCATGAGTGGCTGGCATTCCCACGTCCTCGGTCGCCGTTTAGATGAAATCTCATTCACAGAAGAATTTCTATTAAAGAGTTAGTACTTGCGTGAAACAATAATCCCAATCGATAGTCCCCTAACAAGTGCGACCGCAGACACTCGACATAGCTTCGCCATATCTTCCCATGACCTACCGCTTGTGATGTGTGTTTCCGTGAAGTTAGTCGATCGTACCTATTCTTGGACCAAACGTCCTCAACTAGCAACAGGAAAGTAGTTGGGAAGAATCCATTTGCGCCTCTATTGCCCGATGGAATCCTAGTTATGGTTGTACAATGTTGTGGGGAAAACGCGACGTTTAGTAACAGCAGGGTTGAGGTAGGATAATGCATTTTTACCAGTGTTAAACATTTGTTTTTTTGGATTTTAACTTTTTTTATATTGTGAATAAATTAAGTATATGTAAAAACTGTTTTGTTCACATCTAATAATTACTATAAACGCGTCTTTGTTTTCTTACATCTTTAGCAAATTTCCCTATAGAGAACAAGCTAATGTCGTAGGTTGCATGGTAAGAAATAAACCAGAGACCATGATGACCTTTGTTTTTGGTCCCCAGATGCCAAAAACACCATTCGTTCAAAATTATATACAAAGGGATTACGTTCAAGTTAATTGCTCAGAAAAACCAGTAATTTGTTATTATAAAATCATAAAATCGTCGTTAAAAGATGTTGTTAGCTGAATATTATGATACAAAGTAGATTCAAAGCTTGGTTTGAGGGATATAAGGAGTTTCAAAACCCGAAATATTCCGAGGATGGGGTCCGAATTGGTAAGCGAATGAAGCGATTTAACTATGTTCATAGCACATTTATTCAAGCAAAGCTGAGCCACAGACACGTTTTTGCTTGGGGTCGAGCAACAATTCCTATGAAATAATTTATTTTCGTTCAACCTCATAAAGGAAAAATACACGGATGTTAACCGCAGCCGGATCTCACTCCACAGACGTTGTTGTTGTTCGATATATTTAGATAGGATTTTCTGTTATTGTTTTATTTAAAAATAGTTCTGTTGTCCAAAATACTTGTCGCGTTGAAATTCAATAAATAAGTAATCCATTGTATGGTATTAACATGCATTAAGAGTGGGATACAGCCACGAAACATTTGGAGTTTCAATCTTCTTCCCCTTACGGCTAATGTTAACTTACAAGCTGCCTCTCCTCAACGGTTCATTTGTACAAAAGCGTTCATTTGCAGATCTTTTTCAAGAGCAAAAGTTATCTAACGATTTCAAGAACGAAATTTGAATATCACTAATAATAATCGATCAAAATTACGATTAAAGTTACGATATATTCGGTGCTTATGGTTTTTATTGGTAGTCTATTTGTATTTCAAAAATCGCTAGATTTTTCGCTCTTTAAAATTAACCATAAACGAAAGATTTTGGATAATCCGTAGAAAAGGGTGGCCATTGAAAGTTACCATTGGCCTTCTGGGGGAAGCAGGTGGAAGCCGGCGACTGGAGCCCCTCGGGTTGATAAAGAGGCTGTTTAGTTAAATTAAATTATCATTATTTAAATACTAGCTGTTATTATCCCGTCAAAAATGACGGGCTTAAAAAACTAAATATTCTTTAATAAGGAGCCGTGATATTTGTTATAAACTAATTTTAAACTAAAACATTCACCAATATTTTTAAAATTTGTTGTATGTTATAAGGCCTTTCGCCAGCAACGCTGGCATTTTCAGACGAACTCAAAAACTGAAATAGGTTATATTTACAATAATAAACAAACTAAATAAATAGCATAAAAGTATGATTTGAAGAACATGAAAGTGTTACAAGTTTTAAGTAGACATATATATAAATATTTATGAAATAAAACGTATAATATAGTAAAATGATATAATATATTCTACACAAATTTCTTATAATCTTCTATACTCAATTTAATAACGGAGATATATGAGTCCATGGCTCATGGTCTATATGGTCATGGTCATTATTTACTAAATTACTCATTTGATTTCTGTATACAAATTAACACGCATTTGGTTTAGTTATGAAATAAATTTAGTGGCTTAGAAATTGCTCTTTAAATGTTTATATTTAAAACGCTAATTTTGAATTGCATGAAATAAAATGGGAATCCGCCGTGAACAATTTTAAGGTGTTATTATAATAAAGCCCCAACATATTGCATATTAAAACATTCATTAAATTGTGACAAAATGCAAAACGTCATATTTTTATCAAAATTCATACCTAAACTTTTTGCCTAAATGCAAAATAGCCCAAAAATGATGTTCAATGCCTTAGTTTAAACTTTTTTGTTAGTTAATTTTTGGATATTGAATCTAATCTAATTTGGTGTCACTTCAAGCTAAATTTTTTTTAATAAAAACTATAGTTAAATTATATTAAATGTTTGAAAGTTTGTTCATCGGGCTCAAATTTTTAATAAAAATTAACCTTACTACTTTCACTGTTTTTATAATAAAATAAATGATAAATTCAGTCTACATTTACCGAAATTTTATTTTATTTCCTCTGCTAAAACACAAACTATCTAAAGACACACCAACAAAAAGATATAATTAGCTAAACTGTATGGGTAAATATGTATTTATATTCAATGCTAATAGGTTAGGTCCATAGTCCTTAGTTTTCTTATCCCTTGTATTTCAATTTATAATCAGTGTCATACAATTTCACCCAATTTTATCCAATATAGCAAATGAAATCAAAATCGAACTAAATTTTCAGATAACAAACTGAATTTGAATGTTTGACTTAAATATGTAAGCGAAATAAAATAGTTTACTGAATTATATCAATCGTCTTAACCTTCAAAAACCTTGAGTGTTCAATTTTACATCAAAATATTTACCATAAACATAACATAACCCCTAATATTTTAATTGTATTTGTGTTTTTTTTATATAATCATTTACCAATCGCACTTTTGGGAGTATAACGGCTATCATTGCTGTTTACAAAAAGCTTTTGAGTCAGTTTTACACAAAACTATAACAACTACATAAAAAACTAAACTTCCAGCTGTGAACTACTAGAATACCGCCCTGCTCTTATTTTTTCTGAGACCCAGGATTTATAAAAAGAAAATAATCAACTTCTGTTTCCATTATCTGCGATAAAAAACAATTTTGCCGCAAGAGTAAAAGTAAAAAAACCTGAAATATAAATATAAAATATGAAATATGTAAATCTAAATAGAACTTTGCAGACACTTTTACACAGTATTATAAACACTATTTCCATTTAGCATAGAATATTTGTTCCTTATTGCTTGTAAATTTCAATCTAAAAACCTAAATTTAATTAAGAAAACTTGCCTGCTTTGTTTACAAAAACAACCTTAACTTTACTCAGCTGTTGTATTGAATTTGGATGCAAAGTAGGGAACACATGGATTGGTAAACACAATGATTGCAAATAAAATATGGCCCAAAAAATAGTGTTTTTTTGCTTATTACATATATGTAGGATATCGTATTTTTTCATCATTCTGGGTCTAAGGGAAATCTTTTGACACCAACCTGGCCTCTTTACGTTCAGTAGTTTACTCTGAGTAGGTGATTACACGTCGCCACTACACGCTATTATTATATAGGGTAAAATAATAATAATTCATTTGGACAATATTGAAATATTAAAAAACAATTTTTGTGCAAAATTAAGTATACAGTTGTTATAAACTGATAAGCCAGCAAAAACGTAATCTTTTAATGCAACGAATTTTTTAGTAACACAATGACAAACTATGAACTATTCTATGAATGTTTAAATAGTGTCTTTTACGAATTTGAAACATTTGCATAAAAAACCTGTGTTTAAAAAAATAATTAAAATCCAAAGGGAGGAAATATCTCAGTGTTGTCTTTCCAGCCAAAGACTGCTAAAGGGCGGCATTTTATTGGGATTTGGAGTCAAAGGCGGCGGGAGTGTTGCGGTCGGAGTTATATGACAACAGATGGCGACATAAGCGCATTCTTTGCCTCTTTGCAAACCGAAATCACAAAGATCCAATTAATTACGCCAAAGAGTGGTCACCTGGTATTCTAATATCCGTGAAACTCTAGTCTTATTGCTGGTCTTCATAGCGGCTCCTGTATTTGTAACCCGGCGCTGCGGCCTTTCTGCCCCCACTTTAATTATTTACTTCTTTGATGCATTTTTCAAACCCGATATTACGTTTCGAAATCTGTAATGAGTTCTTTTTCTGTCCTTTCTACACAGGGATATTCCAGTTTTGTTGAGGATTACTCAAAGGTTCCTACCGCATTTTACGTTTTAGAAGGAAGAGAAGATTTTTTGATGTAATGTTTTGTTGCCGTTATGTCGTCCAATACTTTACAATTAGTGTAGATGGTTAGTGAAGTAATTAAATTGGAAAATGTGCTAATAATTAATTAGTATCCTACGTAATGTTCTAACTTAAAGATATAAAAGAATATACGGGGAACGATTGTGTTTAATCTGTAGATTAGGTGTCAAATCCTGTTCGTCAATGTATCGCCTTCTGGTACAAACTGGTATTGGTATGAATAACCGACTCAGATCTTCACCTTATAGATAAAAGGGCATTTAACAAAAAGTTACCTTAGAAACGGTTTAAGATGTAATATCAAAACTTGTAGTATGGCCGAATCGCGGTTTTGTTTGTGCAAGTTTGTAACATATAAAAAGTTTTAAAAACACAACTACAAAGGAAAGATAATTTTATCTTTAACCTACCCAAAAAAAGAACTACAAAAACAAATGGAAAAGGAAATGTGTCTGATAAAACGTGACACATTATAGGTTTCACATTTTTTGTTGAAAGATTTCCGACACAAATATATCTAAAAGTTTATCCTGGAAGTAGATTTTACAGATAGTCAGCTAAAAACAATTACAAATTTAACGTAGTCGATTACAAATTTATTAACGTACACAAATAAAAAAGTACCAGGTCAACACTAATAACGGGTTTTATTACCTTACCCAGACTAAGGTTTTTGTAACACACTCAAACATGCAGATGGACAGAACACAAAGCAGGAAATAACTAAACATTAGTTATATGGTGACTGTATGTTTTTACCAGCAGAATAACTTGGTGGAGGTAAGGTCAGCAGCTTTTGAAAATTCTTCACTGATATCCCTGGAGGTCTGAATTGCTTATTTAAGTATTTTTACTCCTGAAATTACTCAAACCACAATAGGGAGCCACATTTGTTGTGTTAACTGGGATTGTTTTCAATTTCAACGGTATTTTTGTTAAGTGGGAACACTTTTAGGGAAAGTGTTCCAAACCCTTCAAATCTGTATTTGTACACTCCGGGATTTGAACCTGTGACCCCTTGAACCGTAGTCCAAGTCGCTATAGCGAGATTTTCTATTGAGTTAAATCATTTCAAACATTCTTGTTGATCAATACAACGAAGCTTTATATTATAAAAACTGCTTTCTCTATAACGCAATTGCTGAAAGAACTCACACGTTACCCTTTATGACCAGGGCAAGCTTAAGCTCTGCCGTCATGTCACGACCGAGAACTTAAGATCCAGAAATTAAAACAGGAATTAACCACGATAACAGATAAAAAAAAACTTCAACGCATGTGTGAATAAGACGTGAATGTATAATAGACAAAGCAGTATAAGATGATTGGAATAGTGAGTGACAAGATTCAATTTGGGCCCCGGGGCGCCCGGCTTACATGCACTAATCAGAGCTTGGCACAACACATTTATTTCCATTTTCGCTCGTCGGTAGTAATCATGGCGAATTGACGTCCCCTAATTTGTTTTCAATTATTTGTTGTCTCTGGCAGCTCTTCCTCTAAAGAATATCGAGCTCCCTTCAATCCTCCATCGCGATGGTCGTTTAACTGTTTTCGTTAGTTTAAATTGATTTTGAATATCAATTCGCCTCCCCGATTTGTTTTGTGCGTTACAAAGTTGCTGCTTTTGCAGGATAAAAGAGGATTTTATTGAATAAATTGAACTCGTGGGTATATATTGATGTGGAAGTACTCTTTTTCAAAGGTTTTATTTTATTTAAACTCGATTAACAGTATTCTGAACCAAAATACTTTCGCAATTTGTTCAGCCTTATTCAGTTTGCCGGATAAGCAATATTTAAAGATTTTAACTAGTAAAAAACTTCATTTTGTGCCCTTTTGTGTGAAGTTTAACTTGATGACTGGACCATATTATTATATCCGCACCGTCACAGGAGTTTTATGAGGCAAGTCGTTGGCAAATGAGCCAAGTTGCGGACTCGAAAACCACGACAGTGATGCTGGTTTAATCCTGAACCTGGCATGATGATTTTAGCAGTGTACCTGTTCAAAGTAATACTATAATGGCTTGCCCCTCTTGATTTGTTGGAGACGGTCACGCACATGCTGACCAATTGGTTGTGTGTGGCCAATGTGTACGTCTACAGTAAAGTAAACAATACTGTCAAACCCATTAAAATTTATCAAAATATATCAATATTATCCAAAAGATAGGTTGTCTAAATGTTTCAAAGTTAGTATTTAATAGTTGAATAAATCCTTATACAGAATACACCAAACATCTGCATAAATGGAGGTCTAGAACTAGGGCTCTCGTTACCGGGGATCTCACCTAGCCTAGAAAGGCAAGCGAGGCAATAAGCGGGAAAGCCGGGGCGATAAAGAGCGGAGGAACGGGCGAGGACGGCAATATTGTATGGGGACAGAGATCCGTCATGGGCCGGCCCGACAACATACTAAACAATCCGCGGACATTGATAGAAACACGTATACAAAACAGCTGATTGTCAACATACGCCCATTTAAATACGTCAACGGGTGTCGAGCAAAAAAGGACATATTTAAATGGCATTCCCAGCGGATTCTATTCGCTGCGGCTTTTTGCGGACGACTTTTGCACGATTATTTCAATATTTTTTCGCCGCCGATCCTAAAACGGCTCGCCCTATTAGAGGGGGTACTGACAGGTGGATTTATGCGCGGGACTCACAAAGGCTAGGTCCGTCACCTCCTCTTCACACCTTTCCCAATTCGCGCTTATCACGGAGCTCGTCGACGGTGAGTTACGGGGCTCCGCCGTGAGGATGGTAATTAGCGACGACTCGTGCCGCCTAGGACATCGACATATCAGACGATGGAACGGTCGCACGTCAACTATAGATAGACTATGTGGAAGTTTAGCGGGTACTGGATCTATCTCCGCGTAGCCTTGCAGATACAACCCTGAAGAGGGCGCTCCACGAAATCTTTCGCGTTTCTACCGGTTTTCCTCATAAAGTCAATATTAAAAACTCGTCCTTCCTCAACTGGTTATTGATATCGTATATTTATGGCTAATTTTAAAGAACAACAAATCTACCGATTTCCTTGGGCGAAATTTACATATCACAAATGATAATCGTAACAAAACCAAATATTCAATACTTATGATTTTGTATCATTAAAATAACCCATAACTAATCAAGTTAGGTTAATCCGTTGAAGTAGAACCGGATTTGAATTTAACATTGGTCTTAAGGGAGAAGCAGGGATTGGGTCCTTTTTAAATGTTCAGTAAATTCATATTAGTTTTATATACGACTAATAAAAGAATCATATGTATTGCTGTGCCGTTCTACTAATAATAACGGTACTGTTTGACAACTTGTAACAATGCCAGTAGCGCATCTTTTGTTACAATAAAATAAAGCATCAAAGTGAAACTGGTAAAATATTACAAATCAAGCCGGAACATGACCCAATGAGGGTAAAAGGTATCAAAGAGGATATCATAGGCTAGTCAACTTAGGAATAAAAAGAGCAGTTAGCGGAAAGTTTAGGTACAGTCTTTATTACATTTATTCTTTATGTTTTGTGGGTCGCTGATCATGAATCCAAGGTCTGCTGACAGACATCATGCTCGGAACATTGTTTTTTTTTTTTGCAAAACATTTCTAAATCTGGTAAATCTTTTAGGTTTTTTGGCTAAATCTCGGTAGTTATGTGTTTTTTTAAAATCCCATAGTTTGTGAAAATAAAGGAGAAAAAAATACTAAAAGTTTCATATATAATAAATCTTTCTACAACGAACCGTTACACCACTAGAGCGTACTGAAAAATGGCCTTAATTTAAAGAAAATGTTTAAAAGAATGTTAAATACTGCCGTTTTAAATCAGGTTTCCATGGAAACGGCCCATGTTACGATAATTTTGACTTCTTATGACAGTAAACGTAATGAAACACTTATACAAATAAAAAAACTAGTGTGTCCGCTGACCACAAGCCTCGCCTGCAAGACATATCTGCCGTTTGTTGGTGCGCTCTAGCGGCGTATCGGTTGGTCGTAGGAAGAGTTATTAAGTATGATACTTGTAGTACATTTTGTCTACTAATTTTGCAAAGAATGGTACTTGTGAAAAAAGCATAATTACCTAGAATTAGCCCTAAAACCAAAAAGATTTGCCAAATTTGGACGATTTTAGCATAAAAAAACAATGTTGCGGGCATAATATTTGTCAGAAAACCTCAGAGTCGTGTTCAGCGACCCCAAAAAACACAAAGAATAAATGTTTTTAGGACTGTACATAAACCTTCCGCTAACTATACTAATATGCCTAGGCTAATAATATTATTGGAGTACATGAACTTAGTGTGAAAAATCCTTAATGGATATGAATAGTGGCGATCCCCCACTTATTGTAATGTTCTCCCGTTTATTTGTTTTAGTTATTGTCGTAATATAAACCCATGTTACAAGTGAGAAGAAACATGTCCATTCGTTTCTGCAATTAACATTTTTTGTTTGTCTTGAGTGATCTTTTGAGTGATAAATGTCGAATCATGTTCTTCATTTTGGTTGCTTATAATATTGTACTGTTTCCTTGTGTAGTGTCGGGTGAATAAATATAATCTTACGGCGTAATTGCATCAACCAGAACAATATTTACATTTTATATATCTTCTTAAATACTTACTCTCCGGCAGTGAAGTTGTCCACGTACGTTAAAATTACACTTTTGAGAAAAACATTCGCCCTTAGGATCTGGATTAAAAAATAGTAAATTTTCCAAGGTTTTATTTTTTAAGTTGGAACCATTCACAACAGTACTGATATGACGCTCAGTTTTATATTATACAGAATGAGTTGATGTACTATGACTACAGTGTATCCATTCGACTACGATTTCTGGTTTTATGTTTACAAAAATTACTCATTACCAAAAATTACCATTACGAACGGAATGTGCCACGTTTCATCAAGCCTCTAGTTACAAGTGGCCTCAGGTGGAGATGCACACGGTCGGCCAGGCAGCTGGGTGTTATGATTTAATAACCATGTCGGCTTATGCAAATGGCACAAGTCAATTTGACTGCAGCTGCGCCTTACTCCATGCTTCCTCCCCATTCACTCCTTATCTGATGATTTACCGCCTCCGATGCAACTTCCGCTCTCTAATACTGAGTTGTGAGTCAGAAACCGCGTCAAAACATCGATTTTGAAAGTCGAATGCAGTTTTCGTAATTTAATTAGGACGAAAGTGTGATAAAATGCAGGTGCATTTGGTATACACCCGAATTTTCAGGGTTTAGAGGTGTGAAAAACGGGCCATTTTATGGTCCTGCACTTTATCAACATATATTTGCATTCTAACGTTTTACTTTGCTGAATTATTTTCAGTTACTCTGATATGTGTGTCACAGCCGATACGTTAGATTAAAGGTGTTTGTTTAACACACTTCTCACTTTATGACTAGGATATGTCAAGTAAGATATTAAGGTATATTTACATCAAATTAAAATAATATATATGTAAATTTTCCTCACAAAACTGTAGTTTTAAAACAATTAGTGCTTTATTGATAACAAATAATTTAATAATTTGTACGTATTTTGGGAAATATTTAAGAGGCGATGTTACAACATGGTTAGTTATAATATTTTCAGGAATCTCAGAGTTTTGTTCCAAAAGGCTAATATTAACTTTTTGTCTCCGTAACTCCTCACCTGATCGTCACATACAATTCATTTTGGAGTCAAATTAAAGGTTTCGTCGTCCTCTAGTGAAAGACATTTTCGAATTTAGTATTTTTTTACAGATGAATAAGAAAGTGCTCAGTAATACAAATGAAAATTATACAGTTTATTCTAATATCATAATGCCAAAACTAAGGACATCGAAATTGTAATTCCCTCGAAAACCGCAACACCTTTATTTTTACACCTAAACGAATGTCTTGTGACTATCGGGTGAGGAGTAACGGAGGCACAAATTTAACATTGGTTTTAAGGAATAAAACTCCAAGATGGTGTGTAGTCCGGTGATGAAGACTTTTAATGAAAATTACAGAAAAGTTATTTATTAATTTATTCATGTGAATCATATAAAACCAAGTTCAATACAATTTAAATTAATGTTTGAAACTTTATACTAAACTACGGAATAATTCTCTCATTTCTAGCTATGTTTAAGGATGATTAACTTTAGGACTTAATCTCAAGATTAATTTTAATTTTAATAAATAAAAAAATCACAAATTAACTTTATTACATGTTAAATTAATTATATTTACGTATCTAAGTCAGCCGCTTTCCAGGTAGAAGGCTATTAGTAATTTTTTCAATTATTTCTATCACCACTTATTGAAGCATCATATTTAGATGCAAGACATTGTGGGTGTCCATACTGTGCTAATAAATATGTGCTCGAAACTGGATTAATTCAAAAATAATTATAATTAACTTGGTTAATTGTCCGTGAAAATTCAGGGACGCCATAAATTCCCAATCAAACCTGAATTTGAGGATTTTCTGTTGAGGCTACTACATTTTCAAACCTTGTCAACCAACATCTTACCAATGTCGGTCTCCTGTTCGTGTGTTCTTTTATACCCTGGTGATCAACATTAGTAATATGACAAATTGATTAAGTTACTTGTTCTATTGTTCCTATTACGCTTAAAAATCCTTCACCTATCATATGAATCTTGAATAAAAGAATTGTAGTGTGTCTATTCCATATAATAGTTTAAGTCGTGCTAGTACTAAATCGTATCAGTACCTAGTTGCCTCGTTCACTGTACCTTCTGCATACATTCGATTGCAAAACAGCTAAACTCCTTTTAAGTAAAGCAGAGACATAGTTTCATAGGCTATATTAGATTTTTTAATAACAAAAATTCATTCCTACTCTTCAACAATGTAGTTTAATCTTGTACTTTGCTTTTCGAAACATTTAACCATCATCATGAAAACTGAGTACATCTTTGGTATTGGTGAGTCTTCAGTAGACCTTACATTTCCAAACCTCATTTTCCATTGTCCCCTCTCTCACAATGATCGTGCCCACTAGACCGTGGTCGTTGTAACGAGAGCCGATCATGCAACTTGGTGTTGCTGAGTCTTCAGTAGACCTTACATTTCCAAACCTCATTTTCCATTGTCCCCTCTCTCACAATGATCGTGCCCACTAGACCGTGGTCGTTGTAACGAGAGCCGATCATGCAACTTGGTGTTGCTGAGTCTTCAGTAGACCTTACATTTCCAAACTTCATCTTCCATTGCCCCCTCTCTCACAATGATCGTGCCCACTAGACCGTGGTCGTTGTAACGAGAGTCGATCATGCAACTTGGCGTTACTGAGTCTTCAGTAGACCTTACATTTCCAAACTTCATCTTCCATTGCCCCCTCTCTCACAATGATCGTGCCCACTAGACCGTGGTCGTTGTAACGAGAGCCGATCATGCAACTTGGTGTTGCTGAGTCTTCAGTAGACCTTACATTTCCAAACTTCATCTTCCATTGCCCCCTCTCTCACAATGATCGTGCCCACTAGACCGTGGTCGTTGTAACGAGAGCCGATCATGCAACTTGGTGTTGCTGAGTCTTCAGTAGACCTTACATTTCCAAACTTCATCTTCCATTGCCCCCTCCCCCACCGTGGTCGTACCCACTGGACCATGGATGTTGTAACGAGAGCCGATCATGCACCTTGGTGTTGCTGAATCTTTAGTAGACCATATATTTCCAATCCTCATCTTCAATTGTCCCCTCCCCCACCGTGGTCGTTGTAACGAGAGCCGATCATGCACCTTGGTGTTGCTGAGTCCTCAATAGACCTTACATTTCAAAACCACATCTTCCATTGTCCCCTCCCCCAACGTGGTCGTGCCCATTGGACCGTAATCGTTGTAACGAGAGCCGATCATGCACCTTGGTGTTGCTGAGTCTTCAGTAGACCTTACATTTCTAAACTTCATCTTCCATTATCCCCTTCTTCACCGTGGTCGTGCCCACTGGACCGTTGTCGTGCCCACTGGATCGTGGTCGTTGTAACGAGAGCCGATCATGCACCTTGGTGTTGCTGAGTCTTCAGTAGACCTTACATTTCCAAACCTCATCTTCCATTGTCCCCTCCCACACCGTGGTCGTGCCCACTGGACCGGGGTCGTTGTAACGAGAGCCGATCATGCACCTTGGTGTTGATGAGTCTTCAGTAGACCTTACATTTCCAAACCTCATCTTCCATTGTCCCCTCCCCCACCGTGGTCGTGCCCACTGGACCGGGGTCGTTGTAACGAGAGCCGATCCAGACCGCTACGACCCACTGGGTCGACCTCCTCCGCCATTCATTACCTTTTTATTCGGTTCACAACTCTGAGAAGTGCGAAGACAAAAACGCTTCAGTAAATAACATTCCATGAAGCGTTGACGAATTCAAAATTGATTTCACCGCTGCGACAAAAAGGACATTAGCAGGTTTCTTCGCTGTCATACTGGGGAAATTGTTTCCCTTTTGTTTTTTAATTTCGCCCCCCGGGAAGTCGTAATGATCGTGATTAGTCAGCCTCGTCGATTCTGTCGAATAACACCGATAACTGTCACGGCCGACGGATCGGCAGCGCTGTGTTCAACCCACTTTAGTCGGGTGATTGTCGGTTTCGAATGTCTCCCGGTGTTCAATCACTTACTGTTTATCTGAAAAACATTTAGCTTATTTATGTAAATTAGTGAAAAGTCATGAACAATTAAGGTATCGGTTGATGGAAATGGTTTTGTGCAGTACAAAACTGTATTTTGATGTATGAGAAGAAATTTGTAAAGTGCTTCGAAAGAATAACAGTGCCAGTGTTATTTAAATTAAATAATTAACGCTCTTGCAAATTAATACGTACTAGAGACCAAAAGTTCGAAATTCGACAAAATGTTTTTAGTATAAAATCGACGAATATGTGAAAAAGTGGTAATATATCTATTTCTAGTGGGTTCTGTTGCGCTCATCTATTTCCTCTCTCTCCCTCCCCCTCCCCCATCTTCACCTCCAGGTAATTTGTTTATCATTGAGTTAAAACGGATAGCAGAAGGGCGTTACCATTCCAGTAATCAGTAACCTTTTTATTTATGCCTGAAACCTCTGCACCTCATCATCTCCCCGTCCCTCTACCTCTTCCCCTCACAATCAGGTTTTATTTTTTGTAATGTGGAGTTAAAACGGAGAAGGAGTTAAGAGAAGGGTGTTACCTTTCCAGTGTTTAGTAATATTTTGTATTATGAATCATCTGTTCCTGTTGTTGTGCTACATATTTATTTGAATAACGCAGCTGTTTATTAAATGAAAAGCAGAACGAAAAGCAAAACGTAAGTTGCCATAAGGATAAATTTTGAAAGCCAAAAGGGCATAGCCCTACACACCCAAACACAAAATTATTTGCATGCGACACATCTCCTAATAGTAGCCTACTAATTAAGTGTGCCAAGTTTCATAATTCTAAGATGCCGCATATCCGAGACATCGGTACTACAAAAATGTCCTTAGCCTATTAATATATAGATTATTTCTAAAGCATTTGTTCATGCTGTTTTGCCGGAATTTGTTATATCATCAGCTGTCAAATATACAATTCAATCGATTACTGATCTTCCATAAGATTAACATTTAAACTTTGAAGTCCTGTGCGGTGTAGCCCTGAAGGCCTATGCAAATTATAATGGGTTTCTGCTTATTTCTAACAATATGCGTGAATTTCTCCTACGATAAACACAAGCTGAGAAAAAAGGAGGGGCAGTTTTGTGCTTGCCTATTAATACAAATATTAATGAGTGTATATTTTTTTTAATAAGAAATATTACAAACTACCAAATAGTGCTAGTGGCATAGGCGATCCGTTGGCCTCTGTCGCCAGACGTGCCCTCCTCGACAATCTAGAGATTACCTCTCATGAATGCCGCGACACGACCCTCCAGGTGTGCTAATGCCCCTCACTCTTAGCCTACTTTATGACACCATTTGCGCTACTTACTGCCATATTTATGAAAAGGGTTTGTCTACCCCGATATATTGGACGGCTCTCCGTTCATCCTTGAGACAAACAAAAATGTCCGTTAACGTTTGGTTTAGATTTCCCTTTGTTTGTTGTATAAACTGTTAGACAACTTGTATTTAAACAGTTGTAATGAAAGTTGAGTTCGCAGGTTTGATGCGGTGGGATATTGATGCGCTGGAGTTCCCATCGGAGGTTCATACAGACTTGTGAACACATTATATCAACGCTATGTTTACGTATCGGTTTACAAGTTTTTTTTAAGAGGTTAGTGTCTTCTCTTTCACTTCATTGGAGAAATTAATTTTAGTGTTTCTCCAAGTGAAAGTATTTTAGAATAACAAGGATTTTATTTACGGTTTTTTTGGTTATTTAATTTATATTTTTTTATTTTTTGATAGCTTAACATTTGAAGTCAATACTTCAGTCAATCAGTTAGAATCTTTTCCTGGAGCTATAACTAAAAATTTTGTCTGAACACTATTATTCTATAATACTTTTACTATTAATTAAATTGTCATAAATTATTATTTTGCGTTCTGATACAGTATTATAAATATAAATTAATATTAATATTGGAACCTCCCTTTATGTTTGTTCCACTAATACTAATAAATAATAATTAATGCGTTATAATGCAATGATGGCCTTATACTTTTAATAATATTTTCTAACACTATACACATATTTTAAGGAGGAATAATTCAAAAAGGTTACTCAAATTTATTGAAAAGCAGTTTATATGCGCTGTAATATTAAAAATTGATTGAACATGTTGTCATCAAGGTCAATATGTAACTTTATAACTTTCTAAAAGCAGTGCAACTTTAGTAATTACGTTTTATAAAACTTTTTCAATTTCTTTAAGGAATATAATTTGAAATATTCTGTAATAAACAGTGAACATTTATTTAAGGTTAAGTTACCTTTCGTAATGTTTTTCCTTACAAGACTAACACCTTAATAATGTTTTTTTGTCGTACATCCCAATGCCTGCCACCCCACCCCTTGCCCACTCTGGGCTTAAGGCAATCCGCCCCTGTTATTAAAAAACTCGGGAGCTCTCTTATAATCGGATTCGAACACGGTGTTAATGCGAAAGCGTAACAAAAAATAATCCTTGTCGTTTGAAAGCGCGTTAAATTAAAAATATATAAGACCCACCTATTGGAGAAAGAATTAATGAAAGTTGCAAATGAGGGGCGTGGGAGGGGCTCCCTCCTGACTCGAGTTATTGTTTGTTATAAGGATAGTTTTACAATATAAAAAAATATATTTTTATTTTTTATAATTCAAATTTTATAATTAAAGGGTTTACGTGTTATAAGAGTTTCGATAAAATATTCGAGTAAAAATTAAGAACTAACTCAATCGACTGAATTTATGACAAGTATGCCAAAATCTAACTGTAACTTACAATAACTAACAATCCTGTAACAATATATGACACAGAAATTAGCTTGTATAGAGAGAAGGTATATTTTAAAGTAGTTTTTTGCCAGCCAGAAATCAACAAATAGTGAGCAATTCTCGTCTAAAATATAAATTAGAAACGAGAAACTTGACATTTCCTTGGGATGTATTATTTTGCTACAAACAGCATCAGACTACAGTACGATCCGCAAAATAGGCTTAACTCTTATCAAAGGTTAATAGTCCCAAAGCGTATTTATTATACCACACTACTCAATGGGAAAATATGGCTCAAATAGCAGCCACCAATTATTCTTGATTAGCTTAAACTGCATGGGCAACTTTTCATGAATAATTTGTTTATGAGGTAGCCTTTTTATAATTTTACAAATCTACTATCAATGAACTGGATTGTTGTGTAGTGGATAGAGCGTTCCCCTTGTAATCTGAGGTTTGCCAGATCGATCCTGAGCTACCTCTTAACAATTTGGTGCCATTCGTCACTGGACCAAAGTAATTAATTATGTTCTAAAACGCGTTGCCAGAAATAAACACTACTGGGATCTGGGCAGTCACTTATCAAAACGTTAAAATTGTTATTTGTTGTCACCTGAGCTATGTTAACTTCGGCCCCACAATGACACACTTAAAATTAAAAAATGAATAAATATACTCAGAAGCCTTTAGAAAATAATACATAGATTTTATACATATGATTCTAAAATAAAATTCAGGCACAAACTGACAAAATGTAATGGAAATGAATGGAACCTTTAACAATAACATTTGTGTAAACTTAAAAGGCCGAAATTTCAAATTTAGATGCCATAAATTACTTTAACTCAATTTATCTAATCAAAAAGTATAAACTGCGATTTTGAAATAATCACGGAACAAACTACTTACCACCGATTTTCTAACTTTAAACAGTTGTAATACCAAATTGATTTCATAAAGTAGTCCATCCATCCCGAATCCCCCATTCCGACCACTAAGCTCCGACATCGCTTCAAAGGGCCAACTCGGGTAAGCCACTCGTGTAAATCACCGAATAGTTGGCAAGTTTAAAGTGACTTTGCGGGGGGAGGGTCAATATCCCAAATCATGGCGGAGAGGACGCTCTGACAAACGGTAACATGTTCAATTTGGCAACCCGTTGTCAAAGCGGCCTTAAAACGGTTGTCCACCGCGATGAATATTGGATCCAAGAGCGCAATAACATCGGCCATACTGGCCCCTGGGGACCTCTACTGGACGATACATAAAATATACCCGGTCAATCAAAAGAAGGGGCGCCGCCGACAAGTCAATTTTTTAGTGGAAATGCGTCGCCGAGGGACCATATGCTCCCCTCCCCCTCTAATTCACTTGGAGCCAATAACACACAATATGGCCATTCGTCTATTTCCATATTGCGTAATGGGATGAGGATCTTCACGCTCGTAGTCGGCATTTCATTAACAAATCGCACGTTATTACTTAACCGATTTACCAGGCGCCCGGGGTGAGGGTACGTTAACGCCCTTCCGAATTAGATAATTGCTTTAGTCCGGACGACTTTAGCTTTCGCAATAAGCACTTTTTCAATTTGATTTGAAAGTGTAAGATTTATTTTTTATTTTGGCTAATCAGTATGGTAGTTTTAGTGATTTTATAAAAGTTTATATAAAATAAATTGTATTAACCTATTAACAAACTGCCAATAACACCGTAAAATTAGGTACCTGATTGTTTTTCTAAGAACATTTGTCTACTAACACGTTTGATTCGATTCTTCCTTTGTTTTTATGTTTTAGGAATTCAACCATCATATTTCCGTGAACAAGGCTCAGAGGCAGCAGGCTATATGAGAAACTACATTTCATGTTGTTTTTAAATGTATGTCTTTATGTTTTCGTATGATTATGATGAAACAAAATTTTCAAATTCAAGCTAGTGGCGTTAGAATTAGACTTAATTTGTTTAAAGTATTGATAGTTATACTACTGAAAGTTAATATAAGTAAATTACACGATTTCAAAGATGATTATAAAATAAAACTGAAGATTTGTCATAAATTATTACTTACTTTGATTTCAAGAAATTAAATGTTATCCTAATTTTGAATGATTTCATACAATCGATTACATTAATTAATTATAAATTGTTGATTCTTTAAAATTGAATACGACCATAAATTATACAAAAAATTACGTTATTAAGGAGTTTAAAACCCAAAGATTTGCCATTAGACCAGCAAATATTGTATACATAAGGTTAAGTAGTTTACATTGGCTGTATGTTCCAACATGCCTTGAAAAAGGTATTGATTTTCAATATTTTTCATGACACAGCTTCCGTTTTCTAAAATAATTTATATGGTATACATTTTAATTGTAAATATTACGAGTATCTAAATTTTTACTTTCTCCTCCTTATACATAGTATATGGAGAAAGTATTGTTTTCGTGAAAATTTTCGAATTTGAGTTGTTAGTGGAAATATTCGTTTTGGTGCTCCCTGAACCCAAAAAGTGATTTTTACGTGATGTATGTGTGTCTGTCTGTCTGTCTGTCTGTCTGTATGGATGTGTACGGAGCTAGAGCCCTAACCAATGGTCCGATTTTTATGGAATTTGGTATGTAGGTACTAATCCACGATTAGTTTTCTTTTTTTGGATTTTTTAGGCTAATTATCCACCAAAAACAGCCAAAAAACATGAAAAATCAAGATTTCTCAAAAATTTCTCAAACGATTTTTATTAAACCTTATTCGTTTGGAGAACTTTAGTTTTCCAACAAAATTATACAACCCGCATTTCTGTAAAATTCGGGTTCGGAAATTACAAGACTTATAAAAATTCAGTTTTTTGAATTTGTCATAAAAACATAAATACAAAAAATATTACTATTCACCATTAAAAAGAGCTCAAAAAACTAAATAATTTAGTATTTTAATTACTATTCTACGATTACTGGTTGCGGGGAAAATTTAAATTTTCATTTTGCGGTAAACGCAGTACGTTGTCCAATGTTATTCTTATGGGGAATACAAAAATTACTATTTCTCTCTTATTTATTGATCAATTTCGTTTAAACTTGATATGCTTGTCAAGTTAGCATTGACCAACAGAGGAAATTCGAAATATGTTGTTGTCCCCTAATAACCCTGAGGGGGGAATAGGGGGTATTTCCCCTCTTAAAACCACGTGTGTAGCAATGAATTCTGTAGTGCCTCCAAAACAGGGATTTGGATGGATGTTTTTAAAATAACTTGTTTACAAGATTTTCTGTACAGTACATTCGAACCGTGCCTTGCATTCTTTATTTAGTAAATAAAAAGTAATTTCTTCATTAAAGTTGGGCTAAAAGGGAGAAAGTATGTGTCAGTTTCCTGATACCGTTTATTATTTACCTGTTTCTATCCACCAGTATAGGTAGTAACTTTCGTGCTTATTGTTTCAGTAATATTTGTACGTAGCTTTAAGTTCGCCTTTTGTTATCAAATTAAACAATAACGATATATAAAAAATCACAGAAATTATATAAGTCCCAAAACATTTTATTTTTACGTTGTGTAACGTAACTAAATCAATTGATAAACCGTACCATTTTTAACGCTCGTATTCTTAGTTTCAAATCGTTCAACACTATCGCAAAAATCTAGATGTCAAATAAACTAAAACGGACGTGAATGAAACATGTTAGACACCTCATATCACTATGGGGAACATATGTCGAACTGTTGTGTGCCTGGGTGTCAACTCTCACACTTGTCGAAATATGAACTGGGCCCTGAGGGGGCTGCGGCCCCCCCCCCGAGGGGGCAACCCCCCCGCTTGTTGCTCCAGTCTGTTAACACGTCCACGTCACACGGATTACGCCCCTGGCAGTTTTAATATCAAAAGGGTCGCGCCCCCTAAGTACATAATGCACCCCGCCTGATTCAATCTCCATTTTTTAGAACGATTATTCGCCACTTCTCGGCTATGATGTAATGAAATATGGCCATGAGGGAGGGTGTGGGGACATGTGTCAGTTCTCAAGTGTTGTTTGCGCCCTCGCAATGCAAATATTTCAATACTCCGTCCACACTCAAAGAGATACTTTTATTGTTTACCAGTCGTCTTTCAATGTGCCGACCCTCATACACCCTTCGCACTTTGATCTTCACTCGTTTAGGATATTTTGCTCGAGTGTTTTAATTCCGCTCGAAAACTCCGGGAACATTTCTTGCACAAAGTTTCTTTACCAGTCAGACTCGCCCGATGTATTCAGTTTATACTTTTCTATCACAAATCAAATTTGTTACTATTGTTATTAGTGGTTGTCTTCTGTTACTTTACTTTGGAATAGAGCATTTATCAGTTCAGGAAGAGTGTGTTAGAACGGAGATCTTGTGTGGTAACGTAATAATATTTAAAAGAAGTGTAGGACCTCCCAGAGTTTAATTATAAGATCTTAGTTGAATATTCCTGACAATGAAATAGCTGGTTGAAACTAAATAACCTAAATCCGTAAAAAATCCGTTTGAAAATGAACAAAAAGATTATTCAGTTATTACATGTGTCATTATCTGATAGTTTTGCAATTTATTACTTAGACTCAGTGAACTTTCCAGGGTCATTTAAGAATCCGTTAAACTTTAAGAACCTTTTTAACACTGATAAAACAAAGGAGATATAGTTTTTTGAGGGCCAACCGTTCGTTTATAAATGTAGTAAATTCAATACATATGTTTATTGAGATCGATAGCGACAGGTATAGGTTATGACTTTTAGTAAATATAATTGATAAAAATGAGGATAAGGAATGAACGTCACACGTCAAAGATCGGAGATGCATTAGTGCTTTCGAAGACCCACACTTTTTAATTGTGACCAAGCATTTAAAGCTGGTCCACTAAGGCATAGATCTTTGTGTGATTGGGCAAATAGGATAGATGTTTGTTAATAATCGACCGTTTTTATGGGCAAGGATAAACCAATGATACTATAGCTTCAACACTGTTTTTATGGGCAAAGATAAACCAATGATACTATAGCTTTAACACCAACGGCATCTAAAGACATAAAACCTCTAACTAACCTAAATCTAGCCTACATTTCTTATTTATCGTCTAAATCTACTATACATTTATAATAACCTTCACTTAATGGTTTAATATAAGGAAAAGATGCGTCCCTGCATAAATATATATTGTTTGAATAACAAAAGGTGTAAATATCTGCGGATCATATTTTAATGCGATACTAACATAAACTCACATCGGATTTTAACTTATAAAGAATTTATAACTAAACAATTTAAAACTACTCATGCCCTGGTCAAAAAAAATTATGAATTATCTTTCTGTTATAAGCTGTTTAACAAAGATTTTAAATATAAATACCCCCCAAAATATCAAAACTGTATAAAAAGCGAACCCTCAGCGCGGTCTCGCTGTAATTAACAGTACAAGCCCTTGCATTTCGTTGCCCTTGCTACCTTGTTATACCTTGTTTACCTTGTCCTTTAGCCTTGCGGCCATTGCAAAACAAGTATTATAACTCAACGAAGTTGATATCTTTCGAGCTTTAATGGTAAGTCAAGAGCGTCTGGTCATAATGAACCAATTTTATACAATACCAATAAACTTCTAACATACTATCAAGCACTTCAACGTCGAAGTGATGAAACGTCAAACAGAAAATAAGTGAAGGGAACTCTTAAAAGGAGACTGGATTTACAATTTACAATTAACTGTAAACTAGGTTTATTTATTTATCTTTCCAACAACTCTGCAAAAAAATGTATATATGACACCGTTACTTGATGCATGCTGTAACAATACCATCAACAGTACCAACATGACAACTAACAAATACTTGATATTAAGTGATAATGTCAATGCGACAACAATAAAACATTGTGTAAATTAAAATGAACAGAATAACAAATGGTAACAACAATCCTATGAAATAACTAACTACATAGTTTAAAACTAGAGTGTCAGTTGAGATTCATGACTAGCTGATCAGTAATCTTACTCATGAACAATGATGATGATCCCGTGAACACTCTTGCATCAATGTTGTTCCCAGTCATTACGAGTCGTGTCAAACCATTGTTTTATACCTAATTGGTGGGCTGGAACCTGTGACCAAAAAGAGTCCCAGATCTAGTTGCTATTGGGAAGTGTAGAGGGTTTGGCTAACTAAGCATTTTATTTAGAAGTTAAAACTAATTTGTCTAGCGAGGATTAGACCTCTCCAACCGGTGTTACAATTCATGTAGAGGTCAACGTTGAAGATGCTATATCACACTTCATCTTTAAAAAACTCTGATAAAATAGTGAACATCAAAGTACCCCATACAAAATTAAATAGTATTTTTATCATTCTGCACGAAATCCACCTGTTTTTTGTTCTCTAAATAGTACGCAAAACGTCACTTTATTGTCCTAGGACCTAAAAAATCAGCTGTGATCTTTTTTAAGTCCTAGGACGTAAAAAGTCAGCTGTTTGTCTTATCTATACATGATAGAAGCGTTCCTTACCAAACGTTATAAAAAGTATTGTTTGTAAATAACAGAAATGTAAACACTGTATATTACTTACTTTGTAAACATAACCTCAAAAATACAACTTTATAGTTTACATTTTCAACGATTAAAAGTCAAATTCCGCATTATGATAAAAAACTATGTTCATGACTCGAAGAAAAAGTGTCTTTTTGGTCCAAGTGATGAGAACTACTATTATTTGCGTAATTTAATGTTATTGCATTTATAAAGTGTGTAATTTATTAGTCCCATCAAATATTGAAATTCTAAAGATTAATCTTAAACTGTTACTTGTTCGATGATATAAATGTTTCATAGTTATGTCAATTGCCAATTTAGTCAGTCTATTCCGATTTATATTCATATATATAAGCCATAAACTAATATATTTACACAAAGAGACCCTAATGTAATAAATACAAGGTTTCAACCATTGGCCAAAAATATAAAGAAAATAAGGTTATCCTAAAGGATTCAAAAACCGAGTAAAACTGCATATTATCAATAATACACTACATAAAATAGATGATTTTTTTACTTGTTCCACGAAACAGTGGGCCTACAAACGTAGAAAAAAAGTCACGCTACATTTAGTTATTTGATTTTGAACTTGTCTCAAACTGTCTGTGTTATCATATTGTATTATTCATGTAAAATGTTTGTAAAAGACACTACTCTGTATAACTTATGTGCTTCACTAATAAAGCTATTTTGATTAATTTATTAAAAGAAGAACCTTCACTGACCCGTTTCAATAACAAAAATCATTAAGAAAAATGGCATTCTAAAACTTAATCCATATTAATGTTAAATATCACATTGGAAAGGTTAAAAGCTCTGCGCCGAGCCGATGAGGTTAGGGAGAGGGTTAGGGCGGAATTATTCCGTTATTTGCGCAGTTGGCCGAGTCGCAATCAAATATTAAGATTTTGTTTGCTCAGGCCTCACACAGCCGCAGTGGGTGTGGGGGGGGGGTTGTAAGGGGTTGAGGGGATGGGTTGTCAATACAGTGACGCCGTTATTAATAGAGGCGCCCAGGTTTAATCATTCTGTGAGACGACGACATCCCCTCCCCTCTCTCTCTCACACACTCTCTAACACCCCCTCTCCGTTTAATAATTCCCGCCCCTATTTCACGCTATGCGATAAGTACATGAAGTTAGTGGGTGTAGGGAGCAACTCTCGAGGGAAAGGGTTCATGGTGTCTACATAGCGGCTGTTAGTCATTTATCGCTGGAAAAGTGAAATAAATACTTTAAAATATATCATGAGAAAATTTTTTAGAGACAGTTTTTAATGGTACTTTTTAGATGTTTAGAAACATGTTAAATTTGATCCAACAAAACGTATATACAATTGCAGTGACAGCAGAGAAAAATTCATCAATCATATTAAGAAACGTTCTATTAATGTAACTTACACTGGGAGGAAGTTTGTTAATTTATTTTATAAGTAAATTATCTTTATATATTGATATTTTCAGTTGTACATTTATTATCTTAAGAAGATTAGTTTTAACAGACAAAACTGAACATTAACCCTTAGAAAAGAACTTTAGAATATCATTGCACTTTTTTAAGTAATACTGTATTTAAAACAGACAGAATGTGAGATTCGGTGTATATAAAGGATGCTTCAACCAAAGATCTACCCCTGTTTCGTCTTTAGTTCATTATTTAACTTTAATAACTGATGGGGTTTACTTATTAATTCGCTTTAATAATTGTATTTGACCAGTTTTTATAAAAAGTGCATTTCTAACTCGGGGAAAGAAAGTTTCACATATTCCAAACACGATGAGTTTTATTTAAATCATGTCTTGCTAAAAGACTTAACACAACAAAATTTAAGACTTATGTTATTAACAATATTGTTGTAGGAACGAATACTACTAACTACTGAATACTATTAACAATAGTATTCAGGAAAGTAAATCTTGAAACAAGCTAAACTCAATGATTACCAAACCAAATAAAATCAAATTCTATATATTCATATTCATTTGTCCACAAAATTAAAACTTCCAATTGTAAAAATATGTATTGTGAAAAATTGTCATTGCTGAAGCAAACCTATTTAGAGCGAACAGTAACACACGCGAATCAAACAGCTAAACAAATGTCCCGGACAAAACGAAGTGAAGCGCGTGGAATTATTGTCCTCCAAAAATGTTCACTAGAGCGGGGAAGCACAGGGGATGGTCACCCCGACATGACTGATCATTAGGACAATAAGCAGAGAGCAGAACTAACAGAAGCCTTCCGGAGCACCACAGCTCTCGCGCGTGCGGACGATTACCATGACAATCATAGAGCATCATAACACCCCAAACATGTGTCCCCTCCCCAGGCTGTTATCTCAATGCGATATCCTCCCCGAGATGTTATGATGCGCGGATATCCTGACGGCGTTCGCTCCCTGTTAACGCGATAGTTATGCGTAACGTCGCCGTTATTTTGTTAGGATTTGTTGGATTATGTTGATAAATGAGGCGAGGGTTGTTGCTAGTTTTGTTATTCTAATGTCGATCCGTAGTTGAAGGGAGGACTTGACGTCTTAAAATATCTACAGTAGTTTAACGTCAAGTTTGATCTGTATAGCAGAACCTGACGCCACTTATTACGTAATTATTATTTAGCTACGGATATATTTTACCTTCAAAAGAAAACAACACTTCTGTGTGGTTTAAAAGAGAACAATTTTATTTTTTACAATTATGTGTCGGATTTTACTTTCTAATAGAGAATGATCCAAACCTCGATGGACATATTATTGACAGTGGGCTCCAGTCACGAAACTTTTGACGTTTCTCCCTGCTTCCCATATGTCCAATGTTAAATTCCAAAGCCCGTCCCTCCTCAACGGATTATCCGATATTGTTGGTTTATGGCTCGTTTTCATAAACCTAATGATTTCAGTGAGCAAAGTTTCTATTTCACAAACAATAATCGTTCAGTTAATTCCAAAAGGTTCAGTATTTACGATTGTTTAACGTGTGAACTATTTGTGATGTCGATATTCTGCTCACTGTAATCGTTAGGTATTTTGTTTTTCTTTAAAGTGAACCAGAGGTTAACTATTTTGGATAATCCGTTGAGGAGGGAAGATCTTTGAAAGTTGGCATTGAATTTATCGGAGAAAGAGGTAAAAACCGGTGACTGAAGCCTCCTCTTAAAAATCTTCGTTAATAATACTGTATCACAATGACATATGAATTTGTACACTTCGTTCTGTGGAACTTTATCATTTTATCCGGCCAATACGCTACACTATTTTATTTTGCACCACCTATTGCACGACCCAAACTGTTTGTAATAAAAATGGACATTACTGAACCATATCTCCATAATTCAAACAATACTCATTATTCAGTAACCCCATAAATATATTTCCGACCATAACGAACTCTGAAAGGTTATTTCCGGAGGTCGTTCTTCTTATCTAAACGCGCTATCAAATTTCCCGCGCTTTATTCTAGACTCCCGCCGGCAACACAGTGTTTCCGGCTGTTAAACAAAGAGTAAATAAAAGTAGAACATTTCTGTAAATGTTTAAAAAATATTAATGGCTGATTTGCGGGTGCCAGATGCAGGCAGGTGGCGTCGAGGTTAGTCTCAGCTGCGCACCCTGGCGGCCCTTCCGCAACTATCAACAGCTTTATTAATGGCTTTAATGATCCAGCGGATGTGGCAAAGAACATATATACTGTTACGAGTAAACGCCTACTGGTACTATTTGACTTACATTGAAATTGAGTAAGTAACTGCTTAAAAATGCAGTAATTATGAAAATCTGCATTTTACAAATATTTTTATATGTGATTCATTTAACTTAAGTTCTCACTAGATAAACGCAATCGTGTTATATAACTTATTTTCGTGTAGTACAAGCTATTCAGGTTTATGATAGTTTAACTGGTAACTAACTATACTACTGCTTTACGTATTATGCTCCTTTTTGATTTTGTTACCTACGTATACGTATAATATTTTACTAAAGTTCTCATTGGTAAATGTTAACCAAGATACCATCGAATATCATTAACCTATAAAATCTCACATGTTATAACAATTGTCTCAATTGAATAGTCCCGAGATTTATATTGTGTATAATTCTTTGGTTCGCACTGTTTGGCAAGAATTTATTTATCATATTTCTATGGTATTTTGAGGATAGTTCATTTGCCCTGTTTAAATTTTGGTAAATGTATAACTTGATTTCATAATAAACAATAAATTATTGTAATTATGTTAATAAGCATAGATTAATTTTGGGCTTGAAAATGGCTTATACGAAAACGAAATGACAAAAGGCCCTTTTAAAATTTTTCCAACGTTGTCATCTACATCGATATAAGCTAATAGATTTATTTGGGGTTGTCTTTCAAATCATAGAGATGTTAAAACTCTGCACACAATTAGTAATGCATTATGGTTTTTGATGAATGAAGTTTCCAAGTCAATTACTTCAAGTTGGAAAAATTATTAAAATTAATTACGATCATGTAACGATTGTAATTGCTGGAAATAAACCTTTTTAGATGTATTTTATTATGTTTGTTTGTGCTTATTCCAGGTATTTAAAAGTATATCGGACATTAAAAATATTCCAATTAAGTAATACATTTTTAAATATTTCAAATACATAAAAAATATAGAAAGCCGTATTATTGCAATGTATTTAAAAATATTCCGAAAAATTAATATTTTTCTAACATGGGTTCTACAAGAAAAAATATAAAAACAGTAATACTCCACAAATCAGGTACAACAATTATTTTGGAATTGATTAGAGTTATATCGTTTGTACTTGAGCTGGGTCTTTTTTTATTTAAACCACTCGCTTAGTTTGGTAATCATATTAAAATCAAAACTTACAGTCTTATAGCACATGTTTTATGGCCTGATGAAAAAATATTCTGATTCAAGCCGAAAAATATATACAACTATGCAATTCCCATATCAATCCTAATTTTACGCTCACTCAACAACAGAAGCGCCACAACCCTCCGACCAATTGGACACTTGAAGACAATACATACAAGCCTACCGACTCGGCTATTACTGTAGGACCTAGCTTAGCAAGCAGTTTACGATGACGCTCTAAGCCTACCTTATCACTTGCCTTATCGCTCACTTAACTCCCGTATTAATATCACCTTATCTCGTCTCTCCGCCATATTCCTTATGCTAATCGACCCTCTCACATGAGCTATTGCCATTTACATACGCCCCCTCGCGTCTGGGCTTAACGCGACCGTTTATCTGCTCAATATTGTTGAGAGCCTTTCAGAATAATATCGCCTCCCGCTCACACCCTCTGTTTATATTAGAGCTGCCGTTTAAGGTGATAAATATCTTAGGATGACGCCGACCGGTTTGGGCGGTATGATGGGTTTTTGGGGTTAAGAAAGATACGGGTTTTATTCTTTCGTGTACAAGTTTAACCTGTGTGAAAAGCACCAAGATGGTGATTCAAATGTGGATTTTTTAGTTACATTTCTGAAATACAACCTGGGTTTAGACCTGGTTAATATTAAATGGGAATCACAGAATTCTTCAACCTAAATGTAAGCTATTTTGAGGTTTTTAGAATGATAAAAGAACAAAATATCTCAGTGGCTAACTATGTAGTATCTTTTAAGTATATTTTATCTTGTTAATGGTTATGTTATTTACACTTTTTTAGGGGGAATATTAAAATTCACACATAAAAAACCAAACAGCTAAGATACACTGATTTTGATTTGAAATTGTCTTTATTCTTGAATTACACTTCGGATATACGAACAAAAAAAACCTGAACGTACACATATTACGTAACGCACTTAAGGGGGGAGGGGGTATGGCGTAGCGTTATGTTGCGTTATATGGGGGAGGGGGGTTTGAATCAACGTTACGTAGCTCACACCCATATTAACCCTTAGAGCTGGCGCACTCTCGTATCTATTGATGCAGTTATAAATATTTCTAAATTAAAAACTAATCAAATTGATATCTAAATCAAGGTTAAAGTTAGTTATGTACAAAATACTTCCGTCATACTATTTTAATAACAGTTAAACTAAAAATAAATATATAACACGTTTTGAGTAAGTTTTGTATTGCTTTACTCCGATATTTTGTGTTGTTTTAGAGTGTAAAATAATGACTTGAAACAGTGTTGCACAATGCCACCCACATATTTAGTTTTTTAAGTTGTTTTGTATTTGTATTAGTTATAAATTAAATTTGTTACGTTTTAGCTGAGATAGTTTATTTTGTTGTTTATATTAATAGTAACAGTCTTGTTTGTTTGTATACATTTTGCTTGAAATAAGTTATTACAAGATTTTTTTAAAGAAAGTCATTTAAAGTATCATGATTAATTTAAATTCATATTCCAAATTGCTAATAAACGATTTTTAAAAGGTTTTTGCTGTTTTAAAGCCTATTTCAATTGAGTTACGTAACATACTGGGGGTACTGGGGGGTGGGAGGGGTGGTCAAGCTTTAGTTTGCGTTACATGGGGGAGGGGGGTCTGAAATGACGACAAAATGTGTTACGTAATATGTGTATGGCCCCTATAAACCCTAGCAATTGTAGTTCACAGAGGATGTACTAAATCACATTATATTATATTATAAATTGCATCACAATTATTTTGGAAAAATAGTGATACCGTGGAAATGTAGTGAGAGCTTAAAGAGTAATTACAACTCGTCAGTAAGACTAAAGATTTATAGGTGACAGTTCATTCCAATTATGAGGGATGGGGTAGAAAAAGTGGTTATTGGTGGCTGGCCCAAGTAGGTCACTGGGCGAGTTTAACACGCACACGGGCTGTGGTAGTGCTTAATCTGCTGCGATAACAGATATCTAGGATCACAAATCACGCTGTCCCATTACCTTTAACCATTTTCACTCATGGCAAGCCAGCTTGAACCTTCAAACAATCAAAATTAAGGCGAACAAACTTACTATTGGGATTGGTGGGGGTTCGTAGACTGTATATCAAAAGCAAAATTAATGTAAATAATGGTGGCCTTTTTATCGTTTCAGATTGGATTTTACCTGTTAAATTATTGATGTAATCGTACTTATACAAAATAAAAATAAAATAAATAAAATTTGTTTTATTTGTTTTTATAGTTCCGTTATAAATTTAATGACATACTATAAAACTAAAATATTTTGATATCATGAAAAATCTACCTTTATATTAGGAGGTCTCACGTTAAAATTTTATTAAGGACAATTTCATTAAAGTTGAAATGATGGGAAATGTTTTAAGTAAATAAATGGTGTAACTCTTGTAACCTACAGTACTGGACTGTAATGTATACTCCGACCAAAAGAATGCACCAAGATTGCTCAGCTTTCCCTTACAATTAATTGTGCCTGATATATGCAGAACAGTATATTAACAGGTAAAATCCAATGTCTCTTGACAGAGGGGTCACCCATTATTACAAATTATCGTTATTATAATTAACGAAATAACTTTAAACAACGTGGAGGAAACGGGGCAACAAATTAGCGAAGCGACTAAAATTAAGTATAAATGGACAAAGAGACGACACATATATCGCCCTTTCATCTAAATGCAAACAGGACATCGGCAGTCTTTTATTAATCCCTCGTTTTATGTGGACAAAAGTTTGAATGAACAGCGGGCAGCGGGTCGCCGTGTTTTGAGGGAGGGCTCCCTTATCTCGCCCCATGTATTGGTAATGAGAACTCGAAATGGACAATCCGGACAAGGCTTATAAGGGACGATATCGCATGAATTTACATGATATTTCCGGCAAAAGGGACGCGGAGGTTGGTCAAAGTTGCACAAAGGCTCATATTCACTACTGTTCTGCATCGTGATGAGACCCTAGGGCTATCCCATATTTGTGAGTTTACTTGTTTTTCAGGGTTTCGCTTAAATAATTCTCTCTTTTTACATTTTGGTGTGCATTTGTTTCTTATCTTACAAATTAACGCTAATTCAACATCGATTCTGATATTATCAGCTTTTAGCGAAGCCGTTCCTTATTGCGAAATTTATCGCTTCGAATAACTGTTTGCTGAAATATCACTACAATTTAATAAATTATGCAATAATAAATGAAACAATACAGTTTAGGCAACCGACATTTATTCATAAAGAGTAGAAATATAGAAATATAACGTCAAACAACTTCTCTAACATCTACAACTTTCGGTGAGGGGTGTTGGACAATTTCACGTAAACATGTTTTACATTATAATTTAAACGGCGGTCGGACAATTTAATAAAACTGTATGATATAAAAAGTATAACAAATTATTTTGGAAAAGTTATGTAGTACCTAGCTTAATTTTTACATTTTTAAATTTTTACATTCCATAAAACGCTTTTTAAATAATGTTTGCCATAGTTTATTTTGATCTTGCAAAATCCGATGTATGGGTAAGGTAACTATGGGTAGTGAAATGTTGCCTACGTATATAATGCACTATTATGTATTGTAATTTACCACCTAAATTTACTAAAATGAAAAATGTTGTGACTCTTCTTCTATAACTGTCCACTTTACTGTCTTTTAACACTTTTTTACCTATATATTTATACCTATGTATTTAAATACATTAATATTGTAATGTTATATAGTAGGAGTGATGTTTAATTGATTTCTGTTTCAGGAGTGTATATATTTCGAACATTAATTATTGTATTAATTAAATTATCTTATCGTCATCTCTTCAATTCAATATTTTTTAGACTTTTTAAAATAACAAGGAATTAAACTTCAACGAAAAAATTAGAACTGTGTTAGAACAATTGTTAATTTATAATTAATTCGTCTTAATTTTAAATCCAAATATATTAAAGATACTAAGATTGATGGAATGAGAGCAACTAGATCAGGAGAGTTGTTGGTAGGTATTTGTTATTCTAATGTAGACAAGGCGTGCCTGACGATGTTCAACCCCACTGTCGCTGTCTGCATTTCTTCTATGGAAATGTCAATCTGTGACTAAAAAGGAACATAAGTTCCTGTTATAGTTCTTCAAGTTCCTGAGTTTGTTCCAAAATGCGTATTTCGTTTTGAATTGGCCAAAGCTATTTTCATTTGAAACTCTCTCTTTGAAACTCTCTAATTTGAAACTCTCTTTGAAACTCTCTAATTTGACACTCTCATACTGTTCTCTTTGAAACTCTCTCAAGCTTATGTCAGAAAAACAAAAACCGTAAATTTATTTACTCAATTGTTAATTTGTTAATTGTTTATTATTAAAAACAGCTACTTAAAGGATTAATAGTGTTAAAAAGTACCTTAAAATGGGTAAGGACGTAAAGGCTGATGATCAGGCCAATAGAACCAACTAAACTGTGTCTTATTTTCTCTGACAAACGAATAAACTATAAACAATTAATTCAATCAAAATTTTATAAATTTGGTGGCTCGTTCTTGTAATTATAAAGCCAGATGTTTATTATATTTGCATTTCACTAAATATTACCATGGTGATTTGAAACTAAAATAATTTCCATGGGGCAGACCCCTAATGACGAAAGATGGTAGTTTCCAAACGGGCAAGTCAGACATATAGTGGGAATAAGGAGAGAGAAGGTGGTGGCTCAGACCAATTAGAAATCACCGAGGCTGCGTCATCCTATAATGTGCTGCCCCAAAATATTGTAAATGTACTTTTACAATATTTAAGGTTTTCGTGCGGGCATTTCAGACATCTAATGGGGATAAGAAGGGAGAAGGTGGTGGTCAGATCAATTACTAATTACCGAGACTGATTCATACTGTAATGTCCTGTACCCAGTATGATAGATGTACGTTCACAGCAATATCCAACGTGCTTTATGACATGTGAGACATTTAATGGGAGGTAGAAGGTGGTGGTCCGACTATTATATTATTCCAGTTGTATTGTCTGCTATACTAAGTTTAGGTATGGATTTTTTATAAGAGAAAAATCAGATGTCAAAGATAAGTTACTTCAAGTAATTCAGCACACAAAGACATTGGGTCACAGTATCAAAGAACTACTGAGTGACAATGGTGGTGAATTTGACAATAAAGAAGTCAAAGAAATTTTGAATAAGAAGGTATTGTTCAGAGATTGACAGCGCCCTACACTCCTCAACAGAATGATAACACTGAACGCGAACTCCGCACAGTTGTGGAAATGGCGAGAAATTTAAGGTTTTATAGGAAAGACGTCGAGTTTCTTGCTGCCATGTGGGCTGAGTTAGATGCTGCATCAATATGCATCCTAAATCGAACTGGAAGTCATCAATAGATGATATAAGTCCATTGGAGCTGTGGAAAGGTAAGAGACCAAGGATTAAGCACTTGCGTATCATAGGATCGACCTGTTATGTTCATGTTCCAGAATGTAAAAGACGAAAAATGGATAGTAAGGCTATCAAAGGATATCTTGTAGGTTACTATGGAGATGAACGTTACAGAATCTGGATAATTTAAGAGAAAAATTAGTTTTGAGTAGGGATGTAGTTTTTAAAGAACGCAAGACCGAGTGTGACAGACGATCTGAAATTGCTTTTCAGAGACGTAGAAGTTTCAAATCAGGGAAAGCTGCCAGAAATACAAGAAAAATATAGAAATAGCTCTGAAGAGGACTCTCAAAGTGAAGAAGAGAGAGAGGAAGGAGAAATTCCACCTCAAACACAGCTTAGAGATCGGTCAAAACTGAAGAAACCAACATGTTTTGATGATTTTGTTATGATGAGCGATAAAATAGTTAATGGAAAAAGAACTCCAGAAACGTATGAAGAAGCTATTAGTAGTATGAATTCAAGATAACAACAAAGCCTGCATCATACTTTCTTGATATTGAAATTGAGCACATGCAAGATGGAGGAATCAAAATCAGCCAGAAAGCTTATAAAAAGAAAATTCTTGAACGGTTTAATTTTGAAGATAGTAAACCAGTATCAACACCTGTGCTCAAATAATCAGTATCACCTTGTAAGGAAAGAAACAATGTGATTAGTTTCCCCTATAGGTAAGCAGTAGGAGCACTAACGTAGTTGATGATTGGATCCAGACCTGACTTAGCTTTCAGTGTAAGTTTTCTTTCAAGATCACTTGAAACCCCAACAGAAGAAGATATTGTACGCCTAAAGTGGGTTCTAAGGTATGTTTCAGGAACAAGTGATTTAGGAATCATCTATCATCGAAACTCGAAAAGATGAATACTCGAGTGCTACAGTGATGCAGACTTTGGAGACTGTAACAAAACTAGGCGATCGACATCAGGAGTTATTATAAAATATGCTGGTGGGGCGATTTCTTGGCTTAGTAAACGATAAGCAATTACAGCAACATCAACCACTGAAACTGAACTATAGCTGCAACCGAAGCTACAAAAGAAATAATCTGGTTGAAAAGACTGTTTAAAGGTATGACGAAGGTAGAAGAAGTTCCAGTACTTCAAGATTAAGTACTATTTTGTTCGAGAAAAAGTCATAGAGTGAGAGTTAGATGTCAAGTATACTACTACCGAGGACCAGTTAGCAGATATAATGGCCAAACCACTAGCTAAACCAAGACTGTTAACTATCTGTCAGAATATTGGTCTCTCGATATGATATTTTGTTGTTAACGACAATTAAACAAATGGAAAGTATTATAGAATTCCAGTTGTACTGTCTGATTTTCTTTAAGAGTTTGTTTAATTATGTAATCAAATGTTTTTTGGTTGTGTGTTCAAGACTTCAGATAGTAGAAAGCAGTCAAATAAAATAGATTTTTTGGTTTCAGTATCTTTTGATTACTCTTTTCAAATGTGTTTTTGAAGAGTCACCAATTTATTTATAACATTGACCTATTAGAAAGCACCGAGACTGCGTTATTTTGTAATGTGCTTTTTTCAATATGATAGATGTAAGTTCACAACAATATCCAAGGTTGTTGTGCGACATATCAGACGTCTAATGGTCAGAAGGTAGAAGGACGTAGAAGGTGGTGGTCAGACCAATCAGAAATCACCGAGATTGTGTCATACTATAATGTGCTGTTCTCAATATGATAGATGTACGTTCACAACAATATCCAAGGTTGTTGTAGGACCTGTCAGACGTCTAGTGGGAATAAGGAGGGAGGAGGTGGTGGTCAGACCAATTAGAAATCACCGAGACTGCGTCATACTCTGACGGACAGTTTCCTGCGGCTCTATTGTTCTCCACATGCAAACACCACAATTACGGCATTACCGCTGTTGTTGGTGAAAGCCCCGCTCTCACAACCTTCTGAACTCGCAGATTATACCATTCTCCCCACTGCTTTTAGTGCGATCGTTTCTTCTCCGTAGTTTTAGCAACACATATATTGTAGAAGTTTGGTGATCTCTGTCCTCAGCAAAATGTGATTTTTTTAGTCTGGCAATAAATGTCTTTTGGCATATTCTTCTTATCATAAGTTAACTTTAAGATCGAAAGTATGATTGTTATTACTTTCATTTTATTTTGCGATTGTATGTTTTTACTATGTACTCTCGGTCGAAGGGAGGGCAATGTTTTTGATTTAATATTACTACGCAAGATACAACAACGTGATATATTGGTTTTATTTTAGTAAAGATTTGTAAGCTATGTCATCATAAACTACAGCCAATGCCCCACGCTTCCAGTAATCTCTCAAATTTTTTTCTCACTAAGGAAAATCTTTAATGCACCAAGATAACAGAGAACATAACAATATATTCAAAAGACTGTTGATCATGAAAGATAACTGTTAGGTTAAACACCTTTGTCGCATAGGAAATACAGCGTTAGATTTCTATATTTTGATAAACTAATGCATACAACTAATGATAAACTATAACACAACTTATTTAAACGCCAATTCGTCCAAGTTCTGTATCATCGTAACTGTCTATATATTACATTTATATTGTATGTTGAAATGAGGTGCTGTCCATTTATTTGCCAAATCAAGTCTAATTTAAACTCTTATGGAAAATTATTCAGTACTACCAAGTGACCTCTTCTTTATAGAAATGGATTTATAGCAAAGAAAGCTGCAACAATTAGAACCTTGCATTCAACAATATGCCTTATTTAATGTTAGCCAAGTGTCGATAAAGTCTTTATGTGCTATTTTCCAACACCCAAACAACAATCTCAGTTCAATAGATCACGTTAAGAAATATACGAACTATGTAAGTCGCAGCCCCTTAGAAATACGTCATTGTGTAAACTGGACACCCATTGTGTAAACCTTCATATTCTTTTCCATGTTCATGCTAAACAAGTTTGTAATGGTTTTGAAGTATCTATTGTTTAGTTTCAGTTAAATATTTTGTAAGAATATATCGAGAAACAAATGTATGAAAATTTAATAATTGTTTATAATAGAGATAAGCTGCATATTTTATGTAGATTATAGATGTTACCCGCAGGCTTCACCCCGCAAATCTAATATGTAACAATCAATGTTTGTCCGTTCGTATTTTATGCGCTGCCATATCGTTCATCCGATTGCTTTGAAATGTTGCATAGTAGCACAGGTTAACCCTGGGAAGGTTGTAGGCCATTAACCGAAGTCCTAGGACATTAGGGTTGTGCCCCACTGGACTTCAAAGTTTCAACGTTAATCTTATGGTATCAGATTATATCTATAACTTAAAATATTGTAAACAGCTGTTTATTATTATGGAAATAAAAAACCTACTTGAATGGCAACTCTTATAATGGAAATAAAAAAACTACTTCAATGGCAACTCAAACTCCTTTTTCGATAGGCGAGTGAGCGAAGCGAACGAGCTTATATTGAAAATGAACGAGTATTTGACATAACACAAATTCAATGCCTCTTCTGCGGCAGCAACGCGCCGGGTACCAGCTAGTGGTTCTAAAAACTGTGACACCTATGTGTGCTGCAGTCTGTGGTTAGCCCGTGGAACTACTTCGAATCAAGATCAGCTGTTTGTACTTCAAGCTAAAAAAATAATGTCCATAAGGAAGCATAAGAAATACATAGGAGTTTTGAACCCCCATGGGGCAATAGGATTTTCGCAGCTTGAATATGCCTATGTTACTTAGGACTATCAAGTACCTCTCTGCCAAATTTCAGGTTAAATTTCAGTCCAGTAACTAGAGCGTGATTGAGTCACAAATATCTTAACAAACATACAACAAAAATTACAACTTTCACATTTTTTATTTATAATATTAGTAGGATGTAGATCATAAATCAGTATACCAATATTATAACTGGATTATAAATCTTAAAATACGTTTCAAGAAAACCATCTGTTTGTTCTAAATATTGTGAGTAAGAACATTATAGACAGTGGTTTAATTTATTACTTAGCAATAATACAGGCATACAATATACTGAGTTCAAGCGGTAGAAAGGGTGATTAAAACACAACCGGTTACGATTGTAAGAGATCTCAACATTCCTGTAGTAGATTTGCCCTTTTATGGGAACGCTTCAGGACTCGATATAGGACTATGTAGGACTAAATTTATAAATACGATATTCAAACTAAGTAAAATTCTGACTTAATTTGAGAAAAAGAAAATTTAAAAAGCTTATTGAGACAACTCATAAACATTCAACAATAATCACTCATTCATTTCACGCAATATGATATAGCATAAAAATAGAATAATTAAAGTTTCAAGCATATAGGCCTATCAAATATTTTGTCACATATGTTTTCCCCTTTAGTTAAATGTTATTATTTTGCTTATTTTAGTTATTTATTTCATTATCACCCCTCAGAAAATTTAAATTTTAAATAATTATTCATTATTTTGTGATGTAATAAAATATTTAAAGTCATATTTCATAATTTAAGCCTACATGTACAAAATTACCTCATAATTAACTTAATATAATATAACTAAATTCAAAATTGATCTCAAACTTTCCCCCAGCTGAAGTGTTTTGTGACTAATGTATTTTGGTTCCAAGATTATTGGAAAATTGTGTTTTGAAAATAATCATGTGAACCCCATAGCATCATCTGGAGTTTTCTGAAGAAAGAAGAGGTCTGCTGATAAAAAAATGGCTGGTGTTAGATGCTTTGATTGAGCATTGTCTCATGCAAATGAATTTCCCCTTTTAAAAAGTTTTTTTTTTTGTAACCTGCGAAACTCAGAGCAACCCTTATTTAGCCCATCAAGATTCGTATAACTCTTGAGTGAAGAAATTGTCTGTGTGGTGAGATCTTTCCATTTTTTTAAACTACCTATCTGGAACCACTTACAACCTATATAGCAACTTACAATCCCTAGGACTTTAAACAACAAAAAAAAAATCAATTCCTCTTTATCAACGATTTGTTTAATCATAATTTAATACAAGTTCTCAACCTAAGTTAATCAAGAAGATACTTTATTTATTTGGACAAAAATAACTTCAAAAACTTAACTAGGCCCTCAGCCTAAATTTCAAGAAGAAGCTGCCATTTTGAACTTTAAATTATACACCTCAAGATCCCATAACCATAATTATAGATCAATAGTAAATTTTTATCGAATAGTTTAAATTCACATAAATTGGACCTTTTTTTAAATTTCTAATGATTTTTATTCATATGAAACAAAGTTATTCTGACCTTTAAGCCTCAGCACGATCACCCCGACCCTGTATTATAAATGACTCATGTTATAAATTACCATATTTATGAAGTATAGCTGTGTATAATACTTTGGACTTTGATATCATCTAAATTGAAGATTACATTCTTATAATTTTATTTTCTCTCCCCAACATTGTACATCTATTGTAACCCTTATTCATTTAACCATAATTTGTCTGCAATCTATAAATGTAAAATAATGAATAAATGTCCACCATTACTTTGTTAATTGTATTTATGAGTTTTCATTTTAATTTAGATAAAACAGCTGTTAGGCCTAAATAGTAAACCTGTGAATTTAGTCATCTAATCAAGGATCAAGTTACGAATAGTTGAAAGGGAATTATTACTGTATTTACAATAAACTCTTAGTCGAACAGTCGATTGTTATTAACCAAAAATTATTCAAGAGAGCTGTATTAGTGTTAGTTTTGTTTCAATGGCGCCCAATTCGTGAGGCTTAAAGTAATCAGAATAACTTTGATGAGGTAATTTTAACTAGAAATAGTATAGATTTAACCTATATTTGTTTACCTACCTTGTTAAGCTAAGTTATCCACCATGTCTGAAGGTTATAATTTACGTCCCAACCCCAAACCATCAGCAAAGAACTTAGAAAATAACCCAAATGTTAGGTCCCTACGACGAGCAAATGTAACATTAGAATCTCAAAGTGTAGGCGGTGAAAGTGAACTTAACCTTAAATCTGACAACACAACACCCATACCACATATCGAACATTCATCAACCAATGATACTTCGGACAATAGCTCCCACGACAGTTTTGCGTTATTTAATGAGCCCCTAAGTGACGATGAAACCCCAAATGATTTTGTGATGTTAATAACACGAGTAGGCCCTTTAACAGCAGACAGTACTGACATTAGCAAAAACGTAAACATCTCGGATTCGGCTGACTCACACATTCGCTCAGGTCCCTCTCTCCCAGCAACTAGCGCTGCACAACACGTAACGGTGGACAACGGAACTACCGACAACACAACACATACACCTGAATCGCCCATTTCCACGGCTGCCTCGGAACACGGAACGTCTCAAAACAGACAAAATAATGACCTATTACGACAAATTGCTGCGCTTTTAGAAATTAACAGTGCGTCCCTTGAGGCTAAAATAGAAAGTAACAACGCATCGCTAAAATCTGCCCTTGAAATCAAAATAGAAACTAACCGTGCCTTATTTAAATCTGAACTAAAATCACATTGTGAATCCCTCAAAACGGAATTAAAATCTGAAATAATCCACATCTTTGAAGACCAAATTAAAAATTTACGCCACAATCAAGAAACTGTTCAAGCAGAATTAACACAGATCCGTGACACTCAACAAGAACATACTAACAAGCTCAAGAAAATTAAACAAGAAATCGAAACTAAGTTTGAAAACTGTGAAACTGAAATTCGACAACACTTAATTCTCGATTTAACTAAACAAGAAAAATCCCTAACAGAACAAATTAATCATAAAACATGTAAAATCGAAAATCAACTCACATCTAAATTACAAGAACACTGCTACAATACCAGCACCCAAATCAAACAAATTCAGAATGAAAACATAAAATACATTAATCACAGCGTTCAATCCCAAACAAATAAAGTACAAGAAGCACTAATGCCTAACATAAAAGCAAACCAGGCCCTAATTAATGAGAACACATCTAAACTTCATGAATTAAATCAATCAATACAAACTCATGAATCAAAGATCGAAGATTTAGAACACCGTATTAGCACACATCATGCCACATACCCGTCAAACATTTATATTACTTGCAATGGGAACTCTGGCCTTGTACCGGACATGACATTACCTAAATTTCATGGTAGATCACACAACCCGAAAGAATATTTAGCTAAACTAAGAAAATATTATGACCGAGGATCGCTACAACTCCCACCCCAACAAAGTAAACACGAGTATCTAATCGATCTAATTGGTAACAGCTTAGAACAACACGCTTCACGTTGGTTTTGCCTTATCAAGGACGACATTAAATCTTGGGAGGATTTTCAAATCGCGTTCGAAAATAAGTATTGGAATCGGGAAGTTCAGAAACACATTAGGCAACGCCTTGAAAGTGAAAAATACCGACCTAATGGGACACTGACTCGTTCAGAATATTTTATCGAACGTGTTATTACTTTACAATCCTTCACACCCTCACTAAGCGAAGAAGAAATAGTCACATGTCTCGCGGAACATTTCAATGATCTTATACAAGATGCTCGTAGAGTTCAGAACATAACCACAATCGGTGATTTTGCGGAGTTACTCCAACGAGAAGACCTGAGGAAACCAAAAGAAAATTCCCATCAAAATGTCCCAAACTCGTCAAACCGAGATAAACGACACTTTAGCCGTGATAATTCACAAAACTATGACCACCGTAACAATCACCAGTACCAAGGATTTAACTCATACAATCCGAGACACAATTTCGACTATCGGGCATACCAACCAGGAAATAACCCACACCAATACCACAACAACTCCGGAAACCAAAACTCATACACAAATAATAGATCAACTAACCAACAACAACAATATAACCACAACCAAAACAACAATTACAGGAACGAAAGAAACAGCCCACCATTCCCTAATAAGAATTACCCCCATAATAACCCTAATTCAGCAGAGAAAAAATATCCGACTCGAGATCAGGCTCAAGTGTGTAGCACACTCGCAGAGCGCAGCATGCCTTTAAGTCAGTATCCACCAGACCAATCAAAACCATCTTTAAACCCGTAAGCACTGGACTTACTCAGAGGCCTTCTTTTAATGATGTAAATAGTGATTTAAATTCAGTATTTTCAGTGCTACCTACGAATCTCGGATGTCAAAGGCCTAACCAAAACTGCATTAATAATCATATTAATCAGAATAATAATAATAGTAATAACAAAAACATTTCCCCACCATTAACAAATGAATTAATTGTTAGTAATATTTATTGTGATCATGAATTTTTATTATCTGAGGAAACTGAAACTACCCCAAATCAAGAAGAGAAGCAATTCATAGCATGCCCAGAAATTCCCATCCAAATTAATCAAATACATTTAAAAGCTTTAGTTGACACAGGATCCAACGTATCATGTATGTCAGAGCAATGGTATACAGAAAATCAAATCAAAATAGGTAAGCATGAACAATTGCCAGTAACTAACACATATATCAAGACAGCCACCAATGATAAATCACGAAGAGTATCACACATAGTAATGATTCCTCTAACTATACAAGACTACACTACTCATGTTCAAATTTTATTAATACCGAATTTAATTAGACCTCTAATACTCGGAACAGATGTGCTTAGCGAATGGGAACTGGTTATGGACTTTAATAATGAACAAATTAAATTAAACATTAATAACAATAATGTCATATTGAAGTTCGGCAAGGTAAACGAAGTTGGAATTTTATGTTATTTAATAACTAATAATGGCCATAGGCAAAATAATAATCATGATAATATAAATAATAGTAATCAATACGGGTCTACCAATAGTATAAATCGAGTGGTTAGTGAAATTTCTCCAAACATAGTAATGGAATCCAATAATAATGGTATTATCCATGATGAACAGAAGCAACAATTAAGTGATTTATTGTTAAAATTCAACAATTTATTTTCTGATAAACCTGGCTTGTGTAATGTATATCAACATTCTCTGAGAACCCACAAAATTTTAAACGCAATACATGTCCCGTCCACTTATCACATCAACAGTTTAGACGACCGGCATACTTTCGGCCCATTCCACGTTTCGTCTATGAAAAGATACATACAACCTTTGAACCCCTGAGGACATCCACATCATCGATTAACATTACATCATTAAAAGAACCGACTTCAGTAACATCATCACATCAGTGTACATACTCCATAGTAAGTTTTAATCCCTTGTAAAACATTCTCCATAAAATAAATAAATATATGAATTCTACCCTTAAATATACTGCTAGATAAACTTTTAAGTGAATTTTAATGTTCAGTGATATTAAACGATAGGAGGGGATAAAATGACTGTGAAAATTGTACAGCAAGGTGTCACGCATGAACACTTTTTCCTCTTTTCTCAGTGCAATGCCGCGAATTTTGAACAGTGCAAAACATTTCGGACCCCAACCATCACAAATATAAATGACCAATATTCCCTTACTTATTCAATATGTGTTGTCTTAATTAATTGTTTACTTGGGTGTTCTCTTCCCATGTTTTGTTATATTTAATTCTATGTTTCATTCCATGTGTTTGTATCCATTTAGATTTAATTAAATATTCATATATTTGTGTTTCATGTTTATTCACTGTCATACCGAAATAATGATTTTCATTCATTCCATCATTATTTCTGAGGGGATATTGAGACAACTCATAAACATTCAACAATAATCACTCATTCATTTCACGCAATATGATATAGCATAAAAATAGAATAATTAAAGTTTCAAGCATATAGGCCTATCAAATATTTTGTCACATATGTTTTCCCCTTTAGTTAAATGTTATTATTTTGCTTATTTTAGTTATTTATTTCATTATCACCCCTCAGAAAATTTAAATTTTAAATAATTATTCATTATTTTGTGATGTAATAAAATATTTAAAGTCATATTTCATAATTTAAGCCTACATGTACAAAATTACCTCATAATTAACTTAATATAATATAACTAAATTCAAAATTGATCTCAAACTTTCCCCCAGCTGAAGTGTTTTGTGACTAATGTATTTTGGTTCCAAGATTATTGGAAAATTGTGTTTTGAAAATAATCATGTGAACCCCATAGCATCATCTGGAGTTTTCTGAAGAAAGAAGAGGTCTGCTGATAAAAAAATGGCTGGTGTTAGATGCTTTGATTGAGCATTGTCTCATGCAAATGAATTTCCCCTTTTAAAAAGTTTTTTTTTTGTAACCTGCGAAACTCAGAGCAACCCTTATTTAGCCCATCAAGATTCGTATAACTCTTGAGTGAAGAAATTGTCTGTGTGGTGAGATCTTTCCATTTTTTTAAACTACCTATCTGGAACCACTTACAACCTATATAGCAACTTACAATCCCTAGGACTTTAAACAACAAAAAAAAAATCAATTCCTCTTTATCAACGATTTGTTTAATCATAATTTAATACAAGTTCTCAACCTAAGTTAATCAAGAAGATACTTTATTTATTTGGACAAAAATAACTTCAAAAACTTAACTAGGCCCTCAGCCTAAATTTCAAGAAGAAGCTGCCATTTTGAACTTTAAATTATACACCTCAAGATCCCATAACCATAATTATAGATCAATAGTAAATTTTTATCGAATAGTTTAAATTCACATAAATTGGACCTTTTTTTAAATTTCTAATGATTTTTATTCATATGAAACAAAGTTATTCTGACCTTTAAGCCTCAGCACGATCACCCCGACCCTGTATTATAAATGACTCATGTTATAAATTACCATATTTATGAAGTATAGCTGTGTATAATACTTTGGACTTTGATATCATCTAAATTGAAGATTACATTCTTATAATTTTATTTTCTCTCCCCAACATTGTACATCTATTGTAACCCTTATTCATTTAACCATAATTTGTCTGCAATCTATAAATGTAAAATAATGAATAAATGTCCACCATTACTTTGTTAATTGTATTTATGAGTTTTCATTTTAATTTAGATAAAACAGCTGTTAGGCCTAAATAGTAAACCTGTGAATTTAGTCATCTAATCAAGGATCAAGTTACGAATAGTTGAAAGGGAATTATTACTGTATTTACAATAAACTCTTAGTCGAACAGTCGATTGTTATTAACCAAAAATTATTCAAGAGAGCTGTATTAGTGTTAGTTTTGTTTCATTATTGTTTAACGTTTTAAATCTTAATATTTACGTTGATTTTAAACGTGCTCTTATATTATTCCTTAACTTTATCCTGGAAAACCATTT
Source organism: Allygus modestus (assembly GCA_963675035.1). Classification (NCBI taxonomy): domain Eukaryota; kingdom Metazoa; phylum Arthropoda; class Insecta; order Hemiptera; family Cicadellidae; genus Allygus; species Allygus modestus. The sequence goes on along the minus strand of OY776112.1, from coordinate 76,071,376 downwards.
CCTCATCAGCAGGAGTCACTAAACGTTGTAACTTTTTTACTCTGCGCTTAAAAGGCTACAACTCTGAAAAATAAAGATTATTCTCTAACCATTGCGTAGAATCTTCAGCCCGCTCTTCATGAATATGACAAAAAAAGTAAATTCCCACCGCAGAAACCGGCCTCGTGAGTGAGAGTGTTCAATAGATATCTGCTGCAGCCGTCGCCATATTGGAGCCATATCATAAAGGCACGTAGCCGCTTCCATGTTCCATCCGATATCGGTCGTAACTCTGTCATAGCTGCGTGACCCACTTACGATAGCTTACGACCGCTCCGTGTCGTATTTGTGACTCGGCTGCGTTTCCATATATGCTGTCGTAATGCCACAGCTCAATGAGGCTGTTGAAAAGGTTATAGGCCAATGAGGCTATTGAATTAATGCAATCGATTTGGAAAGTAGGACTGTTTGTATTATTGGATTTAATTAGTAGTCTATTGGCATTTCAATAGTTAATATTAACGGTAGAACTGATGATAAAGTTACAGAATTCAAAATAAAGCTGATCTGTATTTTTTCTTCTGAACTTTTTTGGTCTTGAATACTGTTTTACCACTTATATATTGACTTAACAATTAGGCTAATTAAACCATTTTTCAATTTTATAATAACTGCAAGTACAAAACGCAATGCGTTATGAATATGCACATTGCGTGTACATTTTAATTTTGTAATCATTGTATATTTGTTATAAGTAAAATAAATAAATTAAATTTAACTTATACAGCCAAGTCTGACTGAATGATAATTTTCAGTGAATGTATCACTGTATCACTGATATTTTTCTTATCACAGTATCACAGTGATATTGTCAGCATTCAACCACTTGGTTTGATTACAGAGAAATCCGTGCAATGCATCGAGAACATCAGACACCATATGATCAAAATAGGATACAAAATGAAGTTTCAAAACATCAGAATATATGCCTGCTTGATTCCCGTTGCATCAAGAACGGGGCATCAGCTAGTGATAATGAATAAAAACACAGTTACAAGGTACGAGATAAAAGGGACGCCCCCATAGCTAGGGGTGACAGCCTAGCGGAGTATAATAGACGATATTGTTTTTAATGAGACGCTTAAGACGCTTAAGAGGAACATAGGTTTAACACCTATCATGGCTAGGTTGGATGTAGCTCAGTTTCCGTAAATAGTTATGCTTACCAATATTACTTAATTACTTAATGTTACTTAATTAGTCAGAATTAAGGGGGCACTCCACCCAAAATTAAAAAATCTTTATTTATGTATGTAACATTTTATTTTTTACACATTAGTTTTAAGCTATCAAAATGTAAATAAAATATGGGGTTCCCGCCTTTTTACCCCCCCCCCCTCCTCAGGGGGGGGGATTTTATTGAAAAAATGTATGTTTACGGGAACGGATGTATCTTAAGGTAGGTTTGAGATATCTTGATTTTGTAAATTTTATTTTGTAGAGTATATATGTGTGCACAAACTGTAGCATGGCCATTTTAATGCACTAGTTATAAATGTAAAAATTGTATCAAACAATTTGAAAAACAATTTTTTTTTTTTAATATTGTTTTATAATTAAATGACAAATATTTAAAAACTTAATTTGTGTAAATCCATGCTACAGTTTGTGGAGTATATTATAACCTTCAAAATAAAAAAAAAATTATTATGGTATCTCACATAGAACCTGAGTTACATCCGTTCCCGTATTTTAAAATATGTGAAAATCAAACTTTCGGTAATCGCCCCGGAAACGAACGGAAACACAATTCTGTTGGTTGAAAAATCCTGAATCTGCAAGTGCGAGCGTTCAGATTATAACTAAATAAAATCACTTACAACACTAAAACTAACACATATTGCACACCAATATGTTCGGGATAAACCAGAGAACAAAATAAAACAATAAAAAATATTTTTTTTAAATTTTGCCTTGAAGCCAGTTTTTGGGTGGAGTGCCCCCTTAAGTAATTTCCTTAACATTGGTGTTCCATGAACTATTATATAAATTATGTTAAATGTGTGATGTAAACATATGGTTATCTAGGCCAGGCCGCATTAAACAATCAGTACAACATAATATAAAATAGCCATGTTTAGCAAACACTCATTTGTCCAGTGAGAATCCTCTGAGGCGAAGCCCTGGGTGTTTTCGAAAACCCCAAAAGGCAGGAGTAGGAGCTTTGGATTGTTTTCAAACATGTAGACAAAATAATAGCTTTAGGGGACTAAAATCTCTAACAAAACTAAAAAAAATAATCTTACACATTATTTCTCTAGCCTGTTTTTCTATCACTACGCGAGATCTTCCTTATTCCTTTATCAAATTCCATGATTTACCCCTCATTTTAAAGCTTATCGTGCCGGCTAATGACGAAAAATATACCCACGGGCTAATGATGACCCTTCTCTGAAATTTGAATAAAATGAAAGATAAATAAAGGGAATAGTTTGTTTTGACAGAGGAGCGAAAACGTAAACAAATGAATATCTGATCAGCTGACAAGAATTGGTTCGCAGTGCGGAATTCCGCACGGATCGACTAGTTTAATAATAATGTAAGATATCCCTAAAGAAGTATGAGTCGAAATATAATTAAAAATACAATTTTCTTATTAAAATCTCAATTCCCGTCTCTAAACTCTACCCTTTAGCTCGCTCTCGTAATCCTTGACGGTCGCGTGCAGGGCGGTTGAAGCTGTAATCAGTCGGTCACCGTTAAAATGACAAGATAACCACAACATGGAAGGCGATTGTCAAACCCGCATCACAATAATGGGGAGCTTTACGCTCTCACGGCCCCTAGCGACTATAATATCCACACTGTCTAATGCCAGCTTTTACCGTGTCATAGCGACACGCAGCGCACGCAAGTCCAGCGAATCGTCTGATATCGAGGAATCTACGGGAATAATTAAATAGGCATCGTATCTCGGCGGATATCCTATCATTACAGGGTCGTGGGTGGCTAGTCAGTTAGTTACCCTTCCACGTAATCGCTCACCACTCGCCGCTCACCTGCTCGATTCATATCTTACATATGTTTCTTCTACAACTGTTATACGGTAATTTATCATGTGTTATAGGGCGCATGCGAGCCCAAGGGTTTCCTTTTCAAATCTGTCATCACTTGAGGCATGGACTCGCCGACCGTGAAATGCCCGGCGGGATATGAATTATATATGAGGGGGAGGTGTGAACTGTTTTTGAAAGTTATGCGGTGTTTCGAACATGTTAATTAAACAAATATGGGTTGGATGTAGTTTTTTAAAAGGGTAGAGTACAGAATATGAATTACATTAATTAGTGTAAGTGTTTAACTTATCTTGATATTAGAAACATTTAATACTCGTTTACGTTTAATACATCAGTTTTCAAGGGCTAATAATGAATCCTGACAATTTACTATCTAGTCTGTTCTATTGGATTATACAGCAAAAAGATTGTAGTGTCAGTCTTACGTCAGATTTGTTTAAAGGAAGCAAAAAGGCCTTTAAACAAAACGATTGGGCTGAAATGTCTTATGAAGGAAGCTCATGTGCATGGACTACGTAAACGCATATTTGTGTTTTAAAAATCTGATATGGCTCCCCAAGGGTCCTCAAAGCTCTAATGATATTCTTCCGGATATTTATTTGTTTACTGATTACACTGGGACAAGTGTGTATAATTTTAGATATATAAATTTTTGTTTGTAACAGCAAGATTATTATCTAGAGTACAATACACAATTTTTAGCCAAAAGAGCGACATCAATAGAAGTTTTTTAGTCAGTTGATGATCCCATGGATCTCAAATTGTAGTTTTTGAAACCAACATCTCCTGGTATATAGCTTCACCTGGTTCAGTTATGTTGATAATTTCCAAAAAAAAAATTTGGAAAAAATTATTACTTATCTTCCTCTTTGCAGCAAACCTGCGTCCTCAAACCTAATGTTATTCTTATGGAGAATAAATAAAATGCTATATATCACTTATTTATGGATGTATTTTGTGAAACTTGGTAAGTAGCTCTATGTAGTAGTGAGTCACATATATATGCATTAGAAATTCACTGAGTACGCAGGTTTGCTGCGACGGGGGTATTTTACATTTTACAACATCTTGGTATGAGTTATTTCTATTTATTATGTGAGGATATTTTAAATACTGAACAACGTCAAAAGGTATTCTCACTTCAAGTTTAGCAAACGTTTACTAATGCCTGGTGAATTCTCCAGGAGAGTATTATCTCCACACGATAAGGTAATAACACAGAAGCGAAGTGTTCTGCACGAACCTTACCCTGCTAATAAGGGAACATTGTGTCCCCTATCTGCGATCCTCCTTTATTTTAATACCTCTCTCCCAACTCTAATATTATCTTTGCGTTTCGTGCCGAGAATCCGAATCGAATAATTAATGATTACCGAGGAATTGACCGTTTTTGCAAACGACGCCATCGTCTCTAGCTGCCGACACGTTTTTCTTTGTCCGGACTGGTTTTGGGGCATTTACATCGCTTATTGGTTTCTCGGCGCTGCTCCAGTTGTTGTCGAAGTTTCTTTACAAGTCTAAATGAAGTTTTTTATCCGTCGTGTTTCTAGAATTGGGAGCATTTCCATGTTTACAATTATTTATGTAGACTTTAGATTATCTGCGCTTTGGAATAATCAATTTTCTTTTTCTAACAAACTCGTTAACATCCGTTTACTTTTTGGATACTTTGTTATAGTTGTTTTTGATTTTTACCCGTTGACTTGGAAAGCAAGTAATCACCTATTTTATTACGGATTAACGAAGAGGGGAAAAAGGTAATTTTAATGCCTTTATTCTTGACTATACCTTCTAAACTATAGCTTGAACATCAACTCTTAGTTGATTAAAATTACTTATGTGCAAAAATTACATTGATTTGATCATGTTTCATGTTTAAAGAACTTTAATTTTATTTATTTTTATTTTCCTTACGAATATAACCTTCTATCTTAGAACCTTGACCACTTCATAATAATACAATTCACAAGCAATTGGCTACTACAACCAACGAATTCGGCGTGTTTTTAAATATAACTTTTACAATCACAAATTCTTATTTTGTGAATCACATTGTTGATACATTTTACATTTTCTTGATAACTATTTAAACAAAATGGAACTATATGTTTTCGTTAAACACTTAGTTTAAGTAGGTTCCCAGAGTATTGAGACAATGTTGTGCCAACGGCTGCTGCGTATAGCTAATGAATTTGTTTTGAAAGGAGGCACACATTAATGTCAGAGCGAAGTTTTATATGCAGACAAGAACGTCCTGTACTCAAACATTCCTATACATCTGTGCCCTCTCCCCCTCCCCTCATCACCCCTCACCACCTTCTATCTAGCTTTCCACGGCCTGTAATGGATTCTAAAATAGATTTAAACCCGAAAGAGGTGATAAGTACGTTGTTCTTTTAAAATTATCACCCTCTTTGGTAAGCACTAATTTCGTCGGAACGTCTATAACGAGATATGTTTATGGATTTAAGACAGTTGAAAGATTTGTTTGATGCTTGTTTTACACAGTGGGTATAGAGGTAAGAAAATTAGTTAATGACGATTTTGGTAAGGGTCTAAATATAATAGGGCATTATTTGAATGTATCATGGCACAGAAAAAGATTATCATAATCCTATACACTATTAAGAGATGTCTGTTTGCAAAATGGATATCAGAACCCTGTTAAAGAAGTTTGATTAAACATTGAAAATAGAGGTTTTTGGATTCAAAAGTCATTTCGAGAAATTTTTAATCCTCAGAAGATCAAGTTGGGCTTATGGAATCATAACAAAACAGCTGATAAAAAACAACCAATGAGCTATAAAATTAACTTTAATGTGGTGAAGTATCAATGTGATTATCTTCCGAGCAAAGCTGGCCTCCAGGTACTTTTGTTTATCAGTTGTCTTCCCCGCAAATTTCTTGAATTTTAATGTACACTATCCATTCTAAATTCCACAATCAACAATCAATATATAACTAAATCATATATTTTATAAATGCTACATGTTTTATTTTTTACAGTATTTAATAGGAAGAAGATGTTTATAACTGGATCATTTCAAACTGAATTAGGTTATTAAAACGAAATTGCCACTATTTTAAACTAACGTAATTATTCGATTTTTTCACTTTTGAGACTCGCTGTTATAATTACAATGGCGGAAAAGTAGAAGTGGACTACTATTCAACAATGATACTCAGCAGAAGCTTGTTCGCTCAAGACGATAATACCCCTGTCGCAGCAAACCTGCGTACTCAGCGAATTTCCAATGTACAATATATGTCTTAATCTATCTATAATATTATAAAGAAGAGGTGGTTTCTGTCTATCTGTCTGATGTTCCGGGTGAACGTAAAAACTACTGAACCGAATGGGCTGAAACTTTACACATAGATAGATCTTGAACCCATGCAACACATAGTGAACCATGCAACTCGGGCTACGCCCCATGAATGTCCTAAGTTTCAATTTTTACATTTCAGAATAAAGTAAACATTCAGAAAGTGTAATGCGAACAGCTGTGGATAGCTTAAAGAGCAGAAGCAAGAACAGCTGTTTCAAGCTAACTAAAATGCAAATTGCATTGACAAGAACGGATAGAGAAACCCCCTGTGTGTGTAACGGGTACGTCAGCTAGCTATTAATTAATATTAATGAACAAATATTAATGTGGCTTCATCTGGATGTGATCTATTCTTATTTGCACAAAAAACAATTTTTACCGATACTTCCGGTACCCGCCCCGATTTTATATTTTTGATCCCCCCCGATTTGTTTGCCCCACTCCCGATTTTATATTTTGCTCCCCCTTCTTCGATTTTATATTTTTATTTTATGTCCACCCCATTTTATATGTTTGCCCCCATTTTATATTTTTGCCCCCCGCCGATTTTATATTTTTTTGCCCCACCACCGATTTTATATTTTTGCTCCCCCCGATTTTATATTACCCCCCTCAATTTTATATTTTCGCCCCCCTCCGAATTTAATATTTTGCCCCCCCCGGTGTTATATAGTTTTGCTCCCCCCGATTTTTATTTTTGCCCCCTTCCGATTTTATATTTTGCTCCCCCCGATTTTATCTTTTGCTCCAACCCAATTTATATTTTTGCCCCCCCGATTTTATATTCTTGCTCCCCCATTTTTATTTTTGCCCCACCCCCAATTTTATATTTTTCTCCCCCCTCTTTGATTTTATATTTTTATTTTATGTTGTCCCCCCCCGATTTTATATTTTTGCTCCCCACCCCGATTTTTATTTTTGCTCCATCCCGATTTTATTTGTTTGCCCCCCACCCCGATTTTATGTTTTTTTGCCCCCCCCGATTCTATATTTTTGCCCCCCTTCTTATTTTTGCCCCACCTCCAATTTTTTATTTTGATCCCCTCCCTCTTCGAATTTATATTTTTTTATTTTATGTCCCCCTCCATTTTAAATTGTGTCCCCTCTCCCTGATTTTATACATTACTCTCCCCCCTATTTTTATTTCCCACCCCCCGATTTTATATTTTGCTCCCCCCCACCGATTTTATATTTATGCTCCCCCTCCCCCCTCACAGAAATTTTTTTAATTTTTTGTACTTGAGTACTTTTATTTCTAAAAGCAAATCCAAAGTGTTACGTGTACCGATTTAGAGTCGCAAACCATACGCCGGCGCCGTTTACTACCCGACAGAGTTCCTCGCCTTAGCAACAGGACCCGAACTATCTGCCAATATATTTCGTTAACTTTGATTTAATTGTACATTAAACGTGTAAAATGTAATTTTAATATTGTAAAATAATGTGGATTGTTATTTGCTTTAGTTAATCCACCATTTATATACAACCCGTACGAAGGACGGGTACTCAGCTAGTAATATTACAAAGAAGAGGTGGTGTCTGTCTGTCTGATGTTCCGGGTGAACGCAAAAACTACTGAACTGACTGGGCTGAAACTTAACACATAGGTAGATCTTGAACCCATGCAACACATAGGCTTATTCACTTCCTTAAAATACCCTCGGGCTACGCCCCGTAAACGTCCTAAGTTTCAATGTTTACATTTCAGAAGAAAGTAAACATTCAGAAACTGTAATGCAAACAGCTGTGGATACTTACATTTGACAGCTTAAAGAGCAGAATAAAGAACAGCTGTTTCAAGCTAACTAAAATGCAAATTTCATTGACTAAAAACTGGTAGGGAAAACCCCTGTGCGAAGAACGGGGACGTCAGCTAGCTATTAATCTATAATATTAATGAATTAATACTTCATCTGGTTGTGGTCTATTCTTATCATACCCAAAAACACAAAGTGTTGACGGGTTGCCAAGTCCTAAAATTATATGATATCAAAATGTATTCCAAGTCAAAGATAGCACCTTTGATCTGACATTGTTTATCATCACAAATTACTTAAATATGTTAAAATAACAATGCTCGAAAGATTGTTGGTTATTTTCTATCTGTTCTTGGCCAGCAGATAATAAATTTTTATAATATTCAATTATAATGTTTAACAATACTTTATTTAGATTTTTAAATTTCAAAATAAAGATTTTGCATCAGTGAAGCTGAAATAACAATTTTTACCGATACTTCCTGTACTCCCCCCCCATTTTATGTTGTTGCTCCCCCCCGATTTTTATTTTTGCCCCACCCCCGATTTTATATTTTGCTCCCCCCTCTTCGATTTTTTTATTTTTATTTTTGCTCCCTCCGATTTTAAATATTTTGCCCCCCCGATTTTATATTTTTGCTCCCCCACCAATTTTTATTCTTGCCCCCTCCCGACATTTTATTTTGCTCCCCGCCCCGATTCTATATTTTGCCCCCCCTCTTCGATTTTATGTCCCACCATTTTATAATTTTACCCCACAATTTTTGTTGCCCCCAATTTTATATTTTTGCTCCCCCCCCCCGATTTTATATTTTTGCCCCCCTTGGATTTCTTATTTTTATTTTATGCCCTCCTCCATTTTATATCCCCCCCAGATTTTATATTTTGTTACCCCCCCGATGTTTATTTTTGCCCCCCATTTTATATTTTTTTCCTCCCCGAATTTTTATTTTTATTTTACGTCCCCCATTTTGAATTTTTGCCCCTCCCGATTTTATATTTTTGCTCCCCACCATTTTTATCCTTGCCCCTCCCCCAATTTTATCTTTTGTTCCCCCCCTCTTAGATTTTATATTTTTATTTCATGTCCCCCTCCATTATATATTTTGCCCCCCCCCCCGATTTTACATTTTTCTCCCCTCAGCCGATTTTAACTTTGATTTAGTTGTACATTAAAGTGTAAAATTTAATTTTAATGATGTAAAATAGTGTGGATTGTTATTTGTTTTAGTTAATCTACCATTTATATACAACCTGTACGAAGGACGGGTACACAGCTAGTACCACATAAAGCCGCATACCAAGTTGCATACAAATACATTCATAAATAAGCGATATAAACAATTTTAATTATTCTCCATAAGAATAACATGGGCGGTTGAGTACCCAGGTTTGCTGAAAAAAGGCAAACAAAAAATGGGTTTTTATGTGAACATCAATATAACTCAACTAGGTAAAGCCACACACAAAGTTTTAGTAATTTATGTTCATAATTAATGGAGACATTACATTTTGCTTATTCTCCATAAGAATAACATGGGGGCTGAGTACGCAGGTTTGCTGCTACAGGAATAATCCTTAAAAATTGCTTGTTTTGTGCAAATAACAATATACCACAACCAGGTGAACCTGTAAACCAAGTTCGTTAGTATACGTTCATAAATAAGCGAGATAAAAATTGTTTTTTTTATTCCCCATAAGAATAACATTAGACAACGCACTGTGTTTAGCACTTCCAATACCTCTGTAAGCAATTGACGTAGAGAAATGATCAAAACGCCAAATTTTGTGTTTTTAAAGCTGAATCAAATGGTGAAAACTAAGCTTTGATTTCAATAAATATTACATGCAAAAACTTCAGAAACCTTTTTTTGGGGTACAAACCCCCCCCAAAATACCGGATAGGGGGATTCGGATAGGGCGATCTGTCTGGTTTTCGAACTTAAAGACATAAATGCTGCTTTACACGTTTGTACCAAATTTGATCATATATATATATATATATACAGTTTCGAACGAATGGTGTTTTTGTGGCCTGGGGACCTCAAAACGAAAAGTTATCATGGTCCCGGGCCTAGGTCTTACCATGCCGACTACGGTAATAGCTTCTTCCCTATAGGAAAATTCGCTAAATATAAGCGATGGTTTTCCAGTAACCGGTATGTCTAGGGTTACGTAACCATAACGCTGGAAGTGCAGTCTAGAGTCAAGTGAATAAAGAGGTTGCCTAGGTTCAAAGCTTACTAAAGTTTGCAACAGACCCTTACAGGAAAGTGTGTTAGATTATCCTTCATACGTACGTGTCTGTATACATCGATGGTTAACATGTGTCATATTTGATTGGTCGCGTTTTTTTGAGAAACTTATAGAATGTGACACTCCCTCACAAGCGCGGCTATGTTGAGATTAAGGCAAAATGCCATATTTTTCCACAGGTCTGTTACCAAGGAACACTCAACGTAAAAACCATATCACTCCAAATAGTCGGGTTTAGTCAGCGGGTGGGTGAAAATTTGACCAACGATTTCGTAAACACATCTTACCTTAATCACGTAAATAGTACATAAATATCCTACTCTCCAAATCGTACACACATGAAATGTTGTGGAATAATTCAAACTGTGTTAAACAGAGTGAAGATTTTTACCGATCACACCAATTATATATATAAAAACACAAACAGGAACAATAACAACAACAACAACAACATAACTTATAAAATTACCCGACGGCCGTATCAATAAAATCTGTCACACTTGGTCCTCGAGTACTCGGCGATGAGGTTTTACGTCCAAAAGCGATTAACTAAAGGCTAAAGTCCATTTATTGTAAGTACTTCAGGAAACAGTGAAAAGAGAAACCCCACAGAAGCTTATACGGAAGGGACGAGTGGCGAAACTGTTTCCGTGAACGAGTCGTAAGTCTGCGCATACAGACGACGACTCTAGCCGGACTTGCCGGTCATCAAAGGACCTCGCACCGGTCGCTGAAGGATAACGACTTCTGGGTCCTCATCATCTACAATATTACACATACCTATCTATTCTCTAGTATATTCAAGGATAACATCCTTACAGAACATTAGTTAATAAATACTTTGTGGCAACTCTTTTCCAAAACAATCCAATAGATTTATAACACATACTGATGTTTATTTTAAACATATAAAATAAAGTAAGCCTTACAACAATAAAAATTATATTTAAACTTTTTTGGTACTTGCATACACGACGGTACATATACGTAAATGTGTACTATCCACTATCCAGGCGATCGATTTCAACCAGTTACACCGGTCATCATCAGGCCCAATCAGATTTTATTGTTTTAGTATTTTTGAACATGAGGTGACAACCAGTGAAGAATAATTATGATATGCCATCTTTAATACAGTTTTACTAAAATAATTTGATTCAAATATATATGATTTCATTTAATGTAATTCTTTTCTTTTCAACAACATGTTTTTGATTATTGATTTTAATCCGCTTGATTACTAAAATCAATTAAATTCTTGATTTTCTAATTTAAGTTAAACATTTTTATTTAATAACATAACATAAACCAAATATTTTAATGGCATAAAATCAGTATTACCAACAATTAACTTTAAACAAAGCAGTTATAATTGCTAATTAAAAAGTATTTCAATCTTCAGTTGAATAAATAAATTACACCTTCTCAAGAAGTTACTTTACTGATTTAGAAAACGTAAATAAATCTTATAACTAAATGAAAAAAAAATCATCCGTATTTTCATTTATTCAAAATGTTTAAAATGTTATAATTGAAAATTAAATTATAAAGGATTATTTTTTATATCGTCCAACGTAACATTTGTTATGACAAATGTTGTCTTTAATATCATGCCAAATGAATTTAATACTTTATATTTTTACTGTTGATAATTATAAAAATATTTAAACTCGGAATTTTAATTGTGCTAAATATTAATACAAATGTCAAGCAAGATAGAGGAACATATTGGTGGTTTTGACATATTTATATTTTAAGTTACTATATTAGACATTGCTGTTTTGAGTGTTATAAAATAAATTACAATTTAGGATGCAGTAGCGTCTTCAGCTTTTTGCCCTATCCAAACAGAACGACCGCGGTGTCAGAGGTTGTACTTCTTTTAATAACGTCAAAAACGTACTTAAATGTGTGTTTTATGTATGTGATTAACAACAAACGTACCAGTATAACTTCTAAAACCGCGTTCGTCCAGTTTAGATTGAACAAAAAAAACTGAAGACGGAAGTACTGTAGCCTATATTTAAATTGTCTTCTCAGCTTTGGAGGTTATAACTATGAATAAGTTATAAAATTACTTTCCTGGCAGAGCCAAATAATTCTTATAAGAGGATTGGTTTTCAATCAAGCACAGTTTATTTTAAATATTTTAATATTGGTGACACATAACATAAAAATTACGTAAATAATTATTTAATTACGAATGTTAGTTATTTAACTGTGTTGAAATGTTTTAAATATAAATATTTTAATTAGTCCGAGTTGCAAAACTATTCAAAGAGCTAACAGTTTAGTACTACTGTAGTTACGACCCTTGTTAAATATGTAGTTGCAAAGTCCATACGAATCAAAATAAGATTAATATCATTTTGTATAACCAGAATTCCCTAACATCAAATACCTTTAAATATTAAATTTAAACATTCATGTAATTACTCTGCGAACGAAAACAATCAATTAATTTGTTTTTCTGACATTAGGTATTATGCTTATTCCTGAGTTTTTCCTGAGTAACAGGAGAGCGACGTGCAGATAATCATAAATTCCTTTTCTTTTTAATTGTTATGTATATTTTGATATCCTAGAAACTGTTTAAAAGAATATGCTCAGTTTTTTTTGCGTACGCAGGATCATTATTCTGCTAATATTTTCAATCCTTAAACAAATATTTACAGTTTGTTTAGCCTTGTTTTTAAAAGGCTATTGCTGCAGTTAATAAAAAAATGCAGATAATCAATTATTTTAAGTATTTTACCATGATCCTATGGATTGATTAAACAAAGATAACGTACAGTCTCTGAAAAATCAGTTGAGTCAAATAAAACTATGTCTTAGCAAGTGTTGCTTTACTGACTGGTCTGGTAAAGATATAACAGAATACAACAAAAAATGTCCTTATAACGTTCTGCATCGCACTTACATGGATACGGTGAACCTTATTAAAAGGTTAATGATCAAAATGTTTTAATCAGGAATTATCTATGAAACAACTAAACAGGAATTTAATCAGGAGTGAACAGTCATACTGTATGAATCTTTCAGAAGCTTATGAAGGAAAGTGTCCGCCCTAATCCAGTAGTAGGGCAGCCTAACCCATGGTCTGTGTTACGTTTTAATCCTTCAATGTTAGTCCACTCGCCCGTTCCCAGATTATAGCGCACTCCCATGCAGCGACTTGACGGAAACTTGACATCCCTGTGCGTAGGAAATGTGGACTGACTGGGAACAAAACCCTGTCAATTTGACTTGTCTTATAATATTGTTGTACTTTGCATTGCACGTAGTACTATTTAGTAATTCAGATTCCTTATTTGTTAGTAGATAAGTCATATAACGTTTATCGTACGTACGGAACTATGTATAAGAACTATATAGAGTGAATTTGTTTCCAGTTTCTCAAAACCATAAAATAATTAATTATTTATATATTTATATTATTATAATATTATTATATTTATATAATATTATTTATATTAATAATATAATTAATTTGAACACCAAGTCAACTACATCAAGGACAATGAAGTTATTAGTTATATTAGTTTCTCTGTGACTGTACTAAGGAACCATTGGATGGCCTAAACTGAACCGAGATACCATCTGACAAGTATGGGGTAGAAGCATGTGCGGAAGTTTAACTTCTCCCCCCCCCCCCCGTCAACTGAATATATCGTTGTCTCGGATAACTGATTAGCTGTTAAATGTAAATATCTATAGCGATAAAACAATTAAATTAAAAAAGGGATTTTGTATAGATATCAAAAATACACAAAAATATAAATCGCTGTATTGAAAAGTAAGCAGGAACGTCGTGAGAGTTATTTCCCTCATTTCCTTATCTAATGCATATAGCACAATGTATTATAAGCTTTTAACGAACAATGAGACAACGATAATACTAGAAACATAATTTTTGTTAAAAAAACAAATCATAAAAACCCATCAACAAACGTATCTAAAAACCCTGGTGGTAATGGCGATGTAATGACCCCTGTTTGCCTCATAAAGCTTGTACCAACAGATGCAGCAAATGTTCGAAAGTAAACACTCCCAGGGTGCACCCCGCTGTTTATCTCACACCCTGTATATATCAGCTTTATATAGTGGTGGTGATACGCGCCACCTGACTGGACTGCTTTGATCTGAATATTGATATCGCCCATTCGAACATGTCTAATTTTAATCCAGAAGTCTATTTGATCCTCGATTCGGGGTCGGGCGAAGAAACTTGTTTATTTTGAAAAATCTCCCGTTGTCAGATAATTAATTTTGAGTCAATTATTTAAATACACCTCTTACACTTATTTCATAATATGCTCGTAGTTATTAAGTAAATTATGAAATTAGTATCCCTGAAATCCATATTTGTCCTGTCCACAAAAAAACCGTTGTTGCCCTGTAACTTTCTAAGGCAAATGAGTCAATTAAGAAGGTAAAGCGCATGTTTGGATTAAGTTACAGTTTTCACCGTCAATTCGAAGAAGCTTATTTGTGACACGGAACGTATTTTCTTCGAAAAAATAACATGTTTGTCCTTATGCCACTCACCACAACCAGATTGTATTATTGTAATGATATCTGCTAACATATCTTTGATAGTATTTATTTAAGTGCACTCTTTTAATTGTTGTATCTAAAATGTTATGATTGGCCTTTTTATACACATTTTGTTTATGGGTATTAAATATTAAAGTACTCAAAGTTTTAAAGAAAATCATATACAAAACAAAAAAAAACTGAACTAAAAAATCAAATACCTTACGTTCTGTTTTTCACAAAGACCCTGCAATACAGGGTTCCCATTAATTCTAATTGAAACATTAACAGCATCAGTCCACTCAAATATTGAAGAGTCCGCTGTAAGGGTTGGGCCGCTCCATCCCCATATGCGGGAAACAATGCGATCTTGTTATGGGGATTGAATTATTCAGGCGAGAGTGGACGGGAATGATGTCATTAGCCCTTCTTGTCCACCAATGGGCTTATCCCTCTCACCCCCTCCCTCCCTGCCCGGCGTCCACCTAATATCCCGGTATTTCTTATCCGAAAAGGCGAATAAATTTTGTCCGTTGGGGGAGAAATTGTCTTTGTCTGCATTATACATTGGGGACTATACTAGAGGAAATTGTAAGTGGAATGAAATGGGAAAACGAATTTTTTACCCTGAAAGATGTTGGTAATGGATCATGATGAGACTTGTTAATGGCTAACAACTTACCCTCGCGGGAACAGAGCTTGGTAATAACAATAGTTAATTTTCACCGAAATATCAAATGCGTTAAGAAGAGAAATTATATTTACTAGGAGTAATTCGACAAACCCTTATTGGTTTACCGTGAAAAGACAATGTCAATCAAATTAAAAATCTAACTTAATACATTACCTTTATAAATGTCTGTATTCTTAATCTTATTGACCCAGGTCGTACGGGAGGAATATAAAAAATAAAACCATCGAGTAGATGTATGCCACGTCACAATATTACGAGTAATAAAGGTTCGTTGTTCAGTTTAGCTGTGGAGATAGCTTTAGTTACTCATAATTATCTTTTGATTTTGTTTACTGTTGGAAGGTATAACCAAAATAAATAATACTAAATACACTAAGCTTGCATTAGTTTCAAACCCTTGTTAAAATTATGATGTATGCTTCGTCTGAAATGTAGTTTGAAGATTTTATCGGGATTGTATCGTTTTACACATTGGGAGTCGGTTATTAAAGCTGACTTTATAGGCCTTGCAAGCTATAAAGACATATGTGAGAGTAACTGATGTTTTTATATATTGATGAAAATTATAACTTAAAAATTTTAGCCTAATGAATATTTTTTAGATTTTTTTACACAACTCTGGCTATTGACTCACATTCTACAACCCATCACCTAATATAATTGCAATCACTAGTACAGAACAAACAAATATTTCAATGAAAACCATATTTAAAAAAAAACTTCTGTATTCAATATTTTTTCCGGACGCTATAAAAATAAACCAAAGCCATTCAATAAAACCATTGCAGCCTCGGGAAATATCGGTTAAAGAACATTAAGAACTGCGATCGCACTTGGGCGACTTAAGGACCTGATTATTATTCAATGGCCCAAGCGCCGTTATGGAGCGTTACATAAATTTCAAAATGGCGGCGCTCCGTGGCAATGGGATCACGTAAAAATTAGTTCTGAAGGAAGCCGGGGGAGGGGGCGCTGTGCCACAGTTTATCACCCTATTCCTCTCTTCGTTTATTGCTTTTCATTTCTTTTTATATTGGAAACATAAACTCGAGCCATCCCCCGCGATATATATGCAAATATTGGATTTGCGATGAACTCGGCTACGTGAGGTGCGTTTTCTTATGTGTCTAAATTGTTTTCAGTGCTAACTTCAAGTTTTTTGCCGCCCGTTTTATGGCATTCCTCGACGCTGCTGCAAATGAATGGCACATCGTTTACATTTCCGATCAAGTTTTAAGGATTTCTCCCCGCTAAAATCGCATTTTCCGATCTGCGATTTGAGATGCGAGATCCGATGTTAAAATAGAGTAATGAGGATAGTGGAGTAAAAAAGACTGATACTTTATGGCCAAAAAACTTACTTTGGCATGGATACATTCGTTACATTACTGAAATTCTTAACAAACCTGGCTCCTGTGGTATGTGTTTTTAAGAATTTTATTTACATCATAACTGAAAACAAACCCGAGGACGAACAAGTGTAAAAATAATATTACTTAGATAGATAAAAATAGGCACATTAAATAAATAGAAGGCTCATTTGTAATTTAACGTAAAATGTTTGCAAGAACTCTATAGTTAATTAATAGTATAGTAAGCTCACACATGAATATGTATATTTTATTTAAATTTTTGACGGATTAAAATAAAGAAGAATAAAATTTTACATAAAATCATAAATTAAATGTTACAACAACTAAAAGGTCTTAATCTAATAGACCACCTTGCCGCATATCAACCTCAAACGGACAACAGAGTCAAAAATGGGTGTCGGCCAAACTAGTCTTAAAAAGCTATTCGGAATTTGAAAATGCAATTATATTCGGAATCATTGTCCCTTTGAATTCCGGATTGAGGCATTGTATAATGCCACATATGATATAGTCTAGGCCTACAGGCCTTAAGGCATTCAACACCTCATTAGATGAAGTCTAATATGTTGTAGGTCTCATTTAAGATACATTTTGAAGGTCTGATGTAGCTTTACACACTACCACAAACTTGACATTGAAGTGACAACTGTAACGGATGCAGTCGCTTATTAATATAAAAATTGTTCTGTTCACTTAAATAAATGTTTGACCGGCTTATATTTTTGAGTCAGTAGTCCGTTATCCGAGTCGGAGGTTGAGTTTGCATCTACTAGGAACTTTCAACTGTTTCTTTCAATTGTTTTACAGTATTTAATCTAAAATTTGATTGAAGGTTTTCTTCTTTCTCCTTTCGAACCATCAAATGGTTTTGTGAAGCTTGCGATGGCTAGTAATTGAATCAGGTGAGTTGTTGCCATTAACAACAACAGAAATCATCCGAACGCGTATTTTGCGACACTAAAATTGGTGTTCCCACTGACAGAAAAATTCAATTTTAAATACTAGTCTCGCCTATGGTGAAGCAAAATCTATCATTTGACTGTACCTCAGTAGCTATACACTTAGCTCTATCGACTCTTTGAGAGTTCTTTTCAGAAATGGCAAAGCTCACATAAAAACCACTCAGAGAAAGTTTTGTTCACGGAAGAACGTTTTGCTTTATACATACCATCGATACAATAGTAACACAATTGACACTGGCTGGGAGGTGCAGTGGTTAGAGTGCTTGCTCTCAATCGAAGAGTCGCCAATTGACCCTGAGCAAAATTGAAAAAAGTTGGGAAAGTCCAAAACCGGAGCCAGGTGCTATTCAGACATTGGGCTACAAATTAACTATCCTGGCTAAAGAATCAGTCGTAATCATTTACAAAGGAACTCATTTTCTACGTTAAGTCTTTCATATTCGCCTTTAAATACGCACAAGTTTGTTTTGGCGTCTTACACGGTGAAATTGTCATGAACTTCCCTCCTTGCCTTCACTTTTACCTCACTATACATTAATCTGCACAATATCAGAAGCTATCTCTGACCCTCTTCTCTGCCCAGCAGCTTACTGCGTCTGGTAGTTGGTTGCTGACACGTGTAAGCACTACGACTAACAGCAGCATCGCCGCAACAACGCCGTGAAGGGGAATCCAAATTGCCAATTCGTTTTGACCGAGGTAAAGGTGCATCATTGTAATGTTCACTTAATTGTTTTCTAAAACCATTTACCTCACCTCCTTCCACTGCCCCATCTTCTAGAGCTTCCACAGTTTCTTCCCACTCAGACGACAGGTCCCCCCGGACACAGGTGATGGTATGAACACGATGAAAAGGAAGATCGCGATGTCCTGAGACCTGAGACCCCCCAGGCGTCAACTGAAACAAACACAGTTACTATCTAATTACATGGCCTGTGACCCATTACATGGCCTGCTTTCGGCCCGGTGAGAACATATAAATTGGCTTTCAAGCCACAGCGTGAAGAGTCCACGCTAATTAGAAATGTTACTACAAGTATTGTTCAATTGTTTTTACTCTTTTCTCTTGGAAATCTTGTTTGATTAGCCGTAACCGTTAGGGTTGAACTAATAACGAGCTGGTTTTGCTTGGATATCATGGTTTAGTTTTTTTTCTTGTGTAATATTATTCCAGTTTTAAGATTTGAGCTTTCTTTGGTTCAGTTATTTGTATATTCTTATTGTTAGACTGTTTCATTTTAAATATCATCAAATGCTCAATACACATCAAATTAAATTAGACGTGCAGGAAAGAGCAGTATAAGGCATTGAAAGTGTAAAGTTGGCAGCTTATTGGGTATTAGTGTGTGGCGTGTGATCGAACAAAAATTGAGAACGCAAACCTTTTTCTAGATTTAAACGTCTATTTCATTTCGTGGCCTTTGCCGTTACGTTTCCATTTTCCTTGATTGAGGAAAACTTTCATTATTAATTTATTCTTTAATAATCAATTTTGGTTATTTTAAGAATCACATTGGTCTAAAGCAGCGGCTTTGCCAACTCACGAAACGTCAGCAAAAT
This sequence comes from Allygus modestus, assembly GCA_963675035.1. Taxonomy (NCBI): domain Eukaryota; kingdom Metazoa; phylum Arthropoda; class Insecta; order Hemiptera; family Cicadellidae; genus Allygus; species Allygus modestus. The sequence continues at coordinate 76,051,853 of OY776112.1, read as the reverse complement.
AATGTTCAACTTTCCAATTCCTTTTTACCTAATCATTCAAGCGCAAAAGAAACAGGAAAAAACTTACTTTATTAGGAAACTTGCTTTAAAATTAACAATGCATAATTAGTCAAGATGGACACGGCGAAGGAGGGGGTCACTCCATTGTCTCAGGAAATATTGATCCCAGGCTCAAAACTCCATTACTCCCCCCAGCCCCAGTATATGTGTATATATAGAGGGAAGGGGCCATTAGTGCCGTGATTGGATTAATTGCTGTAATTATTTGAAGTTGCCTTGTAGAGCCTGCAAGATGTATTTTAATGAGCCGGGCCATTCTTATTGTAGCCGTACGACCAGCGGCCCCCTCCCCTTCCTACAACCCCCTCTACCCTGATTGGGTTCTACTGAATTAAGTGTTTTATTTTTAAGTTGGTTCAAGCTTGTTTTAAGCTAAACGAGCCATTGTGGTCACCCTTTTTAGTGAGAAGACAAGGAACGTTTACGTATTTTACATAAATATTATTTACTTGTTGAAGATCTCTGGTTCTGTATATATATGTACTTTATTGTTTGTAAATACTTATTTCAAGTACAATATTTTTTACGTTATACGTGAAAATTTGAGGACTTTGGGTGTCGTAAATAATTATTCTGCGGACAATAATCCTCATTAGCTTGCAATCGACTTTTTATTGATACCTTTTAACTGTTGCTTAAAACTCATAAAAATCTCGGTAAAATAGTAGTATTTCTAAAAAGTGACTAGCAAAAGAGAAATAACTTAAAACATCCCTCAAAAGAAAAGCATTGGTATTAAAAAATGTCTTCTTTATCTATACTTATTTAATAGGCGAGCAGGTTTTTTGTGACAATCACTCCTCCTAAACTACCGAACCAATTTTCATGTTTTTGGTGTCATTGGAAAGAGCCTAACGTGAAGTTGTGCAGGAAAATTTTTTATAGAGAAATAATTTGTGAGTGAGTCCCTGGGGCCCCTTAAAGTTGAGTTTTTTTCCCATAAGCTTAACATTGGGAAATATATATAAGTTTTAAGCAATCAGCTGGATAGAGTAAACACAGTTAATCAGCAGGCTATGTTGGCTTTGGAACGGTAACACAATATTTATACGGGAATGTCAGTATAACATTACGTTATGATCACGAGCGAAGCCGCGACAAGCTACTAGTTTATATTATAACATGTGATTAGTTGTCTCCTTTGTGAATTAACTGACATGTGTTCCTACTTATGGTTTTTTATTTTCCTCAGTACGTAAAGAGAGAAAAAATGAGGCAGAGTATTAGAGCAAGGTTAGGGGCAATGGCCCCTTCAAGACACTAGTTTAATCATATTGTTATCACTACTGTGGTAATATGTAATTGTTTATGACATTTTAAGGTAGGTTAAAGGTCGGTTCGTGTAAATATAATACTTCTTGGTTAAAATAAAAAATATTCTATCACATTTGTTAAAACTACCTAACTTCAACGAGTTTATATGGACTAAATAATTATCCTCCTAACAGTAAATATCCAGATACCATTTTTTTCAATTCGTGGCAACGGAAACGGCACGAGAATTTATACTTACCCAATTTTAGGTGCACTTTATTTATAATTATTTAATGTATTTAAGTGTATAGTTCCTAATAGAAAAATCATTATTTTAGGTCAATACAGTCAATATTTTACAGTCAATATTTCCAAATTTAATTTAAATTGTAAGTTAATGATTATATACGGTTGACTTTCATGGAACAGTGGTACAAAATTAGTCAAGGTGGTTAAAATGAGTATGTTAAGAAATATAAATTTTATATTAAACTCATTAGTTTACATATTAACTATACATATTAGTTTACATATTAGTATATATATTAAACTCAGTTAAGTCTACAAATTTCTCGTGATTTGAGAAAGCCAAAACACTAAGTAGTAGATACCAATTGATCGAGAATTTAAACCTCCTAACGTCCTTCTCTGAAGCCCTGCGAACTTTGATATGTCTTAAAGACATATTTTAAATAAAATGTCGCTGTGCTTCTAACAAATTTCTTGTTACAAAATACAACATAGTTTAAGAAAAGAGTCTCCTTGCATTCATACTTTGTCAAGAAATTCTCACATCTTAAACAATATGTGTCCAAAAAATATCGTGATACAAAAAATTAACCTAAAGGCAGTCAGCCTATCTGATCGTTCTTTTATAACCATTTACATCAATTGTGATTGTTATAGGTAAAAGTAGCTACATGTTTATGTCATGAAAAATGTCCAATATTGTCTTTTTAAAGGCCATGGCTGCTCTAAGTTCCCATAGCAATCTAAAAATGAGGATTTTAAACAATCAGATTATTTACCACATTCACTGCAGGAGGCATACTCGACTATTTTTAATTTAACCTCCTATACATAGGACATGGAGGAATTTAAGCTTTCGTAAACATGTTCGATTTTTAGTGATCGGTCAAAATACTTGTTTTAGTTAATTATTAATGTATAAATTAATAATGAAAGTTTTCCTCAATCAAGGAAAATGGAAACGTAATGGCAAAGGCCATGAAATAAAATAGACGTTTAAATCTAGAAAAATGTTTGCGTTCTCAATTTTTGTTCGATCACACGCCACACACTATTGACGGTATTATTGTTGGGAAGAAAAATTAAACTTAAATTTACCGGTAAATGCAGCATACGTTGTCCAATAAGGTGAATAAAACATTTACCCTTACTCTATTATTTATACTGATTTCATTAAAACTCGGTATGTAGATCAAGTTAGCATTGACAAATAGAGAATATTCGGAATATGTTGCCAACCAACCGTGGGTGAGGTGGGGAATTCCCCCTCTTAAAACCAATATGTGTAGCAATGACTCTGTAGCACCTTCGAAAAAAGGATTTAGATAGATATTTATGAAAAAAATCATCAGAAGATTCTCTATACATGCTATCACATAATATATTTTATATTTAGTTAGCATAAAGTTGTTATTTTTTACTGAAATTAGCCAAAAAGGAGAAAGCATGGGTCAATTTCCTGATACCGTTTAATTCTAGTGAGTTTACATTTACGTATGCACAGATTTCCTGTGGAGGTTTTTCTCGTTTTAGATTAAGCATGTTGGAGAAAGGCTGCCTCTCAGAGTATTGAGTCCCCAAGACTGCAAGTCAGCGGCGCCGACCAGTTGACAACCGAGACTAAACCTTCACCTCTCTATCATCTCCTCATATGAAATACTAAATTATTACGGTCTTTGTCCGTTGGAAAGTTGTTATAGAGGTTATAATCGCAAGGTGACCGCGCGGAATCTCTTTCATCGCCTCCAACTTCACGCTCGATTTCGGTCTATGCAGTCATCACTGGTTATGTGATAGTTGGCAATTATCTTGCGAAAGATGGAAATTATTGTTGTTCAAGTATTGCAGTGTGGTTAACATTAGTTTGAAATATCAATATTCATGACTTTTATTATTCGTATTCCAAGAGGATGAGTGTAAAGAAGAACATAAACAGAATACAATGGGTTTACTATATTCTTTTGATTAGTTAGATTTTGTTTGAGTTTGAATGTGCACAGTTATGAAGATTAAGAGTGAGCCCCAGTCACGAAACATTTGACACCTGCTTCTCTCATAAGACCAATGTTAACTTTCAAATCCCGTACCTTTTCAATGGATTGTTCGAAATCGCTGATTTATGACTCGTTTTAAAGAGCAGAAAAATACCTAGCGATTTCAGTCAGAAAACATATTACTGATATCTTTCCCACCTTCTGTCCTTGACATTCAAGCTTTAAAATGAGCCATTTCCGAAGTCTTTAGGTGAAGTGTAGCGCTTTAAACTTTGACACAATCGATTTGCCCACCCCTCTCCTCCCGAGACAAGAGTTATATCCAATGTTTAATCAAAATTGGTCCGAAGGGAGCGCATATATAATTAGCGTAAGACCAATATTCACTTTTTATTTTCCAGATCTAGTTTCTAGCCCGAACTGCGGTGTGCGACGGTAGCGCGTGTCCACTTAACGGCATCGCAGTCGTCAGTTCCCGGTATCGCAATGCGCCGTCGCGATGCTCCCCGCGTCCTCGTCCTCCCGTCCAGGTGTGTCGTCGGGGCCTCATATCCATCCACCATCCGCGCTTCGCTCGTCATAAACCTGCCCGCCGTTACTTACAAATACGGACCGGCGATCTTGTTACGGGCTTCTATGACAGCTGTTTTTGCCAGAACAATTCCCTTCCCGGGCGACCGGTCGGGGAAAAAGGATAGCAGCGTCCTCTCGGAAATAGACCGGTGGTCTGAAAACGATTAGATCGATAACAGCGGCGCAATAAAAATGACTGAGCAGGTGTCGCTAGTCGCTTTATGGCGCCTGGTGACAATGGTTGATCCGGTGGTCCGATGTAAAACAAATTGTGAGACTTGTCCAGCTAATGTGCTGCTTTCGGTTGAGCCCTACAAGGGTTTACTGAAGATTAATGCTTTCTAGCCGTTTTAGTTTTTATCGAGACCGAGTAAGTCATGGGGCGAGGTATTTTCTCTGCATGTGCTATTTAATTTGCATTTTCAGTGTCGAAAAAATTATATTTAGAAACTATTTCGTCCAGGTTTTGCCAAGGACGATTTCTGATACAGTTTATAGGTTTAAATGCATTACACATATGGATCGTAATTCTAACTAGTGGAAATACCCAGTCGTTAAAATCGTACTATTTTACTTATAAGTTCTTTATTCACTGTCAACATATGTTGTAAGTTTTGAAGATTATCTTAAAAAATAATAGTCTCTTTTAATATACAGTATATTTTAATGTTCATTCTACATCCTAATATTTACAAACCATCCCATTTAACCTATATCACATAGGTCGTCGCACGTGGATCATTGACTATAGAACGCAAGTAGCCACCAAACAAATTTTAAATGATAACCAAAATTGAAAGTTGGGCTTCGAAATTCCCTGTTACTCAAAATTACCTTTTCTTAAAAAAATGCTTATAATCCGTTGATTGGTTGTTTTAGAATCTTTCCGGAAACAAACACCAGTTTCTTTTAATATGTAGGGTTTAAGTATGAACCATAGATAAATTTACCAGTTTTTCTTTTGTAACTACTTGTTTTTTATCAATCGCTGTATGCCATTATCAGTATATAAGTACACAGTTTGCTTTTTCCGAACTCCTTTAGTGGATGGCCCTAACATTGTATTGTAAAATCAAAAAACGTAAGATCTCTGCATTGCATGTCCAAAACTCAGTTTCATGTTGAACAAAAATAAAATTTAGTTATTATTTATTTATTTTATTAGTCATCACGATTTTTTTTATTGCCTAATTAATTGGTCACAATATTACAACTGTCTGACAACCCAGGTGGCCATGACAGCATCAATTATAGAAATTTTACAATATTTAAAATATTTTATATAAATCAAAAAGCAAATGTGCAAAAGCATCGGTCTTTTGATTCAGTTTCCTGCTTGATAGGCGACCAAAGCTTTTAAATTAACATTAATTAATTAATTTTATGCTAGTACTAAAAAGGTATTTTGAATACTTATCTTGCTTCTTCGTTGTTCAAAGAACTGTATTCGTTTGTTTTCTTTTAAACTCAACTGTTTCCTAGGGTTTTCGAACATTATAAAGACAGCTTTGAACTCATACAAATAAAGTGTACAGGAAAAACAAATAATTTGGACTAAGCGATGTGAAACGTCCAAACGCTACTTGCATTTGCACTAGCGCATGGATCAACACATAAAACACCACCCTGGAGCTCTGATGCATAATATTACAAACAATCAATTCGTTCTAAAGAATGCCATTTGCGCGGGAGGGCAACACAGAAATGTACTCGGCCCTATGACACGACTCTATTATTCAAATCACTGGCAGCAATGCGATTTGTAATGCGAGCCGAATGGACGTCATACAGGGCAATTTGTCAATTCAATTGTGAATTGTGCCGACCTCCGTCTGTGTCGGAGCCGTGCTATGTGTCACTTGTGAGTTATATGACGGGGTTGAGGGGTGGGGGAGGGGGCGAGGGGAGGTTTGGAACACATTGTCACCAACAATGCCTCTCTAAAGTGTAATTAGCTTTACTTTCTCCCGTCAAATCGAACACGGTTTTCTCATATGTTTAAATTATAGCTTCCCCCGATTGCTGAGTATATTAAAATATGTGTTGTGGGTTTTTCCTTTATATTTTAAATTGAGGAAGTATAACCTTAATGTAATCATATTAAATTGTATTATAATATAACACAACGATAGCGTGCACGTAGGAAACATCTTAATCTTCCAAATTGTAAATCCCCAGCGTCCTGTACTAAAAACAAATACCCCCGTGTTAGCAAACCTGCGTACTCGGCAAATTTCCAATGCATAATATATGTCTTAATACCACATAAAGCCGCATACCAAGTTTCATTCAAATTTATTCACATATAAGCGATTTTAATTATTCTCCATAAGAATAACATTGGTAATGAGTACGTAGGTTTGCTGAAACAAGGAACACAAACAATTGGTTTTTATGCAAATATAAATAGAATTTAACCAGGCGAAGCCACATACCAAGTTTCATCAATATTCAATCATAAATAAGCGCTATATAACATTCTAGTTATTCTCCATAAGAATAACATGGGCCTGAGAAAGCAGGTTTGCTGCAACAAGGAAAAATACCCCCGTCGCAGCAAACCTGCGTACTCAGCGAATTTCCAATGCATATATGTGACTCACTACTACATAGAGCTATTTACCAAGTTTCACAAAAATACATCCATAAATAAGTGATATACAGCATTTTATTTATTCTCCATAAGAATAATATTAGGGTTGAGGACGAAGGTTTGCTGCAACGAGGAAGATAAGTATTTTTTTTGCAATTATCAATACAACTGAACCAGGTGAAGCTACATACCAAGTTCTCTTCATGTAGGTTCATAATTAAGGAAAATATACAACTTTACTTATTCTCCATATGAATAACATGGGGAACAAGTATGCAGGTTTGCTGCTACGGGGACTTCAACAAAAACTTGTTTTTATTTGCTAATATCAATATACCACAGCGAGTTGAAGCCACATACCAAGTTTCATCAATATACATTCATAAATAATCAAGATATAGAATTTTTTTTATTCTCCATAAGGATAACATTGGACAACGTACTGTGTTTAGCACTTTGAATATCTCTGCAACAGTTAGACGTAGAACAACGATTAAAACACCAAAATGTTTGTTTTGTTGAGCTAAACACATTAATAAACATAAATGTTAAGTTATTAGTAAAACTATCTGAGAAAAATCTAAAAACCTTTTCCCCTTAAGATTAACATGGGACACGTTTTTTAGGATTTTCTCCGCAACCACTTAACCTAGGTTAATGATTAAAAATACTAAATTATTTTAAGCTAAATTTTTTTAAGCTGTATAAAATGGTTATAACCAAAATTGAGTTTTTTAACATTTTGGGGTCAAATTTACAAAAAAACGATTTTTGTAAAATTGTAAACCCCCATAAAACCCACTTCCCATAGTGTGATCAATAGTGGGATTTTCGAAGTCATAAATGCTACTCTCCACATTTGTGCCAAATTTCATCAAAATCGGGTGTTTCTTTCCAAAGTTATCGCGGTAACGGACACACACACACACATATATATATATACACATATATATAAATTTGAACGAATAGTGTTTTTGGCATCTGGAGACCTCAAAACGAAAAGTTATCATGGTCTCGGGCTTGTCTTACCATGCCACCTACGGTAATAGCTTCTTCCATATAGGGGAAATTCGCTAAAAATGGGTTACAAACAACAATAAACCACAACCAGATGAAGCCATATACCAAATTTCGTCAGTTTATGTTCATAAATAAGCAAGATATATATTTTGTCTTTTTCTCCATAAGAATAACATAGGACAACGTACTGTGTTTAGCACTTTCAATATCTCAGTAACCAATTGACGTAGAGAAATGATAAAAATACCAAATTATTTGATTTTTTATGTTGAATTCAATGGTCAAAATTTAATTTTGATTTAAGTAAAATTTATATGTAAAAACCCCAAAAACCCATTTTTGGGGCACAAAACCCCCACAAAACCCTCCTTCGGATGGTGCGATTCGTCTGGTTTTCGAATTCGTTCAATTAAATGGTACTTTACACATTTGTACCAAATTCCATTAAGATCGAACCTTTTTTACAATAGTTATCGTGCTTACGGACACACACACACACACACACACACACACACACACACACACACACACACACATATATATATATATATATATATATATATATATATGTGTGTAAATTAGAACGAATGGTGTTTTTGGCACCTGGGGACCTCAAAATGAAAAGTTATCATGGTCTCGGGCTTAAGTCTTACCACGAGACATACGGTAATAGCTTCTTCCCTATAGGGGAAATTCGCTAAAAGTAACAACAAACAATGATTTGCTTAAGTCAAGGGGGTTTACTGACTCTCCAGGATCATAAGTCAGCTCTTTTTAATTAATAATTGCTTGAAAAATTCCAAAGCAAAACATAAAATAAAAAAAGTAGTTGTATTTTGTTTTAGTCGTCATCAAGGGTTTTGGCAACATAGGTCATAACCACAACCACACACGACAGTGTCTTGAACAAAATGCAGTTCCACATAAACTAAAAAATGTCATAATGTCCTTGATAAAAATAATGGAATGACAAGTTAATGTAACTTTAACAAATCGAAGTAAATAAATGTAAACAAAGGTGTTCCTCAAGGTTTCCCAACTTCTCCAATACTATTCAACCAATCAATAAAATTTAGATTAGCTATATATCAGAAAATTGTTGTGTTATTTTTGTAATTATTATGTTTATAAATGCTAAATGATTTTAGGGTAACAACTTTTATTAGTGAATTTCCTTTGGAAAGTGAACTATTAGCATGACCTGCACGGTGAAACTTAAGCCCGGGACCACCATAGAAGTTCCTAACGTGACCCCCTGAACACGTTTTGGGGGGTCGTTCAAAATTTTATATATATAGACATATATATATATATATATATATATATATATATATATATATATATGTGTGTATGCACTCTAGCGGTCGCATTTTTTGTCCGATTTACTTCAAATTTGGTAGGGACGTCCCTTTCTATAATCTGTTGGACAAGTTCGTTGGGCAAAACAATCGGAAAACTCTAAACCCATTTTTTAGGGATTAATCTTTCAAATTTCGAGTTTTTGGGCCGAAAAAGGGTCAGAAAAGCCCCAGATGTAAAGTTAATGCATGTAAAAAGATGGAAATTAGGAAGGCGAAAGTTTTAAGCCCTCTCTCGTCATTATAGCATAAATATTTACCGAGTTATTCAAGAAAATGTGTATCGACTAAACACAGTACGTTGTCTTATGGGGGTTTTACACTAGAAATGCCTGTTATTCCTTTGTTAGAGTACTTTTATTATCCCCAGCAACCTCACGCCTACTTTCAAGCCTGTCTGGACCTTCTCCTAACCTTATATTGTGCAAAATTGTATTCCTAGCTTTGTAAGTAAATGAAACCAGGAGTATCAGAACAGCCAAAAAAAAATCAATGTTTTCAGATTTCAATACAAATTGGAAAAATGTATGTTTTTACACTGATTTTGAGTTTTAAAAGTTTTTATGTGGAAATTCACTTCCCTCACGTCAGCGTGCTGCGTGCGAACTCTTTATTAATTAAAATTGTTTTAGCGAATTTCCCCTATAGGGAAGAAGCTATTACCGTAGGTCTCATGGTAAGACTTAAGCCCGAGACCATGATAACTTTTCATTTTGAGGTCCCCAGATGCCAAAAACACCATTCGTTCAAATTTTTATAGATGTATATATATATATATATATATATATATATATATATATATATGTGTGTGTGTGTCCGTAAGCACGATAACTCTCGTAAAAAAGGTCCGATCTTAATGAAATTTGGTACAAATGTGTAAAGTACCATTTATTTGAACGAGTTCGAAAACCAGATGAATCTCACCATCCGAAGGGGGGTTTTTGGGGGGTTTTGTACCCCAAAAATGTGTTTTTTTGGGTTTTCACATGTAATTTTAATTTAAATCAAATTTTAATTTACACCATTAAATTCAGCTTAAAAAAACAAACAATTTGGTATTTTGATCATTGCTCTACCTCAATTGGTTACCGAGATATTGAAAGTGCTAAAAACAGTACGTTGTCTAATGTTATTCTTATGGAGAAAAAGAAAAATTGTATATCTTGCTTATTTATGAATATAAACTGGCGAAATTTGGTATATGGCTTGATCTGGTTGTGGTTTATTGTTGTTTGCACAAAAAAACAATTTTTCGCCAATGTTTCCTGTAGCAGCAAACCTAGGTACTTGGTCCCCATGTTATTCTTATGGAAAATACTTAAAATGTTATATATCGCTTATTTATGAATGTATATGGATGAAACTTGGTATGTGTCTTCACTAAGATGAGTTCTATTGATATTTTCATAAAAACCCATTATTTCGTGTGCCTTGTTGCAGCAAACCTGCGTACTCATCCCCAATGTTATTCTTATGGAGAATAATTAATATTTTAAATATCGATTGTTTGTGAATACATTTCTTATGAATCCTGTTAAGTGTTTTAATGTGTTATGTTATATATTCATTAGAAATTCGCTGAGTATGCAGGTTTGCTGCGACGGGGGTATTATAAAATCTTATGGATAAAATATAACAAATCAATCATTACAATGTGAATATGTTTAGAATGCACTGTGTACGTAAATAATACGTTTGTTGAAGTAAATTATAAGATTTTCAGCATTAAATTAAATTTAACGAAACTATCTTTCTATTGGTTCTCCCTACATAATCATTTTTCTAATTAATTAAACGTAAGCAATCCTCAAACCCAACTGGACCTTTCAAAGCAGAATCAGCATGGTGAGGAGTTTGTATCCGGAAAATAGAAAACAGCAGGAGAAACCCATCGAGAGGGAAATTGCTTAAGAGAAGTAAACAAGCCAAACAGGTGCGGGGTTAAAGAAGTGCTCCACTTATTTCAAAGTTTAACTAAAGGCATGTAAATGTTGGGGTGAGATTTGCCACCGGCGGCGGGGGGTGGAAGGTAAGGGGAAAGACGGAGGGGGGGGTGGCGTCAAAGGGAAATATCAATTGTGATGGCGGCCGAACACCCCCTACCCACCCTCCCACCTGACCATGGTCCACCACCACTTCGATCCGCGTTACCATGGTAACAGTCATTAAGCTATCGTCTTATCATAACCAGCCATCTTTGAATTGTCCTCCCTCGCCTTCGCCCCTTCCGCGTGTCTTACGTCGTGTGTACGTTCGTTGACCACGTGGATACGTGCGGTGACCACGTTGTATGGACGTGTGTTGCAGATACGTGCGTTGACCGTATTGCTGGGACCTGCGTAGACACCATCGATACGCACGTTGACCACGTTGCGAGGACGTGCGTTGACCACGTGGATACATGCGTTGACTACGTCGTGGAAAGAGCTTTAACCACCATCGATACGCACGTTGACCACGTCGTGTGTACGTGCGTTGACACGTGGATAAGTGCGGTGGCCACGTTGTATGAACGTGTGTTGCAGATACGTGCGTTGACCGTATTGCTGGGACCTGCGTAGACACCATCGATACCCACGTAACCACGTTGGGGTACGTGCGTTGACCACGTTGCCGGGGTTGTTTGGCAAGGATTAATGACGATGACACTTTACTGTTTTTACTGACCCTGGACTCTATTTACCACCTTCTCCGAGTTTGATTCTTCCCGTTATTTAATTAATTTCATAATTTAAAAAACAACTAGTGTTTCAAAAGGCGATCAGTAATGTAAATGAGTATAAGAAAAGTTAAATCAGACCTACCGAACCAGAAGACGGCTAATTTTAATTACTAAAAAACGAGGCAGCTTCATTGAAGCATGACACACAAATCTAATTTTCCTTTTATCATTCTCCAATCCCATCGGAAGCGTCCAAAGTGGCTCCCACCTTTACCCACTTGGCTCTCTTTAATGAGTTGATGAATGATATCATTTGTCATTTATGAAATTAAGACAACACGCTCGTTGCCCATTACTCCAACAGGGCGGTAAGGCTATAAATCAGCTGTAGCCCTGCTCCCGCCGCCGCCGCGGCGCTACTGTCGGAGTCGCGGCGCTATCGCTACCGGCGCGGCGTAGCAGGTGTCTGTGCTGCCGCACGGCCGATTTGTCGCGCTACAAAAATACTCGCATTGTTTATGGCGTCGGCTTCGTTAATGGCCGCTTGTAATTAATATCGGAGACAATAGAGAGAGGTGGCGACGTCGCACTGTGCAGGTGAGGGTATTTGTGTCCCGTCAATGGGGCCTGTCTGGCGCGGAGTCTCTGGAACCGGGAGTGTGAGGGCGAGATGTGGCTTGTAGTGGTTTGCTGCCGTGACCGACTTCACGATGGTAAACTGATTAGGTGTTTGTGTAAAGAGTGTGCTCTATTCGCGGAATGTTTGCCGTTTCTACCTGCCCTTAAGACCAATGCTAACTTTTAAGGCCCGTCCGATCTCAATGAATAATCCAAAATTGTTGAGTTAGGTTCATTTTAAGGAGAGAAAAAAAATACCTCGTGACTTAAGTGAATACAATTTTGATCAAAACTAGGTCACCCATTTAAAAAACTAAATAATGAATAGTTTTGGAATTTGATTGAACTATTTGTGGTATCGACATTTTACTCTCTGATAACGCTAAGCACTTTGTGATGTTAAAAATGAGACGTAAATCGACAATATCGGATAATCTGTTGAGGAGGGACGGGATTAGAAAGTTAACATTGGTCTTATGGAGGAGCTGGTAGAAACACGAAACGTCACGTGATTGGAACCTCCTGTTAGGATTAGACTAGACATAGTGGAGGGGGATAGTTCATTGCAGAGCTCAAAGACTCATCCACTGAATACTGTTATGATCCCCAAACGAAAAATACACAATTTTATCACATTTCATAAAGCTAATCAGCACTGGGATGGACGGAGCAAAAACGTTTGATTTAAAGTATACTAGATATTGTAGTTTACCTGCAGTTGTTGCACTTTAGTTTACCAACAAAGACTCTACAGCCACCAATAAAAGGATTAGCTATTTAAATCGTTATGAAAATCAATTATTTGCTCTGCTGCTCTGCCTTAGTTAACTTGTCTTTCTTAGTAATCAATTATTTAAATTTGATATCTGTCATAATGTTAGTGTGATAATATGTTTATGTTTCTGACCATGCTCATACTTTATTGTATTCAATCTATACCTATAATGAGTATGTATAAAGTGAGTAATAGTTTGGATTTAGAATTAATCTGAAAACTATAGATGACAGTCTGAGTAAAGGAGAAACGATAGTCTAAAAAAAGGAAGTTTAAAAAACAGCAACCCTACGCAGGACGTAATTAGAAATAGACGGTATATTTTCCATATAAACATTTTGCATTAGACCATTTAAGAGGTGGCTCCAGTCACGAACATTTGTGCAATTCTAACTTCTTCCCCCACAAGGACATTGTTATCTTTCAGAGTCTGCCTCTCCTCAACGGATTATATTGTTGATTAATGACTCATTTTAAAGAACAAAGAAATACCTAGCGATTTGATCATTTTTCAACTATCCCATTACAAAAATCTTCAATATTTGATGTTTTAGAATTTGTTTAACTAATTAATGAGATATCAAATTTATGCTCACTATAATCATAAGGTATTTTTAACTCTATAAAATAGCCATAAATTAATGATTTCGGATAATCCGTTGAGGAGGGACTGAATTTGAAAGTTAACATCGGTCTTATGGGAGCACAGGGCTGGAGCCCCTTCTTATATAAAGAAAATGTATTAAAAATAAATTTACACTTTCTTCATAATTGAAGCTGCTAATACAAGGGATTACGAACAATACAATTTTGGCTAAAACTAAAACAGATACATTGAATATGACAAGATTTTTGTTAACTATCAATTTAGTTGTACAAATGGTTGTACAAATGTGTGTTGTAAGTGAAACTTTTTCCATACATCCGCGACAAAGATTGGGATGGTACCTCTTGCCCCTATCAATAATCCAAACATTTCAATAGTTTTCAGTTGACATTTTTCTTTAAAATGGTTTTTGGCCTCATCGTATATTAATTTTTTCATGATTGACTTCTTTTGCTTGATCTTTGTTTTTTTCAAATCGTATAGTTAGATCAAACATGTATCCTTTTTTAATTTGATTGTCTACAACTAAAATATCCGCTCTTCGAATTGATCCATTATCAGACAAACCCACAATTTCTTCATACACCACATAGCCTTTTTCCCTAAAACAGTCAGCAATGATTTGTCTAATTTTATTGTGACGTTCATTTATGAACAACTCTCTAAACGGGCATTTATCCGTATGCTTATGTGGACCAAGGACTTAAAGGTATATTGCTCAGTGTTCGTGCAGTGACGACACTGGTTCCCGATCTTGGATCTGCCGTGGTTTGATCTAGTTGGTTCCACATCCCCAGTAATTTTTAACATTTCTCTATACTCAGATTTTATTAGATCTTTTATTTTATGGATGTTTAAATTGATTTTTGGGCATTCCTCAAATAAACATACACCTTTTCCTTTAAATATTAAAGCACACTTTTTTCTATACTCTATTTCTTGAAGGTGATGTCTGAGAGCTTCTGATGAAAATGAAGACATATGAGGGATGAGTTCTGAGATATTTAATTCGTTATAGCACATTTATTTTTCTTTGGAAAAGTCTCTAAAAAGAGTGATATGAGGGTATTTAATATTTTCCAGAATCTTAAATTAGTTTATGTGCTGAATCATTGCCTCCCACTCAGCATTTAAAATTCTAATTCTTTGTATTTCTTTGGTGAATATATCATTGAATTATGAATATCAGAGGGCAGTTTCTGAAGTTTCTATTTGGGTTTATTTCTATTCTATTCTATGGGTTTAGTTCTATTTGGGATTATTCTTCATAAGTTCTTTGACATTGTTAATTAAAAGAGTCGGTGCCTCCAAACTGTCCAAATCTTTTGATAAGTGTTGATGGCCCACATTATCATAAGCTTTCTCGATATCTAGGAACATTATACAGCTATCATCCTTTTTCACTTTAACACTATGTAAAACAAAGTTTAGGATATTTGAGTTTATGTGAGTTCCTGGTACCATTTAAAATCCTCTTTGAGCTCCATTAAACTGGATATATTTCTTTAACCTAGCATTGAGAATTCGTTCGTAAATTCTTCTGATGAGTGAACAAATAGATATTGGTCTCCAATTTCATATCTCAGTATTTATTCCACCTTTATCTAAAAGTATAGTCCTTGCTGACTTCAAAATAGGTGGGACGGTTTTCATGTTTAGCAAATTATTAAATATTAATGATTTTTCCCCTTTATTAGCATGATACGTGTTGTTAAAACCAAGCAGGATAAATAAAATACCTCTTACAACACTATAAAGTATATTTACACTTCTACTGTACTTACATACAAGACGGTAAAATATACACAAAAGATGGTACAAGGCGATCGATTAAAACCAGTTACACCAGTCATCATCAGGCCAAATTAGGTGTAACTGGTTGAAATCGATCGCCTTGTACCATCTTTTGTGTATATTTTAGTACAGTATAAGTGTAACTATACTTTATAGTGTTGTAAGACGTATATCTATCCTGCTTAAATATTAATGATAAAACTATAGGTACTTTGGCATTTTTTATGCTTCTCTTTATGACTCTACCAGGATCTGGCACAGTTTCTACTTTATTTTAAGGCATGAACAATTTCGTCTTCAGGGATAATACTGTTTCTGAATTTTGTTATTCATAGCTGTGATGTCTGGTATGTCATAAGCTTGTAATATATTGCCATTTTCATTTGAGAATTTGTTTTCAAAATAATAATTCAGATCATTTAAACTAATTCTGCAGCAATTACTATTCCCTCAAGAACTTTCCTGATAGCTCGTTTTCTTTGGTTATAGAATTCATACTGAATTTAGTTATATGTGTATTTTTCTTTCCTTTTTCGTCTATCTGATTTGGTTTTTCTTTCAGGGTTGCTATTTTCTTTATAACTTCTTATTAGTTTAATGACCTTCTTGGTTTTCCTCAACTCATAGTATCTTCTGGCAGGGTGTTTTGGACCAGGCAATTGATCGATCAATGGATTGAGTAAGAAATTACACAAATTTGTACAATAGTTTGTGGAAATCATTTTCATCCAATTTCATTTGGAATTTATTCGTCCACTCATACTATTTTTTATCTAAAATACTAATTTTATTAACATTAGTTGTTTCAAAAGAATCGGTATTGCCATTTTCATAAACAGTATTCTCCTCTTTCTCATCGTGGTCTGACCTTACTGAGGATTTATTTTCCATATTTGTCCGTAAGATATCTAGATGAACTTTAAAGAAATGTAATTTTAATCCTGGAACATTTGAAAAAAGTTTCCCACAACTCTCACACTTCTCATTCAGAAAAACCTTTTTCAAATTTGCACAGTTGTTCTTATCATTCCATTTTTGTAAAAGTTTTTCAGCATTAGTCTTGCAGGATTTAGGAATGCTTTTCTTTCAAATATATTAATAGTATATATTTTATTTCATGCTCGTTGTTTTTATGACAGGATATTAATCTCCTTATAGTGCGAGACTTATATCGAATTTTAAACTGTTCCCTGCTATTCCCACTTCCCATACCACACTCGGAATATAACCCTGATACATAACTTGCGATGCAGGCGGTGGGTGGATGGGAGGGCGGAAGACGGAAGACGAGAGGAATTAAGCTTCGCGCGTATCCAATTATAACTTTAGAAACGAAATTTCTCATTTCAGAACAATTAAGCGGCATATTATAGTTACTGAGCCGAACACTTATACACAATACCCTGCGCCGTCTTCACAAATTGTACTTCTGGGGACATTAATTATGTGGGGTGCCTTGGAGGTAAACTTCTGTCTTAAATTAATTCCCCCCTCGCCTCTCAGTCCTTCCCTAATCCCCAATATGATTAATGTTCCCATTGATTATATTATCGGCACCCTCCATGCTAATAACTAGCTGACGACATTTTTACTGATTTTTTTCTCGAAGCACTTAGGATTTAGAAACTCTTAATTATTCTGAGTTCCTTTTTTACGGATTTCATAATTGTTATTGTCTAGAAATTACGTTCTTAAAACTTTAGTTTTTTTGTACGTTTTTAATACAAGTGTATATGTTTCCATAAGTGTGATTATTGAAGGGCTATCTTGTTCAAAATGTATCAAATCTAAGTCCAGTCAATTGTATGTTATTAACTACAGGAAATAACTATACATTTGTGTACAGTTTTGTACAGTTTTTAGCGTGTTATTGTTTAATCATTTTGATCAAAATCTTAGTATATAAAAACGAATCCCTATTTACCTTGGTCACGCCATAACTTGAGAATAAGTGCATCAAATTGAATATATTTTTGTTGTGTTCGTTAATGTCATGACAAAGTTATTATAAAAGAAAATATTTAATCTGGCTTAACGGCTCGGTTACACTGACATTCAAAGTTTCCATTAATTTGATCAAAGTTCAGTTAGTTACACCAAACAGCTATTAACAAGGATTATATCTAAACATACGTGAAAGGCATAAACATATGTATACTATGAAAATAACAAATCTACTTGGATGGCAACTCAAATTCTTTTTTGGATGTCGCAGTTAGCACTATATAAAAATAGGCGAGTGAGCGAAGCGAACGAGCTCATCTTGAAAATGAACGAGTATTTGACATAAAACAAATTCAGTCACATTAGGACAGGACAACATCTGTCGGACCAGCTAGTCCCTTATAAAATAACTTCACTCAACAATTTTGTAAATTTCTGAAATTAATAAATAGATTAAGTAAAACTGATTTGAAATGGGAGTATTTCCGTACTGTAACAGGAAAGAAAATGTTGTAATTTGTCAGAAAATCAAGAAATTCACTTTTATTGTTTGTTAAAATGCAGTATTAAATTAAAACTATAGTTTAATATTTCTTGATACAGTTGTTTTACGTGTTTTTTAGATTGTAATAAGTTACACATTGAAATTAAATCTTTCAATGCCAGTTGTCTTACAGTAAAAGCACTGAAACCGTATATGAGACACCGCACTAAAAAATTAATTGCCATACAGAATAACTTATAAATAATAATTATCCAGAAACAAATATTTCACCAACAAATTTATGCCGAGAGAACATGATGTAACTTTTGATCCTTAAAGGGGACTAAAGCAAAATTGTATTTTTATTCGAAAACAAGAGAAATGAAGATGCATGGTCAGAAGTTGAGGTATCAGGTTGTAATTTATGCCCGGAATTTCGGCAATCGCTCAGTGGAGTGTTGATTATAACTAATAGTATATCTGATCCCAGCATCAAAGAGGCCTGAAGCTCTCCATCATCTGAACACTGTTTGCTGCCACTCTACTGTTGGCCCGTTTGTGTCTGGAATAATCGTCTCTAAATCTTCATTTTGTTTCCTCATTATCATGCTATGTGTTGAGATATACAACTGAGGTAAAATGCATCTTACTACAATTAAAAAATGGTTAATTCAGTGGCTGTAGAAACAGGCTTCTCGGATTATTTTTAAATTTGTATCTAGTTCCAACTAGATGCTAAACCATCGTACTTTTTAAATCATAAAACTATTCCATGTGAGATTTGTTATATGCTAATTAATCCTTTGAGGTGAGTGTCCCTTTAAGCTCTGATTTTCAATCAATAGAAGTCTGCAAATAAATTTTCAAAGTAGATATTCATAAGTAAATTTAACTTTGATGTTACCTAATTTTAGTCTTTACTTCCAGCTAAAAATAGCTTATTATATGCTACGTTTCTTTGTTTACGTATTCAGCATTACAAAACAATTTATCCTAAATTTATTTAATTATTGAATACGTCTGAAAAATAATCCTGCGTATTTGCAATCTTGGTGATACAACAATAACCGTAGGTGAAAGAATTCCAACTAGTTGTTTCAACGGTGTTTATTTTTTGCGAACAATAGTTAATGAATCCGATTCTGGCACTCGTTTCAGAGTCAACGCTCCGAAGCTATTAATAAGATTACAAAAACACTATGTAAAACAATCTTTCCAACTGTGCGATTCGAATTGTGTTTCGAGCCAGACTTTAATTCAACTCATGCTCATGCCTTTCTCGCGATCATCAGAGGCTGAGACTAGAGGTGCGTCTACAATGGGAAACGTAGGTGCTATAAATGCATGTGAAACTCGTGTTAATAAGAAAGGATCACCCGGTAACAGCTTGGATTGCTGGCCTCGTCCTCAAATCATATCAGAGCCTCACGGTATTTTACCTGAATGAGATTTTCGAGTTTTAGCAACTATAAGATTCAATGAGTGCCACTGCTGGTTGCAAACCACTTTATGGTTCCAGTTTTCCACGAGGTCGTCAAGATTCTTTTAGATTAGGCAGTATTAATTTACATATTAATATGCAAATATTTTAAATTTAACTGTGTACAAATCACGTAAATAACCATAGAGCAATTATATGATGCGATGTCGCTTTTTTAAACTTTAAAAAAATTCCTCATTCCTGAAACTCAGATATTTCTTTTAAGAAATGTCATTTACAAAATATTGCGGAACCTCAAGTGCAACTAAGGGGTGAGATCTGCAATCCAAAGTACTTTGGACATTGCTGACCTTTTTATTGCCCAATACGAGTTGTATACGTTATTACAGCCATGATTCCAGCGACTTCTAAACGCACCTTTAGATTTTATATATGCTAGCTTTGTCTACCAGCTTCGCTTGTTCACCTGATTTCAGTTTAGTCAAATCAGATCCCACCTGACTAAATTGAAATATTTAAAAAAGGTTTTTTGACTTGACGAGTTATTTAAATTATGGTTGTATGGGAAATGTTGTCAGATAAAGAATATTTTTCCTCAAATGTTCTCGCCGAGACGTTTCATGCAAGTATGTGGTTTATAAGTGTTAGACATAATGTTTGTTTCCCAAACGTTCCTGGCACAGTTTGGCTTTATTTAATATACTAGCTTCTCCCAACAGGTTCCTGTTTTCAGTTTAGTCAAATAAAACCACACCTGACCAAAGTTAAATATTTAAAAATGTGTTTTGATGTCACGAGTTATTTATATTATGGTCTTTGGAGAGCTACACAAAAACAAATATTTTTCCCGTATTACTATATTTCAATTTCCTTGCGGAGACCTTTCATGTAAGCATGTGGTTTATAGGTGTCAGACTTATGGTTTCCTCAATGGTTCCTTGGTTCTGTTTAGTTTTATATACAGTGGCTTGTAGAGGCTAACCTCTAACCTTCGGTTCATGTTGTGTTAAATGCACTATTATACACTGGAAAACAAATCAATAGCAATGTTTACATTTCACACATAATTATTTTACTAACATCTACATTAATTACAGTTGATTATAATATAATTTTAAAGTGTTGAAATTATTTTATGTCCTTTAAGGACATGACTAAGGGAAAGTAAGGACAAAACAAAAAATCGTGCTGCATCCGGGATTTTCCACCTAATCCTTACTAATACATAAAAATGGGATGGTGTGTGTCTGTCTGTCTACCTGCTGTGTGTTCCTCAATCACTAAAAAACTACTGAACCGATTGGCATGAAAATGTACAGGATTTTTTCTTATATACCAAATATACACATCGGCCTATTTTCGTTTTGAAAATCCTATAGGGTTCTACCCCACGGGACTTCCAAGTTCCCATCAATTCCTTATGGACATTCATTTTTGTTTGAGCTGATGAAAATACAAACAGCTGATCTTGTCTTGATTCGTAGTAGTACCACGGGTTAATCACAGAATGCAGCACACACAACTGTCATAGTTTTTATAAATCATTTGCGGGGAGAAGCCTGCGGGAAAAAGCTAGTTTTCTATAAAATATTCCAAGGTTCGGTCTTCTAGATCGTACGATAGTTTTAGAAACCTACCCAAAGAGAGAAATTTAACATTTTGCCCTTAGGCAATTATATCTAGCTGTTACCCGCAGCTTCGCTCGAAAACGTCAATATTAACCTATTTAACACTATCAAATATTCGATTACATTATACCATATGCAGTAACTTATGACTTCCTTAGCAGTAACTGTGAAACATATTAACTACAGCGGGTAATTCAGTAAACGATATCCTCCCATAAGATTGGCATTGGAACTCACAAAGGCCGTGGGGTGGAGACTTAAGATTGCGTATAGGCATTTGTAGGTCTGTATGGTAGTGTGATGTGTAAGCTATGTTCATGCACAATTGTAGCTTGATCGGTCGAGTAGTCTTTTCGTTATGGAAGTCTAAACATCCATCCTTCCACACCATCTATACATCCAGCCAAACTTTCAAATTTATAATATTAGCATTGCTTTCAGACCATTCTGTTGTATTGCCCAGTCCACACCTCTAGACCGCCTCTGGACAGTCCCCAGCCAAGTCCCTGATTCCGGTGCTGCTCACGTGTCTCCGGCCTCATATTCAGTTCCAATCACCGTGGAATTAATTACTGCCCCACCCGCCATTGTCCAGGCCGTTATCATTGTCATTATCAGCGGAGTCGTCGCTCACAGAGACTTATTGGCACGGCTTCCAACGGCGGCCACCGCGGAAGTCAAGGAACTTGGAAACCCGTCGGTAAGCGACTCTAGAGTCATATCCAATGAGCTGGCGGCCGCTGGGACTGTTGATGTCGAGTAATGAGTTCTGTTTGCTGCGCGGAAGTTTATGGACGTGCTTTCATACATTTAGAAATTCGGAACTAGCAATCAACAATGTTTACTGACCAGTGAGATGGACCGAAAATTCTCATTCCCAGGAGAGAAAATTAGCATAATGTTAGTCAGACAATGCTTATCAATTTATCTCGATAGAATTGAGTCGCAATAAATAGTAGAGATATAGTTCCTATACCTCTACTATAGTAGAGGTATAGTAAATAGTATATATAATAGTTCACTTCACTCTCAAGTATAGTTGCCGTACTATTAAGAGCCAAGGGCAACTGTAAAACAGCTTGGGAGGTTCTGACTACGTAAAATTGCATTGGTAGTGCATGTGGTTTTGAAGGATTTATAAAGTTCATGAGAATAAAAAATTCATTGATTTTGAAAAATAAATATTGAAATGTGTACCTCATGGTGTTTGGCTCAAGAAATCAAGAGAACCATAGAAGTTATATACTGTTTGGCTTTTACGGCTCGCTCCTAGAATTATTAAATTTTTAGCATCGCTGGGGACTTATCATTCTTCTTGTTGAATAAAACGAGCAAATGTATACTACACGGTTACAAATGTTGTTAACAGCAAATATTTTATTTGAAGGAATTATTTTTAGAATAACTCAAAAATAGTTTACATACCCATACAAATAGTTAACTATGATTATTGGATAGTAGAAAAAATTAAAGTCCCAAAATCGGGGCTGGGCCGATTACACATCAAATACATGGTCCGTCGACCCTTGAATAAAATAAATCAAATAACATACACGATCGAGTTCCCCCCCAAAAAAATTCATATGTACCTTAGACTTTAATAAGAATAGTTGAGATATTTGTTTACTAAACTTGCAAAAAGTCCTACAATATTTTCCGATAACAATACCTCTCCACGCATAACAGTCTGAAGGCCCTCCACCGGGATCTTTGTCCTCTACAACTGCCTATTATTCCCTTCCGGATCCCGGAGCAATTCCTCGGACGTAACAGGCTTGTGACATTCCTGGGTCGCAGAACCGCCATATTTTGACACCGACAGATCAGCGCTCCTTTCAACATCTCCTGCGGCTTTGTGCGGGTCACCGAATGACGAAATGACGATTCCGCGACAATGTGCCGATTGAGCGGTGGTTTCCGGGCGGATGGTCGGCCAAAGACGCCGCCCCCGCCCCCGCCGCCTCTGGGTGCCCTACGCCCTCGGAGGTTGGAGGTGCCCGGGCTCGCGGCTTAGCCGTCAAAGAGTTGCAACCTGTCACCGCCATCCCGTCCGCATCGCTGGACACGGTTTTTGAATGTCCCGCTACTCTAAGCTGCGATTTCAGGTGTCCGGTTACTTGTCACCTTTGTCATTTTTGATGCCTCAATACCCCCGGCTTGGGCTGCCGTGTGGTTGGACCTTGGAAGATAAATTTTGAGGATCATATTACAATTTTTCAGGGTTGGGAGAAATATTAGGATTCAGAGTAGAACATTTTAAGAGTCTTCATCACCGGAAGTTGCCGGACGCCATTTTGGTATTATGTTCCATAAGGCCAATGTTAACTTTGTGCCTCCGTTACTCCTCACCTGATCGTCACAAACAATTAATTTTGGTGTCAAATTAAAGGTTTCGTCGTCCTCTAGGGAAATACAATCGTCGAATTTTGATTTTGTTACAAATTAATGAGAACATGTAAAGTGATTCAGTTCAAAATTAAACTATTTACTATGAAACTATAATACCCAAATTAAGGAATTCGATATTGTATTTCCCTAGAGGATGACGAAATCTTTAATTTGACACCAAAATGAATTGTATGTGGCGATCAGGTGAGGAGTAATGGAGGCACAAAGTTAACATTGGCCTTATGGAACAAAACTCCAAGATAGCGTCCAGCAACTTCCGGTGATGAAGACTCTTAAGTAAACCCCTACATATTTGCCCAACTCTAATAAGTAGTTTAATATTACATTCTTACACCACAGAAAATTGTAAAACATGTTAACGGCAGTTGCGTTTAAATTGGTTAGTTAAGTCATCGAACGTTTTGATCGCTAGTGGCGCTAGGTCGCTCAGAAGGGGTACATTAGGATTAGGGTCCACCCAAATGCCGTCCTTACTGGTCTTATCCCCCAGTCCACCCGCTGCTACCCCTCATACGTCACGGAAGCGCAACCCCTTTCAGTCAGCCTTCTGTAGTGTTTGGTAGTTTTCTGTAATTTTTCATCGAAATCATTCTATAAATTAAATTTTTTTTATTTATTAATTATTGAGATAAACTACCGTGTCGAAAAGTTAAGTTTTATTTTCCATGTGAAGGGTCACTTTCACATATATAACTGAATCACTATTAAACTCAAGCCGGTTTTAAGTGGCAAGATATTAATAACACTTGAACGGGTAAAATCCTAACGTATCATAATTTTTAAATTATTTTGAAATACTAAACTGGTTGTTTATCACCAGCTTTAGCATAAAATAAAAAAATTAATAAAACAGAGCTATTATCTAACAAAAGGTGTACCTTTATTGAAAACAAAAATAAAATAATAGTAAGCCACCTAGTTAACTGTTCCAAAATCTATCTCAACTCAAAACCATAAAACTAAGTGATAATTTTATCTTTCAAAACAACAAGAGTCAATAATCATCTACAATAAAAAGAAAAAATGAAAGTAAAGAATTTGTTTAGCTTTCGGGTACTGATTTTAATACAACCACTAACTGAAACCTTACAGGTTACTCTCTAAAATTTTAGATTTTGCTTAGGATCGATCAGGAGAAAACAACTTCATATAACTAAGCATATAACTTCATATAACTAGATCTAAACACAATATTACAATTAGGCCTGCAAATAGATACAACTTAGATTTTTGCTTCGCGATTTTAAATACCCCCGTCACAGCAAACCTGCATACTCAGAGAATTTCCATTGGAGATATAAATATCGTAATACTACATAACGCCACTTACCAAGTTTCATAAAAATATATTCAATATATACAAATAAGCGATATATACAATTTTAATTATTCTCCATAAGAATAACATTGGGGCTGAGTACGCAGGTTTGCTGAATTAAGGAATACAAAAATGTGTTTTTATGCTAATATCAATACAACTTAACTAGGTGAAGTCATATGCCAGTTTTTATTCATTTACGTTCATAATTAAGGGAGACATAGCAATTAATTATCATCCATAAGAATAACATGGGGCTGAGTACGCAGGCTTGCTGCTACGGGAGCCTTTGGCAATGAAATATCAATGTACCACAATCAGATGAAGCCGTATACCAAGTGTCGTCAGTATACGTTCATAAATAAGCGAGATATAACATTTTTATTTTCCTCCATAAGAATAACATTAGACAACGTACTGTGTTTAGCACTTTCCTGTAACCAATTTACGTAGAGGAATTATCAAAATGCCAAATTGTGTGTTTTTTCCAGCTGAATGCAATGGTAAAAGCTAAAATTTGACTATTTCAAAAATGATATGTAAAAAATTCAAAAAACCCATTTTTGGGGTACAAAATCCCCCCAAAATACCCCTTTGGATAGAGCAATCTGGCTGATTTTCGAACTTAAAGTCATAAATGTTACTTTACACGTTTATACCAAATTTCATCAAAATTAGATAATTTTTACGAGAGTTATCGTGCTCACGGACACACACACACACACACACACACACACACACACACACACACACACACACACACACACACACACACACACACACACACACACACACACACACACACACACATATATATACACAGTTTCGAACGAATGGTGTTTTGGGGGTCTGGGGACCTCAAAACAAAAAGTTATCATGGTCTCGGGCTTAACCCTTACCATGCCGACTACGGAAATAGCTTCCTCCCTATAGGGTAAATTCGCTAAAAGCAAGGATTTATATTATTTTACGATACTGCCGGATAATATACTTGGGAGTAATAATATCGCTGGTATATTATACAATCATGGCACAGTGTAAACAATGAACTATCCCAAAACCTTTCCATCTCCGAAGTGGAAGATATCCCCCAGTGGTGACGAGTGATCACATTTTCGCAGGGTCAGCTGAGATTATTCCCCCGGCGGCACATTTAGACCAGTTCCCAGCAAGAGATCAGTAATTACAGAACGAATCACTGGGGGGTCGTTGTTCGATCTGACAGGTCTGCCATCGGCTGGCCAATATTGAGTTGTACCCTATATAAGTAATTCATGTAGGTCAAACAGTTGTTAACAGTTAAATACAAATTGTTAATTGGAGATAAAAGTTGAGAAAGGAGAACATGTGTGCGGAAACCATTGATGTTGTTTAAACCTATTGCTAAAGGTGTGTGAACAGTGTTCCAAGAATCAAAGAATTTGTTCCAGCATTTAAATGAAAGACAGAGTGAGTACATTATATTGCAAATTTAGTCACCCCATGAGCCTTATGGCATGTGTGTGGTGACGAGTCCTATTAAAAAGTCCTTTGTATTTTCTCTTGCTCTTTTACAACTTACGTTACAGTCTTAATACAATAATAACGCTTGATAACATAATAACCTGTGTAATTGAGTGAATCTTAGCGTGGTAACCTGGCGCTGGAATTCGAGAACTACAAATAACGGTGCCAGCTGACACAGGGCTTCACCTGCAGAAAGATGTTATCCTGCAGGATTTAAAATTGAGATACTTCCTAAAATATCACCTACCTCTCAAAATTGGTGCTCGTTATAATGGTGAGTGAGAATTCAAGGCTTTAGATACCCTCGCAACAAAGATTATCATCACAGACAGGTATTAGGTTACTGGTTATGTATAATTGTAAATTGAACAAATAAGCTTATGACTGGAACGATTAAAACTTTCAATGGGTAATTGTACGCTTGTCTTTCCCAAAACTGAACGACAAAAATGTAGAAAATTTGCCTTGACGTTGTGGATTGAATATTGTAGTTCCTCCCGTAATTAGTAACAGATTGGATGAAAATCAGCCATCCAATCTTAAAATTGCGACTTTAAGATGATTTTCTAGAGTAAAAAGCCGGTGTGGCTTTGATCAAGAAAATCTCGTCTTGCTGATGCGAAGACTCACAAAGACGGCCGGCGGGGACACGGCGAGCGATTAGCGCACAAAAGACGTCCTATCGACATGTCGCAGGGGACCGGACAAAAGGGGGATTTGACTGACAAAATATGTAGGGCCAACAACAGAGGGCCGAATCGCAATACCATAGAGCGGCGAGTGGCCAATTCATTTGATAGTGAGGGTCAAGATGTCAGAGATAAGGCGCGATGCACTCTGGGTAATAGATACCACAATGCACCAGTGCTACATGCGTTGCCATTATACGGTCTATTTGGTGATTGGATGTTTGTTGTGCATCGGTCCCTGTATGAGGGGATGTGGCGTATCTCGATGGGGTTGATGATGTTGCCAAGCGGTAAATTATGTTTGTCGGTATTCTGCTGCGTTAGAGACATAGACCTCAATAGATATAGTTCCAGCATTCCAAAACATTCTCATGTAATATTTAAAACTCCCAAGGTTGTGTACCCATTCACAAATACCGTTGGCTTTAAAAAATAGACAAATAAAACACACAATCGTTTACGTCAGTTTAATTTATCAAAGTTACAAATACTTAAAAAAGAGCTTTAAGAGAAACGTGGGTATTCGTTAAACGTTTCTAGGGGTTAATATATTGTTTATTTATGTTACGTTATAATATAATCAGCGTTACGCTGTTTATGTAGCCAAATTACCATACGAAATGTAGAAAGTGTTTACTGTTTGATTGCGGGTGTTTTATAATTTATATTCATCTCCCCACATCCTATAAAACCTCCTTGAAAGTACACATTAATCAAAAACCTACATCCAAAGCCTCCTCTCCCCAAATTAGAACGGAGAGTTAACATATAGTATGACTAAAATACAAATTTATATTTCTTGGATTGTATGAGTTTTATTACAATATGAGTTTTATTTATTTTTAAATCTAAAGTAAAGGATTAATTGAATACTTTTAACGTGTTTGGAAACACCAAGCTTATGGGCAATATGCTCTTTGGTTACAGATTACAATACAATAAAACAACAGATGTTTAACATCCTGTACACTAACACTTCATATTCTCTCGCACTACATCAGATTGAGATCCTCCTTGTTTAGTTAGAGCCCCGGCGTTTCTAAGACTCCTCCTGGCTCGACCTTGTCACCGGGGGGTAGCCCTCGCCCCGGTACAAAAGTATCGATGGCAGGCATTGTGGGACAAGTGGGTGACAAAGACTGAGGCCGCAGGCCTTTTAGGTTTCCATCCTCAGCCTACAGCCTCGGCGCCGCCCCTGATTTCCTGTACAGGCCTTACCGTGCAGAATCAGTATCCATGCAGAGAATTACGGTTTCATAATAATGTACAGAGATGACTAGGTGGTTAGCTAGTAAACCAAGTAGTGAGGGGAACATTCGCCCCACCACAACACAATCCTGCCTTACTTATGCCACTGGGTAAAGTTAGATTTGTTTTTACAGCTGGTCATTTAACACTATGTTGTTGCATTGATAGTTTCTTGGTTGGCTGTAACGATAAACGGCGTATGAAAAGTGGAGGGAATAACAAGACTGTGTTTACGAACTAGCAATAAAGATACCCACACATTACTGGGTATGAAATGAAAATATAATTTGTAACTTACTTTATGGTGCAATCTTTACAAACTGTATCCTCACTTCGGACAAACGTAGAAGAATGATTCGTACAAAATCAAACACAAGTGATGACAAAAGTAGTATTTTGCATACACATATAGATACATTCTCGCGCAGATTGGTTATAAAGTGGGTAAAACCAAAAAAGGCGTGCCTTTAAAGATTAATTTACATAGTTCAGTCTATGAGAGTCATTAACCAGAATAAGATTGTGATGTTGATACTAATTCAAATCATTAATTATCCCAGTGATGATCACTCGTGGTAAAATTAAATTTGCTACATTTTACTAATTTGTTATGTCAAATTATTGTTAATCGAACAATTGCAGTAAATACTATCCAATCATGTTAAAACGTAATAAAATATAATTCAATATAAAGAGTACAGAGTTGTCAAACTTTACTGCTAACTAAAAATCCTTTACTTCGTTCTGTTCTTTCCCTGAAGCTAGAGGGTTAAAATATTCTGTATTTCAATGCAAAATAACCACGATTTTTCGCTGTAACAGCTTGCACTGTTACACGACAATCAACCCGTGTAGTGAGAATAAGAAGGGTCCAAGCCCGGATCCTTGTTGTACTCCAGACCGTGTTCCTACCCTAAAACGTCTTCAGATGGGGTATTGTCTCCGAACTGCGATTTCTCCCCCGGTCCGAAATGTAATTGCACTGTGTAAGGGATGGATACTAAATGTTTCACCTAGGGGCCAATCTGGCTGTGCTGACCCTTCCTTAATGTCGTTATAAGAACAGACAATACTGCACTCCTCGCAACTTTTTATGGCTCGAGGCATTTCTCCGGCAATCAACCTTTATAGCTAGTCGTCCACGGGCGGATTTATTGACTGTGTTGTTCCTGATTTATTATTCCCCAATTCGATCGCTGGGAACATATATATGGCAGGAGGAAATGTAATTTTGAGATGTAAAATAATAAATTTGTTTCATAGTTCTACAATTAATTGAACTACACAGATCATATTATTCTACTCCCCGATTAAAAACATAACCATAATCTACAATTGAGGTGAAAAAATAGAACGTATCTTTCAAATTTGGTAGAGAAATTATAATTGCACTGTATTTTATATTGTAACTGTTTTTAACAATTTAAACTATAGACGTAACAATGTATTAGCCCTCAAATAGGACAATGTGATTCTACCGTGTAAACTGATAAGTGTTGCACTAAATAATAAATACTTCAAGTGTCTTCAGTTTCAATTGATTTTAGTTTATGTATTTTTAATAACGACTGAATAAATAACATAGTTAAAAGTAGGATTTACGGGCCGTAATGGATACTCTCTATGTACTAAATTGGTGCTGATTTTGGTAGAACAATAAAACAAAAATAACCTCGCTATCAAGAAGGACCTAGTTGTAATGTCAATTTTAATCTAACCTAAAGGTTTTATTTATTCAATAATAACTATACTCCCCTAAACTGATTTTGAATTAAAAATAAGTCCGTAGGAATTCCAATAAATGACAAATACAGTATTCATAGTTAAATGAGTGTAGTTAAGCATTCACGTTACTCAGTTACAACTTTATTCCACCAACGCTAAAAAGTAACTTGGGTCTGAGTTTTGCTTTGTGAAAGCCTATCAATTTATTTAGCTTGGCCTAAGTTAGATGAGTTATTTTTCCGCCTTTCTCTTTATAATAATTGATCTCTCAATTGCTACACATATGTATTGCACATGTATTGCTGGCATCCAGTATCGCAAACGTTAAAACTTATATAAGTATAACAGATTCTGCTCATTTTAGATTGGTCGTGTCATTTAAATTCAACATAATCATTCTATATATCCTATATTTTTAGATAACAGCATTATGACCAGCGTTCCAAAATGGCAGATTTTTTTCAGTTTATGAATCTTTTTCAGTCGTGGTCCTTGCTTTGAAACGAACATCCAAGTTCCCAAATAAAGTTTTTTTCACATTTTAATGCTATTGTGAAATCAATACCGAAGTTTTCCATCACTGAGACTTATTATAGAGTTATTCATGCCTTATGACACTATGGAATCTAAAATAATACTAGTAGAACCATACACACACATGAC
Organism: Allygus modestus; assembly: GCA_963675035.1. Lineage (NCBI taxonomy): Eukaryota > Metazoa > Arthropoda > Insecta > Hemiptera > Cicadellidae > Allygus > Allygus modestus. The sequence goes on along the minus strand of OY776112.1, from coordinate 76,021,241 downwards.
TGTAATAATATGTTTAGAAACATGAAAAGTGTCTAAATGAAACCAGTTAAAAACATAAGGTGGGGTAAGCATTTACTCCGCTCCGCTTTCGAAATTAACTGTTCTGTTAGAAGACTTCATACGACAGCTACGCATCGCAAGATGATGTTCTGGTAGTGAGTTAGCCTTCTCCTTTATTCGCCATCAATCACCTCGCCATGATATCATCAGATCGAGCGTAACTGGTCACTGTGATAGCAGCGCACATGCCCCCTCCTCCCCCCCGGGCCAGCTGTCGGGTCGAGTTTTTTGGCGGGATATGATCGGACAACTGGCTAAACAGTGTCACCCGGCTAATCCTCATTTGCCGGGCACAATGAGAGTTTCCGCGACACTGGCTATATCCGCCGCCATCTTGCAATATATATCATACCCCTAGAACAACAAGCTACCTGGTCCCGGCCCCCGGCCCAACCGTTAGGAGGGGAGGCTATCTGAGATCTGCAGCTAGAAATGAGCGCGCAGTTTGTTTGGGGATGATATTTCAGATAAGAGGGTAGGTGATGTAGATAGGGGGTGGAGAGGATGTGCTCATGTAAAAGTCTTAATTACGATTGATTTATATGGTGGAAACTGTGGTTAATGAGGCTTCCTATTAATTGTAATCCAATTTATATATATATATATATATATATATAAAACTGGTACTATTACGCTTGTCAACAGAGTTATAGTGTTGTTACTTGGATTTCATTCGAAGACTTAATTAGTCCTGATACAATCTTGTACCTTTCAAATATTTTTATCAATTTTTCCCAAGTAGAGTGGTTCTTGAAATCAAACTGATTTAGTGGATTAAACATACAAAGTGTTGATTTTATAATCTGCTTTTGGGTTATGATTACATATCTTATTTATGATAGCCTCAATATAATTGATACCATTGATGATAAAGAAACTCCCAAATAATATGTTTTTATATTCGGATGAATTCTTAATTGGTCTTTAGCATCACTAAAACAAAGGTTGTTACTGGGTGTAACAAACAGAAGCAATGAACAATCATCAAGTTTATGACTATTCCTTGTAAAAAATTTCCTTTATGAGCCATCACCTGTGTTGTTCCAATTTATATATATATATATAACTGGTACTATTACGCTTGTCAACAAAGTTATAGTGTTGTTACTTGGTTTTCATTCGAAGACTTATTTAGTCCTGATACAGTCATGTACCTTTAGGGATGGACTGGCTGATGGATAAGGTTAGATGTAAACACGAACAATGACAGGATAAAAACTATCGCTAAAGCGATATTTTATGCCAACTCACTAAAGCAACTAACTCAAAACACCTAATACATCCAACTCCAAAGAGCTATATTTCTATGAAGAATTGAGCCGCGGCCGACCTCTGTGTGGGAGGTCACATGTTCTAACCAAATCTAATAACCCCAGATGGACTGTCTTAACCGGTCTTACCAGATAATTAAAGTTCTCATATGTGCAAACTAACACGTATATTAGTTTAATTGTTTATCTAAATTGCGAATGAACTCCTGGGATGACTGATGGCCAGCAAGTAAACAGAGGTGTGTTAATTCACACAGTTACCAATGATACCAATGATATAGAAAATGAGTTTTAATGGTGTAAAAGATTCAGCTGTGATCAAATCATGAAATTAAAAAAACTAAATTTTATTGCCGGCCATCAAGTCATCCACGTACAGTATGAACCGTTGTTTAGCATTTATTTCTTAAGTACTGTCCCTTTAAGGGATGGGTGACTTTCAGTGATTTACTTTAAAACACAACTTTAAAAACACCTGTTCATAACTTTAATTTAAATATAACTAGCCGGTGTCCCATTCCCGTCACGTGAATTATAAGGTCAGATCTTTTGAAATATTTACATCGTGATCAGCTGTTTGACTAAATCAAATATAACTCCATAAAATTAACATTGGAACTTTAAAAACCCTTGGGATGAAGCCCTGAAGGTGGATGTTTGGCAACCCCCAAAAGGAGCATAATGAAGGTAAGACATTTCGATTGATACAACAAATGTATGAAAATTATTAGTTTTAGAGGCCTAAAGAGCCAAACAAAACTCAAGAAATTATTTTATAGATGTCGCATAGTCATTATACTTATTAATCTTAAATCTCCCAGAAGAGCTCGGCTCTATTCATTTGTGTGCAACAAAGCACGTGGTCACGACTAGCTGAGCGTGAGTTCAGTTTCGGTTACAGCCTTAGCCATCAGATAGCGCGACTTTCCCCCTCATGCAACACAACTGTACTCTGTACACGAATGTAATGGTCTTTTGTTGGGAAACTATCGAAACGTCATATCCTTCTTCTGTTTTGGTTATCACCTTTGATTTAAATAGGTTAACTTACTTCCGTCAATAGCACGAATGTTTCAAACAAATTATGCTGACATGTTTCGTTGCAAGAGCAACATTATCGAAGCTTGCAATTCCTCAAAACATTCGTCAAACGTCATGTTTTGATGAATTGAAAGCTTTTATAATGTTTTTCTTGCAATTAAACATGTCGTAATTTGTAAATTATGTATAAACATCATACTGTATAAATTGTGAGAACTATTCCAACTGAAGATTGAATATGAAATGGACATGCCCAAAATGAAAAGAAACGAGCAATACGCAATAAGCAAAGCAAATACGCTCGCCTTGGAGAGGCGTGAATATAAGTACTCTAGGCATTTTTAACAAACTGACTGGCTTTTCGAGCAAACCTCGGTCACCCAGGTACTTCTCAAACTTCTCAAACATAACATTGTACTGTGATCGCGAGCGAAGCCGCGAAGGGCTACTAGTTGTGTAGCAAGGGTTTTTGCTGATTTTGATTCAAAACTTTGTTTTTAACCCTAATCAAGTACGGATTTTAGTAATCTGCAATAGAGTTAGCACCTTTAGGCTATGTTGAAATTGTATTTCGCGCAATCTTTACCAACGGTTTGTGAATCTGCAAATCTGGTAATTACATAATTAAAGTTTGGCAGTATCATGGAAGTGTGTAGTGAGTGGACTGTAGTAAACTAAACTTTAATCAGATGTTTTACTGATTAAAATGAGTATTTGTTTCACATAGGTAGTTTCTTTATATACTTTTTTCCTAAAGTTGTATAAAATGTATGCAAAACAAGAAAAATACCTTAGCATTTTGGGTAAAAATGGTCAGTGGTTTTTTTGGTGTTAAGATTGAGATCATGTAATTGTGATCATGTGATTGTGTGCTGGCAACCCCCACTGACGATTCGGTGGTTTCTATGTGATCCACTTTCAAACATTAGACACCTTTTCACATTATGATATTGAGTGATTCAATCACCCATTTGAAATTTGGTATTTCTTACACCACTTTAAATGGTATAACCCAAGTGCATCGAGTTTATATTTAAACTGGAGTTTCTTTTTTCTTAGTTTGCGTTATTCTCTAGATTCAAAACCTTTTTACCACGCAGCTGGTTTCATGGACAAATACTCACTACAGAACTCGGATATTTCACCTTATTTTGCCTTCCAACCGATAATCCTTCTAACAAAAATAAAATGCTTTAAAAAAACAAACTACCTCTTCCCTCGGTCAATAATCTCACCTGAAAGCCTCCGCTAATCCCGTTCTTCCCTTGTTTGTCCGCCTCGTGTTTTCTTTGTCGCTGATGGCTACTTCTTGGACTCTCCAACGAAATACTGTTTTCATGAAAAGCAATCGATGAAAAACTCATAAGCGTCTACTTATTTCTCTTGCCCTCGCAATTAAGTGATTTTTGGGGATCTGCAAATATTCCGCTATAAATTCAACGAGAACAGAGGATTTCGGTATCAGGTATGAATGAACATTAAGATTTGTTAACTTGTCTTGTTTCATAGCAAATTTATGGTAGCAATGGTTTAAACTACAAGTAGAGGAAGAAAGGTAAACTGGGATATAGATTATTTCAGAAATAACTGGAATTTAGAGTTAAATATTTGCAGTTTTTAGTTTTGAAAGTCCATAGGCCTAAAGCCTTCATTGGGTGAGAGTAAAGCTTGCCACATTTGCCATACTTATAATTATTTAGAGCTGTTAAAACCCAGTTAATTAAAAGGTTTATGAAATATTAAGTTATAAAACTATTCACACACTAATTAAAGTTTAATTCAAAGACTACAAAACCCTAAATAAGAACGCAAACGGGTATAATTTCAAAGAAAAACAGTGACAACAAACAACGAGCAGGCCCCTACCCTTTCGGGTAAATAGTTCGCGCTAAATACCAAACGAGCAAATCGCATTACACTATTTGAATTGCAAGTTCAATCGCGAAAACTATCGGAAATCAAGAGGACAAAACCACTCGCTGATGATCCCTTTTGACTCTGCCTAACGCAATTTGATGGATTTTTGAACGTCGAGACTTTGATGAAGTATTTTACACCGACGGACGCTGGCAGGACAAGGGGGACGCACCCTTATTTTGATTAAACCCAACGTCATGGACTGATTTACCATAGAGTATCAAATATTGCGCCGTGTCAAGGGTGGGGAGGGGTGGAGCGCTATTTCCACCCGCATTATGTTAATGTACACGCGCATCTAGCGAATTTAATGAAAGCAGACAAAATACTGTGCAATTTACATTTGGCTAAGTCATCATTTTGTTATTTCGATTGGACTGTTTTCATTAATCAACTCGCGGGGGGGGGGAGGATAGGAGAGGAGGTTCGGTTATTGTAAACAACCCGTTGTAATGCCGTTATATCTAGCTCTCGCTGTCGCTGCGATGGATTTGTTTATCGGCCGCATTTTACGGTCGGGAATTGCACAAATATAAAAGTGACTGGCCGCGGATCTAGTTTACAGCGATTTTAAATGACACTGCTTTAACGTCCGTTTTATCGCTGGATATTTATTTGTTCATCGGAGTAGTAAAACGTATGGAGTTTAGTGTGTATTTACATTTTTGTTGTTGGTTAAAAGCTGTTACATATTTCACCCGTGCTCCGATCTGGATGATACTTTTTTATCCAGGATAAAGTATCCAACAGAATGAGCGGCGTTGAATTTATTGCGTCCAAAAATATTACTTGTGTTGATTTATCCACGCTATTTTTGATATACAGTTTTAATTTTTGTACGATATTCTCTAATATAGGCAGTCATAAAAAGCATTTTAATTTTAATTTGTTACAAATGCATCATTTTTGTTGAATAACAAATATTGAATAATACTAAAACTCACTTGATGTAGCATAGTGGTTAGTATTTTTTTAAGGTTTTATATACGAATTACTTTAAAATATGTCATTTGTTTTGATTTCAACGCGAATGACTTTTACAAAAAAGTGGATTTTACATCGTTTACGTTGTTTAGTTTGTTGTTAGTAATGGATTGTTATATAGTGTTTATATACAAAAATCAAAAAAAAGGGGTTTCTACAATCTACTAATTTAAGTTTCGATAAACCAACTTTTTACTTTTTATACTGGTATTATCAAAACTAACTGATAATTTTCGCGCATCAAACTTCCCTAAAGCCCCTGTGTCAGAGCGGCGGGGTACTTTGCAAACTTTCCTGAGATAGAGAACCCCCGTGGTCCAATTTCAAAAATATTAAGGCAAAGACAGAAAGCAAAGATTACAAGAGCAGAGACGAAGCTTTTATACTGGGGTTTCCTGTGGTGATATATTCCATAGTTCTCGACTGCCAATAAAAAGTTCCGTATTTTGAAGGAAATTTAGAACTGCTAGGCCTTGATACAAAAACACGGGTCAGAAAAAAATTTTAAAAATCATTCGGCGACTTATTTCAACAATTAATAGAAACAAACATTAACACACTTTAAGTGCAGGGAATATAAATACAATGTTGTAAAAATAGTGCAAATCAGCAAAGCAGCGTGTTATCCCATCTAATTTTTATGGAGAATAAATTAAATGTTATAACTCAAGTGTTAATATATTTGGGTGAAACTTGGCTTGTGACTTCATGTGCCGTAGTCTATAAATATTTTCGTCATCTGCTAGATGTTATTCTTATGGGGGATAAATTAAATGTTATATTTATGAATATATTTTTATAATAATTGGAAATATGGTTTGAATGGTGATAAGAAATATATGTTTTCATTTTAAATTCGCCAAGTAAGCAGGTTAGCTCCGATGTAGGTATTCAGTGATCGTAGCAAAGAGCCTCTATCGTCCGACAATGAGAGAGCGACAGGAGCGCAACACAGATGCCAACACTACCTAGCGGCCAACGCTACAACTACCCCTACACCTCTGCTTATCTAACCTTCGGCATGTCTGATAAATGCCCGCTTTACAGCTCACTTTTATACTGTTTGGTTTACAGCTCGGTTTACTATGGTTTCGTTTATAGTTTACGTTTTAGTTTTACTATCGTCTTTGTACAAAAGTAGTTTCAAAGAACTATTATCATGTGTTTATGTTGTACAACGTCGCGTCTATAAAACAGTGGCGTGGCTGTTATTCACCACTAGTAGTTTATGTTTATAACTAGTATAACGCTTTTGTGTAACGAGTAAAGATAAAGAAAATTTTGTATTTCGAACTCAACAAGGATTTAATTTATACATAGTTATCTTGTACTCTATTGGTACTAGTGAACTAACTTTTCAATTAAAAAATACTAAAATAAACCTTAGACTTCCACCTGCTAGTTAAGACACTTCATTTGCATGTATTGTTTTGATGTATATACTTTCGTAAAATGTAGTTTCCCAAAAACCAGTAAATAAACAAGCATTTTTGGACATACCTTCGGAAGAAATTGGTTCTTTATTGTTGCATAAACAGTCATATACACAATTATTGATGTGTTTCTTTTGGGTTTTCTGAACACCCTGCAAAATAGTATGGTTTTAACAAATGTCAATTAACAATTACTGACATACAGTAAATATACTGTAAAAGTAAACCACAGACTGGCACCTGCTAGTTAAGGCATTTAATTTCCATGATTGATTATATGTATATATATTTTTGTAAAATGGAGTTTTCCGTAATAATAAACAAGCATTTTAGGACATATCATTGGAGGGAATTGGTTCTTTACACGAGATAAGGTCCAAAATATTGTAACGTAAATTTAGTCCTATAACTTGTTATGGCCTCCGTTGTAATCAATAAAACTGAATGAAAATGCAATAAAGTCCAACCTTCGAAGGACTTTAATATAAGATTTTTAATATAAAATTATTATTAATAATGTATTATAAATAATAAAGAAGACGATAATTTTTTTTTAAATAGGATACAATGTAATTGCAATATTAAAGTAAGAACTAATATAGCTTACTGAGAGCTCGTTGACTGTAAAATAAAAGCTAATACATTTAAAAAATCATATAATTGAGAACTAAATATCAGCCATGTCATTCATATTTAAAATGGGATACAATAATATATTTGAAATAACATTTATATGATTCTCGAATGCAGTGATTCAAATGTTATGTTGTATAATAAGTGGTGGGATGGACAGAATTTAGTACCTGCAGTTAGAAACATTATTGCACGATGGTGTTCTTTTTGATTAGATTGAAGAAACTTTTATTTATTCCCTGCCCTCTGATTATACAGTATTAGTAATCTGTATTAGTAACATGTTGGAATACTTTATAGCCAACGTTGGTGTTATGGTAAAAAAATAAAAACTTTATATTGAAAAATGCGACATAATATAAAATGCGTAATTAAACATTCCCACATTTGCGTTCCTGTCACATATAAAAACAAATTACTCATTAAAAAAAGTTAAATCTTCTTTGTTTTAAGAATATTGCAAGGATTAAAATTGTATTTTAATTTTCAAGCTTTATACATTGCTATCAAGCGTCTGTTAGCTATTTAGGGGAAAATCAGTTATTTGTCTCTAGGTCAAATCTCTTATCTACTATGAATTATTATAAATATATAATTTTTATAAATTTAAAAGTTGCAATCTTATTTGGGGATTTTGAGGATGCAACCTCCAAAGGAAGCAGAAAGATGAAGTATTTTCTTTTATAGATTACCGCATCTACTGAGTTCACTGGTATGACTATGACGACGGTTATTTGTGTCCACTGCAGTTATGAAACTCATTACAGCGATGGATTTGTATCTATCATTGATTTATTTAGACTTTTCCTATCTTTTTTAGGGTTTAAACCTACACTACGTTTCAGAAGGTAAGGAAACTCCTTCCGTTGTAAAATTACCCTAATAACATCTAAATATCAAACAATTATACTAATAACCTTCCTTTGATTAACACGCATGTTGATGTTGCATGTTGTTGTTTGCATGTTGATTGTAGAAAGTCTTATGTTTGTTTAAACAAAGGTAAGCTGGTTAGGTATAATTTCCGACTAGTGATTCAGGATTGACGACGGATAAGGTACGTTAACCCATTACTTCAAGTCGATTTTCAATCCAGGAGGCAAATTATGAATACAAAGAAATTACGTCCACTTCTAACAATTCGATTACACTACCTTATTACCGACACCCCGCCGATCATCGTCGCCGGCTCATCCGGACACCCGGACACCCAGACACCCGGACATGACACCGGTTCCGGACACCCACCACATCCGCAAACACCAGATGCCTCTGTTTGCTCGTTTTACACTCGCGTGGACCCGAAAGCCACCCTTCCCCGATTTCTTGCCCCTTCGCTGGCGCGGGCGTTTATTTCATTTTAAATTAGTTTTGTTTCAAATGTAAATTTATCATACCCTCGCCCGTGTATTTGCTTTGCATCCTGCGATCACGGTCGGGGTGGGGGATAACGCTTTCGATTTGAAATTGGTAAGGATAACTGAGGAGGGGTCGGGCTTTTTTATATCCGGACGGTTGACGGGTGCGGGGTTGAATGAGGGTGCTGGAGAGTAATAGTACTCAAGACACGATAAAAATGTCTTAAGTGATTGTTTAAGTACGTGTAGTTTAACTTGGACTTTGGGCTTTTAAATTAGTATGCAATGTCATCTCATCTTTAGGAAATAATGGGTGAATATTACAAGAGTATTATTGATAGTAAACAAAATGTGATTACCATTGTTTTTTTGGATAACGTCTTAAAAGTTCACTCTACAACATAGAAGAAAAATGTGAATTAAGGAAGGAAGTACATTTCGAGTTTAGAGTATATGTATCAAAAGTTAAAAATAGGGGGCTACTAAAATAGGAATAATATAATCTTTTCATACTACCTCTCCTAAATTAAAAATAAGTGTAAAGTCAAAAATCATTTTTAAATTTTTGAGTTTGGTAAGTTTGATTTGATTTGACTATAAAACTAAAATCCGGTGAATAAATCTGTTGGGAAAAGCTGGTTTAATTAACGTCTGAATAAATAATTCAACCAAAGGGTCCACTGTCTTACCCAATGGAAAGAAAAGATCGACATAAAAAATCAAGTGCCGATCATGATGTTTTACTAACAAAGTCACCCTCTCACTAACTCTCGATTCAATCCAAAACGAAAAGATCAGCGTCGTGGCGGCGGCGGCGGGCGAATCAAAACCCGCCCCACGTGCGGCCAAGGCGAGCGTCGCGATTATGGATCGGAAAACAAATCGCCGTCGAATAAACACCACCGGTTTGCGCTTCTTATTAAGCAAAACTCCCTCCGATTCTTTATTTTGGCGGGACCGCGGCGGCCGAGCTGTTTGTCTTGGGGGATCGATCGTCGACGACGGGCTTTTATTCGGGGGGGGGGGGGGCACATATACCACCGCCCCCACTCGGTTTTATTTGTTTCTCAGTGTGTTATATTACACCACCTTAATGAATCATTCCTCCTTCCCCCCCACGACCCTCTCGCCAGGCTTTGACGAGTTTTCCACCTCGGCTAGTTTTGGATCGGGGTTACTGCTTTCTGCCTAGTGTGCGGTTTGGTTTTGTGTGTTGTAGTTTATTCATCGGGGGGGGGGGGGGGTAAGTGTTGATTCATAAATCCTTTGGATGGTGGGTATTTGGATTAAGTGGATTTACAAAATGCAGTTCACTACTGTTGCAGTTTTGTATCAAGGGGCCATTCACACATATTAACGCACCAAGGTGGGGAGGGGGTATGGCGTGGCGTTATGCTGCGTTATATGGGGAGGGGGGATTTGGATCAACGTTACGTAACTCACACATTGCAACCCTAATATCTGACGCATTACCGTATCTGTTGATAATGTTATATATATTTTAAAATTAAAAAATAATCAAATTGATATCTAAATGAATATTACAGTCAGTTACATAAAAAATTCTTCCGTCATACAATTTTAATAGCAGTAAAACGAAAAATAAATACATAAAGTGTTTTAAGTGAGTACTGCATTGCTTTACACCTATTTTATGTATTGTTTTAGAGTGTAAAATCATCACATGATACAGTATTGCGCAGTGCCACCCACAGTTTTAGTTTCGGCGTGTGTTGCGTGGACGAGGTTGTTTATATTATTAAAAACATACTTGTTTGTTTGCATCAATTTTGCTTTGAAAAATGTTATTAAAAGAAATTCATTAAATGTATCCATATTAAAAATTGCTAATAAAACTATATTAAATATGTATGTTAAATAAAAGATTGTATACATTACCTCACCCCTCGGGGAACATGTGTACTACACCACAACAACATTTGTTCACTCCCCAATTCGAAAAACAATTAGAAACAAGCAATGTGTCGTGTAGAATGTGTTTGCACACAAATATAAAATTTATTGTATAACTTATCACATCTTATTTGATTTATTGCAAAGAAATAATGTATCATAATTAATAGTCTACCAAAGTCAAATTTCATAATTAATAATTATGAAATGGAGAACCTAAATTTTTGGCATATACAAATTTACTGCATTTGGTAATGGAATTTCAGCTAGCGCCTGCAATAACGATATCAACTAAAGAGTAGTCAGTGTTGTTCCAACATTGCAGCAAGTAATTTGAAGGCGCAAGAAGACGTGCAAAATTGCTGCAGAGAAACCATAAATATAACTACAAACCATACAAGTAAAAACAAGTCAATTTCTAAATCTTGGTATTCATTTTGTACTTTATTTTTTGAAAAATGGATTTTACAAACAGATGTGTTTTTCTGCTTAGTGAACGTTTTAAAATCAAACAAAATCTGGTGTTTTACTGAACACGTTGTAAAATAAATTAAATTTAAATAGTGTTGGTTATTCTACATATATATATTTCATCAATATCATATATACTATATATTTTTTATATTATTACATATTAATAGATACTCGATAAAGTAGAAAACAGATTCAGCCGCTCCCTGAACGTATCGATGGTTGTCCTAAAGTATCCCGGTCCCACTGAAAGAACTTCTGTGTCCCAATAACAAATCGAAGGTTCATCCAAGCACAACGAACACAACGTTCCGATCAGGCCAAAGATACCGCAACAATCGGCGATCACAGGACAACACCTGCTACTGATGGGAGACAAACGAACGATATTCATAAAATAAACAACTTCCTTTGTTTTATAAAGCCCGAGGAATAATTAGAACAGGCGAACTATGCCAATGAAGCCGCGGCCAATGTTCTGTGACTCGGTGCTGCCAACATATGAATTTCTACTGACTTTGATTGCCAACATCACAAATAAACCGGAAAACAATGTATGAGAGCGCGCGGGCCGTTGCCGGTCTAATTCTGCCCGCTTGATGTATCTGGCTGCCGAATCGGACTTATTGGCTGCACGGAATTAACGTTCTGATCGCTGGGAATTTTTATGACTGCTCTCCCGTCTGTTGGCTTGCTGCAAGTTGTAGAGTTGTATTATTTGAATTTTTGTATCAATGCATATGGTCTATAGTTACAATAATTGTTGCTCATATTTTTCTTGCTTCCCGTAAATCGAGTTGGAATTTTGTTTGTCCATAGCGTTGTTAGAGGGCAACTGTCCAAACATCTCCATAGTCCTATATGGGGATCCCGGGAATCGAATCTGTGACCTCTTGCATCAAAATCCAAGACACTAACCGTTAGCTTAGCCAGGCGTCCTAAATATTTAATGTATATTTATTTCCGTTTTATGTTAAGAACTTATTACATTGTTATCGTGATCATTATACCGTATTACGTCGAAACAGTGTCGAACTAGTGAAACAGTGATATAAAATGTTGAGTTTTCTAAGGAAACTTCACTCTGAAAATAATAATTTAATTATTAACTACCAATCTGTATACATTGTTTCCTACCATAAATATTGCAGATCTTTTCAGGTGCCTTCTTTATTGTTAAATGTACTGAATAACCTGTAGCTGTGTGGACCATCCAGACGTCCTTAGCGTCTTTTGAGGCAGATTTATTTTAACAAATTACTTTCTTTTAAAACATAACAACCGTAAGAAAGTAACATAGAGAGGCGATTGGATCGGCAGTAATTTATGAAGTTTAACAAAACTAAAGAATAGAGATGCTTTAACTCATTACCTTTGCCAAGTCCATATTTTTAACCGAGTGAATTTCAACCCATTTTTAAAACAAAAACCACAACTGTCCGTCGTGCAGTGGGTCAGTAGGTCTGTACGGTGATCTAGCCTAGACAGTGAAATACCGTAGCAGCATTAGTCACATGGGCAAGTCAGTGGTTACAGTTCTTAATCAGCAGACAGCCGGGATCGAACTAACGCTTGACCATGTCTGACTTACGAGGCCACGCTCTACATCTGGGCTACCGTCTCCGGTATAAACAATGAACCCAATATAATTATTTTAATCGAAAAACCCAATATTGACGATTAGGAGTGGGCCCCAGACACGTAACATTTGGCGTTTCTACCTGCTAACCTCCAAACGTTAATTTGAGCTTTCAAAGCCCGTTTCTCCTCAATGGATTACCCGATAGCATAGATTTATGGCTACTTTTAAAATGGAATCAAATAAATAGTGATTTCAGTAAGCGAAATTCATCAACATAAATAACAATTGTTTAGTTAAATTCCAAAATATTCAATATTTACGATTTTATTGATGAGTGCGCTATTTGTTATACTGAAATTCTGCTTGCTGTAATTGCTGCGTAGTATAACGATCCCTTGAGAAGAACGAGATTTGAAAGTTAACATTGATCTTATGGAAGAATCATGTAATAGCAAGTAACTGGAGCCCCAGTTAACCATTCATTGTAGTACTATTTAAAACCAATAATCACAAAAAATCTCTCTAAATATATAATAAAGACACTCCGCGAACGTGACAACAGTGTGACCGTCGCCAATTTTACCTCTCACTCTCGCTCTCTTTTCATTCTCTTTCGTCGCTGAATAAATAGTCTTTTTACATAAAGGTATGTGAATGGAGCTAGCGGTATCGGGATAGACAGATTGATTCGTCTGCGACCGCAGTTATCTTTGGAGTGTCTCAGCCCAGAATAACCGGGCCGAAATACCTCGGTGCACCGAGCAGCGTTGTACAGTGTCACAATTGCATGTTGCACTTTTGGCACCTCGGACGGTGTTTGGGTTAGCTTGTCATATTGTTTATCCTGTGACACTTAACTCTGGCGCGGTTTCAATAACAGGTTTAATTCGTCCTAATTCTTTAGGAGTTGTTCTAATATCTTCGTGTAGACTGAGGCTTGGCTTTACACTGAGGCGTAGTTAATACTAAAGTTGGATTCAATTTGCAATAGTTTAAGAATTGTTTATGAAAATTAAAATAATGCATCCATACTGTCTTATTGCTGTTTGCTTCATTGTATGTTTTTACGTAAAGCTTACGTTACGAGGTTTTTACGTTCTTACGTATTTTTTTGCTTATGTTTTACGTAAAGCGTTTTTACACACTTCATGGTTGAAAACTAAAACACATTGGTGGCAACAACAGAAAACAAACGTGTATGTATGTTTTACGTATGTAGTTAAAACCTTAACAGTAATATACAGTTTATGCTGAAGTATAATTCAAGATCAAGCATGTTTCGCTTTTATTGAGTTAGTTTTTCACATAAACAAGGCAACGGCTTCTATAACCACATGTGTACATGACCGCGGAACGATTATAACTTCAACATTGGCCTCTGCACAACAATATCATCTATGTGTTATTCTTATTTCTGTAATTCTTGGTACCTAACGTTATTCATATCCCGTAGACCCCTTGTGTAAAAATACACTCATAATCAAACAAAAAAGACTGCTCAGCTAATACCAAACATGTGAATAAATCTGAATACTTCAAAGTTTAACACAATGTACTAAAAATTGCAATCTTCAATAATTTTATTTTTGTGGAATTCGATAAATAGAACAATATTGTGAAAATTCGACCTAAAATAGCTCTTACTTTACATTTACTCACCTGAAGCGCTGTTTACCACGAGAACGCAATTAGTGTTGTAAACTGCAATGTACGTTACTCTGTGTACGATGTCTGAGCTCGGTTTACTCTATGTACACCACAATCTAGCTCCGATTGTTGACCAGGTGGCAACGGTGTAATCCTGCGAAACATCCCTCTCTGAATATACGACGGAACAAGTTAACTCTATCAGTCCCTTGTATGTGCCGCTGTTGGTACCACTGTTGATACCAGACTGCGATCAGTGGTACCACTGCCACGATGTCAAACATGGCCTAACTCTTGTGTAAATCCGTTACTTTTGCTGAGGTCGGACGGCAGTGGTTACCGGGACCGGGATTGCTTTTAGGAGTTTAGTTATAAAGCCTATTAACCCGGTAGGTGTTTGAGTGGACATCCTGTATTTGCGGATAGGCTCGAGGCAGACTTATCTTCAGAGTACTTATATACAAAGTAAAATACCCTCGTCGCAGCAAACCTGCCTACTCAGTGAATTTTCAATGAACATATATGTCTTAAAAACACATTAAGCCTCTTACCAGAATGCATAAGAAATATATTCATAAATAAGCGATATTTAAAATATTCATTATTATCCATAAGAATAACATTAGGGATGAGTACGCAGGTTTGCTGAAACAAGGAACACAAAATAATGGGTTTTTATGCAAATATCAACAGAACTCATCTAAGTGAAGCCATATACCAAGTTTCATCTATATTCATTCATAAATAAGCGATATATAACATTTTTATTATTCCCCGTAAGAATAACATTGGGACCGAGTACCTAGGTTTGCTGCTACGGCAACCATAGGTGAATAATTGTTTTTTTATTCAAACAACAACAAACCACAATCATATGAAGCTATATACCAAATTTAGTCAGTTTATGTTCATAAATAACCGAGATATAAAATTTGTCTTTTTCTCCATAAGAATAACATTGGACAACGTACTGTGTTTAGCACTTTCAATATCTCAGTAACCAATTGTCGTAGAGCAATGATCTAAATACCAAATTGTTTGTTTTTTTTAATCTGAATTCAATGGTGTAAATTAAAATTTGATTTAAATAACCATCACATGTGAAAACTCCAAAAAACCCATTTTTGGGGTACAAAACCCCCCTTCGGATGGTGCGATTTGTCTGGTTTTCGAGCTCGTTCAAATAAATGGTACTTTACATATTTGAACCAAATTTCATTAAGATCGGACCTTTTTTACGAGAGTTATCGTGCTTACGGACACACACACACACACACACACATATATATATATATATATATATATATACATATATACAAATTTGAACGAATGATGTTTGTGGCATCTGGGGACCTCAAAACGAAAAGTTATCATGGTCTCGGGCTTAAGTCTTACCATGAGACCTACGGTAATAGCTTCTTCCCTATAGGGGAAATTCGCTAAAAAAAACTGTAACTAAACACTAACTATAACTATGTTTAGATGGTGATTGTCATTTCCTTTTCATACTTTAAAATTGTAATATCTTTTAGAAGAAGAACAATTTGTTATTCATTATTTGCCCAAAAATTAAAATAAAATAAACTTATGAACCCGCTAAATAAATAGATTGGTATAATTTTAAGTGTTATTTTTTATTTTTAGTGATATTACTTGTTTACCAATCTGTATTTGTTATTAGAAGTAAGGTATTCCATCACTGCAGATGCAGATTCTACAGTTGTGAATATCATGCAAACTTTCTGTCACTTCTGTGACTTTCTGTCACGAAGATTTTTAAAGTAAATTATGCTGAAGTTTAGATTTCAGATTTTCTTTCAATTCATAAGAACATTTTATGCTTTAGTTGTGCTCTAATAAGGAATTAATTGTAGTAATGGATTATGATAACAACTTAAGTAAATCACCAAAGTTAATTTGATATATTGTCACCTTAGCGTCCTTGATTACTCTCATTTATCAACCAAAATCTATTGTAATCTTTAATATAATCTTTTTATTACAAGCAACTATAACCTAAAGATGTTTGTTGTGTGTACCATTACAGTTTGAGAGGATCATATAAAATAATTCCGACGGCAGGATTTATTTTACAGTCGAAGGACAAATTTTGAATATCTAAATGTATCAATCGTATGTTTAAAAGTAATTTTAAAAGTTCAGAAGCAGCACTAATTCAGAGGACAAAGTATCGCACCGAATTCTCTGACTTTGCAGGACAGATGAATATTGATGAACAGTTCGCCAACTTCTGCAGCCGGTCGCGTCATTTTGCATACATCATTTCACTCGTTTACATACGGATCTCTGGGGTGAATAAATTACTCTTTCGTTAATATAAAGTTTAAATGTCAAATATGACAATTATTGTGGTGTAACGGAATATGATTTTAACTGTGAGTGTTTGCCAGTATTTTAGAGTAATTCGTAGCATTATATTGTATGTTTGGTTTTCAGAGAGAACTTAATCATCAGACAGAGCTTTCCATGTTAAATCATCGTAAACTCACGAGAAATAAATTGTTTTATAGCACGGCAAAAATGAATTATTTCTGATAGGTTATTTATTCACAGTGTTCTCAGGTTTGTGAAAAATCAAAACTTGGTTTTCACCCGATTTAATTTTGGTTATAAGTTTTGAATAAAATAAAATATCACTACGATGCACGTACTTTCGAAACGCATCCTTTACATGATTTGTGAATCCAGGCTATGAATGAGCTTTAGACTACAAACATTAAAATAGATTTTTTATATACCAGCTGTCATTTGCCATTGGGCTTGCAGTGATGCTTTATAAGAACAGGTCGACCTTAGATAGTAACAAGACCTTGGTTTTGACTGTTCCCTTTCAAACTTTGAAAATATGCACAGAGGAAAATGCACACAAAAATAAAACAGTTACTTCTAAATACTAGGAAACAACAATTGTGTTTATTTTGTTATAGCGACATTTTGAATTTCGAAAGAATAATGAGAACATGAAATAATTTAATGAAATTCTAGTTATTTTGATTTACTTACTTATATGCTCAATGTTAATTTCAACTGGTTAGTCATAATACCAATTGGCAACTGAAATCGATATTTCCAAAATAAACTAATGTTAATTTTGTTGTGTTTTGTTAGGTATAACGCTGCATGTATTCGTGACATCGCAGCCCTAAAGCCTATCACCTTGTGGCGGTCGTATTTTCAGACATGGGCGGGCTACATGTCCTATGTACCTGGGCCATTTAAATCAGCTGCTACATAACTCGCATGCTTACCGATTCCCTGCCAGCAATTCAAAGCCGTATATCTACCCTAACCTCATGTTCCCAACATGTTCTGGCCGTATAGATAATGTAATAGTGCTATTTCTTGCGTTACAAAAGTGACACGATGTTTTGTGTTAACTATTTAGGATTGAAATTATGAGGGTAATGTCTTAAAATTTAAAAGGAAAATGTATATCACTGTAGAACCACTGATGAATGTTAACTGTGAATTATATGTTATTCTACAGCTGCATGGTTAAATTGTCTATAAGTACCAATTATGTAAGAGCAAAGTAATTATGCAGGAACCAGCTAAGAATTACTGCGTAAAGAAACCCACACGCTACAACTGGTGTTACTTTGTATATGATAGCTTTATATTTGAATATCACTGAACTAATAACTAATGGCTTGTAGTGGCTATATAGCCCCTAAAATTTCTGTGTCTTGGAAATAGCCATTATATTTTAATTTACTGTTTACATGATAAGGAAAAAATAAATCTTTGGGGAATATGAATACAGATAGGGTTTGGGCCGTTCCCTATCAAAACGTTAAAACATTCCATTGGCGTAGATCATGGAGGTTTATAAGTAATACTGGAGGTAATGCTGCTTAAAGATTTTTGTCAACAAAGCGAGCCAGTGATTTTGTTAGGTTGGTTCTACATTGGTGAACTATCCTGATTCGTTGTTTTATTCCTATAAGTGAATCTACTTATACAAATCAATGTAATAAAAGTTGGAACAAATTAATTTTTTCGTTTGATTTATGTATTTAATCTTGCCGTGAAATTGATTAATTATGAGCAAATAAACAAATACAAGTTTATTAATTT
Organism: Allygus modestus; assembly: GCA_963675035.1. NCBI lineage: Eukaryota > Metazoa > Arthropoda > Insecta > Hemiptera > Cicadellidae > Allygus > Allygus modestus. Next base: position 76,002,832 of record OY776112.1, on the reverse strand, counting down.
TCAAATCATGAATAGCTATTGGTTTGATTCACTTTGTTAACTCGTTCGATTCCAGTGAATAGTTCTTTGCCTCACGAATATTAGACAAAGAACGGCTCGCAAGTTTGTTTAACAGTGTTGTCTTCAGTATTACCAATAGAACTCCTTGGCGTAGACGCACAAAAACACAAGACACAAAAAACCACATAATAACACATAAATAAAACAGAAGTTTAAGTCACGTTATACTCGTAACTATTCACAGCTGATCATTTTGCTAATTGATAAAAACACGTAGTAATATTTCCATAAGAAAATCAATCATTGGATCTTTCAAGTTCAGTGGAACGTAGCCCAGGTAATTTTTGACATTTATGATATTTGTCCCACCGTCCTTGGCCCTCAAGCATAAAAATCAATCGTAATAAGCTATCTTATTTTGTTATAGTTCGAGAAATGTTGTGAGGACCTCCGGAATTAAATATTAAGAAGAAAGAAGGCTATTGCGCACCATATCAAGTTCAAATCATTGGCAGTCCCAATGCCAAGCCTCTCTGAACACTTCGCCCTGCAATGTGGGCACATAGGCTTGTCTCCGAGTCTTCTTCTGATAATTACTTTAATTAATTACTCCTAACAATATTTCGTATTTAGCTCATATTTGCAACATTTGTTTGAACTTGGAGTTTCCAATGATGTGACAAGTAGTAGCGTGTATTGTTATATGTAGGTAGATTAAAAAAGCTAACCTCTTCAATTATATCAGTGAGATTAAACTACAATAGCGTTACTCCTATGATCAATTATATTTAAATACAAAATATTTAGAATCGGACAGAACAATAAACCTTTAAATAAGACTCAAATGTTTCCAAACCCATTCATAAGTCTGCATGTATCCCACCAACATACTAGCGACAACCAGTGGCGGCCTGGGGCATTGCTAGTAGCTCTGCCAGTGACGCTGCAATTGATCGCTTCCTTGCCTTACATATCGCTGCACTTATACATTCCTTGCCGCATTGGCAGACGTCTGGAATGTCAATCTTCTAAAACAAAGTCAACCTCACTTTGTGAAAGAAAGATTTTTGTATACACATTTCAACTTCGATTAAAGAGGTGTTTTAATTACACCATAAGATTACTTTTAAAACCATGTGTATCATAATACGACTACACCATAATCAAATTTACGCTTACAGATATATACAGATCTGATATATACAGATGACGATCGATTTCGATCAGGCCATTGGGGTGAAATTGAAAAACGAATTAATAAATAATATTTTTAAAGAACCGTAATAAAAGCCAAATATAATTAATCATTGAAACGTTGCACTATTTCAAAAGGGCAGTCTTTGGTATAAGTGATGTCCACTCTTAAAAGTTTGCATATCAAAATTCATTATAAACAATGACTGCCCAATAACTGGAGAACATTTCGTAACATAATATAATAATAAGGTGATAATAAGGATATAATAGTCGTTAGGTTTGTTGTTCTCTCTCTTTTATAAAACAACTTCAATTTTTGGAGAAACATTATTTTTGATTTAGATAAATTTATTTAACTACTTGTACCAACGCTACCCGTTACCCACAATATTCTTAAATGTAAAGCATGTTCACGATTATGCATTAGATCAATACAGAAAAGAGTTCCAACACGAAGTCTATTTGTACAAGGATGAATTCCGCTTATCACCAGCCAAGCAGATTATCGACATTGAGGTCGGTTGAAAACAAATTGAAACCTGGGCAAAATGAGTCCGTAGCATGAGCGCCGTGCCACCAGGAGCCGTTTCAATCATAAGTAATGATGTCTCTGTCGTGAGCGCTGATTGGCTGAAGGCACGCAGATCGCGATATTAGCGCCAATCACGAGGCTCGTTATTGATAGCGCGGTATAATACGTGGTAACTGCCACCGAGCACACCACTCCTGTTGAATTGAATTGTAAATTGCTTTATTTACCGAGAGAAGTTAGATTTTATCTTAATCGGTAAACATTCTGGTAAACGTGCAATGTTCAAATGTTAACTGGCTTGCCCGGGGCAAATGCAAAACTAAATGGAACAGTAAATTCGAGGCTGTCAATTAGTTTTAGCGAATTTTCCCTATAGGGAAGAAGCTATTACCGTGGTCGGCATGGTAAGACCTAGGCCCGGGACCATGATAACTTTTCGTTTTGAGGTCCCCAGACCCCAAAAACACCATTCGTTCGAAACTGTATATATATATATATATATATATATATGTCCGTGGGTGCGATGACTCTCGTAAAAAAGGTCCGATTTTGATGAAATTTGGTACAAACGTGTAAAGCAGCATTTATGACTTTAAGTTCGAAAACCAGACGGATCGACCTATCCGAAGGGGTATTTTGGGGGGGTTTTGTACCCCAAAAATGGGTTTTTTGAGTTTTTTACATACAATTTTTGAAAAAGTAAAATTTTATTTTTTCCCACTTAAATTAGCTTAATAAGACGCACAATTTGATGTTTTAATCATTTCTCTACGCCAATTGGTTACTGAGATATTGAAAGTGCTAAACACAGTACGTTGTCCAATGTTATTCCTATGGAGGATAATTAAAATGTCATAAATCGTTTATTTATGAATGTATATTGATGAAACTTGGTATGTGGCTTTATGTGGTATCAAGATAAATTAATATGCATTGGAAATTCGCTGAGTATGCAGGTTTGCTGCTACGGGGGTATTATTTATTTCTTTAGAGTTGACGTTCCTTAATTTATTCTTCACTAACACAGAGGTGACTGTTTTGGAAAACCAAAGAATCAAACATTAACGTTATCATAATTTCACTAAATGTGAGTTTATTCGTGTGTTATTATTATCCCTACGTAACAGATTTCATAAACTATGTATTGTGTGTTCCGAGTGTATTTTGTTAGTGTTACTTTTTAAATTTACAATTTTCATCTTTCATAAGTGTTCGTTTATTTGTTTCCCCTCAGAAGTCTATTCTGTATGATTTTCCTAACGCTTTCTTACTTAAACTCCAAGGTTTGACGATTTTATTTTTATTAGTTTCAACAGTTTTTTTAATCCAGTTTTGGCGTAACAATTTCAAGGCGTATTTAGCTGAAACTCCAATTTGCTAGATATTTTAATGTGTGAAGTTTTACTAATGACAGATACAATATTAGAAAGAAATATTATACTTTAAAACGAGTTCGCACGCAGCACGCAACCAAGGATTCGTGGTTTTCTTTTTGCACGTGAGGGAAGTGCATGTCCACATAACAAACTTTTAAAACAAAAAATCACTGTAAAAACATACATGTATTCCAATTTTTACTGAAATCTGAAAATATTGATTTTTTGCTGTTCGGATGCTCCTGGTTTCATTTACCTGCAATGCTGGTTTGCGCATTATAAGGTTAGGAGAAGGTCCAGTCAGGCTTGAAAGTAGGCGTGAAGTTGCTGGGGGATGAGAAAAGTACACCAACAAAGGAATAACAGGCTTTTTTAATGTAATACCCCCATAAGGCAACGTACCGTGTTTGTTCGATCCACATTTACTTTATATATTTATCCTAGAATAAGAGGGGGCATAAAAGTTAGCCTCACTAATTCCCATCAAGATACATGCATTAATTTTACATCCGGGGCTTTTTTGACCCTTTTAGAGACCAAAACTCAAAATTTTAAAGATTAATCCCCAAAAAAGGGGTTTAGAGTTTTCCAATTGTTTTGCCCAACGAACTTGTCCCACTGATTACAGAAAGGAACTTCCCTACCATATTTCAAGTAAATCGTACCAAAAATTCGACCGCTAGAGTGCAAACACATATGTATGTAATTTTCATATATACATATATATATGTATATATATATAAAACATTTTGAACGATCCCCCAAAAAGTGTTCGGGGGGTCACGTTAGAAACTTCTATGGGGGTCCCTGGCTTAAGTTTCACCGTGCGGGTCATGCTGTCTTTTGTCATTTTAATTCTGTATTTACTGGATGGAATAAATTCATTTATTCATATCATTCCAGAAACACCGAGTTACCAGTTACCAAGTATAACACCAGCAGAAGATACCTAGAACTGAGGTGAATGAGCAATGAGCATAAACCCAGCCAAGATACACAATGTAATGAAGAAAGCCGGGGTGAGGAGGGGGTGCTGATGGGAGGGTAGGGTGGGGGAGAAGTTTCATCAGCGCCAGTTAGCGCTTATATTAAACTGGCAATCAGCTGCTGAATATGCATGTGGCTCCGTTGGCGAAATATTGCTTTGATAAGGTGAGGAACCATTTTAATCTGCTCCTCGCAAATAACGTTACCTTATCTCGGATCGTTTCTTCATCACCGACCTTCGCGAGTTTATTTGCTGTTATAGTGGGCCCTCGGTCCAAGGTGGTAGATTTTCGGGTTGAATAAATGTTGTGATTGTTCCCACGTGGGATATGTGAATTCAGTCACGTTGGGGAAGTTAATTGATAATACTTGCAAACAAATTCGTTCAGGTTTTTTTTTATAAAATGTATTTCTAAATGTTGCTGTTTATATTTATAAAATCTTCTATATTGTTAAAAGAATTTATTGATTTCTGCTCGGCGATTTTCGATCCATAAATCTTTTATTGTATATACATATTTGGTATCAGTCGAAAGATGATACCCTCTAGATGTGCCTTTTATGTATTTGGAAAACTTCCACCAACGGCTCCGCTCCACAGGCCTTCATAATGTAAACTTTTCAAAACATATGTCTCTTTGTCTGCTAAATTCCCGTGCGGAGAACGGGGCAGCAGCTAGTTGCATTATCTCCATTCAATATCTCATCTGGACTAAATATATGGGGATCAAGCCAAATACCAAAATTGTTTTTTAAATGTAGACATTAATTAATAAACTGTACTTAATATTCTGAAATTATAGACAGTTTGTAATTCTTAAAGCAGCAAGTTTTGTACATTTTAACCTTGACAAATTTGAACCTTGTAAATTTGCATTCAGGAGACAAACTCATAATTATAATACAAGATATATCAAGCTTATAGACTTTCAAAACCAAATTCTACATTCCAAACACGATACCCACACTACATATTAATCAAAATTTGCAATTTTTTTCCTTTAGAAATTCTACAAATAACATAAGACAACTCGAAAAGAAGTTAAAGCTCGTCGAGGAATGTCCATACAAAATTGGAGCCTTTTTTTAAATGGAAACAATAAAGAATATCTATACCTATAAATGGCACTATCACTCACTCATCATCAACTCTCTAACTTTCCGGCATGCTAGAGTGGTTAAATTTGGTACATTGATACTTCAGGTCTAAAATAGGAAAGTTAAAGTGTTCATATGGATTCAACTATAGGGCTTTGACCCTCGGCGCTTCATGTATTCCTTATGGACATTCACTCTGGTTTGAGCTGATGAAAATTCAAACAGCTGTTCTTGAATGTTAGTAGTTCCACGGACTAACCGCAGAATGCAGCACACACAACTGTCTTAGTTTATGTGGGCGAAGCCACAACAGATCTGCCAGTACAGTATAATAGACCAGGCCCTTGGTTAGAAAATCCATCTGTATAAAGTGCGAGAAGCATTTCATGTAACAATTGGGGAAACAACCTTTTGTAGGGTATTTTGACCCCGCTGAATACGAATCTGCTGTTTCCAAAGCGAATTTTGGACCGGAAGTGCGGTATCCAAGATAGCGGCCAAAACTCTGTTACCCCATATCTCCCTTGATTGTTGGCTTAAAATAATGACTTGAACGTCTTAGTAGGGGTTTTCTCGGATGCCAAACACATTGTAACGTTCAAAATTTACTTACAATAAGTTTGGACGGCATAATTTCAAAGATGGCCGCCAAAACTCTGTTGCCGTATGTCATCCATGTTCGTTGGCTTAAAATAACTATTTAAACGTCTGAACAGGGGTTTTCTCGGCCAAACACGTTGCAGCACTAAAAATTTACTTATTATAAGTTTGGAGGGCATAGGTTTCAAGATGGCCGCCAAAACTCTCTGTCAGATCGTTGTTAGTGGTTTAATATATATTACCTTTTATTATTAAAATATTGGTAGGCTTTTAAAGCAATGTTTAAGTTTGAAGCTGAGTTTTTAAACGCTCTGGTGGCACTACTAATTAAGCTTAGAATTCCCTAACCAAACTTTTAGAAATGATGTTGGAGTACTTCTGCAAACGACAAGAGATAATAATCTTAAATTAAATTAGACAACGGTTATTCAATAAACAGTTATTGAATTCAATTTGCTTACTTATGTTATTTTTGATGATGTTTGTACTATCATACATTCTGTTGCATTCGTTAACTGGAGTTATTGTTTTGTAAACTGTCGATTATTATTAATTGTAGGAATATTAATCATCATGTAATTAAATTAAAACAGGTTTTTCCATTGGAATAATAAATAAATAAACGGTACATTAAAATCGATTTAACAATAATTATAAACTATCAAAGTGGTTATAATATTTAACATCGATATTGTACTGTGCAGCTTCTAGTGAGACAATCTGTCATATAGCTTGAAGCGTAATTTTGTGCCCTTATCTCTTTTCCCTAAACCTTGCAAACGAGAACTTTGGAAATGCTTATGATGATTTATGATATATGTTACATTAGTTCCCCGCTTCCTAACCCTATTTCGCTGAGGCCGCTCCCTATCATGTGCTTTCCGATAACTTTGAGGAAGTTATTAGCTATGTGAAGGCTATCCTTAGAATAGTTCGTTTTTTCGCCTCTTCCGAACACCATTTCAGTTCCAACAGCTTTCAGTAATACACATGGTCTGTTGTCAATTTTGCATAAAGCTTCCCAAGTTTGTCAGCAGTCGCAATGCATCTTTGGACCAGTTGGTTTCTAATGCTTTCTGGTATCACATTTGTCGCTCTCACCAAGATGGTTGCTTTCCATTAAGGTGACCAAAGTACACATTAAGTTTTGTGCACCAGTTATCAACATTAAAGGTCCCTGACATGCTGAACGACTTGTTTCTCCCAAACATTCCAAAGGTCAGACCGGAACCCCATTGTACGAAAGCAGTAGAAGCCAACTTGTTTTGTTTCAGTGAGCCCGGAGATATGAAAGACCTGCTGCTGTGTGTTCAAGGGTCTCGATTACAATATTTTGTCTTTGGGATGTCTCGTGTACAAGGTACGATCAAGCTAGGGTGCACATAATGCAATACAAAATCAAGTACATGTACTTACGACGTTCGGCCATAGGCCCTTGATCCTGAAGGTCATGAGATGACAATGATGAAAACTGTCGTCCGAAGATGCATTGCGACTGTTGGAACTAAAATGGTTTTCGGAAGAAGCGCAAAGAAGAGTTATTCTAAGGATGGACAGCCTTCCTCAAGGTTATCGGAAAGCTCATGATAGGGAGCAGCCTCGGCGAAATGTGGCTAGAAAGCGGACTAATGGGTGACGGCAGTATTTCCAAAGTTCTCAATGGCAAGACTGATGGGAAAGGGATAAGGGCCCAAAATATTACGCTTCAAGCTATATGACAGATTCTCTCACTAGATTGCTGCACAGTACACTATCGATGTTAAACAGTTTATAATTATTGTTAAATATATGTTAATGTACAGTTGTCTTATTTAACTTACAATAGTTACCTCTTGCCGTTTGGAGGAATACTCTAACATAATTTATAAGAGTTTGGCTTGGAAGTTCTAAGTTTCACCAGTGGTGCAGCCTGAGTGCATTTAAAAACTCGGCTTTAAACTTAAACATTGCTTTAAATACCTACTAATATTTTAATAATCAACGGTAACATTCAACCACTAAAAACGATCTGACCAATTTTAACTCCAGAGAAGAAGAATAATACAAGAAGACGCATAGAGCTCACGTAAACACAACAAAGTTTTGGCTGCATCCCGGAACCTATGCCCTCCAAACTTATAGTCAGTAAATGTTTAGTGTTTCAATGTGTTTGGCATCCGAGAAAACACCTATGTAGACGTTAAAATCATTATTTTAAGCCAACATTCAAGAGAGCGGCAACAGAGTTTTTGCCGCCATCTTGGATACCGTAGTCTTAAGACAAGCTATGTAGTGTCCATCCATAAGTCAAATGATGTTGCCAATGTGAAAAAATATAGGCCTATAGTCATCCAACCCGCTCTTGGCAAAGTTTTTGAGTCCCTGGTCTTGGATTCTGTAAGCTTCTGTTGCAAGATCTTCTTGAACAACATGGCTTTGCACGAGAAAGATCGACTACTACAAATCTTGCCCTATGTGAAAACTACATTCAATCTTCCGTCTCGGCAATCAATTTGACGGTATCTACATCGACTTCTCAAAGGCCTTCGATAAAGTGAGTCATCAACATCTCCTTGCCAAGATGAAGGCTTATGGAATCTTTGGAAATCTTCTTCGTTGGTTTGATTCCTATCTCTCTGATCGATTATTGATAGTGAAGTTGGCCGGAGCTAATTCTCGACCCTTCCTGGCATCTTCAGGTGTGCCTCAAGGCTGCACTTGGGTCCTTTTCTGTCTCCATCTTTCTAAATGATATTATTGACTATATATCTACTGACTGTTTGTTATTTGCCGATGACACTAAAGTGTTTAACTCAGTTGCCTCCATCAGTGATTGTCATCTTCTCCAAAATCCTATTCTGGACACTGAAGATTGGTTTCGCCAAAACTGCATGACGATGAACGCCAGCAAATGCAGAATCTTGACCTTCAACCGATCTGTTGACATTATAGTTTTTGACTACCTGCTGAATGGTTCCTCCTTAGAGCGTGTGGAGACTATGCGGGACCTGGGCATCATCTTATCCTCTAATTTGAGTTCCGATCACCACATCAACTATATTGTAAGCAAAACCACCCGTACATTGAGCTTCCTCATTAGAATCTCTAGGAAAGATTTAGATATCAATGCGATGAACATTGTCTACAAGTCACTGGTGAGGTCTATACTTGAATTTGGCTGTGTCGTCTGGTCCCCATTTCAGCTTGGGTAAATTCAGCGGCTGCAGAAAGTCCAGGACAGATTTTTGAGAGTCGTTGGTGTCAAGTTAGGTTTCGACTACCAATCAGTACCGTTGCAACAGATTGACGAGATCCTTGGTCTTTGCCCACTGTCAACTAGACGTCAACTGCAGGATCTCAAGTTTCTTCGGAGATTGCTTGTCGGTGAAGAGGACTGCCCTGCTTTGCTCAGCTTCATAGACTTCCGAGTTCCAGGTCGGATACGGTCGGTTCATCTCTTCAAAAGACGTCCCTGTTCAATCAACTATGAATTAAATGGTGTTATTCCTAGACTGCACAGGCTGGGCAACCTGTTCTCTCCTCATTTTGACTTTTTTAATGATTGTGATCATCGCCTAAAGTCTATTTTTCTTTCACTGTCATTTTGGTTTTTGTGTAAATTTTTCTGCATGTAAATATTTACTGTTGCATTCTGTCACTCGTTATCTTTTTTGAGCATGAATATTGTTAAAGTTTGCACGTGTTTGATTATTTAAAGTTTGGCATATTTTGCATTCTTTCTTCACAGTATGTCTCTATATTTTTGTTGTATGAACTTTGAAGCATATTATCTTGATCTTGAAGCCTGCAAATGTATTTATTGGTGTTATTTGGAATATTGAATCATATAAGTACTGTTTTTGTATGCTTGTATTGTACACTGGCGAATGCCGTTTATACTCAATAAATACCGCACTTCCCGTCCAAAATTCGCTTTGGTAACAGGCAGATTCGTATCAAGCGGGGTCAAAATACCCTAAAATACCCTGTTAAAAAACGATGTTTCCCCAGTTGTTACATGAAATGCTTCTTTCATTGTTCTTTTTGAAAACGTCCCTGGTCTATAACATAAATTCTAAAATCAAATTTTCGTAGTTTCAAGAGTATATTAATTATTTTTGAAGTAGATTTATAGGCAGTTAGTTTAATATATTCTTAACCTAAATTAATATTACGGCAATATAACTAATAAAGAATAATCTCGTTCTAGAATGGACTATAATGACATATCAGAGGAGTGTAATAGTGATCCTTCACTGATTAAGTGTGAAATACTAAAGTGTTTCCAATACTTTTCTTGTTATTACAAGAATAAAATTAAAGTACCAATGGAATAATAGTGGACGTTATTTTACTCTTCGAAGTTTGTAATAAAATCTGACACTATAAACTATAATAATTACATCGATCTCAATAATTGTAATCAACCGAAAATCCAGAAGTCCCCAATAAAAAAAACAGCACGTATAGTTGTATAAATAATGATTAAATCAGCCTCCACTCAGCAAATTAAAAACTATTAATTCATTCATAGTTGTGCTTCATCAATTTACGAAGACGACCAGCTGTGACTTTGGAAAACATGCTCTATTTATATCCGTTTCAGATAACTGTCCCCAAAAGCTCAAGCGTCAAGAGAACCTTCTCCTCGGACTTTTAATATTTTATAACTACTTCTGATATATTGAGATGCAATATGCTTAATTAATAGAAACAATCAACATAATAAACATCAATTTCACGCCACCGGCTGATGGTTCAGTGTCACGTGTACCAACTGCTGAACTGAATGTAATTCATTATTCACTACATCATACGATATAAACACATCGAGATGAAGGTTGGCAGAGGGAGTCGACAACGAGGAATGCAAATGAGTGACTCATGGAAGGTGATGAACTTGGGTAAAGATCTTCATCAATATTCACGCGCCTTCGTCTCTGCGAATGTCTAACTGCAAGATACAAGATCTGTACTCTGTAGCTTTGTGATCTTTGAGTACTTATGGCTTTATGTTTGACTATTAATATGGAATTAGAAAGAAATTATATAATTGCCGTATGTTGGTGTTTTTTTTAAATAGCTTTGAATTTGTACTTGCTTTTTAAAACGATTTTTCTGCAAGCGAATGTTATTGGCAAAGATTGATCAAGAATGATTATCCCTTCTTCTGTTTAAACAGATGAAATTCTATGCTCTAGATTGTTCAAACGGTTTTTTATTGTAACTGTTAGATGAATAGTTATTGACCAGCACTCGCCCAAGTTAAGCAGTGTTAAAAGAGTACAATAAATGCACGGTACAACTGCGGAAACCCTTGTATTATATACGTGAAGATTTAAAGAACAATAAATTGCTTTAATTTTACCAACTAGCTGCTAATCCAATCAACTTATACTACTTTTATTCCTTATTTTTTAAATCTCAAACGATAATTCCAAAAAAATAAATACACTCGTTTTTGAATTGTTGGCCTTACAAGCTTGTTACTATCTTGTAAATGTTTAAACCTATTTTACTACACTTACACACAGTAAATACTGGAGTACAGTATATAATTTAAATTTTAATTAATTTAACAAACAAAAAATGGTGGTATACTTAAGTGGTATACTTAAAAACCAACTATATTTCAGATTTAGTACAATATTTGCTACACAGTAACAATCTTCAAGCTTGTCTCTAGGGTCAGAGTATTTCATATTTACAATATTTTGTAAATAGTATTTTGAGGGGAACAGTATTTTAATTTGCAAGGTGAATCAACAATAACCATTACGCCATCAATATACGGCCCACTCAATCATGTGTTAGAAAGTCAGAAATTTTCAATTTTAGTAAACTTATTTTCTCAACTTGTGTAGGGTTGAACTATTTGTAACACAAGAAGTAAACTAAATGTACTGAAATTAACTAGATGACTGTGTGTGGTGTTAGCGAAAGAAATCTTGAAAAAAAAATAGTAATACAAATTTCTACTCAGATTGTCCTTGTCGAACAAAATCAGTTCTGTGCGTGAAGCATCAGGGAATGCGTTAAGTGATTGAAAGGTTAAAGTTTGGCGGCATCGACTTTTTGTCAAAGGTTTGTTCAACAGATAGATATGCCGCTTCTCCAATTTTCGGGGTTTTGCTTCCCATTTCGCTAAATTTAAGGTGTAATAGTTTGTTTTGTTTACTTGTTTCGTTTGTATTTGCATATTTTGCTTTAACATAAATAGTATAGCCCGCCAATATGTTTAACCGAACACTGAAAAAATGTCATTCAAGACTGTGTGATGTCACACATGACGCAATGTGACACGAGGACAGAATATCAGAGCAATGCGACAGACAAAGCCATCTGCATATTGATGGACCGCTGCTCAACTCACTATATACAGCCTCGCAGTCATTTTAAACCAAACACCACAAGAGTCAGTGATGAGTGTGTGACGTCACTTGTGACGCAATGTGACACGAGGACAGAATATCAGAGCAATGCGACAGACAAAGCCATCTGCATATTGATGGACCGCTGCTCAACTCACTGCAAACAGTGTAACAGTCATTTTAAACCAAACACCACAAGAGTCAGTCATGAGTGTGTGACGTCACTTGTGACGCAATGTGACACGAGGACAGAATATCAGAGCAATGCGACAGACAAAGCCATCTGCATATTGATGGACCGCTGCTCAACTCACTGCAAACAGTGTAGCAGTCATTTTAAACCAAACACCACAAGAGTCAGTGATGAGTGTGTGACATCACTTGTGACGCAATGTGACACGAGGACAGAATATCAGAGCAATGCGACAGACAAAGCCATCTGCATATTGATGGGCCGCTGCTCAACTCACTATATACAGCCTCGCAGTCATTTTAAACCAAACACCACAAGAGTCAGTCATGAGTGTGTGACGTCACTTGTGACGCAATGTGACACGAGGACAGAATATCAGAGCAATGCGACAGACAAAGCCATCTGCATATTGATGGGCCGCTGCTCAACTCACTATATACAGCCTCGCAGTCATTTTAAACCAAACACCACAAGAGTCAGTCATGAGTGTGTGACGTCACTTGTGACGCAATGTGACACGAGGACAGAATATCAGAGCAATGCGACAGACAAAGCCATCTGCATATTGATGGACCGCTGCTCAACTCACTATATACAGCCTCGCAGTCATTTTAAACCAAACACCACAAGAGTCAGTGATGAGTGTGTGACGTCACTTGTGACGCAATGTGACACGAGGACAGAATATCAGAGCAATGCGACAGACAAAGCCATCTGCATATTGATGGACCGCTGCTCAACTCACTATATACAGCCTCGCAGTCATTTTAAACCAAACACCACAAGAGTCAGTGATGAGTGTGTGACGTCACTTGTGACGCAATGTGACACGAGGACAGAATATCAGAGCAATGCGACAGACAAAGCCATCTGCATATTGATGGACCGCTGCTCAACTCACTGCAAACAGTGTAACAGTCATTTTAAACCAAACACCACAAGAGTCAGTCATGAGTGTGTGACGTCACTTGTAATGCAATGTGACACGAGGACAGAATATCAGAGCAATGCGACAGACAAAGCCATCTGCATATTGATGGACCGCTGCTCAACTCACTGCAAACAGTGTAACAGTCATTTTAAACCAAACACCACAAGAGTCAGTCATGAGTGTGTGACGTCACTTGTGACGCAATGTGACACGAGGACAGAATATCAGAGCAATGCGACAGACAAAGCCATCTGCATATTGATGGACCGCTGCTCAACTCACTATATACAGCCTCGCAGTCATTTCCATACCACAACTTCAACTTAGCCGACTGTTTGGCAAATTTACATCTGGTTTCAATATGGCGGCCCATTTAAATACGAGTTTCGTCTTAATTACTTTACATTGATCATGAATGCAAATGAGTTTCTCTTGGTTTATTTGAATGTAAAGTTATTGGTTTCACTTAAGTTCATCTTTATTGTTTTCCCCTTATAAAATATAATAAGGAACGAAGTTTTTATTTCATTTTAAAAACTTTATAATAATGCTATCTTGAAGAGTGTTCATGTATTATTAAAGTGTTAACTATTTTATGTTTAATAATGTTAACAATACTTTAAATGCTTTTACTAAAATCAGTTTATAATTGTAAAAGCATTGGTATACTATGCCATGATGTGCAAATTAATACAATTTCATAACAGGTCATGAATGACAGCACTATAGGAGGATCTAGTAAAGAAGGTTTCCACAAATCTTCTTGCCACTCGCATAAGATTAAGTATACTTTTATAGCTGCTCAACGGTTTATATTCAATATTTTAGGTGTGACTCTTTTAAAATAGGAAAATATTGAAAAGCATGACAATTAAAAAGGGTACAACCAACTTCGTCTTACAACAACTAGGTTATTAGTGTTGCCAAGAAAAAATCGAATGGCAGTGTCTAACTTATTGTATTTTCAATGGTTAAGTTATATAAATCTGAAAAAAAGGTTTCAAAAGTAATTCGTAGGTTTTAGTTAAAAAAATTCAATTTAAAACATGTAAATTAATTTTTGCATTTTTATAAAAGACGAAAAATCAGGATAAATAAAAGACAATTTCATAACACGGAAATTAATTGTAACTATTTTTAAGCTATTTTTATTTTTCAAGTGTATATATGTGGCAATCAATATTTCTAGAGAGATATATGTTACATGAAAAGAGTTTAGTATTTAGCCCTACAATAGAGTAAAAAGAAACTCTTGATATAAACTTAAAAAATTAAACTAGCTAGTGTCCCGTTCTCCGCAAGGGTTTCTCTCGGGCAAAGGGGCAGATGTTTTGACATATTTACATTATAATCAGCTGACTGACTACCCAAATGAAATAACTACATAGGATTAATATTGGAAGTTTGAAGCCTTTGGGATGGAGCGATGAAGGTAAATGTTTTTTCAAACCCGCAAGGCCCATATAGAGAGTAAGGGTATTTGATTTAAACTCAAAATGTATACAAAATAAAATTTTAAGATGCCAAAAATCGGCAAACAAAAATCAAGAAATTCTTATAATAATATAGATAAGAGTTAATTCGAGAAGACATAAGATAATTATACTACCGAATACAATTTTATGATTGCTCCCTCCATTGTTCCTGTTTTATTCAGCGAGGCGCTCGCAGGATTGAATATCAAGATGAGACTCGCAGAAACTTTGCTCATTTCACGAGTTACAAGCGGCGGCTTTGGTATGGAAATGACGCATATCTTGTGAGCCGGCTGGAAAATCACCGGCAAACTCTATAACAATCACTACTCTGAACCTGGGCCGGGAAGGTGATCAGTCGATGTTACTCACCGCGCTTTAGTATTGTAAACAATCGAGCGTAAATATGTATATATATGTGATAACTTATTGCATGAGTTTACTCATAGTTCACTACCATATGTTAAAAAAGTCTGGATCCCCCTCAATTGTTTTATTTGTTAAGATAAACAAATACCCCTTGGGTAGTAATAGTAACTTAAAGAATAATATATTAACATTGTTAACATGTTGTGTCCTCCCAAAATGGGGGATTGTGAAGGCAATTCAAAATTTTTAAATATAACCCACTTTTGAGTGGCCTCTAATTTTAAGTTCTAAAACATAGACGAATGGAAAAACTAGAGATCGTTATAGAGAGTGCCTGTTCAGTCAACATTCATGTTGAAATTTCAAATCATGAGCCTCAGAAAAGAATGAATAAGGGCATTTCAATTGTGCAAATTTCAATTGTACATTAAAAGTTTGATTTTGTGCTGGTTTAAAATATTTTATTATTTTGACATGAATAACAATCTAATAAACTTGGTTTTTAGTTCTTGGTTAACTTTCGAAATGAACTTTGACTGGCCACCATTTTCTTTGGGGAAGAGATAGCGAGCTTAAGTTTTCAACATTTGTTTAGAGCTCTTTAAAATAAGGAGCCTCTCAAAGGCGGTTTACATTTACAAATTTTGGATTTCCCCCAAAAATCCCCATTAAAATATCACGATCTATAATTATAATTTTAATTTGTCATGGAGACAATGGAAAGTATGCAAATAGTACTCGAATGACTAGATTTTAACTGATTCTTGCTTGTACATCAGGAAGCTGATCTTATAATATTTTAAGAGGTCTTAAAAATAGCGTACCATTAAAATATAAAAATTAAATTATTTAAATTTACATTGATATCTTTATTTTACCTTTTCCTATAAGAAGGTGCGCTTTACCTAAGGTATTACCTTCCGTTATATCTCAGAATTTACTTAAGATAAAATCATAAAACCTGGTACGAATCTTGGTCTTGATACATATTCCTTAAAAATTGCATTTTTGTACGTTATTTTGTTAAATGGCGGTCATTTTAAATTTAAGGGTTTTAAGATATTTAGCTTTAAAAATTTCAAGTTTCATGTAACTTAAGTAACTTCTGAGATATTGCGCTTTTTGTAAAAATCACATTCAGACAGATAAACGGAAAACGGAGTGAGATAGACCATATGTTCACATGACATTTTTTGTTTGTTTTGACCTTTGGAATAACTTCCAGAAGTTTGATTGCCTACATACGGGATCCCATGTATACAATCTTACACCATATTAGATTTGGCGCTATTATTAGATAAACCAGGTATAATCTAATGGTGTCGTCAAGTATAATGTCCATTACTTTAGTTCGAAGGACGATGCTAATAGGCCTAACTAGTAGCGACTTGTTGGCGTACTGGTCAAGACAACGGACTTTGAAACCATGGAACCACCCTTTTCGTAGGTTTGGATTCCAATCCTGGCAAGTAAATGTTATCAGTACTGGCCAGCTTGTCCTGTGATGGCTCAACCCTTGGGTACGTTCCACACACAAATCTGTACTCTAATGTGGACGGAGAATGTAAGGCAAGAAAAGGCTACTAACATCTTAACAAAAATAAGTGAAATTCAAAATACAATAAGTTTACCAAAAAAAGAGTCCATGCAAATAACAGTTTCATAATATGTAATTGTTTTTTATAATTACAAAATAAAATATGTATCTACTCTTGAAATGAATTACGTGAAGTGCCCCATTCGGGTTCCTACCTGTGTAAATCTCATATTAATTCAAAGTTCTCATGTGGAAGAGATTTTTAATAACCATAAAACAAAAATAAGTCTCCCATTGGAAGTGAATATCAAACAATGGTTATTATAGTAAAGTTACGAAACTAAGTTAATCCCATCTTACATAAATGTGCAACTCATAGGGTTTTATCTCCAGTTCCAATCTGTTACTCCCTCCCCTCGCCACGCCGCTTTGACATTGTTACTTTATGTTTGGCATTTATCGTTGGGACAAAGTTTGGCCTATCTCTGGCAATATTCCCTCTCCTCTCGGTTTTGAACGTTTCTTCTGGAAATACGATTGCTGCACGTTTTGAGAAGTTCCCCCGACATATCCGAGCTCGCATCGAACGAAATGGAATTGTATGAACCCACAATACGACTGAATGTATACAAATGTTTTGGGTTCATTAAAAACCTTATGCATTCAATAAACCCTTTTTATTAATTACCACATTGTTTTATTAATTAAAGCATTATTTTATTTACTAAACACATTTGTTTTTCATTCAAGAAGTAATTGAACTAAATACACTCCACTGGGAATACTTATGCCAAAATTGTATACCTTGTTGTATTCACCGATTCCATCACATTTGCCAAAAACGTTTATTTTATCTTTTTGCAAAAAAGGTAATTATTTTCTAAACTGGTTCTGTTTTTGTACATTTAGGCCGTAATTTACCGTGAAACAAAACGCGTGATAGATTGCACATTAAGTATTTTTGCCAATACTACATAGAAGCTTATTTTTGTTACGTCCGTGTTTAGAGGTTAGGCTACCGTGATATGGAATCATATTCGGTTTAAAAGATGATTAAATGTAAAATATGTAAGTTTTAAAATACAAAAAGTAAAAACATATTCTATAGTTAATTTTTTACTATAGAGGTAGGCCTACCTTTTTAGAACAATACAATTATTTCGAATTCTTTCGTCCGAAATCAGTTGATAATTATTTCACCCATTAATAAAACTAAACTCAAAACATCCACGTAACAGGTTTAACATTTACTTTTCAAAGTTATCAATTTTCATCATGCTAGGCAGCTAGTTCACAAGAAGTCAGGAGGAAAGCCTAGCTCAAATGGAACAAGGGTGTTATACAACGCCATCAACCTCAACACTAGGAAGTCGTAAATGACGGTTAGTCAAAGTTTTTCTGCAGTTTGATGCAATCCCGTAATTTAACTGAACTTTTGAAGGCGTTGTTCACAGCAATGTCTATAGTTAACCAAGGCTTAAACTACGTAATGACCGGAGTACACGTGATAGTTTTAGCCCTCAGAGAGTTTGTGATGAGGGAACGAAGTGATGGAATCTAGTATTAGTAGAGCCAAAGGTTCGTATTCGCCAGTGTGTTTGTGTTTGTTATTGCGTTGCGAAAACACACACTCACGCGCAAAACACTTTATATATTTTTGTGTTTTTTAATTTTAAAAATTATAGTGGTCGCAGTTGACCTGATACCGGAACCAGTCAGCAACACACATTGATTGGCATCCACAGATTACACACACTAATCAGGTGATAGTCACATGAGTATGACTTTTCGTATACTTTTTATTGCAGTATTATTATTTGGATTTCTGACTATAATGAATACAGATTAATGCATTGTGATTTATAGTTCTAAAGTCTAGCTTGCAATTCATTGAAGTTAGTGCAAGTAGCGTAAGAATTATTTTTCGTTTCCTACTGTTATACTACTGTTTATGAAAATGAAAAAGATTTAACAAAAAGGTCAAATCTAGTGTATGAGTCAGTGCTGGTTACAATAACAGTTCTTTTTCCGTCGCTTAACACCGCTCCCGTGTCACTCCATTCATCCATCAGCTCTCGCCTCCCAACAGACAGTCAGACAGACAGACGCACGACGGAGAGAGCTTTTTGTTGCCAATTATTTGTATGTTGCCTTATCTCTCGCAGCTGATAACGTTATAAATGATCCGTACACGGCGTGGATCAAACCGGGATCCTCGCTAAGAGGGTGTCACTAATGGGAAATCGGCGGTGGAAATCCTACTGTTCATTTGTTGTGATTTTTAGAATCGAAAAGCCTAACGACTTTTCCTCTACAGATTCCACTCCCCAGACGTTGTATTCGCGTTAACTGGTTTGTAGATCCTATGCCTCTAATCCTTAGCCTAGTGGTTAAGTTTGGTTGAATCTTCTGTTTACTGCAAAATATATCAATATGACAATAATTGACACCAGCATATTCACGACTATGCGTTCTATTTCCGATTATAAATATAAAGACAACTTTAAACATGGCATGCGAAATTCCAAGACCTTTAATCATGTATGCTTGTCCAGTTTAGGGAATGTGCATATCCTCTAGTAAATTAAACAAAATTCAAATTTTCCAAAATAAATTTCTGAGAATTACGGATAATTGTCCTTGGTATATTCACAAAGCACACATTCATGAAGAGTTCGGGCTTGACACAGTTCTGAATTTAATCAAAAGAAGTACCAGCAAGTTTATGTCACACTTATACCTTTGTCCGGAGCGGTAACCTTTAACATTGTATAGCGCTAACTAGCAGGCTATAATGTTTCTTGAGGTTAAGAAGTGGTCAAAATAAAAATTAATAAAATAATATCTTCTTGTATTTATTCAAACAAACAAATTAAAAGTATTTCTTGTAAAATAAAATAATTTAAAATTCAAAATAAAATTAAAACTTGGCCTTGCTTATCACTTCAATATTTCAAAATAAAAGTAAACTGTTCGATATTTGATTTTACTGAACTTTAATTATATAATTCTTCTTTCTGTACTTTAACAGTCTGGTTTCAGTTTATCTTCAACCCAATAATAGAAACGCTTCGAACCCTGAAAAAGAAATGATTGTTTTACAGACTGATCCCCTTTTTGAAAAACAACAAAATGAGAAATGGAGCAATGATTTGAATTAAGACTCTAAATATTAAAACAACTTTTGTACCTTCCAAGCTGAAGAAATTCACGTCTCCTTGGATAGACTAGCGACAAACTTCTGACACCAGAAATGTACTAAAATGCCGCAGGCCCCCCAGCGAGCGTGAATATATAAGCTTTGGTCAGAAGGTTCTCGAAGCCGAGACCACCGGCCGTCAATCACGTGACTCGGCTCCTGTCCCTTCAGGCCAAGCAACAATTCAAATCATTGTCTTCAACTTCTTTCCAACATCCCCGGACAAGAAACTCGCGAGTTTGCCCAGACTTGCAAAACCAAGTAGCACTAGCAATTCTGATTTACAATTGACAGCAATTATTCACAAAACTTCTTTTATATTATATAAATTATTTATGTTTTACATGTCACAAATATTATATTAAACATATAGTGTTTCAGTGGCAATTGGAACGCTATAATTGGAGAGCCAACCTTTCAACGACGTTTGAAAGCCAGACTTCCTCAAGATGTGGCAGACTTTTTGGATGACCTACCTTAGTAAAATTTACACTAGATGTCATGTTAAACATATCATTGTTCTTGAGCTAATTTCTTTCATGTTATAGAGTTTCTTTGAACAGAGTGAACCCAATGATATTATTGTTCCCATTGTTATGTTCTTCTATATTTAATGCAAGCATAGTGTACATTGGATCAGAAATAAAGTTTGTTAAAAATTATCAATATCAATGTTTACATTTAACATCTGATTATATAGTCTAAGTATTAATAGTTGCAGCTACTCATTGGTTAATTTTAAAGTTTTCAAACTATTCTGTACTTTAAGGATATTTAAAGGGCAACAAGATAATACATTAACTCAAGTTTAATAACATTTATTTAACTGATTGTACTGTAAGAGTCTACAGTAACACGAGGAAGATGTTTAATACGGGGGGAAAAGCACATATCGCGACGGAACACACGCTGACGCTACATCTGCATAATATCAAGGCAGCGAGCTTATACAAGCAGCGGCTTAGCAATATTATCTTAGTCTTCTCGATGCCTTTGTCCCCCACCCCGCCGCTCTTCTAAGCGTAATGCTCATTTGGTCTTTTGTACTCCGGGTTATTAACACATATAAGCTCCACGCGTTAAGCCCCTCTTAGCTTTATTCATATTTGTATTTGTATTTGGAGTTTGCAAGTTGTTGTAAGAGATAATGTGTTCATATTTTAGGAATATACGATATTATTATATTTTCTTAACATCAGTAGACTATTTCTCCATTGGAATAAGTCTTATTTGTCAAAATATTATTTTATGGTTAAGATTATATTAAATTAGCAGAGTATAAACTTATAATAGTAATTATTATTGTTGTTTTCATGTAAAAAGTCTGCAATTAACAGCTTTTGGAGTGCATTTGGAGTTAATATATCCAAAGAAATTGAAAGGAGCTATCCCTTAGTGATTTTTATTTGTTTCTATCATGTCTCTAAATAATGCAATATTATTATTTTTATTTTTCCGATCCCATTGACTGGCACGGTTAGTCTCTGTTATTCTAAAATATTACACCTTAAAAGTTTTAAATTTTTATCCTTCCAACGAATTCATTCTAAGTGACCCATTTTGTATGATAAACACAACCACATTTAAACACAAGACTGAAACAAAATGCTTTTCAGAAATGCTACAAAACCGATGAACCGATAAAAGTAAATATGTGCCAGATACCTCCATTCGTTGTTTGGAAATGCAATATATTGAAAGTTGAAGAGCAACGTTCGCTGTGGAATATTTGAATCAGCGACCTGGAAGGGGATCAGCATTGAATGTACCGACATCAGCATGCGTTCTGTCTTTGTCAGAGCGAGCGGCTGCATACGGCTGTTTAAGCAATGCTATATTAGCATTTGAAAATAATTTGTCAGAGTCGAATAATATCCGTTACAAATAACAATTTTTTTAAATTAAGGCTTTAAAAAATTATAAAGCTGTTTGTAAGGTAGTTGTCATAAAAATGGACATTGTTATGTAGCTGAACAAATTTTGTCGACTTCACAACACACAACCTTCCACAGTGTATATTGGTTTTGAGAGAAATAACTTTAGTTATTTATAAGTATTATTTCTTTAAAATGTGAGCGCAATAATTTTCTTTCCGTTATTGTGAGCTTATGTTTTTTTTTTTTCGCTAGATCGTTGCCTAAACTTATACAGAAATAGATATACAATATTGTGTAGGTATTCGTTTGTTATCACCCACTGTGCGTTTTACTTAACACCATCAATTAATTAAGGTTAAATTTGAAATTAATTATATATGTTTACCTTTTTCAGTTTCTTTTTGAACGTGATTAAAAATACATCTAAAATAAATGGACTGAAATAGTGTTATTACTGTATTTTGACTAAGCGAAAAACCTTCCAACTTAGTATAGCCAGGACGCATTGCCCAATTTAGTTCAATAAATAAAAATCCATAAACTTTTATTCATTTCCTAGTGTTAGCCAACAGTGCATACTGTTTCATAATGAAGAACGGTAGATGCGTTTGTGACCAAATAAAATACTTACATGTAATTCTAAAAAGCTTGTTCTCAATATTAAACTGTTTTTAATCAGAGATTTTGGAAAGACTTATGTCGATGATTACAACAGTGTTAATTTATTTAAGAGCAGGCTCAAGTCACCTGCTTCTATGTGTTTCCCGTGAGACCAATGTCAT
Source organism: Allygus modestus (assembly GCA_963675035.1). Classification (NCBI taxonomy): domain Eukaryota; kingdom Metazoa; phylum Arthropoda; class Insecta; order Hemiptera; family Cicadellidae; genus Allygus; species Allygus modestus. The sequence goes on along the minus strand of OY776112.1, from coordinate 75,980,329 downwards.
ATTTCAAATCCCGTCCCTCCTCAGCGGATTATCCGAAATTGTTCATTGACAGCTCATTTTATAGGGAAACGAGTTCGCACGCAGCACGCTGACGTGAGGGAAGTGAATTTCCACATAAAAACATGTAAAATTCAAAATCTGTGTAAAAACATACATGTATTCCAATTTTTATTGCAATCTGAAAATATTGATTTTTTGGCTGTTCTGATGCTCCTGGTTTCATTTACCTGCAAAGCTGGGAATACAATTTTGCGCATTATAATGTTAGGAGAAGGTCCAGTCAGGCTTGAAAGTAGGCGTGAGTTGCTGGGGATGATAAAAGTACTCTAACAAAGGAATAACAGGCTTTTCTAGTATAAAACCACCATAAGACAACGAACTGTGTTTAGTCGAAACACATTTTCTTTAATAACTTGGTAAATATTTATGCTAGAAAGACGAGAGAGGGCTTAAAACTTTCGCCTAACTAACTCCCATCTTTTTACATCCATTAATTTTACATGCGGGGCGTTTATGACCCTTTTAAGGCCCAAAAACTCAAAATGTGAAAGATTAATCCCCAAAAAAGGCGTTTAAAGTATTCCGATTGTTTTTCCCAACGAACTTGTCCAATTGATTACAGAAAGGAACGTCCTTAGCAAATTTTAAGTTAATCGGACAAAAAATGCGACCGCTAGAGTGCAAACACATATACATCTAATTTTGAACGACCCCCCAAAACGTGTTCAGGGAATCACGTTAGGAACTTCTATGGTGGTCCCGGGCTTACGTTTCACCGTGCGGGTCATGCTCATAGTTCACTTTCCAAAGGAAATTCACTAAAAACCTATATAGTGACTTGTGAGCATAATTTTACACCACAAATAGTTAACCCATGACAAAACTGTAAAATAATATTTTGGATCATTGTTTAACGATTATTATTTATGATATCACAATTATATTACACAATTTCTGGATATGTATTTGCTCTTTAAAATGATTTATAAATCAACGATTTTGAATAACGCGTTGAGGAGGGACGGGATATCAAAGTTGGCCTTATGGGATGGGCAGATGAGCAGGTAACACGAAATATTACGTGACTAGAGCCCCCTCTTAATTCGAGTGTTATTACCTGACTAAAATGTAGCCAGTTGATTGTTTACTCAGATTGTAGAGGACTTGTTCAAGCAGATGTTTAATTATCTGACGTACGAAACAAACAAACCACCATCCCGCTAAACGCATTTAAAAGCTAACACGCAACTGAACTCTGAGCCCCGAGTGACAAAAGCGCAATCCCGTCCGCGCGCAGTTTAGACAGCAACAATGACAACGTGATTTGATCCTCGGCGCAGGTTCAAAATTTGAAACCGTCGCCGCGTGCCCTAAACATAATCCGGTGCCCAATTTGAGCCCCAATTTGTCAGCTTAAGGGCTTATTGTGGCGCGATATTAGGTCCAGTTATCTGGATCGGGTTTCAAATCAACCCCGGTCGCCAGTCATCTACAATCGCCGTATGATCTCCATGACAATAAGGGGTTCATCCCGGTTATTTATGCCGCTTTTTGCACCCCCGCGTCCCACCCTACTGGAGTTATGGGTGGTGGCTGAATTGCCGTTTACATTCACACAACATATTTTAATTTCTCAGCACCCCCTGAGCGTTTGCCATATTTTACGAGGGTACATTAATCCCAGTCGGTTCTATTTACATATTGTTAAATCTGAAGTGATTGGAAAATAAAATTCCCTGCAAAAGGATTTAGAATTTTATCACAATTACAAATATTTACTACACATAATGCGGAATACGAAGTACGAATACATCAATTTAATTGCATTTATTATTTTGCCTTTGGTTTTATGCGAGCTAAACGCTAAACCTTTAGTTTAATACAAAAACAATATAAATAATAATAATTTTATTTTTTCCATTGTATTACTGTAAACGTATCAAATACTATCACGAAAAATATACATCTAAATTTAATTTCAGTTACAAAGAACTTCAGAACAAGAAGTATGAATCAGTTGAATTAGTTATGGATCTGAACTAATTCAGTTATACTTTATAAACTACACTCCTTGTTCTTCGATAAAGTTAAACTTCATCAATAAAATATCCAAAACTAAAATTTCGCTTGAACCTGAAGTATACTAGAGCTTCTACAGACAAATAATTTCTTGAGTACTATGATACGTGATTTTACAATAAAACAACACGTAAAGCCATTAAATGAAATTATTGTATTACCGGACACAATAAGTCAAATACTTTACATACACTCCTCTCCTCCTCTAAGTAAAAAGACCATAATGTAAAGTAGAACATATACTTATAAAGTACTTACATATACAATACATATAAATATACATATACATATAAGTACTTGTTGGACATAACTTAAATGTAATCAGTCTGGTATGGATGACCAAAATGATGTATAGAGGCGCAGCGGGATGGCAGAAATGTGTAAATGTATTGAATTGCGTGAATCACTGGCTGAGGGGCACATAAGTTAGTGTCAAGAGAGAAAGATAGAAAGAGAGAGAGAGAGAGAGTCGTGGGGGTTGTGATATACGTCACTATTGTGACATGGGTGTCCGTAGCGCCGCGCCGCGCCGGCCCGTTCCTACCGGATACGCGCGTCATCACACACGTAAATATACGGGAATACGCGGCGTCGCGACGTCTGGACACGACCGTGCACCACGTCGTAGCTGTAAAATACGGTCATATCACGGTATTTGATTTCAAAACTTGTGTTAAAAATACCATGATATTGAAATAAATTAGGGCAGTTAATTTGCAAGAGCTTATCAAAGGAAAAGCTCTTATAAATGAGATACTAAGGTGCAGAAAGATAGGTGAAGTGGAATAAAACACATTACGCTATGAGGAGTATCATCATGGTGAATCAGAATATAAACCAAGGTGTGAAAAGAGTGATCTAGTAAAATAAAATACGTATACACTGTGTAAAATACATCATGGTGATACAGACAAAATGGGTTCTACTTATACTGATTTATAGATGGGATTGACAGGTTGAATGGATAAAAGCACAATGTAAGATTTAGCTTTAAGAATTTCTGTAGGCCTTTTTGTGAATTAAATCGATATGAAACTATGCCTAGAGTAGACCGCATGAAAATGGTCCGATGGTTAATTGCCCATATGATTTCCCCCTCATCCCCTCTCATCCAACACTTTTGCCATAAGAATTTCACAAACAATGATTCAGTCTGCTTTTTTATGTTGTGTGCGATAGGAATGCATTTCAAATCAGACGACAGATATACTTTACCATGTGTTTTATTAGACCAGAGCTATTTGTCAACAATGTATTGACTTCCATCGGACTACTTTGGTGCTACTTACTCAAGTAATTATTTTAGTGAGAACAAAATATAGAAGGAATCAATTTATTGTTTTATAACAATATAATATGTGGTAGAAAATTCGAATTATGTCCTTAGTAAGGGTTATAGGCTACATTACTAACATGATTAATAGTAAACTTACTACAAATAAATGTACGGCATTCCCTAAAAATACGTTGCAATATTTGATCATGTTGTTGATAAATAAATGATGTAATGCTCCGATTTAATAACAATAAAACAAGTACACACAGAACCATAATCCACCGCTAGTATAATACCCCTTTAATCTTAATCTATCTATTATTATTAATACGCTACATGCAAACTTTGTAAACAATAAGGCTTTTTTGTTTTAAGATTTACCCCCACATATTATACTCTAAAATGCGCGTCTAGGTGTGCAGATGAGTAAACTGGCTTTAGATTCCAGATTAAGGACTCAGGGCTCTGTCCCATGGGACTTTTAAGTCCCCATGTTATTCATATGGATGAGATTTTTATTTGGTTTATGTCACATTATTTATTTATTAATTCAATTTAATTAAATAAACAGTTGTTATAAGGATTACATCTAACTACAGACTGTCATTGTTTTGTTTACTATTTAAATATTTACTATTTTAGCTGCGCAAGCTTCGAACAGGAAATTCTAGTTATTGTTACTTTCATATTTCTCCTTAATTAAACTTATTTAAAACTTGAAAAAATTATTATAAAAACCAAATATCTTTCACTACTGAATTACTCACCCATTTAAGATTCGGATGGAAATGTTTTTAACAAAACATCGAAATAACGTTAACGTTAGCCTTAACTTGTCGAGATCATTTTAAGGGATAACATCTAATTAGATTAAATAAATAAAAAATAATCTTCAAAGGAGTTTGGTAATTGTATTTTCTATTAGTTTTTGTTTTTTTTAACCATGGGCCTATAAAAAAGGCAATACAATTTTTGTTGATCCAAAACAACATAAATGTTATTATTAAACTTTATGGGGTCTTATTTATATATCATACATTTACGTTTCACGTATATTATATATATATATATATATATATATATATCATAATCCATTTACATTAGATGTTCATTCACTCGATCTTGTTCATGATTTATGCATAACAGTTTCTACACTTTCAACGTGATAACCCTCTCAGCGACTGTTTTATATAATAAATATTCTCTTGTAAAATCACATCAACAAACACATAGAGACCACTGCCGCACGAGACTGTACTGTGTTATTGGCCCGGACTGTACCCTGGTATATAACGCTGTTATTGTGTTTTATCGTCGTTGTTTCAATTTCCAAATAACTTGTGGCTTTAATAAGAGCCCAGAGACGAATGACGAGACATCGCCGCCAAGACGACACAAACATTGACATTTGCTTCCGAGATATTGCTTTATTTTCCACTGAGTTTATCCACTGGAGGACAATTTTAAATGAATTTTCCGTTTATCGAATGATTGGAAGATTATATTTATTTGGAAATCTTTAAGTGTATTATAACGTTTCGTTATTATAACAAGGATAAGATTAGTTACTTTTGATTTACAACCGTGTAATCAGATTATACTTCCAGTTATCTGTAGTATATCAAAACTAAACAAAACAAAAACACGCTGTTGTTAAAATTAAAACTAAAAATTGTGTAGTCAAACTGCTAAAATGTCATAGCAATGCTAGTTTTCTTTAATAAAACGTTGATTTTAATAAGGGGGGTTGAAATCAAATCAAATAAAACCCATTTATTTCCAATATTTTCAAACGAACGCAAAACTTATAAATATTACATAGTAAAACAACATTATTTTTCACAGTAATTAAAACATGATTGCCAGAAATTAGTTCCACTTGCGTTCTAGGGCTTGTGCGTGGTGTCGCGTTCTTTAAAATCGTTCTGGTGCACACTTATTAATTAATTTATTAGATGAATTAAATCAAAAGTAAAAATCATTAGGTCTGTGAGAAATTAATATATGTGAAGGCAATAGTATGCTACCTGTATTAAGTAACCAACTCCTCAAAAACAAAGATCAGCTGTCGAACAAGTACGATCAGACAAGCGGAGCAGAGAAGGGAGAGAAGGGTATATTCATTACACAATAATTATTTTATTACTTGACTAAAAACAAACTAAATAGCTTGGGAGCTACAGAAAACAAATTCTGGGTACACTTTCATAACTGGGAAATTTTAAACTGTAAGAAATATTACAGCTGCCATTATTATTTTTGTATTATTAAAATATGTCAGTAAAATGCGTAAAATGTACAAATTCAAATATTTATTGATGTCATGCTTTATATGAATTAAAAAAGGAACAATGCACTTTTATAAACATATGTTTTTTATACTTTGATTTTAATAAACTTCCAGCTCATGGTGGTGATTCTTTAGTATACTCTTAGTAAAAAAGCCTGACGTTTTACTACAGGCGGTGTATTTGAATTAACAACTAACACTGTAATAGGTTATAGAGCTTAAATGTCTTAGATTTTAACAATTCGTCTTGATATCTTATTTAATGATCACACTTTGCATTTACTACTGTGAAATATTAAAATGAATGAATCCCAGCTATGAGCCTCATACTTTTTTATCCAGCCTACAGTTACGTATCGTTTTCAAGAAGCTGAAAAGAAAAATATCACAACTGATTTTTAACATCCAATATTAACAATTTCTAAAGAGTCCAAAAAATGTAACATATAATTATTAAATAATCTAACCGATAATTCGTCTGGTAAGTGTAGGTAATGTGTGGTAGTGTGGGTAAGTGTGACGTTTTTGTACTTGGAAATTATTTTTCTTTAAATGTGAAACAACGAAGTGATCACCTGGTGTTCCATGATGTCAGAGATTGAACAGAGCCCCCGCATGCTGATGTCCACCACCCTTCTTCCCCGACGGCGATTCGATGGGCCGATGGAGGTCATTTCTCCGGACTCAGGTGTTCTTATAATCGCCTCTTCTCTCTAATGGGGTTCGACTCAAAGACCGCCGCTTCTAATCCAATTTTTAGTTCATCTGGTCATCCATTGTTTTCCCTAACACAGTTATCCTCGCCCGTGTAAGGCCTCTGCCGATAACCAACTTCACTGTTGTAATCGGTTTATGTAAAAGGTGTGTCTAGTCTTTTATAACGAACTTATAATCAGACTAATATAGGCTTGTGTAGGATGTTACCACTTTTTAACTCAGTAAGGTGTTTTGGGTTTTATTATTAATTGTTTTATTGAGGCTATTTTTATATAAATTTTATGTTTAATTGTAGGTACCTTCTTTTTGGAACGGTTTGGGTCTAGATTTTAATCTAACGACTGTTGAGTGTTTACATAAAAAGGGATAGAGCAGCGGCAATCGCATTTTATACATTTTTCCCAATTTATAAATTAATGGTTTCTTTAAAAAACTGTTTCTCAAATGTTTGTTTATAATCATGTGTTTTTTCTATTTACATTTTTCCACATATGACATTGTTTTGATACAATTATTCTCATTGTTCCATTGGAGATTTCATATTAGCTACTCTTTTTTTTACTTTATTTTCTCAAACTTCCCCACATAACTTGTTTTCCATCAAATATAATTTCATAAAATTTGTTTCTGATTTAATAATTTATCACTTATTTCTATATTTTCTGCCCAAGAACATAGTTTCCTTTTAAAAATAATGATTAACTTATTGAGCCGTGACACATGGTGCTGCCACGCAATGTTGCTTTGTCACGACTCATGTTTATATATATTTTGTTTGTCTACGTCTTCGTTCTATGTTGTCGATCCAGCCGGCCGTGCCTTTTCATTTTGTGACCCCCGGAGCAACGGTTGTCATAACGGCAGGGATTTCGACTTTGTCTTTTGTTTTACTAGTGTAAAATGAATATTTGCTCCAATTTTTTCTTTTAATTGTAATCTAGCCTTAGGCCATTTCACTATTAGTTTAAAACTTCTGAAGTCTACTTTTTCGGGAGCTGACTATACCTGTACAAACTTGTTTTTCTCTCTTCTAGTCTGTTCAGTGGAACTGAAATTGAATTGTAGCTTTTAGTATTTTTTTTGTATTTTACAAAGGGTCCATGATGGGAGGACTAAAGGAACCCATACTTGAAAATTAAAATTATTTGTTGAAAATTAAATGTAACCTTTCTGGTGTCTGACTTGTTAAATTTTGCCAAATTATATAACTGTTATTTATTGTCAAATTTTATTTTAACTTGCTACTAAGATTCTTCACTGTCTTTAAAATCATTGCTCAAACTTAAAATAAAAAATAAAATTAATTGCTGAAACTTGGAAAGTTGATAACTTGAGTTCACACCAGTGAACGACCTTACTTGTACATATCAGTTTTTTTAATTCAGGTTGGCCAACCACTAATGCAGATTTAGTGGAACCATGTTTGATTGTGTTTTAGGGTTTTATTAAAATTGCAAATTTGTAAACATTGAAATGTTCATGTTGATCAATAGGAGTGAACGACCTTAATTTTGTATGATTTGGGAACAATTTTGTTTTTATATTTTTTATTAGTGATGCCTCTTGATAATTTATATGCTGTAAAGGTTTGTTGTCTGGAAAATAAATCTGGTTTTCTCAATTTGGGTGTTTGATTCTTGAGTTACCCAAGGTTTTTAACCGTAAGCTTCGTCTCTTGGATTTTTAGCACGTTTCCTGTTTGTTAGGTTGGGGGGGCCATGAGACGGAGGAGTGTGGTTCATTATAATTTAACTACTAAATTGATTGATAAATACTAATACTAAATTTCTCATAAGGTGATTTTATTAAATGAAAATGAACATAAAAATAAACTTTTGTGGAAAATTTGCGTTATCAGGTTTTTCATGTATAAACCTAGATGTCATGACCAAAATGAATGATGACTTAAAACCAAGGGTAATTTGTATTTAAATGGACTTTTCTTTAGTGAGTAAATCAACACCTATTTTATTTACCTACTTGTTTGTGGATGAACATTCAATTAACATTTAAATGATGATGAAAATCAACTGATTTATGTTAAAGTCCTCTGAACTTCTTAATAAAGTGCAATCTTTATCTTTTAACTTTAATCAAACATTGTTATTTTGTAACATATGTTAAAAATGACTGAGCTGAACTATGATGGACAATGCTAAGCAAATATCAATTTTTTGATCAGCATCGATAAGGCAAACCTTGTACTACGAAGTGAGCACTGTAAGGACAACGCTACCCCTTCCCCGCCCCACCAGTTGGAAAGAGTTGTCCTTTGTAGGCTGGATTTGTTGTCCCTCTACCTTAAAAATGTTCGTTTGATAATCTTCTTCAATTTTTCATAAATATATTGCTAATATTAATTTATATAGAAACCCTGTGTAACTTGTCGTTAACGACTTAAATAATCAGGGATGTTCGAATCAAATATCATATCAGTTTTAGTTGTTGTAAAACGGAGACCAAGTAATAATAGAAATGCCTATATTAAGTTAATCTATGTAACGTTACATAGTTGTAGGTAAACCTTTTTTTACAGAAAAAAATAAAATTAGAGTGTGAGAAAACGTTTTAAACTAGAATTTCAAAAAATAATTTACAATATAAAAATCGGCAACTTGGTATATCGACCAAAATAAAAATACAAACTTCCATTGAAGTTACCTGTACGTGAAAACCAAATTGTAAACTTCTTAATCGACAGTACAGTGTTAAAGCCCAAGTGTCCCGCCATGCAGACGTTACCAGGGCCGATCCCGTGTAAACTCTTTATCCTGTTTGGAACAGGAGGGTAGTTACTTTATTAGCCCCGACGGCTGCCCAGGTGTTTTAAACAATTTAGTAAAGATAACGAGGGTAGGACACGACTAACACGATGTGCCCCCCCCCCCACACACACACACACACACCACGCACACACACACACACACACACGCACACGCACACGCACAACACACACAACACACTACGGCCGCACATGAGACAGTGATTTGATTTGCCCGGCCGCCCTTGCATGGAATTTAATGATTTAGGAATCCTAATTGGAATGGAATTGTGTAAGAAGCTGAGACACTTTATAACGCACGGGGACCCTGATTCGATTCCCCTCTCCAATTCCTGGCGACCCTTTTTAGCGGCAAGTGCTTTTATGTGGCCGGTATCCAATATGTACGGTTATTCGGGACAATCTGACGCTAGTGATATGTTACAGGGAGAACTCTTGTTTTCTTTCTTCCCTTGGATTTTTGTTTTATAAACTTAATAATTACATTAACAGTTGATGTAAAATAGTATAAATATTATTCAATTGATTCGCAAATAAACTGATTCCGTGTCGTTAAAATTGTTTTTAACCGATTCTGCTATCGATGAAACTTTCTCGAGAGAAAATATATTTGATTTTTAATTTATTAACTATCGAAGTACTTTGAAATTTACTTGAACCTCCGTGTTATTTTTGAAAATACTAAAACTCATTTTTCCGATCACACCGAGAAAATACTTGTGAAACGTTTTCACGTAGGGCACCGACAAGATAGTTCACTTACAGTCCCCATAATACACCAAGAGAATTCCTGTTCACTTTCATTAATATTGATAATTAGCGAAGATAAAAAGCATAAGCGAATTACTTTTTCTGCTAATACGCATTCTGAACAAATTAGATTATCGCCTGCAAGAAACAAACATAACGACTTTTAAGTCCAACATGTTGAACCTCCTGTGGGATTTTTTATATGTTGTTAGTTTTGATGTGCGAGAAATCATAATGAACATATTAATATGCTATTTGATAATGGAACATTCGTAAGTGCCATGTGATGAATCACCCTACTCACCTGCTTTGTTAGACGGTTATGCTGTTTGATTATATATATTGAAAACTTTCGTAATATACATCATTCGTTAGCAGTTATAGAGCGGAATTGACTCTACTTAAATAAATGTTAAAGTTTCACTAGAATAAAAGTTTTAAGTACAAATTATTATCTTATCAATTGCTTAGCTACAATATAAATATATTAAAATCCTACTTTTTACCAAGCATATTTTGTAACTACAAGTGAATTGCTTTTAACGAAAAACGTAACTGCTCTTTAACTATGTTTCAAGCTTATCTCAAGTTAAACACCCCTAATGTCCTTCTTCGGTTTTAATAGAACACTAACATTTATAATGGTTTTCTTTTAATGTAACTGAAACATATAGTTTAATTTAGGTGATATTTATGGCAGTGGCATGTTTATTTTTTCTTAATGTATTTTTTCTTATGTATTTTTTCTTAAGCTTTCCCCAACAGCTTCGCTAGTTCGCCTGATATCAGTTTTATAGTAAAATGAAATCACACAGCTGAACAGATTCCAATAATAAACACATTTTTAAGCTTGAAACTTCCGACCTTTAATTTATTTAACCTTAGGATATTTTATATAAAAAAAAACTTGTAACCCCCCACCCCAAAATTTTCTCACCGAACCATTAAAGCTCTTATATATAGTCTTGGGTCAGAATTATGGTTTTCTCAAAGGTTTCTGGCGTGGTTTAGTTTTAAAAACATACATGTACTAATAAGTACGATTTGTATTTTATCTCTATGTTCCAAGGCATTTCTATATTTCAGTAGGATATAACATTTAAAATATGAGCCTCTTCTGTTAAGAATAATCCCTTGGTATTTTATTCCATCTTTTGTTTGCATTGACATTTACTTATAAAAAGTATTACGCCTACTGCTTCGAGGTGTGCTAGCGCAGTACAAATTAAATTCCTTAAACTTAGTTATTGACGCGCTTTACTAGGAGGATAAGAAAAATAAAACATGATGCACACCAACAATAACAGAACACTCATATGGTCAATTGTTTTATAACATTTGGGATCGTGCTGTATAGCTAAGCAAGTCATTTAAAACAAATATAATTGCTTTTAATTGTTTGCCAATATTCTAATTTCAATGTTAACCTTGTCAACCCAAATACATTTTAAAGAGGTTTGTAACATACTTCAGCATGATAAAACCCACCTTTTTCTTATGATATTTTTATTATATTAAAAGCTAATAAAGGAGCTAAATGTATTAAGTATACTCATTTAAACATAGCAAGGTACCGACAGAATTTCTATAATTAGGTGTAATCAGTATTCTAACGGGATTTGAATCAAGACCATCTTACAACACAAAATATATGAACGCTCATACTGTATTCATACTCAAGACGGTAAATGTACGTAAGGCATTTAGTTTAATTTTTTGTTCTACACTTAACATCTTGAGTATGAATTAGGGGTGTGCGAGTACTCGAAATTTCGAGTTTTCGGGCACCGAATCGAAGTTTTGAAAACTACTCGAAAGTTCGAGCGAGTATTTCCCACCGATTTCCGGACGATCGCTAAAGATTGCGACTGGCCAAAACGCGTAGTAAGGCCGCAAAAGGCAATTGCACCACTAAAATCGGCCAAAAATGACGACCGCGAACCATTGCGACCGGCCAAAACGCGTAGTAAAACGGCCGCAAAAGGCGATCGCATCGCGTAAAATCGACCGTAAATGACGATCGAACCGCGTAATTTCGGCCGTAACTAACGATTTCGTCATTTAATATTGATTATAAGCGATGTCTGGACTAGGTGAAATTGTCCAAATGACAACTGGGTTTCATCGGCCGGAAACGAATGTCAAACCATGTTTTGTTTGTCAATACCTATTCCATTTTGATTGTACTGGCAAAAAATTTGTATTGCTACTCATGTATTAGTTAGAAACCATGTTTAGATTACCAAATCTAGGGTGGTATCCAAATCCCATTAGACTATTTTAAACAACCAACTGATGGCAAATACTCGCTTGAAAATACTCGAAACTCGAAAATAATTGCCACTACTCGACTCGATTAAAAAAATCACTACTTGCACACCCCTAGTATGAATACAGTATAAGTGTAAACATATTTTGAAGTGTTGTAAGCCGTTTTCCCTATCATTACAACAATACTAATGCTAATTAATAAGTTATTTATTATTCTAATTTCAACTTTACTTCCTTCTACTATATTATAATTTTAATTTCTTCGTAAGAGTTTCCCGGTATTTTAATCTCCCGGTTTTTACAATCCATACCCCATCGATCTCCGGAGCCGACCGCCAACGGATGGATGAACCGGATGTTCCGGAGGCGATGGAGCGTTCGCAATCAGCGAATGGAAGAGAACCTGATTTTGAGCAATTACCGGAGTGCTAATCCCACCCGAGTGGCGCACTGCACCACATAACACCGCTCCTTTCTTCCCGCACCGACATTAATCTTATTTATGTGGCAACAAACCGGCGAAATGGCGGCCGGCTACTCTCCTCCCGCTGGCCGGCCGGCGCCCCCTCATTATCATGGTATTGATTGATCCTCGATTGTCTTCCTCTGTCCGGCAATGACTAATGTCTCGGAATCGATCGCACTTTCACCCTTGCTGACCACATGGTCAGATTTACACGCTCTCCCCCCACCCACCCCTCGACACGCCGTCCGTTTTTGAATCCGCTTCCGCCGTTTCATTATATCCTCTCGTCTGCTGAGGTCGTTCTGCACAGTGGCCACGCATTAATCTCCTCGCTGCGGTTTCCTGTTTAGTTTTACGGTTTGTTGGGAATTATGATTGGGGAATTAAGGTTTGAATTGGTGACAGTCTGGTTGTCTCTAATGTGTTACCCCTTAAATAAACGGGATGAGGAAACTGTCAAATACTTTCTCACTTTTAGCTCAATGGTAATTAAAAAATTCCTTTGTATTGGACTAAATATTGAATATAATGTTCGGTACCATTGATAACAAATCTTTTAATTAACTCATTTTCCCATAAAAATCCACCAAAATACTTTCTTGGTGGCACTACAAAATTACTTGTTACACACAGTGGTTTTAAAAGCGTAAGTTCGCCTTCCCCTTCCTAGAGCTTTGTTTAAAAAAACCCAGATTTTGTATGTATTAAGCGGTTTTTGGGGGAAAATTTCCCTTCAAGACAAAATATTCAAAAAATGAATTTCCTGGCAACACAATAGATTAGCACATAATACAAAATGTTGTTCAAAATCGGCCCATTGATGTGGTACAATGTATGGAGGGAGAAATTAAAAGCGAATGCACAAATTGCCGATCACTCTTTTTGTAATCGGCAAAAAATGGATCTAAAAAGCAAACCTAATCAATTGCTATTTTGGAAAGCACATTATAAAATATTGTGTAAATTTTTATTTTTATTTTCAGTTTGAATTTGTCAAATAATATAGTGAGTGTTCAGTAACCTTGCAATGCTTATCTTGAATTTAGAATTTTAATGGTCATTGTATCGAAACGTGTTTCTCATGAGGTACCGATATACGGTATATTCAAGTTGCGTGGAACCGTGTTAAAACAGAACACCTTTTTTATTTGAAGTTTTCACGAACACAATCTTAAAGACAAATTATATATTAAAAAAACTCAAACTACATTCATAATAGATTATGCTGAGGTATCGTTTTCGCTCAAGTTGCGTAGGCACTCAATTATAAAGCATGGAGATGTTGACCTGTTTGTAAAACTTAAGATATAAGAAAAAATAAAATCTTGTTATATGAGGGTTACAGAATAACGTTAGAATTGATCCATTCGTCAAGTATAAAATAAAACTGTAACAGTTAAAATCAAAACATAACTGGATAAAAAAGGAGAATACAATTTGAGAAAAAGATTGTCACGCAACAAGTAGTCGTGAATAGGCGATGTTGTTAGGCCATTTGAATATTTGGTCTGCAATTCTTTTAACACATCACACATATGTATGCTCAAAACAAACAAAAATAAAAACTAGACAGAATCATGTTTAACAAATAAGATAATTATAGATAATAACACTTAGTTCACTGCGAAGCGTTTTTATTCCCGTTGCAGTTCTCTGTCTAGTTCTACTTTCGTTTGTGTTTTTTTATGTGATCTAGTAAGTAGGTCATAGCTTTCTCTGAAAATAATGGTTGTGCGCTTGATATTTCTTAACTATTCATTTCATACTAACTTAAATCTGTATCTAAATTGAAGCGTGCATGTCAATTTATATTTAAAGCTTACATATAGAACTCCCATAGTTGATAGAATTAAGTTGAAACGAACCTGTCCGAGATTTTACCGTTCATTTTAATACAAAAACCTCAAAAAGCATAAGAAGTTAAAAAAGTCCCCAACTGGTCCAAGTCCTCATCTATTATTATACTATTTCATTCTTAAATAAAGCGAGACTCACTATTAAAGAAGTAAGACTGTCAAGGAACCATTAAAACTTCTAAGGATCATGAAAACGTACAGCAATTTTATTTTTCAGTCGGTTGACTATAAAAAAATACGTACAAAACATGTTAATTCGTATATGATAATTTATTTTTTCGAATGCTTAAATTTACTTGATTTTCAAGGATTGACACGTTAAATACGACCTATGCTAAGGTTAAATTTATTAATAAACCATTTGAACACTTGAAATTTAAAAATGATTATCTCATGTTGAGTCAACAATACATGCGTTAGCTTAGTTGTATGAATCATGTTAATCAAACAGTACGTGCACTGACAATGCATATGACTGAACTTCGGGCAGTGCAAAGATGACTACGGTCGAGCAAGTGATGTTGCTGAAAGAAGACTTTGGGCAAAAAAACGTGTTCATGTTTATTAAATTAAGGAAGTATATCCTTTTTTGTCAACAAATTTGTACTACATTACACATTTTCTTATGATTTACGCGCTATCGAGGGTAATCTTTTAATTACTTTTCTACAAGTAAACTAATACCTCTATTGTATAGAGATATTTATGACCCTCTTCGTTTACATTAAGAAATGTTTTACATATAACTTTCAAAGTATGTCACACGATAAGAGAAATTGGTTGTAATTCTGTAATATGGATTATAAGTCCAAATTCTTGATATAATTTTTGTTTAACAAACGCCAAAGTCAAAAACAATTTGTATCTAAAATATTTAAAGATATTTCAGGATTTATTTTAAAGGTCTACATCTTGTATTAACTACATGTATCTGTGAAGAGGATTAAAAATATTAACAAAGAAATATCTTTGACAAAAACGATTTATCACTGACAACAAGTTACCCTCAACAAGTTGATAACAACTACTGGCGACACTACTGCCAGACTGCACTACTGCTGGATTTCACCATGGATTAAGCATACTCCTTAGGAGTATGGTTTCACTTCTACTGGCAAAGTAATTTATTTGGAAAAAATAAAATCATGCAATAATTTTGGTATATTAATAAGAAATATAAACTGAATTTTTAATCTCATACATTTTTTCTCACTTTGTTTTATTTAAGAAGTTATTTTGGACATTTTCCACCACTGATAGATACAAAGAAAATTCATGACGTTTCGGGACCTCAAATCTCACCCCATCTTCAGGTGGGAAAAGTACTAGAACATAACAAAATTAGTGGCACAATCCAGGCAAATCTGGAAATATAACAAACAAGCTAAAACTGTAAAAACAGTATAAAAATCAAACTGAAAGAAACACGTAAGTCAAACACACAAACGAAACAACACTACTGCACAACGTTGCAGCGCGGATATAAATTGTTATTTAAACGTGGGGTCCTAAGTAATGTATTCAATTTACTTATTAATAATCAATTTCACATTAAATAGATATGACTGATTAAAACCAAACCGTTTACTTTATTATCCTGTAACGATAAACAATATATATGATCAATATAAAATCAATCCTCGATTTTTTATTAAAATATATTAATTGCCCTTTCGAAGATATTTTCACATATCTTAAGTACACAATTTTGTTGTTGTTTTAAATTTAAATTCATTTTTTAATGACAAATTGTAAGTTGTCTCCAAACGTGCCCGCACTGCGATTTCGCAGTGCCGATCACAAAGTGTAATACGATCTTTTAAAACTATGCATTTACAGTTTTACAGGTGCCTAAGTCTCGAAGACAGTTTCATGCTATGAAGCTAGTCTGCAACTCATTGCACTACATGCAATCGATTGCTTACGAGTGTAATCCATGTACCTCTAGTTTCACATTAAATCAGTTTATGCAATTGGTCACCTAGTAATGAAGTAATAAAATATGAAATAATGAAAGAATGACTTATTCCGCAATTAATTAAAGGTTTATAACACAACAAATACACGATTCAGAATTTACGTTGCCCATAGTGACTAGTAGTGATGGCCAACGAACTTATAATATAAACAAAATCTAAGCACTTTTGAATCCAACCCACAATGAGAGTCTTAATGTAAATAAAAGAGTTTTTTCAAACTACAACATGAGGTAAATTCATTGTTTAGGAATTCTAAAACTCAGCAAGTTTGTAGTTAACTTTATTCTAGCAAATTTAATTCATATTGTTTTGACATCGTAGTCGTAAACTAAAATCCTACGAACCTTCGCAACGCTGTTTTTCTGTCATAACAATATTTTCACTCGATGACGCAGATTTTCCGTGACCGCAGACCGAAGTATTAATTATGTAGAGGTGGATATCATGCTATTTTGCGTTAAGATATTTTACAGTAAAAGGATCATTTAATTGTGATGTCATGTATCCGTAATTTATCGCTGTACCTTAGATCAACCCATGCTGTATGACAAAATGTTATTTGTCTGCTATTTTTACATAACGGACTACCCTGTGTGGATGAAAGATATTGCTGCTAGCCCTGTTATTAATCACTGATTGCGAATAATGTGGAAGAGTGTAGAGTATAGTGTTATTATCCAGTTTGTCGCACCATTTTTTTGTTACTAAAAGGTAAGAGTCACAGTATTAAAATATTAAGGAAAAATAATATTAAAACCAAATGTACATGAATTATTAAAACTAATTCTGCCTCCGTTTTCATACCACTTTTAATCAGTCATTACTTAAATGTGAATGTGGCAGAGTATATTTATAGTACTATCCACTTTATCGTAGCCCATTTTTGGTTAAAAAAGGTAATAAAGCATTTTCAAAAGAACTCATATTAAAAACCAAATACACATAAATTACTAAAAACTAATTTCTTAAAGAAAAAAAGCGCTGCCCATAAAACTGCAAAATTATTCAACACCTGTGCGAAATAGTTGCGGGATAACCCCTAAAGCAATAGCTCGTGTTTAGGTGAGTTTATGGAACTAATCCCCTTAATGAGACCGGGAAGGATGGTCCGAGGAGGTGCATTAGTCTTAATAATTAGACATGGTTATAGCGGCCATAATTTATGTCTACGATGTGGGGGTGGGGGGCGGGGGAGGGGGAACCGCAGGGCCCTGGTCAGCAGACGTGCCGAGGATATTAACCGGTATAGCCTACGTTCGTTACGGCCCTTACATGTTATGAGTTTTGCGAAGGAAGGGGAGAAAAGTTTAAGGGAGAAAGAAAGAAAGGGATGATATGTAGGGTGGTCAAGCGGCTGGGGGCGCATGCGCGCGGCGCCCCTGTCCACTACCCCATATTGACGCTCTCCGCTCCACTCTATCTTGTGGAATTTATATGATGTTGAAGCTGGCTCGATATATGACCGGGCGGCGCGCTCGCTGCACACTAAATATCCAATAACGGCCGCCATTTTGACTCTAAAAAGAGAATTGCTCCCTCTCAGAAGGTGAGGAAACAAAACTTCTAATAACCTGACAATTTGTTCACGCCTTCTCCCTCGCCCCGGTGTTTCTGCTGGTATCAAATCTTGGCTGATATTTTCTTATTATATCCATTCTCTAATGGCATATATTTAGTTTACTTGGGTTATATAAAGGCACTTAAATGAACTTTTATTACTTATTGTAATATTTACAATTTTGTTTTCGAAATTTGAAGACATGATGTAGTTAAATTCTGTGAAAGTATTGCAATTATCAATGCTTTACATTATTGCGTGTTTTATTAAAACAAGCAGTGTGATAGACTCTTACCAGGAATTCATCGAACCCTTAGAAAGTATACATTAAATATCTTTCCTAAGAAAATTTTCAATTTTAAAATTTTTTTAATTTAATTTTTTTAATTTTAAGGAAAGTGTGTCTTCTCAATATGGTTTTATTCTGTTCAACACTTTGATTTTATAGATATTACCTTTTATTTTACATATTGAGCATGTTTCAATATTCATAATGGTTCAAGTAACAAATCTCTTTCTTGCAAATTTTAACCTTTCAGAAAGTTTATCTTTTCAATATATTCCTATTTAATTTTAATGATATCACCTTGTATTATACCAATATTGTACTATGCATTGTACTGTTGATTAGTTATATTTTTTGTCACCTTTTTTGCATGCCGTTTGTCCATTGTTTGTATAAATCGGATGACAGTAAAGAACTGATTTCTGATTTCTGAGTATATCTATAACTCCAATTTTCATTCATCATAATGGATTCAAGTAGCAATCTAGCTTTTTATTCAGACAGCAAATAAACGTTCTTTGATTAAAATTGTATATTTTTATACGTTAAGGGATGAAGGTTTTGGGTTTAAATGTATTCCCTGGTACTGTATATATATTGTGTCATTGGAAGACAAAAAACACCTTGAAATAAATCAAAACGATGAAATATAAATTAACATGCAGTATAAGTAATATTTATCAACAACATTTTTACTACCAATGCTTTTGGTTGTCTTAATGTTTATAAAATTAGGGGTGTTTTTATTCATACAAATCTGAACAACTGACATAATAATAATTTGAGTACACTCTGCCTAAAAAATGTCATAACAAATTATACTACAGGTTGGATTTGAATTACGCATAAAATAGCTACCAGGCCCTAACAGCTTCGTAATCTATTTTAACTGCTAATCCATCCCATTGATTGATGCGTTACACTGCTAAAGCTTAAGTTTATTATATACATTTTACAACCTGTGGCATTACACGTGTCATCTATAACATATAATTTATTTGTAAAGGCATTTTCTACTTGGAGGTAGAACTGCTAGAATTATACTTAGTTAGGTACGTGTGTCAGTCATATGTTTGATAAGCGAAACATTTTAAAGATAGCCCCACATTCAAAACTTAAAAGAGCATTAAATAGGCTGTTGAAAATTTTCTGACAAGCACCTCACATTAGAAATTAAAAATGCAAATACTTAAGAAAAACAAGAGGTTAATCGATAATATTGATATAGGCATATCTACATAAATAAAATTTATAATAAAATACCCAAGAGTCCGAAAGCTGACGGCCAACACAAAATTTGTATTTGTTAAGTGCAGAACACAATTGTTCAATTTCATAGAAAAAAAATACTAACCTAATTTTGTACATTGCATAATTAGATTGATTACTATGCTTGCAAACATAGTAATCAATGTAAAATCAAGGCGAATCCCTAAATCTAGAGAATGCTTTATATTGTTTGATAACTTGAATACCGTATTTTGATCAGACTAATTAATTTATCTGCTTGTCTACGCCGAGAGGCATTTTTACACAAAATTTGGGAGGGCAGTTATCCAAACCTCTCAATTATGTGGGCACCCTTGGAGTCGAACTTGTGACCCAAAAGCCACTGAAATCCAAAACGATGAACGTTGGGTTGATGCTATAAGTTAGCATCGAAGTTGATGCACCTGCTATAAGAAAATATATTAATTTATTAATAGAAGTATATGATTTTGTTTATACAACCTGAAACTCGTTGGTCTAAAATGTGTTGAATCGCAAATTACAACCTAAAGTTAATCAGATGGATGGTGATTTATTAAAGAAGCTACAAAATGTCAGTCCTCAATCAACTTTCACGTAATATTGTAACAGTAATAACAAACGCTGTGTGGTGATTTCAAATACAGTCACAGTTTGATTACTACCATTTACAACTGGAAACACAACGCTTTAATTGCAAATTAAGTGAAAACATCGCTTCGCACCGCGGCCAACTCTATATTATAAAGTTTGTTTCGAACAATTAGGAAATAAGTTCTATTCATCGGACAAATAGAAAGTTTATTGAAATAATCGAGTTATCTAGCAACTGTTTAATTTTCTAATGGCGCAATCCATTGCCGCCGACTTGGGCTACTTTATAGATTTGTTTTGTGTTGAGAGCCACCCCCCCTCCTCTCGATCCACCCCCCCGCAACCGGGTGCAAAACTTCAACTCATTTACACCTTTGCGTCTTGGCTATAAAAGAGGAGAGAAATTTATTTTTGATTATTCTCCCGGAGTTATAGAGCCTTTTTCCAATATTCTTAAAGTTGATTATGTTAAACGCTTAGTTGATTATATTACCCTTGGCTTTCATCGTGCTTAAACTTTACTTAAATGTGTTTGTTATTTACCAAAAAGTAATTTTACCTTTCTACCGTTTTAAATTTTATTTTTATTGATGTATAAGAATATAAATGTAAAACTTCTAGTAATATTTATTAGTCTTGGATTTATTTTAATTTACTGATTTCATGATGGATTAGCCTCTGATCAAAATCCTATTAGCCTCAGGATTAGCCTCAGTCATGACCTGTCATTTAACGCACCGCACCGCGTGCACGGAATTCGTTCACTTGGCCAAGTTTTTAAAATTAAATGTTGATGTGACGTATTTGTGCGTGTTTTGTGTTTTGAATGTTTTTAAATATTATGACAAACTCGTCCAGAAAGGATGTGTGAATTTTGACGTTCGTAACCTGAAGATGTGCTCAACGAGCACGAAACAGTGTAGTTATTTTTTACTACAAAGGATCAATTGACGCACAGTTAAAATAAACCTTTTTATTTTTTTAATTTACATTGCGACTAATGCTAGACTTTTTCACAATCTGCCCCTCAATGGTTTTTGTGATTACAATTCGGTATTATTATCTCAACAATCCAGAAAACGAATTACAAATTTTAATTCCTACAACCTATTTAGGAACTCTACAACAACTTTTTGTTAGATTTTAATACAAATAGTTATTACACAAATACTAAAAAGTGCTGCGCACGAAATTAATTGTAAATAATAGCTTATTTTAATTCATTACCAAACATGCTAGCTTAGAGCACAGAGATATTATATTTCTGACAGATCCCTGCTGAAAATGATCCATAAAGATCAATAAAAAAACATATAGATGTCCATACAAATTTATGGATATCCATAACAGATGTATAGATATCAGTAAGGTTTAATGTCCATATTATTGATATCCATAAGGTATGGATGGAGGATAGTGATATCACTACATTAATCCGTACACATTATATGGATATCCGTATAGTTTACGGTTTGCATATGGATCAGTATGGACGTATGCTAGTACTTACTGATATCAATACGTATAGATCTATAAATCAATAACCTACTATGGATATCCATACGCTGAGCCCATTAATCAAAGAAATATGATTTTTATTATTTCTATAATTGTCTTATATAAAAATATTGAACCTTCAATTATTCTTTAGGTATGTTGAAAATCATCATGAGAATATAATACTCTTTTCCCCCGGATGATAAACTTTTGGTTAGGTATCTTGACTTATACTAACTTCAACAAAAAAGTAAACAATATTGAGGAATAATTAAGAATCTAAATAGTCTAGAAACAAAATGACATTGAATTTTAGGAGAATTACAAACATAATGTGGATATTTCAATAACATTAATTTAGACAATAATAAATAGTTTTACAAATTTACTCTTTGTTGAAAAAATTTCTTATTGATTTTGTGCACTAAGAAACTATATACAATACTTTATATAAATACAACAGTTTTTTTTATTAAATGATTCAATAGTACTGTAATTTAAATGTTCAGGGTATTATAAAATGAAAAATTTATCCACAAATTAGGTACCGGTATGTCATCTCAAAACTAACTGCTACAAATTTGTTCCAATGAGGCGTTGTTTTCCCATTTTAGTTAACAAATCAAAGAAATTCCAATCTACACTTTAGTAATTTTACACTTTAGTTTTAGTATTTTAACTTACACCTGGCAGTTATTCTGATTTGAGAAGGGTCCAATTACATTCCATCCACAATTAGGAAATTGTGTGTTACATTAAATATAATTCACTTAAAACTTAAAACATCTACAGTGTATGTCCATGTATTTAAATAACAAAAGTTGTCATTGTCATTAAGACTAATCAAAGAAAAAACTACCCATGCAAAAAATGGTTAAAGAAAACAATATTTTAACAGGTCCATTCATGTTAGCCTATGTAAATTAAAATTTTAATTTAGTTAAACAACATGACACCTTAATTTTGTTTACAACACAAAAAATTAAAGTAACACTAGGTAAAAACACAATATCCATAATTCCTGTACACAGTACATCCCTTTTCAAGAAACATTTATTGTATATTGGAGTAGTTTTATATGATTAAAGTCCTCTGCATTACAAGAAAGAAAGAAATTATAACAAATTTAAGAAGGCAATGAAGAAAATTCCTCAAGCTGTAAATATTGACTATACACCTATAGGTATAGGTGTATAGTCCATGATAGATACTATAAAATTAATGAATTCTTAGAAGAAAAAATAAAATAAAGTTCAGTAAACTTGTACACAATTTAGGCTAGAATTTGTGTTTTAAATTTATTTTTGTAATTCAAGTGCAATACAACTGTATTGTTTATGGCCAATCAACTATTAATATTTACAATCAGGAGAGATACAGGATATTCTTAAATGTTAAAGCCAATAATTAATAATGTCATCTATTAATACCTATACTCTCAAAGAACAGCTAGGTATATGAATTTAAAAGTAGACATGCTCATGGTTCGGTTATCTTTATTACACTATTTACCTGATGTATGTTGTAAACTTTTTAACATTTAATAGAACAAATGTCTAAAAAGGTAGCCCTGTAAATTATAAATTTTTATTTGGTTAACGAATCTCTACCTTCTAAAGAGTAAGAGGAAGGGAGGGGGAGGGGATGGTGAGGGGAAGGGGCGTGTTATATTTAAATAATTCTAATAATACACAAGTATAAAATTGTTGTAATTTGGGCCAATATATAATAGTTGAAAATTACAAATATTTCCCTTATTGGTCAAGGCAAATCCCAATGTAGTTGAAACTGAAGTTTTTTTAAGGATTAGCCTTCTTTAAAAAATATAAGAAAATGGAGTTATAGTTATTTGTGTAAATCTTTGGGTTACCGAGTTTCCCTTTTTAAATGCGTGGATTTTTTTGTATAGTGCGGGCCTCTAGGCGCACGCCTGTGCAAGGCCCGATTTAAGCATAGACTAACTACAGTAGTTAGTCTAAGATTTAAGCATATGCTAAACTGGCGTGCACCGAAGGGCTGGCACCTCACAAAAACACTTACAAAAGCCTGAAACAAGTAAAACAAGTCACCGACCGACCTGGGTGCTAATGGCCCGCACCACTAGTTGCACCTAGGGGCATACAGCTCCTAAATCTGCCTATGTAGCCTATGCTTATATCTGGATCTGGTCAAAAGTAAACTAAATTCAATGCAGACATTGGAAATGTGTTTATACTTTTTCAGTTACCAAAAGTTTAACAAAGTAAAATGTACTCCCAAAAGTTTAACAAAGTAAAATGTACTCTATGCTTTAAGCGAAGCAACCGCTACCGAATGAGTTCTATGCCGCTGCCGGCTTGAACCCGTTGCTTGAACCATTACACACATTATTGAAATTGGATCGTCTCGTCGTCTGTTGTCTTTTTGTTGTTCGTTGTTTATCAAGTTTGTTCAGTGAGATAAGTACTTACTTATTTATGTGGAGGGATTACAGATATAGTGCATCTGAATTATATACAAAAACTGGAAGTCCTCGATGAAAATCTAAATGACCAAGAAATTTAAGTAATTTGGAATCCTGATGAGGAAGGCACAAGGAATGATTTTGGTCATGGAAGAGATTCCAGAGACGTCCTAAGGAAAATATCTGAAATCCTTGGCTGGGTATTAGCATAAAGCCAAAGTGTTAAAGTTAACAGGTAAGTCAGAACTAAACTATTATATAACCTAAGTAGTCTACCACCTCGTCTAAGACCTATGACTTGAGCCATTATAGTTAATTGTAGGCTCATGGGCAATATAAGGAAGCCTTTGGTGAGCCAAAGGCCCTTATTGGAGGTTTTGAAGCAAGTAATGGATATAGGCCTAACTATTTTTGATACTATCATTTTGAATTTAGATATTAAATTAGTCTTCAGCTTAGATATAGGCTACATAAGGAAATTATCAAAGTTTAGGTCAAACCTCAATGAGTAGGTAACATCCAGGTTAAATGTTTAGGGTAGACTTTCATAAGCGGAACGATATACCTATAAAACCGAATGAAATTGTTCGATGCGGTAAGTTATATCGATCAGGTCGATATTTGTATCGATTGCAACATATCTTCTGGTTTGTATATTTACACAGAACCCACCCATTGATCAAACTAAACCGGTGTGTAGGCCTCTTTACTTACAAGCCCATCCTTAAGTGGATCTGGCCTTCTATAAATAGGTAGGGCTGCAGTTCCATAAGATGCTTTTAGAAGCAATCAAATACAAACATAGGCTAGAACTAGTTCCAAACAATTGAATACCGTAACGCTCTCAGATCAAATAAACATATCGGGTAAAGATGCTATTTAACTCAGTGGACTATCTGATTGCATTGTGACGCGAGGAGTTCTGCCAAGGGTCACAGTTAGTATTTCACAGACTTGAACCATACAACTTCTTTCTACGATCGTCTTATTCCATGTAGTATAAAATTTGCAGTTTTACCAACCATTTATATCAATTGTGGTAATTATGGAGTATACATGACCCCAACAAAATCGAGGTAAATTTACACTTTTCTTATAGATTTTGACCTGAAAAACACGATAAAAGTAATCTTTTTCCGCGGAAAGACCGTTTTAATAGTGAAAAAAGTGAAAAAAAACTTGGACGATTCCAATTTCTTCTGCCAAACAATAAAGTGGTTTGAGGGGAGGAACGTTCGAATTGCAACATGGAACTGTCTGCAAGAGATTTCCAATCTACGAACTTGTTAATAAAGAAAACATATAAAACCGTTTGATCAATCATCATCCACTAGAGATAATTATAATATGTTCATAAAATATTTATACGTCAGTAAACAGAAATAAATAACAACTTTTAAGATGAAAACTAACAGTACGAAATTAAATAAACGCTGTTAACGTCTATTTTGTTATTTTTTCCGCTTCGGAGCAGATTTTTCTACTTGGAGCAGGTTTGCCAGCTCGAAGCCTTTAAAATTGCTCGACTGCAACTGTATTGTTTAATATTCTGATTACCTAACCTAACCTAATTAGGAGTATAATATCAAAGTATACTTATATTCGGGTGGTTGCTTGGTGGGCTTGCCACGGGTACTTATTAGGTTAACTAGCGTTGGGTTAAGTTAGGTTTGTTAGGTTAAGTGTGATTTGTTGGGTTTGTTTTTGTTTGTTTTGCTATCTCAGGTACGGTAAAACCTGTGAAACCTTCGGCCACCGTACCTGGATGGGAAAACAAACAAAAAAACCCAACAAACCTCACTTAACCTAACAAATCTAACCTAACCCAAGCTAGTTAACCTAATAAGCACCCATGGCAAGCCCACCAACCAACCATGCCAGTACTAAGTGTACACTCGAATGTCACTTACCGTACGAAGATGTAGCGTTTTTTATTAACTATCGTTTTCGGGTCAAGCTTTTTCTAAGTAGTGTCTGCTTGCATCGAAAATAATAATTTTAAGTAATATTTTCTATAATTAATAATGGTTTCCGCGCAAAAGAAATGTTATTTCTGGATTCTAGAGGTAAAAATCTTTTAGAAAAATGCAAATTTAACTCAATGTAGTTGGGGTCATGTATACTCCATAAGAACCTCCATTGTTAACACGCTGCAGCTTAGAGGCTCATTTACCTTTTTTTATCGTTCAAGCCCTGTATACTAATGATTAGTCACAGCATAGGCCTAATAGATGAAGGTAGGCCTGCCCAATTTGGAATATGCTATGCCTTAACTTAATTTTGGGAACAGATAAGCTCGTGCAAATTCTTACGACAAAATTGTGTACGGATACTTCCATTAGCGTACTCTAACCAATAATTACAACTGGATGATTGTTATACATTTTATATATAGGCTATGTTGGATAATTTGTATTATACACGTATGTTTAACAATTTTAAATGTAAATAAACAAAGGATTTGCTTCCAAATTACCGTCTTAAAGTACTCTGCGGGGTTAGGTTAGGTTAGTTTATAATATTAATTACATATTTATAGTAAACTAGATCCTAACCTTGCTCTGCAGATCAGTGTATGACGATAATTTATGAGGAAATGCCCCCTCCTTTGTTAATATTTATTTAAATAGCTACTGATATGAGAAAATATAAATAATATTGTAACTTAATTAAGTTATATATTAAATTGAACTAATCTTGATAACATAACTCGGAGTCAAATGCTGTTCTTAGTAAATAAAATATTGCATAATGATATGTTATCGAATCATTCGATATAAGTTATCGTAAAAACCATCTGGTTGTAAATATTGTTACACTTATGAAACGACTCTTGTAACTTAGCCTGTTTATTAAAAAGTATAAAATTAAAATGTTAAAAATACCCTTTTTCAGTGTCTCTGAACGTGGTGTAAGTTTAGTCACAATTTTTAGTAGGCCTAGGCTCTCAGTGCGTAGTTGAATAAAAGCTTGGTAAACTTTAATTAGTTTTTACCTATCTTTGGTTTGGATAGTATCATTTATATTAGTAATGATTATGTCAGATAGGCCCCTACACAGTAATCATCCTGGGATAGAATGTTCGTTTTCCTGGCTGTACTCTTAGGCAATAAGAAACAAGATTGTAAATATTGCGCCAGAGCTTAGTGCCTAAGTATGTTGGCAAAAGTTTCTATGTTAATTTTCAAAGTTAGTTTATTCCCTCAATCTCAAATTTCAGCTTGATTTAACTAAAATTAATTTTTCATGATTCTATCAATGCAATCATGACAATGCAATCAGTTAGTACTACTAATAAATTAAAAGAAATAAAGTGAAATGAGATAATTTAGGCTATATATTTATGTTTCAGACTCATTCAAAAAGAGGTTAGAAGAAGAAGATTACCCGGAGGAAGAATTAAAGCGCAGACAACAGAACAGATTGTAACCCTAAACTGAATCCCAAAAACAAACACAGGTGGGCTTTATTTTCTATAAGTTAATCTATAATTACTAATAGCCAGCCTGTTATGATGACGGAGTTTTGCTGGCTCAAAATATTACACTTGATGAGCTAAGGGTTTTTTAATACATTTTTATATATAAGTTGATAATGCATTGTACCTATATGAAATATTTATAATCAGCAGTTGTTACTCAAAATTGTCTTTAGCCTTATAAACATGGTTTATTTTAGTACATGATATATGTATTTCTTATATTTAGCATTGTGGGATTAAATTATGTACAATGAATCTGTGATTTCTTTCAGATTATTATTTTGTAAAATAACACTAAATCCACTTGTCTAAGAAACCATCATGTTTTTAGCAGATAGCAATAATTGCACATTTGAAGATGCATTATTCTTATTGACTTGTAAGCGTATTTTAATCATTAATGAGACGTGTAACTTAATATAATAGTCTGTGGTGACAGTTCTGATTAACTTTCTTATATAAGATATACTACCTACTTGTTTTTTAGGGTTTCATATACCAGTATTCCTACCTAGCCTAACCGCCACAGTGTGCTGTACATTAAGAATTTGAAGTTGCTTGTTGTTCGTTCAGCAATCTGTTGGTTAATCTAGGTTTGATTATGTTAAATATGAGATAATTACATTAATAATAGGCTTTGATCAATTTGGTCACATCTCACACTTTTATTACAATAGTACAAATGACAACCAAACTCAAGTAAGTTAATTAATACAAGCAATCTACCATTTGATCAGTTGACATGACAAGTGAAAATACAAAACAAGATAAGTTAGCTAAGTCTTAGTCACATTTATAATTTTTGTAAAATGATATTTATAAAATAATAATATAACTTGAGCATCAATCAAATCCAGATCTGAAAAATACTATTATTGAAAAACCGGAACTAATGATGAAATATATTATTGATAAATATCTACTTTATATTCACAAATCGTTACTAAGTAGTTCTTGTAATTACTATGCTGTTTTCCTCTTTGTGTGTGTATCTTCTGATGCTGATTCATTGTGCTCTGCCATTTCATTACTTCCAATTAATTTATCTTGACTAATTTAATTTCAACTTTTCAGAATAGACTACTCATGATGGGATTACAGAGGAGGAATGAACAAAATATGACTGATAGAGAAGACTTCACAAAGAATAACGGTGGCTCAATCTTGTGATGAAAATTAACTTTGGTGGAGTGAAGAAAAAGAACAATTTGTGGTGATGTGACTATATTATGATAATATTACCAGTTAATGTAATATATTATTTCACATGTATAGTAAACCTCCTTCACTCTGGACTAATGTGGCAGCGACAGATGGATTAGTCAGCTCAGTTATTTCAACCTTTTCATATTTTTTAAGCAGACATGTAGGCATGTTTATTTTATAAATTTTAATTTTTTATATAGACCTAGCCTACTATAATTTCATCATCTTCACTCCAACCGGAGCAGGGTTTGGATATGGCATGAAAAATATAGATACAAATTATTGTGTTTCCTAAATATTTTAAAGTGAAATCTATTACGCTTATTGTTTATTTATTTTAACTTAGGAAAACTTCACACTCGCCCCTATAAACCACAAATGCCAAAAACATAAAAATTTGTCTGCCTTAATGATAAACATGATAGAAAATATTAGCGTTTTAAAAAATAAAACATATTTTAACTTTTAATGTTGATTTTTATCTACTTCTTACCTCAATTTGATATGTAGCCTCGTAAGTCCGCTCCGTATGGCATGGGCTATCAGAAACTAATTAATTTTTAATTTTAAAATTGATGTCTTGGGTTATGACAAAATAGGCCTAAAGAGCCTACCTACCTAGGTGTTATGTTCACATTAGGCTATGTATGTTAGGTGCGTTAGGTTCCACGTTAGGTACGTTTGACTAAGGTATTCTGTAATCTCGTACTATTTTTTCATAAAATATATTGTTTCAAGTGTAAAGTATCTCTGGACTGAAGTTTGCTTGGAGAAAAGCCACATTTCTGTTTTACCACATACAAGCGTTACTTTGACAGTAACTCAGATTCTGTACCAACCCATTGGCGTTGACTTTTGAGCTGGTTTTGTTCCTTACTTGTCATTTTTTAAATCTATGAATTGGATCCGATCCCAATAATATAAATATTTGTACATAAAACCATTGTCTATTAACAATTCTCTGAATAATGACATGTAACATTGAACATTGAACGGCATTCTATGGCTTCCAAGCAAGCCTGTCACCGTTTGCTGTACTTGGGTCCTTCTACCAACGTTGCTACAGACCGTTAACTCATTGTGAGTTGCACGACTAGTCAGTTTTGGTCGTGAGCGGGAATCGAACCCACGAGCTTCGTAAGAACACCTGGCCAAAGTGTTTCCACGACTTAGCCCATACGGCTATCACGACCAGTGGCCTAGCGGTGTTAAATAGGTTTATAGTCAGTCCGCACCCTAGCGGGGTGAACTGTAGTTGCTCGCAGTCAATAGTTTCAGATTTCCTACTAGAGTGAACCACTAATCGGATCCTGTTGTAGGCTATGCGAATAGAAAAAATTACTACATTAATGTGTTAAGATTGTTTGGTTATTAATTTAAATGCATAAACCCAATGTTATATATTCAAATTCAATTTCCGGAGGAATTTAATGTTTTCTAGGATTGAGAATTTTGCTAATAGATTTATAAGGTCATAATTAAACCCAATGTTATATATTCAAATTCAATTTCCGGAGGAATTTAATGTTTTCTAGGATTGAGAATTTTGCTAATAGATTTATAAGGTCATAATTAAAAAATCGCTTAAACACTATTAGTTTTAAACCTGTATTTTCCTTTTCTTAAACGTTAAGCAAAATTCTTCTTCAATATTCTATAATCCAGTTTTTATTACATACCGTAGCCTACATAGCTTATTTGTTTTAGAGTACATGGTTTTGAACTTGACTTATTATTAATTTTTCACCTGCAAGTTTGTAAAAAGCCTTACAGACTTAAATAACTTTTGTAAAAAGCCTTACAGACTTAAATAACTTTTGGTACTTTTTATTTTAAAAATGAAATTCCTATTATAAATATGATAAAATGTGAATATCGAGGTAAATTCTAATAGTAAAAATATATCGGAGGTTAATTATTGATTTAACAAATATTCAATAAAGATAAAATTGATTTTATTGAAAAACGATACTAAACACTGACCTAGAGTTAATATATGACTCTCATCAAACAAGAGATGAAACGAGGTTTACTGTACGGTACATTTTAAGTTTTGTAAATTAATTGGTACATTTTGATGTGGTTTTTGGTGGCTGTTAGCAAATAAGTTAACTTTTTACTATGCTTAAACAGTTTTAATAATTCTCATAGCAAAGTTCCCCATTTTTTGTAATTATTCCCTCTCACCGAATTTGTTTAAGTAACATGTCTGATTGTGCTATTACTTTGTTCTTGTTTGATTGTTCATTGCTTGTTAATTGATTGGCTGTTCTTTACCAAAGATATATGTATACATACTTGTAATTTCCTAATTTTAATAAAAATCTCGTTATAATCCTGTAGTAATTTATTGTAGTGTATAATATGCACGGAAAAATCCTATTCCAGGACACTCTTTAATTTTAAGATATATTAAGGTACAGTTACAATATGTTCATATTATCAGTACTTTTGGCATTAATATGTATCCTCTCACCAAATTCCCATCACATAATTATTTAAATATTGCAGAAACCCTTTTGTAAGGTGATAGAGGTATTTGTTAATCTTTATTAAAAGTAAATAAATAAGTTGGCAGATTTTATAAGTGTTTTATACTCTTCAAACAATTAGTTTGTTCATGTATTGTTACCTACAGTAATAAGGTTTTACTTACAAAAATTACCATCATCACACTATACAAATCTTTGGGATAATTTTTGTTTTAATAAAATGTTGTTTAATACAAGATATTAAAGCTTCAGTTAAGAAGTACGAAGAAGAGCGTCACATGATTGTGCTGTGTAACATTTATACAGGAGAAACATCTTAATATACATGATTTTTATAAATTAATTTGTATTTATAATTGACTGACTTCATATTGATATCCATATAGGTCTCATATTGATATCCGTAAAATTTTTATACTGATATCCGTAACATTTCTATACGGACATCCGTAACATTTGTATACTGATATCCGTATACCTTATATTGATGTCCGTAACTCATGACTTATTGATGTCCATAAGATCTGTATTGATATCCATATTACGGATATCCGTGTTCCAAACGCACGTATGTATTGATATCCATAACAATATTCTTATGGACCATTTTCAGCAGGGATAAGATACTTTTCATCAGTATCTCATATGTTTTTTTAACTTTCTTGTGACTTATGCCGTTAATATACCTCAACTGTATTTAGATCACCGCACAGTCCTGTTGGCCCGGCTGTGTCAAAATTCTTCAGTAGTGGAAGGGTTAATATCTGATAACTAATAACTATTTACATTCACCAGCTTTGAATCAAGTATCAAATTTAGGGTGAATGCATATCCAAATCCACCAACTCCCCGCCCCATTGTCAGGTGACGACCACCAACGGCAGATAATATGTAGTGCTGTAGCCTGTAGTATACCAGAGGAACTTTTACGAAGAATAAATCAAGGTTTAAATACCAATCGAACAAAATAAATTCCTCATCTCCATTAGATAAACATTTGAACAATTTACCAAAACAAATTCAACCCACAACACAACAAACTGTTAGCTTTAGGCTACTTTAATAAAACTTCAAAAGGATCCAATCGGATTTACAAACAATAACAGGTTTAATTTACAAATGGCGGAGGTCGTATAGCGATGTACGCGAGCATGCATGTTTGCGCGTGTGCGTATGAGCATGCGGGAATTCAATCAACCGGCTCATGTATCGACAATGTCGGTGCTCTCAGCTCACTGGGCCGGCATCTCGCATCGAAGATTACAGAGCCGTATCGCTACATTTCTATATTGCCTCGATAAAAACGGCGCTGCAAAAAATGGCCGTGTTTCCGCCCGAATTTGCGACCGGCTAAACCGATCCCCGATAGCGGGCATTTTATTGAAACTAGATTCCTGCCCTTTCCTTCTCCATTGGCTACAAACGGTAGTCGGTTACGATGTACGATCGCAACCGTTTTGTATTTATTGTTGCTGGGATGAGAGCGTTTGTTCGCTGTAAAAACACGGGTGGATTATGTACGGTTTTGTACGGGGGTTTTGTACTTTGTTAAATATTATATTAATATAGTTTTAATTTGTAATAACTTAAATGATGGTTTATCGTTTTGCAATAAATTTGGGCTATCGAAGTGATGGTTTAAAATGTCTTTAGCTAAAGTATATATTTTATTTTTTCGTATTTATTTATTATGTTTTATTTTAATTCAATTTCCATTTAATTTGATCAGTTTTAATAACTTGTATATTATTAACTGTCCATACTCATAACATTACAAATTCATATAACGTATAAAATACTTTACAAAAGTGCGTTCGCATCAAGATATTTAAAATCGGTTGAAAATTGAATCGATTTATAATCACACACTATTTCATCCAAATACAAACAATAAAATTACGACCGGCATGTTATAGTGAAAATTGTATTTGAAAAAATTATACATTCATTTCTCTAAATAAAATGTATTTTACCCTCTTTGCGTTAACAAATTAGGTTTATTTTATATGTAACTATATGTAAAGCTTTATTAAATTTATATAAAATCAAGATGTCTTGAGAGGACTAATTTTATCTGAGCCCCTGCAATTCAGGATTGTTTTGTGCAGATGTTTTCTAATGCTATACAAAAAATAGACATAAATTATATTTATTAAGTTTGCATTTAACTGTATATAAGTAATTACCTGCTGTAGTACCTGGTTTCACCCGGGGATGAAACCTATGGTGTGTGCTGAATTCTGTGGAACTACTACGAATGCACCACAAGCTGTATATATCAGCTGTTTGAATTTTTATCAGTTCATACCAAAGTAAATGTCCATAAGAATAACATTGAATTGGAACTTTTACCACCCGTGGGGCGGAGCCCTATGGGAATTTCTTAAAATCCTTTCTTAGCGGTTACCTATGTTATGGAAAGAGTATAAATGTCAAATTTCGTGGTTGTAGGTGTAGAGGTTTGGCCGGGGGGATTCTAGATTTTTGAATGTCCTTACACGGGTTTGGAACTTTGAAGCCCCGTGGGGCAGAGCCCAATGGGAATTTCTTAAAATCCTTTCTTAATGGTTATCTATGTTATTGAAAGAGTATACATGCCAAATTTCGTGGTTGTAGGTGTAGAGGTTTAGCCTGGGGGATGATCGGTTTTTCGTATTATAGATACAGATTTAAGGTGTATTTTAGTTTATCTTGTTATATTTTTATTTAAATTGAAGTCTTAGAACCAATATTACAAAAATTTAGAATAGTCGTTAGGCAAAGTACTTCTGTAGCTATTCTGAAATTCTTTAATGTAAATGAAAGAGTTGTACTTTTATAGTAGATTAGTATTTTGTGATATATTTTATACTTTCAAGGCTAAATATTTATAATTTTATTTTTAAAATGTTTAATTAAAAATCATATTCACTTTACAACTTTTACCAGAGTATTTTGTAGGGTTTTTCTTTTACATATTTTGCCAACAGCAACAGACGGTTACTGATTAACCATGTTTTTTTGTTTTATGTAATTTGTGTGTATAAGAAAATAAAGCATTTTTATTTTTTATTTCTTTGCTTTTTCTATTTTCTTATTACTGGTATTTAAAAAACATTATTTATATATTATAATGTAATAAAAATAATGAACAGCAACTTACTTTTAGAAACTTATTTGAATAGTAAACAACTTTTTAATCTATAGCAACAAACTTTTTATAGTTAGAATTGAACTGCTAGACTTGCATCTAGCACGAATAGTCAGATTCAGGGATGAAATTGTATGAAATTACGTAATAATTATTGTACTATATTCTTTAATTCACAAAGTCATCATGCATTTCTTCTTATTTTTTGTATTTATGTTTTTAATGTCTTTTAATTGGTTGTAAATGGCTCTGTACCGTATCATAAATAAATAAATAAGGTATTTCGAAGCAGCTACGAATTGCGACGATAAAAAAATAATCCAGTCCCTTTGATTTTCGAACACCCGACGATGATTCGGAAAGAATTAAAAAAATTCACGCAGCGATACACTCTAAACGATTAAAACTGCAATTAACTAGATTAATACAGAATGAAAATGTTTAACGAGGTTCAAAAACTCATTTATAAAAGTTAGAATATTAACGCGGAGCGGTCCCTGGAGTGCCGTTATGTCTCCATTATTAAGATTTCCTTTTCATTCGACAATCTGCATAAACGAGCTCTGTGTCGGGGCGACCGAGTTATGCGTCTGATTTTATTCCCGGGTTTATTCATAGACATAAAACGAATGTTTAATAACGTCAGGGGGAGAAGGTGTGTTTCGCGTTTCCGTTTTATCTCTTGTGACAATTCCTCCCCCTCCCCCATACCCCGTCAGCTTTCCTTCTGCCTTCCATATTAACGAACGTAAAACCGTTATTATTTCTCGATCAATGGCCGACCGCTTTGCCGCTCCGTAAAAGACTGTTTATTACGGCCCGTTTACTGCCCGACCGCTGGATTGATAGCGAATAAAAATCGAATTCGGCGGCCCGAGGGGCGGCGCTTGGAAATGCAACCGACAAAACGTCTTGGAATTTGTTTAGCTTTGAAAGAAACCGCACTTAGATTTACACTACGTTTTAAAGAATTTTAATTTTCTTTTAGAAATGTCTCAAACGTCTAATTTTCGTTTCGCTTTTCTATATGTTGAGAGTTTTTGGAGCTAATAGATTGATATATTCAACTGTCTGGGTAGCGTTTAAGTTTTACTTCGTAACCTGTAGTAAGTACGCAAGCTCGATCATAAGCAAAATGTTACAATTTTGTGAAGGTTCTACACTAGATCCATCCAAAATTAGTCATCGGGCTACCGAAGTAACTTTCTAAATAAAGGTCTATGTCATATAATAACAAAACCAGAGTTTAAACAGTTTCCTATCTCAACAAAGAATTAACAATTAAACAATTCCGTCGAAACATTAGGCATAATAAATCACCACTTTTTGGATGGAGGTTCCACAAGGTTCCGATTCCGAGATTACACTCGAAAATTGATGCATTCAACTATCAATTTCACTAATCCTGAAAATTGGAAATCGATCCATGACAAAATAAAAGACGCAACACGGATATTTATGTGAGGGCTTCCATGAAAAAGTCACATTGGTGATGCATCTAAACTGTGAGAGTATGACATGCATGTAAACAACTTCTCTTACATGAAGTCATACCCGCACTATTCGAGTGCAGATAGTTTCCCCGGAATGCTAAGCAGGAAGCGATGGCGGCGGCGGAATTAATGAAGTCATAAACCGGCGCGGAAACTCCGGCTCTTAATTTAATATTCAATTTCATCGGGAGAGAGGCAGCGCGTTATTGTAGGGAATATTCCGGGCGGCGAAGCCCGTTACTTCACCCTTAGTGCTCGTAAAACTGAACTGCCGAGTCGGGGGATACGAGCTCGCAGACTCGCTTACATATTATAACAGCACACTGCGCCAACACGCCGCCCGCCGCCCGCCGCCCGCCAACACCGGGCATTTGCATGAGTTTTGGCGTCAGCGGTGGGATCACGTTTACGTTCATATTTTATTCCGTTGTTTTTGTGTATCCATGCCAGTGGAATTTTTTAACCTTTTGATAGGGACTGTCCAAACCCTGGTCTTGTTACTATCTAAGGTTCATAGGTTGACTTTGGTTATGCCCTAGATACTTTAACTTTAAATTGGGGTATGACAGGAAACAGGTTGTTCAATGACTTCGAATCAATCGGGAGTGTTATGTTTGTTCAATATTCCGTCTAAGGCTAGATGGGATTGGTGTAGCATAATAATTAGCGTGCTCGCTTCATAATCTGAAGTTTTTCAGATCGTTCCAGACAAAATCCTGAGATAATTGTGTGAAGGTTCGATACTGGATCAAGCTGTCATTGGTCATTGGGCTATTGATTAATAATCCTGGCTAAAGAACCAGTCGGTATTATTCAGTAACAAGACTACACAAGGCGTCTTACCCAAACTACACTCACCATTTATTCTAACATATTCGCCTTAGTATAAGTTGCGTCGGCGACTTCAAGATATATTAAGATGTTAAGATAAGTGTTTGTAGTTGGCGAAACCGCTTTCATCTTATGTTTTTACGCCGTGTATTTTAGATATTTACTAGTCAGTATTTACCATCCCGGCAACCATCTGATTTTAAGACTTTAGCGCTAAATTTGTTTAGTGTCACTATTTATAAATAGTGTCTTCCAACCAGTGGTTCCGTCAAGAGGCAATTCCGAAATAATCAGTCTCAAATCCGCCCGTCGACAAAGGGTCGTAAGCATTTCCTGATTCGTTTAGCAGTCTGATTCGTTTTTTGTGGCATTCATAAGTCATACGCCATTTATTTGGCCACAGTACATTACAATAAGTCATGACATTAGCTAAGTCATAACATACAAGAAGGAAACTAATAATAAACTTATAAATACGAAACATATTGCAAATTCCAGAGTGAGACAATTTGATTTTATAGTAGGAACTATTCCCATCAATGAAACAGACTAATCTGAATTCAATCTTTATTTCTATTCAGCTAAAGAAGTGAATAAAATTAGACATCAAGTCATCAAGTGCAAGACTGGAGTGGAGGGACCCTTTCAATCGTTATCAATGTATTTAAGGTTGTTTGAACAAGAAGGTTGTGTAATTAATACGTGTGAATATTGTTACGTCCTACCATTTCTGATAACATCAAAGACGGTAGGTTTAGATAGTTTATCTGTCATTACAATTTAGTTTTTATTTTTACTTTTGCATTTAATCCTAATTTTGCATTTTATTTTATTTTTATTTTTATTTTTTCCGATACATTTAATCACTTCGCCAACGATAACTCACTAATTTTAAAACACATTAGCGTAAAAATGTTATGTTACATTATTAACCATCCTGTCACTTTTTAAAATAAGATAAAAAACTATTACAGTTGGGTTCTACTTAGTAGATCAGTTAGTGGTATTGAGTTAACATTCTCAGTATGATGATAACTCAGTAATGTTTTAGTATGTAATACATGATGCTTATGGTATAGGGATAGCGTAATTTTATAAATATATTTAGTTTCAAAATTTCCCTTTTTATTTTTCATTACTTTAATCATTTGAAAGTTGTTTTTACCGAGGAACACTTGGAATCCAGCCCCAACTCAAGAGAAAACCTTTCATTAACCTTTGGGTGGGCCTTAATGAAGTGAATATGAAGTCTGTCTGACTTTGAAATTTTAAAGTTGTGTTGGTCTTCCAAGCCACTGAAATTTATGAAAGAACTTTTTTGTCGCACAAATACTTCATCAGAAAAAAAATACGGAAAAGATTTGAATGCTGATCCAGACAAAATATTATATTTTAAATCTAACTACAAAAACATAGGGCTCTCATTAGTGAAAATGTGTAAGTAAAAGAAGTGACGAATGTATTTATAGTTTCAGAATCAACTTTTCTATAATACAATTAGGTAATGAACAGTAACTTAATTTTTGAAAACTTGTTTGAATAGTAAAAAACTTCTAAATCCATTCCAACGTACTTTTAGCGAATTTCCCCTATAGGGAAGAAGCTATTACCGTAGTCGGCATGGTAAGACCTAGGCCCGGCACCATGATAACTTTTCGTTTTGAGGTCCCCAGACCCAAAAACACCATTCGTTCGAAACTGTATATATACGTGTGTGTGTGTGTGTGTGTGTGTGTGTGTGTGTGTGTGTGTGTGTGTGTGTGTGTGTGTGTGTGTGTGTGTGTGTGTGTGTGTGTATGTGTGTGTGTGTCCGTGAACACGATAACTCTCGTAAAACTCTCAGATTTTGATTAAATTTAGTATAAACGTGTAAAGCAACATTTATGACTTAAGTTCAAAAACCAGCCAGATCTCTCTATCCGAAGGGGGGTATTTCGAGGGGGTTTTGTACCCCAAAAATGGGATTTGAATTTTTTACATATAATTTTGGAAATAGTTAAATTTTAGTTTTTACGATTTGATTCAGCTTAAAAAAACACACAATTTGGTATTTTTATCATTCCTCTACGTCAATTGGTTATCGAGATATTGAAAGTGCTAAACACAGTATGTTGTCTGATGTTATTCTTATGGAGGAAAATAAAAAAATTATATCTTGCTTATTTATGAACGTTTACTGACGAAACTTGGTGTACGGCTTCATATGGTTGTGTTCCATTGATATTTGCTAAAAACGTTTTGCTAAAGGCTCCCGTAGCAGCAAACCTGCGTACTCAGACCCATGTTATTCTTATGGATAATAATTAAATGCTATGTCTCCCCTACTTATAAACATAAATGAATAAAAACTGGTATATGACTTCACCTAGATGAGTTATATTAATATTGAAAAAAAAAACATTTTTTGTGTTCCTTGATGCAACAAACCTACGTACTCAGCCCCAATTTTATTCTTATGGAGAATAATTAAAATTGTGTATATTGCTTATTTGTGAATATATTTTTATGAAACTTGGTATGTGGCTTTATGTAGTATTAAGACAGTTATATCTCTATTGGAAATTCGCTGAGTATGCAGGTTTGCTGCAACGGGGGTATTTATATTTAGGATTAAACTGCTAAACGTTTTCAGTCCTCAATTTTCGTTATTTGTAAAGTGTATTTATCGTTAACTTACTCATTCATCATTACTGACTGACATCAAGCGTGAAATAGTCAGGTTCAGGGGTAAAAACGTAAGAAAATAAATTTTCAAGAACTACACGTCTATTGTTAATTAATTAAATAAAAAAATATAGCTGGGTAGAATATCGAACCTTCACAACACGTTCAGACTTTGGTCAGCATCGATCTAGTGAACCTCAGAACACTCTAAACACTGCGCTACCCAGTGACAAGACGACTTGCACCGTACACGAGACATTAGATTACATTGTTAGATCATGTTCTAACATTATTTTAGCGAATTTCCCCTATAGGGAAGAAGCTATTACCGTAGTCGGCATGGTAAGACCTAGGCCCGGGACCATGATAACTTTTCGTTTTGAGGTCCCCAGACCCCAAAAACACCATTCGTTCGATACTGTATATATATATATATATATATATATATATATATATATATATGTGTCCGTGAGCACGATAACTCTCGTAAAAATGATCCGATTTTGACGAAATTTGGTATAAACATGTAAAGCAGCATTTATGACTTTAAGTTCGAAAACCAGACAGATCGACCTATCCGAAGGGGTATTTTGGGGGGGTTTTGTACCCCAAAAATGGGTTTTTTGAATTTTTTACATATAATTTTTGAAAAAGTCAAATTTTAGTTTTGACCATTCAATTCAGCTTAAAAAAACACACAATTTGGTATTTCGATCATTCCTCTACGTCAATTGGTTACCGAGATATTGAAAGTGCTAAACACAGTACGTTGTCTAATGTTATTCTTATGGAGGAAAAGACAATTTTTTTATCTCGCTTATTTATGAACGTATACTGACGGAACTTGGTATACAGCTTCATCTCATTGAGGTCTATTGATATTTGCTCCAAAAAATTGTTTTTCCATAATTCTCCCGTTGCAGCAAACCTGCGTACTCAGCCCCCATGTTATTCTTATGGATATTAATTAAATGCTCTGTCTCCCTTAATTATGAACATAAATGAATAAAAACTGGTATACGACTTCACCTAGTTGAGTTATATTGATATTAGCATAAAAACCCATTTTTTGTGTTCCTTGTTGCAGCAAACCTGCGTACTCAGCCCCAATGTTATTCTTATGGAGAATAATTAAAATTGTATATATATATCGCTTATTTGTGAATATATTTTTATGAAACTTGGTAAGTGGCTTTATGTAGTATTAAGACATTTATATCTCCATTGGAAATTCGCTGAGTATGCAGGTTTGCTGCGACGGGGGTATTTAATATTTACAACAATAATTTCAAGGAAAAACTGTATTGTGTTTTCCTTTAAACCATTACTTAAATATAAGGTTCAGTTTTAATCCGATGGAAGCAGCGGAATACCACCCTCTCGAGGGTCGTCAAAGGCCGGAGCTAGACTGTGACGTGTTATAATTAGATAGAGACCTCAGGCCGCGTTACGGCCGCACATTTTGTTACCGCTCCAGATGTGATTCCAGCTGCGATTCCCCAGAAATTGCAAACTATCGTATTTTCCTTCACTCTAAACCTTGGTGATAACTTTTAAACAAAACAATTATTTTATTACTGTTTCCTTTTTAAAATAGTACTGGTATGTTCCAATGAGCAAACTATCCTTGGAGTAATACAGGGTTTGCAATATAATTACTTGTTCACTAGCTCTTTTATGAGACTATTCTGTAAATTTCAACTGCAAATGTAATTTTTGCTGGCAATTACGTTTTATTACACTGCAGATTTTACGAAAGGTTTGGTAATTGGTTAAGGTAAGGGGAGCAAGACGATCTTGAAGAAAATCTATTCTTAGGGAGGATTTTAAATTTTAAAACTTGTCAATAATTCTCGGACTATACCGTCTACTATCTGGATTCTATATCTGAACAAACATGAAAAATTGGCTCTATTTGTTTATATTGCTTGTCTTACTTTTTAATTAGATGGTATAAAAGGTTTATTTAACAGCATGCGAACAAATACATGATCATGATAACTATTTAAATAAACGGTATCAGGAAACTGACACATTCTTTCTCCCTTTTAGCCCAACTTTAATGAATAAATTACTTTTTATTTACTAAATATAGAATACAAAGCACGGTCGAACGTACAGAAAATATCGTAAACAAGTTGTTTTTCAAAAACATCCACCCAAATCCCTGCTTTGGAGGCACTACAGAATCCATTGCTACACTCGTGGTTTTAAGAGGGGAAATGCCTCCTATCCCCCCCAGGGTTATTAAGGGGCAACATATTTCGAATTTCCTCTGTTGGTCAATGCTAACTTGACAAGCATATCAAGTTTGAATGAAATTGATCAGTAAATAAGAGAGAATTATTATTTTTTTATTCCCCATCAGAATAACATTGGACTACGTACTGCGTTTACCGCAAAATGAAAACTTCAATTTTCTCCGAAACCAGCAATCGTAGAATAGTAATTCAAAATACTAAATTATTTAGTTTTTTGAGTTTTTTAATGGTAATATTTTTTATATTTATGTCTTTTTATGAAAAGATCCAAAAAACTGAATTTTTTATGTTTTAAGTCCTGTAATTTCTGAACCCGAATTTTTACAGGAATGCGGGTGGTGTCATTTTGTTTTAAAACTCAAGTTCTACAAACAACTAAAATTTAATCAAAATCGTTAGAGCCATTTTTGAGAAATTTAGATTTTTCATGTTTTTTGGCGGTTTTTGGGGGATAATTACCCTTAAAAATAAAAAATTCGAAAAAATGAAAAACACCTGGAGATATCTTGGATTAGTACCTACATACCAAATTTCATAAAAATCGGCCCAAGAGGGAGAAAGTAAAAATTATCAGACAAATTATAAAAACAACTATACAGTGTGTCCCAGAACTCTCTGGAACATTTCATAAAAATTGTTCCTTAGGTCGAGACAAACATAATTCACAATATAAACATGGGTCAGACTGTATGTGTTTTTTACCTAATATCATAGGATTATCTAAAGATATCAACTTCAAACTTGGTAAATGTATTACATCTAATAAGCCCCATTTTGGTTTGAAATATCAAGTTTCTACTTTGTACTATTTCAAAATGGCGGCCATTTTTTTTCAAAGCTAATATCTTAAAACTGTAAAATTTATTAAGTAACCGTATGAATCAAAAACTTTGTGGCATTTTGTCCTATAAGTAATGATATGAAGAAATTAACTATAGGATGATAAATAACTGAGTTGTTGTGATTTTTTAAGATAAAACATGACGTTTCAGCCCAGAAATGGTAAAAAAATCATGTTTTAACTTATAAAAATCACATCAACTCAGTTATTTATTATCCTATAGTTAATATCTTCATATCATTACTTTTAGGACAAAATTCCACAACGTTTTTGATCCATACGTTATTTCATAACTTTTACGGTTTTTAAGATATTTAGCTTTGAAAAACAAAAAGGCCGCCATTTTGAAATGGTACAAAGCATAAACTTGATATTTCATACCAAAATTGGTCTTATTATATGTAATGCATGTACCAAGTTTGAAGTTTATATCTTCAGAATTTGCTAAGAATTAACGTATTAAGTAAAAGACACATACAGATCGACAGACGGAAAACTAGTCACCGTAGTCATGTTTATGTTGTGAAATATTTTTGTCTCGACCTAAGGAAGAATTTTTTATGAAATTTTCCAGAGAGTTCCAGATTAGTTGTAAAACTTTGAAACCTTTATATTAATTACACGAAGCTAAACATAGGGAATTCTCTATCACATTAAGTTATTTCACAATCTTAAAAATATTAAAACTCCATAGAATTTGACTACCTTTTGCGAGCTTTTTCTCGAGTCTTCAAACTTTTACCGAAGTTGTAAAATAATGAACTTAGGGTTTGTGAAGGTTCAAAACTGTACCGTTATTGGTCATTGGGTTATTAATTAATGATCCTGGCTAAAGAATCAGCCGTTCTTAATCAGTAACATGGAGTCACAAGGCATCTAACCATTCTACACTCATAATTCATTCATATTCCCCTTAAAATACGCCTTATTTATGTCAGCGTCTTAAACACTGATAAATGTCTAAGCGGTTAGAGTTGTTTTCTTCCTATGACTAGCCTTACAGGTATTGTTTTACATCTGCCACAGTTTGAAATCTGCCGATTATCATTATAATAAAAGACTACTATCAACTACATTTAAATCTGGTAGTTTTGCGTTCAAGTTGGTTACTAA
The DNA here is from genome assembly GCA_963675035.1 of Allygus modestus. Taxonomy (NCBI): domain Eukaryota; kingdom Metazoa; phylum Arthropoda; class Insecta; order Hemiptera; family Cicadellidae; genus Allygus; species Allygus modestus. Next base: position 75,936,725 of record OY776112.1, on the reverse strand, counting down.
TAAAAATCATCATTCAGATACGTATGATATATTTACACTCTCGCCTACAAACAGTGGTAGGTGAGTATAAATATCATCATACTTATCCGAATAGTGGTAAAAACAACGAATCGTCCAAAGATTGAAAAACTGAAAATTGATAAAATCCTATAGTAACGTAGAGAAGAAATATTCTACAGGTGCAATACCAACATAAATATCACGGATAGAATCGTGATATCAGTAATCACAGGGCGCTCGTACCTCCGCGAGGGAAAGGCTTAGAACGCGCTTTAATCCAAGTTTTGCTTCTCAGGTTAAGCAATCTCAGTTTAATTAAGACAGTGGGATGAGTTGACGAAGCCAAAGTGCCTCACGCGAATCACAACCGCATAATGTTACCCTCTCATTCTCCTTTCCTACTGGTGGAAGACGTAACCTGTAAATTTATTTATGCCTATGCTCTTGAAACTATGCACCATGAAAAGGGAAAACTAAACTAAAACCATTACTTCACTTAATACCTGGTAGGTATTAAATTGCTGTAAAGTTAATTTTAAGTTTTAAATTTTTATAATATTTTGTAATATTTAATTTATTGCCAGTGCAATACTATATTGTCTATCCTGACTAAATAAACAAACATAAGAATGATCATGACAGAATTATACTTTTTTACATAATAAGTTGTTTGGTAATTTGTTGAATCCTGAATATGATGGTATTGGTAAAGAAACGTAGAAGAGCTTTAAGAGTGAAACTACCGAAATGAAACTTTCAAGATTTTGAATTCTGTATTGTCAAATTTAATTTATATATAGCTAACTACAACCATGCACAAGGTTAGTATAATGCTGCCTAAAATATAATCTAAAAATACTATATTCCTGGAGGGTTTCGGTTTGACATACATACATAACATATGTACCTCTTGCATAAGTTTTCAAAAAGTCGTAGGCCTTTAATGCATGGCCACAAGAATCTAATTCCAAGTTGGGTAAACCGAAAGACTCTTTAAAGGTGCGAGAGTCAAAGATTTAAAACCAGACTGTGGAACGTTTTAATTACAGTGTTACTTAAACCCTGCACCGACCCTTACTTCCTGATTCGATTGTAAATAGTACCGGAACGGGCAGTTTCAGTGTACAGTTCTACAGATTTTTTCATAAATTTAAAACTGTGCTTCGAATAGAATGTTTAATAACCCCAAAAACTGTTAAGTTTTGTTAAAACTAGTTTTATATGTGTAAAACAAACGATACATATTTAAAACAATTATATTGATATTATTACCAAGTTTGAGAAAATTTCCCAAACTGGGCGTCAAATTAAAAGTGATAAAAACTTGTTTTTAAAATATTTGAATATATTATAGCAAAATTTGAATAAATGAACCAATCAATGCATTTATGTGACAACAAGTAGTTCCTTCATTTTATATTTGTTGTCAATTCGTAAACATACCTACAATTGCGCTAATATTTAACTAGTGGCTTGAAGGGGCCGTAGCCCCTAATCTTTCTCCAGTGATCTGCCTCATTTGACTTGTTTTACTCTTTACATGCTGAGGAAATTTGTAAAAATATTAGAAGCACAGTTCACAAGAAAAAGCAGACACATAATCACATAACTTGATGCAGACGTTTTTAAATGCCCTATTTAAATGAGAATTATTTTGTTCCGTAAGAAATTTTTGGTACATAATTAAGAAAAGTAAATTTAATTCCCTTACCTTTAAAATCTGACCCTTCCCAGCTTTCTACGAATTCCGGTTCGCTCACAATCTCATTGTCAAATTTGGGCTAACGGAATTAGATTAACATCAAAATTATTCAATAATGCTATTCAAATAAAATCTCTCATGACGAAAAAATCATTAGTTATTTTAATGGACATAAAAATATAGAACCTAAAACAGTTTTAAGGCGCAGATTCCCAATTAAAAGAACTGGCGGAACTGTTGGGGTTGTTTGGGGGGGGGGTCGCGATTGGTTAGACACTTTTAAAAATGTCGCAGATTAATTCTGCAGCGGAAATAAATCAAAGTAACTTAGAATTCAAACGAACCGCAGAATCTACATGAAAAGTTCTTTTTATTTGAAAGAATATTGAGAGGTCCTTTCAGAATTGCGCAAGTTTTTACAAGAGCGTCACTCCAATTTGACTTTTAAATAGGCTGGTGTTTCATTTTCAGCGGTTTTATATCTCCTTACCACGGCGGCGAGCGGTTTTATAAACAGTTTAACGGATTTCAGTTTCACTTAATGTTACAAACTTATGTGTTTTTTACTTAAAACTATTTACTTTTTAATCAAATCTATTTAACACATTCATCACACTTTATTATAAATAACACAATACCATTTCATTACACAGTATACTCAATAGTCATAATTTATTGTCTTATTAAAACAGTTTAAACAGTTAGTAATTATATTGGATTTGTTGGTTACACCTTGTTCCTTTTCTGTTTTTAAGCTCTTTATTCTTTATTGATATATAAATAAAGTTAAATATTTCTGATTAGTTCAAAATATTTTCAAAAGACTAATTCGCTCTTAAATATAGTGAAAATGTTGGTGAAAAGAGTCACACTTTCTGGCCTCATCCAAAGGGAATGCGACAATATATTTTGTAACGTACACATTATGGTTTAGTAAACATATTTATGATTGCGTTACAACAACTAAATTTGTCCTAAAACTGAATTGTCCCATAGATTTCACTGGATCGAGACTTTTTGTTGAATATTTTGTGACGAAATTATGATTGAGACTTACGTTATTAGCAGTAACTTTCATCTACATTTTCATTGAGTTCGCTCATTCAATTACGGTAATATTTAGTTTATAATATAATGTGTATTTCAGTAACAAAATATTAACTGTAAACTACTCTCAACCAGGCCGCCCATAAGTTCAATGTTAAAATTAACTAGTCTTATTGACGGCCTGGGGTTTCACTTGTACAAAGCACTGTATTACTATTTATTATTCAGGTTAAAAACGAATGTTAGTTTACATACGGGTATTTAAAAAGACAACACTAACTAATATTATATAAAGAGCTTGAAAACGTTGCATTGTTTTTTCCTGTTTCTGGATTTTTTACTCAAGTATCTTGTATTATATAAACTGCGCCATGATTGTCATTCTGGTTTGGTGATGTGTAGCATTTCAATTTAAACATCTATTGAACAGTCCAGTACAGCTTCTGAGCGAATAATTAATTCAGAAACAAATAGACGGACAATTAAACTTATTTTTTATTAAATTTAATATTAAATTAATCCCATATCAAAACTAAAGTTTAATGTTTTATGACTTAAAAACGTTATCTAGTTGGTTGCTATGCAACATTTGATAAAGAAAGATAATAAAGAGAAAGATTATCTCTCTCTGGCTATCGATCTTTGTTTGTAAGAATCAAGCCCAGGAATACCACACGACTCGCATATCAAGTTTAAACCAAGTTTAAACTTTATAGAACGCTAAGTGTCAAAATCATTGCTTTGTCACGATAATTGTATTGGTGACAAGCCTTGTTCATAAAGGAAACATCGTCAGGTTCCAAATGGTTAGGTTAAAAATAGCTGGCACAAACATTTTACGTCGTCCCTTTTTACCATGTAAACATTTATAATATTAAAAATAAATTGTTTAAAGATCCCAAATAATGAATTATATTCATCGAAAACTGATATTGTGACTTGTGTTAAAAGGAGACGCAATCAGTGCTGAGGAGGCTCGGCGCGGTGGCAGAGATATGCTGAGGCGAGGGCGGGTTGTAGCTGTCTTAATTAAACTGATTTTGTACTGCTGATCCCACTGCTCTTCCAACCACAATTATAAACATATGATGATATCGTAAACAATCAAGAATCAATTTACGCGTGCATATGTTTAACTGAACAACAATTGAAAAAACTAACTGGAACCTACATAAGATGCAAATCATCCTCCATTCACGAAATACATAACTGATTTTTAATTTTAAAATATGAGAGATTTAGTTTTTGACCAGTTGATTCAACCATAGTGAAAAAGTAAAACTATTTGTTTTAATGTAATTTATATTTCTACAGGCTTCTTAATTGAAATATATTCTTTAATTTATTTTAAAATTAAATCAAACAAAAGCTGTTAAGATTTGGAGCTTGTTTCAAATTAAAGAAGTTTTTAATCGGAAACACTACTTAATGTGTAAATAACATTCACTAACATGCATCCATTAACCACAACAATACATATCATTTGAACTAGAACTATTTAATAAAAACCGCTTATTTCATTTTTGTAAACCATTATGAGAATGTTTTGTAGTTTCCTTAGCATAACGAATAAACATTTAAATTTATACATTTCTGGGCAGCACTCACCGTATTATTTAATAATAAAACTAAATATTTATAAGTTTAATTATTTCCTAACTAAAGATTGTACCACAGAATTAATTAAATAGCTATATTCACCCAACAGATAACAAATCCCCACATTTACAAAATATGTACTTATAAAATTAAAAATTGCGCCAAAATATTCATTTCTTAAAATACACTCTTTTTACTGATATCCAAGCAAATAAAAAATAAAAATTATCTAATCAGTAATAGTGTAACTTTATTTGGGGATAAGACTTTTAATTTTCAAAGTCAACATCGTCAGGTTTTAAGAAATTATTATTTGTTTAAAGCATTATATCTGAATCAAGGTAATTCATTATTCACAGAATTTCTATTTATAATTTAATAGTTAAAATGTTACATTTAAAATATAACTAAAACGTTTTTGTAGAAAAATACTAGCAGCTGATTTTACTAGTATAAAAAATAAAAAATTGGCTAAAACTATTTTGCTAACATGTTTTAAGCAATACTAGTAAATGTTAAATCACAGCTTTGATCACGTTACACCCGGACGAAGCCACTGTGAGATTAGCATGAAATTTCACTCGCACAATATACTGTGGTGTCATGAAATATGCAAAGGTGCCTAAAGCTTTGTTAAACTACACGACTGTTAATGAAATTCTCATCCAAACATTAATGCCATATTTCGTTACCCGACTCTCTAAAGCTCGTCGTGTAACTGATTCTGTACATTGTAATGAGTATTCTGATGGTTTGTAATTCCATTGAAGTGTTTACAGTTTGTATATATTGTTCGCATTTTGTGTAGGCAAATAAATACAGATATTGTATTCATTTCAGCCGAATGTATTCAGTTTGTATTTGAAGAGTTGTTGGAATAAAAATGAAACTGCGTACATACTGAGTAAAACTACCATTCTAAGAGTATTGGTTAAAACTTTCAATATTTTTCAACAGAGTTTAATCCTAACTTTCAAAAGGTTCTCATACTTACAACAGTGTAATAGTAAAAGTAACATTAATCCTTGTTATTATAACAAAACAGAGTTGTAATCGTAAAATAGAAATACGACATATGGGACTCATCACATAACAATTACAATAATTTATATGGAAGCGGCTTTTGTATTCGTCAACACGTTGACTTTAATTCCTTTTATATATTCATTAAAATTATTTCTCTACTCTTAAGCCGACTTAGATAAAGTACTTTCAATATATAAAAAAGGTTATAAATGTTCACGATTTAAAAATGTTTCACAGATTCAATCCAGTAGAAAATGTAATTCAGTACGAATTGGAATCGCCGAATCTACATGAAAGGCTTCATTTTTTGTAACGCTTTATGTAAAAAAGAATATTGAGAGTGGTTTAAAAGCGGCGAAGTTTTTACAAGCGAACTGTTCGGATTTGACTTTTAAATCAACCGAGGCCATCGCTACGTCTCATGTTTCATTTGCGCTTCGAATACTCCTCATAATTTCCTCTTTTACATTCCTGTCCTTTGTCCTTTAAAGGTTTTATACAATTTGTCAAATCTCTAATAGTACAAACATTAATATTAAGTTTGTCCGCCTATGGATTATAGACTGGCTTACATTTTAGAGACATAACAGTAACGGCAAAATATTTGAAATTTACTAGCGGGAGTTACTGCTTGGGACTTCGGTTCGAGATGCTCAGGTTCGATTCCCGGGACGTGTAAAACTAAATATGTACGTGTAATAATAAAATAAACCAATTTAAAAATGACGCGGTATAATTTGGAAAAGTGAAAACCGGTTACAATTGATATTACTTTAAATTACTCAACATAACTGGAGAAGGGAAACCGGTTAAAACGCTGCACTGGTTGAATGTTTAAAAGACAACTTGTATATCACTCCATTGAGGCATCCCTCAACTAATTTATACAGAAGTATTCTTAATATAATGTTGCATATTTCACTTCAATTCAATTTAGGAAAAACATTTATGTACCCTAGGTAGTATTTATAGAAACAGTTACATCCCTTTACTTGATTAGTTGAGCGTACCCCTAGTAATTAAAAAGTTATATATATATATATATATTTATTTATATACATCACTTTATTTACACTCGGAAAATCTTAACTACTTACGAACACAAAATTACTTACTTATTCAACGCTAACTCATCCACTTACTAATCTAGAACAAGTTTAGATTTTACAGGATATATACGTTAATAACGACATTAATTATGAAAATGTCAATCTAATACTGTTGTTCTGCCCGATCACATCCATTTGGCCTTTATAGTTTAAAGTAATAGTCATATAGACGAAACTGTACCAAATTAGATGATTTATTTACATATTTTCACTAACAAAAACAGTTTAACAGGCTCACATGTTAACAGAACATAAAAGTATATTGTTAAAATCAAAAGAGTCAAGTAAACGAAGCGAATTTACCCTCCTTAAGACCTATTTGTCCGTGTCTAATCAAATTCTCCCTCCATTTCTAATCCGGATTGGGCATAGCCCTTAACATAAGTTTATAATAAATGTAATTATATTTTCACATTGACCTGCGATAAAAATAGAGGAGATTCTTCATATCGAAAAATACCCTGATTAAATGGACCTACCAAGAAAGATATGGTAATAATGCTAGGAATAAATGAACGGGTCATCTGGGTAAGCCTACCTAAAATTAGTTTCAGTAAACTCATATACTCCACTTTCAATTCAAATCGTATCTTTGTTCATTCTCAAACGATAAAGCGAATTCGAAACTCCCCTTACACAAACAACCAACCGAAGAGCGAAGGCTGGAGCAATATTTTGAGATCCGTGAGACTAATATTGCTGGTAAATGAAACGTTGTGTTTACCCTCCCCTCCCCCCCCCGAACCACCGGCGGTGTTGACAAATGTCAGCTAAAAGTGCGCCAGGCGCGATATTAATATGGGCGTCTCGACGTGTCAAAATATTATGCCGCGGCGATGTCTCATAACACTGACTAATGAAGCAGTCAGCTGATTCCAACAAGCATTGTTGTCTGTCAGCTGATCGTACACATTGTTGAGACCACCCGGGCCAGCGTCGTCGCCGTATTGTTTATTGTGTGTAGCTGTCCGAGCCAATTACATAAGTTTTAACTCCGCATGCGGACTCGTTTTCCAGTGGTGGTTTAGGAATTTCTGTTAAGACTGTATTATTTTAGTTTCAAAGGCGTTTTGATGTAGCTGTTTACACGGTCGTATTTTTATTAATTTGATCTAGTATCTTGTTTTATTTATGTTAAAATAGGTGCAAAATGTGAAACATTAATGTAAAGTCTTCAATATATTCATTTTGTTCTCAGAGGGAGTACAGACTAAAACCCTCAAGGTAACCCCCCTTACTTTTTTAATATTAGTAACGTTTTTACAAACTCATTTTTTACGATTTACATCTATGAAAATTATAATTATTCCAATATTGTATTTACCAAGACAATACCACTTTATAAATATGTTTTTCCAATATTTTAATGATTTAGATTTAGAAATACACCTACTATAGACCTTTATTAATACATATACTACTTGCACTTAAGGGGTTTCTGAGAGGATTCCTTTGTTACATTTGTAGACATGCGACACAAAAATAGCAAATAGATAAAAAAAACAACTCCACAATTGAATGGCTCCCGCCAGTAACGTTGTAAGCAACAAAATGAAAATTTTTCAGGAAACGTAAAAAACAAATAACTGGCAAAATAAAAATGGAATATATGTTTATTTTGGCCACATATGTATTAAATAGTACAAGTGGCCATTAAAATAAATATTACAATAATATCTCGTGTAGTAATTAAGTTATGACCAAATACGTGACTTCAGAATTGCAAAAACGTTGTAAACGACAGCCGTTTACAACGTTTTTGCGACTTTTTAGGTTTGATGGCGGTTGCAACATTATTGGGTGGAAAAAGATAAGAGCTGTTATGTGTAGGAAATTGTATTAATACATTAATAAATACATATTGTACATATCCTAAAATGGAAAAGTCAAATATTTGCCTTAAACTTACAAGATAAAACCGGTTATAATCAATAAAAGTTAAAGATTTGCCTTGAAACTACATTTATTTGATGGCAAAATTGAACTAAACAAAAGACATAATGTATAACATAAAATTAAATAAAACACATTTCTTGTAAACAGCCTTGAGCCCTTTAATTTTTAAGCTTAAGACTTGTAACACTGGTAATGTTTTGTTTTATGATAAACAAGAGTTTTGGGCACTTGGTGGTTATAACGTTTCTGCACGTACTCACCTGCTAGCAGTTTTCGGGGTACAAGTTTGTTATTTTCACCGATGTAGGGTTCCGTGGCATTCCTGTTTACTTTTCAAACATTTCTGGACCAGTTTTGAATGTTAATTGGACTTTTTTATTGCGGTTTAGCCAATTTATATCCGAGGGCAAAAGACTCGCCCGCGGTGGTGTTGCCATCCTGAACACATGCAACGTTACTGCACGGAGGGACCAAAAACTCGTGGTTTTCCACTGGTCCTAGTACTGCCAACTTAAAAGATAGCAACAAATGAATACCCTGCACTAGTTTAGGATGTCGTTTCCAACCTTACTGCATAGAAATCTTGATTTTGCGAAATTTGTCGCTTACAACGTTACTGGCGGGAGCCATTCAATTTCCGATCTATTTACAGATTTTAATAGGTTTACCATTAAGACATTTTAGTCCATGGGACTGGAAGTATTATCAGCTGCAAACTATCACGTCAATAAATACAATTTTAATGAAAAAAAAGTTGAAACGTCCAGACCCTGACGTAAACCCCTTAGTATGTGGATTACCCAATACACACACTGGTGTGAGAGGCAAACGTAATGCGAAAATGAACTTACGGAAAAAGGCTTTAGAATCCATACAGTATGTGTGTGTTTTGTTGTACCCTTTTGTCGTTTTAAAGATAATTTAATGGACCTCAGTGGAGAAATTGGCATTTGTAACCCCACTATTGTATTTGTTTTATTTTATTAAGAATTCCTCACAATAATAATCATATGCCAAAATTTAATGTAAAATAGTGTTTTATTGAGTTTAATTATCCCCATAGATTATGCAAACAAAGCGTTCGTTGTTTTCCATTATTTTTAATGTAAGTTAGTTTCCATTCGTAATGTACCTCAATTTGATTTACTCAAACTGTATAAAGACCAGCGAGCAACTAAAACACAGGGTTTTATATTGTAAAGAATAGTATTCACTGCTAACGTTACAATGCATCGTCTCCATTGATAACTTTAAATAAAAACATATATTATTCGCTTAAAATAAACATTTGAAATACATTAAAGTTTTGTTAAGGATTTTAAAACAAACTTACGCAGTTTAGATTAATTTCACAACTAACTTCATTATGTAATTCAGCGGTTCCAGTCAACCAACTTATAAAAGCAAAAACAGTCGTTGTTTTGTAGTTAAATTTTAGAGAAATGTCATATGTGACTACAAAACCCACCCAAGGTTTCCACATAAAGCGCGTGGCAGGCTCAAATCACAAATATTAAATCTTACTATGCGAGATCGAAACAAACAACTGTATGTATCATAAAAACACATAGATTAAAACATCAAAAGTCCCATCACACAAATCACCGACGATGACACTCTCAAACAACATTCAAGCCATCCAATTAGCCAAAGATCTTTGACCTGACTGTTTTTAAACGAGATATTCGCGGTGCCGTTCCATTTTTCAAAACCGTGTTTAAGTGTCACATAAATTCCTCCGGAATATGTTTTATCGCCGTTTATTTCCGTCTAATTATGCCCGCCGATTTGTCCGTCCGATGTCGAGCTCATTAGAGCCATCGTGTGTCATAGTAGTGTGTCATAGCCGTGTGTCATAGTGTGGACCTCCGATGTAACTGACACCGTTCATCACACTTGTGTTCGGTTTGTGAGGGTGTCATATTTTATACTTGATGTTTCGTTTCGTTTAAGTTTGCTTTAAGTATTTTTTAAGTTTTATTGAAATCTGATAGTTTTGGGTACACCAATAAATGTATTTTGTATTTGTTTTTTGTAATGTCATAAAACCCAGTTGTTTTGCCTTGCATTATTATAGACTGCAACGGAATAGGGAACATCACTGGTTCGTGACTATATGATTAAATTGTCATCTGATGATTTAAAACCGTTATTCACGTTGCATAAACATTGAAACCTTAAATTATAATCGGGCTAAGTCCAATTTACAATTATGAATTTTGAAAAAATGAGATAAAATAAGGAAAAATATGTTAATTCATTCATTATGATGGAGCTCCGTAGCATTACACTTATGTAGATAACTAAACGATCGAAAACGAACTGACCAAGATACACCGTTATGTATTTCAATGGAGAAATTCTGATGTAATTTATCTCAACTTAATGTATTTTAATTGTTCTTATTGTTATCAACTTATTTCTAAAACCTCTAATTACACACTAAACTAAAGCATCTATAGAGGGCCAGTCTCACTAAGTCCCTCGGTGTGGTTTAAGGTTAGTGTGTGCGGTTATTGCTGAAGTGCTGGAACCAACTTGAAGCGTTTTGATGAGGTCAAAAGTCGGCGGTAGAAGCCGTAAACTAAAGTAGTAAAAGTTACAAGCACTTATGGCTTTGTAGCTCTTTCTGGACTCTTTCACATAATAGTTCAGTTAGGACGAAACTTTCATAAAATGTTGCAGCAGATTCTTACTGTGAGATATATAACGTGAGATATAGTAAAAAACACGTAAGAGATAACGTGTTTATTATTTAATCCATGAGCTGGACCATTTCGTGAATGTAAACTGTGGTCTCGTTAAGAACACAGGAAAAGATCCAAACAAATATCAACTTTATAACTTAGATAAATAAATGGCTTAGAGGTTATATTTGTTAAACAATACAAACGAAATGAAATGAAACAGTGTTTTACTATACAGGCAAAAGTAATACATACAGAAACATAATACTTAATTTTATTTAACATATACAACTTTATGACTCGAAAAGACATTTTTCTCCATTATTCTAAAATTTTAATTAATGCGAAAATAAATATGAATAATAAACATGCACTGCACTATAAAAATCCGTCACCTGCACCAGCTGTTAGGTTGGCGCGGTAATTCAATATAAACGTAAAAAGGCGATTCCATTTTAAACCTAATACATATATGAAAACCCACTATTACTTTGCAAACAAGTTAACAAAAGTAACTTTTCCTACACAGGCCTGCTAATACGTCAAAATGCAATATTTAAACAAATTGGAGTTAATACGTTGATGAGGTAATAAAGTTAGCTATTGCCTCATAAAAACAGGGAAGGATCTAAAAAAATCAAACCTTTATAACTAAGATCTTTTAATATACGGCTCAGATATTATTTTTTTTAACTATTAAACTGTCTTCAGTGGTTTGTAACTCTTATTATAACCGGTGTAGAAACTTACACCTACATTAAAGTTGTACATTGGCATACGTTAGTATTTAACTCAATTTTCTTATATAAAATCCCAATAAAACGTACGGTTCAGTCAATTTAGACATTAAAAAGGGTCCTTGCATGCAAAAGGTCATATAGTTCTAATTTTTTAGTATGTTGTTAGGACCTATACCACAAGTATAATACCAAGTTTTCAGCTTCGAAAGACCTGTGCTACTGCCATAGTAGCCAAAAAACAGTAAAATGTTTCCACTTTTTTCAGTTTTTGCTAAATATCTCTGAAATTTACGGAATATGTAAATTCCCAATCCTTTCTTAAACTGGCTAAAATTGTCTACATTTTCATACGCTAACGACTTCAGTACGTCCATTATTTACTTAGCAACAAAACTTTAAGAATTGATAAAATTTTAAAAAAATAACATTTTCGTTATGGTCTGCTTGTTGTGAAATTTTGTAAACAAAATAAAAATTGTATATCTCGCTTATTTATAAAGGTATACTGACGAAACTTGGTATATGGCTTCACCTGGTTGGAGTTAATTGTTATTTTTGCCGATGGTTCTCTTAGCAGCAAACCTGGGCACTCAACCCCTATGTTATTCTTAAGAAGGATAATTATAATGAGATTTCTCCCTTAATTATGAAGAAAAATTAATGAAACTTGGTTGTAGCTTCACCTAGTTTATTTTCATTGATATATTTTCATAAAAACCTATTTTTCAAATTCCTGGTTGCAGCAAACCTACGTACTCAGCCCCAATGTTATTATTATGAAGACTATTTTTTAAAATAATATTGCACAACAAATAGACTATAACGAAAATATTAATTTTGTTTGAATTTTATCAAGTTTTAAAGTATTGTATCTTAGTAAATAATGAACGTACTGAAGTCAGCGTCTCAAAATGTAGAAACCTTTATCCGGTTTAAGAAAGGATTGGCCAACATATTCTGTCAGAGGCATACTTTCGGAGATATTTAGAGAATATTGAAAACTTGCAAATATTTGACTGTTTTTTGGCTACTGCACCAGTAACACAGGTCTTTCGAAGCTGCAAACTTGGTTTCTTACTTATAGGTCCTAACAACATACTCAAAAATTAGAACTACATGACCTTTTGCACGCACGGGTGTTTTGTTCTGGACTAGTAGCTATAACCAAGTTTAAATTGCACATTAAACCTGACCCTGTTTTAAAATCAGAGTACAAAACACAACACTTCATGGTGACAAACTCAGGCATAATAATAAGTTATGAGCCCTAGCTGAAATTGAGTAATCAAAATTCCCAGTCGGCGTTCAAAAATACCCCGGATGAGTAATGGGCTATGACCAGCTTGTATAAATAAAACAGATGGCCGAGGTGTCTTCAGTATGATTTAATGTCGGCGTCGCACGCTCAGTGTCGACCTGTCCACGCAGCTATGATCTACATCCTTGGTTCTCTCCGCGTGAAAAACATCAACCTGTCATCCCCCCACGTAATAGCTTCGTCTTACCTGGCTGCAAGGTTATATTTGAGTTATTTTAAAATCTTTTTTATTTATTTATAAGCAAAATTGTCTTAGTCTGAGTATGTTTTAAATTATTTAGTTTTCCTATGTTCTATATAAATCCATGGTATATAACCCAAACAATTAAGTTTTTTAATCAGTGTACTTACTTGTAATACCTGCGCGCGCAGCAAAGTTGCGAACATTCTTTAGCGATACCGTTTTAGATAAACAACAATTGTTTAGAATGAGAATCCATTTTTGTATGAGAAGTATTAAAACCCCTAAAGTTTTGTTAAATTCACATTCATCATTGACATTAAAAAAACTACACAATATAGCATTTAAAAACGTCATATTTCGCTTAACCGAATTACTAAAGATGTGTAAATGTAAATAATTTAAATTAAATAATGAAATTTATTTTCACCATAATTGTACAAAGTAACTAATAAAAAATTGCCTTGGAAATAATTGCTAATAATTTTTCTAGTAGTGTGATAAGCAACCAAAAATAAAAATTAAAAACTATATAAACAAGACAACTAAAATGATGAGTTTAGTTCTACTTAAATATTTACATACATAAGCCGTCATCACCTACTGAATCATTTCACTACCTACATATAGCGTAACATAACTGTAACACCACTATATTTGTCATTCAAAGAACGATAGTTGACGATCCAATTACAGTTGCAATGCTCTTCTCATTTTGGAAATTTTTAACTACCTTAGTTAATTAAACTATCAATCTTATTTTCATTAATATCACCTACCCGCAGTAACCTTTTTTCTTGTCAAACTACAGCTGTTCCAATTCACTTGCGACTCAGCTTACGCTAATACAACAACTCGTACTTTCGTAGTCGGCGGAGTATCTCTCTCTATAGTATGATTTTATTCGGTATTTTCACCGATATATCGCTACTTTTTAAGATATGTCAATTGTAAAAATTAAATTGGTGGAGAGAAATTCTATTATCATTCAGGGTATAAATAGGTTACGGACATAACAGGTTTATAATGAATATGTTATAAAATGAAACAAGCAATTGAATCATACAAATTAAAATACAAATCAATGGTGGTTTTATCCGAAATGCCTTGCTGCTTTTTGCTAAACTTGAGGTTAACTCTTTCCACCAACAATAAATTAATCTCAATGGGAAACTTAATTAAACAAAGGGAAACTTAGGACGTTTAACCTATACACCACTAGGTAAAACTTACTTTTTTACGGCACGCTTTAACTTTGCATCCCCGAAATAATACAGACGGCCATACCCACATATAAAAAATAATCCCTTTAGTTTGCAGGAAAGTAATAGCTCGGATTTTGGTAGATCCAACCTAGGATCCAACGACATAATCGGATCACTCGTAATACATATTTAAACAAAACACACAAGCATTCATACGAACATCAATTGGTTTAATGATATTTGCAAAACAAAAAACAGCTATTTTTATAGTTGATTAATATCCATTCGACATTTAAAATCTTATATCGATAAAAACAAAAATTGAATAAAACCATATTGCAGAGATACTCCGCCAACTAAGTAAGTACCAACAACTTGCAGGTCCGTCGGGTTTATACAGTATCAATCCCATGCCATTCTGCAGACCCTCCGACACCGACAGCCGCTGGCTTAATGACCGTGTTCGAGATATTCAGAGCATAACGAAGACAACGAGGAAAGTAGTTTGGCGCGGTTCGCTTCCCGGATAAATACCGCGGATAAATTCCCTTTACTTAAGTTAACCGAGAGCGCGAAATCTAATAAACATAAACTCAGCCCTACCCCGCACTGAATCTTTCTTTATATTTCGCCATTTCCTTTCTTCAGCAATCTTTTTATCTCGGGGCTTTAAATTAGAGGTAACACGGAGCCGACTCGGGTCGTTTGTTTCATAAAATGGGCAGCGTTGAGTTCCCTACGTAGTAGTAGAAAGTTTTAGGGGTGGGAGGAGGGGGTGCACCTGGATAGATCACGTTGTCCGCGACAGCGACCTGCGAATTTGTCCGAACTCCTCGCTCAAGAACCACCCCTGCGAAGTTCTAGATTACCGTCACAAAATTTATAACCGAGACATAAATGGAGCTATTAAAAGTGACCTCTCCCCTCTGGCTCTGGCACTGCTGATTGAAAGACCCTAACGAGCAGGGGAGGGGAGGGGAGGGGGAGTGAAGTATGATGCTGTCTTGGTCAGACCCCTCCCTCCCCACAGCTTCCATCCGTTGCAATAACATCATTAAGGACTTGGCTAATCCATCGCATCGACAAATCGAACCCTAGGTTGTTCTGCTCCACTAGTGGGCTCAGAATCGATAATCCCTTTGTACCGATTAAAACTTGGATCCTGTGAAACTTGTATGGCATAAAATGATTGTTTCATTTGATCGAAAGTATGCGCCAATTTAATAACAAATTAATTAATTTGTAAAATAATGTATTATCACGTGTGTCTTTTAGCTACACGTGTGTGTGTGTTATCTTTGTAATGCACTTTCTTTACAAAACTTCCTTTTCAGTCCTACATGAAACATGTTACATATAACGTTAGCCTTTTAATTGGAGAGTATGAATAAGTTAATCGCTAATTAATTTAACTATGAAGTAAATGCTGGTGGGACTTAAGATATCTAAACGGTCATAGATAAAGTTACTTTTTGTTTGTTATTAGTGAGTATTTGACTAGGTTATATAACAAATAATTTAAGTTTAAAAAACTGTTTACAATTACATTACGAATTATATATAATTGGTTTAATTGGAATTATAAATATTCTCCTTTAAGTTTCAATCCCAACTTAAAATGATAATGAGGAACGAGTATTCACAATTGCATGTACAAACACACCGTAGTTTTTTAGTGCGTCGACTGCATATGGACAAAGCGATGGACCCGCACCTTTGGCAGCGACCCTGCCAAGGGGTCCAGACCCAAGTAATCTTGCTTTGCTGGATACGTTCCACGCACAGATCTGTAGTATGTATGAACGTGCAGTGTAAGGAAAAAGAGAATACCTTCCTATAACAAATTTCTAAGTCATATATCTGCAAATCTTAATTATAAGACAAAAGGGTTAATATTAAATCAAGATTAGTGGTCCTTGTTGTTATAAAATCAATTAAATTTAAACATGGACATATTATAGAGTAACATCGTTTTAGTGCATTAGTTAAATCTATAATATTACTAGCTGATGTACCCGTTCTTCGCGTAGGTGTTTTCTTTACCCGTTCTATATTCAATGCAATTTGCATTTTAGTTAGCTTGAAACAGCTGTTCTTGCTTCTGCTCTTTAAGCTGTCAAATGGAAGTGTCCTCAGCTGTTCTCATTACAGTTTCTGAATGTTTACTTTCTTCTGAAATGTAAACATAACTATAAATACTGAAGTAGACTTCTCATTGCCATTTTAAAATCTGTCCCTAGTTTTGTGTACGCCAGGATTCAAAGAGGACGTAGTTCTCACTAATCACCAACAGAGTTCACTGCTGTAAACTATTACTTATCTTCTCAAGGAGGGTATTATACAACAGTTGGTGTGTCAGAAAGCAAACATAAGTTGGTTATCACTTCCGTTCTGGGGTGGAGATATTTTACAAGTTAACGTAAATAACTAAAATAATTAGTTGACAGCTGCACAATCTGTCGGTGACCTAATCAAACTATGTCCACTTCAAATTCCAGCAAACACTACAAGTCGGACAGCTGGGCCATATAGATGGAATGTCTCCTTCAGTATATATAGTCAATGGTATTACTTTTACTGATATTTGTAAATGTATATAGGGCATAATGTGATATATTTATACAATTTTCTTGTGTTTCATGGGTTTTTAAAACAACAGCATGTGTATTAGGGATTTTCAGTATTAGTGACTGGTTGAGCCTACGCCAATCCGGTGCTGTCACAAGTGTAAATATTTAGATGAGGGGAATTTTTAAAACTTTCAAAATCCAATAGATAATAGTATATCTAATTTGAAGTGTACCAAATTGACTTTTACTGGCTCTTTGGAGCTCAAAGTTTCTGTGAGAGGTGAAGCAGAATACATTTTTTAGGGTCCAACCTATCTCCTTCTAAATTGCTTTCTATATACTTTTTCTAATAACTTTTTCGCTCGCTAAACTGAAAACCTCTGTTTTACGATGAGTTTTTATATAGTAAAGGAGCACTTTAGTTGTGGTTGTAAGAAAAATATATTTGTCTTGTACTTGCCCCAAAAAATCCTACTTCGGGCGAAATCAGGTGGAAAAATGCATTTTTGTTTGATGAATTAAAAAAAAGACTTCCAAGCCAAAATGCATTTACGAAAATACCCCCATTTTTCAGGAAAGCTTACTGAGAAAATATTTGTCATGCCGTTTCCTGAAAAAAATATCTACTAGAATGTGAAAAGTGGCGACCGCAGATGAAACCGCAGGAGGGGCTAAAGGTCCTCAGAAGTAATCTGGCTCATGCAGTATTCATGTGATTATTGCCACCAACTGTCACAAGAGTCGACCGATTGGCAATCTAGACCGTGTTCTCTATTATGTAGTTACGGGCACGCGATTAATATAACCGGCCACTTCCACCCCTAACCATTCCACCCCCGCCCCTCGCCACCCCCCTTCCCAAATTGCCCGCCAACACGCGACGTCAACTTGTATTACGCCAATTTTCAATAATTCCTTTGGCTTGTCGGTGGGCCTTTAATCTTTTACTTGTGGCTATTCTGGCTTTATTGGAGTCTCGGGGGGAGAGAGAGGGGGTAGAATGCTATGAGAGGATTGTGTGGTGGAGTGATTCTTATTTGTTCTGCAAAACATTCACCTTCAAGTTGTTCAGATTTTAAATTACGCAGCAATGCATCAATTAAAAGTGTTATTGATATTAATTTCCCCAAAATAAATGTAGAATATGTAAAAAGATTATTCCTAAATACAATATAATATAATTATGATTTAAATTAATGTATTATTAAGGGTTTGATGTGTAGGACACAATACTATGCAAACAATCATACACAATACTAACTTAAGAGTTACTGTTGCAAAGTAATCATAGCGTTTTTGATTCAGGAAGATCAAAATGTTACATTGGAAATAATAAAGTCACTTGATTTAATTTGTATTTTTTGCCACTGATTTGATGTATCAATGTTATATTTATTTGTCATGCAGTAACAAAATAGTTGTTTTTAATTTCTTATATTTACTAAAACTTGTTATTAGTTGGAAAAGTCGAAATATTTTAAACAGTCTTATTTTCATTTGTTATCGTCCACCACATGTGATTTCCTGAAACATTTGTGTCATGTACTATACATTTATTTAAATTGTATATAAATTATTTTAACTCTCAAAATGAATGTAGAAATAAATTTACTGGTGAAACCCGAGTGATTTAATTTATTCGCAAAACTCTTATTCCGAAATGTTTAAATAAAAAGACGTAAATCCCTAATCCGGAAAGGGGGAAAGACACTAAATAAGAAGAGTCGGGAGAACCATTCTTAAAAGAAGGAAGAAATCTGGACTAAATATGCATGAAAATGTCAAATCAAGGGATGGGTTGTACGCGGGGCGGGGGTGGTTGCAACGATCCATTCCGGCATATCTGCCGCACATAACCATAAATAGCGCCGCTCCAGCGCCGCGGCGCAAACCTGATATTATTCCGGAACGCAATAAAACCCGGTAATCCGCTCGTATCGTCATCGTAGACCTGAGAGCGAACGCCTTAATGGCCGGCAGGAAATTGTGCCGGCGATATATCTCTGAAAACAGATTTATGAAAGTGCTTTCTTCTCCAAACTCGGGGAAAAGCGAGGAGTATAATATAAAGCGGGGAAATGTATACACTCCCTCCCGCCCTCCGCGGATACAATGTTCTTTCTATCTCGCCCGCCCTTATAAACGGCTCTTTTCATTGGTTCTTGTAATTTTACCGGGGATTTATCTAAGGTGAGACTCCGGTCATAAGCAGCCCCTTGTATGCGACGCGGCTCAGCTACCCCTCCACCCCCTCCACCCACCCCCTCCCCGCGATTGATGAGGAACTACGGTAGCTACTCCGGCGCCAAATATATCAACCACCTACAAAAACACAACTCGTGTCGCTGGACAATGGTCTGGCTGATATAAATAAGGCCGTGTCGTGTTGTATCGCAGACCTGCTCTGTGTACCGGCTTGTTGGCTAACTCGAGTTGACACTACCCTCATCATCCCCCACCCTACAATGGGTGCCTTGCTCTTATATCGGCAATTCTCTTCTGATCAGAATAACATCGCTGTAAGGGTGAACCAAATTTTGTTTGTGTTTTTTATGTATGAAGTAGGATGCAATTGTCCAACCTTTTTAACGAAGTTATTTATTCAGAAATTGTTTACGCACCCACGTGGATGGGTGGTGACCTTCATTTCTAATTTGTATATAAACTTGTTTTAAATTGAAGTTTTAAATTTTACAATTACGATCCACCAAAAATTGAACCCAGCGCACAAGATTCTTACACACAAGATTTTGTTTAATTATTTGTTCATCTCTTTCTTTACAAGTATGTATGTATAGGATGCATTGCTACAATTCTGAACGTTGTTCGTCTATCCTAACAAAATAACGATTTTCCTATCTTTAAGAAACCTTCTTCACACAAACCGAGATTTTTAATTGAACCACCGATTGTGGTTCCTCAAACCGTTATTTGCTAAACCTACCTCTACGTTTCCTCACACGAGAAACCTTCGTCCTATAAAACAAAACTATTGTCCCGCCCCGGACCTCGGAGTTCAATCGCTTTTGGGACAAAACATTTCATCAACGGAAACTCTTAGAGAAAAACGAAGGGATTGTACGTGGGATCAATAAGGGAGAAAGGTCTATATAAAGAGGAGGTGTCCAGTATACAATAAGGCTTGATGGAGGCCACAATGCTCTGTTGACTCGGGTTGTAATTGCTAGCGATATTGCGACGGTGGCGCGCCCGGTGGTCAGATACGCTATTATTGGTTCCGGCTATCCGCAGAACATTGTACCGCTATTATTGGTTCCTGGCCGACCAGTACTATGTAGTACGTCCCGTTTTCCTCGTACGTAACTGTTTGGTAAATGACAGTTTAATTGGTAATGGGTAAGGTTAGAATAAGAAACTCCCACAGAATCTTATTGGCCATTAATAAGAGGTCCCTTTGTTGTCATCCAAATAATGATTTTTGGAGAAATTTGCACCCCAAAAACAGGGTTTTAAATTGATCTTCCTTCAATTATGAAAAACCGCATTTGTTGGTTCAAACAACTCCCCATCTCCAAAAAATTTGGGTTATTTAAATCAGCTGCACCAACATACAAGGCGATATATTGAACAAATATATACATAATTATGTGTAAAATGTAATCAATTTAAAAACAAATGAACACGATAGTTTTCCTCCTCCATGAGGAAGCGCAGGACTAAATAATGAATTTCTTCACAACCAACAGACATAGAGCAAATGTCCAATACTTATAACAAAAATAAGGATGCTTTTTAAATTCACTGTGAACATTTTGGGCATGGCAATTCACCTCCTTCCAAACAATAGTGAATAGTGAAATCAAGTTCCCGAAAATATGTCTTTAAATAACACAACAAGGTAAAATGCCTTGCTTTTTTTACACAGTGCTAATTTTACTGAACATAATTAACATAGGAAGACTTTTTCCTCTACTTGCAAACAACCTACTCCGGCAATTCTGACTTTTCCCACTTGCTTTTTTTAGTGAATTTTAACTTTAAAAAATCATTTTTAAATAACAAAATGATTGCATAAATGATATAGTATTTTATCTTAAATCAAAACGCTAAATTTTCAAGCTCAACTTTATCAAGATTTGATAGATTCGTCAAACATAAAAAATGTAAAAACGGTCACAACACAGAAACTCGAATCATTGTCGTCGTTCTATTAAAACCAATACTATAACTAACTACACAAATTATATTCGAAATACTTAAGGTATTATATTCACAGCTAGATTACATTAACAAAATAATAACTATTGATTAAAATTATTTATTTAAATCAAATTAGAGTTTTGTCTCTACATTGCTTGGAATTATGAAATTTGTGCATATTTTTACGTTTCATACCATAGGAAAGCAGAAATGCGTCTTATCTAAATTTCTGTCTGTCTGTTTGTCTGTCTGTCGGTGACGCTCAAGGATGGGTTTTTGTTCGCTTTTCAACGGAAAACAGGTGCACTGACATTGATGAAACTTCGTTTCTTTGTTCTATACATGCCTGAGAAAGTCTTAGGCCACTTTAAACCGGCATACGCCTTTTTTCAAAATAATGGCGGCCACTCAAAAACGTGATTTCGTGCGATTTTGGACACGTTTCGTTCGGTTTTCACGGAGTAACGGGTGCACTGATTTTGATGAAACTTTTTTTATATGTTCTATATGTGCGTTAGAAGGTTTTTAGGTTAATTTGATTTTTGGAAATCACCTTAGGACTCTAACCTACGGGGTTTTAAAGATCCTATGTTATTCTTATGGACAAAGTATTTATTTATATTGAACCAGATGATGACTAAATAGTTATATCTATAACTTAAAATATTGTAAACAGATGTTTATCATTATGGAAATAAAAAACCTACTTGAATGGCAACTCTCATAATGTAAATAAGAAAACTACTTGAATGGCAACTCTCATAATGGAAATAAAAAACTTCTTGAATGGCAACTCAAACTCTTTTTTCGATAGGCGAGAGTAGGGGTATTGGGAACTCTGCGCGCTCCCCCCCCCCCGATCTTAATGACCCTCCCCCATTTTATATTTTTGCCCCCCCCGATTTTATATTTGTTGCCCCCCATGTTATATTTTTGCTTCCCCCCCCGGTTTTTATTTTTGCCCCCTACCCGATTTTATATTTTGCACCCCCCTCTTCAATTTTATATTTTTATTTTATGTCCCCCCCATTTTATATTCCCCCCGAGTTTTATTTTTGTCCCCCCCCCGATTTAATATTTTGCTCCCCCCCCCGATTTTATAATTAGGCCCCCCTCTTCCCCCTCCCTGATATTTTTATATTTTTTTGTACATGAGTTCTTTTATTTCTAAAAGCGAATCCAAAGTGTTACATGCACCGATTTGGAGTCGCAAACCACACGCCGCGCCGTTTACTACCCGACAGAGTTCCTCGACTTAGCAACAGTACCCGAACTATCTCGTTAACTTTGATTTAATTGTACATTAAACGTGTAAAATGTAATTGTTATATTGTAAAATCATGTGGATTGTTATTTTCTTTAGTTAATCTACCATTTATATACGACCCGTACGAAGGACGGGTACACAGCTAGTCACTGATAAAATAACTGATAACGTCTAAATCATGAAATATATATAAAATAAGACACAAACTATAGCATCTATCGATAACATGATTGACAAGCGGCAGATATGCTCACTGATAAATAAATGCCAACTTTTGCTACTTATTTACCTTACCATCTAAAACAAGGTGTCCAGCGTCGACTATCAGAAACAATATGAGACAATATTTATTTGTCAGTTAAAAACAAGCAAGTGATTTAATATAGCGTAATTCCTATCTTAATCCTTTTATTTCTGTGAATATGTGTGTTACAAAAGCCAAAATTGTATCAAAAACTGTTAAAGTTAAAATTTTGGAAGTGTAAATGGTCGTCTAAACAGTTAAAAAATGTCTTTATAATCTTATTTCTGTGCGTCATTCCATTTTTAAATGGCAGTGGTTCAAAATTTGCGATATGAAATACATTTAAACAAAAATAATAATAATAATAACAATATATTATGCTTATAAAAATAAACAAATATAAGGACACAAAATGTTTAAACAATTTTAGGATAAACCACAAATTTATATCTTATTTAAGAATTAAAATCATTGGTAATGGTGATAACTCAAATGTTGCGTCCATTGGAAGGCTATTCTGCTTCTCAAGATGACCATATTTCTCTACTTTCTTTCACCAAGTTTGATTTTTATCCGTTATCTATTATCCAATCGTTAAGTATTATGCACCGTTAGATTTGTAATCAAGTTATCCATCAATTTGATACCTAATATTGATTTTTTTTAGATATTTACCATTAAAATTTTGCTTTACCTGTACTAAAAATTTATACTGAATAACATTAGAAAATGCTATATAAAAAGTTAATATATTCGTCTTATTTTTAATTTGTTGATTTTAATATATTTCTAAGGCTAGTTGTACTTATCTTTTATGTTTCTTATTAAAATGTTAATACATCCGTCAAGTGTCAACTACATTAAAGTGATTAATTAGTGATTTAAAGTGATCAAAACATTTATCAAACTTCACCATAGATTGAAAATACGCTATCCTTAACGGACCAATTTATTCTTGAACAAAGTAATACATTTAACGTACTCTAGAATCAAGAACAGTTGTTACAGCCGTTCCAAATCCGTTATTAAAGCCAGAATCAGGACGGGGCAAAGCCTTGTCACTGTCGGATCAGGGGAATCACTATGACGGCCCCGCTGTTAATAATAAAAATACTCGCCGGGCAGCCGAAATGCAATTTGTAAAACGTGACAAGTAAAACAAACGACACGGAAGTTTTCCGTAAGGGGGGAGGGGGGTGACGGAGGGGCTCGGACGGGCGGTCAATAACAACGTACCAACGCATGACATATTCATGTGGACATAAACAAAGAGGAATCGCCTGACGTCACACCGGCATGGAACTCGCCAAATCAGGCCGTTGTGAAATATTCAGCGAGTTTGTTGGTCGGTATTTGTCCAGGTTTGAGTTCCGGGGGGGAAGGGGGGCTAAGACCCCGGGGCCCCACTTCCTTAATGCACTTTGTCGATATCCCCGTATTGGTTTATTCAATCGACTCGCTGTCGGGGATATGTCATCCGGGATCATTCTTTACAAGCTCCTTCTTATTGTAACTCCGGTCACTTTGCGACGAGCTTTTCTCCCGACTTTCTAAGGAATGATGTAGAACGCGATCGTGCTCAATTTTTAGATTTCCTTGTCAATACCGTCGAGTTTTCCCGGGATTTTTCCCGAAAAGGCGTCATTGTCTTGGTACACGCTGCAACTCCGAATTGATTTATCAATATAAAGTAAGCGAATATACAAACATTATACAATGAATGAATTAATATTTCTATCCTTATACTTACGTCCAGTTATTCTGCCATTTGTGTATCCTGCTATGATGCTTATGTGATGCTTATCTTATAGTTTTATTCTGATGGAAGCTCAAAAATGAGATATAAATTATTGTGACCATTTGGAAAATCGTATGGTGCAAATGCGTTATTAAGTAGGTAAAGCTATTGTTCTAAAAGGCATGAGGGATTTTTTTAGTTATTAATTCAAGCAAGCGATATCAAAAAATCCATTAGAACAGCTTGGATATTGTAAAACGTCCTCTTTAATTACACCACTACACTATATTTTTACCCTATGATTTCTCTTGAAGATATTTTGTAACACATAGAGTACAAAAATTAAGACTCACACTAAGCTTAATATGCATTCACTAAGAAAGAAAAATGCTTCTTGCATGCTTCTGGGTAATCTTAAAACGTTTTAGCTTTGGTAAAATTAAGTGCTATGATTCAGAAAGGTATTAAAACATTTTAATAAATTTCTTAAAGGAATTCGCTGAGTATGCAGGTTTGCTATGAAGTGAGTGTTTTTTACGAAATTCTCGTGAAGCAAATCATCAAGTTTTAAACCTATGAAGTGAAGTGAAGTATTGCAAACCGCGTTTCCGAGAGGGCTTCCAATGCCTGGACCGATAGGATTTTAGTGGGTGAGAGTCCTACACACCAGGGTAAAATACCTGGGTATTTTACCAGGGTAAAAATGCACCTGACGGTGAATAATGCATTTTCCTATCGTAAAAAAAACATGAAGTGAGAGAGTCGATTAATCTGGTTAGTTACAATTTGTGGGGGAAAACATTATTTTTAAGTTTGTATGAGACGTTTACAATGTGCGTGTATTAAAATTCAGAAGTAAATTTACTATCTTACACACTAATGGTTAACGTCCAAGCCAGGAAAAAAAACTACAGTTGTAGTAAACACATTTTAGATTTTTGATAAACTTAAATTGATTAGGGAAGGGGGATATAGAACCCTTCATTGACAAGAGTTTCTTCATTACAAGAGTCCAACACATTCTATAAAGCGTAACCTGTATTCACTTATACATAACACATTACAGAAGCAAATCATTATGGACTTTTCAGTAATCGCAAATCGGCGGTCAAAAATGGTCAGCCTTCATGCTGCATCTTGATGGTTTTGGTTAGGAAAGAATGGTCTTAATCTTTTATCCACCTAAAAAAGTGATATTGCTATTTTTAGTGGGTATACTTGTATACGAAGAATTTAATGTTTCTTTAATACTAAAATGGGCACCTCGCTGGTCTAACGGTCAGCGTCTGGTAAATCAGTGCAAGAGGTCACGGGTTCGATTCCCGGGGCCCCCATGGTTTGAGAGGTTTTGACCTTTGTCCATCAACAACATTTGAGTAAAAATGCTACTGGCTAACAAAGAAAAAACTATAATTTTCTTAAGCGTTGGAGAAATTTAATATCCAATAGCCAAAAAAAAACCGAAATTGTCAAATTCATTAAAATATTTTTATAAAATTATCCTTTCAGTTTTTCATTTTAGCGAATTTCCCCTATAGGGAAGAAGCTATTACCGTAGTCGGCATGGTTAGACCTAGGCCCGGGACCATGATAACTTTTCGTTTTGAGGTCCCCAGACCCTAAAAACACTATTCGTTCAAAACTTTATATATATGTATATATATGTGTGTCCGTGAGCACGATAACTCTCATAAAAATGATCCGATTTTGATGAAATTTGGGATAAACGTGTAAAGCAACATTTATGAGTTTAAGACGAAAACCAGCCATATCGCTCCAACCGAAGGGGTATTTTGGGGGGGGGGTTAGTACCCCAAAAATGGGTTTTTTGAATTTTGTACATATAATTTTTGAAAAAGTCAAATAATGGTTTTTACCATTGGATTCAGCTTTAAAAAAAACACAATTTGGTATTTTTATAATTCCTCTACGTTAATTGGTTGCCGAGATATTGAAAGTGCTAAACACAGTACGTTGTCTAATGTTATTCTCATGAAGGAAAGGAAACATTTTATATCTCTCTTATTTATGAACGTATACTGATGAAACATGGTATAAGGCTTCATCTGGTTGTGGTCTATTGATATTTGCCCAAAAAAAGAATTTTTTGCAAAAGGCTCCTGTAGCAGCAAACCTGCGTACTCATCCCCCATGTTATTCTTATGGAGAATAATTAAATGCTATATCTCCCTTAATTATGAACATAAATTAATAAAAACTGTTATACGACTTCACCTAGTTGAGTTATATTGATATTAGCATAAAAGCCCATTTTTTGTGTTCCTTGTTGCAGCAAACCTGCGTACTCAGCCCCAATGTTATTCTTATGGAGGATAATTAAAATTGTATATACCGCTTATTTGTGAATATATTTTTATGAAACTTGGTCCACTGGCTTTATGTAGCATTAAGACATTTATATCTCCACTGGAAATTCGCTGAGTATGCAGGTTTGCTGCGACAGGGGTATTTACATATAGTATAATTAATTTACAATCTATTTCATTTTATAAAAATAATGTACGCTTTATTTAATCAAACTAATTTATAATTAACTAGCTGTTCCCGTAGGCTTTGCCTCGAAAATAATAATTTGTGAAAACTATGACAGTTGTGTGTGCTGCATTCTGTGGTTAACCCGTGGAACTACTTCGAATCAAGGTCAGTTGTTTGTATTTTCATCAGCTCAAACTAAAAGTGAATATCCATAAGAATAACACAGGATTGGAACTTTGACTTCCCGTGGGGTGGAGCCCTATGGGAATTTCTTAAAACAATTTCTTAGTGAGCACCTAAGACCCAAGAGGAAGGTATGTTCCAAATTACATTGCAATCCGTTCCATGTTTTTTTTATCTTTCGTGATGATGAGTGAGTGAGTTAGTCAGAGGTATTTGGATTTTATTTATATTAAGATTTCAAAAAATAATATCTATTTAATTGATATTTATATTGATGTTTTTAGTCATGATCGGACAACATTGTAAATTAGTTTTTTTTTTTTATTATTAACTTTCAGGTATTTTCTGTTTTTTATGCTTTTGGCATATTTTAAGAATCACTCAAGTGATTTACTCATGTTTCATCACTATGTTCTGAAATGCCCCCTCCGTTTCAGTAAATTGTAGATACTAATAGTCTAGTCGTAATTTTAATAAGATATGGACATGCTGTCTTGTAACTGTACAAGTCTTAGAAGAACCATAGAGCTATGAAGTTGCAAGCCAGATTCAGGTGGTTTTCAATTACTTATAAGAACCTTTTTGTCCAATCAACCGTTATATTTCTAATTATCCAAAAACATTACAGAAACATAAAAATGAGAAGAAATAAGAAACCCGATAAGCTCAGATATAATACACTCCTAGCGGTTTATACATAGAGTGGGGGGGGGTTGGTAAAGAGTGAGTGGGAGGAAGAATAAACTGTTTGAGTGGGGGGGGAGAGAAGTGTCCGAAGATCGCCGCGGGCTCGAGAGATGCGTTGTGTTTGCCGAGAAGAAATGGAGGGAAACAGTTTTTGAGAGTTTAGATTGTTGGAAAGAGTATAAAACGTAAGTTGTCGGTGTCTCGCCGCCGGGGGGGGAGGACGCCCCGGGAGGATCGGACTGTGAGAGTGACTTGTAATTCGCAGAGTCCGTCCCTCAATACCCGTTGCAGGATTTCTTCAAATAACATGAAATAACAAATAAGTGGAGAGTAAGCCTTTGTTTGCCCCGAGCGGTCAGTTGTCTTGATGCCCCCTCCCCTCCCGCCCCGCATCAACCCTACAACACGGGATCGATATACAGAATAAGAGATGGACCTATCTGACCCGTCTGGTGATAATAACTGGCACGCAAGCGCGTATCGCCGCGGTGGAACAGGAGCGCGGGCAACTCACGTGTGATGACGGACGGATGTTACTACAAGTTGTAACACGTTTCTGATCATTAACAATGTTTATTCTATTTGTTGGATCTTCAGAACTGAAAAATAAGCGGTGAAAGTATGACATCGTTCTTCTAACAAAAAAGTTGATATTAAATATTACTTGATTTATAGTAATGCTGAACATTATATGGAAAAAATACTGAATATCAGAAAACTGTTTTACGTTTCATACTAACTAAACCAAGCTAAGCTTGAATTTTCACCCTCGCGGTATTGGTAGTGTAGCAGTCTATCGATTATGGTCAAGCATGTTACAACACGAATTGTTACAATAGTTCTCCTTGTATAAAACAATATCTATGATTAAGTAAATATCATTTATAGTTCGTCTCAGTTTAAGACAATTTTCAAAAATGTCAACAAATATTTCTATTTCTTGACCCACCATTTCCTAAGTATATTTTTACTGACCTTCCCTTAGGAACACTTTTACTTAAGATATTACCAACTACCATGATATCACCAATTACCATGATATTACCAACTATCATAGTATAATGGCGGTTCATTAAAATATGTAATATTAGTAAGCTAACTATTGTTTCAAATTTAAAAATTTAAAAGGATAACTTACTATTTATAGTCACTGAGATCTATATAGTCTCTGCAACAAATCTCCAACACCTAAAACGCCCCCTTGCGGAAAATACTTTTCAAAACAACTGAAACTGCTTCACTTCAAAAATAAATACTTATCTTGACACTACCAAGGCGAAGCAAGCAGTAGCAAGCGTCCCACGTATGAGACGCAATTATAAACAAACATGGCATTATTGATCGAGCCAAATGAGATCTGTAAGTGTGAGGCTGGACTTGTGATTTGCCGTTTTGGGGGAGGGAGAACCCAAGGGACGCAGTGATTCAGGGCCACTGTTTGCGCTGACCACTCAGGCCGGACCTTTGATACAAAATTGGACGCTGGAGAAAGAGAATTGCCAATGGATCCGGCACGTAAGAAGAAGAAAAATCCAAAGTTATTTTCCCTGACGCGCATGCAAGTGGAGGGATTTGGAACGCGTGTGAGAAACTCCTAGGAGGAAGTTTTAAAATCGGGAGATACAATGTAAATAAATGGAAGCCTTTGTATCAGTTAGATACAGAGTCAAGAAAAGGAGGGTAAAAAAGGTTTCCAGTTATACAATTTTACGAATATAACTGGATGATACTATTAGAAAACTGTATCATGAACTACAGATCATATAATACTTATGAAACTGTAGATTCAATTTATGTAGATTAGATTCTTCCAGTAGATTAAAAATGATTGTAAGTTCTTTTTACTTTTAAGTAGTAGATTGTAGATTTAAGTAGTTTTTAGTAGAAACATGCCCGGTTTGACATTAGGTGCGGCATCGTTCAGTTCAAGGTCGCTTTATGCCCTGATTTGTCCCGATTTCATGAGGAAAGTGAGATTTTGACGGTTATCAACATTACAGTTCTCTGTTATGTCGTATTTTAAGTTTAGTAAATTTAGAATTCGTTAAAGGAAAATTGGGAATAAAGTAATGATAATTGTTTTATACGCTAAATATTCAGTTTAGCATTTATATTTACATATATTTTCGAGTATTTAAATTAAAGTAAACTCCACTGCATTTTAAAAAAACACATGTAAACAACGATTAAAACATGAAATTTGTAAGGTAGGCGGCTTATACAAATTTTAATTTTTAAAGCGAACGTCTTATCCCGATGTTTCTGGGAGCGAGTCAATTATTTACTTTCATTAGTTGTCGCTCGGTCCGCTAGTGGCAGCACCGCACGGCGAATTAATCTGCCTCCATAATGAAGCCAGCTGATTGGCAAACTTTGTCGCTTAATTGGCGGGGAATGTGATTTCACAAGGCGCCATTTTGAATAAGAAGAACAATATCGCATTAAATGGGAATAGTTGGGAAGCTCGTTTAACATTATACAGACTCGTAAGTCATCAGGCCATTATAACTTTAGCTCCATCTTTTAATGTCACCGCTAATTATGAACCATTTTAGAGGGCAGACAAGTTTGATGTAGGCTTTTGATGAAATTAGTTTATTTTGGTTATGAATTATGTTATGAAGAGTTCCTAAAAATAGTTAACAAATCTAAATAAGAAATTATAATTATCAATAGAAAATGATAGATAAAAAATATAGTTTTTCTTATACAGTTAAGAAACTGTTTTCTTGTTCATGTATTAAATTAAAGAAACAGTTCGGATACCTTTATTCCAAGTTGTATTATGTTACAAAAGGAGCTTAAAAACTGTATCCAAGCATATTTATAAACCAAATGTAATAGTACAACGAAGTACTTTGTTACATATTTTATAAACACCACCCTTACTCTGTAACATATGAAATGTAGTAGGGTGTAGTTTTTTAATTACAACACTATTTCCTCTTTAATAGCCTTGCATTTTTTAAGTTTTGTAATTACAAAGTGAACCCCTAAAACAGTATTTTTGCCCATAGTTAATTTTTTGCAATTGAAATATATTTTTTAGCATACCTTTTACTTGTTATAATTTCAGATTTTAATGAAACAGGTCTTATATATAACAGTTCAAAATATATTTAAACTTGTAGTGGGGTACAATACGGTAAATATACATAAACAGAACCATCCATTTCAATATTTTATGTATTTACCGTCTTGTATGTAAGTGCAGTCAAATTTAAATGTTTTTTATTGTAAAAGGTTTAATAATTACAACCCAGCTAAGCAACCCGCAGCAAACATTGATACACCATTTACAGACTGAGATTTTTGTTCACTATAGCAAGTTTTATATATTTATGTAACAATTCTGTTTACCCCTGTTATTTATTTAAACACTTACTGGTACCTTAATAAGCAATCTTTACTTGCTATTACTCAAGGGTGTTTTTGCCGGTTAGCTATATATCCCTCAATACTTCATCAGAATAATTGAAGAATGCCTTCACCGCTAAATGCGAAAAATAAGCAAACAATTCCAACTCATAAACATTTTAATTTGATAGGTATTTCTCACTTATTTATTTATCAATGTACTGGTGGGGCCATCTTTCAGCGCAAGATGCGCATGGAAAATTCTAGTATGTTTTATTTGGATTCATTTTATTTTCTACAATTTCATTCAACCCGACCACAGCGCTCCAGCATCCGCATTATCAAAGCTATCTACGCTTCTTTCCCCCGAACAAAGGGCAAATGAAATGGATTATGGCGGGGGAGGCATTCTGGCCATGTCAGTTTAATTGGTAAAGTTGAGCCGGGCTGATTGACTCTGGGGATGAAATGTTGTTTTATTCGCGGCAGAGGGTCTGTTTCTTTATTTTGTCGTCTTGCGGGGCAGGTAGGCCCGTCGTCCAATCTAGAAATGCTTTGTTGACCCCCTCCCCCTCCCCACCACCACACCGCGATTACTCCGACAAATCAACCCCTCAAATTGGCGACGGACGAACCTTTGAAGTCCGCTTTCTTGATTTCTTTAACGTCTGTTTCTTTAAAACTTAAGCGTCCATTCGGCGAACCAATCGCTGTTCGGTCAGAGTAAATTTGATCAGACTCTCGCTTGGCGGAGAACTCTTGCCCAGTATGATCACGCGGGATTGGATCCTGGGTCATTTGTCACAGAAATCCTCGCTCCGGGCGGTCCACCCGCTTGACGGGCGGAATTATACGCGGACTTGACTCGGAGACAATTTTTGTGACCATTTGAAGGAAATTAGTTGTTATTTTGAAACTTGCAGTTTGCTTTCTTTTTAAATTAAATATTTGTATTTGTCACTTCATAAAACGTTGAAATGCCTCTTCTATAAACACATACAAATATATCCAATTTATTTACTCATCAATTTCCTTACCAATTAAGGCTAATTGTTAGGGAGGTGCAAGAAAGCTACAATACATGTTGTAACGAGTATATTTTATTTTATTGTTACTTTGTTTAATTGTTTAATCTGCTGAAAATTTTTCAAATACTTTTACAACGTTTCGGTAGTACAATTTATTCATCATAAGCTTGTAGTTGTGTTGTTAGCACGTTGTATTATTTTTAAGAAAATTATAAAACAAGTCACTATTTTTATGGGCAATAGGAAATTTGTCCGGATTATTAATATATGAAACCTGTTTTGAGGTACCAGCACCACGTGTAATCACTGTAATCACATTCAGGCGTATTACAGATTTATTTTATCTGATCACATCTAATATGATTGCCATTTTGTAATCTACACAAAACCAAAGGGATCTACAAACAAATCTCCTTATAAAATCCTTTAAGCGACTTTCAGTACGATTCCAGCTCTGTAAACGTCTTGGGAATAAACATAACTCACTTTACCTTATAGAAGAAGGAAAGACAGGTTCTCTTTGATAATGCAGATTTCTCCATCGCTGCTACCCTGGGAGAGATGATGCCACCAGAGACAGACAGAGAGAGACAGAGACGGAGACAAACAGCTCCACCGATGATTCCGGCAGCGACGAGCCTTCCGGTTTTGACAACCGAATAATTCGATTTCAACCTTATACCGTACAGCCGTATCTGCTGGCAGTCGGGAACCTGGCCCCAATCTTGGCTGTCTGACAACCGAACGCTGCAGGCGAAATCGGGATTTAATTTATATTTTCGACGATTGAATCTTCGTTTTGTATTCGTGTTTTTAGTTTATACCAGATATTGTTGAGTATGAATACAAATGTTAGCAACTTTCGCATTTTTATAGAAATTGAATAAGACTACTAATTCATCCTAAACCTAATTAAAATTCTAATGAAATAAAATTAAAAAATATGTAACACAAATTAGTATTATATAAATTATTACAAAACCGATCGAAAACATTTTACTAATCGAATACATATGTGGTATCTCTTGTATAGTTTGGTTGTTTCCGGAAGTATCTTTATTTCTGAACTTATATACTTTTATTTTTTGTATGGCTGTTTTCAAAACTAAAGATTGCGTTTGCCTTTATGACCAAATCTTTACTATCTAGTTAAAGCTTGAGCTGAATAATTAGTTTATTTGTTTATGTGATTTATTACAGTTTTTGGTTAAAAATGGGTGAGGTGTGTGAAATTATACAATTTTACAATCAAATCTATAACTAACAAACTGAAGTAAAAAAGATTTTAGATTGTCAAAAATCCCTGCCTTTTAGTTTATGAGTGTATAAAATCAAAATTTATTCAGGTTCAAGTTAATTTCAATTCAAATATGATTATTATGTTTTATTTTAAACTAAATTCAAATGTTATTAATATAAAACGTTAAATTTCACTATCTGCTCTTTATTATTTACAGAAAATTCTATTTAAGAATTGTCACTGCCATGCAAATTTCGTGACTGGTAGGGGAGTGGTATAAAGTAAGTCTTCAGGACGTCCGATGCAAAATGAATACTGCACGCGTTTTGCATACCCTGTCCTTTGGCCAGGCACTTTTAAACAGTCTTGATTTTACATTTATAGTTTTAAGATAAGCAAGATATTACTGTATTATCAATATGTAATAACCTTTCTGTAACTTTAAAATCAATTATTATACTGTCCCTATAACGGGTTCATCTCCAGGTTCTGTGGGCTTATTAGTCCGTATGATACGTAACTGTATATCCCGGTAAAGTCGCTCCATCAAATAGAAACTCTTACATTGGATCATCGTCAGCTTCAATGTCAATGTATTCTTGTAATGAATAGAGCATTTGTAGCTCGTGATGAGATGCCAAAGAAAGATTGTGATTGTTTTGGAATTGTTAATCAGAATGAAACCAAAACGCTTCTGCAGAAGAGGGTTGGGATGAATCTTATCCCCAAATTTAAGGAAGATTTAATATAATACTCGAAATCTAACTATTCCAGGTTCAATAATACAACCTAGTGAAGTGATCTTCAAAATCCATATAAAGTAGAAAGTTTTCATATAACGTAATGTTTCTTGGAATAATCATTTGGATATTCCAGTGGGATTTTGTATTCCACGTTGTTAGAGGACAACGCTCCAGTCATATAGGCGCCCCGGAATGGAACACGGCGTGACCTCTTGCACCAAAATACAAGACGCTAACCGAAAGGCTATCTAGGCGTATTTATTAATATCAAACATAGCGTAGTACTAACAATAATTAAATAACTAACCTCATCAGTTTAACGAATACGAAATCTAATTTGGGTATGAAATGGAATCTTGGCAGTCAAGGAAGAAATTTAATTTCTCCTCAAGATTCATTGAGAACATCCATAT
Organism: Allygus modestus; assembly: GCA_963675035.1. Lineage (NCBI taxonomy): Eukaryota > Metazoa > Arthropoda > Insecta > Hemiptera > Cicadellidae > Allygus > Allygus modestus. Next base: position 75,902,088 of record OY776112.1, on the reverse strand, counting down.
TATTATTTTATGAGGATCTTAGTATGTCCGACACTTTTGACTTTAGTTTTGAAGTAAACTCCAAACATTCACGTTTAAACAACTCAATCGCCCTTTAATTTTAGGTGCCCAACTATTAATTGAGATTACTTAAGTATAATACCTATGCATAGGCGAGTTTAAACTACAAGAGCTAATTTGAAAATTTTCAAAACACGTTTTAATGGTTCATTGAGTGAAACTACCGTTCGTTTACCCTGATACAACCCGCTGCAGGTAGAAAGTGTTTCCGCCCGGTATGTGAGGGAAATGAAACTTTATAATGCAATATGGAGAGCTTACCCCGGCTGGGATCGGGAATACGAAAGAACAGCGGGATATTTTCATTAAGTTGTCACAGGGATTATCACGACGTGACGGGCGCGCGAGGCACCTTGGAATGGGAAATGTTGATTTATTTCAAATTAGCCGCCGCGCCTGATACCTCCGAGGGGTGGGGGGCGGGGTTGTATATTATCTCATAGGTGCGTCGCGAGATCGCCGGCTCCAGCCAATGGGGTGGCTCCGTTTTATTAGATCCATAAATTCATCATATCAGAAGGAGGGGAGGGTCAAGGAGGCTCGCGATTGGTGCAATGCGGCGTCTTCCCTTCCCCGCCCCGTTCTGGATATTAATATCGAATTTTTTGGCGGGAGACGGGGTGCGGTGGTGTGCGGGTGCGCGCCCGGTGGTCACTCATCCGACGGATCTGTCATTGCGGCCCTCGGAGAGCTTGGTCAATACACGCGCCCACACGCGCTCACACACTCGCACAAGCGGTGGCATCTTCCCCTCAATCAATAGCGCGCCGAAGCACCCCAGGAATTGTTTTCGCATCGTCAATAGAGATTGCATACTTGTGAATATTTCATAAGGAGTGACACCCACCCTCTCCCCGCCGCCGCGTCGCTCCCTACAATAATATATCGGATACATGATCCCCTCCGACATAAATATCGGGATATTAAAGCTGACGCGACGCTTCTGCAAATGTGCTTACTGTTGGTTATCTCGAGTAAAAGGCTCAGCGCGAGGGTGACATTACGTGGGGGGGGGGGGGGCTCCGGCGTCTTGGAGGGTTGTTATTTGGTTATTTCTTTGCATATATGTTTATGACTCATTAGGTCGTGAGGGTTAAATTCTTGGAATAATTAGATAGAACTAAACGCAGCTGGCATGTGTAATACGAATCGTTCTCTTCTATAGTCTGTCGACTGGCAAAGTAACACAAAAAGAGGCTGAAAACATTGTTAATAATCAAATGTATAAAAAATAGTAATCACCAAGATTTAATTATAAGGAATACAATTATTACATGTGTTGAATTATGTGTTGATCCTCTTTGATTATCTGGTAACATCTCAGCAGACCCGTTCATGTGAATTAGCAGGCACAATACTTAAGACACATTATACACTCTCAATATATTAACATTAGATCTTTTAAAACCCATGGGGCAGAAAACAAGGGATTATTTAAACAACAATTCTCATATTTGTAGTTCATACAAATTAGCTATTTTCATGCCAATTTTTAATTCAATTGGTTCGGAAGATTTTTTGTTATAACCAAAACGTCTAATTATAGTTGTAAAGGATGCTAGATTATCTGAACTTCCCCGGAAGTAAAAATCAACGAGTTTGTATATGCGGGCGTGTTAGTGATATTACAAATATTTAGGAGAAAGCGAGTCTGTTTATTCAGACAGCAAGTGCAGTGGGAGAGCGTGTTCTTTGTACTACGGCGTTTGCCGGTTCAATCATGAATATAGTCTTGCAAATCGATGTATGCCGTTGTAACTCAATCCAGCTACTTATCACTACTCTATTTACTAAAAAAGCCCAAGATATTCGATCTTGTAAAATATAGGACCGGGATTGGATTGTTCTCTATAAAAGTGCAAACTTTCTAGAGTCGTTAATAGTTTTTCAAAACTTACATTTCCCCATGGTGCACGTACTAAGTGTTAAGACCATTTTGTAACGCATATAATATTATTTATTCATCTTCACATGTTTGAACTAAAACTCTGTTTATTTTCAAAGGTAGACCAATGCACCCCATATGGACATTTTAAGATGTTCAGTAATTCGATCGGTTTTTGCTAGTGACAAACAAATCCTGGGTCTTTTACATCTCAGGATTAAGTCTCGGCGTTATTATAAAATGATTGTATCACACTTCGTACAACCTTGTAATTAAATAATCAAAATAAGGCCTTAAACAATAATTGACAATAAATATGTGAACAATCAACTTGTTTAACATTCAAGTTGTATCACACCTAATATGTATTGTGAGGTTTCAATTTCAGAACGTCTTTCTCTGCAACATTATTTTATTATTGTTCTTAACCTTGTTGTTTAGAATAAAATTTTTTTACCTGTAATTACAATGTTATCTGTTATTACAATGCTGTCAAGTTACCTTTGAAGTCGATTTCCGCACAACAATAACTATTTTAATTTTTATAATAAAAACAGATTGTTTTATATTTTTGGTTTTGCTCAGGAAAAATATTACCCGTGTTTAGGGGAGTAAGCATATAATAATTTATACATGTATTTTTAAAATGTTGACAAAAATAGATTCTAAAGTTTAAAATAATTGCATACTTTTCTTTACAACTATGTCACGTGTAGGCTTTTTACATTGATATTATTAGATATTATCTTTTCCGTAACTGTAAATTGCGGAACTCTTAAATTCAAAGTTTTATCATCTTTAAATTTATTTAAATATACAAATGGAGCTAATGTATTTGTTTTATAATCTTCAACCTACGCATTGGCCTGTGGGGGTAATGTTAGTTAGTTTAAGTAATTTTACACTTTTTATATGCACATCATTGTTTATCAACAATATTTTATGAACAAAAATACCTAAAAATTATAATTTGTTAACATATAACTTGGAACTGATTTATTTTCTCCCAGTTAACAATATCTCTGTATCTCATTTTTAAACCACATGAGAAAGCTTACTAATGAGTGCAATCACTTATTTAGTTTATACAAAACAAATAAAGCTATGCTTACACTTAAAATTGATATTAATCTTATTTAACTATTTAATACAAACCTTTGTGTAAGAGTAATGTAAACAACTATGTAATCGAATTTTCTAAGAACTATTATGGAAATATTTGGATTAGTGTTACACATTCTAACTACTCGTACATTAAACATGTTTTTGCGAATTTCCCCTATAGGGAAGAATCTATTACGATAGGTGGCACGGTAAGACTTAAGCCCGAGACCATGATAACTTTTTGTTTTGAGGTCCCCAGATGTCAAAAACACTATTCGTTTAAATTTATATATATATATATGTATGTGTGTGTGTGTGTGTGTGTGTGTGTGTGTGTGTGTGTGTGTGTGTGTGTGTGTGTGTGTGTGTCCGTTACCGCGGTAACTTTTGAAAGAAATTCCGATTTTGATGAAATTTGGCACAAATGTGTAATGTTTATGACTTAAAGTTCGAAAACCAGATCGATCGGACTATGGGAAGAGGGTTTTTAAGGGGTTTAAAATTTTCCAAAAATCAGTTTTTTGAATTTTTTCCTTACAATTTAAAAAAAAACACTCAAAACGTGTCCCATGTTAATCTTATGGGAATAAGGTTTTTGGATTTTTTCTCAGATAATTTTACTATAAACTTCACATTTCTTTTTACCAATCAGTTTAGCTCCACAATAAATCATTTTGGAGTTTTAATTGTTGTCTGCGTCCAACCGTTGCAGAGATATTCAAAGTGCTAAACTCAGTACGTTGTCCAATGTTATCCTTATGGAGGATAAATAAAATTTGATATTTTAATTATTTATGAATTTATATTGATTAAACTTGGTATGTGGCTTCAACTAGTTGTGGTGTATTGATAGTTGCACATCAAAAAGAGTTTTTTGTTGGTTTTCCCCCAAGCAGCAAACTTGCATACTCGGCCCCCATGTCATTCATATGGAGAATAAGTAAAGTTTTATATCTCCTTTGATTATGAACATAAATTAATACAACTTAGTAGCTTCACCTGGTTGAGTTATATTGATAATTGCGCAACAACATATTTCTTCTCTTTCTTTTTGCAGCAAACCTGCGTACTCAGCCCTAATGTTATTCTTATGGAGAATAAATAAAATGCTATAGATCACTTATTTATGAATTTATTTTTGTGAAACTTTGTAAGTGCTCTATCTATGTAGTGAGGAACATATATATGCATTGTAAATTTGCTGAGTCCGCAGGGTTGCTGTGACGGGGGTCTTTATTGTTAGAGTACAACCTGGCTTTATTTTCCTTCACGTTTCTTTTTATGACTAGCTTCTGTGCCAGCATTAATACATTTAATTGTTTCAAAAGTGGCTAAACACATTTATGCTCAGTTTAAAATGAATATAATAGTCTGTCTATATCCGGAAGAAAAATTATAGGTGACTATCATATTTTTATTTCCCTGATTAAAGTGGTTGCGTTAAAAAATTGAGCGTCGTAAAATCTAGCTTATCAAACTTGTGAGATATTTTTCCGTTTTTTTCTCTTCTGGAACGAAATATTTCGTATATATAAATAAAAACTCTAACTACAAACTTTGTTTTCCAATACCAATGCCCTGCCGCATTGATGACTTTTATCGCCGGCTTCAATTCGTTCAGAACTAGCGGGAATAAATCAGAACACACAAAGAAGTAACAACGGGACTCAGAGTGGAAGGGGCATGCCGATCAATGTCGGTTGATAAAATATATAAATTCAATAATGTGGCGTTTAGATATATAGCGGTAGGGGTGGTGAGAGAGAGAGAGAGAGAGAGATGGGGGAGGAGGGTTGTGTACACTGATGTGGTGCATATCAACCAGCGCAGATATTGCCAATAATTTTCACCCCCTCCCACTTCCAACCCCTGTGCCGTTCCGCCCTAACATTTGGCTTTCATAATGGCAAGCGATGGAACTCCGATACATGCTCCCATTTGGAAACCTGATCCCACACAGATAAATCGCCCGAATCGCTCCAGGAATCACCCACTTGTGATTTCGCTCTGTTTGGGGATATTTCGTCCCGTTATGGTGGCAGTGACAGCGAAAAGTTCGGTTGAAATTCCACTAAAGGTTTAAAGGTTCTGTGTTTATGTTTGAGGATCATTTCAAATTAAAATTTAGTCTAAAATCTTACCAAACTAAGCATTTCATATTTAGATTATTAAACATTGTAAGAACCTTGTAGTTTATCATGTTCTAATGTTCTAGTTATTTTTGAAACATTTAGAACAATTGCATGTTTTTAAAGTGTTTGTTGGATGATATTGTGTTATGTTATTGTATCTTTGATTGACTATTCAAATGTGTGAATGTGCTTTCCTGCATTCCATTACTTGTTGCTATAAACCATTCTAGAATTTTTAAATAAAAAAGTACACTGAAAACTATATAAGAACTCAATGGACAAAATATGAGAACTTGGACAAATTGTTACTTTTTCTATACTATACCTTGTTTAACTGCGAGTTTTAGAGATTTAAATTGCAAAGTGTGTTAACCACATATTGAAGAAGAGAACGAGGAAACCCAATTGATGGTATATTATTTTAGGAGAATAAACTTTAAAGAATATGAATTTGAAATAAAAAATACTTTTACAACAAAGCTTTTAACTAAATAGGGAAGAAAACATACCATCGACATCAAATAAACTTAAAATTTGTAAAAAAGTGTCTTTAATAGTGTTATTTGCTGATTATTAATAGTTATTCATGTTTATCTTTATGGTTTCAAGTTTGCTTAGAAAGTTCTTTGATTGGGCAGGCCACTAGTTTGGGTGTATTCAGCATCCCTCAAAAATGTTGGTTTGTGTCCAAACAAAGTGTCATCGGCAACACTAGACAAGAATTCATTATCAACGTCTTATCATTTGTATATGTTTTAAGTTATGATTAAATTTTAAATCTCCATTATTTTCTTATAATTTTGTATACAGGGTATTTAAAAACACCATATATTTTCTTTATGAATTTCACTTACTTGGTTGACTTCATTGTCATAACTAAATGCGTTTGGATCCAAGGATATTATTCAGCTCTGGGTTTTCTTATAAAGTCAATTTATGTCAGTTTATATAGTTCTTTAATTTAGAACAAGAATTTTAAAGCAAAGTGTTACTTAGTGTGGTTTAATGACGTTGTCATCTCATAACAACGCAAAATTGATAACGCAGCATTGATATTTTTTAACATATTATTACTTGAAATTGCACGTTATTGATTAATATCCATGAACCATCCTACTTTAAGGTTTGATATACTTTAAAAGTAATCTTAATAACGTATTTTTATGTAACACCACAACCTTTTCTTACCGCAGTCTATACTTATGCAATTATAGGTAATTGAATTAATAAAATGTGATCATTCTTTATTTAATAAGTCGCAGTCTTTTATAATAAATCTCAATATTTACAATATACTTTACAATAAAGTATTAGTTTATTTATTTAATTCTTAGGAGTGCTTTTAGAAGTTTAAAATTTACTTATTGATATACGGGACCGATTCCTCTTCTGATTTTATAATAGTGGAATTAAAATTAAATAATATAACAATAATTGTAACTCCTAGGTTATGGAAAAAACTACGAAAATTACGTTAAACATATTGAAAAATTACCATTTATATTTAAAACATCCAATATATTTTGTTGACGATTTAAAGTGTTTAGATGTTAAAATAACAAACTAATATTATATAAATAGCAATATTATACAAAATTGTGAAGCAATTATTTTATTTAGGCTTTAACAATACTTTCCACAAATATATTTGTAATTATTATCTACAACTTATTATTTTGTCGATATATTTGTTATTATGTCAAAAAATACAAATATATGATGGAAAAGCTAATACGCTATTGTATGAGTAGCCGGCAACCCGTTTTTGCATCAATATCCCACAGTCACTAAAACCCAGATGTTTCCTTTGCATTAAATTTATTTTTGCCTTGCGATAATCTTTAAACAAATCAAAATTTCTTAATTTTAACATTGCAATTTTGATGGGGGTTTGACCCGTGAGGCGGATCTACAAAGAATTTTTAAAGAACGAATAAGTCTATGAGGAGGCCTTTCACAATAGATACCTTCTATTGGTCAAAAAATATTTAATATTCTTGTTTCATTATTTATATTAGAATATTAAATGTAAAGCTCGAATGTATTAATAAATGTAAATTTAGTAAAACATAATGTAAAACAACAAAGAGCAAAATATGGATTAATATTAACTATATTTATGTTCAACTTTATAATAATCTAATTTTTTCACCTAAGAAGCTAGCAATAAAAAAATGCACTGATAATTATGACTCTTGTACATCGATATTCTAAGAGGTTATATCTGAAAACTCGGTCGTTTGCCTAATATCTACACTACCTACAGGCGTCACCTCCTCATTCAAATCCGACATCACAAATACTCCATGAAATTCACCACTTAAACGACCTTGAAGCCTATTATAACGGCGAAACTAGAATAGGAAAGAATTAAAAATGCGGGAATGCAAAACTACGCCCTTCTCTGCACTAGCGCTGCGGGTGTGAAAAACGTCAACTCTTCCTGCAACCGAGGGAGGATGAACTCGAATGTTAATTTGGGTGAAAGGGTTGCTTAGGGTGGAGGTCAGTAGGTCTTTCGTATGTTTTGTTTTAGTGAAATTATTTTTTTAAATTTACCTATATTGGATAATATGCTACATAGTATAATTTATATTTATTTTATTAATACTTTCGCCCAATTATTCTATAATCCGGTAAAGCTCATTCGTCCAACAATAATATCTCATCCGTAATGCATTCTGTCTAATCCACCCCCAGACAAGGGAGGGATCAAGACATGCGTAAGACCCCGACCAACCAGAGAGCGGTTATCATTTTAATATCATAACCATCGTTTGATTGGTGCGCGATGGAAATATGAAATCGGAGAAGGGAGGGGGACCAATAGGAGGGAGCCAGATACATAACGCTGGGCCGCGTTATTGGTTGACGTTTTTTACCCGAGGGTGGCCACCAATCAATATCAATGTGTAGTTCCGGCTACGGCCGCAGGTGCGCCACTGTTCCGGTTATAGAAATATGTAATCAGTCGCACTTACCTCGGTGGGTGAGTTGGTGCCCCTGCGAGGTCCGGACGCTTCCTGCTTAGCATATCGGTCGATACCACCTCCCCCTGCAACCTCACCCCTTCCATTCACTCTTTGTTCGCTTTGCCCCTTTTTACTACGCGTTGCGCTATGTAAGCTACGTTGTTTTTTCGACACTTTTCATTACGGGTGGTTAGGGATAGGATTCCGGTGACGGTTGTACTACTGCATTTCAGATTGTAGAGACGTACGAAAGTATAGAGACTGCCGTTTTACTACTTCCAGTATGTTAGAGGATATTTTTCAGTGTAGCATAAATATTAACTATGCCTAGGTCTTCAACAATATTTCTGGACTATTAAATGGCCCAAAATTGATTAAACTATTGTCTGTAGCGTCAAATAGCACGACAATGAACATAGGAACGCTCTTGATATGGATTAGGGAATAACAATCAAACGTAATTTGTATACGTATAATACTTGACGTTTTTTGTGATTTTATCGTTTCCTTTACATATTTTACAACATTTATAATACTCCAAAAATATAGTCGTTCAATGAACAAATGATGCAGAAATAGTGATGACTATTGCGCGAAGGATGATAATGTAAGTTAATGACGTCGCCCATTACCTTATTGTTTCAGCAATTACCTTATATAAACCAATCGCACCCGGTTATAATAACAATATTAAAAGCAAATCTATCATTCCTGTTACCATGTAATGTACTTGTACAATAACAGAAACAAAGTAATATATTTAAATCATTTAAATTTAAAAACTAGTACTAATATTAATCATTATTTTTTTATTTTGAAACGGTTAAACCATTGCTTTACAACATTTCGTACCCGATCTAGGAGACAATATATGGTGTGGAATATGCATAAGAGCTTTTAATACTTAGGACTAGTATAGCTTTCGAAAACTACAAATGAGTGTATCATTAAAACATGCAGAATCGAGCTGACTTTTGGTGACAAAACGCAAACATTATACAAACAACGTTATGGAGGATAAACATTAAATAGCCCCGTCGCAGCAAACCTGTGTACTTAGGGAATTTCCAATGCATATATATATATGTATCACTACTACATAAAGCCAATTACCAAGTATCTCAAAAATACATTCATAAACAAGTGATATATAACATTTTATTTATTGTCCATAAGAATAAAATTAGGGTTGAGGACGCAGGTTTGCTGCAACTAGGAAGATAAGTAATGTGTTTTTTTGCAATTATCAATATAATTGAACCAGGTGAAGCTATATACCAAGTTCTATTAATTTAGGTTCATAATTAAAGGAGATATACAATTTTACTTATTTTCCGTATGAATAACATGGGGCCGAGTATGCAGGTTTGCTGCTACGGGGACTATAAAAAAACCCTGTTTTTTGTGCTAATATCAATATACCACAACTATTTGAAGCCACATACCAAGTTTCATTAATATACATTCATAAATAATCGAGATATAACATTTGATTTATTCTCCATAAGGATAACATTGGACACCGTACTGTGTTTAGCACTTTGAATATCTCTGCAACGGTTGGACGTAGAACAACAATTAAAACACCAAAATGTTTGTTTTGTTAAGCTAATTATATTGATAAAAAAATGTGAAGTTTTTAGTAAAATTATCTGATAAAAATGTAAAAACCTTTTTCATCCCATACGATTAACATGGGACACGTTTTTTGGATTTTCTCCGCAACCACTTAACCTAGGTTAATGATTCAAAGTACTAAATTTGTTTAAGCTCTATAAAATGGCTATAACCAAAATTGAGTGTTTTTAACATTTTGGGGTAAAATTTGCAAAAAACTTATTTTTGGAAAATTGTAAACCCCCTTCCCATAATCCGATCGATCTGGTTTTCGAACTTAAAGTCATAAATGCGACTCTCAACATCTGTGCCAAATTTCATCATAATAGGGCGTTTCTTTCAAAATTTATCGCGGTAACGGGCACACACACATATATATATATATATATATATATATATATATATATATATATATATATATATATATATACATATATATAAATTTGAACAAATAGTGTTTTTGGCATCTGGGGACTTCAAAACGAAAAGTTATCATGATCTTGGGCTTAAGTCTTACCATGCCACCACGGTAATAGCTTCTTCCATATAGGGAAAATTCTCTAAAAAGAAAAACATTTTAAACGAGAGAGGGAAAAAGGCTTATAACATAACAATCGGTAATGCAAGAAGTTATGAATATGCAAACAATTTTGTTTAGACCAACACTTTAACATGTTAATCCGCAATGTCGTATGTGTTCGCATGGTGCGGGATGCGAACACTGATTCAGTAAAGTGTAAAGCAAATTATATTTCGAGTTTCGTAAATATACAAATTACTCATTCACCTGATTTAAATATTTTAGTTTCTGATAACCAAGAGGCAAACTCATCATAGCCCTCATTTTTTATCTATGCAAATCATGCATTTATTTTAATGTAATAAGTATTCGACAACGTAATTGGGTTTTCAAAGGGATGAAGGGTTTTCTAAGTTTGAGTTCAAGGTAGTAATAAAGGATGGTTATTCTTAATTTTTAAAATAAAGATGAGTTTACAGTTTATACTTAAGCTAATGGCTATTGTGATAATACAACTGTGTATGGTGGTCTTTGATTGTTGATCGACATAATACACAAAACAATATCTACATGAAAAACATTAAAAATATAAAGCACGTTTTGAAATGTATTGTATGATTTTTCCTAATAATTTATATTTAGTTGTACTATAATTAATTATGGTAGTATTTTAAAATTATAAAATAACAGCCTTTCACAAAATAAAACTTTTTTTAAACCCCATGATTTATAATTTTACAAAGCTATACTTATGATTGGTTTGGTTTATATATGATATTAAATTTTAACAGTCTGCTTTACAAACTGCATTTATATTTAATAATAAATGTTAATTGTATTTCGGAAAATTTTTAAAAAGTTCCTGCTCATTGTTTCGGTGGTGAATTACTATCTAGATTAGAGGTACGTTTGATTTTACCCTATGTCCTGAGGAATGCTGCCACAATTATTTTGTTTGATCACAATAAACAACTCCCCTTTATCCAACTAATATTAAATGTAACTTTGTTGCCGAGATTTAATTTAGGTATTGGTTTAATTTGCTCAGTGAATTAACAGAGAGTTAGTGAAATAGTCATAACTACTGTATATCGATCTATATTTGTAATAATACAGTATCTCTCCTTTTATACAAAAATAAAATTAATTTAATGAATATAAATATAGAGAAATTAAAATTACTGTGTAAACAGAGAATTATAAATCGACGGAGAAAATGTTTTTGGTTGGATCATATATTAATATAAGTAACATTTAACTTTGAAGCGAAAGCTATTTACATACTAGAATAATTTAGATTAAATTAACTAGATTAAACTTATGTATCAAGGCGTTTTCATGACTTTAACTTTGGATTTAATATTGGTCGTATTCTATCAGTTGGGATTTTAAACATCTGTCATTTGGCTTTCATATTTCCTTTTTATTTCTTCTTTTCATATACTAGATTTTATGCGTATAAAAACTATTTTAACTAGTTCGTATTTTTTAAGGAATTACCTATTACCAATAGTAGCAATTTTAAAACTATAAAAACTTTGTTTAACAACTTGAAAACCTCGCGCCTTCAAAAATCTGCACGCAACCTTCAATCTGTACTCATTTTGCCTACACTGCCCCTTAGCTTTCTGAAATATAATAAACTTTTACCAACTGCTGTATTGTTAACACTCAAAAGTGTTGTCATAACATCACCCGATGTGATAAACCTACCTCCAATTATCCAAATCTATGTCAAAATATGTAATGAAAAAACACATCAAGTATACTGACCTTCAATCTTGATATTCTCTATCAATGTCAAGAGGGCATCTTTGATTGCTGACCAATTACACACGATATACTGTATATGTATATGTATGGCTTTAACTTGTCAACCTAGTGTGTTTCTTTGTACTCATGAAGTATAACCTAAATGTTTACTACTTGTTGGATCTATAGTATAGTATACATACATTTGTGTGTTGTTTTTACAAAATCCGTCTTCAGGGGGGACTAAAGAGGGGTTTTGAAACTTAAATTCTTCAAATTACGGTATTTATTTTAATTATCAAATATAGTTGTAATAATACTGTTTAGTTATTAACATATTAGTTAATATTTATTTTAATTTTCCCTTCCTTTCCTCTCCTTTCCACACACAATTACGAACTCTTTAGATCGAAATAAAACCACTCCTAGCGAAATGCAAGTTTGAATCTTACCTTTTTCTTTTTCCCCTCGTCTACCACACACTGCTTCACCCTGACCTTCCCAACCTCAACTGTTGCTGTCTGCCCCGGGGTCCCTTAGTCACCGGTACATCCCCCTGTTGATGTTGACCGACGGTCACTAATTTCATAACTGTGATCCATATCTCGATTTTCCCTCGGGCTTCGAGAGGGACGGAGTGCGCTGACCATTGTTGTTGTGGGCATTTCAATAACAATGGGATGGGTGGTTATTGTAATCGTCAATTCTGAGTGCCAAATTTATGTAGCTGCATACTAAAGTTTACATTCAAGTGATTTTGTACTATACCGCGGGAGTGTTGTAGGTTGGAGAGAAATTTCTTACTAAAAAAAAACTTAAAAACGTAAAAAAACTTACTATAATCAAATTTGATTATAGTAAGTTTTTTTAATACTGAAAAACTAAGAGCAATAATTGCATGAAGGAATTGGATCCTAATATTGCTAAATATGTGAGCAAATTTTAAGGCGTACTTTCCTGTTAGCTACTTTATTCAAGCTTTAACAGTTCAATCGTTTAATAAAGAGTATATGTCTGTTGTTCCGTTGATTTAGATTTTAACCAACCTACATTCTCTCCGACCGGACGAGGTGCGAGTCTTGAGGGCGGAAGCCTAAAGTAGCCTGACACAATGTGATAAACAGCTTCTAGGTTAGAGTTCGAAAGAGTAGAAAAGGTGTCTTTAGATTTCAATACGTTCAACGTACTACGTCTGGAAAATTTCAATAAATACAACTCCATTACCTGGAGATGCTAATCTTAATTTTTACAATACTTATAGTTTATAATTAAATCCAATAATATTTTCTTCTGACGATTTAACACTAGGCAACACGGCAGGAATACCTTTTTTCCAAAAAGAGTTTTGTTGTTCTTATATTGTCTGTCTCCGAAAGTACATAATAACAGACGAAATAAATATAAGAACTTGTATGAATCTCATTAATTTGCATTATTGTTGGGGTTTTTGGACAAATAAAACATAACATTTCATTTAATTTGTTTTTGATAATTATTTTTAATATCAAAATTAATAAATTGAGAATATGAGTATGGATATAAGTGAATTTAGAGTGTTATTTACTCAAATTAACTGATGATGTAAGTTAGTCCAGTCATATTAGACAAATTACCTTAAAAAACCCTTATAAGCATAAGACTTGGTGTTTGTGTTGGATTTTACCTCAAGAATAACATGCTAAAAGTCCTCGAAAAAATAACTTGTGCTACGGCCGCCATCTTGGAAAATAGCGGCCAATTTTCACTTTTTTTGCTTATAACTGTTTTATTATTGACGATATAGTGAAACGTTTCAATTAAAAGTTGTTTGACATTATAAAATGCATAATTCGAGTTATCATCACTTTTACTCTAAACCTAACGGTGTTTGAGTTATCCATGATTTAAAGATATAAATATATACAGAGTGAGTCTGACCACATTTCCAGCATGTATAAGGGGGGAACGGTTTAGTATAAAGACATCCAACACAATTACATCGCATACAGGAACACATATCGCATATCAGCATCGCATATAAGAAGTCTATTAAAAATATTCTTATCGAAATCTATATACAGGGTGCTCAAAAACGAAGGTCATGAGTTCGAATCTGGGAATGTTCTTATATGAACATAAGACAACTATACATAATTTTAAATGTCTCGTCAAGACAAACATTTTGGCGAAAACAGAAACCACTTATCTTTATCCGTTTCAAAATGGCGGTTATTTTTGTGAAAATTATTGACACTTACGGAATACTCTGTATTTTCTAAACCAATAAATGTATCTTGTTTCCGATTGACATTTCTCACTCGTAATAAACTCAGCTTTACTCTGATATGATATACATGACAGTTTTTTAGAACAAAATAACTATTTAAATAATATAGATATTAAAATTAAAATTAAATTAAATTAAATTAAAATATAGATATTTAAATTATAGATATTTATATTGTTTTAAACCTATAATGCCAAAATTTAAAAAGTCAAATTGGCCCTATGACTAAGAGTCGTAAAAAACATTATTAAACTATTAATAATAATTTATTTGAGTTTTGTTTTAATTTACACAAACCTTTTAAGTTAGAAAGTTGCTAGGATATTCAAAATCTTCACAATTGTTTGCCATATTTGAATTTTTAAAACTTTGGCCTTATAAGAATAAAATATTATATATCTATGTTATTTAAATAGTTATTTTTCTAAAATAACTGTCATGTGTATCATATCAGAGTGAAGCTGAGTTTATTACGAGTAAGAAATGTCAATCGGAAATAAGATACATTTAATGGTTTAGAAAATAGAGTATTCCATAAATACGAAGTATTCAATAATTTTCACAAAAGTAGCCGCCATTTTGAAACGGATGGATAACGGACAGATGAGTGTTTTCTGTTTTCGCCAAAATGTTTGTCTTGACGAGACATTTAAAATTATGTATAGTTGTCTTATGTTCATATAAGAACATTTCAAGTTTCAAACTCATTACCTTCGGTTTTGATCACTCTGTATATGGATTTCGATAAGAATATTTTAAACAGATTTCCTATATGCAATTTATTACAGATAATTGTGTTGGATGTTTTTATCCTAAACCGTTCCCCCCTTATACACACTGGAAGTGTGGTCTGCCTCACCCTGTATATATTTATATCTTTAAATTATGGATAACTCAAACACCGTTAGGTTTAGAGTAAAAGTGATAAAAACTCGAATTATGCATTTGATAATGTCAAACAACTTTTATTTGAAACGTTTCGCCCTATCGTCAATAATAAAACAGCTATAAGCAAAATAGTGAAAATTGGCCGCCATTTTCCAAGATGGCGGCCGTAGCACAAGTTATTTTTTCTTTGAGGTAAAATTCAACACAGGGTTTTTTAAGGTAATTTGTCTAATATGACTGGACTAACCTACATCATTAGTTAATCAAAATGTTTGTCTTGACGAGACATTTAAAATTATGTATGTATGTCTTATGTTCATATAAGAATATTTCCAGATTCAAACTCATTACCTTCGGTTTTGATCACTCTGTATATAGATTTCGATAAGAATATTTTAAACAGATTTCCTATATGCGATTTAGTACAGATAATTGTGTTGGATGTCTTTATCCTAAACGTTCCCCCCTTATACATGCTGGAAATGTGGTATGCCTCACCCTGTATAGATTTATATCTTTAAATCATGGATAACTATAAAAATACCGCATGAAAAACGTGTTTCAATAAGGAACCAAAAACTCAAAAATTGTTATATGTCACATACTCCGACAAACTAAAAACAAAAATCTATCAAAAATAATCCTAGTCACTCGAGCGCAGTCCAGCGGCGCGCGATGTCAGCTGACCGCCGGCGCCGGTTTTGTTAATCTGTGGCATTATCCGTCAAGCCTGACGCACGGTTCAACTGTTCTGAATCGTATATAATTGCAACCCTGCCGGTCAGTCGGGGGTGGAACTGTCGGAGTGTGCGTGTGTGAGGGGATGGATGACCACTCGGACCTATATTTCCTATAATAACATCAGCCAGGGTGGGGCCGCACCCCCGCCGTTCGTTAGGCTAACTGACCATTTCCGCGGACTAGGGTCAGGTGCGGCCACATCTGCGCTGCTAGGCGATAACAATAGATGTGCCAGAGAGGGTGCATCGTAGAGGGAGAGGGGGGAGAGCGGGAATGTATCTATATATTATATGGTAGAAGGGAGGATACAGGCTTGCGAGTACCTAAATGTTCTTTGTTTGAAATACATTGTTGGTTACGGCGAGTTTGGGATGTTTATTGCAGAATTATAACTTTGCATACTGAATCATTCCGTTTCACAACTGCTTGTTCATATTATTCCTAGTCGAAATAGTGAAAGAATGACAAAATTCTAGTACCATCTAACAAGAGATACTATGTTAGAAATAATTTAACTAAGCCAACACCCAATTAATTGCCCACTAAAAATCACAAAGTGCCTCTTATTTAAGTGCCCAATATTTTCCCTTTAGTCACAGACCCAATCATAACTTCTAGCATACAAAAATAAACTGTAATATTTATCCTAATCATAAAAACTAGCCTAAATTGTGATAAAGTCAATTCCGAGAAACAAAGTTACAGAGTCTTTTCTCTAATTCAATCCGGAAAGTTTGCGATGAAATCATCAGCGCGAGTCCAAGTTGTGATGAGACGCGTATATAACTTTGTGATCCGTGTTGGAAAGTTTTGGAAACGTCACTCCCAATGTCCGAGGGGGAGCGGAAGCGGAAGAAATGGCGAAGATAACAAAGAAAGGTGCCGGAGGAACGTCCGGCCGCCACGTACAGATCCAATTGTCCATCATCATCCCTTCCTAATCCAATAGTGACCTTGCCGCCGACCCTCGCACACGTCCCCTTGTACTTTTAAATACTTCAAAATCTGAGTACACTCCCTGCCCTTCACAAAGCCTTTTCATCAACTTTATCTCTCTTGTTTGAAAAAAATACTCATGTGTTTTGGAGGACTCCGCATTATGTTGCGTATTTATTTTTATATTTTTTTAGAAAGTTCCCTTCTTTTGGGGAGTCTTGCCAGGCGAGTTTTATACTCTGAAGAAGTGTTAAAGATTTAATCTGTGAAAGACTAGTGTACAGAAAAATACGAATCGATCGATTGTAGTGCATAAAGGCATGTTACTGTTTTAGAGCCCATTAATCACTATTAATCACCACTAACAATTTTTGGTATATGATAAGTGTACATCCGTCGCCTTACTAGAAAGCAATAATACCAAGCAACTAAGGGGATTTAACTGTATCAGACTTGTATACTTGTATAAACATAGTTTAAAGGACATAAAGGATCATTCGTTCGATTTCATCATAAGACACATCATAATTTTTGTTTCGATCTCCACGAATCTTCCCGGTGTTTGCTAGATTATCGGTTCTATCATGGCAAATGTTTATGTTTAAATCGCTAATTTTTGAATGTATGTAATTACATGATGAATCAAACGTACTAAATTTTAAAGTGTTATCGTGCTGATAACACTTTATTATTAATCTTATATCAATGTGTTCATTATGATTTCTATATGTGTCAAAGTTCAATTACCTTAGTGCTTCTTCCGGTTGGTGATAAAAGTTCCAATTTGAATCAATCGCATATGATGATTTTATTTGGTAAAAAGATTAACCCTATACATTTGGAAAGGAAAGGAGGTGTCTGCCCGCGTGAAGACTTGTATGTTCCGTTATAACGTAAATACTACTTAACTAACCGAGCTGAAAATTCGCATAAAAGTAGATAATTTATCTGGGCTCGATACAGACCCGTATAAATTCCCATATTGGCAATCCCTTAGGGCTCCGCCCCAATGGCCCTTATTACTGTGTTACAATGTTATTCTTATTGCCAATAGGTTTAATGGATCAGATTAAGTACTTAAACAGATGTAGTTGCTTCAAGAGTTATAATCAGCTATGCGACGCACGGGTACCAGCTAGTAAATCATATTTTTTCAGCAGTTAATATACCTCAGAATGCAGCAAAACTGGCTGTTACCGCTTTGCATGACGAATACAACACCTACGGAATGTATGACGAGGGCTAGAACAATTTAATTAAATAATTAATTTTAAAACATTTTATTTTTACTTGTCTGCTTGTGAGAAGGGGAACATATTCAGAAACATATTTATATCGCGTCCTGACTTGATTAACCTTCCCCATATAAAAACACTATCAAATATAATGTAGTTAAATCTAACTAGATTTATAGTAGTTTTAGAAGTATAACTTGAGTTTGTGCAACAAGATTTCTCAATATAAGCAGAAGGAAACTCTTTCGCATTTTCATAACTATAATTTTTGAGAGAAATGGTTTCTATGGAGACTTATACACACTTTTGTTGAAGTAAATCGAAAGTAACACAGTTTTCCCATTTAAAATAAAATATTGAACTCCCAAATAATTATATTCCTCAATCTTCCTCGCCAAAAGGTTGAATTTTATTTTAATGTTTGCCTGATCTACTTCTAAGTCCCTCAACCTTCGTCGTGTCGCATGTCGGTTTGAATCTTAATTTTCATCCCCTGGTAAGTCAAAGGAGTTTGACGTAAACTCTGTGTAATCAAGTTAACAGATTCGGTCGTCTCTAGGTTAGTTGCAGCGTTTGTGGACGCATCCGAGCGTAGCCTCGCGCGGCGCCCGCGGTCACCTCAGAGCAGCCAATTAGAGTCCGCCTTTCACGGTCCGAAACACCTTGAGTCGAGGCTAATCTCATCACTCTGTGAGGCCGAGACTGCGATACAAATATTTGTCTAGGTGGGTCAAAGGAGCTCTGATTGCATACGGTACAAGTTTTCATTTAATTAATACATTCTGACACGCCGCATTCACCATATTTTAGTTTAATTTCCTAAATCCAAAAGTACATATCAGCATGCTTCTTCTATGACACGAACTGGTCATTCCATAGTAATCGTTATAATTGTTATTGTATTATTGATCTCCGTAAGTTAAACTGTAGAATTTTCCGTTAGGCACAGTCCAAGTCACGTAACAGTTTATTTTTGTTAGGTTAAAAAAAGACTCTTCCACCAACAATGTACTGAATAACTCTTCTCAAATCCTCAATAACTTAAACTTATTTACCGTCCTTTTAATAGCACAAAATTCTATCTGAAACCAGGTTTTAATGTAAACTTGAAAACCTCTCTAAGCGTATTATTGCCTAAATGAACCTAAATATTTGCCATAGGATTTATTCAACAAAATACCGATACTACCAATAAATTACTCCTGATAGCCAGTAAAGTAACATTGTGAGCAGTGCCGATTATATTTACTAGCCAAGGTAAGGATTTTAATTCACGTTTCCATGTTCACATTGCTAACAACTTACAACAGCACATACTTTTTTGAAACATTTATATAAGATTAAAAAGTGAAAAGACGATGGGTGATTGAAGGATAGGCTGAAATCTGTCGGTAAAACCTGGAACTGTGTGCGCGATCGTCTTTCTTTGTTCATTACAGCACTGTGTTAGCTTTTCTATACCTCTCTTAGTTAATTTTTTCAGAAGTTATTCTTAATTTGACCTCTACCCCCAGATCTCAAAGCATCGTAGTTTAATAGCTATATCGATATTACATATCTGAAGATTATTATCTACGAGCTGCTCCCCCGCAAGATTTTGAGGTTAAATAAGCGCAAAATAAGAGAGTAGAACAATTGTACACAAAACAATGACAGTTTTTAGTTAGATTATAATCCTTATTACAGCTTTATATTTTAATGAATGAAATTAATAAAAACGTGGCATAAACCAAATAAAACTCTCCTCAATATGAACAACATAGGAACTTGTAAATCCCGTGGGGCAGAGCCCTGGGCCCTAAATCGAAATTGTGGCTCCGTTACACCATCTACGCAAAATAACCTCCATATCTAAAAAATAATCATCGAACTCCATCAAGTGGTTGTCTCCCGATCTGTGTGAACTAAATGACCCGATTATTGTAATTGCATGTTAGTTTATTATGCCCAGCATATTCACCGTCAATCGAGAGCAACGAAACATAGTCACTTGATAATAAAACAGGTAGTCTGTAGCTTCTATCACCAATAATGTGATGCTTAAAATACCCCCGTATCAGCAAACCTGCGTACTCAGCGAATTTCCAATGTATTTACATGTATCTTAATTCCATATAAAGCCACATACCAGGTTTCATCAATATACAGAGTTTTATTTGGTTTATGCCACGTTTTTAATAATTTCATTCATTAAAATAAAAAGCTGTATAAATAAACTATTTATCACATTTTTAATTTTTATCCATAAGAATAACATGGCGGCTTAGTATGCAGGTTTTCTGAAACAAGGAACACAAACAAATGGGTTTTAATACAAATATCAATATAACTCAACTAGGTAAAGCCATACCAAGCTGTATTAATTTATGTTTATAATTAAGGGGGATTTCATTTTTCTCATCCTCCATAAGAATAACATGGGGGGCTGAATACGCAGGTTTGCTGCTACGGAACTATCAGCAAAAAAAATGTGTTTTGTGTAAATATCAATAGACCATAACGATATAAAGCAATATACCAAGTTTTGTCAGGATAAGTTGATAAATAAGCGAGATATACTATTTTTCTTATTCTCCTTAAGAATTACATTGGACAACGTACTGTGTTTAGCACTTTCAATATCTCTGTAACCAATTGACGTAGAGAAATTATAAAAACCCTAAATTGTTCGTCTTTTTAAGCCAAATCCAATGGAGAAAAGTACAATTTGATTTACTTCCAAAATTTATTACCAATATTTATTACCAAAATACCCCTTTGGATAGAGCGGTCGGGCTGGTTTTCGAACTAAAAGTCATAAATGTTGCTTTACATGTTTGTACCCAATTTCGTCAAAATCTGACCATTTTTACGAGAGTTATCTCACCCACGGACATATATATATATATATATATATATATATATATATATATATATATATATATATAGACATTTTTGAAAGAATGATGATTTTGGAATTTGTGGACCTCAAAACGAAAAGTTATCATGGTTCCGGGCCTTGGTCATACCATGCCGACTACGGTAATAGCTTCTTCCCTATAGGGGGGAATTCGCTAAAACTCCCAATTTTCACATATTTTTCTAACAACAATAGCTAGCCTGATTCCCTGTGTTTATCTTCGGTATTGTAAACACACCACGATACAGCTTTGAAAAGACAATCTCCATCTCCACTTATCTTAACAATATAACTTTCATTTATCAACAGGGATGACAAAAATAAAAAGCCTAACCAAAACTTCATAATTAAATTACCCACCAACATACACAGGAACAAATCACATCTAAAACACATCAACAATAACATAACCTAAATCATCTGTTGACAGTTGAGTAAAGTAAAAAGTGATTTATTTGAAAATCAATTAGGTGTAATTTGCGGATATAATAACTATAACATCTGTTTATTGAATCAAGAAAAAACACATGTAACACAAACCAAATAAAACTCCTCCATATGAATAACATGGGAACTTGGAAGTCCCGTGGGGCAGAGCCCTGGGGTCTAAATCGAAATACTGGCTTGTCAGTGACTTAGAACTTGAAATTATCTTTTAAATAAAAAAATCATCAAAATCGGTTAAGTATAACTTCAGGAAGTGAGTGAACAAAAAACAGGATTTTTTTAAAAATATGTATATTATCTCTATGAATGCAGTTTCAATAGGAAATATGAATATTCCTACAAACTTGGAAAATAAAATATGTTCTTCTCTTTAACGGGACAGTAAGTATTTTTATGAAAATAAAAACTTTAATTTGTCAAAACTAATTATTTTAAGAGTTTGATCCAGTTTCATCTCTTTAAAATCGTTTACCTCAACGTTTACTACTTTAATCTGAGGAACATATTAAGTCAAATTTTCTATGAAGAGGGAAGCTAATGCAAATAATAAATTTCCTGTAACAGGAGAGCTCTCAGCCACGGGATTTCTTGTTTCTGTTTCCCCCATGAGAAATAGGAGAAACAGTCATAAGTAGTTATCACCTTCAACAAAACGCCAGCTTATCAACAACAAGGGCAGGAGTTGAGGTTTTGTAACTCATTTGAAAAGACTATTTTATGGTTCTTTAGAAAATTCACAAAGAGGCTGTCAGAGAAACTTTGTTACTATGACGCAAACTTAATTTAACTATTTAAAAACTATAATTTTACTTACAGTGCTCACTTTCTTGATTCAAACCTGCAAACTCAAGAAAGGGTTGGGCATTATTTTTGGTAACGTTTAAGAGTTTGTATTTGTTTTATTCTACCTATTTAAAGATCATTTATTAACACAAATTAACTCCTTCTTCCATTGAAGTTGGCTTGACAAAGGTTGCTAGTTACAATAGCTTTAGAATGTATAATGCTAACACTTAACATTTTTTTACAATTTGTCATCCTTTTTCAATTTTTATACAAATGACTCTTTATAATGGAGATCGTTATTTGTACAGCCAATGTTGATACAGCTGGTAAAACCTTTTTATAATTTAAATTATTCCAAAAATCACACCAATACGTATCGAAAAATAAGTGACTAAAAACTGTATAAGTAGGAAATAGTTGGACTTTTACAATTGGTTTTTAAAATTAACAATAAATACATATTTGTCCTACACCTCCCACACGTCAGATACAACTTTATTGTTACTGTTAAATTTGTAGTGTTGTTTTTAAAATGCTTGTAAAAGATTGACGCATGAAAATAAATCATAAAACACTTTATAATAAAGGCAAAGTATGAAATACAGGTATAAATTTCCTAGGCATTCTAAACATTGCCTAGCGGCGGCGTTTGGCGAAGTATAAAATAAAGTCATTTTCTCGCAGTTACACTTTGCCTAGTCATTGTATAAAATTCCTAGCTATTCTATCAATTCCAAAACATTCTTAGGTGAAGTATAAAAACAAATATTGTAAAACCATGTATATTGTTATACTATTCTATTTTTACAATTATATATATATATATATATATATATATATATATATATATATATATATATATATGACTTAACCTAGCCTAAATAATAAAGCGTACTACGCAAGGCAAATTATAATTCTAATTCTATAAAATTATATTGCATATGACATCTTCTAGTTATATTCTAGGTCACACTGTAGTATATTGAAACCAGGACATCAAATGGATTCTGCCTAGGTCACGACGGCAATGCTATAGAGATCGTAGGCAAAGTATTAAATACTCTCTATTTAATACGTTGCTTGTCAATTGCGATCAATAGGTTTTCTGTGAACCGCTTTGTTTCACACATGTAAATGCATGCCACAACATCAACATATACAGTGAAACATAAACCGTTTGCAATCAGAGGAGAAGAAGCAGAGATCAAGTACATTTGAAAATAGTGATCCAATAAACAATTTGTTCATTTGATAAACTCAAATATATTTCAAGAAGCCCCAGAAAAAATTGTTAACTTTTTAGGCCCGGTTATTATAAACTTTATTGAAATTTAAGGTGAATGGTTTATTCCGACTTAGAACAAAGCTTACACGTTTACCGGTACTCCATTATTGTTTTGGCTTTTAACATTATTTTGTTCACAAAACTCTTAACCTTAAGCCCCTTTGAAAGTTTAAAACCCTTTCACGGTTACATTTCATTCAATTAAGTAAATACTTTAACTAACCGAACTTTTTCCATATACAGTATATCTTTTGAATTTTCTGCAAAAATTAAGCAATCAAAATTGATTAAGATTGGTTTTATCTGTTTATTTTAGTGTTATAACAGAAAAATGTTGATTAAAACTCAAATGAAGAACTCAAACAATCGGCATGGATATTTATGAGTACTAATAACACACTAGGAATGAGATACAGACCACCATCAATGTATACATTGCCACTATAAACGCAGTGTGAGTTTGCAACTTTTCCACCAGGCACCAGTGGAAGGCACCAGGCACCTGAGGCACCAGCGCCCGATTGCGGAAACTTACCTCTGACACGCTGATTGGAAGCAAATACAAATCACTAACAATTAATTAAGAAGGTCGAGTCTTAAAATTCTGCCAAAGGTTTCACCAATTCGATGTAGTTCTACCCTTAACCGAGAGATAGCGCGCGATAGAGACAGAAGCTGATCCATATACGAAGGAATTGTAAACCGCTAACGCTCTAATTTGTTTTAGTACAGAACCTCGTTTCCAGCTCACCAAGTGTCAGAAAAAGAGTTAATTTTTGACATTAGTCCTGACCTTAGTGTTTGGGTATTCATTTTAAATACTCTCATGGTGATTAATTCATACTGAATCCTCATTATATTTCATCATGATTCACCATTATTATTATTCCATCATTACTTGGTACATGTTGTAGCTCGCTGATGAAAATTAAAATACCCCCGTAGCAGCAAACCTGCGTACTCAGCGAATTTCCAATGCATATATATGTTTCTTAATACCACATAAAGCCACATACCAAGTTTCATCAATAAACGATTTATGACATTTTAATTATTTTCCATAAGAATAACATGGCGGCTGAGTATGCAGGTTTGCTGAAGCAAGAAACACAAAAATGGGGTTTTATACAAATATCAATAAAACTCATGTAGGTAAAGCCACATACCAAATTTCATTAATTTATTTTCATAATGAAGGCAGATAACACGTTACTTATTCTCCATAAGAATAACATGGGGCTGAGTACGCAGGTTTGCTGCTACAGGAGTCTTTGGTAAAAAATTGTTGTTTTAGCAAATATCAATGGTCCACAACCAGATGAAGCCGCTGATACCAAGTTTCGTCAGTATACGTTCACAAAGAAGCGAGATATAAAATTTGTATTTTCCTCCATAAGAGTAACATTAGACAACGTACTGTGTTTGGCACTTTAAATATCTCGGTAACCAATTGACGTAGAGAAATGATCAAAATACCAAATTGTGTCTTTTTTTAAGCTGAATCCAATGGAAAAAACTAAAATTTGACTATTTCCAAAATTACATGTAAAGAATTTGAAAAACCCATTTTTGGGGTACAAAACCCCCCCAAAATACCCCTTCGAATAAAGCGATCTGGCTGGTTTTCGAACTTAATGTCATAAATGTTGCTTTACACGTTTATACCAAATTTCATCAAAATCGGATAATTTTTACGAGAGTTATCGTGCTCACGGACACATATATATATATATATATATATATTCGAACGAATGGTGTTTTTGGGGTGTGGGGACCTCAAAACGAAAAGTTATCATGGTCCCGGGCCTAGGTCTTACCATGCCGACTACGGTAATAGCTTCTTCCCTATAGGGGAAATTCGCTAATTAAAAAACATTTTAATTTTTATAAGTTTTTTATAAGTTTATCATATGATTTGGCACTTTTTGATGTAAGTATACATTCAAATTTAAACTATTTAGTGAGGGCGTGCTCCAAATAAGAAAAAACTGAGCTTGCAGAGAACCTAGATATTGGTTCACCAAGAATGTTTTTGTCTAGGGATAAATTAATTCGTTCAACCATTGAATACAGAACAGCATAGATAAGCAACATTTTTAAGAAAAATTGTAAATCTGAATTAAATTAAATTAAAACTTAAATCATAAACTGAAGCTGAAGTGACAGGGTGAAATTTCGCAGGGAATCTTTACCTAATCTTAAAACATTCCCTGCGTTATTGTTATGTACGCTATCAGATACTCTCAGAACTTCAGAAGTGAAGTGATTTGAAACGTGACTTAATCGCTTTATGAACATCAACTCACTCATGTGCATAATTGAAGGCGATATAAGTAGACTAACACACACACGCACACACACCTCCTATCCCCTTGGGGAGGGGGTGCATATGAGGAGATTATATCTGAAACACATTTCATGTAAACAACTGAGGGTGGGGGAGGGGATTAAATGAGGCGTTTTATTTCGGCCCCTTTTTAAGCCTGATAAATCCAAAGATATAATTATTTTGAAACCATTCGAGATAGCTGGACTGTAAACAAAGAGGCTTTGAGTCGGTAGTGGTAATAAAGGCACTAATGAAATGGATTGCGAATAATTGTTTTTTTTTATGTAAATTTCAGAATAAATTAAATATAAATACTTAACAAATGAAACAATATACAGGGGCATTGACTGTTTTAAATAACATTAGATCCACATTTTCACATTTACACATCTTTGAAACCATTCACTTTAATATATATGGCTCGGGACCATAATAACTTTTCGTTTTGAGGTCCCCAGATAACTCTCGTAAAAAAGGTACGATTTTGATGAAATTTGGTATAAACGTGTAAAGCAACATTTATGACTCTAAGTTCGAAAACCAGACAGATCGCTCCTATCCTAAGGGGTATTTTGGGGGGGTTTCCTTCTTCAAAAATGAGTTTTTTTAGTTTTATACATATAATTTTATAAAAAGTCAAACATAGTTTTCTTCATTGGATTCAACGTAAGAAGACGCACAATTTGGTGTTTTGATAATTGCTTTACGTCAATTGGTTACAGAGATATTGAAAGTGCTAAACAGAGTACGTTGTCCAATTTTATTCTTAAGGAGAATAAGGATAATTTTATATCTCGCTTATTTATGAACGTATACCGACCAAACTTGATATACTACTTCATCTGATTGTGGTCTATTGATATTTGTTCAAAAAAATATTGTTTACCAACATTTCCCGTAGCAGCAAACCTGCGTACTCAGCCCCCATGTTATTCTTATGGGGAATAATTAAAATGCCATGTCTCCCTTAATTATGAACATAAATTAATTTAACTTGGTATATGGCTTCACCTAGTTGATTTATATTGATATTAGCATAAAACCACCATTTGTTGAGTTCCTTGTTGCAGCAAACCTGCGTACTCAGCCCCAATGTTATTCTTATGGAGAATAATTAAAACTGTATGTATTGCTTATTAGTCGTTTTGTGAATATATTTTTATGAAACTTGGTAAGTGGCCTTATGTAGTATTGAGACATTTATATATGCATTGGAAATTCGCTGAGTACGCAGGTTTGCTGCGACGTGGGTATTTTTTAGCAAAACATATGTTTATTTGGTTTCAATATTTCTCAAAAGCCAAGTAATTGGTAACGCACTCATAAATAATTTATATTTAAGATTTAACTGGAAGCTAACATTTCAGTTTATGAAATGTTTGATCTATACAGAAATAAAAGTACTAGTACTATGAACAAAATCGAAGCAATATTAATTTAAATTTTCCAAGCGTAAGGAACTATTTTATCTATCTTATTGTACTCTTCAGGTTGGATGTGCAGGTTCTCTAACAAGGCCTGTCATGAGCACTGCATCAGGTGTCCCTCAAGGGTCTCTGCTTGGTCAATTTATGTTTTCATAAATATAAATTTAATTCTGTCTTTGTACTGTTCCACATGATTTATTTTAAATGGAGTGTTTCTATTTGTATTAATACTCGACTATTAGTGGTTGTTTTATTTGTATTAATACGCTTCTATTAGTGGTTGTTTTAGCAGTGGTTGTTTTATTTGTATTAATACGCTTCTATTAGTGGTTGTTTTAGCAGTGGTTGTTTTATTTGTATTAATACTCGACTATTAGTGGTTGTTTTATAACAAATAAAATGATTTGCCTTATGGTTTGATCTTTCCTTACTTTACTATAAATTGGAAAACTTAAATTCAACTACACAGTTTTTGTCAGTAAACACAATTTATTAATAAACTTCAAAACACGCTTTGGTAAACTAGTAGAAAAAAGATATAGTTGCGCTGGGTATGACTTTTACTTTCGTATAGGCTTTAAAAATCCTTTTTTTTCAAAACAAGGAAATAAAGAAGATCATTTAAGCAAGGAAGATTTCATTAACAGTCCCTATTCAACAATATACCTC
Source organism: Allygus modestus (assembly GCA_963675035.1). Lineage (NCBI taxonomy): Eukaryota > Metazoa > Arthropoda > Insecta > Hemiptera > Cicadellidae > Allygus > Allygus modestus. The sequence goes on along the minus strand of OY776112.1, from coordinate 75,874,138 downwards.
AGCAATATGAAATGAGGATCTAAAAAACAATAAAGGTTGTTAACCTAAAGCTACCCAATCCGCTTACCAATAACCCGTAAGCCGAGGAGCGGATATTGCAGACTAATGTAATCTTCATGACAGTATCCTCCCTCCCCCAGGGCAATATGGCGACCGATTTAGATTAATTAATTATTCCAATATCGCTGTCGAGACTAAATCTTGTTTGTCTCTGGGAAAGGAAAACAGACCAACATTGTCGTTTTCGTAGTTTCAAAGGTTTACTTAACCGACCGAACATGTAAACAATGTTTTGTATAATTTAGACTCTTGGGGCTTGTGACTAAATATACCAAATTGAAGGAGATACACAGACATTATTTAAGCAAAGATCTAATAAAAATCAATCAATCAATCAATCAAGCCTACTTGTAAAATATATGCGGTAGAAGATGTATATAAACAATGTTTTATACCTTAAATTATTCCTTTAGCATGTGACTTAGGCATTTAAGAGGTTTGTACTTTCCCAATCATAAAATTAATGTTAATCCCTAACTCAGGAGGGCCCTCCTTAAAAACAGCTGTAAAATTGCACTGATTCCTTGTCTAATGAATGGATTTGGATTGTATGAAAAATTAAATCTAATAGACGATTTGGAACTCCATAAAATAATAATGTCGTACAACACTGTGTATTCAGGGTGGCTATTTTATCGTGAGACATATGATTTTACATTACTGTATACCCAAACGAAATAGTATGTAATAGGAAGCTGGTATTTGAGTTATCCAAAATTATACGTCGGCAACGGTAATACACACGTAATACTTTAGCCTATTTTCTTTTTTCCCGTTTTTCAGAGGCCTGGAACTTGAATAATTTATAAATCAACTAAAATTTTATTTTTAATATTTGTATAGCACTCATAATGAAGGTGCATAAACAATGCATTTGGTACCCTAACGAGCACACGCATTCTAAGAAACTACACACTACTGTAATCAGTAAATGCTCAGAATACCGGTCCAGTTCCATTGGTCTTTCAATGTTCTTTTTTTAAGAGGTTAGCGGCCTCTTTTAGCAAATTTCCCCTATAGGGAAGAAGCTATTACCGTAGTCAGCATGGTAAGACCTAGGGCCGGGACCATGATAACTTTTCGTTTTGAGGTCCCCAGACCCCAAAAGCACCATTCGCTCGAAACTATATATATATATATATGCGCTTATATGGTGCTTATATATATATATATATATATATATATATATATATATATATATATATGTCCGTGGGTGCAATAACTCTCGTAAAAATGGTCCGATTTGGATTAAATTTGGTACAAACTAAAGCAACATTTATGACTTTAAGTTCGAAAACCAGACAGATCGGCCCATCCAAAGTCGTATTTTGGGGGGGGGGGTTTGTACCCCAAAAATGGGTTTTTTAAAGTTTTTACATGTAACATTTTAAAAAGTCTAATTTTAGTTTTCACCATTAGATTCAACTTAAAACAACACACAATTTGGCGTATTGATCATTTATCTACGTCAAAAGGTTATAGAGATATTGAAAGTGCTAAACAAAGTACGTTGTCCAATGTTATTCTTATGGAGAATAAGACAAATTTTATATCTTGCTTATTTATGAACGGATACTAATGAAACTTGGTATACGGCTCCATCTGGTTGTGGGCTATTGTTATTTCCACAAAACAACAATATTTACCGATTATTCCCGTAGCAGCAAACCTGCGTACTCAGCCCCCATGTTATTCTTATGGAGAATAAGTAAAATGTAATGTCTCTCTTAAATATGAACATAATTTAATAAAACTTGGTACTGTATATAGCTTCACCTTGTTGAGTTATATTAATATTTGCATAAGCAACCATTTTTTGTGTTCCTTGTTGCAACAAACCTGGGTACTCATCCCCAATGTTATTCTTATGGAGAATAATTAAAATTGTATATATCGCTTATTTGTGAATATATGTTTATGAAACTTGCTATGCAGCTTTATGTGGTATTAAGACATTACTATGCATTTTAAATTCGCTGATTACGCAGGTTTGCTGCGACGGGGGTATTTCTCTATATTTTGACCGTCAACATAGGCCTCGGGCCTGTACGTGGAACGTATCAAGCAAAGCAAGGGGTAAACGTTTGTAGTGATACAATCGTTAAGTCATGACTGGGATTCGAACTCACGACAGGATTGTTGCCATGGTTACGAAGTCCGTCGCCTTGACCTCTGCGCCAGCGACTCGCTGTTGATCTTTTGATGTTACTGTAGTTGGATCAGGCGATTGGAAATGGTACAAAGGTCTCACCACAGAACGCAGCACCCTCAACTATTCTGATTGCCGGATAGCCTAACACCACTTCAGCAATCTGTATAAAGCTACCTGTCAAAGGTCTCACCACAGAATGCAGCACCCTCAACTGTTCTGATTGCCGGATAAAGCCTATAACCACTTCAGAAATCTGTATAAAGCTACCTGTCAAAGGTCTCACCACAGAATGCAGCACCCTCAACTGTTCTGATTGCCGGATAAAGCCTAACACCACTTCAGCAATCTGTATAAAGCTACCTGTCAAAGGTCTCACCACAGAATGCAGCACCTCAACTGTTCTGATTGCCGGATAAAGCCTAACACCACTTCAGCAATCTGTATAAAGCTACCTGTCAAAGGTCTCACCACAGAATGCAGCACCTCAACTGTTCTGATTGCCGGATAAAGCCTAACACCACTTCAGCAATCTGTATAAAGCTACCTGTCAAAGGTCTCACCACAGAATGCAGCACCTCAACTCTTCTGATTGCCGGATAAAGCCTAACACCACTTCAGCAATCCGTATAAAGCTACCTGTCAAAGGTCTCACCACAGAATGCAGCACCTAAACTGTTCTGATTGCCGGATAAAGCCTAACACCACTTCAGCAATCTGTATAAAGCTACCTGTCAAAGGTCTCACCACAGAATGCAGCACCTCAACTGTTCTGATTGCCGGATAAAGCCTAACACCACTTCAGCAATCTGTATAAAGCTACCTGTCAAAGGTCTCACCACAGAATGCAGCACCTCAACTGTTCTGATCGCCGGATAAAGCCTAACACCACTTCATCAATCTGTATAAAGCTACCTGTCAAAGGTCTCACCACAGAATGCAGCACCTCAACTGTTCTGATTGCCGGATAAAGCCTAACACCACTTCAGCAATCTGTATAAAGCTACCTGTCAAAGGTCTCACCACAGAATGCAGCACCCTCAACTTTTCTGATTGCCGGATAGCCTAACACCACTTCAGCAATCTGTATAAAGCTACCTGTCAAAGGTCTCACCTCAGAATGCAGCACCTCAACTGTTCTGATTGCCGGATAAAGCCTAACACCACTTCAGCAATCTGTATAAAGCTACATGTCAAAGGTCTCACCACAGAATGCAGCACCTCAACTGTTCTGATTGCCGGATAAAGCCTAACACTACTTCAGCAATCTGTATAAAGCTACCTGTCAAAGGTCTCACCACAGAATGCAGCACCTCAACTGTTCTGATTGCCGGATAAAGCCTAACACCACTTCAGAAATCTGTATAAAGCTACCTGTCAAAGGTCTCACCACAGAATGCAGCACCCTCAACTTTTCTGATTGCCGGATAGCCTAACACCACTTCAGCAATCTGTATAAAGCTACCTGTCAAAGGTCTCACCACAGAATGCAGCACCTCAACTGTTCTGATTGCCGGATAAAGCCTAACACCACTTCAGCAATCTATATAAAGCTACATGTCAAAGGTCTCACCACAGAATGCAGCACCTCAACTGTTCTGATTGCCGGATAAAGCCTAACACCACTTCAGCAATCTGTATAAAGCTACCTGTCAAATTTAACTCGGAACAAAAATGCCGTTATTTTCCACCGACGCTTATCGCCCGGAACAGTTCAATCTCGGCCTGACAGGGCGACCCTGGCCCCTCGTCGTTTAGACTCACTCTGCATAATCCCGCTGGGACCGTGATGATGGATAATAAGGCGCAGATCTGATGATGTAATTGATTATCAATGTCGGGGGACGGGGCAATTTTCCACTCTTTGCGCCGCGAGGGTGCCGTCCCTCAGCGCGAAATTGACACGATGTAGTACATCTTTGCGATCATTGGAGTGTTTGACGTAGAATTCGACTGTGGCAACAACCTCTTTTTGGAAAATAGATAGAGCATCGAAATATATATTTAGGTATTTTGTATCGATTGCTGTATAAAACAGATGGAGCTATATTTAAAAACTGCATTCGTTTAGAGATTCAATTATTCTGTATCAGAATCAATATGGTAAAATCATATTATTTGTTAAGACACAAATATATTATGTATATTATATGTACAAACTTTTTATTTATTTTCAGTACATTTTCCTCTTTATGGCTCATTTTCTAAGGCCAGTAAAAGTGGGTTTTAAAAAGGAAACAATTTGAAGATTTGTCTTCAAAGTTTTAATCAAGAATTAGGATTTAAATACAACATGTTCTTCTTCGGGTTGGGTTAGTTGAGCTATTACGCCACATTTTAAAATAATATTTCTTTAATGATTGTGCCATAAAAAGTTAACCTTTCATCTTATATTGCTAAATGTCTTAAATAACATGTAAAACTACTACCTCTTGGATCTTATGAAGCCTTAACACAAATGTTACGATCCATCTTTTAATTTTGGGCGTTTTCCCCTGAAAAAGGCAGTGTCAAATTTTGTAAACATACCTAGCCCTAGGTTGGAAATCATTGGGGTAATGTGCGTTTCATTATAAATTATTATAATTTGAGTACTGTCACACTAGTTGTTCTGTGACAGCAACATAGTTTGATTTTACTTTGAAAACGCCTCCGATTCCATCATAAAAGCCCTTCACGCTCATAATGGCAGTAATAGAATGATCCAGTTGCCAACTCCATCAGCCCCGCTGTTACGAGTAATGTGTTCCAGATATAATCTCCCGTCAATGTGTCCCTTCCCATGGGAGTGGCGGGAGCGACGCACTCATGCGCCATTCAATTATGCAAGCGCGCGCGTTCATAAAGCGATTAAACAAGTTTTCATACAATATTCTGGCGTTCACCATGTAGAATGTTTGATGGCTTTTAGTACAGTGTGTAACGACGATTTCTGCGAGTCCTGGACAAAATTATTGAGGTGTTTAGGAAAAAGTAAATTCGCTATAGAATTTCACTATACGTAAACAATCGGATCATATGCTTTGAATTATTACCCTATTTAACCAACATCTGGAAAAAAAACTTAAAGTCATTTTATAACATTCACTCAGTCCTATAGTAAATCTAAAACAGTAGGTATTGCCCTAGGAATAGATTAATTGTCTATGGTTGGATTTATGTCTTATAAAACTGACGATGAATGACTACTTTCAATATTTATTACGTTGTAAGGAATTTTTAATCTTCTACATATAAGAGCCCCCATTTTTTATGAAAATTCTTGCTACACATTGACGATTGTATTAACTTTTTATTTTATTTTAATATATGACAAGTTTATTCACTTTTAGCGAATTTCCCCTATAGGGAAGAAGCTATTACCGTAGGTCTCATGGTAAGACTTAAGCCCGAGACCATGATAACTTTTTGTTTTGAGGTCCCCAGATGCCAAAAACACTATTCGTTCAAATTTATATATATGTATATATATATCTATATATGTGTCCGTTAACACGATAACTTGAGTAAAAAACGTCCGATTTTGATGAAATTTGGCTCAAATGTGTAAAATGACATTCATGACTTTAAGTTCGAAAACCAGAAAAATCGAACCATGGGAAGGAGGGTTTTAAATTTTCCAAAAATCAGTTTTTTGCATTTTTCACCCTAAAATTTTAAAACACTTAATTTTGGTTTTGACCATGTTATAGAGCTTAAAAAAACAAATAATTTAGTATTTTGAATTATTAACCTAGGTTAAGTGGTTGCGGAGAAAATCCAAAAAAACCTGCTCATAAAATCTCCCATGTTAATCTTATGGGAAAAAGGTTTTTGGCTTTTCCTCAATTTATTTTAATGTAAACTTCACATTTGCTTTTACCAATCTGTTCAGTTCCACAAAACAATCATTTTGGTGTTTAAATTGTGATTCTACGCCCAACCGTTGCAGAGATATTCGAAGTGCTAAACACAGTGCGTTGTCCAATGTTATCCTTATGGAGAATAAATAAAATTTGATATCTCGATTATTTATTAATTCATGTTGATGAAACTTGGTATGTGGCTTCAAGTAGTACTGGTATATTGATATTTGCACAAAAAAATGATTTTTTGTTGATTATTCCCGTAGCAGCAAACCTGCGTACTCAGCCCCATGTTATTCTTATGGAGAATTAGTAAAATGTACTGACTCCTTTAATTATGAACATAAATTAATAAAACTTGGTATGTAGCTTCACTTGGTTGAGTTATATTGATAATTATATAAAAACCCATTTTTCTGTTCCTTGTTGCAGCAAACCTGCTTTCTCAGCCCCCATGTTATTCTTATGGAGAATAACTAGAATGTCATATATCGCTTATTTATGATTGGATATCGATAAAACTTAGTATGTGGCTTCGCCTAGTTAAATTCTATTTATATTTGCATAAAAACCAATTGTTTCTGTTCCTTGTTTCAGCAAACCTACATACTCATTACCAATATTATTCTTATGGAGAATAATTAAAATCGCTTATATGTGAATATATTTTTATGAAAGTTGGTTTGCGGCTTTATGTGGATTTCAGACAAATATTATTCATTGGAAATTCGCTGAGTCCGCAGGTTTGCTGCGACGGGAGTATTTTAAAGTTTTTGTTCGTATATGTTTTTATTTATTTTTGCTACAGTTTAATGGAATACTTGTAGTTACTTAACATAGTTTAAATATATTTTCCATTTAAAATACATACCTTAATGTATAGCACTGAGAAATGTCGTTTAGAATGTTTTAATTTGTTTACGAGGAGTTCATAAACAATTATATTGTCATTAAAAATTGCTACAAATGTAAATATACTTCAATTACTACTTTAGCTAAACTGGTTGCAACGTTGTAAAGCAGTTCATTACCCAGTGCTATTTGTATGGAGATTTAGTAAACGTTTATTTCTTATTGCTCGTTTTGAAACCATTGTACTATCTTTAAAATAAATTCCATCCCAAACTATTTCGTCATCCAAAGGGCGCATTTCACCAGTAAAATCAGACATATTTCCCAATTTAAAAATAGGTAAGCGCAATACATTGTCGTATTACTACAGTTTTACACTAATGGAAAATATATTTAACTTTGTAACGTTAATATATGTAAAAGATTAAGTATGATGCATCAATAAATATTCCATGAATTAATACTTCTGTTAACAATATGCTAGCTGAAACGAGTGTGTTTTAGGTATTTATTGCACGAGGGTAACAATATTTCTTTCCATCATCTGGTTACACGATACACGTTTCTTTAATTACACATTTAAACAAATTATACAGATGCTGATTATTTTCCACTCAGTCAAATTTAATTTAGTTTTAAATATAAAACCCTCCCTTCAGCTTACCTTTTATCCTCTAAAGGGTTAACTCAAAAAGTAAATGGTTTACAACAAATTCTTTTGAGTTAAAAATGTTCAACTATGATAGGAAAAAGAGTTTAGATTTAATTGAGATCCTCAAAACAAAGTGTGATCTGGACTGTTGGCATTGTACATAAGTACATTTAGGAGCCGCGACTCCTCCAACAAAGGGCTGCAGGAAGGGAGGCGGTGCGGTCAGGTTGGTAACCTTTGAAGACGCCCCTCCTAACAATACTCGGGGACATGCGGAGATGCCGTGGGTTCACCATTAGGCTCACCTAATCATCATTAGGTTACGAGTACAAAGTATGCGTCTTGGAATGTAAATCTTCTATCATCCTGTTAACAGGACAGAGAGTTTTCTGATGCGGAAGATCTTTTTTTTCTTTTTTAGCGAATTTCCCCTATAGGGAAGAAGCTATTACCGTAGTCGGCATGGTAAGACCTAGGCTCGGGACCATGATAACTTTTCGTTTTGAGGTCCCCAGACCCCAAAAACACCATTCGTTCGAAACTGTACATATATATGTGTGTGTGTGTGTGTGTGTGTGTGTGTGTGTGTGTGTGTGTGTGTGTGTGTGCCCGTGGGTGCGATAACTCTCGTAAAAAAGGTCCGACTTTGATTAAATTTGGTATAAACGTGTAAAGCAACATTTATGACTTTAAGTTCGAAAACCAGCCATATCGCTCTATCTAAAGGGGTATTTTGGGGGGGTTTTGTACCCCAAAAATTGTTTTTTTGAATTTTGTACACATAATTTTTGAAATAGTCAAACTTTAGTTTTTCCCATTGGATTCAACTTTAAAAAACACACAATTTGGTATTTTGATCATTCCTCTACGTCAATGGGTTACCGAGATATTGAAAGTGTTAAACACAGTACGTTGTCTAATGCTATTCTTATGGAGAATAAGAAAATAATTATATCTCGCTTCTTTATGATCGTATACTGACGAAACTTGGTGGTCTATTGATATCTAGTTGTGGTCTATTGATATTTGCTCAAAAAACAATTTTTTGCTAATGGTACCCGTAGCAGCAAACCTGCGTACTCAGTCCCCATGTTATTCTTATGGAGAAAAATTAAAATGCTATATCTCCCTTCTTTATGAACATTAATTAATAAAACCTTGTATATGACTTCACCTAGTTGAGTTATATTGATATTTGCCTAAACACCCATTTTTTCATTTCTTGTGGCAGCAAACCTGCGTACTCATCCCCCATGTTATTCTTATGGAGGTTAATCAAAATGGGATATATCGCTTATTTATGAATGTATATTGGCGAAACTAGGTATGTGGCTTCACCTAGTTGAGTTATATTGACATTTGCAGAGAAAGCAATTGTTTATGTTCCTTGTTTCAGCAAACCTATGTACTCATCCCCAATGTTAATCTTATGGAGAATAATTAAAATTGTATATATTAGTTATTTGTGAATATATTTTTATGGAACTTGGTTATGGTATTAAGACATATATTATGCATTGGAAATTCGCTGAGTACGCAGGTTTGCTGCGACGGGGGTATTTTATTAATGTAACGGATGTTAAAGATACGAAATGTTCCTCTCGTTCTAGCTCTCATGACTCACCTGTTTTTTTATAAAAATGAGAATAAAAACACCATGAAATCCAAGTTGTTACTAGAATAATAACTCTAATGTGGTCTTTCGAAATCCTAAGAACAACCAACTAGTCAACAAGCATTTCGAAGTCCCACTTTAAACCATAAAATCCGTATTTCGATCCAAAACCAAATCGTAAACACAACGGTCGTCAAAGCAGCAGGTTAAAATGCTGAGGGCGTTTGGAAATATGGTGACATAAAAGCGCATGGCAGCATAGCAGTGAGCCTGGCATTAGGGCTGGTGTTACGGGGACCCAAATCACCGTGAAGCAGAAACAAGGGTAATCACTGAGATATTGCCATCAGCTTGCACAATATTGACGACAATCTGCATAAAATGACAATAGCAGCTGATTGTGTTTGTGTGGTGTAATTAGTGCCCCTGGCCGCCGTTAGATTGCATCCGCGTTGACCTCCCCCCCCACACTGCACAAGGCCCTTTAATTGAGGGGTTGTCATAATTTTGAACCGTTTGTCGTATTTTAATGATTGTTCGTGTAAATTAAATTAAAGTTTTGAAACATTTTAAAACCAGAATTTTAATTTCGAGTTTTAATAATTTGGTTTTTGGAGAACGCATAGCTGGCTACGTAAAATTTCAAATTTGTTTATTGTTTATTATTTATTTCCCATAAACCAATTTAGCAATCGTTATCAGTACATATACCATAAACCCGACAAGATGGCTACACTCCTATAACTCATATCTCACAACATATATGTAGGAGCAGCATCGTAAAACAAACACTACTGGGCAGATCCCAACGGACAATAGACTATAGAAACTCAACAATACCAACAACAATAACTACAATTTGCAACAACAGCAGCCAAAAGGAAAACGGGAGGATACGGATTGCTCTCCCCAGGTCGTGCTCCCCCCTGGATATGCTTATCCATATTTCTGGATCTGACTGTGCCTACCTAAACCAAAGTACGAATCAATGTCGTACCGTTAAAAAATTAGTGGTGTTTGCATCAAATTCGTAAAACATGTTATGGCCAAAAACTAATTATGGCCTCATTTAAAATTGAAAATACCGTAATTGTCAATTTTAAATTCATTAACAGCTACGATTGGGGCAAGAGATCAATCACGAATGAAGATTTATATGAAATGATCACAAATTATATAGTGAATGTAATCTTTTTGTGCCGTGGCTTTTTCAGTTTCCATTCTATGTAAACAGATGCCATTTATTTGAGTAATTATAATTTTAGCGAATTTCCTTAGTGAATAGATCAGGTTAGTGCTTTTAAAGAGTTCAGCCAGGGCAAAATTTTGGCTTAGTTATTTTATTCGACCAGGGGGGAGCAAGACGTATATTGTCGCTCGTTTAAATCAAACAGTTTAGGGAGGGGGAGCAATTCGTTTGGTACTGGCGCTACTGGCCAGGGGGAGCAATCCGTATGCAGCCAAGAAATACAATACTTTATACAGAAAATTAATCAAAACAAAAGAAAGTTGTTTTAGCGAATTTCCCCTATAGGGAAGAAGCTATTACCGTAGGGGGCATGGTAAGACCTAGGCCCGGGACCATGATAACTTTTTGTTTTGAGGTCCCCAGACCCCAAAAACACCATTCGTTCCAACTGTATATATATTTTTTACGAGAGTTATCGAACCCACGGACACACACACTCACACACACACACACACACACACACACACACACACACACACACACACACACACACACACACACACACACACACACACACATATATATGTACAGTTTCGAACGAATGGTGTTTTTGGGGTCTGGGGACCTCAAAACGAAAAGTTATCATGGTCCCGAGCCTAGGTCTTACCATGCCGACTACGGTAATAGGTTCTTCCCTATAGGGGAAATTCGCTAAAAAAGAAAAAAAAGATCTTCCGCATCAGAAAACTCTCTGTCCTGTTAACATATACATATAACATATACATGTGTGTGTGTGTGGGTGCGATAACTCTCGTAAAAAAGGTCCGTTTTTTCATGGAATTTGGTATAAACGTGTATAAGAACATTTATGACTTTAAGTTCGAAAACCAGTCATATCACTCTACCTTAAGGGGAATTTTGGGGGGGGGTTTTGTAGCCCAAAAATGGTTTTTTTGAACTTTGTACACATAATTTTTGAAATAGTCAAATTTTAGTTTTTCCTATTGGATTCAACTTTAAAAAACACACAATTTGGTATTTTGATCATTCTTCTACGTCAATTGGTTACCGAGATATTGAAAGTGCTAAACACAGTACGTTGTCTAATGTAAATTCTCATAGAGAATAAGAAAAAAATATATCTCGCTTCTTTATGAACGTATACAGACGAAACTTGGTATACGGCTTTATCTGGTTGTGGTCTATTGATATTTGCTCAAAAAAAATTTTTTCTGAAGGTTCCTGTAGCAGCAAACCTGCGTACTCAGCCCCCATGTTATTCTTATGGAGAAAAATGAAAATGCTATGTCTCACTTAATTATGAACATAAATTAATAAAACCTCTTATATGACTTCACCTAGTTGAGTTATAGATATTTACATAGAAACCAATTGTTTATGTTCCTTGTTTCAGCAAACCTATGTACTCATGCCCAATGTTATTCTTAAGGAGAATAATTAAAATTGTATATATTGCTTATTAGTGAATATATTTTTATGAAACTTGGTATGCGGCTTTATGTGGTATTAAGTCACAGATTATGCATTGGAAATTCGCTGAGTACGCAGGTTTGCTGCGACGGGAGTATTTGATATTAAATGTCTTTAATATTTTCTTGTCCAGACGTGCAACAGATACAACTTGAGGTGACCATGCCACCAAGGGGCTCATGCACATGCCCTCTTAAGGTACCACTTCATCGAAACTTAGTTTTAGAGTAACTTTATTGATTTATATAGAAGGTGCAAGCATTCTTGGTTAATATCCAAGAAAAAGTTGAACCACCATTTTCCCCACAGTTCATAAATGAAACCTACTGTCTCTGTGGCAACAAAATAGGTTTTGAAGTGGCGTAATCTTTTAGTTTATGTACAACCGTAATGTACAAATGTGAGGTTTTGATGATAGTGTTGTAGAAATTTACTGTACTAGCCAGCTGAGTGCCTGAACAAATATAATAATAATAATTTATTGGCCATCTTGCAGAATTCTTTTCACACAATTTTTTGTAATTTCTCTCTTTTTTATAATTTTAAAGAAGTTTAATATACAAAATTACACCATTATAAAGTAATTTTTTTTTAAATATGCACTGTGAACTGGAATTTTAATATTGAGGATGTGCCTAATGTTAGTTGATGTTTTTTGAGTCGTAAACAAGTCAAGGTACCGTTTAACAACATTTTAAGTTTCATATATATAAATGCATGAAAAAAATATTAAAATATTGTTGTCTTTAAACTTTTTTTGCATTGATCATTTTTGTGTTTATTTAAAATGATTCGCACTGTCACCTTTTGTAATTTAAATATATTTTTAACATTTGATGAATTTCCCCATATTGGCACAGCCTATGATAAATTTGGATATACTGTGATAAACAGTTAATACTACACTCCTGTTGCAGAATTTCTCAAGTCTTCTTAGTATAAACTATCTGTGTACCCGTCCTTCGTGCGGGTTGTTTATCTAAATAATAGATGAATTTTAAAAGAAGAACAACCTAATTAATTTTACAATATTTCATTGGTGGACGTGAGGATGGCACAAGGCACTTTCTAAATTAATCTGTTTATGAACCTCAGGGGAAAAACTGTCGATCAGTAGTTCCTGTTATTCATCGATTATATCATATTATATTATGATTATATTAAAGGTCAGTGGGGCATATCCCTTAAGTATTTTTATCTGCTTTTTTGCAGCCGAATTTAATCTCCATCAGTCCAGTAGCAGGTGCAAGATTGTTAAAATAAGTATTCTGAAGGTTCGGGGGTAGGGCCCTAAAACACATTTTTAACGGGAATAGGCTTGTGTTTATTCTGATATATTATGTATGTTCCTACTGAATTCAACTAAAAAGGTCCGAACTAATGCTCAAAAGATTGCCAGAAATAAAGTAAATTAGGGCACAGTTGGGTACGATTTTGTTTCAACCCTAGCATTATTGTACATCTGCAGAATAAGGGGAACCACTACGCAAAATTTCACTTTCTTAGATACTGTCGTTTTTTAGTTACAGTGATCAAAATGTGAGCTAGTGAATGTGTCTGAAAATATAGATTTAGATAATATGTCCACTCTGTATACTTCTGTTATTTATTATCAATCTTCACTCAACGTTTTAAATAAGAACTACAACAGCTGATTATGGAATAAATATTCTTAAGTAATCAACTGTTCTAGTATAAATAAATGCTTTGTCCATAACCATAAGATGGTATCTTGAAAATCCTGTGGGGTGTAGCCCTGAGGTGAATTCAAAATTTTTAAATAGCTTATAATCTTCTAGCGTGTGAATAGAATATAGAAACAAAGTTTCATCTAAATCAATTTACCCGTTTCCCTGGGAAAAGTGAACAAACACGATCAAAACCGCGCTAAAACACGTTTTTGAGCGGAAGCCATTATTTATCAAAAAGGCGTATGGCAGTTTAAAGTAGCCTAAAACCTTCCCACGAATGTATAAAATAAAGAAACAAAGATTCATCAAAATCAGTGCAACCGTTTTCTCGAGAATAGCGAAAAAACACTTTCTTGAGCGTTACCAAAGGACAGACAGACGAAAATTGAGTTAAGACTTGTTTTGGCTCCCCTAGGGTGTAAAACGCGAAAATATGCAAAAATGTCATAATTCCAAACAATGTACAGGCAAAAATTTAATTTTTGTATATAGATATCCTCCCTGTATACTTATGCAATTTATTACCAATCTTCACTCAAGGTTTTAAATAAGAACTACAACACCTGGTTATAGAATAACTATTCTTAAGTAGTCATCATCTGGTTCAATATAAATAAATTCTTTGTCCATAAGAATAACATAGGATTTTCAAAACCTCGTGGGGCAGATTCCTAAGGTGAATTCCAAAAATCCAATTAACCTAAAACCTTCTAACGCACATATAGAACATATAAAAAACGTTTTATCGAAATCAGTGCACCCGTTTCCCTGTGAAAAGCGAACAAAACGTGACCAAAATCGCACGAAATCACGTTTTTGAGCGGCGGTCATTCTTTTCCCCAAAGTCCCCAAAGGTATATGCCAGTTTAAATTCGTCTAAAACCTTCTCATGCATGCATAGAACAAAGAAAAAAAGTTTCATCAATTTCAGTGCACCCGTTTTGCCGTGAAAAGCGAACAAAAACCCGTCCTTGAGCGTTACGGACAGACATACAGACAGACAGACAGACAGAAATTGAGATAAGACTTGTTTTGGCTTCCCTATGTTGTAAAACGCGAAAATATGCAAACATTTCATAATTCCAAGCAATGTACAGACAAAATTTATATAGATTTTTTATTTATGTAGATATACCATTGGAAAGCTTTTTATATAAAATATCAATATGTGTTTCAAAATTTAAATTTCTATCAATATAAATTCCTAAAAACTTTGCTGTATCTTCCAGGTTTACAAACACATCATTTATTAATATATTTATATTGTGATTTTCAATATTCCTTCTTTGAGAAATTTAAAAAAATGTGGTTTTGGACATATCTGATAGCAATCCGTTTTCATGAAACCATTGCACTAATATATTCGAATCAATATAGTAATAGTAGTATAGTAGTTATTTCAAGATTTTGTAAATTTTGACTGGATAGGAATAGGGTAGTGTAGTATTATCAGCGTAGAGACAAATTTCATAATTTTGAGTTTTATTTTTTAAATCATTCACAAAGATGTCAAATAGGATTGGGCCGAGGATGGATCCTTGAGGGACACCTGACTTGACCATTAATTCAGAAGAATATTTGAAACTTAATACCTTGCATTGGTTAGTGTAGGGAATTTCAACAATTTGAGTTCTATTAAACAAATGACTCCTGAACCATTTAAGAGCTAATCCCCTTATTCCTACTTTATGCAGCACACTGCTCGGACTTTATAATTTGGGTTACTTTATTAGAAATACTCAAATCCATGAGCTGCTTTCTGTACAGGGACTAAAATAATTCGGGAAAACATTTATATTTAAACACGGATCCAAAGTCAATTAGCTGTAACTTCAAAAGATCGATATTAGCTCTAAGCTTGACAATATGTATACAAACATAAAAAGTCATATCCTTAAGATACACATGCTTATACAAAAATGCTCTCTGCTGAAGTCAGATATTTCCACGACATTCTCACCACTATTATAATATAACCTACCTAAATTTAACCTGATCTAGAGGGTTAGAAAATTACCGTTCAAAAGCCGAGAAATTATTTTAACTTTGAGCACTTTCATATGGTAAACAAACATACAATGAGGTTAAATACCTTTATTGAACTTTGTTTTAGTATTTACCCGAAAATGCATTCCTCAGTTATTCCAAACCCAATTAGGAGCGGTTGGAAATTGGATTATGGCGAACCGAGAGAACATTAAGATTAAGCTTGGAAATTCACCGACGCAGTCTCTTGAAGCCTTAATGAAGTATGCAAAGTGTGTTAATTATCAGATGTTTAGTATGCATATAAGAGCGCTCAGGGCTGCTTTAATAAGGCGTAATTTGATTGGCTGAGGCGTATTCGGGACACGAGCGCCGCCTTACGGCAGATATTGTCACTTACGTCGCCCAAGTCGTCGTCGCTGCGACGTGAGCGAGGTGTTGTTAAAATAACGAAGGAACTCAATTAGGAAATTATTAGGCTTGGGGCAAATTGGTTACAAATCAATTGGAAACTGTTGTGATCCATGTCACGAGGAACTTTGGAAATTTTACATTAAATTTTTGATTTTTAGCGAAAAATGTTTCAGGTTTCGTTAGTTACTTGTATCGTATGTTATGAAGATGGTACAGTTTTATAACATATCATTGATTAAATATTCATTTCAATTAAAGTATTGAATGAATATTTTTTGGGGAGATGCTAGCCATCTTTTAAAACTTTCTCTTTAAAAAAAAAACAATATATTTCACGAATATAATCCATTTTTATTATAAATACATATTGGTATATGTCAGTCGTCATGTATTAGACCTTTCGAACGTCAAAACTCTTGAACAGATTTAACTGAAATTTTGTATGAAGGTAGTTAATTCCGCGCGTAGAAACCTTGATAAGTCAGTTTTCCATTTGTTATCAGAATTGAGTCATCAGTACAGGATGTTTGTCTCGTTCATATCTAGAAGATGGTAAAACCAGATATAAAAATTCACACTAATAGTGACAAAGTGAAGCTTGCCCAAACCTGTTAAGTCAATTGTTGTACAGTATTGGGTGCATAAGTCAGTATATGTGGGACATAACAACCTGTACTGCAAGGTTTTACTCAATATTTACATATTTAAAAGATGGCAAAACTTGATGTTGATATCACAATTATTTAACCCATAACAATAATAGCAAAAAATTGAAAATTTTAGAATTGTATTATTATTATTTAAGGTATTAAAATTCTGCTTACTGAAACCACTAGTTACTTGTTTGCTCTAAAATTAGCCATTAATCAACAATTTCGAATAACTCGATAAGGAGGGACGTGATTTAAAAGTTAAGAAACATTCACGAAACATTTCGCGTTTCTACCTACTTTCCCTATAGTCTTTAAAGCCCGTCCCTCTTCAACGGATTATCCGATATCATTCATTTATAACTCACTAGCTGTTACCCGCAGGCTTAGCCCCGCATTCTGTGGTTAGCCCGTGGAACTACTACGAATCAAGGTCAGCTGTTTGTATTTTCATCATCAGCTCAAACCAAAATGAATGTCTATAAGGAATACATGGGGACTTTGTCGGGGTCTCTGGTAGAGCCCTAAGGTCAGATTAGGATGAAAACCATTTATTTTTCCTATTTCATGCCTAAAGAATCAGTGTCAAAAATTTCAACTCTAGGTAAATGGGAAGTAGGAGAATTCGTGATGAGTGAGTGAGTGAATCAGTGAGTGAGGGCTTTGCCTTTTATAGGTATAGAAGATTTTAAAGAGCAAAATAACACCTAGCGATATGAGTGAGACAATTTTCAATATCACGAATGATAATCGTTCAACTAAGTTCCAAAATGTACAATATTTACGATGTTTATGGGTGAAATATTTGTGACATCGAAATTCTGCTTATTAAAATCACTGGGTAAAATGGACCCATAAATCAACGATTTCGATAATCCGTTGAGGGACGGGCTTTGAAACTTCACATTGACCTTATGAGAGACGGAGTATCGTAGAATGCCCCGTGCCTGGAGCCCCCTCTTCATACTCGAGCAAATTGTGACTACCGCAACCCGACGACTAGCGACTAACGGCGCGGGCGGGCGGCAACTGCAATGCTCACCATAGTGGACAAATGTCACCGGCTCCTTTGTATTACACTCTCCGGCGGCATGTTTCATATCGCTGATATGCCTTGTTATCACATCGACCAATGGGAGGCGTTCATCTATAATGCATGCTGGCACACGCCGCCGCCCCCTCCAATTACCGTGCCTTCCCGGGAGTTTAACGTTGCAGCTGATGACCGGCGGAATACGTGATGACGGGCCGGAACCGCCGGATGGTACCTTGATTATAAGTGGTCAGCCTGCGAGTTGCTGGGAATTGCTGAGTGGATTTCTCCGTTGTAACATAAATCTACTTAGGATGTTTTGCTCAAGTTTATCAATTCGTTAGCTCAATAAAACCACAATGATAGCTCAAAGTCAACAGATTCTTTAAGGTCCATACGCTTCAACACCATTTACTAAGTACAATAATAGGGTGAATTATAACGGAATTGTTTTGGTTTTATTTCAATAATGTTTATAACTAGCAGTCTATTCGTTAATTAACGTGCGAGCCTTAAGGCGCTACGCTATTGAAAAAACTGCAGGATATCGCTTTTTAGCGGTTACATAAACCATTTAAACAAAGTTAAAGTATAATATTAACGAGAAAAATATTATTTACGGATAAATATTTTTACTGTTTTGATTTTTTGAATTGAGTTGCACTTGCAAGCCCTTTTAAATGTACAAAATACCCCCGTAGTAGCAAACCTGCGTAATCAGCGAATTTCCAATGCATATATATATATATGTATCTTAATACCACATAAAGCCACATACCAAGTTTCATCAATATACATTCATCAATAAACGATTTATGATACATTAATTATTCTCCATAAGAATAACATGGCGGCTGAGTATGCAGGTTTGCTGAAGCAAGGAACACAAAAAATGGGGTTTTATACAAATATCAATATAACTCAAGTATATAAAGCCACATATCAAATTTTAGCGAATTTCCCCTATAGGGAAGAAGCTATTACCGTAGGTCTCATGGTAAGACTTAAGCCCGAGACCATGATAGCTTTTTGTTTTGAGGTCCCCAGGTGCCAAAAACACTATTCGTTCAAATTTATATATATATCTATATGTATATATGTATATATATATATACACATATATATATGTGTGTGTGTGTGTGTGTGTGTTTATGTCCGTGAAAGCGATAACTTGAGTAAAAAACGTCCGATTTCGATGAAATTTGGCTCAAATGTGTAAAGTGACATTCATGACTTTAAGTTCGAAAACCAGAAAAATCGAACCATGGGAAAGGGGGTTTATGGGGTTTCAAAATTTTCCAAAAATCAGTTTTTTGCACTTTTCACCGTGAAGTTTTTAAAACACACAATTTTGTCTTAAACATTTTATAGAGCTTAAAAAACAAATAATATAGTATTTTGAATCATTAACCTAGGTTAAGTGGTTGCGGAGAAAATCCAAAAAAACGTGTTCATAAAATCTCCCATGTTAATCTTAAGGGAAAATGGTTTTTAGCTTTTCCTTAATTAATTTTACTGTAATCTTCACATTTGCTTTTACCAATCAGTTTAGCTCTACATAACAATGATTTTGGTGTTTAAATTGTGATTCTACGTCCAACCGTTGCCGAGATATTCAAAGTGCTAACACAGTACGTTGTCCAATGTTATCTTTATGGATAATATCTAAAATTTGATATCTCGATTATTTATGAACGTATATTGATGAAACTTGGTATGTGGCTTCACCTAGTACTGGTATATTGATATTTTCACAAAAAATTTATTTTTAGTTGATTATCCTCTTAGCAGCAAACCTGCATACTCATCCCTAATGTTGTCCTTATGGAGAATACGTAAAGCTTTATATCTCCCTTAATTATGAACATAAATCATTAAAACTTGGTATGTAGCTTCACCTGGTTGAGTTGTATTGATAATTGCAAAAAAACATATTTTTATCTTCCTCGTTGCAGCAAACCTGCGTTCTCAGCCTTAATGTTATTCTTATAGAGAATAAATAAAATGCTTTATATCAGTTATTTATTTCAGTATTTTTATGAAACTTGGTAAGTGGCTTAATGTGGTAGTAAGAAATATATTCATAAATAGGAAAGACAGTACGTTGTCTTACGGGGGTTTTACACTAGAAAAGCCTGTTATTCCTTTGTTAGAGTACTTTTATCATCCCCAGCAACTCACGCCTACTTTCAAACCTGCCTGGACCTTCTTCTGACATTATAATGTGCAAAATTGTATTCCCAGCTTTGCAGGTAAATTAAACCAGGAGCATCAGAACAGCCAAAAAATCAATGTTTTCGGATTTCAATAAAAATTAGAATAAATGTACGTTTTTATACAGATTTTGAGTTTTAAAAGTTTTTTTGTGGAAATTCACTTTCCTCATGTCAGCGTGCTGCGTGCGAACTCGGTAAATATTTATGCTAGAATGACCAGAGAGGGCTTAAAACTTTCGCCTTACTAATTCCCATCTTTTTACATGAATTAATTTTATATCCGGGGCTTTTCTGACCCTTTTTGGGACCAAAAACTCGAAATTTGAAAGATTAATCCCCAAAAAAGGGGTTTAGGGTTTTCCGATTGTTTTGCCCAACGAACTTGTCCAACTGATTACAGAAAGGAACGTCCCTACCAAATTTGAAGTTACTCGGACAAAAAATGTGACCGCTATAGAGTGCAAACACATATATATATATATATATATTTATATATATATATTATGTGTGTGTGTACAATTTTGAACGACCCCCCAAAACGTATTCAGGGGGTCACGTTAGGAACTTTGGTGGTCCCGGGCTTAAGTTTCACCGTGCGGGTCATGCTAATAGTTCACTTTCCAAAGGAAATTCACTAATAACCACAAAAACAATATTGTTGCCTACACTTTAAAAGTAACATAAATTCATTATGGCTAACATGGAATGTCGACTTCTTGTTAGAGAGAACGCTTGAACGAGTCCCTTGGTTGGATTCTCTGTATTGTTCAAGATTAGTTCCTGGTCCAGGAATGTGCTTCCTAACACCTACCAGACTGGTCTTATCTTTGAATTGCACTCCATAGGATAGTTTCTGCTGGCCAAGTTATTCCTTTATGTCTAGCCAAGTTAACTTTTGATACAGTAACTCCCAATTAAATCAAACCAACTATTTAGTTGTTCTATACATTTTTCCAACACATCATTAAATACTCTTTCAAATATGCTCTTTCTAAACAATATGCAATCCCAACTACTGCGTTCAAAAATCTAAAGTTTTTGTAGGCAAGAATGAGTCTGTAGAACACTTTACGTACATTTTTAGACAAATTTACTTATTTAAGTAAACCTTTTTCCAACGTAACACAACACTTGTTAAACCAGTTGCAAACCATCTGTAACCATAGTATATTACAGTGTGTGCCTCAACTTTAATGCGTGCAGCGTGCTGTGAGCTTATTTGAACAGCCTGTGATCATGTCCAGTGAAGAGGTTACCAGGTCACCAGATACAACTTCCAGGCAAAACTTAATTTTCTTTCACTTTCGTGCACACTTAATTTTCATATGTCCCAATATCCCTTCATTAACTGTCCAATTTGTTGTATTTTAGTGAGTATTGCATAACTATCTCCTGGCAACTTACTTACAGGACTTTTGTGAGATTATTTGATATGGTGATATTTGAATATGTACTGAAAACATGCAATAAATGAAAATCAAATTACAATCTTTTGTAAAATTCCAAAACGATTACTGTCAAATTTTAAAAGGTCTGTAAAGTTGTACAGGTAAGTGAATAATCATAGCAATAAATTATCAATCTTTTTAATAAATTAGCACTTCATTCAAAATCAAGCAAATAAATTATCAGTATAGAAAGCAGTGTTTAACCATAATATATTTACAAAAATCATACTATCCTAATTCGTTATCAAGACAATCTAGATGTAGGCAGCATTTTGCAAACACAGATACTTTAATTAGTCCATCCTGTTCTGAGCCTTCTGGATATTTAGACTAGTCACCTTTTTACATGGAAATAAACTTTTTTTCTTTTTCTTTTGTGTATACCTACGCCAGTGGCATTTGTTTAACGTTTTTATAAGGAATGAACCAAACCCTGGTCTTGTTACTATCTAAGGTTGACCTGTTCTTAGAAAGCATAATTAATTAATAGCCCAATTACAAATGGCAGCTAGGCCCAGTTTCAAACCTTCTCAAAATGTTGCTATTTTAATCAGGATCGATCTGGCGAACCTCGGATTACGGATGGCGAGCATGATAACCACTACGCTACCCAGCCAGTCAAATAACTCTAATACAAAAATAATCTGCTTTTACAGTGAATTGAAATGATTCTGGATATTGTCCACCACGAGGTGCATAATGAATAGTATTCAGAGTAAAAGTTAATACTAGTATTATAAAGTCTTTTGAAAATTATAATAAATACAACCAATATGTACAAAGGAAATTGTCAAATATTTCCAACTAACTGGTATTTTATAAGGAGCTTTAAATAAATGTAAATTCTACATTTCTATAGAAATACTAGTTAAGTTACTCAATCATCAACATCACGTTAAATAACTCATGTCTTGGAGTTACATAATACTATAAAAATAAGAACACTGTAAAATCGATGGCAAAACAACTGAGAATTATTAATTGAATTGGTATTTTAGGAGGGAAATATCAAATTGTATTTTTGTTAAATGCCAGTCGTATTTTTTTAGCCTCTTATGAACTTTGGTCAAATTTTATAGACCGTTTGTAGATCTGTTACAACTTAAATGGCATTACTTAAAAAAGTATACACAACTATTAATAATTCCACAATTACCGTAGAAACTGTAAAACTCCAAGGAAAGACTCTACTATAAAGTTGAAGGAAACTGGTACTCATTGATACTCATAGAAATTAAAAGTTAAGTAGGTTTAGATGTTAAATATTAAATTTAAATCCCAAAGAATTAAGCTATTATTCTACTAATATCCATTCATGATATGAATATAGTTTAGGAAATAAAGTAAATCTGTCAGGTAAAGATCATATTGAATTAGATATTTCAGACACATTCGGTGGTATTGTCTTGAAATGTCAATTATAGTAGGGATTCGGCAATATCAAGAGTCAAATACGAAAAACTAAAAACAAAAAATGACTTGACTTTTTTAACATGAGAGATATATAACTTTAAGACAAGAGTGTATATACATAAAAATATTAACTTGGAAAGAACGTAATAAATTAGTGAAAAATGGTTGACGATGCTAGATAAAAAGTGAACACCAAAATCTACTTCAATTTTTTACCGCAAGTGAGATCAGAAACTTTTAAGAATGTATACATAAAAATATTAACACTGCTCATAAAAAAATTAATAAATTAGTAACAAATGTTTGTCGATGCCCTAAACAAAAACGGAACAGAAAGACTGAGTTAGTTCGATGTTGTTCTATCGTAGATGTTGTGACGTCACGTCTGTTCCCGGTACGCCAGAAGGTAAGGGTTCTCAGCTACGTCAACCCTGCGGTGGTGCTCGTCGTGGCTCAGTTTCTTCAGCAGTGCTGACCCAGCTAGCGCCAGCGCCACCTGAACGTTACAGGTACAGTATTACTCATCTCTTCCCTTTACACCAGCAGGAATTGCTTGGTTTGTCACCTGATTTGGTTTGAAATGCTCAACAATGCTACTTGCTGGTAATGGTTTTAACGGAAACAGCATATTACCTTATTTTAAAAAGTCCAACTTATACGGGAATAATCTTTAATCAAATTTCCTAAATCCATATTATATAAACTGAGCAAAAATGTCCTTTTGAAAAGAGAAAGAGATATATTAATTGGAAAAGCTACTACTCAGTTGATGACTTTTTTAACGATGACTTGGAGAATATATTTTAATGTTGTGAAAGAGTATTTTATTTGTTATGACAATTTTGTATATAATTAGCCTAAATTTAGTTTTAAAGGTAGCAAATTGTACTTGACAATGTCACCTATTTAAGTTCTGGAATTACCAGAACTTTTAAATTTGTTTGTGACAGTAAAGATGACTTAGAATCATAAGCAGGAAGCAAATCAAAGCATTTTTGATCGATTTTAAGTTCGGATCCTCTATCAGCATATCGATGGATACTGCGGTCACGCCGTCAACTATGGCTTTGATTGTATTGCTTCTTTCTTCAGATCTTAATATTTAAGTTAGTGACAAATTTGTTACCTTAGCTATCAGCAGTGCTTTGCCCGCCACGAGCGCCAACCCTTGAAGCTTGAGGGGGATGACAATGGCGGCGACCAGGGCTGCGAGGTACAAATACTCAGCGTACTTCTTCTTCTTTCCACGACCATCTGCATAAATGGATATGATTATGAATTCAAAATTGGTTTTTATTGCAATTTTTAAGTGTTAATTTCATAGTTCCAAAATATACATTCCAATAATGAACTCTTAGTACAGTATAGATGAGGTTTTGTTACCGTAATGTTTGTGTTCGGTAATAAAATAGTGTGATACATCTAAAGAAACATAATGATAAGATATGTCTGAAAAATATGGCTTGATACTTATCACGATGTGGGACAAAAACGTCTTTTAAGAATCTAATACAACTTTCCAATAAGACTTGGCGTTACTTTAACAACAATATTAATTATTTTTTAGACTTTAATACCATTTGAACGTACAGGAAAATCAGATCGTTTGTTGTATAGTGCAAAAGAAAAAAGTTCAAATAATCCGCGAAGTTATTAACAATACAGACAAATACAAACATAGTCTTACTATAATAATATAATGTTATAAATGTGAAAGTTGTTATGTATATTTGGATGTATTGATATTTGGAGTTCCATCACACAAAAACTACAAGACCTATCGAGCTAGAAATTTGCATGAACATAGCTGGCATATCACATTAACATATATGCCTGTTAATGTCTACATCTAACATTAGGGCTCCACCTCAAGGGCTCTGTAAGATACAATGCAAATCTTATGGAAGGGTACCATTAATAAAATTACCAGCTGTAGTTAAATGTTTGTCAGTTACTGCAAAGGAAGTCATATGGGTAAAACATAAACAACGATTTTATAGTGTTGGTCAGGTTAATATTTCAAATTTATTTTGAATTTTTTGCGAGTAAAGTCGTGGGTAACAGCTAGTTATTAATAAATCTCATTTTATTTCGTTTAGCCCAAGTGGGAAACCTTAGTTGTTTTAGTTTAAAAACATATTATGAACAAATATTCCTAGCATTTCTGTCTGCTTTCCACGAAACCCAGCAACATTGACCATAGAAATGAAATTTGACACCAAAACGTTTACACGGGGTACATTAACAAATATTCATAGAAAACGTTTCTGGTGTTAACAAACAAAACTACAATACGGCTGCTCAACATCATTTTGTGAATGAAACTTAAATTTTCTTATACCTCCGTTTACATTTCCCAGCTCGATGTTGACATTCCTAGTGGTGACGAGGCGAATGAACTTGGAGAAGAGATCTTGGCTGCTGTGACGACCCACCGGGTGGTCAACTAAGGTGGACTCCGGGTGGTCACTGCGGACCAGGGTCACCCCGTCCACCAGGGGGATGGTGGTCATGTTCAGGGCTCGGTCTAGAGCCAGGTTCACCTTGCCGCGAACACAGGACACGTCGCTACACGAGTCTAGGACTCCGTTCCATACCTGTGGACAATGTGAGGTAAAACTGTACTAACGCATGGATCCCATCAGCTTCGCTTGCCCACGTGGATTACATATTACACCCAAATCAAAACACACAGCTGATGAAATTCCAATATTTAAAAATTTATTTTAACTTGATACTTCAATGTATGACCTTAGGGTTGGTATAAAAAAACTAATGTTTTTTCCAATTTTCTCGTCAATATCTTTATTTTAAGTATATGGTTCATGGGTCAAACTATTTTTTCTAAAGTTCCTGGCACGGTTTGGCTTTATATAACTGGAGACTCCGGTCTTTTATGATTTTAAACTTCACAGAAGAATTTTCTTTGTCTGGAGATCTTGAGGATATTGAAAATATGGGATATGTATATATTTTATACATAATGTTACTTTCAGAGAGAATGATTCTATAGCTCATCAAATCTATCAGACCCGACTGGTAAATGGACCCTTTCTCTGAGGAATATGTCTGGTTATCAGAACTCGATTATGGATCTCCGAGGCAGAGTGCAGGTGTAGGTGTAACTTTGTGTACACTCGTCAACGTGATTCAGAACACAACAATATGAA
The DNA here is from genome assembly GCA_963675035.1 of Allygus modestus. NCBI lineage: Eukaryota > Metazoa > Arthropoda > Insecta > Hemiptera > Cicadellidae > Allygus > Allygus modestus. The sequence continues at coordinate 75,848,264 of OY776112.1, read as the reverse complement.
ATTAAACGAGTTGTAGTAGGAATAAAATGTTTAAATTATTGTACTGTATAAACCCCTTTTTTCTCAGTTTTGTCCGTCTTTTCCCTAATGTTCTCTATACATAAATTATATTCAGGAAATTTATTTTTGAAGTGTTAGAGGCATGATAATTTTTATTATCAAATCGTTAGCTCGGTTATATATTCTAAAAGCGGTAATGTTTACAATAAGTGACCTATTTTTTAAACGGCAGTGATGAAAAAATTAAATGGAGTGACAGCCCACTGTGGTTGTTAAGATTTTATAAAATAGTTGGCGCATCAAATTGAGGTAGCGATGGCATCTTGATAGTCACGCCTGCCGGTGCAGAAACCGCATGTTTGCCCTTGATGCAGAGCAAGATAAGCGATAAGTAGTTTACGAATGTAATTAATTAAAGATATTCTTATAAACTTGGGAATAATGTTTGCCGATTTGTTTCTGTTAATGGGCACGGTAGCGCAGTGGTAAGACTATTCGCTTCATAATCTGATGTTCACCAGATCGATCTTGAGCAAAGTCAGAGCAACTGTTAAGGTTCAAAACTGGATCCAGCTGAAATTGGTTATTGGGCTATTAACTAATTATCCTGGCTAAAGAATCGGTCAACAACGAGACTAAGCAAGGCAATTCACCCATGAAGACATCTCACCCTTGAAGACATCTCACTCATGATTCATTCATAGTCGCCTTAAAAGTCGCCTTAAAACACGCCCTAGTTGTGTCGGCGTACAGAGATTAATTATTGACATATGTAATTAGATATGAAACAAAGATAGTTAAACATACCTCTTTTCAAAGGCTAATTGTTTAACCCACTTAACGATAGCTATATATTTAATAATATTAATTGATTTGATATAAAAACGTTTTTATTTTCATTCTTTGCTCTCCCTTTATTATTTTAGTGTGTTCAAAAGGAACGACAAATTTTCAAGTTAGCTTATAAGCTCAGGAGGTTTCGCACACTAATGTAAGGAATAGTTATTTCCAGCTTTGGTATGTGCTTTGCTTAACTGTTTATGTAGTTATACAAATGTTTAATTTTTCAGTTTCTCTTTATAGTCCTCTGTCTAGAGGGGTCCCCGTGTCCATTTTATGTATAGTCAAACACCCTGTTGGATCATGTAGTTACTACCCCCGTTATAATTTTTCACGAGGGTGCTTGCCTGGCAGAGTGGACATAAGCTCAGAAATTACATGACACTCTTAAATCGCTTGTATCTTTGAAACGGTGATATATAGCAACTTACTCAACATTACAAGAAATTTTCTATACAAAACAAGGAACAATTGTTATATTTACAAAAAGTTGTTAAACCTTATATCTTTGGTGACATTAACACGTTTTTGCAGAATTGTCATGCAAATTTGCACTCTGAAGGCAAAAGATTAGTTATATCTCAAAAACGGTAACGTTTAGCGAGTTTAACTTTATTATATAAGATATTCTTTGTAAATTAAGGAACTACTTTTGTATTTACATAAATGCTATACAACTTGTAGTTTCTGAGATATTAACGAAATTGTGCCGGTTTATCATAAAGCTTCAAACTCTGTTGGTAGGCAAATTTAGTTATACTGTATACTTTGACCTTATTGGATTGAGTGAACGAAGTGAGTGAAAATCCTTATACATAACTTTACTGCTTAGACTGGTAAGAGAATCAACTCGAACTGGCGTGTCTGTGACCAAAATAACTCAAAAACACCTCTACAGATCCACTTCAAACTTTAGAGATAGATTCTATAGTACGAAATCTCGGTCGAGTTCGTTATTGGGAATATTTGGTTAAGTAATAATAAAATTATCTTTAAAACAAATCTATTTTTTTGTCCCATAAGATTAACATTGGGAGCCATTTTAGTGGTACCGGTATTTGAATCGTTGATATTTAGCCAACGTCTATGTTTCAATTATAGAGTACCGTAAATCACAGTGTCATAGATTCACTACAGAACTGTAGTTATTCATGTTCATGTTGACTAGAAAAAAGAAACTCCTTTTCGTAACTTGAAACACAAAAACTAAGGTTTAAATATTATTAGCTTTTAAAAGTTGTATGTATATTTTATTTTCTACTAATTAAAAGATGCATTCTTATTTTTACATACTATTATAATTAATAACTTTATTGGTACCGTACTCTATGTAAAAAAATGCAGGCCGAGCGCTGGACTATGGGACTTTGGCCACTCCAGACTTCAGACAACACAATAACTGAAAGGAAAGATGTCAACAAGAAAGTATTAAAGTGATAAACCTCCTTCTTACGTGATTAAAGTGATTAAACGCTAATATATGTAATTATTTACATTGTGATTTCCACTCATTAACAGTAGAAAGTCTTAATTTGTTCAAAAAATTATTACCTCGCTAATAAAACGTAAGTTACCAAATAAAATTAGATTTTTTGGTTATTTATTTATTTATTGACGGCTTTCACCAATGCAACTTTACAACGTGACAATAATGAACATTTGCAAGAACAGAAAAAAGAACAAACTATAGCTACCTATACATCGTGCTTTTAACTATGATGATATGTTATTACAACTTAATGTGGTACATTGGTATTCACCATATTCTGGGTCTATAGCCTATTTCTTTTTTGTCAGATTGAAAACTTAGGTTTAATATAAATTTCTTTTCCTGCAAAAATTAAAATTGCATTACCAGAACTGCCCTACATAAGTGTTTATTCAAACTCAATAAGGCAAACTCAATAAGTTAGGTCCTTTTGGAGGTTAATGTAAGGTATGCTTATCGACTTTAATTTTCTAGGCATAATTTATAATATTTATTTTCCATACAACACAGGTCTGTGAAGTTGGCCTGCCCAAATCAGCTTACCCAGTTTATTTTATATGTCTCGTTAGTTCTTTGTTAGTTCCTGTTAGTTATCATAAAAAGATCGTTAGTTCATCAATATTAACCCTGATAAAGCCTTAAATCAATGGGTAGGCCAACTTCACACTATGAAAAGTAGCTTACCCACAATTAAACTTCATAATTCCTATTTCTTTATGTCTATCGTTAGTTTTTCATTAGTTCCTGTTAGTTCCCTCATAAATACCGTAGGTTCAATAATATTAATGGATTTACAGCCAAAAATGAAATATTGGTTAGTTAACATTCCAATGTATGTAGTAGTCTACCCATGTTGAATTTTCGGCTGTGAAACATTATTATTATTGAACTAACGGTATTTATGAGGAAACTAACAGGAACTAACGAAGGAATAACGACAAACATTAAAAGATTTAAATGATCTTATGTCAACGTGGGTAGGCTACTACATCCATTGGAATGTTAGCTAACCAAAATTTAATATTCGGCTGTAAAACCGTTATTATTATTGAAATATCGGTATTTATGAGGGAACTAACAGGAACTAACGAGAGACGTGAACAAATTTAAATAATCTTTCGTCAATATGGGTAGGCTACTACATACATTGGAATGTCAGCTAACTAACATTGAATTTTTGGCTGTAAAACCATTGATATTATTGAACTAACGGTATTTATGAGGGAACTAACAGGAACTAACGAAGAACTAACGATAGACATAAATAAATATGTATTATGTAGTTTAATTGTGGGTAAGCTACTTTTCATAGTGTGAAGTTGGCCTACCCATTTATTTAAGGCTTTAACATGGTTAATACTGATGGAGTAACTATATTTTTATGAGAACTAACAGGAACTAACAAATAACTAACGATATACATGAAGAAATATTAATTATATATATTTAATTGTGGGTAAGCTACTTTTTATAGTGTGAAGTTGGCCTACCCATTTATTTAAGGCTTTAACAGGGTTAATATTGATGAACTAACGATATGTTTATGAGAACTAACAAGAACTAACAAAGAACTAATGATAGACATAAAGAAATATGTATTATGTAGTTTAATTGTGGGTAAGCTACTTTTCATAGTGTAAAAGTTGGCCTACCCATTGAATTAATGCTTTAACAAGGTTGATATTGATAAACTAACGATATGTTTATGAGAACTAACAGGAACTAACGAAGAACTAACGATAGACATAAAGAAATATAAATAATGTATTTTAATTGTGGGTAAGCTACTTTTCATGGTGTGAAGTTGGCATGCCCAATTTTAGTTTTGGGCGTAAAATGGTTCCTATGTTTGAACTAAAGATAGATTTGTGGGAACTAACAATAACTAACAATGAACTAACGATAGACATAAACAAATATTAATAATCTTAAGTCATCATGGGTAGGCTACTACATACATTGGAATGTTAGCTTATCCATTTTGAATTTTTTGCTGTAAAACCATTTATTGATTGACTGTAAAACCATTGGTCTTAAGATACTTTGAGGCGGAGGCTGTCTTGCCATCACAAGCTTTCTTTTCATTTGAATAATTGTTATGCTTTAACATGTCACTGCATTGGGATGTTCCTTTCACTGCAGTTGGTGGGGATCTTTGCCTCGATCAGACGATAAACAGATCACAGAAAAGTGCTAGTGGTGTGATTGGAGTGACTAGGAGAAAGTCAAACGTTGCAGAATGGGAATTGACCTTTCACTAAATCTTATCAGTTTATAATCTGTTCAGAAATATTACACATGTTTCTTCAACTGGCAGTTATAACTAGAGAACAAATCATCATGACCTCTCTCAGACCATTACTATAAATTCTGGAAAGATGGTAGTTCTGGATACAATGATAATGTTTATCTTACAGAACGAGAACTCTTTTGAAGTAACCAATGCACCACTTATAACATAATCACAAAAGAAGTTTTATCAGACCAATCACGCTTAACAATTCTTAATGTGATAAGCATTGGAACGGAAGCGTATTTAAAGCTTCGGGCGCTTGAAAATGCCTACTTTCAAACCTCAAGAAGTATGCAAGACGAATCGGAAATCAACTTTAGACAGAAAAGAGAAAGCAAGAGTGCAGCATGTAATAAATTTATGTAAGGAAAGAGGACTAAGTACGAAGGAACTTCTCACCTATGACATTGTAAAGCCAAAAATGCTATTTGATCAGGAAGGTTTCATGACGAAAGCCAACAAAGGTTGCCTATGTGAAGAACTAGAAAGGTTTTTAAAACCAGAATAAGATCCAAAATGTATCGAAAAATCAATTTGAGAGCCATGCGGCTACATAGTTGATGTTATGGGATGCATCCGAAAGCTTAAAACAAAAAATATTAGTACTTTTGGTCAAGTAAGTCAAAAATAAGAGATTGAAGATACTGTAGAAAAAGCAGAGAGGTATCTTGTACATGTGTTGAAGAAAGATTAATTTAGTGAAAATATGGATGAACTAAGGTATTGGACGTACTGCCACTGCAAGAACAAGAGCATTGAAGATCTTCCTCCAACCAGCAGGGCTACAAGACAGCATATCCTAAAAGCATTATATTCTGCACTAACTTCCAGGTTAATTGCTTGGAAGAAAAAATTGCATATCTCGACCCTCTTTCTTTTGGTTTCAATGATGGTAGTAACTGGTTGGTTCCTACACATGAGCTGAAACTTTGCCCAAATAATCTTATAGAAGGCTGCAACTGCAAAAAGTGTGTCAAACAAAGCTGCACGTGCGCTAAAGCATGAGCTTAGCATATTGCTCATTTTGTAAATGCAATAGTTTTTCCGTTATAGACTGCCACAACGCACACAATAATAAGTAATAAACAACATCTCCCTTTCTGTTGTATTATTGTACTCTATTGTAACAACTCACAATTTAGCATTACGTCTGTTAGGTAATATCCTTCATTAAACATTATTTACTGTAGAAAATTCTGAGTTAAATTTGTTTTACTAAGTATACAACACTAACGGTAAATATCACAGATAATAATTATTACTAATAAACTCACACATACCTATTTTTCGGCGACTATCCCGAAAAAGGCTACTTTTAGGCGATAAACCTTATCATAGCCTCCCTCCTAAATGAGCAGAGTAATAATTTTAAACGAAATAAAACCAAATTACTATATAAGTCAAAGTATACAGTATAACTAAATTTGCTTACCAACAGAGTTTGAAGCTTTATGATAAACCGGCACAATTTCGTTAATATCTCAGAAACTACAAGTTGTATAGCATTTATGTAAATACAAAAGTTGTTCCTTAATTTACAAAGAATATCTTTTATAATAAAGTTAAACTCGCTAAACTCCACCGTTTTTGAGATATAACTAATCTTTTGCCTTCAGAGTGCAAATTTGCATGAAAATTCAGCAGAAATGTGTTAATATCACCAAAGATATAAGGTTTAAAAAGTGCTTTTAAATATAACAATTGTTCCTTGTTTTGTATAGAACATTTCTTGTAATGTTGTGTAAGTTGCTATATGTCACTGTTTCAAAGATACAATCGATTTAAGAGTGTCATGTCATTTCTGCCTCCACCATTTTAAAAATGGCGGATTCTGAGTTTATGCCCACTCTGCCAGGCAAGCACCCTCGTGAAAAATTATAACGGGGGTAGTAACTACATGATCCAACAGGGTGTTTGACTATACATAAAATGGACATGGGGACCCCCCTGGACAGAGAACTATTAGCTTCGCCATGTGGTAATGAATCAACATTAATTTATCTGTAGTGCTTCACGCCGCGCCGTGCAGATGAGCTAAGAATGAGTAACTGAAAATGTATTTACATTTATTTACTATTATACTTTAATCCGATACTTTAAGCTGATACGAGAAAATGTTGGCAGGGTTTTGAAACTTGAGGTAATTCAAATCCAGAGCTATTTTACACCATAGCGACATATACTTATTATTTACTGAGGTCCAACATTTAAACAACACGGTACGTAAATCATATTGTTAGTGGTTTAGAATGCTCCTCCTTACAAATAAATAAATTAAACCTTTAAGACTAACTAGTTGTTCTGTTGCTCGAATCCGAGCAAGTTTGTACCCAACGAAAAGTTACTTCAGTTGTTGTAAACGAACATAAAAAAAATTTTTATATTAATAGGCAAGCACAAAACTTGTCCTCCTTTTTTCTCAGCTTGAGTGCATCGAAGGAGAAATTTGCGCACACCGTTAGAAAGGTAGTGTCCTGTAGATGAGCAGAAACCCATTATAACATCGGCCCTCACGGCTACGCCTCACAGGCTTTCAAAGTTTCAATGTTAATCTTATGGAAGAACAGTAATTGATTGAATAATTCTATATTTTACAGCTGTTGATATAACAAATACTAGCAAATCAGGGAGAACAGATGTTTCAGGCATAATGTAAATACAAATACTACTAGCTACTAAAAAGTGGTAACACCCTTCTATTATCCTGTTTACCTCCACTTTAAAAAAATTAAACCTGATTATGAGGGGGTAGGATGAGGGCTGGGGAGAGGATGAGGTGGAGAGGTTTCAGGCATAAATAAAAAGGCTACCGTTTAAATTACTAGAATGGTAACGTCCTTCTGCTATCCTTTTTAACTCCTCATTAAAAAAATTACCTGGTGGTGAGGGTTGGAAAGGGGGAGGGAGAGAGAGATGAGTGCAACAAAACCCACTAAATATTAAACTTTTTTTCAAATATTCTTCAAATAATATTTGGTCGAATTTCGATCATTGGTCGGTTTCTAGTCTGATATTAAAACGGATGATAACATCTGAGGATAATGCAGATAACGTACTTTCAATCAACACGTAGTTTAGACTTCCGCCGTTGGATAGAACCACTGTTTTGAAAATTCAGCCTCTAAATCACTAAATTTAAGTGATGCCCTTTCTTAAAAATTCCGAGACGTATTGGAAAATCTACGTAAATATTCCTTTAATTTGACACCTCAAACGTTAAAATCCGTCCAGCCGTTATCGAGTTATGACTGTGAAGAACATATAGGATCATATATGACGTATAGGAACATATAGGTTATACGACCCCCTTGTGTATTAACATATAGGATCATCCTAACGATCCCACAAAATTCATGTCTATTTTCCTCTGCGTTTCGGTGAGGATGCAATTTGTGGTGAAACTAATGAACTTTTCCGGCTAAAAACATGTTTGTTTAAGTCACAGTATGATCAAATAAAGTCTCCATCTATATCATCAACATTGAAATTTAAGAAAAAGCGGTAAAGCTTTTAGCGTTTTTATAATGAAATTTGATAAACAAATAATATTGATACGCTGGGGTTTTGCCACAATAACACCTTCAAATTTGATAACGCGAAATTGCCACTTAATTACATACATTTTAAAAACTTACTTAGATTCATAAACTATCCATCTAGTCCCAATATAAATATTTATATTTTTACGACCTTCCACTTGATTTTCTGTATCAAATTCATCACGTTTAGGGGTTTTACAGGGTTTGCCCCACAACCTATCAAATAGTTTTGTTGGTATATATACGCACGTTTTATATTTCTTAAACTACAGTATCGAGATGGTATGACTTAGAGTTGAATATTCTGAAATGGTATTTGTTTCAAAATTAATATAACTAAACAGAAAAATATTCGTTGCAAAGTATATTTGTGTTCACCCTTAAACAACATTGATATTATCAAAATAGTAGTTTACCTAGTATTACTATAGATCATAATATAGAATGCACATTACTATAGAATTCTTACTATAGTAAGACTTAAATTATAATTAAAACTAGACTACTTATTATAATAAGTTGGTGTTATGAGAATCTGGTATGAATTTAATATATTGATATAGTCCCAAAATAATTTACGTTTGTATTAACATATAGACATTTTTTTTAAATAATATCGCTACTTCAAAAAATTGTGAATCTGTATCGTACAAATACATTAGGTACTATTACTGTTAACTTTACATATTTTAAAGGTCGATTGCAATGTATACATGTTATTAAACTTTCAATTTTAAAATGTTTGTCTACTTCAAAAAGACGACTATTACGCCAGTAAACGATTTTAATCTTTAGGTTACCCCCTGTTATTTTTTTTATTTTTTTACGGCAGCTGTTTGTGGACCTGGTTTATATGGAGTGTTTACTAAGTTAGTATACCAACTAGTTAACTTTAGTAGTTAGTATACTAGTCACATTACAAATGTGGTTGAACCACATGTGCCACTTGTTTACAGTTTCCACAAGCTGTCAGATAGTGTTTGTTTACAAATAAATTTCAAAACAAATTGTTTACCAGCAATCAAATTGCTAAGTTTGAATGCGAGTAATTGCCTTTAAAACTGTCGCAATTTACATTGCAGGTACAATTACAACAACAGCTGTCATTGAAAACACTATTAAGAAACAAAACATATGGAAAATATGTTTTTAAGACTGAATTTTATGCATACGTTTGCAAAAAGTTAATAGTTTGTTTATTTCTGTTTGTGCCAACTTAACTGCTTACTCTACTTTCCTCACTTGTAAGTATCTGGTATTGCTAATAACCTGTTCATAATGTGTTAACAGCTGCAATTCAAATAAATTATTATTCCCCATGTTAATCTTATGGTCATAAATCGAACTTTGAGGGCATCCCATGCCCTTAAGAGTAAAAATATCGAAAATTAAAAACCTTGTTGCAAAACTACGAACTGAGACAAATTTTTTGACACTTTAAACATCAAAATTGGTAAAGAAATAAGGGAGGAGTTGTGTTTACAAAAAACGGCTTCACGTATTATGTATAAGGATAACAAATAAATAATTGTTTTTAATAGGAGGTAAGTTTAGATAAATGTTTTATTTTTGTGTATGGACGTTTTAAAAATCTTAAAATGCACTTGAATTGTTATGTGACCCGAACACATTTGAAAGTCAGTCAGCTCTGCTGGCCATATCCATCGCTAAAGTGGAAACTTATTTACACATTATATGATTTAGGAGCAAGTTTTTACACGAGAAAATATATACATTTCATATAAAAACAAAAAAATGCATAAAAGATTTGATTAGGTTGTTGATTTTATTAACTGTGTATTCCTTAAGAAACTAAATTCCACTACGGCCATAAAATACATATGGTAACAAGCGGTTTCTTTTAGTCGAATGTAAGTCTGACTGCCTTTGCTTGATGATGATTTTTATTTATTTAACTTAGCTTGTATTTTGGCATGTTTGTAGGCTTGGTCATACCATATATTTAGATTTGAAATTGACAATGTCCATTGCAATGTTATAATATGACCGAATAAAATATTTATTTATTTATTCTGAAACTTCGAAACAAAAACTGTGAAATATGTTAAATATATTCAATAGCCGCAAATTTAACAGCTAAACTTTTTTTCAAAACTATCATTTTACGAGAGTTTAATTTGTTACATGTAATTGATCATGTACTAACCTTCACCCAGTCCTGACTAGCTGCCGCTAGACCGAAGAGGAGCGGAAGCGCGCCAACAGCCATCTCTGCAGCGAGCCGAGCAAACAGCTGGTTATAAAGGTAGTGTTTTTACACCGGAAGTTGCCGTGTCTTATCTGATAATAGCCATCCAGGTCACTTGCGATCGGGCTCTACTAACCGCACCCGCTGCTTCAGATGCCAACTGTTAACTGGGGCTAATTTGACGGGGAAAGCGTTTGTTTAACATTTTTGATTGTCGTGGGATTGTTGTATTTAACTTGTTTAGAATTGTTTTACTTCGGAAACTATTTTATTTTTTTCGGAGAAAGGTTTTTTACTTTCTCCCTCTATACATAGTATATGGAGAAAGTATTGTTTTCGTCAAAATTTTCGAATTTGAGTTGTTAGTGGAAATATTCGTTTTGGTGCTCCCTGAACCCAAAAAAGTGGTTTTTACGTGATGTCTGTCTGTGTGTGTGTGTGTGTGTGTGTGTCCGTGTGTGTGTGTGTGTGTGTCTGTGTGGATGTGTACAGAGCTACAGCCTTAACCAATGGGCCGATCTTTATGAAATTTGGTATATAGGTACTAATCCACGATATCTCCAGGCGTTCTTTTCATTTTTTTGAATTTTTGATTTTTAAGGGTAATTATCCCCCAAAAACCGCCAAAAAACATGAAAAATCCAAATTTCTCAAAAACGGCTCTAACGATTTTGATTAAACTTTAGTCGTTTGTAGAACTTTAGTTTTCCATCAAAATGACACCACCCGCATTCCTGTAAAAATTCGGGTTCAGAAATTACAGGACTTAAAACATCAAAATTTAAGTTTTTTTGATTTTTCATAAAAATACATAAATATACAAAAATATTACTATTCACCATTAAAAAGAGCTTGAAAAACTAAATAATTTAGTATTTTGAATTACTATTCTACGATTGCTGGTTTCGGAGAAAATTGAAATTTGCATTTTGCGGTAAACGCAGTACGTTGTCCAATGTTATTCTTATGGGGAATACAAAAATTACTATTTCTCTCTTATTCACTGATCAATTTCGTTCAAACTTGATATGCTTGTCAAGTAAGCATTGACCAACAGAGGAAATTCGAAATATGTTGCCCTTAATAACCCTGGGGGGGGAATAGGGGGCATTTCCCCTCTTAAAACCACGAGTGTAGCAATGGATTCTGTAGTGCCTCCAAAGCAGGGATTTGGGTGGATGTCTTTTAAAACAACTTGTTTACAAGATTTTCTGTACATTCGACCGTGCTTTGTATTCTATATTTAGTAAATAAAAAGTAATTTATTCATTAAAGTTGGGCTAAAAGGGAGAAAGTATGTGTCAGTTTCCTGATACCGTTTATTTGTGTTTAGGATTTGTCTAAAGTATTACTTGTATATTTTTTAACTGCTTTTTAACATACATACTTCCTAGCTGGTTTTTCGGACAGCGAATTCTAGATTTTAAAGGGATAATTTAAATTATTATCATATTGCTAAGGTAATATTTCTTATAATATAACTATATCAGTCAATCTCAAGCATAAAATTAATAGTAAATATTCATATTTTTTTATTTTGCTATGTCTAAACAAATATTTAATTCATTACATTTTTGTTTGCTGGCTTGACCTTTAATCAACATATTACACCGAAAAATCTAAAATGTCCATTTATAAGGTATGGTCAATAAATTGTTGAATTAAAACATATTTTATAAATAATCCAAGACTTATTTTATTTTTATATTTTTCCAAAATTAGTCCCAAGGCACCTATAACTTAAACATTAAAATGTATTTAAATAAACTTCGGTGTCACAGTCACAGTCACTTTTGAACCAAACTTTTGGTTTTGATGACAATTTTAGTGGATATGTGGGAAAACAAATTATCAATCGAGTCTCTTTATTGGGACATAAAATATCCGTATAAAAGACAGTGAATTGAATTGGAAAGCACATACTCAATAAATAATTAACTGTACTTAGAGTTTGTACTGAGAGTCTTCTTTAAAAACATGTTTTGCCCTGGTTCACAACAGATTACAGTTTGGCATTGCTTTTTGAAGGGCAGCTTTTCAGACTTTCACAAACCAGATTTTGATCAAGCAACAATGTTTTGTAATGATACAAAAGGTAAAGCGAAAATACGTAAAGAATAACATAGTAACATTGCAAGTGGGGCGCAACTCCAGCCTGGAGGGTTGTATCCAGCGTGAGGCAATTATCTTTCTTAATCCAACAAACATTCATCTGTCAAATTTGGATGTCGAGAACTGATAGAAAAGTTCAGAGGGGCGGAGCCCTAAGGTTGACCAAAATATTTGCAAAATCTTTTCCTCTTCAACAACATGGTGTGGTTTGGAAGCAGTTTTCTGGACCCGTTTTTGAAATTTAAAGAATATAAATAGCACCTTTGAATGCCAGTGAGGCAGAGCCCCGAGATTTTGTAAAAAAGCTTATCCAAAATTAGTTTGTCCGGGACCAACATGGTACTGTTCGAGAGCCGTTTTGGAAATCATCGGGACACACACACACTTCTACTACTTTATTAGTATAGATAGTAAATGTAAATCAATTTATTTAGTAACCAATACTATAATTTGCATTTGTCTGTGGCTCCTAGCGTCCGTCCGTCCGCTCCGTGCGTCCGTCCGCCCGCGGATGTTTCTCGAGCTGTAATGGCTCCCAAGCTACGAAAACATATTTTTAAGGGGTAATCGAGGTCGGGGAAGCTGCTCGTGTCGTTTGTTTTTTCTTGAAAACCAACCTTATTTGAGTTACGGTAGCTTTAAGCTGTGCTAATTTTAGGCCATTTTAGCACATATTAGCAGAGCCGGGAGTATTCAGCTGTGGATTTCTTTTCCTACAATCATTGACTATAAATACTTCCTGAAACAACTGATAGCGATAGCGGCCGTCAATACTAGTAGAGAACTAAAAGTAAGAAAGTATGTGTTAATTTTCTGTTATTATTTATTAATTAATATTTTTGTTTGGTCTATTCATTAGGAAATACAAGACAATTAAGTGAATTAGTATTTTTTTGTTTTCAAATATTGTGATATGCGTTCGTAGAGAGAATCTATACACAAAATGGATTTGTTGCTTAGGGACCGAGTACAGTAAAACCCCGTTAACTGAAAAAAGGTGGAATGGTTCTAGATAATTCATTATTTTTAATATTTTAATTAATATCTAAAGGTTAATATTGTAAAGAAATGTGAACATGCATCGTTCGTTAGCAATAGTGAATTCTGAAATCTGCATATCAGCATAAAATAACAATTACTTTTTGGAATAATCATAAATATTTTTCTGGTATTTTTCAGCAGTTGAGGGCCGCATTATCTATCCATTTCCTGATTATCAGAATAATTATTTTCTGGTTTCAATTATATGGTTTCGGTTTAGGGGAGTTCAGTTAACCAGGGTTTTCCTATATAACATTTCACAGTAACCTTTTTAATTACCGTACCTGTGTAATAAATTGTTATAGTTGAATCAGATTATGCAAATAAATTCTAAAATTTTTTTATTTCAAATTTTTTCTTCAACAGGCACGTTATGTTTTTCTCACGCACAGTTCGCTGTAAGACCCATATCAAAATATTTTTCCAATGTACTAAAACAATTGTAACACATTTTTTTTGCAAATCAATTTTATTTTGGTTTGATTTTGCAACGGGCAATAATTTAATGTTTTTATGATTTTAGTGTAACGTTGAAATTTTTGGAAGATTTTCATTCAACCTGGATTGGTCCAATGACAGTAGTTTAAATATTAAAGAAAATATAAATTTTTGCAATTAGGGGTCACCAATACGTTAGGCAAATCGAAACAGCTTGCGCGAAACATGATAGCAAGGTTACACATTTTGCCTTTATCTTAGCCATTAGACTTCTCGCAGGGAAGGGCCTAATGTATTGGCTAGACCGAGTGAATTTGGAGTGCAAGGTCCCGGGTTCGATCCATGGAAATCACCAGTAGCATATTAGCATATGATTATACCGTGTCCTGGTTGTTCAGAACCCGTCTTAATCTAAAAAATCGTTTCACTTTTCACGTTCACCTATCTAGAATAAACGGTATCAGGAAACTGACACATACTTTCTCCCTTTTAGCCCAACTTTAATGAATAAATTACTTTTTATTTACTAAATATAGAATACAAAGCACGGTCGAATGTACAGAAAATCTTGTAAACAAGTTGTTTTAAAAGACATCCACCCAAATCCCTGCTTTGGAGGCACTACAGAATCCATTGCTACACTCGTGGTTTTAAGAGGGGAAATGCCCCCTATTCCCCCCCCAGGGTTATTAAGGGCAACATATTTCGAATTTCCTCTGTTGGTCAATGCTTACTTGACAAGCATATCAAGTTTGAACGAAATTGATCAGTGAATAAGAGAGAAATAGTAATTTTTGTATTCCCCATAAGAATAACATTGGACAACGTACTGCGTTTACCGCAAAATGCAAATTTCAATTTTCTCCGAAACCAGCAATCGTAGAATAGTAATTCAAAATACTAAATTATTTAGTTTTTCAAGCTCTTTTTAATGGTGAATAGTAATATTTTTGTATATTTATGTATTTTTATGAAAAATCAAAAAAACTTAAATTTTGATGTTTTAAGTCCTGTAATTTCTGAACCCGAATTTTTACAGGAATGCGGGTGGTGTCATTTTGATGGAAAACTAAAGTTCTACAAACGACTAAAGTTTAATCAAAATCGTTAGAGCCGTTTTTGAGAAATTTGGATTTTTCATGTTTTTTGGCGGTTTTTGGGGGATAATTACCCTTAAAAATCAAAAATTCAAAAAAATGAAAAAAACGCCTGGAGATATCGTGGATTAGTACCTATATACCAAATTTCATAAAGATCGGCCCATTGGTTAAGGCTGTAGCTCTGTACACATCCACACAGACACACACACACACACACACACACACGGACACACACACACACACACAGACAGACATCACGTAAAAACCACTTTTTTGGGTTCAGGGAGCACCAAAACGAATATTTCCACTAACAACTCAAATTCGAAAATTTTGACGAAAACAATACTTTCTCCATATACTATGTATAGAGGGAGAAAGTAAAAATGGGTGGGTCTCTGAGGAGAGATTAAAATGAACGGTATCAGGAAACTTACACATATACTTTCTCCCTTTTAGCCCAACTTTAATAAATAAATTACTTTTTATTTACTGAATATAGAATATAAAGTACGGTTGAATGTACAGAAAATCTTCTTGAAAGTTTTTTTTAGAAAAATTTACCCAAATCCCTTTTTTTGGGTGCACTGCAGAATACTTTGCTTAAGAAGTGGTTTTAAGAGGGACAAAGCTCCCTCACCCCTCACGGTTAAGTGACAACATATTTTGAATATCCTCTGTTCGTCAGTGCTAACTTGACCTGCATATCAATTTTTAACAAAATTTATCACTAAATTAGAGAGAAATAGTAATTGTTGTATTCCCCTTAAGCATAACATTGGACAACGTACAGTGTTTACCGCAAAATAACAATTTAAATTTTTTCCGCAACAGTAATTGTAGAATAATAATTAAAAATGCTAAATTATTTGATTTTTTTAACTCTTTTTAATGGTGAAAAGTAATATTTTTAACATTTATGGTTTTTGTGAAAAATAAAAAAAGGAGTTTTGGATGTTTTAAGTCCTGTAATTTATAAACCCAAGTTTGTCCAGAAATTCAGGATGTGTCATTTTGTTGTAAACTTAAAGCTCTACAAACCACTAAATTTTAAACAAAATTTTTAGGGCTGTTTTTGATAAATTTGGATTTTTCATGTTTTTTGCAGTTTTTGGGGGATAAACCCTTAAAAATTTTAAATATTAAAAACCGCCTGAATATATCGTGAATTAGCACCTACATACTAAATTTCATGAAAATCGGACTACTAGTGTCGTCTCTAGCCCTGTAGACATCTACACACAGACAGACATCACGCAAAAATAATTTTTTGGGTTCAGGGATCACCAAAACGAATATTTCCACTAACAACTCAAATTTGAAAATGTTTACAAAAACAATAGGTACTTTCTCCATACACCGTACTATGTATAGGGGGAGAAAGTAAAAAGTATATAATCATTCAAAATATGTGTTGAAACCTTTCTGAACAAACATAAAAATATTATTTCGTCGTTATTAAAAGCCAATGGTAATTTTCATGAAACGAATTTTGTGCAAAAAAGCAGTCCCTTGCACAATTACGCAGGGCCAAGTTATGTAACCTCTAATAATATTCAAGAGTTTTGGGTCTTAGCCTGAAAATGAGAAATGCCGCTAACCCAAGAATTATCTAGGTCCAAATTAATAAAAATCCAACCTGTTTCTTAACAACCGTTGACTTGAAACAATAAGAGCATGAAGCATAATCGTGTTTAAATTGCTTGCTATGAATCAAGCTCATAATGTGAAATTCATGAAGAGTAAACCCACCGGGCAGTCAGGATGTGGAGATAGATGCGCTGGGTGAACCAGGAATTAATTAATAGGTCATAACTAGCTTATGAGGCTCACAAGATGTAAGATAGCAAGATGTCAAGGTCAGATGAGTGAGGTCGGTGTTCTCTATGGGAGTGATGAAAGTGCATTGAGTGATTGAGTGTCTTGTTTTTTACTGAGAGTACAACTTGATGTATTCATCAAAAAATTGAATTCCATCAAAAGCACGAATAACAATTAAAAATGTCTCAATTAGTGTTTTTTAAAACATATAATTATCAATATAAACTCATCGAAATAAGATAACAAAAATTTGAAAAATGTTATATAAACGTGTTTAACTGACTATTTAAATAACGTTTATTGGACATTTTTAACTATGTGTTTTCCGTTTCTACGAGGTTATGAAATAGAGTGTTATTTGGTCGCTGCGCGGCCACTTCGCCAGTCACTTTCTTTCGATAATCAGACTATACTGTTCTCATGATCTTGTTTAGCTGAACACCAACCTCTCAGTCATGTATTGTACGCTATTGAGTTATATTTTAGCACAATATCAATACAGTACTACTAATAACAAAACTGAATAGTTTATTGTTTTTTTTTAAGATAATTTGGCATTGAATTTGACATTTATAAACTTTACCATTTAAAAATTGTGTCGATTTTAATTTTTCAAAACTAAATCTAAATATCTTAAAAACAGTAAATCATTAAAAATTTTGTCTATACACCAAATATACAAAATTGTATGCCATAAAACTCCTTAGCTGAGCCGTTGCTTTTGTAATTAAATAATGCTAACTTTGTGACTTTCAAACAAAATTTGCACACTTTTTTCTACATGGGCAGTAACTTAGCTTTTTTATAGAGATTGGGTGATCTTTCAAATCTTTAGATTACCTTTTACAGCATAACATTTGTTAAAAATTTGTATTGCCCAAATAAATATGTACAAAGAATATATTTAGCTTTTAAAATGTAAAATGGTTAACATTTTTAAACGTTGAAACCTGTAACGTCAAATTCAATGCCAAATTATCTTATTTGAATATGAATAAGACATTCTGTTTGAAGTCAAAATATAAATTTGTTCCCAAAATATGGTGTCTTTATAAAATACAAAAGAAAAACACATAGACAGACAGATGGAAGATGAAGCATTTTAGGACGTATGTTTGTAGCAATTTGTTTAATATTTTGATCCGTAATAGCCTAATTATGCCAAATTTTTGAAAAAGACACCCTGTAAAAATGTAAAAAATTGTAAACGAACTCTTTCAATAAACGGTATCAGGACACCCAAAACTGATACATACCTTCCACCTTCTATCCCAACTAGCCAATACAACTGTTCAAATTCAAAAAATACGATTATGTTAATTAAAATTGTGATTTCATTTTGAAGTTAGCTTAAATCAGCTGAACTTTATTCTGTACTATGTTTTATTAACTTCAAAAGCTGTCAAATGTTCAATTTCAATGATTATAGTGTTATTCCATAATATTAACATTGCAGCTAGAAGGCATGTGGGGCGTAATCCTGAGGGTTGATGTAAATGTTAATGATTTTCCACAAACCTACCGGTACTTATTGAGACCTTTCCATAGATACCAATCATTAAAATTGGTCCAGAGGTTCCTGAGATCTCAGAGTGACACAAAATTTTTTTGTGTTTAAATTTATCCCAATTTGAACCAATAAACCTTTCTTCTATCTATATAATCCAAATACCATGGGTATCATGGATTCTAAAGTTTCAATGTTAAGTTATGTGGACTTGTACAATTTTAATCGTTTTCATTACTGTTGTTGTGTGCTTATTTATAGCGTTAATTCAATGAATATGTTATGTGATTGTGAGTGAAGCCGTGATAAAACAGCTATTAATATCATATTTACTAAATATAGAATCGGAAACAAACAGTATAATTTACAGAAAATCTTCTAGTGGCCTTTTTTCAGAAATATCCGCCAAAATATATTTTAGGATGCACTACAGAATCATTTACTAGCCACAGTGGTTTTAAGAGGGGAAATGCTCTCCTCCCCCCCAGAGTTAGGTGGCAAAATATTTTAAATATCCTCTGTTAGTCAATGTAAACTTTACCTACAAACCAGGTTTTAATGGAATTGATCTGTAAATAAGGGAAAAATGGTGTGTTTAGCGAATTTCCCCTATAGGGAATAAGCTATTACCGTAGTCGGCATAGTAAGACCTAGGCCCGGGACCATGATAACTTTTCGTTTTGAGGTCCCCAGATGCCAAAAACACCAATCGTTCAAAACTGTATATATATATGTCCGTGAGCACTATAACTCTCGTAAAAATAATCCAATTTTGACGAAATTTGGTATAAACGTGTAAAGCAGCATTTATGACTTTAAGGTCGAAAACCAGACAGATCGACCTAGCCGAAGGGGTATTTTGGGGGGGGGTTTTGTACCCCAAAAATGGGTTTTTTGAATTTTTTACATATCATTTTTGAAAAAGTCAAATTTTAGCTTTTTTCCATTGGAATCAGCTTAAAAAGAAGCACAATTTGGAGTTTTGATCATTGCTCTACGTCAAATGGTTACAGAGATATTGAAAATGCTAAACACAGTACGTTGTCCAATATGTTATTCTTATGGAGAATAAGATAAGTTGTATATCTCGCTTATTTATCAACTTATCCTGATGAAACTTGGTATATTGCTTCATATCATTGTGGTCTATTGATATTTGCACTAAAACACATTTTTGGCCGATAGTTCCCGTAGCAGCAAATCTGCGTACTCATCCCCCATGTTATTCTTATGAAGAATAAGTAATGTGTTATCTACCTTAATTAAGAACATAAATTAATCAAATTTGGTATGAGGCTTTACCTACTTGAGTTATATTGATATTTGTATAAAACCTCATTTTTTGTTCCTTGCTTCAGCAGACCTGCATACTCAGACTCCATGTTATTCTTATAGAGAATAATTAAAATGTCATGAATCGTTTATTTATGAATGTATATTGATGAAACTTGGTATATGGCTTTATGTGGTATTAATATACATATATATGTATTGTAAATCCGCTGAGTACGCAGGTTTGCTGCTACGGAGGTATTTTAATTCCCCATCAGAATAACATTGGACAACATAATGTCAACTGCTGTAAGGTAATATGTGCAGCAGTAATGTGTTTACCAATAAAAAAAATTCAATTTTCACCACAACCATAGTTGTAGAACAACAGCTCAAATTACTAATAATATATATTTTTTAAAGCTTTTTAGTGAATTTCCCCTATAGGGAAGAAGCTATTACCGTAGGTGGCATGGTAAGACTTAAGCCCGAGACCATGATAACTTTTTGTTTTGAGGTCCCTAGATGCCAAAAACACTATTCGTTCAAATGTATATATATGTATGTATATATAGATATATATGTGTGTGTGTGTGTGTGTGTGTGTGTGTGTGTGTCCGTTACCGCGATCAATTTTGAAAGAAGCGCCCGATTTTCATGAAATTTGGCACAAATGTGGAGAGTAACATTTATGACTCTAAGTTCGAAAACCAGATTGATTGGTTTATGGAAAGTGGGTTTTATGGGGGTTTAAATTTTTCCAAAAATTAGTTTTTTGAACTTTTTACCCTAAAATGTTAAAAACACTAGATTTTGGTTATAGCCATTTTATAGAGCTTAAAAAAACAAACAATTTAGTATTTTGAATCATTAAGCTAGGTTTAGTGGTTGTGGATAAAAGTCAAAAAATGTGTCCATAAAATTTCCTATGTTAATCTTATGGGAATAAGGTTTTTAGATTTTCCTCAGATAATTTCACTAAAAACTCCACATTTCTTTCTACCAATCAGTTTAGCTCTACAAAACAATCATTTTGGCCTTTTAATTGTTGTTTTACGTCCAACCGTTGCAGTGATATTCAAAGTGCTAAACACAGTACGTTGTCCAATGTTATCCTTATGGAGAATAAATAAAATGTTATATTTTGATTATTTATGTATGTATATTGATGAAACTTGGTATGTGGCTTCAACTAGTTGTGGTATATAGATAATAGCACAAAAAAAGTTTTTTTTAGCGAATTTCCCCTATAGGGAAGAAGCTATTACCGTAGGTCTCATGGTAAGACTTAAGCCCGAGACCATGATAAATTTTTGTTTTGAGGTCCCCAGATGCCAAAAACACTATTCGTTCAAATTTATGTATATGTATATATATATATCTATATATATATATATATATATCTATATATGTGTCCGTGAATGCGATAACTTGAGTAAAAAACGTCCGATTTCGATGAAATTTGGCTCAAATGTGTAAAGTGACATTCATGACTTTAAGTTCGAAAACCAGAAATATCGGACCATGGGAAGGGGGGTTTATGGGGGTTTTAAATTTTCCAAAAATCAGTTTTTTGCATTTTTCACCCTAAAATTTTTAAAACACTTAATTTTGGTTTTGACCATGTTATAGAGCTTAAAAAAAACAAATAATATGGTATTTTGAATTATTAACCTAGGTTAAGTGGTTGCGGAGAAAATCCAAAAAACCTGCTCATAAAATCTCCCATGTTAATCTTATGGGAAAAAGGTTTTTGGCTTTTCCTCAGTTCATTTCAATGTAAACTTCACATTTGCTTTTACCAATCAGTTTAGCTCTACAAAACAATCATTTTAGTGTTTAAATTATGATTCTACGTCCAACCGTTGCCGAGATATTCAAAGTGCTAAACACAGTACGTTGTCCAATGTTATCCTTATGGAGAATAAATAAAATTTGATATCTCGATTTTTTATGAATGTATATTAATGAAACCTGGTATGTGGCTTCACCTAGTACTGGTATATTGATATTTGCACAAAAAATTGATTTTTTGTTGATTATCTTCTTAGCAGCAAACCTGCATACTCATCCCTAATGTTATTCTTATGGAGAATACGTAAAGCTTTATATCTCCCTTAATTATGAACATAAATCATTAAAACTTGGTATGTAGCTTCACCTGGTTGAGTTATATTGATAATTGCAAAAAAACCATATTTTTATCGTCCTTGTTGCAGCAAACCTGCGTTCTCAGTCCTAATGTTATTCTTATGGACAATAAATAAAATGCTATATATCAGTTATTTATTTAAGTATTTTTATGAAACTTAGTATGTGGCTTTATGTGGTAGTAAGAAATATATTCATGCGTAGGAAATTTGCTGAGTACGCAGGTTTGCTGCGACGGGGGTATTTTATTTTTCCGGGTAGCAGCAAACTTGCATACTCGGCCCCCATGTTATTCATATGGAGAATAAGTAAAGTTTTATATCTACCTTAGTTATGAACCTAAATTAATAATACCCCCGTTGCAGCAAACCTGCGTACTCAGCGAATTTTCAATGCATATATATGGGTAACACTACTACCTAAAGCCACTTACCAAGTTTCACAAAAATACATTCATTAATAAGTGATTTATAGCATTTGATTTATTCTCTATAAGAATAACATTATAATTGAGTACGCAGGTTTGCTGCAACAAGGAAGATAAGATATGTGTTTTTTTTGCAATTATCAATATAACTCAACCAGGTGGAAGCTACATACCAAGTTTTATTAATTTAGGTTCATAACTAAGGGAGATATTAAACTTTACTTATTCTCCTTATGAATAACATGGGGGCCAAGTATGCAGGTTTGCTGCTACAAGGGAAAATCATTAAAAACCATTTTTTTGAGCTAATATCAATATTCTACAACTAGTTGAAGCCACATACCAAGTTTCATCAATATACATATATAAATAATCAAAATATAACATTTTATTCATTCTTCATAAGGATAACATTGGACAACGTACTGTATTTAGCACTTTCAATATCACTGCAACGGTTGGACGTAAAACAACAATTAAAACGCCAAAATGATTGTTTTGTAGAGCTAAACTGATTGGTAGAAAAAATGTGGAGTTTTTAGTGAAATTATCTGAGTAAAATCTAAAAACCATATTCCCATAAGATTAACATGTGAAATTTTATGGACACATATTTTGACTTTTCTCCACAACCACAAAACCTAGCTTAATGATTCAAAAAACTAAATTGTTTGTTTTTTTAAGCTCTATAAAATGGCTATAACCAAAATCTAGCGTTTTTAAAATTTTAGGGTAAAAAGTTCAAAAAACTGATTTTTGGAAAATTTAAAACCCCCATAGACCAATCGATCTGGTTTTCGAACTTAAAGTCATAAATATTACTCTCCACATTTGTGCCAAATTTCATAAAAATCTAGCGCTTCTTTCAAAAGTTATAGCGGTAACGGAGACATATATATAAATTTGAACGAATAGTGTTTTTGGCATTTGGGGACCTCAAAACAAAAAGTTATCATGGTCTCGGGCTTAAGTCTTACCATGAGACCTACGGTAGTAGCTTCTTCCCTAAAGGGAAATTCGCTAAAACTTGGTATGTAGCTTCACCTGGTTGAGTTATATTGATAATTGCTAAAAAAAACACATATCTTATCTTCCTTGTTGCAGCAAACCTGCGTACTCATTTATAATGTTATTCATATGGAGAATAAATAAAATGCTATATATCACTTATTAATGAATGTATTTTTGTGAAACTTGGTAAGTGGCTCTAGGTAGTAGTGATACCCACATATTTGCATTGGAAATTCGCTGAGTATGCAGGTTTGCTGCGACGGGGGTACCTATTTACTAATGGTAAGTATATTTAATATTTTAATTAAAGTTGTTGGTTTATGGAAAATACTAAACTGAATTTTGGGACCTTTTATTTCCTGTTATTTATGAACCAACATTTTTGCAGAAATGAGGTTGGTGTCATTTTAATAGGGAGTTAAAGCAACATAAACTACTAACCGATTTTTAGAAATTTAGATTTGTTATGTTTCTTTTAGTTGTTTTTGGAAATAATCAACCCTTAAAAATCAAAAATGAAAAATAGCCTGGAAATACAGAGACAGACACATAGATAGACTCACAGTATCTAGAATAATTACGGTAGGCATCACGCACAGCTTTTATGCCCGTCCGCTGTTGGTTGGGCACCAGTGACGTCACATTGTTTACATTTTTGTTTTGTTGACATTCCAGATCAACACCGAATTATTATAATAGACACATAAAATTCAAAACAACAGAATTCAGTCGTTTTTACAGATAGGAGCTTTGTTGTGTTACAAACAGCTGTTTGGCGCCATTGACGTCACTGACATATTGCGCATCTTGTTTATGATACCTACCGTATAATTATTCTAGATACTGTGGATGGATAGACATATATCACTAAAAAAAAAACACTTTAATGGGCTCAGGAAGCACCAAAACGATTATTTCCACCAATCCATCAATAGTCCAAATTCGAAAATTTTGACGAAAACAATACTCTCTCCATATACTACAGTGAGAGAAACTAACATGCTAGAACTGCGTTTGATAGTTTTAAAAATTTGCGGATATGCACCAGCTTTTCAAGGTATTGAACCCTAGAATGCAGCACTGGTGCCCTATTTTTTAAGGTAAAGGATAGTATACCTACTTCTGGGATAGTAATCATTTTTTGATCTACTAATATTGTTTATAATAGACTAACTTTAATATGTATTAGTTAGTTAGTTTATGATGCAAGCAAAAACAAAACATATCCTCTAAAAACCACGCTCAATACTCCTCACCCCTAACTACCTAACTTTGCAGTTGCATGATAAAATATGGAGCCCGCCGATATTGTCAAACGATGTAACCAATGGCGAACCGCGGACGGGAACGGGCCAACGGGGACGAATGTAAACAGAACGTAATATTTTAACCTCAATATTTCTAGAAATAACATTTTCCTTTTTATTTCAAAATTGTTATAACAATTTAGCTAGTTGAAGATTATATAAAATGAAGCTTTATTCGTGGGTAAGTAGAAAAATTTATTCAAATAGCCCTATGGGCTTTTAAACTGAAACTACTTATAGGGTACTGCTTTTTGAAACAAAGTGTAATAACTTAAGACACCATATTGTAGGTTATCTGGAATTTGCTGAAAATTTAGTAGTTTAACCTCAGTTACCCTAGAAGGTTATAGAGGCTGGGATTTTATTTTGCAAGGCTGTCAATTCGAGTTAGGGTACAGTAAAGCTACTACAGTTTGGAACCTCGGTAATTCGAACCTCAATAACTCTAAATCCTTGACAACTCGATGTTTTGTCATTCCCCTTGAATTTGCCTATCATTAACGCTATGTTACCCGAAGGGTCAGCAGGGAACACCTCGATAGCTCAAAATTTGGTATTATTAGCATATCTTCGCCCCTCTTGTCCCTAACTTGGTCTTAGCTGAAAAACCTCTATAACTTGAATCTGAAAAGACGTCATACCTCTATAAGTCAAAGTTGTTCATTATTGGTTCGGCGACCACGAAACCTCCAGTGACTTTGCAGCTGAAAATTCCAAACCTACCTCCCCACTACATCTACTCTTATCCTGTGTTGTTAGGTAGTGTGTGTTTGGAAGTTCTGGATGGTAGCCTACATTGATATTTAGCTAAATTGATATTGATGCGTTATTCGTCAGAACTGACTTCGCTTCTGAGGGGGAGAGGTTTGTTTGGGGCGCGCGATAAGACGCAAGCAAAAAAGTCTAGAAAATAGACAGGAAGTGGTCGAATGGGCAAAACATCACCAAATTACCGCACTGTGGCTCATTGTCTGTTTACTTCACTACTATACAACTGTTCACTTGAAGAACGTTTTTCATCCTCTACTACGTTAACCAAAGAAGCTTTCCAATATATTTCCAGGCTTATTTTAGACATTTAAAACTGTTCAAATCCTTTTTATAGAATTTACCCTTTGAGCTTAAAAATCTCACACACAAAAAAAACCAGTACAGTGGATAAATGATCAAATCAAAATCGTTACTTTAATTTGCATATCTAGTCGAACCTAATCTGTCTTATGTGTCATTCTTGTAAGGCTCCTCCCACAAAGATTGTGAAGGATAAACGAGCAACTCCGAAGGCCCCTTCCAATACAGCGACGATACAGCGGAGGTTGCGATACAGCGATTCAGTTAATCATAAATTGGGACTTCCTCTTATTAGCGACTTAAAAGGCCACAGATTTGGATTGCAATGTCAGTTTGTCTATAGTTTCCATTTTACAAAATTAAACCCGTTGTCACTGGTGGCATTTTGTCACGATCCAGAGCATGACTTGAATTGGAAATTACTTTTCAAAACTTTGTAAAATGTCATATAAGTCGCCATGCTCTGACTCTTAAGCCAACAGCTGTTTAAGACATTATATCCTGCTCCTTAATTTCTCCAATGTACCCCACCCATGGTCCCATCAACCATTTAATATTCCGTTAATGATCGTATCCGGAATACCTTATATATTATTGCAGTTTTGAACTCCTGCAAATTATAGGCTAGATTTCTAAACATTACGATGCAGAGCTGATGCAACTTGATCAGCAATGTGATTTTGTTCAGGGATGTGATAATTGCATTGCCGAATCACAATTGCATCAATAGTTGACGATGTTTATAGAGGTGATTTCTCCATCTAGTTGTCATAGAACAAAATGTGTCAGGGGCCATTCCATGTCAAATCATCCAGCCAAATTGCAATTTGACACCCAAGTTCTCAGATTTTTATGAAATTTTGTATACATTAAGTGTGTACAAAAATAAGAAAAAATGCAAAGTTTCACCAAATTCCATTAAGTAGTTTCAGAATTATAGTCGTTTAAAGTTTTAGAAAAATGTAATTTCCGACGGCAGTATGAGCGGGAAATCAGCTTGTATGTTTCCACGTTTTTCTAAACAATATTTATATTTATGTAGCTAGAGGCTTCAAACTTTATGAATTTGTCATAAATTTAATGGAGAATCAGATTATACTATAAGTGTTGGCATTATAACTTTTCATCATTGTTTAAAAATTTGTAAAACACAAAAATTATAGTTTTTTCAAATTGTGACGTTTATGTAAAAAACAATCTTTGGCTAAAATCTCTCTCCAGATACCCTAATACAACCATATATCACTGAAAAGAGCATAACGTTTCCTTATAAATGGTGAAATAATATTTGTGGGTTTTCGTGTTCTAAAAGTTTTATTACAATGTAAAGTTAATAAATAAATTTTTGAATAGCGGAAAAGGTTTTGACAAAGACAGAGTTTGTGGTAAGGATGTTAGAAAGTCAATAATATCTTGTAAAATATAGGACTATGGAGCTAAAATCATATGTAATACAATTTGCATGGCATATTTTGTAATAACATAAGGCTTACTGTTGGATATAACACATTTACAACGAATAATTTTGTACAGTATGATGTCATTTTGAATTTAAATGTATATCCTTGTTAGCCTACTGGAGAGCTGCATGTCAGTCTCAAAAGGTGAAATAATATTTGCAAGTTGTAGCATTAAAAGAGTTTTAATACAATATAAAAATATGAAATGACATGGCTTAAGTGCTCCTTTTTTACCTCAATACTGAGGGTGTACTGATTTAGCTTACATTAAACAACCTCGTGAATTTATGATACCTACACAAAATATACAATATTTACATTTCATTTAGTTACTGCACTGGTTCACTTACTTCTTATCCAGATTTTCGTGGGAAAATTCTTCTGTTGTACAAAATGATAGTATATCTTCAAATTGTGTTAAAAGTTAAAAATTGTTAAATAGTTTTTAAAAGTCTTGGCTTGGTTCGAAAGTAACTTGAAATGTAATTAAACACAATCACTGAAACTTAAAACTGATGACCGTCTATAGTGATATTTTAAAGTTGTCCCAGGCTGTGTTAATTTATTTTTGAGAGTCAGAATCAATCTTATAAGTTCAATCCAATTGTGACGTTACCACTGGAGGTTTTACTTTACAAAGGAGATGAGGTGGTGGTACGGGATAGTTTTCTTCTTTTTGAGGCCAATAAAAGTTTTCAGCTGTACCATGAGGATTGCATAAAGAGGATATTATAATCCCCTTCTTCCTCATTAATTTGCTGAACCATTCCAATCCACCAGTTGCTTTCATAAACCCAGGCAACAAAGGAACGGAGGTTAGATTCAATCATTGGTCCTGATGGGTTAAACATGTTTTTTCTTAACACGTTGGCTGCTGTGGGCCCCGATCGTTTTTTTTTCTTAACATAGAAACTTATGCAAATTTCATGTTTAAACATGTTTGCAGCAGCGAAAGTGTTAAACAGATAACAGAGCCTGAGCTCACTCTTTTTGCTATGATTTCTTCTGACGATGCAGGCTGGAAAAAATTAAAACTTCTTGTTCCAGTTATGCTTTGCCCAGATTCAAAACGACTACTTTGGGTTATTCTGATATTTTCAATATCTTCTTCACTCAAAAAGAAAAATTTTATTTTTGAAAACAGATTATTACAAAGTGGCTAGTGGCTAATTTTACACTAAAATTACATGTTGGCTAGTGTTAATGCTCTTGAAATTGATGTAGAGGAAGACAAATGTGTGTGCTCTTCAAAGAGTATATATTTTAATGTTTGTTGTATTTTACTTTAAATTAACAATATGGTGCGGTATGAACTAATTCTCTCTCTTTGAAGAAGTCATTAGTGAAAAAGGCTTACATCGCTTTCCATGGAGATTTGTCATTAATCGCTCAATCTTCTATCCATTCCTAATAATTTAAATCTGGGTTCTTTTCAGGGAGCTAATTCGTATGGGCAATTAAGCCACGGCATACAATCTGAGCAGTGCTTGTACCCAAGCGAAACTAAGATATCAAGTGGTTTTGAAGACATCACATCCATTGCAGCAGGAGGAGGGCACACACTAATCCAAAATTCTATGGGCAATATTTTTGGAGCAGGCTCAAATAGTCATGGACAACTGGGAGACTGCCCAAATAACTCAACTGTGTTGTCAAAAATTAGATCTCTCGAAGAAATCAAGATTACTGATATCACGTGCGGTTGGGAATCAAGCTTTTTTATTACAGACATTGGAACAATCGTTGCATTGGGGTCGAATAAATGTGGACAGCTGGGTATTTCAAAAGATAAGGTAAAATATACACTTTGAATCTTCCAATATTTTTTTTTATAGACCCATTTTCATTCAAGTTTACGTGTTATACATCATAACACAAGGAGGGGTGTTCAAATTATCTCAAGTTTATGTATTGGTGTTAAATGAAAAGGCGTACTTCCACATTGTACAGGTTCAATAGTCTTGCTTGGTGATAAATAACACAACTTCAGAAGCTTATTTTGTAAACAGAGCTCTTTTCTCGTTTAGAATAAACTGAAGATAATGGTGGTGAATTGAGACTGTCAAAAAAGTAATTAATTGCTTTTTGTGAGATCAAAGTTTAAAAGTACAGTGCAGTAAAATAACAAGCACTATACCATTTAATGAAAGGAATATAGATAATACTACACCTTTTAGGAGAATTTTAAAACTTCCGGCTAAAGCTGATAGAGTAAAATATTTAGTAAATACAGGAAATGGAAGATACCTCTTTGGTATCAATCATATATAATATATCTGTTACCAATTCTGGTTAAGTAATTTTTCGACCGACATCTAAATATTAAAGCTCCAAACTATCGCTGTTGCGATTGCTAAGAGAATGTGTTCCAGATTTTTGTAACAATTTATATTTTCATCCAGGTGATTACAACCAATCATCCGGTAATCTTGCCAGTGTCGAACATCTGCCAGATATCGGCAGGGCTGCGTCATACGGCCATGGTCACTCGGTCTGGCCATGTGCTTGTGTGCGGCCAGGGGAGGCGAGGTCAACTCGGGGTCCTTGGGGCGGACGGGAAAGTTCCAAACAAAGATTATGACTCTTTGGAAAGAGGTTAGTTTTATATCCTACCACATAAAACTATGAAACACCACAGAAGGCTGAATGGAATAGGAGTAGGTTTGTGCTTCTACGGCAGCGCCACAAGTTGGGTCATCAAGAGGAATGGCAGCGGATGCACTGAATGCGCCCCCTCTAATCGACCTAGCGCCACTAGCGTTCAGAGCGGCCAGTGACCGAACTAGCAGTGTTAAACGCAACTGCCATTTACATGGTAGTCGTCCTTCTGTATTGTTTTATATTTTTCTGTTATAGTACAAAGTTAGTTAACAACAGCCTAGGACATTAAAAACTCACCTGTGTAGTCCTCCGTATTTTGTTTGTTTTGTTTTTGTTAGTTTACTCAAACGTAAGTGAGTTAAGCTGTTTTTATTTTAAACTTGTATTATTTACTGTAGTCGTTCTTAGTTGGGTTTGTACATTTTCTAATCGCACCTTGGCAGACACAGGAAGAGTTTTCCATAGGTCCTTTTACCGCTAGGTTTGGTGTTAAGGAGGATTCTACAGTCCTAACCTCACCTGATAAATAAGTCCCCCAAATCAAAACAGCATTTTCCACAAGTCAAACCAGATTGTTTCAATCCCCTATTCTCATGGCTGGCTCTAGCAGTTGCAAGGCCCTTTGGCAAATCTTTGTAAAGTACCAAGTTTGCCTGACACCCACTCAGAAGGTGTTGGCACCTTTTCCAACACCTGAACTAGTCTCATAAAGCTTGATGAAAATCGAAGCGAGGTTTTCCCGCCGATTCCCAGTGTATCGCTAGGCCTATCGACAACCAACTACATAACCCCTAATATATTGGGTGTAACTATGACCGACCACATAACATTGGCCATCAATGACAAATTGAACCACTAATTGTGGCCATAAACTATGTCAGTAGGCATACCACATAATATTGGCTGTAAATTCCAATTTATGCATTATCAGTCGTTAACGGCAACAGATGCAAAATATTGGTCGTAAATGACAATTGGACCACGTAATATCAGGCTAAATGGTGATTGAATTGCGTAGTTTTGCTCGGAATCAAAGATTATCTGTGTAGTCTATATATTTCTGAAAACTGAAGGTGCAAGCATGGGGACTTGTCTAGCTTATCGGTCTAGTCTTGACGATTCCCACCAAGCTTCTTCTAATTCGAACTTGCAACAACATTTTGTATGTGAGGAAGTGTAAAAGTGTAAACTTTTGAAGGGGGAGGGATCACCCTAATGCTGTTTTGAGAGTGGATGGTATATGTGCATTCTCTCTACCTGGACCTCTTTCCATTCTGAAACTACTCAATATAAGTTGATTTTAGGTATAACACTTTATTTGCCACCTGTTTTATCAGCTATACTAGAATAAAATAATATATTGTGATTAATTAAGAATAATAATCTGAATCATTGATAATGTTTGTTTTGTACTCGTTTGTCTGTAGTAGAGAACCTGGAGGGAGTGGTGCAAGTGGCATGCGGCCAACATCACACGTTGGCTCTGACCTCAGACGGGAGGGTATTTGGGTGGGGGGACAACAGGAGGAGGCAGCTAGGAGAAGGCCTCCCTCTCATCCCCACCCCTCAGCTCATTACAACTGTAGACGTTTCTGACACCTACATCCGGGCAGGGTGGACACATTCTGCAGTGCTGTCAGGTTTGGTTATGACGTTTTACTTGAACTATATTTATCATAGTGGCCCAGGTGGTATTTCACCTAGGCGCTGGACAAGTTCAGTTTATTTCAACCAGGTTACACCACATGTCTGACGCAGACCGCAGTCACAGCTCGTATGGTACAGTTGCCTACACAGTGCGACAATTAAGATTAACAGATTACAGAAATTAACAATGATTTTAGGTGACAGATTCAACATCTGATATATTACCTCTTAGTAGTCAAAGGGTTAAAATGGAAAATCAAGTGGCCACTTGCGTAGCCATGATCCAGGACGACTACAGCTTATTGTGGAAAAACTATTAAGAGAGAAGGAGTAGGGCCTTGTAGTGGACCTTTAAGTAAAAAAGGTTATTCCTGATAAAGAGTGTGAATATGTAATGAATAGATAGGATGGAGTGCAGTAGTGGGTAAAGGTGAGTCCAAGATTGTCTACCACTGGCTTCCCCCATTGGATCTTACTGAGTACTGCCAGACAGTTACTTGCATTGTCTAGTAACTGTTCTAACGGAACTCAACTGGCTCCAATAAGGAAAGTGTAGTGGATGTAGTGGCTTCTCCCTTGATAAATGTTTTACGTTTGCTCACGAAAATGGTCTTACTGTTGTAATTACAAATTAGTGTAAAAGGTGTATGATATGTTAAACCGATATTTCATTACCAACGATTCAGATAATCACAACCAATATTTCCTTATTAAAATCCCATTTAATACTTTTTCACAATTTATATTTTGTTCCTTTTGATTTCATCGGCCGGAGATGAAATCCTCATGGACACTCAAAAATCCGTATTCGAGAATAGTGCTGTACTTTTACCGGCTAACAAATTCCATGAAAAATTAAAAAATAAAAAGTCATTTCTGTGATTTGAGTAATTAATTTTGAAACCCCATATTAAACTCAAATAAAATGTATACTTTTTTGAAAATAATTAAGAAACATTAAGCCTTTAAACAAATTTTAAAGTAATAATATATATTGAAAGTTATAAATCTCTTATTTATGCATGTAAATATTGATGACACTTGATATGTGGCTTAAGTAAGGGCTTGGTAAGTGGTATTACGTCACATATATATATATATATGCATTGGAAATTCGCTGAGTATGTAGGATTGCTGCGATGCAAGGGCGGATCCAAAGAGTCACATTGGGGAGGGGGGAAATGCCGGGGGTTTTGGGGGTATGGAATATCCCTCGGGGGGGAGGGGGTCCGGGAGTCCTCCGGAAATTTGTTAAAAATTCCAGATCAATAATGTTATCAGCGGTAAAGAATTATAGCCGAACCGAACGCTTTTTACTGGCTAAAATGTGTGTTATCGGTCTATAAAGACGACAGCATTGAATTCATTGGCCAAAATCAGCAGTTTGACATGTTTTTTTCAGATTAAAAATGGCAATTTGACCGCAATTCATGGTCGCCATAATTTTTTGAACCGAACACGAAGGTGAACGTAGTTTATCGGCCAACAAAAAACGCAATAGTTTATACCCAACCTAAATTTAAAGGCCAACACGCCAGAGGGGAGGTGTCAAAGTATGTTATCGTCAAAGACAAAGATTTTATTGAAACTAAGATCAAAACTAATTTTTATCAGCCGAGATACATATTATCGGCCTAAAATAGTAATATACAGTAGAACCTCCCATATCCGACCATGACGGGACCGGGCCGTGGTCGGAACGGCCAAAAGGTCGGATATCGGGAGGAGCGTAAAATGCCGTTCCCAGGTACAAAAAATAAACAAAACAATATTGACATAAACGCACAAACTGACATTCCACATCAACAACCACGGCTAAACTGACAGTTTTTTACCCAAAAGTAAAGCATAGTATCGATGAGTCACTTTTTCAAGTCTGTACAGGCTCGCGAACGGAAACGGACCGTGAGAGCGCAAGTAAACAATAGACAGACGGACGGTCGGATATCGGGAGGAGTCGGATATGGGAAGGTCGGATATGGGAGGTTCCACTGTATTCTCATTTTGTCAGTCGGGCCACATTTTTACCGATCGGACGTGTGTTATCATCCAAAATCGGTAATTTTACCAGCAGTTTTACAGCATATTACTAGCCAAAAACAACGACTGCAAAGTTTGTTATCGGCCAAAAATTGAGTACGAACCGTATTTTATGCCAGAAATGTACTTAATCGCTCAAAAATGGCAATCGGACCGCATTTTCTCGGCAATAAATAAAGCCGGGACGTGTATTATATACCAAAAACGATGTCCGAAACGCGTTTTATATGGCAAAATCAGAGATTTGGGCCTGTTTTATCAGTATAAACATAAATTTTGCCTCAACTTGGTCGTAAAAAACACCGAAATGACTGCATTTTTAGGTATAATGGACTGGACTGCGTATTATTGGCCTGAAGCGGCAAGCGAGCCGCATATTTTTATGGAAATAGCAATGTAACCTCGTTTTCGTCCGAAAAAGGCAATTGACCTAAAAACCCATACTGCGATATGTAGGGCAAAAACATCGACTATAAATCAAATAAAATTTAAGGCTGCATTTTACGGGGCAAAAAAGACTGTCAAACTGCGTGTTACAGAAAAGATTTACTACTATAACATAAATTTTGTAACAAAAATAGGCAATTTCACAGCCTTCTACTCGCCGAAAACAACCGTTCCTCGCATTTTAAAATCCGAAATTGATGGCCGCAACGTGTCTTATCGGCTGAAAATGACGACTGAGCCTCAATATAGCCTACGCCAAAAATCGCAGGAGAACCACTACTCAGTATAATCCACTGAGGTTATAGAACTCACTAGACACTGGTTAAATTTCACTCTCACTATGTGGTTACATTGTACTATTAGTAATCTCTGACAGTCACATAAACAAGTTTAGACATAAAACCTAAAACCACTACATTTTAAATGTACTTTGATTTTATTTAGAAACATATTTTATATCAGAAAGAAAATTATGTGTTGACTAAGAGAGCAACAGAGCTAGAGTGAGTGAACTGGACAATACAGTCTGGCTGGCAGATAAAGGAGCAGATAAAAAATGAAAGCAGGGGAAGTCCTTTGTCCAGCCAGACTATTGATATCTGATCTATCTCTATCTCTCTTTTACTACGATGAATATTTTGGATGCTACAACCATGATTGGATTAATCATACAAAATTGGCAATCGGACCACATTTTCTCTGAAAAAAAAAATAAAGCTGGATCGCGTTTTAAAGGCTCGAACGACAACCGGAACGTATTTTTACGAATATATCCGGCAGGTCAACCCCGTTCTATCGCTAATGAATGCCTATTTTTCCGCGTTGCGTCAGTTGGTTCAAAAACAGGAATTTAGTTGCATTTAATGGCCTGAAAATGACGATCGGGAACATTTCTTATTGGCTGAAAATGACAATCAAAAGGTGTTTTATTGGCTGGAAACAACAACCGAGCTGCATGAACGAGAACGGCCGACGATTTTCGCCGAAATTCCCATCTATTCCTCGCATTTTCCTAGCAAAATATTCCGATAATTATCCGATTCTCCTGGAATTTCTAGTCTGAGGACACCCTGTAGTATAGTTTTACAGGCATATAAGTCAGACAACAAGTCGTGATGACGCTGCCGGGCAAACGTAGCGCTGATAAGAGGGTTCGCGCGCAGCTCCAACCTTTTGCCTTGGGGGGGGGGGATTTTCCTCATCCCCCCCGTGGATCCGCTTCCGCTGCGCCGAGGGTATTTTTCAATTGTTTAGACCATCTTAAAAGTAGATTGTTTATGAGCTGGTATGTTTATATTATAGATCGGTATTAGCAGTTAGTTAATTATAAACAATCTGATCAATATTTTCAAGTCATGTTTTTAAAAATGGCGGTCGTTTTGAGTTCTGAGTTAGTTAAACAAATAAATAAAACGGCCACCGACTCGGACCTAAGATTTATAACAATAAATATGTTGGATTTGTATTAATAAGTGCTAAATAAGTTGTGTCTTGCAACATTACGGTGTCCCTCAAGGATCTATTTTGGGACCTCTATTGTTTTTAATATATTTGAATGGTTTCCCATCAATAATAGAACAGCCTAACAGTGTTTGTCTCTTTGCTCATGATATAAACAAAAAAATATCTGGTAAATCAAATGCTGATATGGAAATTTCATCTTTTGTTCATTTTTCTAGTTTCATTCAACATTTACATGATATGAATTTGTTACCAAATCCGGAAAAAACAAAAATTATTAATTTCTCACTTTCAAGGCAAAGCTCAGCTAACACAAATATTTTCATGAATGAAATTTTATTAAGTGAAGTTAAAACAGTAAAGTTTCTTGGACTGAATATTGATGATAGATTTAATTGGGATTGCCATGTTAATTCCGTTTGTAAAAAGGTATCTTCAGGTCTGTATGTGTTGAGGCAATTGTATAAATTTAGCAGTAGTATATTGATATTGCAGAAAAAAGCACTTCGTATCATGTTAAAATTAAAACCAAAAGAATCTGTAAAAGAACACTTTAAAGAAACAGGAATTATGACTGTGCACAGTTTATATATTTTTCAATTAATTCTTCATGTTAAATCAAAATTAGGAACAATGCCAACATTGAATTCTTTTCATAACTATTCAACCAGGAAAGGTAATCAGCTGGCTTACAATAGGCATAATTTGTCAATGTACAAGAAAATACCCTCTTATAATGGAGTTCAATTTTTTAACAAATTGCCCTCAGGTATTGCTGGCTTTAATTTATTTAAAAAACATCTGAAAACATTTCTTATTAATAGACCACTGTATAAGACAGAAGAATTTTTTACTTATCTTTAGAACATTGATCAAATGGAATGAGTTTGTAAGTTAGTTTTGAGGTAAAAATTATGTTTTGGTTAGTTGGGTAGTTGTTTATAGGTACTGTATTACTGTATATTGTTGACGCCATTCTGTACTATTATGTGCATTTTTGGAATAAAGTTATTTTGATTGATTGATTGATTGATTGATGTTTTTACAGTTACTGGTTTTCATTAAATTTGACTTTAAAATTTTTAAATGGCCGCCATTTTGAAGTTTGATAAGTTTGGAACAAATGATAATGGTAAACAAATGTCGATGCAGACTCAATAAAGATCTCACTGTAAATGAGGAATCGAGAAGGTGGTGTAGGTGAGGAATCAAATCGTGGAAAGAGGGGTATTCCTTAGGAAAGGGGTGCTCGGCTGTCTTAGGCTATTTTTAGCCAAATTCAGTCCGTGAATTTCCCGCCAACGACTTATTACTGCAAATTCACCACTACTACCCTAGCGTAAAAGTGACTAGGACAGCCTATAGCCCATTGTGACTAAAGATTAACTGACCTGAAGCTAGAAACAAATTCATCATTACCTACATAGTAAAAAACTTAATTGTAAGTACGCAAACATGTGTAATACAAAATATACATAAAGGGTGTCACAAAAAATGCGTAGAGGGCTACGCAGAATTGGATTCAACTTATGAAAATAAGTCAAAACTGTCTATTACAATTTTTTTTTATTTCGGCTATGTTTAACCATAATCCACCATTTTGTATTTTCCTGAAAATAATTATTATTTCAAGACACTATACATATACAAATCATACATACATATGTTTGATATGTTTATGAAACTTGACATTTGTATTTAAGGGTGCGCCCTACCCAGATTGAATTCATTGTTGTTTAGCGCCGCGCCGGCGCCGCCAACAAGCAGGGCCATGCATATTTACGCTTGAAGACCATTTTGTTCTCCTCGATCGCACTGTTATTTTACAGATTTCTACAAAACTATTTGCAGTTTCACACTTTTAAGATTCCAATCTAGGGATCATACGGTTCCTTTTCTCCAAAATAATTTTTCTCCATACGTTAAGAATCTTTAGAAAAACGCTTAATTTGGGAACATTACTAATGGCCTACCACTTATTTTGAATTAAAATCACGATTTTTAAATCGTATGATCTTTAGATGAACATCTATTGAATTAAATAACATCAACTTATTTTTAATTGGTTAACAATTTAGCCTACAATGAGGGAGATGCAAACCCCTTACTTGAGCGTGCGGAAGGGAGGTACGGCGCACCCTTAAACCGTAGATATCTAAAAATTTGCAAACATATTTTTCTCTAAACTTATCAAATTTCAAAGCGGCAGTCATTTGAAAGTGTTCAAGTCAAAGTTCATGAAAACCAGTAACTGAAATGAAATGTTGCAAGAAACAAATATTGAGTCCTTCTTAATACAGATCTAACGACACCTCATTTATTAAAATCAGTCCATAAATAAAGAAGTTGTTGTGATTTTAAAGTTTATAATTGAACTCAGGAGTATGCTTAAAAGTGCTAATAAAGATAAACCCTTACAAATATGAATACGTTAATAAATATCAATTGTTAAGTTATGAAAATTAGTTTTAATTTTTGTATTTTGGAAATTTTAAATCAAATAATCTTACTGTAGTTTTAATACGCTCATAAAGAATCTCATAAAGATGGTTACTATCCATGTTTATTTTGACCTGCGTTTTATGAGGTTTTACAATTTCACTGTTCCTATTTTTTCCTTATTGTTGTTCTTTGTTTTATGTTTTATTCCTCAACAATGGTAAAAACTTCTTCAAATTTCTCGACCACAACTAATAATCCTTATTGCTTATGAGGAATGAAGCAGGAAACAATGAACAAGAATACGGACAAAAATAAGGAACCCTGAAATTATCATCACTCGGTACTTGCTTTGAAAAAACAAAACAAAACTGCATCGTTTATTAACAAATTATAAAACTACCAGAGTTTAAATTTATGATTGGCAAAAAATAAAAATAAACTATCTAAAAATCATTAACCTAAGTTTATTGGGAAAACTTCTTACAAAATTAATAGAAACATAAATCTTAATTATATTGCAATCTCAAACATATTTTTTCTTAGTCTTCCACCTGTTATCTATGAATATAACATTGTAATGTGAATGGGTCATGAAATTCCTATAGAAATGTTATGATGAAAGACGCATGCATCTGTCAGCTTCAGGCAATAATCGACCAGCTCGGCGAGGCGCCGTGGCCGGTGGTGGTGGCAGGACATTGTGGGCCTCGGTCGGTGCGGGTGCCCTCAGCGCAGTTGTGCGTGTTGGGAGATGGGAGATCAGCTTAAGAGGGAGTAGCGGGGGGTGTTATTTTTAAATAACAGTTACAAAGTGAAAATAACAGATACTTTAAAATCGCCACTACGGAACTATCAAACCAAACGTAATTATATTCAACTAACAGCTCTAATGAAACAGTAGTACGAGCAAAACAAAATTGTTTTTCCAATGGCAACTATGCAAGTACAGTGATTGGTTAACTTCCCCCTCTGTGTAATGCGAGGGAGAATTTTGTCTACCCCACAACTGGTTATACCTCATTTCCACAATATCTCAAGAAAGGACTATGCCAAAATCATTTGTTTATAGTTTGATCCTATTTGGTTTATGTAATTATTTGATAGCTTCTTCAATGTGACAGGTGGCAGGGTGACCAGCTGGGGCAGGAACAGTTATAATCAGCTGGGACACAGCTGTGGTGTGAACCAAGTGGCTGAGGTCAATCAGCTGATCAGCCTGCGAGGTGTCAAACAGCTGGAACTTGGCTCTGAACACAACCTTGCACTGCTGGGTGAGAATATATTATGTTATTATCATCACAACTTACCAAAACTCAAGGGTTTTAACAAAGTTATAACAATTTGAACAAATGGTGTTTTTGGCATCAGGGGCCCTCAAAACAAAAATCATGGTCTTGGGCTTAAGTCTTACCATGCCACCTACAGTAACAGTAAATATTAATAATTAGATAGTTTCCCTATAGAAAAATTTGCTAGTACTTTTTTTTCAAATTGTTTTTAAGAAGACGTTAGCCTTATTAGCGATTGATATGTTTACTGGACAAGAATTTTGTATACAAATGCTAGGGCCTCATGATGTATTCTTTAGATGCAAATTATCTTTCCAGTAAGAATTAATTTACTAATGTTAACTTCTGGCAAGTTAGGCGTTACTTTACTGTATAAGGTGTACTTAAGAAGGAGGAGTGTGAGGCAGCATTACTTGCAGGATGAAAGTGATTAATCCTTAATCTGCAATCAAATTCTTTACAAGATAAATTGTTTAAATACTATTTTAAGTAAATTATTGTGTTCCATGTAAACTGATTATAAATTTGTTTGCATGGTTTGGCTTGGCAAAAAATAAGGAGGTTACATTATGCAAGGGGGAAAAGTGATGGTGGTATGCTTCAGCTGGGTTGAAAGAACAATAATGTGTGTACGTGTACGTTCGCTTATTTTTGTCAGACCCGCTGACCCAGTAGTCATGTTCTTTCCTCTCATGCTCATGTGTAAATCTCTTCATTCACCCCATAAAACTCCATTCCCATGGTTAGATATTTCTGGATTTTGAACTTTAAGTCATAAATGTTGTTTTACACATTTGTACCTTTACATATGACTTTAAGTTCGAAATCCAGAAATATTGGACCATGGGAATAGTTTTTTGGGGTTTCAAAATGTTCCAAAAATCAGTTTTTTTTTAATTTTTTACCTACAAATTTATAAAACAGTGCATTTTGGTTCTGACCATTTTATAGAGCTTAAAAATACAAATATTATAGTATTTTGAAACATTAACCTAGGTTAAGTGGTTGCGGAGAAAATCCCAAAAATTTGATCATAAAATTCCCCATGTTAATCTTATGGGAAAAAGGTTTTTAGCTTTTCCTCAGTTAATTTTACTGAAAACTTCTAATTTCTTTTTACCAATAAGTTCATCCCCATAAATCAATCATTTTGGTGTTTAAATTGTGATTCTACCTCCAACCGTTGCAGAGATAGTCAAAGTGCTAAACACAGTATGTCGTCAAATGTTATCCTTATGGAGAATTAAAAAAAGTTTATATCTCTATTATTTATTAAGGTATATTCATGAAACTTGGTACATGGCTTCATCTAGTACTGGTATATTGATGTTTGCACTGAAAAAAGATTTTTTGTTGATTGTCCCCGTTGCAGCAAACCTGGATACTTAGCCCTAATGTTATTCTTATGGAGAATAAGTAAAGTTTTATATCTCTGTTAATTATGAACATAAATTAATAAAACTTGGTATGTAGCTTCACCAGGTTGAGTTATATTGATAATTGCATAAAAACACGTTTGATATCTTTCTTGTCGCAGCAAACCTGCGTACTCAGCACTAATGTTATTCTTATAGAGAATAAATAATAAAATGAATATATCACTTATTTATAAATTTAATTTTATGAAACTTGGTAAGAGGCTTTATGTGTTAGGGATAAACATAAAACATTACATTAGAAATTCGCTGAGTACGTGGTTTGCTGCGACAGGGGTATTTAAAAAAATAAAAAATAAGATAAATTGGGCGCCATTTTGAAATGGAAAATTGGTTTTTGATAATTTTGTATCCTTAGCTTTAGACAGTGTATTTAATCATTTATAGATGGTTACAACCCAATTTTGCCCCTTTTAGGCTTTTTTGGGGGCAAAATAAGTAAAAATCAAAAAATTAACTTTTTTGCAAACAAAAAATATAAAATTTTAATTTTTTTAGTAGTTAGTTTTTTTTACGCTATGACCCCTCAAAAAAAAGTTTCATTGAAATTGGTTTGTTAGGGTGGGTTTTAGGCACATAAAAAGAAATCCAAAATTCCAAACATGAAATTTTCAATCTTGTCCACCTTGGGTAAAGCCCCCAAAAATCTTGTCCACCTAAGTGGTTTTGGGTCCCTGAATACCTGAGGAATGAAATACCGTCTATTTTATTTGTGGACTTTATGACGTAAAATTTTTGATTTTTTTGATTTTTCAAGTTTACGGGATGTAATAAAAGACGTCTTACAACACTTAAGATATATTTACACTTATACTGATTCACACACAGACGGTAAACATATATAAAGGATGGTACTAGGCTATCGATTTCGACCAGTCACACCAGTCATCATCAGGCCAATGAGAGAACTGACAGAATCAAAATGGCGTCCTTGCTTATATCCTATTGGCTACCGGAAGTTCCGTATACAGGTTCCTAAATGTGCCACCAGAGTCGAAGTTAACTTGTTCGTTAATCAATTTATCTTTATTTTTACATTTTTCTTTAAATATAAACAATTCTTCCCATGCATTCATTTCATTTCCTTTTTTACAATTTTTGAGGATGCTGAGGTTTTCTTCTATTTTCCCTATGGTGTGGCCATTTTCTAAAAGATGTTTTGCTACATTTGATCTTTCGGGTTTCCTGTTCTTCCAAGCTGATACATGGTTCTTAAATCTTTTAATACAATTAACAGTTTGACCAATATAAAAGTGATCACAATTGTTACAATTGATTTTGTAAATGCCGGGCATGTCGAATTTGTTACAATCTTCTATCTTGGGATTTAGAATTTTGTTCATGGTGTTTTGCGTTCTGTAGGCTATATTAACTCCATATTTCTTGAATCGATTTGCGACCTTTTGTATCTTAGTTCCTGTGAAGCTGAATGTTGCAAAATTACTTGATATTTCTTTTCTTCCGTCTAACGTTGTTATTCTACGCAATTTTTCTTGGTTCTTTATTTTCTTATGTATTTTCGCTCCAATTTCGTCTATTATTGTCGGGTTGAATCCGTTGGCTCGAGCAATCGCCTTTATAGTTGTTATTTCTCTTCTTCTGTTATCTTCATTTAGAGGAATCTTGAAGGCTCTATATAACATCGATCTAAATGCAGCGGTCTTATGGCTGGTGGGATGAAGAGACTTGTTGTTGATTGTAGTATCCGTCTGCGTAGGCTTTCTATATATATCAAACTCTAGCTCATCATTTCTTCTTGATATCGTGAGATCTAGGAAATTTATCTTGCCGTTCTCTTCATACTCCCTAGTAAAGTTTAAGTTTTTGTGATGATTGTTAAATAATCTCATCATTTGTTCCGCTTCCTTTTCTTCGGTTTCCTTGAAAATAACGAGTATATCGTCCACATATCTGACATACATTATGATTTCATGTTCTTTCTTCAACTTTTCCAAAATGATCTCCTCATTATGTTGCAAAAATACTTCTGATAATATTGATGAAAGGGGGCTACCCATGGCTAAACCATCAGTTTGTGTATAAAATCTATTGTTAAACCTAAAATAGTTTTGTTTCAATACGATTCTGAGCAGTTTTACAAGCTGATTTACATAATCATTATCCAACTTATTACGTATGAGTCTAGCCTTGATTAGTTCAATCGTTTCATTCACAGGAATATTTGTATATAAATTTGAAATATCAAATGAAACTAGCCTGCAATTTTCATTAACATTAATCTCCATAACTTTATCAACAAGATCATAACTATTTTTTACATTGTATTTATATTCAAGCTCTAGATCATTACTAAGTCGACTTGCTATCATTCTTGATACATTGTATGTAGGAGCACATTTGAAGTTTACTAGAGGTCTAATTGGTACGTTCTTCTTATGGATTTTTGGGATTCCCCTCATTACAGGTGCTTTAGAGTTTAAAATGTTCATTTTCAATCTACAATCTTCAGTAATAACCTTGGTACATTTTTTCACAACGTCGGTGAGCTCCTTTTGATATTTCTCCGTGGGATCTTTTGGTAATTCCTTGAAGTTATTTTCTTTAATGAATTCTTCCGTTTTCTTGATATAAACATATTTTTCCATAATTACTATGGCGTTGCTTTTGTCGGCTTTAACTGCTATGGCATTATTATCTTCTATCTTATTTTTTATTATAACACATTTTCTCAAATCTTCTTTTCTGTCCTGGGTCAATTGTTTTCTGTCGGTCGGGATATCTTTTGTGATTTCCTGTCGTATGGCAATATGATCCACACTTTTAAGTTTTCTGATGTTAGCTTCTATATCTGTGGCTAAAAGATCGTTTTCTGCTTTTTTGTTGATGGCAAAATTGTGTTTTAAACCGTATTCTAATATATCATTTTCTTCTTTACAAAATTGAATATCTGTTAAATTTACAACTCTCTTCTGAAACAGATGTGGTGTGTGTGTTCCTTTTATTCTTTCAACATTCTTTCTTATTCTTTGAACAAAATTCTAAATCCCAAGATAGAAGATTGTAACAAATTCGACATGCCCGGCATTTACAAAATCAATTGTAACAATTGTGATCACTTTTATATTGGTCAAACTGTTAATTGTATTAAAAGATTTAAGAACCATGTATCA
This sequence comes from Allygus modestus, assembly GCA_963675035.1. Taxonomy (NCBI): domain Eukaryota; kingdom Metazoa; phylum Arthropoda; class Insecta; order Hemiptera; family Cicadellidae; genus Allygus; species Allygus modestus. Next base: position 75,804,685 of record OY776112.1, on the reverse strand, counting down.
GCTTGGAAGAACAGGAAACCCGAAAGATCAAATGTAGCAAAACATCTTTTAGAAAATGGCCACACCATAGGGAAAATAGAAGAAAACCTCAGCATCCTCAAAAATTGTAAAAAAGGAAATGAAATGAATGCATGGGAAGAATTGTTTATATTTAAAGAAAAATGTAAAAATAGAGATAAATTGATTAACGAACAAGTTAACTTCGACTCTGGTGGCACATTTAGGAACCTGTATACGGAACTTCCGGTAGCCAATAGGATATAAGCAAGGACGCCATTTTGATTCTGTCAGTTCTCTCATTGGCCTGATGATGACTGGTGTGACTGGTCGAAATCGATAGCCTAGTACCATCCTTTATATATGTTTACCGTCTGTGTGTGAATCAGTATAAGTGTAAATATATCTTAAGTGTTGTAAGACGTCTTTTATTACATCCTGTAAGTAATAACAACACGTAACATGCTAATAAAAAAGTTGTTTTCAAGTTTGTCCACCTGGGGTAAAGCCCCAAAAAATCTTGTCCACCTAGGTGTTTTTGTGATCCCCAAAACGTATACAACGAAATTGCATATGTCAAATCCGTGGACCTTATGACGTAAAATTTGACTTTTTTTTAATTTTTGATTTTGTCCACCTGGGAGAAAGCCCCCAGATTGACGGTTCACAAACACATTTTCCTCATCCCCGAAGATGCCCCTTCGAAATGGCACAGGTTTTCCCTGTGGACCTTATGACCTAATTTTTGACCTCCCAGCTCCCAGTCCATATATAATGAATTTTCCATAAAAAAATCTGTAGAAAAAAAATACCGAGGCTGCTTTTGAAATTTCAAAAACAAAATTCAAATTTCTTTTATTCTTTTCACTTTACCGAAAAGTAACCTTTCTAGATCTTTATTATTTTACTGTTTCTAGAATCCCCTGTTCTTTCCGATCAAAATGAATATAAGGTTGGCTAGGTTGAAGTTATACGCATTTTCAAAAAAAGTCTGCAAAATCGCCAAATTTAGCCTGCCATTTCCCACTTACACCATTGGCCACTGCTAGGGTTAAAACAGTATTTATGCATTTATAAATATAAATAAAAAATGTTACTCATTAGTAAGTTTTATTGATTTTTTGTTGTGATTTAAATTGAATTAGCAAGGAAAATTACACTTTGTGTTGCAGACAATGGTGAAGTCTGGAATTGGGGATGGAATGAACATGGCAACTGTGGTACAGGAACAACTGACAATGTAGCTACCCCGCAGCAGATAAGTCTTCCCCTCCCGGCTGTCAGAATAGCTGCTGGGGGAGGCCACAGTCTAGCTCTGTGTGCCGGGTGAACTCTACGCTTGGCCTCTTCATACCAGGTGACAGAACAGCAGCTAGGGGAGGCCACAGCCTATCTCTGTGTGCCGTGTGAACTCTACGCTTGGCCTCATCATACCGGGTGACAGAACAGCAGCTGGGGGAGGCCACAGTCTATCCCTGTGTGCCGTGTGAACTCTACGCTTGGCCTCATCATACCGGGTGACAGAACAGCAGCTGGGGGAGGCCACAGCCTATCTCTGTGTGCCGTGTGAACTCTACGCTTGGCCTCTTCATACCGGGTGATAGAACAGCAGCTGGGGTAGAGACCAGAACAGCAGCTGGGGGAGGCCACAGCCTATCTCTGTGTGCCGTGTGAACTCTACACTTGGCCTCTTCATACCGGGTGACAGAACAGCAGCTGGGGGAGGCCACAGGCTATCTCTATGTGCCAAGTGAACTCTACGTTTTACCTCATTATACCGGGTGACAGAACAGCAGCTGGGGGAAGCCACAGGCTATCTCTGTATGCCGTGTGAACTCTACGCTTGGCCTCTTCATACCGGGTGATAGAACAGCAGCTGGGGTAGAGACCAGAACAGCAGCTGGGGGAGGCCACAGCCTATCTCTGTGTGCCGTGTGAACTCTACGCTTGGCCTCTTCATACCGGGTGATAGAACAGCAGCTGGGGTAGAGACCAGAACAGCAGCTGGGGGAGGCCACAGCCTATCTCTGTGTGCCGTGTGAACTCTACACTTGGCCTCTTCATACCGGGTGACAGAACAGCAGCTGGGGGAGGCCACAGGCTATCTCTATGTGCCAAGTGAACTCTACGTTTTACCTCATTATACCGGGTGACAGAACAGCAGCTGGGGGAGGCCACAGGCTATCTCTGTGTGCCAAGTGAACTCTACGTTTTACCTCATTATACCGGGTGACAGAACAGCAGCTGGGGGAGGCCACAGCCTATCTCTGTGTGCCGTGTGAACTCCTACGCTTGGCCTCTTCATACCGGGTGATAGAACAGCAGCTGGGGTAGAGACCAGAACAGCAGCTGGGGGAGGCCACAGCCTATCTCTGTGTGCCGTGTGAACTCTACATTTGGCCTCTTCATACCGGGTGACAGAACAGCAGCTGGGGGAGGCCACAGCCTATCTCTGTGTGCCGTGTGAACTCTACACTTGGCCTCTTCATACCGGGTGACAGAACAGCAGCTGGGGGAGGCCATAGCCTATCTCTGTGTGCCGTGTGAACTCTACGCTTGGCCTCATCATACCGGGTGACAGAACAGCAGCTGGGGGAGGCCACAGCGTATCTCTGTGTGCCGTGTGAACTCTACAATTGGCCTCATCATACCGGGTGACAGAACAGCAGCTGGGGGAGGCCACAGGCTATCTCTATGTGCCAAGTGAACTCTACGTTTTACCTCATTATACCGGGTGACAGAACAGCAGCTGGGGGAGGCCACAGGCTATCTCTGTGTGCCAAGTGAACTCTACGTTTTACCTCATTATACCGGGTGACAGAACAGCAGCTGGGGGAGGCCACAGCCTATCTCTGTGTGCCGTGTGAACTCTACGCTTGGCCTCTTCATACCGGGTGATAGAACAGCAGCTGGGGTAGAGACCAGAACAGCAGCTGGGGGAGGCCACAGCCGATCTCTGTGTGCCGTGTGAACTCTACACTTGGCCTCTTCATACCGGGTGACAGAACAGCAGCTGGGGGAGGCCACAGCCTATCTCTGTGTGCCGTGTGAACTCTACACTTGGCCTTTTCATACCGGGTGACAGAACAGCAGCTGGGGGAGGCCACAGCCTATCTCTGTGTGCCGTGTGAACTCTACGCTTGGCCTCATCATACCGGGTGACAGAACAGCAGCTGGGGGAGGCCACAGCGTATCTCTGTGTGCCGTGTGAACTCTACAATTGGCCTCATCATACCGGGTGACAGAACAGCAGCTGGGGGAGGCCACAGGCTATCTCTATGTGCCAAGTGAACTCTACGTTTTACCTCATTATACCGAGTGACAGAACAGCAGCTGGGGGAGGCCACAGGCTATCTCTGTGTGCCAAGTGAACTCCACGTTTTACCTCATTATACCGGGTGACAGAAAAGCAGCTGGGGGAGGCCACAGGCTATCTCTGTGTACCTTGTGAACACTACGTTTGACCTCTTCATACCGGGTGACAGAACAGCAGCTGGGGGAGGCCACAGGCTATCTCTGTGTGCCAAGTGAACTCTACGTTTTACCTCATTATACCGGGTGACAGAACAGCAGCTGGGGGAGGCCACAGGCTATCTCTGTGTACCTTGTGAACACTACGTTTTACCTCTTCATACTGGATGACAAAACAGCAGCTGGGGGAGGGCACAGTGTAGCTATATGTGCCGTGTGAACTCTTTATACATCTACATACAATTAAACTACAGGTTTATATTATACTGGCTAAACACCACCGACTCTTTTAACAATTCATTGCCCCATTTCTTTACTGTGTGGTGTCCCCTGATTGAAGTCTTGAAAATCTTACATGTAATCATAGGTTGAATTACAAATCACTTAAAATAAGTCTTTTTTAGTAGAATACAGTACCGCAAAACCAACCTCAATTGGACGACTGAGTTGGAAATGACTGCTGGTCAAAATTGTAATTTAAGTTTAATTTAAAGATTTTATCTATCTATTTTTCATTTTATAATTTTTGTAAAACAATGTCATGGAAAAATGTATCTAGTTTTAAGAAGAAGTATTTAAATATTACATTGTCGGGCCATACACATATTACGTAACGCACTTTAGAGGGGGGAGCCTAGCAATATGCTGCGTTATGTGGTGGAGGGGGGGGGGTTGGATCAACGTTACACAACTCACACTTATTAACCCTAAGAGCTGTCGCACTTCCGTATCTATTGATACTGTTATAAATCTTTAAAAATTCAAAAATAATCAAATTGATATCTAAATCAAGGTTTCAGTTAGTTATATAAAAAATACTTCCGTCATACTATTTTAATAATAGTAAAACTAAAAATAAATACATAACATGTTTTGAGTAAGTTCTGTATTGCTTTACACCTGTTTTGTGTGATTTCAGATTGTAAAATCATCTTTAGTTTGTTTTGTATTATAAATTACATTTTGTATTAAGTTATAAATTAAATTTGTCACTGTTTTTGCTGAGATAGTTTATTTCGTTGTTTATATTATTAGTAACAGTCTTGTTTGTTTGTATACATTTTTCTTTGAAAAAAGTTATTACAAAATGTTGTTAAAATAAATTCATTTAAAGTTTAATGATTCATTGAAACCCACATTCCAAATTGCTAATAAAACAATGTTTCAAAGGTTTAAGCTGTTTTGAAGCCTACTTCGATAGAGTTATGTAACACAATGGGGGGGATATGGTCAAGCGTTAATGGTGTGTTACATGGGGGAGAGGGGAGTCCTGAAATGAACTAAAAAATGTGTTACGTAATAAGTGTATGGCCCCTGTAAAATGTGTTATTTTGTTATAATACATGTGATTTCCGTCCATTTAAAGATGAATCAAATGCCCTTAGTTCTTATTCACCATGTGACAAATTTGTTTGCATATAGCATATAAGTTTCAATGAGAAAATAATCACGTTTGGTTCCCTTATCTTGTCATGTTTCACAAAACACACACACTCACTCACTCATTTGCAATTTCCAGAGCTCTAAGCGATATGGTAAATTCATTACAGAGATATAGGATGCCAGTATAAACTGCTTTTGGCAAACTTTACTGTACGTTTATAGGCCAAACCACTGAACTCAAACTTGATACTGGAGGCAAAACGCTGGACGATTTGCATTAAAAACTGTGCTACTGATTCTATAAGGTTGGTACACCAGTTGAAGATGAATTAACTTCTGTCTGCTTCATTGCCAAGCTGTTCAAATCTTTTAGGTAAACCGGTTCATTTCGATCAGTCAGTAGGTTCAAGCGTTTTTAAGTTAGACCAGATAACCAATTTTTATAATAGTTATGTAAGTATTTATTGTTATTGTAACTCACTATTTTAACACCACTGGAGTTTATTGTTGTTTTGATAGTTAAGTATAATTAATTTTTGTAACTGGATATTTTCTTTGTGTTTATGTTTTGTTATTTTAACTTATGTTTTATTTTTATTCTCACTTTATTCAAATAATCTTCTCTATTCTATTAATTACATTCATTTTTAATCTTGAAAGCGGTGTAAATTTTACTATCTCATATTTATTGTTTAGTTTTTGTATATAGTCTTGAAAATATATTTATATTTAAAAAATATAGCTTTTTTTACTTGAATTTTTATTTTTTTTATTACCATCATCATGCAGTGCCAACTCTTAGTTTTAAATGTACAGTATATTATTTTATAAACTTTAGTGAACCTATATTATTTACAACTAATTATTGTTCTGGTCCGAATCAGTGTTACTTTATTAAGGTTTGTTACGTCAAGGTTTGACTGTAATGTCCTATGTATAAATTATGTCTGAACATTAAAACATTAATGTAAACACCTGAGAAATAAACAGTTATGTGCTGCATATGTAGGTAACTTGTGATGAACTGTCAGTTTATGTGGAATAAGGGGTACCCCCAAGCCTCATGATGCCATTCCCCCTTAAATGTGGCTACCCCTCCCCCCCCCCACCCGTTATAAGCAATAAACTTAAAGGAGGATGTTAAAGCCAAATTTTTCTTGTCCTGTGAGACTGGTGGCCGGGAGAACAACTACGGGCATCCGCGTCGCCACACGTCGAAAATAGTGCTACCTAGTACTACTACCTGCCCTCCCACGAGGCACTGTCCAACCACCACCACGCGCCCGCGCCCGTCTGGCATCTCGGCCCGGCTCAGCCTCAGCATGGCCCCGGCTCTCATTCCCGCGACGCGAGATAATCCTTCAGTTGCATAATTCCCGATATTTTTTATATACGAATAATTTTATGTATTTCCCTGGACTGTAGAGGATTTTATGCAGTTTTTAGTGGTGTGTTCCACTGCACCACTCCTACAAATCTTAGATATTTTAATTCGCAAAGGAATTTCGTTTTTCGGCTCGCTACATTGTTATTTCTCAACCGATTGGGACAAACTATGTGTCATTTTAATGTTTTTACACTACAGATTAAAAAACAAATTTAAAATTCAAAAATACTGCTTTAGTATTTAAAATATGACATTTAAATATTGCTCCATGTTATTTAAATGGGTGAATATTTATGAAGAAATTCAGCCTTATTTTGAGAATTCCGGGCAATGTGTGGTCATGGAATTTGTACCAATTTAAAGCTTAAACATTCCGATACTACCCAAAACTGTCAGATTTTTTATTTTCTCCCTTTAAGTTTGATAAATGATACAAAGTAAAAAGTCCTAAAATCCCCCTTATTCTCCTTGTTATTTATTTGGGAAAATTCTTATCTAAGATTTTGAGGAACTCGGCCTTAGTTTTATAAAACCAGGCAACGTGTAATCACAGGGTTTATACCAATTTGAAGCTGAAACATTCCGATACTCCCCAAAATTGTCAGATAAATAATTTTCTCCTTTTATGTTTGTTAGAAGATACAGAATATAAATGTCTACAAACTGTTTTGGTGGAATTTATAATATGTTTTGTTTACAACCAACAGCTGATCATAATCCAAACTTGGTGATTTTCATTAGACAGCTGATGAGCTCATCAAGCTTTTGATTTATTTTCGTGTAGGCCTATAGTAAACATCAACGTAAGTAAACATCAAAGTATACATCAAATGCAACCTTTAAAAATTAACCTTTTTTTTATTTTTGTGACTTTTTAACTGTAGTGTGCCACATATCAAGTTGCATTTTCATAATTTGTAATATTTTTAGTAGGTATATATTAAAATGTGCAAGTATTTCATTGTATAGGTGATTGGATTGTTCTTACAGGTTACCGTAAGATTACACAACCTTAACATTGTAGCCATCGAATTTCAACGGGCACCCCCTAGTATTCCCTAAATAGGCTACGAAGAATGGTCTTAAATATATTTATGATATGTGTGAATGGATATGATAACCAAACATAACTTTTGTAATAACGTTAATCACCTATAAATAGTTGAAAGTTGTAAAACTTTATAAAACGCCCGCGCTATTGTAATTTTAACCAATAATACAGGGAAGTTACCTGTAATACAGGTTCTGTAAGTTATATGAAACGGGCCCCAGCTCTTGCAAATTTTGTACTTGTACAGTACTTAGTTTTTACGCCAATATATATATATATATATATATATGTATATATATATATATAAAGTTCGGTGGAAAAACCTACAATAGCTGCCTGAAATAGAAACAAATATATTCTTCAATCCACAGAATATTTAACACTCGTAAAACCAGATTTAAAAAAATGATTAACCTCCAAAAAAAACCTTTTCATTATACCCATGCAGTAAACTATTGTTTCCAGTGCTATCAGCTGTGATTGAAACCAATTGATAGGCCGGGTAAACAGTCCAGGTAGAACTGCAAAAAGCTCTAGGCTGGGTAAGATGGTTCCAAGATTTGTCACCACGAGCGCTGCTATTGAAACAGCTGACTGTTTATAGGAATACAAACAAATGAAACAATAACAAACCTCAAATGTTGTTAGTTTTTTAGCCTATAGACTATTTTCTATAGGCTATACGTCTATTGTCTATTGTCTAAGATTATCCAATCACCAATCTGAACTCTCAAAACAATACAATAAATCACCTAATTTTTGGTCCAAATTCTACTACCAAAGGCTTATATGGCAGTATTATAAAAAAAGTTGTTCATCATCACATGGAGCTAAAGTGTGTATTTTTTGCTTAGTAATTTTTCCACAAAAAACACAACATCGTGGGAAAACACGATTGTGCACCATAAACAACCACTTTTGCTTCTTGTGATGAAAACTACTACTTCTAATGGTCTGATCGTTGCGGTTTTCGAACTAAAGCCACTCGTCAGTAGCGCATTTAATCACAAATATGCGAAAAGTGACCAGGGGTGTGTCTCAATTCCCCCCTGGTTACGTCACTGTTTCTGGAAATTGTTTTAAACATAAACTGCATTTGATTGCATTTGTCGCTTGCTATGCGTTTGTTAAATTTAAAATTGGAAATTAATTTCTGCCTAGCTAACTAATTTCTAACTTTTGAGTAGGTAGCTTTTTATTAATAAATAAAATGACAGCGGCTGCTACACAAAATAACTATGCAAAGAAGTACATACTAGATTGACGGGTCATTTAATAACGATTAAGGGAAATATGATCAACTAATGTCGTCATAAATGGAACAATTCATATTGAAGTGTGTATAGCCACCTGACAATAAATATTTTCAGTGATTGAGTACACACTAAATTACATTGAATATTCAATCATATTTTAGGCCTACTATGCGAAGCACGACGTTGTTGAACGCAAGAGAGACCTAACCAAGATCAGGCATTGGTGTTCAATAAAATAAATTCTAAGTGCCATTTTGTTATAAAAATAAAAGGAGTTTATCACATTTTGTACAAATCCCATACTTGCTAATTTCAAAGAAAGGAAGCTTGTTAATTAAATAAAATACCCTCCCTCCAAAAAATTAAATCGAATTACCCAGCTCAAATCAAAGAATTTCCCCAAAATAAAATTTATGTAGCGCGATCTGCCCCATCAATCCCCCCTGTGGGCAACCCTGAACGTTAGCACTAAAACAACCACACCACAGCGAGTATCCTTTACTATCGTCTGTTTGCAAGGACCAGAGCAAATCATCTGGTGCTGAACACGCCGGCGCTGGGTGCTGCGCCATGCCAGCACCAGGATAGCAATACGGCGCGGCGATATGATAGGTCTTTGTATCGACATCAAATCGTATTGGCCGTTATGTATCGTGATATACGCGGATGGTTTAAATTGTATCTTTTTGAAGAAATCATGTCATTCAAATTTAACTGATATAATATCTTATTAATTGGGTTAGGAAATTAAATCAAGTGATGAATTATTACATAATTATAAAGAAGGTTTCCAGAACCAAGTTCACGTGTCCTGCCACTAATATATTCAATGGCTGAGCCAGTGCCGCTTCCATTGATAAATGTAGTTGTATTCCTCCGCCACGGGAAGTTTCCGAGCTGCGCTGCTTGGATCGCTATTATCAGCGCATACATACTGTCACGTGGGAGCATATCACGGCTACGTTTTTTACTTTAGAACAATACATTATATGGCATATTAAAGATCATGAAATTCAACACTAAGATTGCTTTTAGCGAATTTCCCCTATAGGGAAGAAGCTATTACCGTAGGTCTCATGGTAAGACTTAAGCCCGAGACCATGATAACTTTTCATTTTGAGGTCCCCAGATGTCAAAAACACCATTCGTTCAAATTTTAGCGAATTTCCCCTATAGGGAAGAAGCTATTACCGTAGGTCTCATGGTAAGACTTAAGCCCGAGACCATGATAACTTTTCATGTTGAGGTCCCCAGATGCCAAAAACACCATTCGTTCAAATTTTTATATATGTATATATATATATATATATATATATATATATATATATACAGTAGAGCGTCAAAAATCCGAACCAATTGGGACCGTAGGTGGTTCAGATTACCGATTTGTACGGATTTTCAAACATAACCTATAAATGCCTCTTAGACACATAATTAGGCCTACACTATTAAATATGCAGTTCTAGGCTATCGTAAATGAAACAAAAACAATAGTTTTTTTGTTCTTACGTATATTATGTACATTACTGTAGTCAGTTAAAAATAGACACGCCCAAGGTCATTTACCTGGCTCGGCGCGCTCACTCATTCCCCCGCCGGGCGCCGGCAGTTTGGCGCAAAATTTTAAAACATGTCGTTTCCGTGCTAATTCAATACAGTACAGTATTAATAACATCCTCAGGAGAGGTTCGGATTTTTGACGTTTCGGATTTTTGACGTTCGGATTTTCGACGCTCTACTGTATATATATATATATATATATATATATATATATATGTGTGTCCGTAAGCACGATAACTCTCGTAAAAAGGTCCGATTTTAATGAAATTTGGTACAAATGTGTAAAGTACCATTTATTTGAACGAGTTCGAAAACCAGATGAATCGCACCATCCGAAGGGGGGTTTTTGGGGGGTTTTGTACCCCAAAAATGGGTTTTTTGGGGTTTCCACATGTAATTTTTATTTAAATCAAATTTTATTTTTACCATTTTATTCAGCTTAAAAAAACAAACAATTTGGTAGTTTTATCATTGCTCTACGTCAATTGGTTCCTGAGATATTGAAAGTGCTAAACACAGTACGTTGTCTAATGTTATTCTTATGGAGAAAAAGAAAAATTGTATATCTCGCTTATTTATGAACATAAACTGACAAAATTTGGTATATGGCTTTATCTGGTTGGGGTTTATCGTTGTTCGCACAAAATACAAAATTTTCACGTATGGTTCCCGTAGCAGCAAACCTAGGTAATCGGTCCCCATGTTATTCTTATGAAGAATAATTAAAATGTTATATATCGCTTACTTATAAATGTATATGAATGAAACTTGGTATGTGACTTTACTTAGATGAGTTCTAATGATATTTGCATGAAAACCCATTATTTTATGTTCCTTGTTGCAGCAAACCTGCGTACTCATCACCAATGTTATTCTTATAGAGAATAATTAATATTTTTAATATTGCTTGATTGTGAATATATTTCTTATGAATCCTGTTAAGTGTTAATGTGTTATGTTATATATTCATTGGAAATTCGCTTAGTATGCAGGTTTGCTGCGACGGGGGTATTTATATATGTATATATATATATATATATATTATATATGTATCCGTAAGCACGATAACTCTCGTAAAAAAGGTCCGCTCTTAATTAAATTTGGCACAAATGTGTAAAGTACCATTTATTTGAACGAGTTCGAAAACCAGACGAATCGCACGATCCAAAGGGGGGTTTTGTACCCCAAAAATGTTTTTTTTGGTGTTTTCACCTGTAATTTTTATTTAAATATAATATTAATTTCACCATTGAATTCAGATTAAAAAAACAAACAATTTGGTATTTTGAACATTGCTCTACGTCAATCGGTTACTGAGATATTGAAAGTGCTAAACACAGTACATTGTCTAATGTTATTCTTATGGAGAAACTGACAAATTTTATATCTCGCTTATTTATGAACATAAACTGACAACATTTGGGATATGGCTTCATCTGGTTGTGGTTTATTGGTTTTTGCACAAAAAAACATGTTTCGCCTATGTTTCCCGTAGCAGCAAACCTAGGTACTCGGTCCCCATGTTATTCTTATGGAAAGGGAAAATAATTAAAATGTTATATATCGCTTATTTATGAATGTATATGGATGAAACTTGGTATGTGACTTCACTTAGATGAGTTCTATTGATATTTTCATAAAAATCCATTATTTTGTGTTCCTTGTTGCAGCAAACCTGCGTACTCATCCTCAATGTTATTCTTATGGAGAATAATTAATATTTTAAATATCACTTGTTTTTGAATATATATCTTATGAATCCTGTTAAGTGGCTTAATCTGTTATGTTATATAATTATTTGAAATTCGCTGAATATGCAGGTTTGCCGCGACGGGAGTATTTAAAATTATAATTAGCTTAGTATTTAATGAGTTATCCAGTATCGAAATTGGGCGAATTCAAAGACTAAGTTCACTTTTATTTTTCATGATATCAAACAATTGGAAAGCAATGTTAGTGGGAAATATTGTATAGTTGTTTGTTTATAAGTTGAGAAATAACGTCAGCATTGCTCCCGCGCGGAACGGTTATGGCGCGATATTTTGCGGGAGTTTAACATCCTCTTAACCTTAGTAACTCTTGTGTTGTGACAGTAAAATAGATTAACTGAACCTAGCACACTGTACATACCTACAATAAAGTCGACGGGGTGTTTGGGAGCGACCAGACCAAGATTCTACCAAAACCGAAAGAATTATATAGACACAGACAATGACAATGGCGACAATGAACAAAAAATACCTTAGTTATAAGGTATACATTATTTACTTTACTACCTATAGTACAGGGCAATTCAAAATAATGGACCCAATTTCATGACTTTATATCTCAAAAAGTATAAATCGGAAATACATAATTTTTACACCATTGGAAAGAGGAAGTTTCAAAGTTTTTTAACCATAGTTTCATAAACGGCCAAAAGAGTTATCGCAACAATAGGCAGCCATTTTATTTTACTGTTAGTTGTGAGTAAGATGGCTACTATGCAGCATAAGGTTTTCTGTGTGACTGAGTTTGCAAAAACTGAATCGCCAATTACTGTGCAGCCGTCATTTCGCATCGAATTTGGTACTGAACCACTGACTAGAAAAAGCATAACCCGTTGGTTTAGGCAATTTCAAGAAACTGGAAGTGTGTGTAAAAGAAAACCTTCAGGCCGCCCACGTGTGTCAGAGGAAAATATCCGACGAATAGAAGACAGTTTCGTTCGCAGTCCAAAAAAGTCCACCTATAAAGCTAGTAGAGAACTTGGAATATCCCAAACGACTGTATGGCGAGTTTTGAGACGACGTTTGCTCTACAAGCCCTACCGAATTCAACTTGTGCAGGCTCTCCTTCCCAATGACAAAGACAAGCGTATTGAATTTTGTAATGAAATGTTAGGAATGATGGAGGATGACGTGTTTCCAGGGCACCTCATTTTCAGCGATGAAGCTACGTTCCACCTTAGTGGGAAATTCAATAGGCACAATGTACGCATCTGGGGTCTGCAAAATCCACGTGCAACATTGGAACACGAGAGAGACTCGGCGAAGGTCAACGTGTTCTGTGCCGTTTCTCGAACAAAGATTTACAGACCATTCTTTTTTGCCGAACGAACTGTAAGTGGGATATCATACCTGGATATGTTGGAAGAATGGCTTTTTCCTCAACTCATGGATGATTCGAAGGAATTCATGGATTTCCGCCCCATTGGTATCTTGACGTCAGTCAATTTTTGAACGAATCTGTTCCTCAGCGATGGATAGGTCGCAAAAGAGATCAAGACCTGGCGTTGCACTTCTGGCCACCAAGATCTCCTGATCTCACCCCATGCGACTTTTTCTTGTGGGGTTACGTCAAAAAAGCAGTTTATTTTCCACCACTACCAACAACTCTAGCTGACCTGCGGAACCGTGTCAATGCAGCTGTACAATCAGTAACACAAGATATGCTGTCTCGTGTGTGGGACAAATTTGGCTACCGTTTGGATGTTTTCCGTGCAGCACAAGGAGGACACATTGAACATTTGTAATCAGTGGAAAAAAACTTTGAAACTTCCTCTTTCCAATGGTGTAAAAATTATGTATTTCTGATTTATACTTTTTGAGATATAAAGTCATGAAATTGTGTCCATTATTTTGAATTGCCCTGTACAATAACAAAATATTTGCCAATAATATTATTTATTATTGTCATCCTCCCATACATACACAAATTTTCAACTGTGATTCACAAATAGTCACATTTATTTATATTTTCAAAAATCTCCCCAACATCGCGGAGCTTGACGTGAAGATAACAGTTCACAGACAGACAGACCTTGTAAGTCAGCTGATGTTTATTGAATCATACCTCAACAAATTTTATCTGAAACAAAATTTTTAATTAAATATTGCTTTTGCATTTATTTTTTTCAAATATAAGTCTTTTATTGTTAATATAGAGGTGAAAACATGGCTTAAGTTAGGTTTGAGAATCGTTTTTAGTGATAAAACATTGCTTTACTAAGGTTTGCGAATTTAATCCAGGTCACGTGATCTCAGCCTTCGACCTCGTCCTTCGACTTTTGGACATGATACATACACTTTACTTCTACTAATATTAAATCATGTGATTACTTGTCTACTTTGTTTATTAACTGACATATATTCTTACTCATACACTGTTTTATTTTCCTCAGCATATAAGGAGTAAAAGAAATCAGATGAGACAGAGTATTGGATAAAGGTTAGGGCCCATAGCCCCTTGAAGCCTTTATATTTAAAACACTAATTTTTAAATGCACGCAATCAAATGGAAAATCCGCTATACAAAATTTGAAGGGGTTTTCATACAAAACCCCAACGTATTGCATTAAAATGTTCATTAATATTATTAAAGTAGACCTTGGGACATGGGACACTCCATGGGACCAAGCCTCAGGCAAAACGCTGGTGACTGAAAATAGTTGAGTTGACCAGAAATAACCTTCTTCTTCTTCATGTTAGCAGGAAATGACAGAAGTAATCAATAATAAACTATGTAATAGTAATAGTAAACTAGGTCATATTAACTGACTCACCACTCATCTGTTTCAAAAATAGGCCCCCTGGGTCAAATAACTAAAAAGGCCGTTAAAACGAATAACACTTGCTGGGTATTGATATTAAGCACTAAAATTGGCAAAACGTATGCAACATTTTAAAAATAGGTAACAAGATGCAATACTTGATATCGATGGAAATATATGATCGACTTATTGTAACCTGGATGTTTTTTACAGTACAGTATTCAGTATTGGGACGGCGTACAGTGGGGTATTCGGTCAATCTAAGCGGCAAAAATTATTTTGACATTAACTGCTGAAAGTGGTTGTGAAATGCTTTTATTCACTGTCTAATGAGTGAAAAACATTGTTTCGCCAATAAATAACCACCCTAACATAACAATGCATAAATATTATCACCCATTATACCGGGTATTCAGAAAGTCCCGGGGCATCTTTTTAATTTTTTTTAATTATTATTCAAGATGGACCTACGACATTTGGAATATAGTTCCTTGATGCAAAATACTATTTTATGGCAAATTCTGTGACCCTGTAGGAGTCAGAAGAAAATCTTAAATGTAAGCATATATATACATCATATTAAAGGTCTTTTTGAGTAGAATACAATGCCACAAATCCGAACTTAAACGGATTACTGAATAAAATGTTGCAGCCAATCAAAGTTTTCCAAAATGTCATATTTTAACAATTTTAAATTGTAATTATGGGCGTTAGAGGCATCCTTTTAAGATGCGGTTTGTGGCAGTGTGTTTTGTTTGATATTATCTTTTAAGCAATTAAAGATTCGTCCAACGCTAATTATCATCCTTGAATGACTTCCTTAATGGGGTGACCCTTAGGGGAAGTGGTACTTGCCGTAGAGTAGGCATAGACTAAACTGTATACTCATGTTATATTAATTTAATAGAATATGTTTGTCCTGATGCAAGGAACAAATCCACAAAAGGTCTCCGGAGAGTTAGGAAACACTCTGTATATTGTTTATTGACAGGCAAAATTGTCTCTCGTTACACAATACAGTAGAACCTCACTACGACGACCCTCGATAAGACAAAAACCTCGATAATGAGTCTGATTTTCTAATCCCCGTGAATCTCCCATAACGCTCAATGTTATAAATACCTCTGTAACACGACTCATTTTCAAATAAATACCTCGATAGCACGTCTTTTTGTAATTTAATATTCCTAATAAATAAACCTCTATAGCGCGTCTTTTCAAATAACTGAACCTCTATAGCACGACACCCACCTCAATAACACGCTTCTTTGGGTAAGTGAACCTTTATTACACGACTCTAACCTCAATAGTGCGCCGTTTTGCGTTACGGAACCTTTATAGCACGACTAAACCTTTCTCACGCATAGTTCCCACAGTTAGAACGGATGTTTTGAAGTAAACAACAACGTCTTGAGCTCAGGTCTCAACAGGAAAACCCCTTCCCCACCCCCTTCCCATTCCGGCCTTTCCTTGTCTATCACGGGTGAGAAGATGTCTTTCACGGGAAAAACTAAAATGTTTTCTATAATGTAACTTTGATTAAATTTTTACTGTACCTACTGTACATTTATTGACTAGTTGAGTTATAGAAGACCTGACTTGAATTGATGACTTTTCATTAAAGTTTTTAACTTTGTTATTGACTTTTTAGTAACATTTTACTGTTTTAGTTTATGAGAAAAACTTGATTTTGTGTTGTATTTTTAGTTGAAACAATATGTAGATTTTAATTTTCTAAAATTACAGTATTTTATTGCGTATTTCACAATAGATTAAGGTTTACTGTACTTCGAGCTTATTAACTCTATAAAGTACTTTAGTGAACTGAGTCTGTTGATTTTTTTCTTACTGTCGCAATAATAAAGAAGTTTGTTTTACTTGTACGTTTGTTCTTTTATTTATGACTGATTTATACAGTAAAACACAACTTATTAGAAATGTTTCATAACAAATGTGCTTGGTATAGCAAAAAGTCTGTGACCTCGATAACACGTCTTGTTGTGAAAACCACCTTGATAGCACGACCCTCAATTACAAGTGCACCTCGATAAGAAGACTATTTTAGAGATCCCCTTGAAAGTCGTGTTATCGAGGTTCTACTGTACTACTTATTTCAAATGAAATAACATAACATGTGTATTGTTTATAAATAAACAAATCTTAAGCACTTTGTTGATTCCTCATTATATTGTAGCTAAACAAGTTAAGTAGTTTAAAAGTATTACAATTACGGTAAATTTCCTATTCTAGCTTAAGAACAGAATTTGTTATCTAGTGGAAACTTTTCTGTAGTGTCCCGTTATCTCGTTATTA
Source organism: Allygus modestus (assembly GCA_963675035.1). Classification (NCBI taxonomy): domain Eukaryota; kingdom Metazoa; phylum Arthropoda; class Insecta; order Hemiptera; family Cicadellidae; genus Allygus; species Allygus modestus. Next base: position 75,787,736 of record OY776112.1, on the reverse strand, counting down.
TCACCTCCAAAACGCTTCAGTAGATTAAAAATCCTATATTGCATACCGGTACACAATATACGGGTTACTCTTGGGTTTCTCAGGAAAAGATTCATAATATTAGCAAATACATTTTCTTAAACAGTCATGATTAAAAAAGTGGCAACAATGTTAGTTATAAAATTAAAGAGGAAGGTCTACCCTTTCACAAAACACCAAAAATAATGCGGGGAAACGTGGGGAAGTGCATGGTTTTACATTTCATAAATCATAAAAAAATATTTTTCTTAATAATATTTACAAACTCGTTAAAAAATGTAGTTTTGTATGCATAATTTTTAAAGGATTCAAACGCATTTTGTAAATGTTTATTTAAACACCTGCTTTTTCCTCCTCCATCACGGAAAACAATCAAAATCTATTAGTTTTGCCAAAATAAATTATTTATACGACTAAAACTATTGCCGTGTTGTCAGCAGTGAAACCAGAACAACACTACTTGTCTAGTTCTGTAGAGCGGGTTTCCCAAGTTAGCCCGCTTATCTTGGCTTTCAACCGGGCTTTTCCCATCCTAAATGTAACAAGAAAAGTACCCTAGATGTATACAGAATATTTTTGGTTTTTGGCCGCTTAAATTTAAGATTTACCCCACTGCGCGGCGGCAGACGTGAGTCATTTCATGAAAAGGGGGCGGTTAATCCGATGGGTGGTTGAAACGGTGACGATTAAGCCCATCGGAATTTTGACACATAGGGTGTCTACTGTACATGTGTAAAAATTCTGAAAACCAAGATTCTTTCAGGGTTTCGCCTCATTGGTTTCAGTGTTTCAAGTGTTAAACCTTGGCAGACTATTACACATTTACTTGGTCAGGTGTAACATAAACATGTGTATGTAAGTCGTAACAATTCACCAGTTTCTCTACAGATTGCAGCACAGTGTTTTTCGTTCTCCATGGAGCTTTCCGGTGTAACCGGGATTGTCAGGCCTCGTTACAGTAATAATACTATTCAACTCAATAAATTCTCCATGTTATTTGCCTGCAACCAGTTCAAAATCAATTTAACTTCTACAATTTCTTCAAATTCTGTATTTTTTTCTAGCTTTTATGACTAAAAGTGGACATAATGTTCAAAGATATTATATAACTTTTAAATTAAGATTCCATTTTCTCAGAGGGACTGTGTACACACATCTGCACATACATCAACTGAAGCAACCAGTCGTCATACAGTTAGTTCCGGTTTCAAAATAAAACATGACTAAAAATATACCCTTTATTTCACAACTGATATACAATTACTGTAGGCATTTATTGAAAGTACATTTTTCTAAAGAGCTTGTTAATTTATTTAAGAGGAATAAACAAAATCAAAAGGCAAACATTTTGCAAAAACATCATTTAGCTATGCAAGTTAAAAACAAAACAACCATGATGGCATCATACAGGTGATAATTTATTTGCGCCCAGCATCGTTGAGAACTTTGGGTAGGCCGAGAAGAGAGTTGATGATTTCAGAGTTGCGTTTGTGTGCGTGGTCATTCCTCTGAGCCAGTTCCAGGATCCAGCTTGCCAGCTCGGGTGCAGATGGTACGTACTGGAATAAAATCTGGAGTCAGTGAAAGATTAAACACACTCTTCTAGCTGTTAACCTGGACAGGCATAATTATATTTTTTAAATAAGCCTTTTTTGTGAGCAGGCTACTGACATAACTATTAGGTCTTGAATAATGTTTAATGTATTATCTAAAGGCCTTTAGTATCTAGATGTGCCTTTTGAGATCTTGGAAAACATTCACCTCCAGGGCTTTCAAAGTTCCTATGTTAATATTATGGAAGAATAGAATTACATTTATGTTCTTATGAAATGTATTTCTATTCTTCACAATTTAAACTAACAGAAAAAAAAACTAATAGAGGCTAGATAATCTGAAACAAAATAAATTTGCTCTAATTCGAGCAACTGGATTCGCTTGTCAGGAAATAAAACAAGACAAAAAAGCAGAAAAAAATATTATGTGGTAAATCAGTTTTGGAGATGTCAAACAAAATAGACTTTCTTTAAAGCGTTTCCTTTATTCTAAACTTCATATTGCAAATGTTTCCTTAATAATATATTATTCTTTAAGAAAAGAAGCATTAAAAAGATCAATTTAGTATAAGTAAAAAAATACATCCACTCTGTCTCTGTAGGATTAGAAGGGTTACAATTAACTTTTAGATGTAAGGTGAGAAGTCAAAGAAGGGCCAGTTATGTCTAGTAATTACTTTAGAAGCTATAGTCACGACAAGGACAAACTGACCAGTCCACTACTACATGGGTTTGTACTACCTCCTGTGAAAAGTGTATGTATGTGTGTGTAGTCTCTCGATATTTAAACCTCTGAAGTTGATAAAAAAAAAAAAACTATAATTTGTTATAACACATAATGATTGTCACAAAAATACAGTAACTAAAATTTACAAAATAGCCCGTTTTTTAAATGTTGTTAATGCATATAAACTATTACATTTTAAATCCAACAATGTTCCATTTAACAAAATATTAAAAACCATTATCGTAGTTTAACACTGACAATAAAATCATAGAAAAATTTTAAAATAGTTATCAGTAGTACTGTACATAGTTCAGTCATATAGAATTAGTTAAGAGTGATACAGGAGGCACTCGTCCACAAATAAGTTTAGAAACTTAATTATTATTCGGTATACTAATATTTTAGAGTGCACCACAGTGATTTGTTAACCATAATATTCTGTTTGTGATCAATATGTCAATCATACTTGCATTGTTTGAGTTCTGCTTGTCCAACTCCAATAAATAATTTCCATTTATTTGTGCTAGACTAATCTAGCCTAACTGCTGCAGTGCACTATAGTAAATGATTCTCTCTAATACAAACAAGTACTGATTATTTGATTACATACAAGCAGCAAACTTTTGCACTGTTTATGGTGGTTAAGTCCAGTATAGTAAAAATGCACAATTTTTGTTCACTGGTTTTAGATTAATTTTATATCTTATTTCACATAAAGACAAAACACACATATTTCTAACAATATTAAGTTCAAATTCTCAAGATGTGGAAGTTTAAAGAGTAGTTTAGCATCATTAATTTCAAATAAAAGTTTGATGTTTTACATATAACATGAGTACATCAACTTGCAGACTAAAATAACAGTCCAGTATGGAAGTAATTAAATAAATAGAGAATAAATAAGCAAAAACAGTGAGTGAAAATACTTGGATTTAGTTGTTGCATAAAATATTACATGATCAAAATGAGAATAGCTTAGGAGGAGTAGAATGACATAAATTAAGGGAATTGAGAAGTTACATAATTGGATTGGAGGAAAGGATTTTAAATCAAAATTAACCTTTTAGCCTGACTAATATCTGAGGCAAACATTTATATTAAAATAATATATAACAAAAAACATAAATGTTGTCACCCCATTCCTGGTTAACTGTTGCAGTCCAGGAAGGGATAACTACCGAGATATAAAATCCAGATCAAGTCACATGTCAAATTAGTTCACATAACGTATGCAAAAATCTGTATTTCTTACTTTGCTTTTGTAATAGAGCACTTAAGGTGAAATTTGTTTAATCTTGTATCCCATGTAGCCCTATTTGATAGCTTATGTCTCATGCAACAACTGAAGTGTCTTGGGTGAAAGATGTTTGTGCATAAAGGGGAGGAAAAGGCTTCTCCATCCACTTATTCTAGCCACGTTAAATGAAGATAAGAGTCTACGGCACTCAGGCCCTTGGCCCTTGTGTGGAATCTTTCGAGAGTGCACGTGTCAGACTCGTCATGGTCTCAGGACAGACACCGGAGGGGATGGGCAGAGCTCCAGTTATTGAGAGTAAAATTAAGCTCGCCGTCAGAGCAGGTGGCCTCGGGTACCCTGATTTTAGCAAGGCAGGAAATCAAACAAACCATTGGACATGGACACCTGAAACAGCACCTGCTGTGCGGATCATTTGCTCTGACTGCAATTAATGAGTCCAATGACACTGTTTTTTTATTTTATTTATAAAGTATTTAATTAACTTACTGGGTTCCACAATAAAACAAAGCTTAGTACATTGCCTAGCTTTTCTGGTAAGGCCTAAGTTAATTATAGTTATTGGTCTGTGGTATATTTGTGATTAGGGAAAATTCCACATAATTTGAGTTGCTGAAATGTCAGTTTACAAAACAGACCTATTTTTCAGGTTTCCTCCCTTTATTAGGGTTACCAGATATTTATGAGAGGCCAACCCAGGACAGTCGGAGGTACAGCTGATCAACAAATCCCCAATAGCTCAATAGGGATGTAAAATAGATCAAAGAAAAATGTAAATAATTAATACAAGTTTCACTTTTCTATGTCATATAGTCTTGTGTCAGACCAGCACATTGGTATTACGCTTTAACACTAACCATCTGTCTGCTAACTGCAAGTTTACCAACTTTTTGTATTTTTAAGTCAAATTTACGACGTTGCTCACCAGGAAAACGTAAATATTTGAGATGAAAAACGCGATTACGGATATAATACTGCTAAACTCTTGTAACGTTTACGGGATAAATTTTATTTTATTTAAAAAATCTAAAACCCCAGACAGGTAGCAACCCCGGACTGAACATCGGACAGAGCCTCAAAACCCTAACGTCTGGTTACCCTACCCATTTTTTGAGGATTTTCTCTGACTTTTCAGCTCCATGAAATCTGTAATTCCTGTGTCAGGTAATTTTTTTGGCAAACAAGTGTGATTTGCATAAAAATAGCATTTCAATGTATTAGGTACCTATATTGAATATTTGATGTTGCAGAATTTACCTTTTATGGCATCTGTAAAAGTCTGTAAGCTAACATATTCAAAAACATGTGACTAATCAAATGTACTGAACATGTCAGCAAAAGGTGTTTTATTTGTCATCCTAATCTAAAAACTGTGTTTGATTCAGACTGGCTTTTGGAAAAAACTGTAAATGAAGAGGTTCCTGTTTCTGAATGAGAACTTGAACTTGATCCCGAAGTTCCAAGAATAGAGATAATGTAATAAACACAACCAAGGAGATAGTAGACACATTTAAGGATAACCAAAATGCATTCAAATATAAAAATAGTGAAACCCCATAAACACGAAGTTATTTCGCACCACGTCATCTCGCGAGATTAGTAACTTATTATAACCTAAACTGGTTGTAATGAAGCAAGGACGGATAGGCAATGTGAACTACATTACGTACCAGTGTTGCTACCACATTAGACTGTGGTAGTGTGGTTGCCCCTCCTTTGGTTGCCACCACATGCATAAGGTTTTAGTCGGTTTTACCATAGATTAAGCATGCTTCTAAGAGGTATGCTTAATCTATGGTTTTACTATAGATTAACCTTGCCCTAATAGAACTTATTTTCAATCATTGAATAAATGTAACAGGTAAACTAATATTATACAAAAATATATATACGATCAGTTAATTTGTTTTCAACATTTTATCAAATTAGAATAATTTAAAAGCAAAGACGTTTATGATCTAGTATTAAAACGTTGGTTATTTTAAGAATTGTAAACAATAGTAGTTATAGTATTTTAATGTTTTTAAGATACAAATTTTTAGAGCCTCAATTTAATTCCGATATTTATTGGACATCCTTACGATTATATAGTAATTTGATAAAATAGCATTAGTTCCTGTGATGAAGTTTTTAAGACGTTAAGTCGGACATTATTACTTTTATGGAAGACTCTTATCGTACGGTACGTATGTCAGTATGCCAGCTAAATTAATTTGGATTTAGCTCCTTTTGTTTTTAACTCTCATTAATTATTACAGTAATCAAAGTAGTGGGGTCTCCCGCTGATCTCACGATACACGAGAATAACGGTATACTATGGACTATGGATTTCCTAGGTTGTTGGTTGTTTGGATACTAGCTCTACTAACAGCGATCTAAATTATTTCAGTTTATATGTTGTTTGCTACACGCTACACTATACCCTATAAGCTTAGTTGATGCCATGGAGATCCAAGTTATCGATTATTGCTTTCCTGAGTCTTAAGTCTTATTATGTAATTTAAAATAAAATCTATTGCCCTTATCAAGTCCCAATAACAATAAATGTTGTTTAACCCAACCTCATTTATTTAGGGAGTAAAATCATATCTGTTAAATTCGTTTGACTGAGGTTATACAATTATTATAATTAGCTTTATTTCACAGTACCTATTTACTTATATGATAATTATAAAATATATAAATAATTTTACTCAACAGCAATACCATAATATTTCCCTAGAGAAGGGTGCCATAGAAGAGGCAAAACTGCAAAATACCCTTTTCCTCTTCCAACTCCAACCAATGGATAAAAAAATATGAGTCGAGTCGAGGATTAAACGGTTGTCAAGTTTCAAGCCAAGCCACCGCAAGGTTCATACATGATTCGTAAAGGTCTGAGAGTGAGCAGGCGATATATTTAAGATTTTCTAATTAACCGGAAGAAACCTCGTAAAAACAGCTGTAAGGTCACGTGATCACCAATTCAATCTGCAGTGTTGCTGGAAACACAATATTTATCGTACACGTACCATATGTTCCTCAAAACGGCTTTCAGAAATAGTATCTATGTGAGCGAACTAAATAAGGGTAACCAACTATAGGCTAGTATAATTTAAATCCGAATATTTTATAGGGCTGGGATGGACTCTTCCCCATGGTTGTCTTTGCTTTTCCCTACCCCTTCTTCCCCATTCCCCACGGATAGATTCCCATATGCAGTCCGATTTGGAGAAAATAATTTAATAAAATTTGCAGTATATAGTTCGATTAAATATAATGCTTATATTATTATATTTTCTTATTGTGTGTGGGTTAATTTAATATTCAACTTCCACGTGCTTGTCTGTTGGCTAGCGTGTATGTATAACGAACCGTTGCTTTCAGAACCAGTGTAAAGCAACCCGCTGACCGAGCGTTTGTTGCCTGATACCCGCTGATTTCAAGGTTTATAAAGAAGTCTTTAGGTTTGCTCATTTCCATGAAAGCAATAGGTAATTTCCATAAAGTTTAAAATATCTGTGATAAGTAAACCTTGTATCAAATGCTGTCTTATGTATAGGCTTACCATAATTTCTGAACATCAATACCGGACATTATTTTTATATTGTGAGATGGTCAGATTAAGAGAGGGCGTGTTAGTTAAGAAATGAAAAAATAATATTTAAGTTACAATTCAAAATATTTGATCACTTTTCACGTGATCTTCAATTCGGTCGTCCTTTGTAATCTATATCTATATATTCTATATACTTATTTAATACGCTAGGGGTTTTTTGTGACTGGAACTCCTCCTACAGTTTTCAACCGATTTTGATATTTTTGGTGTCGTTGGATGGATCTTGATCTGAAGTTTTTTGTGCCCAAATTTCATAAAGAACGTTCTTAAGGGAAGTGCCCTCGCCGCCCTTAAAGTTCGTAATTTGTCCATAAGGTTAAAATTGAGAAAGAATTGTTTTAATTGTATGTTCGAACAGCTGAATAGAGTAAACCCAGTTTATCAGCAATAACGCATGTTCACTACTGGAAAGGTAACGCAATACTGGAAAGGTAACGCAACTTATGTTTATAATTTTGAAAATGAAAGTTATCTTTAATCATATTGTGGGTTTATAACGTTTATTCCAGATTGCAGCACATAAACCTTCATGTTAAATAGTAATCAATATATTCTTAAAGCTGAATTATTGTATCTTAGTTAATAATAGGCGTAATTAAGTCGTTATGGTCCCAAACTTCAGCTAATTGTATCCAGTTTGAGAAAATATTCTGACAACATATTCTGTCAGAGGCATACTTTCGGAAATATTTAGCAAAAACTGAAAAATTGCATATTTTACTGTTTTTTTTACTACTACGCCAGTAGCACAGGTATTTCGAAGCTGCAAACTTGGTTTCTTACTTGTGGTATAGGTCCTAACAACATACTAAACAATTAGAACTATACATAACCTTTTGCATGCAAGGACCTTTTTTAATGTCTAACTTGACTGAACCATAAGCAATACAGATGGTAATACTTATAAAATACATGCTCATCACAGCAAAAAATTGCTCGATTTCGAGCAACGGGTTTCCTATTCCTACGGAAAATTCTGAACAACATGACAGACATCGTTCACGAGCACTGTTTTCTCATCCTTGAGAAATTTGAATTCGCTTTGAAGTTTTTCGTTAAAAACACCTTTTCTTTTTGGACCCATTTTCAAGCAGTCCTGTTTGTTAAGCTATAAATAGAAGTAGACACCTCAAGACAATTTGCAAATAAAAACACTATGCAACGAAGTTTTAAAACGATGAGTGTAAATACAAACTCGAAGAGTATCCACACTAGACATAACACAGTGAAATTCCCCATTCCTCCATGTCAACAAATTTCAGACATTGAAGACATTTAATAAGATTTTGGCTTGAATGAATAGCACTTATATATGCATTTAAGCTTGTGAATTTATTATCCAAACCCGGACATTTCCCCGGACACAGCCTAAAATCCCAGACTCTCCGGGCTAATCCCGGACGTATAGTAAACGTACTCATGTACAATATACCTTAGAGTTCTAAATTGACCTAGAGTTTGCTAATTTAACTATTATTCACAGTGAACTCAATACAATCTGGAGTGAAAAATTGAAGCCTCGCTGGAGGATAATTCTGCAAGGAAAATGTGTTTGTATGTAATTGTGATTGCATTAGTTCATATTATGTGATTAGTTGAGTTGCCATGGTCACGGAGGATGCAGAGGGAATATATCAGCCACCTTAGGCTTCACATTTTCATGGAAATTAACTAGCTTTTGCACTCTGGATATATTAAGCTCGTTGGTTACCACAGCTGCAGGCAACGAGGTTAATACATCTATATTGGTCTCGTCTCGTGATAAAAAACTGTAGCCTACGTGGTCCACATTTTGCCACTCTGTCAACATCACCTCAGCTCCCATAGCAACCAACATGGTAACCAACCAATTCCTCTATTCACGAGTTATATGGCAGTCAGCTGACAAACACTTAATTTGTGAAGAGAGTATTTGATTGGTTATCTCAGGAAAATGGCGGTTAGCATGTAGGCCTTTTTACCCCAAACGAGACCTCTAGACAACCTCTTTGGTCATAAAAAAAATATATATATATCACCTGAGCTTCGATGTCGCGGTCGGGTTGATACCTCATGGCACTGGCGTCCTGCAGACACACCACCGCGGACAGGACCAGTAGAGCAACGCCTTTATGCATTCTGAAACGACCATAATGTTGTTATTGTTTTTAACAAGTTTTAATAAGTTTTTGTAATATTTAAACTTCTCACTAAACACACAAGAGCTTAGAGTAGCGCAGCGCGGCGGTAGGAACAAACTCACACTCTAGACTAGAGGATCCGCGCTTGATATGCCTCCACTGAAATGCATATTTTTAATTGTTTGTTTTCTACACTTTTTAAATATATTACATATTCTACAGATGTTATAGAAAAACGTTGAAAATGTAATGAAAATAGGCTTCAGTTTATTTGTAAGAGGACAAACTTGCATTAAAGGCATATTTAACTGGAGTTGGCAACATATTCTGCAAACATCACTATTAAAACAGCAAAACTATTCCCCAAAAATTATATGTTGCCCAAATGAAGTGGTGATTGTAAAATTGATTTTTCAAAACTTTCCAGCAAAAGTAGCGTTTACTGTGAAAAACTCTCAGTCACATTTAACTTTACAAATTCTGTTGGTAACTCTGGTGTGAACATGCCATTAAGTCATAAATCTCAAAAAATTTCACATATATATCACACATTTATACAGACAGTATATTATATGCAGTACATATCAATGTATGCTTTAAGGTAATTTTGTCACCACTAATGAACTGCTGATAAATAATAACCATTTTCACTCAATGGCTAATATCAAGTTTTTTTTTCAAAATAACATGTTTTTTAAATACTGATGAACATACAACAAAACAAAATAAAATCTCTCATTAATGAACACCATGAGGTGGTTCTATCTCCAAAGCTTCACTTATATGGGTATTTTAAGGTTAAAAGGTAATCATGAACTGATGCTAAACGTTTTTTGTTTCCTTATTCAAACTCGTTATTTTCATTGTGTTCCAAAGCTTGTGTAAAATAAATGACAATAATCTCTATTCTATGACGATTTTAACAATGTATCGAAATTTATACTAAATCAATTTTACGGGTAAAAATCGGTGAAGCCGTTTTAACGTTATTGCACTACCGATTCCACTTACTCATTCCCAAATTATAGGTCTAAAGATCAGGGAAATTAGGGTTAAAATAAAAATATCCAAGCAGACATATTTAGAAATATGGGAAATTGACCTGAGATCCCCTGATTTAAATTCCAAGATTTTTACTTTTGATGAAGTTATCTTCCGCCGCCATTTTTGATCCCATCGCCATTTTTTTAATACAGAAATTTACGTTATTATGCAAATTCTCTTAAATATAGTTCAATTATTATTCAGTGTCGATAACATTTAGATAGTATATGTGTTGATCTTGATTACCTTGTCATAAATACAAGAAAATTGTGTTTAATTGACTCAGAAGTATAGGAATTATTACTCCTATACACAGATTTTTCTATTTCATTGTGTTATTGTTATATTTGTATTAATTTACTTACATATAACGTTTTGATTAAAACTACCTTCAAAACCTTCAATCGTTGTTTAAATCATCATTCTACAATAATTGGTTCGAAATGAAAATATATATTTTATAAATTCCGTATACTGTCTCCTCTATCGCAATAAACCCAATAATCTATTACAATCAAAACATAATAATCACGAATTAATATGTTGCTTAGTATTAGCATTGTATTAGTGCCAAGGAGCTTCAATTGCATTACACAGTTTAAATAGGCGTTTAACTAGCATTGGACTGAAAATGTATTACTTTCACACAATAATAGCATTCACAGACAACGTGCTACATCCAGTATCGGCAGGATTTCTTTACTTTTCTACAAAAATACTCAAGATAAACACGGTTCAAAATACTAGAATGTTAGTTGAATGAACTCTGCATTATAAACACATTTAAAAACATGCTAAAATAAGTTTTGAAATATTTAAAAACTACTTTGTTTAAGGGAAACACACAAAAATGCCGGTTGGATTGTAAAATGTCCGCTAAGGCTTCGTCAGGTTCGTGATTGGTAGCCTAGTTTTACATCTGTATTCAACATTTTAGCACAATCTGATAAAAGGTTAACTTTTTGGCGCAAAACATTCAAAAACAATGTGACAAATATTTCTGTTTGTAACTCGTTCGTTTTTAAAACCTATTTTCACTGGCCTATTACCAGTATTACAATCTCCTATATATAAGTAATAGTAATAGTATTCTCCTTTTTCGTAGTCTGGCAGTAACAAATTTTAAATTTATATTAGAATTACTTTTGCAAATCTAATTATTTTCATTCAAGCAATTACTTGCAGTCAGTTTTAGTCTGTAAAACAATATTAAATTTGTTTCTGACCATTTCCAAGGTTAGGGATTATTTTAAACTAATTAATTATTCCCAAACAAATACAATTTTCAGGGTAACTTTGCCTAAATACTAAAATAAATTAAGTTAATTTTAAATTTTGCTCTACACAATTTTATGCTTCAGCAATACATACTATACGATAATATTTCATCACTGCTAAAAATTCCTTGGACCTGACTTAAAAACCAGATTTGATAATTAAATCGGCAATGCTTTACATAGTCGACTGACTTACGTTATTATTTCAAATTTTAAATTAAAGAGCAGAAATGACTTTCTCGGTTACATCCTTTTTATGCTTCTTAAATCAGTAAATATGAACTGGCAATCGCCCTTGTTTATTTTTTGGAACGGAAAGAATTCTAACATTACAGATAACCTGTAAAAGATTCAGAACACGCCAATAGATCCGTTTGGATGGTTTTATTTACCTGTTTTCGTGAGGAAAGACGAGGTGGTAGATGATCGGCGGATGAGATGCAAGTGGACTTTTACAACAATGGAAATGTCTTTTATATTTTTCATTTCCCTTCAATACCAGACGCTCCGCGGGGGTTGGTGACGTAGCGGTTTATATTTGTCCCCTGTACCTTCCACCTCACCTCGTACTACTTCCTTAATTATTGTCATACTTCAAGTTTGACAGATTTCGCTTCTTAGGGTTACTAGGATTTCCCATGCGCAGCTTGCTCATTGAAACACCCGTCTGAGTTATTTGAACGTGTCCTTGTAAGATGGAGCCCACCATTACGTTGACCCATCCATTAAACTATCATTTTTATGGTTTTGTTTATTTTTAGTATTTGACGGGAAAGATATTTCTCAAAGTTATATTCCAACTACTGGTTTTGATCAAGTAGAAGAAGGTATACGCCTACTGATAAAAAGGGTTATTTTCACTAAGAAAACTTGTAATTGTAAACACTGAAAAATCAATAAAAGATGTTGTCGAAAACTCATATGTTGCAAATGCATGCTGTAATGTTATAGTGTAAATTTCTCTTCAGTGCATTGCGAACATGGGATTGAAATTCGTTGTACATTGTAAAACACATTATATTTAATACTCACAGGATAAGAAATTAATATGGATCATAAGACTATTAATTATGATTAAAGATCCAGGGGCTAAAGTAATCGTTATACTGACCTACAATTAAATCCAACTCATAATAAAAAATATACCTCATTATTTGTTTACAGCCGAGAAAGAAAGAGATTTGAAATTAAGAAACACAAGCCAGGCAGCATTTAATGGCTTAATCATTATAGTTTTTCGTGTTCATTTTGTGTATGTGGCGATGGATTTCTTCCATAAATTCAAATAACTTTCATAGCGAAATGTTCCTCTAGCAAAATTATAATGCTAAACATATTTTACCGCACTTTCATTTCATGAGTCATAAACCACAGACTATACTTTTCTCTATGGTTTGTGGTCATAACTAACCTGAAGTACCTCAAACTTTTGTATGTGAAAGATATTCGTCATAGCCACAAGTAATGAAAATATTAACTAGTCGGTTAGAAGTAGAAATGGAGTGGCAAGAGACAGTCTGCCAATCGCCCCCAAGGTAGGATTGGTCATAGTAATATTTGCAGAACCTGTCCGACCGTCAATTTGTCTTTTCCCACATAAATCAAGCTGCATACGCGCCGTGTCAAAACTTGACTCATTAGCTCAAAGATATTCTCGCTTCTTGATTCTTAATATAACCCGTGTGTAAAGGTTTACGTAATATTTACTTATGTCTAAATGAACTTACATAATTCTCACATTTATTTTTTCATAACATTGTTTACATTTTTTTGGTTATAATTCTTTTAAAATAAGTTTCAATTCTGGGTACTCTTTAAGTATCTCAAATTAGCAAAAAAAGAAACTGACCCAACAGCGACAGAAGTTTTTGTTTTGTTTGGTGAGTTTCTTTATAGTACAGTACTTGATTTAGGGTTTTAGGTGATTCGTAAAAAAATATAATATCTAACAATCCTATATACTTATTAATAATATTTTTCAGGGGTGACAAACCTACTTATGTCTTCATGATATTTTTTTAAAAAATCAAGATAATTGTTTAAAAGGTAAGTCATAATTCCAGTTTTGTGGTCGTTGCATACTGACTCAAATACAAATTCTTTAACTCACTTAGTTTCTTAAATAAAAGCTATACACAACTACATATTATTTCATTAGATATAATATTTGTATATGGAGTGACAACATTGGCCAAAAACAAGGCTTTAGTTTGAACTGTTATTTTTCCTGATCATATTAATTAGGTTGTTTCTTAGAGTTTGGAACTTAAGAATTCGACCTTATCGTCTTAATGTTGATATTATTTTAATCCTATAACTGACGCAGTTCTTGGTAAACGTGTGTACTACTTTTATCATTTGAACCTGTGATACAACAAATTCAATAATGTATAGGGCCTACACAAACGAGCGAGGTACCATGATTTATTAAAGTTCGCCTTAAATTCGGGAAGTGTTAGGTTGAATCGCAGGCCGTCCATTCTGAAATGAGATTGTACACGGTACGGTTAATTTTTTAACCGATTTCTTGATAAATGGTCAGGAGTAGATATAACTAGGGTGTTTACAAGTTTTCTCTGGGAACTAAGCTATGAAAAATCGTAAAGGCCGAGATTTCGAAACTGAAAAATGGTAACGACAAATTACGAAGTGTCTAAAGTAAGTACTGTACCATTTTTTAATTCCGCCGTTTCAGCACTACGATTTGGCATTCCTGCATTCTGCGCTGTGTACCTACGTCTATTGGCAGGGCTGGGGACACCACTACGGCAAAAATCAACCACTCACATTTTTGCGTTTGTTTGTGAGCATTAAAAATGGCGCTGCCGATTGAGGACCCCACCGACTGTGAAGTTCGCGTTGCGATCCAATTGCTAGGTGTTAACCAGCAAGCACATAATGGTATACATAATTTCTATTATGTGCTCGCTGGTGTTAAGTATGTGAAAACGGCTGAAATTCATTGGCAGATTAGCGAAGTGTACGAAAAAACATGAGCAAACAATGAGCAATGGGTTGTCACGCAAATGGTTAGCCTACATTTGAAGATGGCCACACGCGTGTTCAGACGAGGGACGAAGTGGGCGATCTTTTGTCATTACTAAAGATTTAGTGCATAAACTTGATCAAAACATGAGAGAGAACAGACGGTATACAATTTTATTGGTTATATTATGTGTTTCCTAACGGCAAAATTATTGAAAGTTGAGTCCACACTTCAAAAATGTTGAGTGAGGTGCACAAAACTTACTAGGTGCGTACTGACTTTAAAAAAACGCTTCGTAAATAGAATAGGTACAAAATTAGTCATAACCCCTGACATCATCTAGAAACTTTCTGTAACAAATGGCAAAGCTTGCATACATAAAAACTGGTGTATTAAGTTTATCTTAAGAATATGGTACTGCATATTGTTAATTCCTACTACTGTATATACTTCTTACTAAACTAAGGTCCGAAATGTGCTGTTGTATGTTTGAAATACCCCAAATTATTGACTCAATAATTTAAACATGTTTCTATTATTTATTTGGTTATTTGACTCCGGATTCTAAACACCAATATTTTTAAATCCATTCTTAAATCAAATTTGTCTGAACACGACTAAGCTAATACGAAATATTTTTTATAAAGAATTGTCTAATTTCCTGCAACAAGATAAACTTCATTCAAACTGAAACAATATTTCTATGTAAACATTATTATTTTCAATGTTTACTATTAAAATTATAAGCTACCTAGGTTTTATTTTTCAAATTCTCAGGTAAATCGCGCCGGCACGCTACCTCTTTCTTTCAAAATCATCGTCTGCAAAAAAATAACAACGTCAAAATAACCTTCCAAACTATTGTTTACAATAATGCTTACATTTTCAGATTGAAATGTATTACGGATGTGGAGTATTATCACAAACTACGAACTGCTTTGTACCTATAAAATACACATTTGATCAAAAATAATTTTTGTAAATCAATAAAATTGTTTTATGATATAATAATTTACAATCTTTCCAAACTTATTTGTGTGCTACAGTCAGCCTGTCAGTTGGAGCGTATTTTAAATATATTTTGTAGGTACGTGATTTTATTTCCTACTCCATTCATCTCTGGCTGCGTCAAATATGGTTAAACGCAAAATTATTTTACCTTAAAACCATTTAAATAAAATATTCCCCATGATTTATTTTAACTATGGATTTTTATTAAAGAAGAGTTTGAATACATAACAGGTGTTCAGCAATGAGCACATTGATTATCTGCCATCGCCATCCCGCCCCCGTGCAAGCTGAAGATCCATCTCACAGATGCGGGCGACAGTTCGCTGCCAATATCTTTAAGAAAATGAGTGATGTAAGAAATATTAAACCTGACATAACTGGTTGAAGTAACCGCAGCACCGAGCTCAAGAAATCTAGGGTGTGCAAGTACATGTTAATCTCCAAAAAAAGTGAAGCCTTCTTGGTGGCCGCCATTTTCTCTCTACACCTTCCATCCCTATGGCAACCCAACTAACCAAAGACTATAAAGTGATGTAATCTGCAACTTATGTACAACCGTTATCAATCCAGAAAACAATAACAAGATTTCGTCAACACTATACACAGTATTATATTTAGAATGTTTTTAGGATTAAAACATGTAATCGAAATGTATATGTAACACAAGGTAGAGAAATACATATTTTATTTTAAAATACGATTTTTATGTCAAAATATTTTTCATCGTATTGTACTGGAAACCGTAGTATTTGTCAAAGTGTTATAACCGTTACTACTATTTACTGCCTAATGTTTCCATTGAATAAATTATTGATTTCTCTCCTTGCATAAAAATGGAATATATCATAAAACCCCTAATTGAGTTATGATACAGTGTGAGGTTGGATATTTAATTTTAAAATAAAGCAATAATAATACAAAATAAACTAAAATTACATAAATAACTGCAGCAACGCTACAAACTCGCCAAAGTCTTTTTTAAATCGGCCAATTTGCTCCAATTCGTTTTATTTATTAACGGATTAACCATTTACAAACTGAACTACTAATATTGAAATTAATATTGAGAAATCTTAGGTAAATTGCGACCGACTACTTAAATTATGTTGAAAATACGTTTTTAAAGGCTTACTCTGTGACCACATTCATAACTTAATTTTTTTACTCTACAATGACAATGAACTTTGAAATAATCCCTACAAATGTACACGGACTATTTGCAAACTGTGAAGTTTGTAGTTTTAGAAATTGTTCTTAGGGTTTAGGCATCGGATATTTTGCTGAATTAATGATTACATAACTGGATATAAGGTTACAGATATTTTACGGACTCAGGATAAATGTCCAATACCAAAATATAGTTATTAGTGCAGGACATCGCTTGCTTTCTTGCATACGGAGCTCGCCCTAGCTTCGCATCAAATGTGTATATTATTATTACTTTAGGATTATGTACAAGGTCGACTCTACTACAGGCCGGAGTGCTTCCCCCTTCCCCTAACCGCTGCAGCACAGTCCGAGTTCTATATAACCATAGTGTAAGTGGGCGTGCTTTCGTTTACATGCTCCTGCATTAAATACGTAATACAACCGTGAAAAATAATTTAGCCAAGCAAGCATTCGGATTTTTATTAGTTAAAATTAAGTAAGTTTGTATTAGTACCGCTATTAGCAAAGTGATTTGTAATAGCGGTACACAAAAAGTCACTAAGCGTAGTTTTTTTTGTAGAAAAAAAACGTAAGCGGGAAAGTTGTAGATCTACAACTTTTATTTTGTATAATTTTTTGATAGGTTGTTTTGTTTTTTCAATAATCAAAGGTAAAGGACTTGGACATCGTTCAATTCAACTCGCGCCAGGCTCTCTTTACCATCTAGCCACGCTTCCGGCGCCGCCACCGGTGGTGGCGCTTTAGTGGCGAGTTTGTCTTATTTTGTATTTACCATTGGCTACAGTCCGTAGTCAATGGTATTACCTTTGCTGTTTTAGTTTAATCGTAGGCAGTGTTTTAAATAAGCAGTTACGTATTTTGTTTCTTATCGATTATTAAATTAATAAATCATGTCTGTTTGTCTCATGTTTTTCGTGTGCGGGACAGTAAAAGGAATTACAAAAGTACTTGTAGTGATGGAATTTACACTTCTATATTTTCCTTTCCTCGAGATGAACACCGGAAGGCACAATGGTTGTCGGCGATACATGGACACAAGATTACAAAAAAAAACTCAATAGTTTGTATAAAACATTTTGACAACCGTTCTGTCATCAAAGAAGAAGACTCAGTGAAACGACCAGATGGATCAGTTTGACAATGAAAATGTATTTTATTATAATTATAATATATAACGTTAAATTATTATATTATAATTGGTTGCTGTTACTTTTATAAAACTGAGACATAACATAAAACCCAACCGCAATTTTAGTAATTTCAAAACTTACGTTTGTTTAAATATATAATAAATTTGCCACAAATAGTTTAAATTAAATTATTCGTTATTATTTACATTAAATATGCAGCATTACATATAAACACACAAAATTTCCTACATGGGTCACAAGGACCTGTGCGTGTAGAGGAGTTCTGGTATGGCTGCGTCAGGAAACTGATTACACTTTACATTCACTCATAACAATATATAAATAAAAAACATAGATCTTACAAAACAGTGATTCCCGAAAATAGAGTATACAAAATAACCATACAAATATTGCAAATAAAATATTACTATGAAAGGAAAAGGAATGATTATGCCTACAATGAAAAAGCTTTAGTTCAGAATTTAGAGGAAAACTATATACAATTCTTATATTTCTGAACATGGATAAAAATAATTGAGATAATGACAAGTTAAATTTTTTTAGTTAATTAAAATTTATTTATGAAAATAAAATTACATTGCATTATTTAGAGATTTTATTATATTTATATAAACTTAAAAATACCTATTTAATTCTTAAACACAAAAATATCTATTTAATTCTGAAAGACGTGTTTGGGTATTAATTGGTTCATTATTTGGTTAAGTTTAAATTTTCAACGAAATGGAATGAAAGACAGTAGACCAGTTTAAATCAGTGTATGACAAGGAATTCAGCGCTCCGGCCTGCAGTAGAGTCGGCCTTGGTATATGTACTGTTGGTCACCATTAAATTAAATACAGTAGTAGTTAATGGTACGCACCATGATGAAAATTAACATTATGGGTATTTATAGAGCCGGATTTAAGTATAGGCCAAGGCTACATAGGCACTCTCTTACGGGCCCACACCACACAGAATTACATCCAAAAAGTGACCTGTCGCAGAAAAGCCTTATTACAAGAACAAAATACTCCCGTCGCAGCAAACCTGTATACCCAGCGAATTTACAATGCATGCATCTGTTTCTCGCCACTTACCAAGTTTCATAAAAATACATAAATAAATAAGTGATCTATAGCATTTTATTTATTCTCCATAAGAATAACATTAGGGCTGAGTACGCAGGTTTGCTGTAAAAAAGAGAAGAAATATGTTTTTGTGCAATTATCAATATAACTTAACCAGGTGAAGCAATATAGGTACTAGTTTTATTAATTTATGTGCATAATTAAGGGAGATATAAAACTTTACTTTTCTCCTTAAGAATAACATTAGGGCTGAGTATGCAGGTTTGCTGCTACGGGGATAATCAACAAAATATCTATTTTTTTGTGCAAATATCAATGTACCAATGCCACGTAAAGCCACACATCAAGTTTCATCAATATACATTCATAAATAATGGTGATATCAAATTTTGTTAGTGAATTTCCTATGGAAAGTGAACTAGCATGAACCGCACGGTGAAACTTAAGCCCGGGAAAACCATAGAAGTTCCTAACGTGACTCCCTGAACACGTTTTGGGGGTTCGTTCTAAATGTTATATATATATATAAGATGTATATTCATATTTTAACAAAGTACCCTTTTTTTATAAAAAAAATTTTTATTTTAGACTGACATGTTTCGTGCGCTTAGGCCATTATCAAAGTCTATAAAAATATAACCTCACATTTAAAATAAAATAAATATTAATCATATGTTAAAATTAATTATTTTAAAGTTGCATATGAATTGTTTGTCATAATCGATAATATATTTTATTTTCTTCTGTTATATTCTTTGAATACTATATTAAGTGATTTTTATACGTCCCTGTTCTTATTTTTTCAATTTTATCAAATATCGGGTTTGATTGTTTAGGTAAAACTGTATTTAGTATGTTTGAAGGGTCTTTTTTAAAATTAAAGTAAATATTCATTTCTTCTTTGACAAATAGCTTCTCTCTTTCTCGTTCAAACTCTAAAATTGTTAGATGTTCTTTTAGA
Source organism: Allygus modestus (assembly GCA_963675035.1). Lineage (NCBI taxonomy): Eukaryota > Metazoa > Arthropoda > Insecta > Hemiptera > Cicadellidae > Allygus > Allygus modestus. The sequence continues at coordinate 75,767,795 of OY776112.1, read as the reverse complement.
TCTGTATATTTGTGTTTTGACTTTATCAAGTGTTCTGCAAAGTTAGATTTCATTGTTGTTTTGTTGTTCGATTTAAAAGCTTGTAGATGTTCATTGAATCTAATTTTGAAGTTTCGGGAAGTTTGTCCGATGTAATAACTATTACACTCGTTGCAGTTTATTTTATATATTCCAGATCTGTTATATGTGTCGTCTTTATTATCTTGATGATTTGTTATTTTGTTGTTTAATATTTTAAAGATATTGTTCTTAGTTTTATAGCTAATACAAATTTGAGAATTTTTAAATGTGTTTCTTATAGTTTTGTTCATACAATTGTTGTATGGTATGCACATATATTTATTTTTTTCTCTGGTTTCTATGTTTCCTTGAAGTTTTTCTTCTCTTTGTTTTTTAAGTTTTTTCTTGATCATGTTGTCAATCATTTTTCTTTTATATCCATTTTTTTCGGCTAAATATTTGATCACATTAGTTTCTTTTACAAAATTATTATTTTTCAGTGGGATGCTTATTAATCTGTGAATTAGGGAATGGAAGGTTGCCATTTTATGGGACCATGGATGATTTGAATGAAATGGAATGATTGTGTCTGATGTTGTGGGTTTTCTAAAAATATTAAATGAGGGTTTTCCGTTTTCTTTAGAAATTGTTACATCTAGGAAATTAATTTCTTCTTTCTGGATTTCACTTGTAAATTTGATTTCGGTAGATAAGTCATTTATGTATGTTAATAATTGTCTGGCTTCGTCTTCATTGCCTTCGAAAAGACATAAAATATCATCTACATATCTGTGCCAATAACATATTTTCTTTCTGTAGGGATTAATGTCATTCATTATTTTAGTAGTTTCCATTTCTGTCATGTAAATGTCTGCAATAAGTCCTGATAGGGGGGATCCCATTGGGACACCGTCTTCTTGCAAATAAAAAGAGGAGTCGTATCTAAAATAGTTTTGATTTAGAGTCATTTGAGTTAGTTTCATAATATCATTTATTTCATTTTTTCTCAACGTCTTATTTTCAGTTAGATTTTTACGAAGAATAGCTAAAGTTTCTTTTATTGGGATGTTGGAATACATATTGCTAACGTCAAATGATAATAGTAAAGAGTTTGTTGGGATTTCTACGTCTTTAATTTTGTCAATTAAGTCATATGTATTCTTTAAACTGTAACCAGTATCTAAATTTATGTTGTTCTTTATCCTATTGTTTAAATATTTAGATAGTTTATATGTGGGGGAAACGAAACTTCAAAATTAGATTCAATGAACATCTACAAGCTTTTAAATCGAACAACAAAACAACAATGAAATCTAACTTTGCAGAACACTTGATAAAGTCAAAACACAAATATACAGATCTAAAAGAACATCTAACAATTTTAGAGTTTGAACGAGAAAGAGAGAAGCTATTTGTCAAAGAAGAAATGAATATTTACTTTAATTTTAAAAAAGACCCTTCAAACATACTAAATACAGTTTTACCTAAACAATCAAACCCGATATTTGATAAAATTGAAAAAATAAGAACAGGGACGTATAAAAATCACTTAATATAGTATTCAAAGAATATAACAGAAGAAAATAAAATATATTATCGATTATGACAAACAATTCATATGCAACTTTAAAATAATTAATTTTAACATATGATTAATATTTATTTTATTTTAAATGTGAGGTTATATTTTTATAAACTTTGATAATGGCCTAAGCGCACGAAACATGTCAGTCTAAAATAAAATTTTTTTTTATAAAAAAAGGGTACTTTGTTAAAATATGAATATACATCTTATAATATTAGTAGCCCTAATCAATCATTATAACATAATATATATATATATATATATCTTTCAAATTTTGAGTTTTTAGGCCCAAAAAGGGTCAGAAAAGCCCCTGATGTAAAATTAACTAATGTAAAAAGATGGAATTAGTGTGGCGAAACTTTTAAGGCCTCTCTCGTCATTCTAGTCATATTTACCGAGTTATTAAAGGAAATGTGTATTGACCAAACACAGTACGTTGTCTTATATAGGGGGGTTTTACATTAGAAAAACCAGTTAATCATTTTTTTTGTGTACTTTTAACATCCCCAACAACCTCACACTTACTTTAAAGCCTAACTGGACCTTCTCCTAACCTTATAATGTGCAAAATTGTATTCCCAGCATTGCAGGTAAATATAACCAGGAGTATCAGAACAGCCAAAAAAATCAATATTTTCAGATTTGAATAAAAATTGGAATAATTTTATATTTTTAACTGATTTTGAGTTTTTATAGTTTTTTATGTGGAAATTGACTTCCCTCACGTCAGCGTGCTGCGTGCGAACTCGTTTATTCTCCATAAAGATAGCATTTGACAACGTACTGTGTTTAGAACTTTGAATATCGCTGCAACGATTGGACGTAGAATCACAATTTAAACACCAAAATGATTTTTTTGTGGAGCTGAGTTGATTGGTAAACAAAAATGTGAAGTGTATATTGAAATTAACTGAGGAAAAGCCAAAAACCTTTTTCCCATAAGATTAACATGGGAGATTTAATGAGCAGGATTTTTGGATGTTCTCCGCAACCACTTAACCTACGTTAATAGTTCAAAATGCTATATTATTTGTTTTTTTGTTTAAGCTCTATAGTATGGTCCAAACCAAAATTAAGTGTTTTAAAAATGTTAGGGTAACAATGCAAAAAACTGATTTTTGGAAAATTAAAACCCCCCATAAACCCCCCTTCCCATAGTTCGATTTTTCTGGTTTTCGAACTTAAAGCCATATATGTCACTTTACACTTTTGAGCCCAATTTAATCGAAATCTGACGTTTTATACTCAAGTTATCGCATTCGCGGACACATATATATATAGGGGAAATTCGCTAAAACAGGTGGATGTGGACCTCAATATGGGCCCGCACCAATGGTTGAACCTAGCCCACAGCCCCGAAATCCGGTCCTAGGTATTTTTTACAATATGGGTACTCTGATCGTATCTTAATGAATATTTTCTTTTCTCATGTATACAGTCCTTCCTTCATGTTGCTTTATACACTGAGATCTATGTAACATATAGCTCGCTCAGTCTCAGTGGTTTTATTGTGTGTTTTTTCTAGTTTTGTTTTACGTTGTTTTGTTAGTGTTAGTCACACTGTGGTGTTAGTAGTACAGTTGACAACTAGTAGTTAGGTTAGGCCGTAAATCATGTTCGACAAATTACCTTAATTAAACAAAATTAACTTATGTTACTATGATATATTTTACCAACCAAGTGTGTTATTAGTTATATTATAATGGAGCTTCAAAATATATGTTATAATAAGTCAGAGTATGTTGAGACGGTAGGTAGATTGGTTATGTTTTTATTTGTTAACTGTAGTTTACTAACTTCATCATAGGTCTTTGTCTTTAACTCATTTTTGGTCATGGTTTATTACTTGTTATGACTGGTATAAGGCCTAGACATTGAATAGGCCTACCATACTAGCATAAATTTTAGGATCCGATTTTTTTAGGTACCTTAACAGGCAATGCCCACCTAAGTCACCCAGAGTGCTCTGCATGCTCCATGACATTAAAACATGCCAAAATTGATGACTCCTGTTGAATCATGCCACACATTATGACAAACATATATCGAGTCGCCAGTAACAAAACATTTGTACATTCGTTTGAAGCCATACAGAGAAGACAGATTTTCATAAACTATGCAGAAGCACCATTAACCCTTTGAGTGCCACGCAACGATATATCGTTGTGCACGGAGCATCCGAAAAATACTTCACAACGATATGTCGTCGTTGGTGGTCTTACCGAAAAATACATTGCAAAGATATATTGTTGTTATAGACAATTTTTCTTACGTCATTACTTTTTATTATTTCTTCCAGGACATTTCCAGAGTATTTTCTAGCTCTTTAAATCTAGTAGTTATTTGGTGAAAATCTTATATTTGAACAATGTTTTTTACCTGAAAAAAATAAAATAAAAAAATTTCCCACATGTTTATATGTATTTACATTTTTTATTTTTTAGATATTATATATGTGCATAATATTACAGCTAAACTTTAAATTTACAAAACAAAAAAGTTTCATAATAATATCTTACCAAATAAAAAAGTTTGATTTTGTGTACAAAACCCCTGCAAAATGATGTTTTGTGTTCGTTGTTATGGAAAATTTGTCTTACATCATTACTTTTCATTATTTCTTCCAGGACATTTCCAGGATATGTTGAGGTAAACATATACTCCATAAATATAGTAACTTAGGCCTAGTTAGTCTGCTTTATGAAATAGGCTAATATTGTAATAAAACGTAAACCCTTGAATAAAGTTAGGCTACTGTCTTGTGTACTAATTTGCCGTTTTTATATTTTTTTACATTTATAAAAATAACTCGTCCGTCTACAGCCCAAATTTGATGAAACTTTCAGGAAATATTTAGGGGAACATGTGCTCTGTAAATCTAGTAGCATAGAAAAATAATCCAGGTACAGAAGTGTCACAAAGTAGGGAATAAGCGTACAGGGGTATCATGGAAATGCAGGCCCTGCCTCGTCGTTCATGTCCGAGTTAGCGGTGCCTTGTTGCCAAGTCGGGCAGCGCGGGATTCCCAAATTCCCGCAGGGTGCAAGCCCGGTCGCTGCTTCCGCCCTTCCGCAACGGCCACGGCATCGGTATCGGTACACTGATCTGATAAACGTGTGGCAGTGGCACTCGCTTTCCCGTCGCATGCACAGGAAATGGAGGATGTGAAAAATTCTCGTTTCGAACTGATCTGATATTTTTTACATTTCTGAAATATTATTATTACTTCAGAAGGATAACAAAGTAACTGCATTAGACAAATTTAACCTTTTGAATTCCGTAAATCACAATGATAATTAACGGTACTTTGGTATTATACGGATGCCACCCTTATACAGCGCGCTGCGGCAGTTATGTTAGGATGGGTTATCATAAAAATGATTGTAGGACTTTCCTTGTTTTGTTACGAATCGAATGATACCTGATGAGTCATACTTCCAGCCGGCAAACCCCCTCCAAATAGGCTAAGGTCAGGTCGGTGACCCGAGCGCGCGCATCACCTGTCACCGCCTGTATCTAGGTCAGTGTCATGAGTGATTTATTGCCGTGCACTACGTTACATTTGTTTTCATAATGAGTGACGTTCTTTTGGTGTGGGATTTACCTCGAAATGAAGAGGAAACTGTACGTATTTTTATGATAACCCATGCTAACATAACTGCCGCAGCGCGCTGTATATTTGGCCGAGTAGATGTGGCGATCGGGTGTGGCTGCTAGCGGCGACGACGCATTCAACACGATCCTAGCAGACATCGCTGCCTTTTGGGAGGCACAACACAAAGACCGCTCATCAGAATGATGTAAAATTTGTACAGTAAGTCAATAAAAGTACGTTTTTTCGAATTATGTAGTTATCCTTTGTATCCGGTAAAAATTTAACCTCCAAAAATAGTGGCATCCGTATAATACCAAAGTACCTAATTAACAATAAAATACCCCCGTTGCAGCAAACCTGCATACTCAGCGATTTTCAAATGGTACTTCACAAAGTCATGAAGAAACTTACCAACTTTCATCAAAGCATATTCATAAATAAGCGAAATATGATATTTTATTTATTCTCCATAAGAAAAGTATTAGGACTGAGTAAGCAGATTTGCTGCATCAAGGGCAAAAAAATCTGATTTCTATGCAAATACAAATAGATCAACATCTCATTAAGCAACATTCCAAATTTTACCAATTTATGTTAATAAACAAGCAAGATATCACATGTTTCTTATTCTCTTATGACCATAATTAGGCCTATCACTATTCCTTCATTGGGGAATTTCCTATGGAAAATGAACTATTAGCATGACCCAGGACCACCATAGAAGTTCCGTGACCCCCTCAACACGTTTTGGGGGTCGTTCAAAATTGTATATATTATATATCTGTGTGTGTGTGTTTGCACTCTGGCGGTGCATTTTTTGTCCGATTTACTTCAAATTTGGTAGGGACGTTCCTTTCTATAATCAGTTGGACAAGTTCATTGGGCAAAACCGGCAAAACAATCGGAAAAATCTAAACCCCTTTTTTAGGGATTAATCTTTCAAATTTAGAGTTTTTGGGCCCTAAGAAACGCCCCAGATGTAACATTAATGCATGTACAAAGATGGGAAATAGTGAGGCGAAAGTTTGCCATCTCTTGTCTTTCTACCATAAACATTTACCGAGTTATTAAAAGAAATGTGTATCGACCAAACACAGTACGTTGTTATATGGGAGTTTTACATTAGAAAAGCCTGTTTTCACTGGACCTTCTCCAAACCTTATAATGCGCAAAATTGTATTCCCACCTTTGCAGGTAAATTAAATCATGAGCATCAGAACAGCAAAAAATCAATGTTTTCAGATGTCAATAAACATTTGGAATACATGTTTTTACACTGATTTAGAGTTTTTAAAGTTTGTTATGTGGAAATTCACTTCCCTCGCGTCAGCATGCTGCGTGCGAACTCGTTGTATTTGGTGCTACAAATTTGTTTAAACACTTTTAAAATTATTTTAACACCCAGGACCGCTTTTCCCTAAGGGCGGCCGGGGCGAGGGCACTAAGAAATATCTTGCGAGGCAGTGTTTTATTTTGCCGTGAGGAACGTGATTCTTTCTTTTATTTGACAACGTACACAAATCTTACTTAGATTATCTTAGCACCAATTAGTTTTTTTTTTATTTTGTTACAAACTATATTATTAAAAGAATTTCTTGAATAGAAATGATTTTCGACCCCTAAAATTATTATTTTATACACATATTTGGTATCGATTGAAAGCCCTTACTCTCGAGATGTGACTTTTGGGGTTTCTATACGGTGAGCACTTTTTCGCCTCCGCCGAGATGAGGTTATCGTTTGTTACGATATCGAACAATTTCATCAACGGTTGCTTGTTCGTGTTATCGAATGAACTTATCGTGAGAACTGAAGAGTAAATATAAAACGATCATGCCCAAAATGAAAAGAAACGAGCAAAATGCAATAAGCAAAGCAAGTACGCTCGCCTTGGAGGGAAATCATGAATATAAGTACTCGGCATTTTAAACAAACTGTTTATGGATGAGAACACGGAAAATAGTTTCTATCACAAAGTTACTGTGTTCTTGATAAGCTACACAAGTGAAAGAGTCTAGTGAAGCAACACTTTTGGTGAGACGCGTAAGCCGCTTAAACAACTGCAACTTATGTCAAATGTTGCAAAACCTATATTTAAACAACTTTAAGGCCGCCTTCACACTAGGTCGCTGCGACCGGGGGGCAGCCACTTGACTTGTAGAAGTCGCAGCTACGCCTGTCCCTTCACATATGGTGACTGCGACCAAGTTGTGAGAATGCGCGTGCAGATTGGTTTGGTCGTCTGCCTGCCACCTGTATCTGCCATTCGCTAAAGCAGTCTCTCTAAACTACCTTTTTAATTAATTCGTCAAGATGGATTCAAGTGATTAGGATGAGGACCTCCTGCTTGTGCTTTTGCTATGCAAAAGAATAATGCGGGCAAGAAAACAAAGAATGGACCCACAATTAAATTTCATAAAATGTATGAATTTTATGAAATTATTTATTATAATGAATTTTTATTTATAAATAATTATATTATAATGATATTATATGGTAATAATATAATATTAAAATTAGGTGTGTACAAACTGGTTACAAGCTTTCTTGTTTGTATACACCCTGTATATTATAAATATATTATAACTAAATAATACATATTTATCAATATATGATACATAATAAATGTAATATTATAACATAACATAATAATTATTTCATTTATGAATGATTTATTTATACATTTATTTAAATTTGTGGTGTGAAGTACAGTTCAATTTATAAAAGGCACAATAAACTATAAATGCTAAATAACACAGACACAAAACAAGGTAGTTTCACAACAGTGGGATCAGCGAAACGAGTGGACAGCAAATGGCAGACAAATAGGAAGGAGGCAGGCAGACGACCAAAGCAAGCTGCGCTCGCATCCCAAAAACTTGGTCGCAGTCACCGAGTGTGAAGGGCTCCGTATGTTTCAATGCCCCGCTAGCTGGTTGAGTCGCTAAAAAGCAGGGTCGCTGCCACTGCCCGGCGTCGCAGTTCCGTGGCTACCGAGTCGCTGCCACCGAGTGGGTCGCTGCGACCGACTAGTGTGAAGGGCTCCATAAGGCTAATTGCAATTTCGACGGGTCAAGTGGCCGACGGGTGGCTGCGACCCAGTCGCAGCGACCTAATGTGAAGGCGCTCTAAGGCTATAATAGGCTGTACATGAACTAGATTTTTGGAATATATGTGTCCGTTAACACGATAACTTAAAAAAAATCTGATTTCTATTAAATTTGACACAAAGGTGTAAAGCAATATTCATGACTTAAGTTCGAAATCCAGAAAAATCTGACCATAGGAAGACGGTTTTATGGGGGTTTTCAATCATAAAATAATCGGTTTTTCGGATATTTTACCCTAAAATTTTTAAAACACTCAATTTAGGTTTTGACCATTTTATAGAGCTTAAATAAATAAATAATATAGTGGTGGTTGCCGATAAAATCCAAAAAAAGTGTTCACAAAATGTCCAATGTTAATCTTATGTGAAAAAGGTTTTTAGGTTTTCCTCCGTTAATTTTACTGAAAACTTCACATTTTTTACCAATCATTTCAGCTCTACAAAAAATCATTTTGGTGTTTAAATTGTGATTCTACGTCCAACAGTTGCAGAGATATTCAAAGTGCTAAAGACAGTACGTTGTCGAATGCTATCCTTATTGGAGAACAATTCAAATTTTATATCTCGAGTATTTATGAATGTATACTGATGAAACTTGGCATATGGCGTCGCCTAGGACTGGTATATTGATATTTTCACGAACAATTTTTGTTGTTGACTGTCCCCATAGCAGCAAACCTGCATACTCAGCCCTAATGTTATTCTCATGGAGAATATATAAAATGCTACATATAACTTTTTTATAAATTATAAATGCATTTTTATGAAACTTGGTAAGTGAGAAATGCAGTTGATACATGCATTGTAAATTTGCTGAGTAGGCAGGTTTGCTGCGACGGGGGTTATATTTTTAGTTAGTTATCGAAAACGCTTAGCAAATTTCATTTTGATATCGGTGTAAAGTGTAAAGCCATCAGCTCTTTAACTCGCTAGACTAGACTGTCTGCAACCAACGGCAATATACATCAATCACAGGGGACAAAATATTCCCGTTTTCTCTCATCTGAAGCTTCCTGACTCCGATTATGTGGCCGAGCGTGGGTAGTGATTTGGTCATTTTGGACCTTGCAAGTTGACCCTTCCTAATCGTCACTAATGAGGGTGGCGGTTTAGCTATTTCAATTCTACCAAAAAAACGGGCGGCGGTTTAGCTACAGTCAGGGAAACAACCCTGGTGCTCTCAGCAGACAGACACGTGATAGGTGAGTGTTCTTAGGATTCACACTGATAGACTGCCCCCCCTCCCCAACCATTGTCAACCCCCTCTTCACCCATTTGTCAACCCCTATGTCATTGCCATCAACCTAGTGGTTTTGTTTTCATCTTTGAAAATACATGGTTTCTTTTGTTTACAAATCTTTTGATTTTCGCATTAACGCAATATCGTACAGAACAATAATTGGTTTAAGTATTCAAATGGTATTTTAAAGCTCAACCACTGTTCTATGCTGTAGATGTGGGCTCTTTTACTATGATACGTCCACACAATAATACAAAATGAAAACAAATTTTGTATTATTTGGATGAATAGAGTTTTAACTTTAAAATAAAAAATTGATTCGTTGATTCGTATTTGGAATTAGCCCTCGTGGAGATTTCTGTACAATTGTATCGTTTTTGTCCAAACTGCCGTATCAACTACAAAATCGTACCACAGTGCTTATCATGAAGCAATTCTTACCGCGATGTAATAGGAAACGTAAAGTATTTTTTTAAAATATTTATTGTATCAATAGAAACGGTTTCCTCGGTTGTTACGTTCGTTCACACAGTAAATTACTTGCTTTTTAAAATTCTTCAAAATAAAAATAAAACTGATTTTTAAATTAAACTTATTTTACATATAAAGGTGATTTCTAAGCAGGACTTAACCTACTTTAATTTAAGCCTAATTACATTTTAAAATGTATATAAAATATTGTAAAGTTGTCAGCCGATGCCATAAAAATGTACTATAAATACTCTGAACACATTAACTATTTACGTAGGAACAAGTTACTTTAAAACATTAAATTCAGTTATAAAATGCATTAAATTTAATGGAGAAACATAGTTTACTTTTAAAATTATGATTTGACTTATTTTCTGTAACCCTTTATTTATAAATCAGGGTATGTTTATAAAACATACAGACAGAGCTTAAGCTTTTAATCTTATTATTGACAGGAATCCCTTATACTAAAACTATATTTGAACTAAAAACTGTTTTAAAGAAATCGTCAGTCAACATTAAACATACCGATATCCCAGAAGATTTTAAATGTATTTGTTTAACCCATTGAGTGCCAGAATTTTTCGGCCATCATATCCCTAGAGTGCCAGAGTTTTTAACAGAGTATATCCAAAAAGTGCCAGGCACAAAATCAACATTTTGCAAGGGTTTGCAAAAAAATTAATAACTTTTTTATTTGGTAAGATATTATTATGAAACTTTTTTTGTTCTGTAAGTTTAAAGTTTAGCTATAATATCATGCACATATATAATATTTAAAAAATAAAAAATAAAAAATTTGAATACATATATGTATGTGGGAAATTTCTTTTGATTTTTTTTATTTGTTTCAGGTAAATAAACATTGTTCAAATATAAGATTTTCACCAAATAACTACTAGATTTATAGAGGACATGTTTCCCAAAATATTTCCTGAAAGTTTCATCAAATTTGGGCTTTAGGCGGATAAGTTATTTCCATAAATGTAAAAAAATATAAAAATGGCAAATTAGTACACAAGACAGTAGCCTAACTTTATTCAAGGGTTTAAGTTTTATTACAATTTTATTTCATGAAGCAGACTAACTAGGCCTCGTATATTTATGGAGTATATGTTTACCTGAACATATCCTGGAAATGTCCTGGAAGAAATAATAAAAAGTAATGACGTAAGAAAAATGTTTTATAACAACGATTCACAAAATCAACATTTTGCAAGGGTTTTGTATATAAAATCAATAACTTTTTTATTTGGTAAGATATTATTATGAAACTTTTTTTGTTTTGTAAGTTTAAAGTTTAGCTATAATATTATGCACATATATAATATCTAAAAAATAAAAAATAAAAAATTTGAATAGGTACATATTATACATGCGGGAAATTTTTTATATATTTTTTCAGATAAATAAATATTGTTCAAATATAAGATTTTCACCAAATAACTACTAGATTTATAAAGCTAGAAACTATCCTGGAAATCACCTGAAAGAAATAATAAAAAGTAATGACGTAAGAAAAATTGTCCATAACAACGATATATCGTTGCAATGTATTTTTCGGTAAGACCACCGACGACGATATATCGTTGTGAAGTATTTTTCGGATGTTCCGTGCACAACGATATATCGTTGCGTGGCACTCAAAGGGTTATATAGGTAAATCGATAAATTAAATTTGATACAAAATATTTAGCATCATTGAATAGGAAACTAACCAGAGTAGTAGATAATGCGAAGAGCGCGTAAAAATTGCACTCAATACGACAAGTGCCAAGCAGTCCGAGGGAATTTTTCCATACCGGCTGGGCCGGCCGGCCAGCCGGCTGGAGCGCACAGAGAGGCAACGTCGCTTGGCCAGTTTTGCCCGCAGCGCCTCGTATGATCTGGCCGGTTGAATTAACAATTTAGTGTTAGCAAATTTTAGCATTACATGACACTTCTATACCTGGTTTATTTTTCTATGCTAGTAGTTATTTGGTGAAAATCTTATATTTGAACAATGTTTATTTACCTGAAAAAAAAAATTAAAAAAATAATAATAAATTTCCCAGATGTATATATGTATTCAAATTTTTATTTTTTATTTTTTAAACATTATATATGTGCATAATATTATAGCTAAACTTTAAACTTACAAAACAAAAAAGTTTTATAATAATACCTTACCAAATAAAAAAGTTATTGATTTTTTGCAAACCCTTGCAGAATGTTGATTTTGTGCCTGGCACTTTTGGGATATACTCTGTTAAAAACTCTGGCACTCTAGGGATATGACGTCCGAAAAACACTGGCACTCAAAGGGTTAACACCTTCACTGCATCATGTATATTTACGTTTTGTTACTAGTGACTCGATATATGTTTCTAATGTGTGGCAAGATTCAACAGCAAGTCATCAATTTGTGCATGCTTTAGCGTCATGGAGCATGCAGTCAGAGTAATCTGGGTGACGTTTTTGTACTTTTTTTTAGATTATTCTCCACCTGATGCAGCATTGTACAGGAACAATTTCTATAGGCTAAGTCAAAATACCTTAAGGATTAACAGTAAATCGTCAGGCCCAGTTATTTAGATGAAAAAATGAGATTTCAATATATTGTTTCAATAGCCTAGGCTATCATGAAATTAAATGCTATAAACATGGGTTGGCCCAAGTCCGTACATAAAACTTCTAAAATGACAAGTAGCCTAAGTGTATATGCCTACATTTTATAGTCATAGGTCCAAGTTTATGATGAAAACAGCTCACTATAACCCAAACCTAGGAAATGTCAAATCATTTCAGATAACCTGTATAAAAGGCTTAGTTTGGTTAGAATAGTTTAAAGCTTTTGTTTTGGTTCGCTACAACATTCCTGGTAATGTTTAAAGTATTTTACAACAGTTGTATTTTACTGATATTTCAATATATTGTTTCAATAGCCTAGGCTATCATGAAATTAAATTCTATAAACATGGGTTGGTCCAAGACCGAACATGAAACTTCTAAAATGGTGACCTACATTTTATAACCATAGGTCCAAGTTTATGATGAAAACAGCTCAGTATAATCCAAACCTAGGATTTGTCAAATCATTTCAGATAACCTGTATAAAAGGCTTAGTTTGGTTAGAATAGTTTAACCCTTTGAGTGCCACGCAATGATATATCGTTGTGCACGGAACATCCGAAAAATACTTCACAACGATATATCGTCGTCGGTGGTCTTACCGATAAATACATTGCAACGATATATCGTTGTTATGGAAAATTTGTCTTACGTCATTACTTTTAGCTAATTTCCCCTATAGGGAAGAAGCTATTACCGTAGGTCTCATGGTAAGATTTAAGCCCGAGACCATGACAAATTATTTTTTTTAGATCCCCAGATGACTAAAACACTATTCGTTCAAATTTATATAAATGTATATATATATATATATATATATATCTATATATATATATATATATCTATATATATATATATCTATATATATATGTATCTATATATGTGTCCGTGAATGCGATAACTTGAGTAAAAAACGTCCGATTTCGATGAAATTTGGCTCAAATGTGTAAAGTGACATTTATGACTTTAAGTTCGAAAACCAGAAAAATCGGGCCATGGGAAGGGGGGTTTATGGGGGTTTTAAATTTTCCAAAAATCAGTTTTTTGCATTTTTTACCCTAAAATTTTTAAAACACTTAATTTTAGTTTATACCATGTTATAGAGCTTAAAAAAACAAATAATATGGTATTTTGAATTATTAACCTAGGTTAAGTGGTTGCGGAGAAAATCCAAAAAAACCTGCTCATAAAATCTCCTATGTTAATCTTATGGGAAAAAGGTTTTTGGCTTTTCCTAAGTTAATTTTAATGTAAACTTCACATTTGCTTTTACCAATCAACTTAGCTCCACAAAACAATCATTTTGGTGTTTAAATTGTGATTCTACGTCCAACCGTTGCAGAGATATTCAAAGTGCTAAACACAGTACGTTGTCCAATGTTATCCTTATGGAGAATAAATAAAATTTGATGTCTCCATTATTAATGAATGTATATTGATGAAACTTGGCACGTGGGGTCACGTAGTACTGGTATATTGATATTTGAACAACAAATTGATTTTTTGTTGATTATCCCCGTAGCAGCGAACCTGCGTACTCAGCCCCCATGTTATTCTTATGGAGAATAAGTAAAATGTAATGACTCCCTTAATTATTAACATAAATTAATAAAACTTGGTATGTGGCTTCACCTTGTTGAGTTATATTGATATTTGCATAAAAACCCATTTTTTTAGTTTCTTGTTGCAGCAAACCTGCTTACTCATCTCCCATGTTATTCTTATGGAGAGTAATTAAAATGTTATATAGTGCTTACTTATGATTGAATATTGATTAAACTTGGTATGTGGCTTCACCTAGTTAAATTATATTTATATTTGCATATAAACCAATTGTTTGTGTTCCTTGTTTCAGCAAACCTATGTACTCATCACCAATGCTATTCTTATGGAGAATAATTAAAATTGTATAAATCGCTTATATATATATATATTTTTATGAAACTTGGTATGCGGCTTTATATGGTATTAAGACATATATTATGCATTGGAAATTCGCTGAGTACGCAGGTTTGCTGCGACGGGGGTATTTATTATTTCTTTCAGGTGATTTCCAGGATAGTTTCTAGCTCTATAAATCTAGTAGTTATTTGGTGAAAATCTTATATTTGAACAATGTTTATTTATCTGAAAAATATATAAAAAATTTCCCGCATGTATAATATGTACCTATTCAAATTTTTTATTTTTTATTTTTTAGATATTATATATGTGCATAATATTATAGCTAAACTTTAAACTTACAAAACAAAAAAGTTTCATAATAATATCTTACCAAATAAAAAAGTTATTGATTTTATATACAAAACCCTTGCAAAATGTTGATTTTGTGAATCGTTGTTATAGAACATTTTTCTTACGTCATTACTTTTTATTATTTCTTCCAGGACATTTCCAGGATATGTTCAGGTAAACATATACTCCATAAATATATGAGGCCTAGTTAGTCTGCTTCATGAAATAAAATTGTAATAAAACTTAAACCCTTGAATAAAGTTAGGCTACTGTCTTGTGTACTAATTTACCGTTTTTATATTTTTTTACATTTATGGAAATAACTCGTCCGCCTACAGCCCAAATTTGATGAAACTTTCAGGAAATATTTTGGGAAACATGTCCTCTATAAATCTAGTAGTTATTTGGTGAAAATCTTATATTTGAACAATGTTTATTTACCTGAAACAAATAAAAAAAAAACTAAAAGAAATTTCCCACATGCATATATGTATTCAAATTTTTTATTTTTTATTTTTTAAATATTATATATGTGCATAATATTATAGCTAAACTTTAAACTTACAAAACAAAAAAAGTTTCATAATAATATCTTACCAAATAAAAAAGTTATTAATTTTTTTGCAAACCCTTGCAAAATGTTGATTTTGTGCCTGGCACTTTTTGGATATACTCTGTTAAAAACTCTGGCACTCTAGGGATATGACGACCGAAAAACTCTGGCACTCAAAGGGTTAAAGCTTTTATTTTGGTTCACTACAACATTCCTGGTAATGTGTTTAAAGTATTTTACAACAGTTGTTGTATTACCAGTTTAATGTCGGCTTACTCTTACTGTAATCCAACCCTAGGCTATGTCAAATCATTCAAGATAACCTTCCGAAAAAGGCTGTTTGGTTTGAATAATCTATAGCTTTTATTGTGGTTACCTACTACATTACTGGTAATGTATTTTAGGTAATGTAGACAATTTTTATTATTAATTTAGTGAAAATATAACCTAGCAAATAATTGTCCTAAAAAAATAAATTTTAAGGTTGTTCACTTACTGTGACTAACTTCATCAACGCTTTCTAGACAAATTGAGGCTTTGTATACTTTTTACACATGACAATCACAATATTACCAATTGTCTAAGAAAATTTAATAAAACAAACTATTTTATAAGTTAATATCTTAGTATCTACAGTCATCAAAAAGTTGTTTTGAGTTTTTCGATCTGCCACACACGTCGTCTGTCGTCTGCCACTGATACAATCTTCGCCTTCGACGACTGACGATATTTACACAGAGTAGGCGTACTTAGGGAATATTAACTGTATAAATATTTTTTTTTAAACGTACCTACACTTAATAATTTATAAAATAATAAATATGCTCACAACTTAAAAATATACTTCGACTTATCTCTGTTGTGTGTTTTTTGTTGGTAAAAAAACTGTTGTTATCCAGTATAACAAAGTATACTCTAGTAAACTAACTATTGTTACTCTGTTGTTGAAACATAGACGTCGGCTAAATTTTAACGATTCAAGTACCACTAAAATGGCTTCCAATGTTATTCTTATGGAGAAAAAAATAAATTTGGTTTTAAGATAATTTGATTAATACTGAACAAAATTATCTGAATAACGATCTTGACCGAGATTTTGACCTGTTAAGTTTTTCTGGAAAATTTTAAGTTTAACTGTGGAGGCATTCTCGAGTTATTGTGGTCACAGAGACACCAGTTGAGTTGATTCTCTTACCAGTCTAAGCAGTAAAGTTGTGTATAAGGATACTTTCACTTCGTTCAATTATCCAATTAGGGCCTATAAGCTCACTATATATATATATATATATAAAAGGACCATACACAAAACTGGAAGAGTGTGGATTGAATCAAATGGTTGCAAGCAATGGGCAGAAGATGGATTTACACGACTGTTGGCACAGGAAACAAATACTGTGAGAACAATAATGAGGCCTATACTTTCTGTGAGGCCTGATTCCCTGGTACTGACTCTGAAAAAATATATAAAAACAAGATCAAGAATACATTTAAGAGAGTCCAAACCTCACTAAAATTGTGTTATTAGTTAGGGAAATACCATACGCTTGCCACCAGAGCGCCAGTCATGAGAGAAAACCCATTGCACACAAAACCTAAACACAATTTCACCGGCAACTTATATACAGCAAACGTGTTGATGACATCGGCACAGAAATTATTGGCACAGAATGATTTTCATAGGTAAAATATTGCATTGTGGTCCATTTTTGGCAAACGGGTAAAAATATAAACGAGTTCGCACACAGTACGCTGACGTTAGGGAAGTGAATTTCCACAAACAAAACATTTAAAACTCAAAACCAGTGTAAAAACATACATTTATTTAAATTTTATTGTAATCTGAATACATTGATTTTTGGCTGCTCTGATGATCCTGGTTTCATAAATTAACTGTCTAGGCCTATTCAAATCTTTATAGTAAATTTAGAGTTTTGTGTGATTTATGTCAATGTAAATGTGTACGTTATATTAATTGGTTAAACAAAGCTCTCCCATGATTACAGAGTTTAAGCTGCGGTCGCATTTGTCGCAAAATGTGACATGCACCACGAAAATGCGACAATATTTGGGCAGGCTGTCGCTTTTTTGCTACAAAGAAAAGTATATTTGAATTTTATTGCAGAAAATCTGTTTTTAACAATACAAATTGTATTAAAAGTCGGTGACCACGATCCACAACCAAAAAAGATTAGAAGAGTAGTTGGGATGTTGTAGAGGCTTAACGTTGCTTTGGTTGCACTACGTCATTTTACCGATCGCCTCTGAGCGAGCGGTAGAGGAGACGAGCCTACATTACGTTAACATTTGCTGTCGATTTCAGCTGCGTAGCGTGTAAACGGAACGGGCGAGTTACTGATATGACAGTTATAGTGACAGTAGCTAACCCTCTAGCAGACATTATGCGCCGTGACTCAGGTTCGGCGCGCACTTTGTAGTAGCCGAGTCTAGCCGAGCGAATTGGCGAATGTGAAAATGACGAGGGTTAGTTCGCCACCGAAGGGATGACTGCGCTCGCCTCGCCATCGCACCGATTCTTGTCGGTTTTTGTGACCTAGTCAAAGGAGATGAGCAGCAGGTCCTCCATACTTAGTGCCGCTCACGGTCTCGACTCCCTGCAGAATGTGGACGGTTTCACGAGCACGAGTCGCTCGAAATCGCAACGATCGGGCGGAAGTGTAGAGGTACCTTAGCAAAAACAGGCAACCCGAAATCGGTGATGCACAAATGCGATCGCGATATGCTTTGAGGTTATGATTCAGAGTGTGTAATGTTTGGGGTGTGTGAGTTTTAGTTGTTCTGGTGCCATATTAGGCCTATTCTATTAGAATTTTTAGGATATTT
Source organism: Allygus modestus (assembly GCA_963675035.1). NCBI lineage: Eukaryota > Metazoa > Arthropoda > Insecta > Hemiptera > Cicadellidae > Allygus > Allygus modestus. The sequence goes on along the minus strand of OY776112.1, from coordinate 75,749,556 downwards.
CCATTACAGACTAATGGTTAAAATGGATAAGTTACCAAGAAAAGTAGACTCTGCTGAATTACCTATGTATTATTTAAATGTTGAACCTTAAAAACAAATACTGTACAAGCAAAAAACAACTTAAGACCAAAAAACAGTATAATGACACGCGATAAAAATGCGAAAAGGAAAATATTTTTGCTACAAGTCTCTTAAGAGCTTGTAGCATTTTTGCTCAAATAATTTTTTCCCAGCTGAATCCCTGCATGATTATTAATAAGGGATAAAATATAGGCCTACCTATTGTGTTTAATGAAATATTGTAATCATCCTATATCTAGCAGGTGTTCCGTTCTCTGCACAGGAATCTCACAGGCACAGGGTCAGATGTTTTGAACTGTTTACATTATAATCAGCTGCATAAGACTAACCCATAACCATAACTCCATAAGATTAACATTGGAACCTTATAGTGTGGTGGCTTATGGTAATTATTGTGACCTGCTGGATTAAAGCAGCATATTTTGCCTAGTTGTAATGAACACCTAACTTAGTACAAACAATTTAATGGGGGGTGCCCAGTTTTCATGGCCGCCCCATATTGAAATACGATGCCATCTTTATTTTAAAGAAGGTTCTTTTACTTATGTAAAATAATTGCTTAATTTCTTAAACAGTTGGATTTACAGAAACATGTTTGTAATCTGTTTTATTTACGATCAAATTTGAAACAAAATAAGTCTAAAACCACCACAGTAGGTCGAATAGGGCGTGAGTGACAAGCTTTTATAGTTAAATTTATTTATTCCTTTTGAAGTTTTCAAAGGCCGGAAACGGTAGGCCTACGTTATATTTTTATCACTTTTTAACGTAGGTTGCATGACAAAACTTAAGCCCAGGACCATGATAACTTTTTGTTTTTAAGCCCCCAGGTGCTAAAAACACCATTCGTTCAAGTGTTTATGTACAGGGTGTCTCAAAAGTCGACGACCAAACTTCACAGGCTGGTTATATGGACCAATCAAATCAAATCAAAATATGCTGTATTCAAAGTCAATACATCTATACAGCATTTGAATAGAGGCAACATTCTAGTATAAAACTATAAATATAATCTTATTAGGTTACATGGAGAGAAAATACTAATCAAAAACCTAAATTTAAGTTATGGTACTTTGATTGTATATTCACAATAAAAAATGGAAAATTTAATCAACTAATTCTTAGAAAACACATTTATATTGCAAAAGCTGTCTTAAAATAATAATTATTTCATTCGCATTACTTTATTTACATGTTATTTCATTACATTATTTATTTTATCTGACTCAGGATTTCAGAATAATGAAGCTCCTAAGGAAATTCGGAAAAAAGAATACAGTGCCTTATTAGTCTTATATTCTTTCAGTAAACTTTTAAATTTACTGTAATTTTATTCTATTTTGGTTGAACTTGGCAGTTGTGAAAAAAATGTTTCCCAATGTGCCTTGTTCCCGACAAAAATGTTATATATGTTCATGTCATATTCTTCAAAGTTTGCAAGCTATCGACGATTTTAATATTTGTTATAATCTATATTTATAATTTTTAAGGAAGAAAGTATACACCACACGAAGGACCTACACAAAGGAAGATAAAGCCTTTCAGCATATAAAAATAAACAGTAATTGTAAAGAAATCTAGTTTTTAGTTGTTCAATAAAATTAAAAAGCAAATTAACGCAGATTTAATTCCTATTCTTTTGTTACTGAAATTAATATCTAATTTCAGGAAGCAAATTAACGCTAAACAAAAATACGCTAATACTGAAATAAGGGAAATAAATGTTTTAGGCCTATCTTTATTCTAAACTCCTAAAAACTGAATTATGCTATAATTACTATTCATTTTTATGCAATAAACAAATTTTATGGTCCTAAGTGCATATTTTCTTGCCAAAAGAAAAATCATGAGATTGCCATAGGCATACCCAGATTTTAAAAAATAGTTAAAACGTCAATAGCTCGTAAACTATGAAAAATATTATAAAAGCATATACGACATTTTTTGTCGGAAGTAGTCCATATATCAAGCCTGTGAAGTTTGGTCGTGACTTTTGAGACACCCTGTATATATATATATATATATATATATATATATACGTATGTGTGCGGTAGCACTATAACTCTTGGAAAAAAGGTCCGATCTTTATTAAATTTGTTTCGGAGGTGTAAAGGAGCAATTATTTGAACAAGTTCAAAAAAAAGTCGGATCGCACTGTCCGAAGAGGTAATTTGGGGGAGGGTTTGTACCCCAAAAATGAGTTTTGAGGGGTTTATACATATTTTTTTTTAAAATCAAATTTGACTTTATACATTGGATTCAACTTTAAAAAAAACGAACAATTTGGTATTTTGATTTTTGTCGATGGTCTCCGTAGCAGCATTATGCCTGCGTACTCAGCCCTAATGTTATTCTTATGGAGAATAATATTTTATATATCGCTTATTTATAAATGTATTTTTATGAAACTTGGTAAGAGGGTTTATTTGGTGGTGAGACACATATATTTGCACTGGAAATTTGCTGAATATACAGGTTTCCTGCAACGACGTCATTAAACTAACTGCTGAGCAAGTTTTAAACGAAAGTTGAAAATTAAAAAATAATTCTAACTTTAAAAGTGTATACCTCATAGAGTATTAGACTGACTGAGAACTCATTTTGTAGCAAATTAAATTGTAAATGAATATACAACATCATGTTTTTCTGTAAACCTGACCATTTGTGTGATATTTATCAACTTTATAAAATAAGCCAGGAATCCCACAAAAAAACAAATATGGCATCGTATTTCAAGATGGTGAGCCCAAAAAACTGGGCCCCCCGCATATTTTAACCAAGTATAACCTGTGCAAAATATGGCACTTTAATCCAGCTGGTCACGATTATGCTAGAATCTTTCTGTAAGCCACCACACTATAAGGGCCAATGAGACGAAGCCCTGAAGTTGGATGTTTTTTCAAAACCCCATAATTCACATCTTGAGGTTAAGAGCTTTCGATTGGTACCAAATATAAAATAACAGATTTACGGGTCTAAAATCGCCCAACAAAATTCAAGAAATGATATAGGCCTAACAATAACTTTAATGAAAGGTATAAATAAACGCCATAGTCCCTAACCTTGCTCCAATACTCTGCCTCATCTGATATTTCTTTTTTACTCTTTACATGCTGAGGAAATAAAAAATAAAATAAGTAGGAACACATTCCAGTTCATAAACAAAGAAGACGCTTAATCACATGTTTTCATTAAAGAAAGCAGACGTTTTTAAATCCCCTTACAATTTAAATGGGAACTATTTTATTCTGCAACACATTTTCGAGAAATAATTCCAAAAAATTAATAATTTTCCCCAAAATTCCATGCCCATACCTTTAAAATGAGACCCCTCCCAGCTTTCTACGACCTCCCGTTCGCTCACAAATTTTATTATCAAATTCGGGCTTCCGGAATTAGATATATAGCCTACTAGTGGCTTGAAGGAGCCAAAGCCCCTAACCTTGCTCCAGTAGTCTGCCTCATCTGACTCTTTTACTCTACTTGCTGAGGAGGATAAAAAATAAAAGTAGAAACACAAGTCAGCTCAAAAACAAAGTATTCACATGTTTCAGTGTAAACAAAGCAGACATTTTTAAATTCCTATGCTTTTCTTATGGGGGATGTTTTACGTTATTTCTCGTTTGCTGGCAACTTTTTGGAAATCCTGCTATTTTCCCAAGTCCCTGGGATTGAGACCTTTAATTTGAGCCGTCTCCCATCATCTTGCGATTTGCCAAACTCCTACAATTTTGACTTAAAAATGTTGCTTAAAGAATTACATATAAAGATGGTATGATCATTTTCATCAGTGATGCCTATATGCCTATACGGCTTCGTGGCATGCCTATATGACTATTTCTTTAACGTTAGGCCTACCTTGCTCTCTTTATTTGATCGCTGCACAAGCCTATTGGCCTATGGCGAGAGGCAGTTTAGGTTTACAACAAAAAATTATATTAAAGCATTTTATGTGATGTAAATAAGTTTAAACTAAGATTTTGTTATTGATATACATTTACTTTTCAGGCATCAGGTAACAAAGTCAGCAAGCAGACAGTTTTGTGTGGGTCACAGAACATTGTTCTTAATGGTAAAGTGATTGTCCAATCTGATGCAATCATCAGAGGAGATCTGGCTAATGTTCGTGTTGGCCGTCACTGTGTCATCAGCAGAAACTCTGTTATTAGACCACCGTTTAAGAAGTTTAGCAAAGGGTAAGTAGGATGTTATGATACTTGTTTGGTTAATGTTAAACTTTATAGTACCGTACGCAGCTGTCTTTAAGAGTTATTTTGAAGAACACACTTCAAATTCCATGGGATATTTTTCTCTGGTATGACAAATTAATTTACCCCTCCGGTACCCTGCCCTCCCTTTCATCAAAGCAGGGCAGTATCCCTCCTGCAGTTAGTCATGTTACTGTGATGTGCTTATGAGGTGTAATTTCCTTTATGACTAAGGTGATATTATGCCTTTATCTTGGGTCAAGGAAAAACTCTAAAGTACTTCCCTGGAAATATGAAGAAAATAGAATAAGTAATAAAATAATCACCTTATTCATAGTAGCCGAAATTGAGTTTTTTAACTATAAAAAATTTAAAATTTGAAATGCCTAATTAAATATTTTTGAAGGATTTGCTGCGACGGGGGTGTTAATAATATTAGCATTGTAATATTTTCTGCTGATTAAGACATATATATTTACATGAAATATTGCAAATGATGTTTCTTTTTTAAAGTTGTTAAGTATGAATTACCTTTTGTGCAATACGACACCAAATTATGAATTTAAGTTACTATCCACACAAGTTTTTCCTGTAGGTCTACTAGTTTTCCCTTTTGTTTCAGAGTGGCTTTCTTTCCCCTTCATATGGGTGACCATGTATTTGTTGGGGATAATTCCGTCGTTAGTGCTGCTGTGATAGGCTCATATGTGCATATTGGCAAGAATGTTGTTATTGTAAGTATATCAAATATAGAAGGACTACCGTCTGACTATTTAGGCTAGAGAGTCATCGGGTAAATTAGCCAGAATTAGTATGTTTGATCGCCTGTCTACAATAGCACAACAGCTTTTAAATCTAAGCATAAGGTTCCTTAATATAATTCTTGAAATCTTAACAAAATAATAGTAAGTAGGCTAAGGTAAATTGGGTGTGGAACATTAATAGAAAGCCAAAAATTATATCAGCACAGCAGTACATATAAAGTTCAATAATGACTAAAAGTACACAGTTCCACAAAAAATATATAAAACCATATTCAAACGTGATCTTTGTCTTTCTTACTGTTTCCTGTAAATAATCCAGATAGTTTTACAGAACTAATGACAACATCAATATTGGAATGAAGTTCTTAACCAAACATAAAGCATTTTTTATCCAAACTGAAGTTTTATCAAACAAATACTGAATCAAAATTATATCCAAAACATCTCCCCATTTTGGAAAGTAATCAAACAATAATGAGCTTTAAAAAATAAATAATTTATCTAAACCATTAACAGTGGCTGTAATTAACCGATATTTACGTAACAACTAAAACAAATTATTATTTGTATACATCAACTTTTTTTCTTTAAATATGCATATATTTCAACTTTTATAAAGCAGCAAAAAAGTAGTCCTGTCTTTATAGTTGATCTCAATATTCCTATAAAAAAAACTTAAGCCTATAGCCTAGCTTAAAACTGTATGTGAATTGGAAAAAATAATTTCTTTAGTAGCACGATATGTGTTACCTATTTAGTATCCAGTTTAGTTGGGAAAAATAAGTTTGTTTTAGTTTCTCAGTAAAGATGTAATTATTTGTGAACACTGAAGCACTATTTCTTCTGCTTCTTCATGTTTATTTATGTGTGGCAGGGCCGCCGGTGTGTGCTGAAGGATTGCTGCATGATCGAGGACAACACAGTCCTCGGTCCGGAGACCGTGGTTCCGCCGTTCACGCGCTACGGAGGGTCGCCGGGGCTGAAGGTGGGGGAACTGCCCGAGTGTACGCAGGACCTGATGGTCGATTTCACGCGCAGCTACTACGACCACTTTGTACCTCAGTGATAACACGGGGAATGCTTCGTCACAAATATATTTATTAGAGTTTATTTATTAACTTTTTTACAATGTTTATGTATCTTATTATTTATTATAAAGCTTTTTTGACTAATTTGTTTTAGTTTCACCCCGATTTGTTGTAATTTTTATAAGTTTTATTAGCACAGTGGTTAGCATTCTCGCTTCATAATCTAAAGTTTGCCAGATCGATTCGGACCAAAATTCTGAGAAAATGTTGTGAAGGGTTGATACTGTATCCAGTTGCCATTGGTAATTGAGCTATTAATTAATGATCCTGGCTAAAGAATTAGTCATTAACAAGGCATCTCACTCATTGTACACTTATCACTCATTCATATTCGTCTCAAAATATCTCCTAGTTGCGTTGGTGTCTTACAGAGAGATTAAGATTAAGAAAGTTGGTGTTTATGATTTGCTGATTTAGCAACCGGTCTGTGACGTATAGGGGTTTATATCTAAGGTGACCAGACGTCCCGATTTTGGCAGGACAGTCCCGCTTTAGCGAGATATGTCCCGGCGTCCCCACTATTCATGTGGGGACAGTCTAATGTCTCGCTTTAGCAGTTTGACATAAAAATACTCATTGACCAATATAATATTTTTAATATGTAGAATACAAGACTTCCGTTGACCAGCATTGTGCTGAATTGTTCAAACACTTAAAAGCAAAACAAAGTACTGGGTCCTAACATTTTGTCTAAGCTTTTTTCTAAGCTAGTGCACTCTCTATGCCTTGGTATCTATTCACCAGTGGAGAGAGTTCTCAATGCCATGAACAATTATGGACCGAGAGCAAGTCATACTAGTTAATACTAGAAACAAAGAAATGCATGTTGTTGCTAAAAAGTAACATGAATTTAAGCTGAAACCAACGAGGATGATGGAGTCCGTGCGCCGATGTCACATGATCGAGGTGATATGCGGCCCATCGGGCTGCACTTGTTTTGAGGTTTATCGCAGAAGCACTTTCGGCGTCTCACCATTCTCAACTGCTACTAAATATCCAAATTAAATATTTAAAAATGAACAACAATAAAAAAACTGTCGTGGTAACGATTTCAACATATTTTTTAAAAAACCTAGGTTACGATTTTGATGAATTTGTAGCTTACCTTTCAAATCAGTCATATAATTCATTTTGCCTCAATATTATGGGATTTATTTACTTGAAGATGATTTTAAATGAATATTGGAAAGTAGAGAATGTGAATGGAAAGCAGATGCTGGAAGAGGACGAAAGCGATGCGGCAAACCTCTGCCGAAATCCAAAAGCCTCAACAGAAGAGAAGTGTGCCATAAAACTGCCAAGAGGTGGTGGAAGAGGACGAAACGAATGCTGCAACCCTCTGCCCAAATCCAGCAGTCTCAACAAAAGAGAAGAGTGGACCATAAAACTTGCCAAAAGGTAATGGAAGAGGACGAAATGGATGTGGCTAACCCTCTCCCGAAATCCAGCAGCCTCAACAAAAGAGAAGTGTACCATAAAACAGCCAAGAGGAGCTAGAAGAGGACAAAATGGATGTGGCAACCCTCTGCCGAAATCCAGCAGCCTCAACAGAAGAGAAGTGTACCATAAAACTGCCAAGAGGTGCTGGAAGAGGACGAAATGGATGCGGCAACCCTCTGCCGAAATCCAGCAGCCTCAACAAAAGAGAAGAGTGGACCATAAAACTTGCCAAGAGGTGATGGAAGAGGACGAAATGGATGCGGCAACCCTCTGCCGAAATCCAGCAGCCTCAACAAAAGAGAAGAGTGGACCATAAAACTTGCCAAGAGGTGATGGAAGAGGACGAAATGGATGCGGCAACCCTCTGCCGAAATCCAGCAGCCTCAACAAAAGAGAAGTGTACCATAAAACAGCCAAGAGGAGCTGGAAGGGGACGAAATGGATGCGGCAACCCTCTGCCGAAATCCAGCAGCCTCAACAAAAGAGAAGAGTGGACCATAAAACTTGCCAAGAGGTGATGGAAGAGGACGAAATGGATGTGGCAACCCTCTGCCCAAATCTAGCAGCCTCAACAGAAGATAAGTGTACCATAAAACTCCCAAGAGGTGCTGGAAGAGGACGAAACAGATGCGGCAACCCTCTGCCGAAATCCAGCAGCCTCAACAGAAGATAAGTGTACCATAAAACTCCCAAGAGGTGCTGGAAGAGGACGAAATGGATGCGGCAACCCTCTGCCGAAATCCAGCAGCCAAGAACAGTGAAGCAAACTTTCCCATTCATGAAAACCAGTCAGAGCGAAGACGTCAAGAATCCGCATGATCCTCAAGGTGGAAAAGTGACTCCCACGTGAACAACTAAGAAAAAGTTTATCAATGGGGTATGGTTTGTCTATTGAAATAAATGTTTTAAAGTAACTTGTTTTTTGTTCTCATTTATAAAATTACTCAACTGGGTCCAATGAAAATTATCAAAATCTTGAACAAATGACTTTCCTATTTATGTGCGAGGTGAATTTATAATGGGGACAGCTCACTTACACTACAGATCATTGGCACAACGAACCTATTTAATAATATTTAATTTAATATGAGGTCCATTTACACTACAGCTCGTTGATACATGCCCTCCGTTATATTTAATTTAAAAAAGAAGGTCCATTTACTCTACAGATCGTTGGTACAACGGCCCGTTATATTATTATTATAATTTTTAAGAGCGTCATAGTGCCAATGAACCTATGAATATTAGCAAAAGGGTCCAAAGCGTCTACAGGCTCGTTGCGACAACGGACCTTTATCAATACATTTTTATAATTTTATAAAATAGGACCGTTGACACAACAAGCCATTTCAAGTGAACTAAATTTGAACTGAAATGAACGGTCCATTTACTCTACTGATCATCGTTCTACACTCTGCGCAAATAGCATCTGCCAAACTGAAGGCACTTTACCTTGTGACGCTTGCGCTTGGCGTTGCCCTTCGCTGTCTTATTACGAAAATCAAATGACAAATGTGTATGATCAGAAAATTTTCAGTATATTAAGTAAAGACTAAAGTAAAAAACGTTCCCCAACGTTGCAAAAAGAACATCTTTGTTGCTATATAATGAAACTTTATATAATAATAGCGTGTCGTGGCAAAGTGTAACCACCTATTCAGAGCAAACTACTGAACGTAAAGAGGCCAGGGTTGTGTCAAAAAATTTCCCTTAGCCCAAGGACAAAATTGAGTTCTGATAATGGAACGAGAAGTAGATGATTTTCCTTTAATAAATCCTGGGTCTCAAAAAATATGAAAGCAAGGTGGCACTAGAGTGGTTCACAGCTGGAATTGTAGTTCCATTTGTAATTAATGCAGTTTTTGTAGTTTTGTGTGAAGCTGCAGTTTTTGGAAAAAATTATAGTAGCGACTCAACATTAGTTAAAACAGCTAAATAAATAGGGAGAGAGAAATCAATTTAACAGTTGATCAGGAGTTACTTATTAGCGTATTTTTCAAATACTGTCAGAATTGTTTTGGAAGTTTAATTTAATAATATTATTCAATAATCTGGAATTAAAACCTAGATCAGTATTTCGAGATTAATCTACTATTATATATTATCGTATACTATTCAGATTACGGTGGAATAGTATACCGTACTCTACCAAATATTATATGTGATTTATAGGAGGGACAAATTTTTTATTTGTTTTAGTATGAGAATCTATTTAAAGAGATTAATAAATGTAAAAGTTTTCTATCTCTTTGTTTTAAAGGTATACAACAAATAACATAATCTGTTGAACAAGTATGACTCGGCGCGGCGGAACGCCTCGCACAGCCGAAGTCGTTATAGGTTGCTAATTTCGTGTTGTGTTCAGTTATCACAGGCTGTATCTGTGTATGAACAGACTGGGATATGGTTTTATGAATCAGCCTTATTATAAATATAGCATTTTATTTTGTATTCACACACATATATATAATATATAGGTAATTATATATATATAAATAAATTAATATGCAATTTACTCATAAATTGTATAACAACATTCTTTCCACTCAGTGTAAAGACATAAAACTTATATTTTTCACTTGTCTTTATATACCATAATATCAAAAATAATCATTGTTATAATTTTTCTATAATTTAGATAATAATAAAACAATATACCATGTTTTACCACAATGAAATAAAGACATTAAATACAAACCTTAGAATTCTGCATTTAATAAGAGACAAACATGTTTAAGAAAATAGTATTCTCGTCTGTTCAGTAAATCATATTATTTTTTATGAATAATATTAAATCAGGATTAGTTCGTGTATGTTATAAAATTTTAAAATGTATAGAAAATCTACTAATAAATGCCTATTGTTATTAATTAGTGTGAAAATCAAATTATGGTTTATATAATATTGTGCATTGTTTTAGCAAATTTCTCCTATAGGGAAGAAGCTATTCCCCTAGTCAGCATGGTAAGACCTAGGCCCGGGACCATGATAACTTTTTGTTTTGAGGTCCCCAGATGCCAAAAACACCATTCGTTCAAATTTGTATGTATTTGTATTACAATTGTATATGTGTCCTTAAGCACGATAACTCACGTAAAAAAGGTACCTTAATGAAATTTGGTAGAAATGTGTAAAGTACCATGTATTTGAACAAGTAGTTACACCATTGCATTTAGCTTAGAAAACAAATAATTTGATATTTTAATCATTGCTCTACGTCAAATGGTTATTGATATATTGAAAGTGCTAAACACTGTACGTTGTGTAATGCTAATCTTATAGAGAAAAAGAACAATTTTATATATCGCTTATTTATGAACATAAACTGACGAATCTTGGTATATGGCTTCATCTGGTTGTGGTTTATTGTTGTTGGCAAACAAATTTTTCACATATAGTTCCCGAAGGAGCAAACCTAGGTACCCAGTCCCCATGTTACTCTTATGGAGGATAACTAAAATGTTATACATAGCTTATTTATGAATCTATTATGGATGAAACTTGGTATGTGACATCACTTAGATGAGTTCTATTGATACTTGCATAAAATCCCACTATTTTGTGTTTCTTGTTGCAGCAAACCTGCGTATTCATCCCCAACATTATTCTTATGGGGAATAATTAATATTTTAAATATCGCGTATTTGTGAATATATTTCTTATGAATCCTGGCTTATATATATTCACTGTAAATTCGCTGAGGATGCAGGTTTGCTGTCATAATCTTTGTTCACACCTTTCATTATCAGGCCCAATCAGCGTATGTTCTTGGCGAACATTCGCTGATCGGGCCTGATAATGAAAAGGTGTGACTGGTTGAAGAAGATCGCCTTGTACCATATTTTTGTATATTTACCGAATTGTATGTATGTAAGTGTAGTGTAGTGTTGTGAGACACAGTTTTATTTGATCCTGTTCCATATAATATAAAATACCCCCTTCACAGCAAACCTGCATACTCAGTGAATTTCCAATGCAAAATTTATGTCTTAATACCACATCAAGTCGCATACCAGGTTTCATTAAAATATATTGACAAATACCGGTAATTGATATATCAAATTTGAATTATTATCTGTAAGAATAACATTGGGGATGAGTATGCAGGTTTGCTGCAACAAGGAACAACATATATGGGGTTTCATGTAACTATCAATATTACTCAACTAGGTGAAGCCACATACCAAGTTGCATCAATATAAATTCATAAATAAGCAATATACAGTAAAACCTCGATCAACCGTCACTCTTTTTCTTCCGTCTATGAGAATATTACTATTTATTAGACTCAGGATTTGCGCCTTACGGCTTAGTCTGAGGGTCTGTATGAGCTATTATATTATTTAAAACAACATAAATATGTATGTAGTGGGAAGTATTATCCTTTTGTACACAGTTTATTTTCATTTCTCTGCCAAACATTTTAAAATTTAGTCACTGAACACGTTTATAATATGATGTTTCTATTATCCGTCAATTCAGTTATCCGTCACAGTCCCGGTCCCAAAGGTGACGGTTAATAGAGGTTCCACTGTATACCATTTTGATTATTCGCCATAGGAATAACATGGGGGATGAGTACACAGGTTTCCTGCAACAAGGAACACAAAAAATGGGTTTTTATGCAAATATCAATAGAACTCAACTAGGTGAACCAACATACCAAGTTTTATTAATTTATGTTCATAATTAAGGGATACATTACATTTTATTCACTCTCCATAAGAATAACATGGGGGCTGAGGACGCAGGTTTGCTGCTACCGTAATTATCGGTAAAAATTGTGTTTTTTGTGCAATTAACCACAACTAGATGAAGCCGTATACCAAGTTTTGTTTGTATACGTTCATAAATAAGCGAGCTATAATTATGTTCTTATTTCTCCATAAGAATAACATTGGACAACGTACTATGTTTAGCACTTTCAATATCTCTATAACCAATTGATGTAGAGAAATGATCAAAACACCAAATTGTGTGTGTGTTTGTTTAAGCTGAATCCAATGGTGAAAACTAAAATTTGACTTTTTAAAATATTACATGTAAAACTTCAAAAACCCATTTTTGGGGTACAAAACCCCCCCAAAATACCACTTCGGATGGGTCGATCTGTCTGGTTTTCAAACTTAAAGTCATAAATGATGCTTTATACGTTTGTACCAAATTTTATCAAATTCGGACCAGTTTTACGAGAGTTATCGCACCTACGGACACATATATATATATATACAGTTTCGAACGAATGGTGTTTTTGGGGTCTGGGGACCTCAAAACGAAAATTTATCACGGTCCCGGGCCTAGGTCTTACCATGCCGACTACGGTAATAGCTTCTTCCCTATAGGGGAAATTCGCTAATAAAAACATATTTGATAGTCCTAGTCAGGTTATCGGGAGCGAAGCTGTGGGTAACAGCTAAATTTTAAATTCTGTAAAATAAAAAATATCTTTAAAATTCATAAGCGTAATTTTAGTATTTCGATTGGAGGATCAAAAATGGTCGTGATCGTGATAGTTATTGTGACTTCTCATATATTACAATAATATGTCCTCCAAATTAATGGGGGGGCAACGGCCCCCCTTGCACGCCCCCCCCCCCCCGAATTCCGCCTATTGGTAAAAAGTTTTAAATCTAGAAATGTATTATAATATATTGCTATTATCAGTACACGTTAAATATTCTTCTAAAGTATAACTATAACATGCGAAGATTAAATAACGGTGTAGTGTAAGATTAAATAACGGTATAATATAAGATTAATAACTATAAAATTAAATATAACAAAGTTAATTTGACATTTAATAAATAGAATAAATCAACAGTAATTTTTCACAGTTTAGTCTCTGTTACCGCTCGTTGTAAAACCAAAGTTCAAATTACAAAAATAAATTTTTATTTTAAAATGGATTCAAAAGTCCATCGGTTTGCTACAATTATACGTGTTTTCAAAACCAATATATACAAAGAAAACTATTACTGTATTGAGAAAAGTACCTTGGCCAGAAGAAATCTGTACTTAGGCCTACATCTTTTATAAAACATTTGAGAGTCATTTAAGTTAAAATGGTCAACCGGTCAAGGCTGTGTGAATATCAGGGATGGAAAAACCGTACCAAGAATTTGTGTCATCCATGGAGTACTCAACTAGGGACTACAGTCACGCCAACTTCCTCGCTTATCATTTCCGTAAGTCATAGGCTAATTTTAAATTTTTAAAAATATAATGTACTGGCACTAGGACAGTACGTATGATTATTGTCATGTTCATACACACATATAGCTAAAAATTAAAAACGTACAGGTTGAATTAAATTAGTTCCTGGGCGAAATACGCATAGGCAATACCATCTTCTATTTCTTCTATTAATACACGGCGGTTTCATGGGGGTAAGGTAAGTTGTTTTATACAGCAGTTCCATTCAGTATATTTACTTGTTTCATTTTATTCCATTTTACTTCCCTTATACCTTTGTCTTAATTTCCCACTTTAAAAGCCTTTTAATAATGGTTGGAATTTGTCATTGCGTCTGATTTATAACAATATATTAAAATAGTCCTAATAAATTCCCTTCTAGCACTAGCATTGTCTTACCGCAAACTATGCTGTACTGCATTAAAAAAAGGTAACAACTTTTATTTGTTAAAAGGCATTTATATACAACTATGCATATTGTTTTTAGAAGTAAAATAAGCAAATTAATTTCGGCCGTCGAGTAAGCCGGGAGGTCAGTGTGAATGGATGAGCGCCTTCCGTTTAAAGATACTTTTGGCTCACCATGTATAACGATGATCTGTAGTGTAAATGAATCTACTCTTTATATTTTCACTATAAAATATATAAAATGGCTCATCGTGCCAATGGCCCTAAAGTTGAAATAACAAATATTTTAAACTAAACGGTTCGTTGAATCAACGACCTCATTTCACATTTATTAAAAATATTCCTTTATAGGGCCGTTGACTCAACGATCTGTACTGTAAATGGACCCTAAATTATTATTATATTATTTAGATAGGGTCATAGTGCCAACGAACTATAGAGACATTTTTTTTGACAAAAGTTTTATTTACAATCTGTTCTTTTACATAAAACAATAAGTAAATATTATGACAAGGATATATATCAAACAAATGGAGTGAAAACATGAGTTAGTAACCAAACAGAATTAGTCCTGACAAATCAAAACAAAAATACTTCAATTCTGTAAAAACCGATGTGGCAGATCTAGTATATTGTGCCTTTTGAGTCTGTAAACATGTTGGCTGTTGTCCAGAAGGTTAAGGGCTAGATGGTTTGGAAATGAACCTCTATTTTTGATTTTTTCAGAAGGGTCATTGGGTCAACTATCTGTAGTGTAAATGAACCCATGATATATTTTAAAACCGTACCATTTTCAAAATTTTCCTTAAAATTAAAAAACTACTTTATAGACATGTCCCTATATTCATTGGATGATTTGAATCTTCAACACGATTAAGTTATATTATTCCTGGATTAATTATTATTCTTTATATTATTAAGATAATACTTGTTATTAAGTTTAATTCAGCTTGGTTTATTTTAACCTTAATTATATTTTTTATGTGCCTTATTTTCCATTCTTGTATTGCATTCATTTAATTATTGGTACCGGTACCTATTGTAAATTTAATGTTTATAAAATGTTGTTACTTTTATGACACTATTTACATGTACTCCTTTGTGCATGAACAAATAAAGATATTTTGATTTGATTTGATATTAATATTTAGGAGGGTTGTTGTGTCAATGATCTGTAGCGTAAATGAACCCTAACCTTTATAATTGAATGAAATTAGTTGTTTCAGACAAAAATGAGTTACAAGGAAAGTAATACTTTGACAAATATTGCTGAATTATTTTCCCACATGGCAATAAGTGCCTGTGCATGAAAAGAGGCATCAAATAATAAATAAATGGAATAATCAATCCAAATTATATTATTCGGGCAATCCTCTGAAATTACTGAAGGGTCCTTGTTCAATTCTTGCACACCACACAACTGGACGTGAACGCTTATCGAGGTTTCGCATGGACACTTGACACCGTGCTCCATTATGGCCTCGTCGTGGGAGTTGGTAACACTTTATGGGGGTATTTCAATCTTTTTAGAATCTGAATATTCATATGTTCAATATCATTCATGGCCAATGCCAGTATTGGATGTGCAACTTGCGTCAAACACAGTGCGTAGTTTGATACTACTGTATTACTATTTATTATAATATATTGGTGTCAACGTGGTGTAAATAAATGTAGAACTCTCGTCTCGTGTTAAAAAAAGTGAAGCCTAACGAGAGGATATTTTTGTAAACAAAACATCTGGCCAAAGAGAAATAAAGACTAACATAATTTGTGAAGAGAGGATTTGATCGGTTAACATATTGTTGCCATGGAGGCAGAAGTGTATAGAGGGTCAAAATGGCGGTGAGCTTGTTGACACAGTTTTTTTAATTGACCTCTATAGATATATAACTCATTGATTGGTGTGGTTGATCAATTCATTGAATCCATATTCATTGAACGCACTTTTTCCCTAATCAAACTTATGGCTCTTTAAGAAGTTTTGTATAACAACTAGAGAAGTAACAGTCGTGTTTTACAAGTACAGTAGAACCTCGCTACGACGACCCTCGATAAGACAAAAACCTCGATAACGAGTCTGATTTTCTAATCCCCGTGAATCTCCCATAACACTCAATGTTATAAATACTTCTATAACACGACTCATTTTCAAATAAATACCTCGATAGCACGTCTTTTTGTAATTTCATATTACTAATAAATAAACCTCTATAGCGCGTCTTTTCAAATAACTGAACCTCTATAGCACGACACTCAACTCAATAACACGCTTCTTTGGGTAAGTGAACCTTTATTACACGACTCTAACCTCAATAGCGCGCCGTTTTGCGTTACGGAACCTTTATAGCACGACTAAACCTTTCTCACGCATAGTTCCCACGGTTAAAATGGATGTTTTGAAGTAAACAACAACGTCTTGGGCTCAGGTCTCAACAGGAAAACCCCTTCTCCACCCCTTCCCATTCCGGCCTTTCCTTGTCTATCACGGGTCAGAAGATGTCTTTCACGGGAAAAACTAAAATGTTTTCTATAATGCAACTTAGATTAAATTGTTACTGTACCTACTGTACATTTATTGACTAGTTGAGTTATAGAAGACCTGACTTGAATTCATGACTTTTCATTATAGTTTTTAACTTTGTTATTGACTTTTTAGTAACATTTTACTGTTTTAGTTTATGAGAAAAACTTGATTTTGTGTTGTATTTTTAGTTGAAACAATATGTAGATTTTCATTTTTTAACATTACAGTATTTTATTGCGTATTTCACAATAGGATAAGGTTTACTGTATTTCGAGCTTATTAACTCTATACAGTACTTAAGTGAACTGAGTCTAGTGAACTGAGTCTGTTGATTTTTTTCTTACTGTCGCAATAATAAAGAAGTTTGTTTTACTTGTACGTTTGTTCTTTTATTTATGACTGATTTATACAGTAATTTTCTACTTAAAACACAACTTATTAAAAATGTTTCATTACAAATGTGCTTGGTTTAGCAAAAAGTCTGTGACCTCGATAACACGTCTTGTTGTGTAAACCACCTTGATAGCACGACCCTCAATTACAAGTGCACCTCGATAAGAAGACTATTTTAGAGATCCCCTTGAGAGTCGTGTTATCGAGGTTCTACTGTATTTTAAAATTATGCACGCCATTTAACGAATATAATACCTGTGCTCTCTGATAGCTGGTGCTAAATGGCTGTTTGAAAAGCTTTGGTAAAACACCCCTGTGTCCTGTACGAATGTTCCGTCCTAAATGTTTGATTTGTGTTTTATGTTTTATAGGAAAACCTCCACCGCGCTCCAAACCTCTCAGAGTCAGGTGGGCTACTCGATCAGTGTTAGGCGCCTGTTAATATTTCCAAATTTTTCAAGAATTTATAATCAAAAATATGTATTGTCATAAACTTTACGGCATGGACAAAAGTCAGAAAACTGTCTTAACTAAACAGATTGGATCATATATTTTTTTAAATACAACACTTTCATAGGAAAAACGTGAAAATAAATATTCTTTTGTTCCTTATTGGTTTGCAAACTAATTTTTACAGTTCATAAACCCTATAATGCCCCTTTCCCCATAAGCAAAATTTATGTATCTTGATTGGAGGGACAAACATAGTGATCGTTGCAGGGGGAGAAGCTGAAAGCGCTTCTGCGATACACCTCAAAACAAGTGCAGCCCGACGGACCACATATCACCTCAATCAATTGAAGCTGAGTCCAGTTTTAATTAATATTCATGTTAATGAAAGCTACTCACTACTCTGACAATTATCGGTAATTCTGGACGTTTTTAGCGAATTTCCCCTATAGGGAAGAAGCTATTACCGTAGGTGGCATGCTAAGACTTAAGTCCGAGACCATGATAACTTTTTGTTTTGAGGTCCCCAGATGTCAAAAACACCATTTGTTCAAATCTAATATTATATATAATTCTCGTGTCACAGTGTTTGTAACAAAACTCCTCCGAAAGGGCTTGACTGATTCTTATGAAATTTTGTGTGTATATTCAGTAGGTCTGAGAATAGGACGTAAACTGTTATTTTTTTCCAATAGGCGAGTGAGTGAAGCGAACGAGCTCATATTAAAAATGAACGAGTATTTGACATAAAACAAATTCAATGGCATTAGGACAGGACAGCGCCTGTCGGGCCAGCTAGTGTATATATATGTATGTGTGTCCGTTACCTCGATAACATTTTAAAGAAACGCCCGATCTTGATGAAATTTGGCACAAATGTTAAGTTCAAAAACCAGATTGATCGGCCAATGGGAAGGGGGTTTTATGGGGGTTTAAAATTTTCCAAAAATCAGTTTTTTGAATTTTTCACCCTAAAATTTAAAAAACACTCAATTTTGGTTATAGCCATTTTATAGAGCTTAAAAAAAATTTAGTATTTTGAATCATTAACCTAGGTTAAGTGGTTGTGGAGAAAAGTAAAAAACGTGTAAAATTCCCTATGTTATCTTATGGGAAAAAGGTTTTTAGATTTCCCTTTAGATAATTTTACTTATAACTTAACATTTCTTTTTACCTATAAGTTTGGCTCTGCAAAACAATTTTTTTTTTGTTTTAATTGTTGTTCTTCGTCCAACCGTTGCAGAGATTTTCAAAGTGCTAAACACACTTAATAATGTTGTCCAATATTATCCTTATGGAGAATAAATAAAATTTGATATCTCGATTATTTATTAATGTATATTGATGAAACTTGGTACGTGGCTTCAACTAGTTGTGGTATATTGATATTAGCACCCAAAAAAGTTTGTTGTTGATAGTTCCCGTAGCAGCAAACCTGAACTCTGCACCCATGTTATTCATATGGAGAATAAGTAAATTTGTATATGTCCCTTAATTATGAACCTAAATCAATAAAACTTGGAATGTAGCTTCACCTAGTTGAGTTATATTGATAATTGCAAAAAAATGCATTACTTATCTTCCTCGTTGCAGCAAACCCGCGTACTCAACCCTAATGTTATTCTTATAGAGAATAAATCAAAAGTTATAATATATCACTTATTTATGAATGTATTTTGGTGAAACTTGGTAAGTGGCTTTATAGTAGGGAGGCACATATATATGCATTGGAAATTCGCTGACTAATCAGGTTTGCTTCAACGGGGGTATTTTCTGTTATTAGTTAATTTTTGCATATCATAGTGATGGTTCTGTACTGTATAATAATTTGATGAATATCATTACAAAACCTGTTGTTAAAATACTAAGTAATATTTGGGCAAAAACTACACAAAACTCACAATTTTGTTCCCGGTGTCTAATTTTCTAAAACCTTTCAGGCAGGGCCACCGGACCTCCCATTTTTTTAGGGGGGGGATTCCGTACCCCCCACACCCACCACGGTATTTCCAGTTAATTAAACGATGTCCCACTTTAGGCTTCTACAGATCTGCTGGTCACCTTCTTTATATATCGGATAGAAACTTGGGAAGTCCAAATTTATTTTATTACTGTTATTATTTCAATTTTATAAATTTTACCACAGTATGAACAATTCTTCGATGACCAAATTTAAGTTTTAATAACTCAATAATGCTAAGTCACTAAGTTACATGTAACATACCCATGGAGTAGTAAAAGAATTAATTGTCTTTGATTAAACAGATTGAGGAATTTGCCATTGTTATTCTCTCAATGCAAATAACAAATGTAAAATGTTTACTCTTATCTACAATTTTGATATCCTTTAGGACCATTTTCTCAAACTTATAATTGTGTCTGTGGGTCAACTTTAGATATAGAGATAATATAAACCAGAAATTGGTGACAGTATGATGTTTAACAATAAAAATATTCATGTTGTTAATTGTATTCTTTACAATTACACTTCTGTTTTTCCATATTTTCTTTGAATTTTAGCACATTAAGTTATATTTCATGTGCATTGATTATAAGGTACAAACAATTGAATATAACTTAGTTAAAAAAACAGTACTCAAACTCAAAACTTAAATAAGCCAATAAAAAGCTTTATTGATAATTTTTGCTTTTGGTCCATGCTTGTTAATCAATCCATCACAACGGGTTGTTTCTGCTCAGCCACACTGATGTGTGATCAGAATATCAAATGTGACGTCATCCACCGATAAATCCTGAATGGTGCAGTTGAACATAAACAATGTATCGTTTGTGCTATGAAAAAGCTTAAGATATATTACGTAACGATTTTTCATAAGCCTCAGTTTCCATAGCAGATTATGTAATCAAGATTTAAAACTTTGAGCTAAAAACTTGGGAATTAGGAAATTGGAAATTTGGGCTAGTGGGAATTTATTTTCTTTTGTTTTGATATGAATGAACAATGCTTTTCAGTTGATTGAAATGCCTAATTCTAGCAGCGTTGTTACTGACTAACAAGGCAATCTGTCTAGCCAAGATTATTACACATCACGCAGAATATCTTGGCCTGTGGCACTGCCGGAGGGACTGAGATAACCAGCTGGGCCATATCGAGCTTCAGTTTGACTGAACAGATGATGGAAACAACAGATTAAAATCTCGCTCTACTCCAACTGTTTGAACTGAAAACAGTTCCCAGAGGCCAAGATATTCCGTATGATGTGTAATTTATATTTTGATAGTTTATTCTCCTCTTCAGAAGGGCAAGTGAACTAGTTCAAAGATCCCCAGTATTTAAAAATTTGCAATTTCCCCCCAAGTTTAATATTTCATAAAAAAACCTTGCCAACAATGTGTAGGTAGTAGGTACTATTAAATACAAACGAGTTTGCACGCAGCACGCTGACGTGAGGGAAGTGAATTTCCACATAAAAACTTTTAAAACTCAAAATCAGTGTTAAAACATACATTTGTCCAATTTTTATTGAAATCTGAAAACATTGATTTTTTGGCTGTTCTGATACTCCTGGTTTCATTTACTTGCAAAGCTGGGAATACAATTTTGCGCATTATAAGGTTAGGAGAAGGTCCAGACAGGCTTGAAAGTAGGCATGAGGTTGCTGGGGAAGATAAAGTACTCTAACAAAGAAACAACAGGCTTTTCTAGTGTAAAACCCCCATAAGACAACGTACTGTGTTTAGTCGATACTAATTTTCTTTAATAACTCGGTAAATATTTATGCTAGAATGACAAGATTGGGCTTAAAACTTTCATCTCTCTAATTCCCAACTTGTTACATCCATTTATTTTACATCTGGGGCGTCTCTGACCCTCTTTAGGCCCAAAAACTCAAAATTTGAAAGATTAATCCTCAAAAAAGGGGTTTAGAGTTTTCCGATTGTTTTGCCCAACGAACTTGTCCAACTGATTACAGAAAGGAACGTCCCTACCAAATTTGAAGTAAATCGGTCAAAAAATGCGACCGCTAGAGTGCAAACACACACATATATATATATATATATATATAATTTTTAACAACCCCCCAAAACGTGTTCAGGGGGTCACGTTAGGAACTTCTATGGTGGTCCCGGGCTTAAGTTTCACCGTGTGGGTCATGCTAATAGTTCACTTTCCAAAGGAAATTCACTAATAAAGCCTTCCGAAGAGCTTAAGCAGCAATCAAAAGAAGTACAGTCTGGCAGCCACGCCGCAGGTTAAGACCTTGCCCGTTTTGGCACCTATTGAAGTAAGGGAGCTGGCCTTCCAGCTATATATAGATAACCACTCATTGTCAAGACCTCCAATGCACTTCCTTAGTCAACTTTCAATAATTATTAATTATAAAACAAATCATCCCGTCGCAGCAAACCTGCATACTCAGTGAATTTCCAATGCATATATATATATATATATATATATATATATATATATATATATATATATATGTATATATATCCACATAAAGCCACAAACCAAGCTTCATCAGTATACATTCATAAATAAGCAATTTATAACATTTGAATTATTCTCCATAAGAATCAAGGTTCGTAGAGCTTTTAGACCAGGTGTACTGAGTCGATCTATTTAAGGTTTTCTAATCAGCCGGAAGAGACCTCGTAAAAACAGCTGTAAGGTCACGTGATCACCAATCCAATCTGCAGTGTTGCTGGAAACACGATATTTATCAAACGAGTACCATATTTTCCTCATCAGTGTAATTATAATTAACATTGTTTAACTGCTTACATTCTATCATCAGCTATTATTTTATGGAACTAATATATTGCTTTGCTTTATTTGTATTATTAGATTAATCGATTAAGGGTTTAAATGTTCTTTCTGCATGTCCAGTGGCAATTTCAAAATAGCTGTACCATTATTATACCCTTAAGGTTGGCAACACTTTATGGTATGCTGTTGATTTATGAATCAGCTGGCCGCCCTCGTAAGACATCTTTACTGCGAACATTACTCTTATGTAAGTAAGCACACCTGGTCTGAAAGCTCTACGAATCTTGCATAAGAATAACATTATGGCTGATTAAGCAGGTTTGCTGAAACAAGGAACACAAAAAAGGTTTTTTATACAAATATCAATATAACTCAATCATAGGTAAAGACACATATACCACCTCTATTAATTTATTTTCGTGATAATATTTGACTTATTCTCCATAAAAATAACATGGGAGCTGAGTATGCAGGTTTTCTGCTACGGGAACTATCGGGAAAAAACCGGTTTTTTGTGCAAATATCAATACAGTATACTTCAACGAGATGAAGCACTATACCTAGTTTCATCAGGATAAGTTCATAAATAAGCGAGATTTACAATTTACAATTTTTCTTATTGTCCATAAGAATAACATTGGACAACGTTATTTACAACGTATTTACATTTGGACAACTTGTATTAGCACATTCAATATCTCTATAACCAATTGACATAGGGCAATGATCAAAACACCAAATTGTTTTTTTAAGCTGATCCAATGATGAAAATAAAAATTTTATTTCCCAAATGATTAAATGTAATAAACTCAAAAAACCCATTTTTAGGGTACAAAACCCCCAAAAATACCCCTTAGGATGGAGCGACCTGGCTGGTTTTCTAACTCAAAGTCATAATTGTTGCTTTACATGATTGTACTAAATTTCATCAAAATCGGACCAATTTTATAAAAGTAAAGCAAAAAGAAAATCAAAATAAGTTACAAAACATGTTTATATTAATTAAATCTAAATGCATTGTTTACAAAATTTCTTTAAAAACTACATTAGTTAAGTATGGATTTCATTATCGCTGTCAACAAATTGTTCGTTAGTTTCTGTTACACTTTTTGAAGTACAAAGAAAACTTATTTTGTTTTTATAGATAGATGTACTCTTGCTGATTACCTGTCCAAAATGTATTAACAGCTGCAATTGCAATAAAATTGTTCTCCATGTTAATCGTATGGGCAAAAAACAAACTTTCAGAGCGGTGTAAATAAAGAAAACTTATTATATTTATATAGATAGATGTCAACAAATTGTTCGTTAGTTTTACACTTTTTTAAGTACAAAGAAAACTTATTTTGTTTTTATAGATAGATGTATTCTTGCTGATTACCTGTCCATAATGTATTAACAGCTAATACAATTATTTTGGTGGGAAAACAAACGAAAAATTTGGGTTTTTGAATTGGAAATTGGATATGTTACACACTTTCAGTTTTTTAGGGATATTTTCAAGTTCTATGTCCTAAATCGAAAATCTAAAGCCAGTTTGCACATCTGCACATCTTGACGCACATTTTGATGTATAATATGTGGGGGTAGGCTAAGTCTTAAAACAAAAAAGCCTCAAAGAAAATTCCATATTGAAAAGACATTAACTTTTAAGATTTAACAAAAATAAAATCCACTATTTCACAGTGTTCCTTTGAGCTGGAATAATGTATTATGTTGTTATTTGTTTTAATCTACAATCATTTTGATTACTTCATGAAGGATTTAAAATATAACTAGTATTTGCGACCGCAGGAAATAATCAGCTGTTTCAGGAACAAAGCTTGTAGAAATAGAAATCCACAGCTGATTACTCCTGGCTCCGCTAATATGTATGCTAAAATGGCCTAAAAACATAAAACTTAAAGCTACCGTAACTCAAATAAGGTTGCTTTTCAAGAAAAACAAACGACACGTGCAGCTTCCCCGACCTCGATTAGCCTACCCCTAAAAAATATCTTTTCGTAGCTTGGAAGCCATTACAGCTCGAGAAACAGCCGCGGCAAACGGACACACGGAGCCACAGACAAATGCGAATTATATAATTTATGTGACTGATAGTTCGTTTGATTATGCCATAGGATTATACTTTGAACCCATTTAGGGGTTGTCTACTAATTTTGTCCCAAAAATACCAATTTATTTTGGACTAGTAGCTTCCCTGCTGAAAATGGTCCATAAAGATATTGTTATGGATATCAATACATACGTGCGTTTGGAACACGGATATCCGTAATATGGATATCAATACAGATCTTATGGACATCAATAAGTCATGAGTTACGGACATCAATATAAGGTATACGGATATCAGTATACAAATGTTACGGATGTCAGTATAGAAATGTTACGGATATCTGTATAAAAATTTTACGGATATCAATATGAGACCTATATGGATATCAATATGAAGTCAGTCAATTATCAATACAAATTAATTTACAAAAATCATGTATATTAAGATGTTTCTCCTGTATAAATGTTACACAGCACAATCATATGACTCTCTTCTTCATACTTCTTAACTGAAGCTTTAATATCTTGTATTAATAAACAACATTTTATTAAAACAAAAATTATCCCAAAGATTTGTATAGTGTGATATGATGTTAATTTTTGTAAGTAAAACCTTATTATTGTAGGTAACAATACATGAACAAACTAATTGTTTGAAGAGTATAAAACACTTATAAAATCTGTCAACTTATTTATTTACTTTTAATAAAGATTAACAAATACCTCCATCACCTTACAAAAGGGTTTCTGCAATATCTAAATAATTATGTGATGGGAATTTGGTGAGAGGATACATATTAATGCCAAAAGTACTGATAATTTGTGTTTGAAATTATATATGGAAATTAATTTATTTCATGAACATATTGTAACTGTACCTTAATATATCTTAAAATTAAAGAGTGTCCTGGAATAGGATTTTTCAGCATATTATACACTACAATAAATTACCACAGGATTATAACAAGATTTTTATTAAAATTAGGAAATTACAAGTATGTATACATATATCTTTGGTAAAGAACAGCCAATCAATTAACAAGCAATGAACAATCAAACAAGAACAAAGTAATAGCACAATCAGACATGTTACTTAAACAAATTCGGTGAGAGGGAATAATTACAAAAAATGGAGAACTTTGCTATGAGAATTATTAAAACTGTTTAAGTATAGTAAAAAGTTAACTTATTTGCTAACAGCCACCAAAAACCACCAAAAAAAATGTACCAATTAAATTACAAAACTTAAAATGTACCGTACAGTAAACCTCGTTTCATCTCTTGTTTGATGACAGTCATATAGTAACTCTAGGTCAGTGTTTAGTATCGTTTTTCAATCAAATCAATTTTATCTTTATTGAATATTTGTTAAATCAATAACTAACCTCCGATATATTTTTACTATTAGAATTTACCTCGATATTCACATTTTATCATATTTATAATAGCAATTTCATTTTTAAAATAAAAAGTACCAAAAGTTTTTTAAGTCTGTAAGGCTTTTTACAAACTTGCAGGTGAAAAATTAATAATAAGTCAAGTTCAAAACCATGTACTCTAAAACAAATAAGCTATGTAGGCTAGGGTATGTAATAAAAACTGGATTACAGAATATTGAAGAAGAATTTTGCTTAACGTTTAAGAAAAGGAAAATACAGGTTTAAAACTAATAGTGTTTAAGCGATTTTTTAATTATGACCTTATGAGTCTATTAGCAAAATTCTCAATCCTAGAAAACATTAAATTCCTCCGGAAATTGAATTTGAATATATAACATTGGGTTTATGCATTTAAATTAATAACCAAACAATCTTAACACATTAATGTAGTAATTTTTTTCTATTCGCATAGCCTACAACAGGATCCGATTAGTGGTTCACTCTAGTAGGAAATCTGAATCTATTGACTGTGAGCAACTACAGTTCACCCCGCTAGGGTGCGGACTGACTATAAACCTATCTAACACCGCTAGGCCACTGGTCGTGATAACCGTATGGGCTAAGTCGTGGAAACACTTTGGCCAGGTGTTCTTACGAAGCTCGTGGGTTCGATTCCCGCTCACGACCAAAACTGACTAGTCGTGCAACTCACAATGAGTTAACGGTCTGTGGCAACGTTGGTAGAAGGACCCAAGTACAGCAAACGGTGACAGGCTTGATTGGAAGCCATAGAATGCCGTTGAATGTTCAATGTTACATGTCATTATTCAGAGAATTGTTAATAGACAATGGTTTTATGCACAAATATTTATATTATTGGGATCGGATCCAATTCATAGATTTAAAAAATGACAAGTAAGGAACAAAACCAGCTCGAAAGTCAACGCCAATGGGTTAGTACAGAATCTGAGTTACTGTCAAAGTAACGCTCGTATGTGGTAAAACAGAAATGTGGCTTTGCTCCAAGCAAACTTCAGTCCAGAGATACTTTAAACTTGAAACAATATATTTTATGAAAAAATAGTACGAGATTACAGAATACCTTAGTCAAACGTACCTAACGTGGAACCTAACGCACCTAACATACATAGCCTAATGTGAACATAACACCTAGGTAGGTAGGCTCTTTAGGCCTATTTTGTCATAACCCAAGACATCAATTTTAAAATTAAAAATTAATTAGTTTCTGATAGCCCATGCCATACGGAGCGGACTCACGAGGCTACATATCAAATTGAGGTAAGAAGTAGATAAAAATCAACATTAAAAGTTAAAATATGTTTTATTTTTTTAAACGCTAATATTTTCTACCATGTTTATCATTAAGGCAGACAAATTTTATGTTTTTGGCATTTGTGGTTTATAGGGGTGAGTGTGAAGTTTTCCTAAGTTAAAATAAATAAACAATAAGTGTAATGGATTTCACTTTAAAATATTTTTAGGAAACACAATAATTTGTATCTAAATTTTTCATGCCATATTCAAACCCTGCTCCGGTTGAAGTGAAGATGATGCAATTATAGTAGGCTAGGTCCATATAAAAAATTAAAATTGATAAAATAAACATGCCTACATGTCTGCTTAAAAAATATGAAAAGGTTGAAATAACTGAGCTGACTAATCCATCTGTCGCTGCCACATTAGTCCAGAGTGAAGGAGGTTTACTATACATGTGAAATAATATATTACATTAATATTATCATAATATAGTCACATCACCACAAATTGTTCATTTTCTTCACTCCTCCAAAGTTAATTTTCATCACAAGATTGAGCCCCCGTTATTCTTTGTGAAGTCTTCTCTATCAGTCATATTTTGTTCATTCCTCCTCTGTAATCCAATCATGAGTAGTCTATTCTGAAAAGTTGAAATTATATTAGTCAAGATAACTTAATTGGAAGTAATGAAATGGCAGAGCACAATAAATCAGCATCAGAAGATACACACACAAAGAGGAAAACAGCATAGTAATTACAAGAACTACTTAGTAACGATTTGTGAATATAAAGTAGATAATTATCAATAATATATTTCATCATTAGTTCCGGTTTTTCAATAATAGTATTTTTCAGCTCTGGATTTGATTGATGCTCAAGTTATATTATTATTTTATAAATATAATTTTACAAAAATAATAAATGTGTCTAAGACTTGGCTAACTTATCTTGTTTTGTATTTTCACTTGTCATGTCAACTGATCAAAAATGGTAGATTGCTTGTATTAATTAACTTACTTGAGTTTGGTTGTCATTTGTACTATTGTAATCAAATTGTGAGATGTGACCAAATTGATCAAAGCCTATTATTAATGTAATTATCTCATATTTAACATAATCAAACCTAGATTAACCAACAGATTGCTGAACGAACAACAAGCAACCTCAAATTCTTAATGTACAGCACACTGTGGCGGTTAGGCTAGGTAGGAATACTGGTATATGAAACCCTAAAAAAACAAGTAGTATATCTTATATAAGAAAGTTAATCAGAACTGTTGCACCACAGACTATTATATTAAGTTACACGTCTCATTAATGATTAAAATACGCTTGCAAGTCAATAAGAATAATGCATCTTTAGATGTGCAATTATTGCTATCTGCTAAAAACATGATGGTTTCTTAGACAAGTGGATTTAGTGTTATTTTACAAAATAATAATCTGAAAGAAATCACGGATTCATTGTACATAGCCTAATTTAATCCCACAATGATAAATATAAGAAATACATATATCATGTACTAAAATAAACCATGTTTATAAGGCTAAAGACAATTTTGAGTAACAACTGCTGATTATAAATATTTCATATAGGTACAATGCATTATCAACTTATACATAAAAATGTATTAAAAAACCCTTAGCTCATCAAGTGTAATATTTTGAGCCAGCAAAACTCCGTCATCATAACAGGCTGGCTATTAGTAATTATAGATTAATTCATAGAAAATAAAGCCCACCTGTGTTTGTTTTTGGGATTCAGTTTAGGGTTACAATCTGTTCTGTTGTCTGCGCTTTAATTCTTCCTCCGGGCAATCTTCTTCTTCTAACCTCTTTTTGAATGAGTCTGAAACATAAATATATAGCCTAAATTATCTCATTTCACTTTATTTCTTTTAATTTATTAGTAGTACTAACTGATTGCATTGTCATGATTGCATTGATAGAATCATGAAAAATTAATTTTAGTTAAATCAAGCTGAAATTTGAGATTGAGGGAATAAACTATCTTTGAAAATTAACATAGAAACTTTTGCCAACATAATTAGGCACTAAGCTCTGGCACAATATTTACAATCTTGTTTCTTATTGCCTAAGAGTACAGCCAGGAAAACAAAAATTCTATCCCAGGATGATTACCGTGTAGGGGCTTATCTGATATAATCATTACTAATATAAATGATACTATCCAAACCAAAGATAGGTAAAAACTAATGAAAGTTTACCAAGCTTTTATTCAACTACGCACTGAGAGCCTAGGCCTAGTAAAAATTGTGACTTAACTTACACCACTTTCAGAGACACTGAAAAAGGGTATTTTTTACATTTTAATTTTAATTTTATAATAAACAGGCTAAGTTACAAGAGTCGTTTCATAAGTGTAACAATATTTACAACCAGATGGTTTTTCCGATAACTTATATTGAATGATTCGATAACATATCATTATGCAATATTTTATTTACTAAGAACAGCATTTGACTCCGAGTTATGTTATCATGATTAGTTCAATTTAATATATAACTTAATTACATTACAATATTATTTATATTTTCTCATATCAGTAGCTATTTAAATAAATATTAACAAAGGAGGGGGCATTTCCTCATAAATTATCGTCATACACTGATATGCAGAGCTAGGTTAGGATCTAGTTTACTGTAAATATGTAATTAATATTATAAACTAACCTAACCTAACCCCGCAGAGTGCTTTAAGGCGGTAATTTGGAAGCAAATCCTTTGTTTATTTACATTTAAAATTGTTAAACATACGTGTATAATACAAATTATCCAACATAGCCCATATATATAAAATGTATAACAATCATCCAGTTGTAATTATTGGTTACAGTACGCTTATGGAAGTATCCGTACACAATTTTGTAGCAAGAATTTGCACGAGAGCTTATCTGTTCCCAAAATTAAGTTAAGGCATAGCATATTCCGAATTGGGCAGGCCTACCTTCATCTATTAGGCCTATGCTGTGACTAATCATTAGTATACAGGGCTTGAACGACAAAAAAAAGGTACATGAGCCTCTAAGCTGTAGCGTGTTAACAATGGAGGTTCTTATGGAGTATACATGACCCCAACTACATTGAGTTAAATTTGCATTTTTCTTAAAGATTTTTACCTCTAGAATCCAGAAATAACATTTCTTTTGCGCGGAAACCATTATTAATTATAGAAAATATTACTTAAAATTATTATTTTCGATGCAAGCAGACACTACTTAGAAAAAGCTTGACCCGAAAACGATAGTTAATATAAAACGCTACATATTCGTACGGTACGTGACATTCGAGTGTACACTTAGTATTGGCATGGTTGGTTGGTGGGCTTGCCATGGGTGCTTATTAGGTTAACTAGCTTGGGTTAGGTTAGGTTTGTTAGGTTAAGTGTGGTTTGTTGGGTTTTTTTTGTTTGTTTTGCCATCCAGGTACGGTGGCCGAAGGTTTTACAGGTTTTACCGTACCTGAGATGGCAAAACAAACAAAAACAAACCCAACAAACCACACTTAACCTAACAAACCTAACCTAACCCAACGCTAGTTAACCTAATAAGTACCCGTGACAAGCCCACCAAGCAACCACCCAAATATAAGTATACTTTGATATTATACTGCTAATTAGGTTAGGTTAGGTAATCATAATATTAAACAATAGAGTTGCAGTCGAGCAATTTTAAAGGCTTCGAGTTGGCAAACCTGCTCCAAGTAGAAAAATCTGCTCCGAAGCGGAAAAAATAACAAAATGGACGTTAACAGCGTTTATTTATTTTCATACTGTTAGTTTTCATCTTAAAAGTTGTTATTTATTTCTGTTTACTGACGTATAGTTATTTTATGAACATATTATAATTATCTCTAGTGGATGATTGATCAAACGGTTTTATATGTTTTCTTTATTAACAAGTTCGTAGATTGGAAATCTCTTGCAGACAGTTCCATGTTGCAATTCGAACGTTCCTCCCCTCAAACCACTTTATTATTTGGCAGAAGAAATTGGAATCGTCCAAGTTTTTTTTTTACTATTTTCACCATTAAAACTGTCTTTCCGCGGAAAAAGATTACTTTTATCGTGTTTTTCAGGTCAAAATCTATAAGAAAAGTGTAAATTTACCTTGATTTTGTTCGGGTCATGTATACTCCATAATTACCACAATTGATATAAATGGTTGGTAAAACTGCAAATTTTATACTACATGGAATAAGACGATCGTAGAAAGAAGTTGTATGGTTCAAGTCTGTGAAATACTAACTGTGACCCTTGGCAGAACTCCTCGCGTCACAATGCAATCAGATCTACTGAGTTAAATAGCATCTTTACCCGATATGTTTATTTGATCGAGCGTTACAGTATTCAATTTTTTGGAACTAGTTCTAGCCTATGTTTGTATTTGATTGCTTCTAAAAGCATCTTATGGAACTGCAGTCCTACCTATTTATAGAAGGCCAGATCCACTTAAGGATGGGCTTAAGTAAGTAAATAGGCCTACACACCGGTTTAGTTTGATCAATGGGTGGGTTCTGTGTAAATATACAAACCAGAAGATATGTTGCAATCGATACAAATATCGACCTAATCGATATAACTTACCGTATCGAACAATTTCATTCGGTTTTATATATCGTTCCGCTTATGAAAGTCTACCCTTAAAATTTAACCTGGATGTTACCTACTCATTGAGGTTTGACCTAAACTTTGATAATTTCCTTATGTAGCCTATATCTAAGCTGAAGACTAATTTAATATCTAAATTCAAAATGATAGTATCAAAAATAGTCAGGCCTATATCCATTCCTTGCTTCAAAACCTCCAATAAGGGCCTTTGGTTTGGCTCACCAAAGGCTTCCTTATATTGCCCATGAGCCTACAATTAACTATAATGGCTCAAGTCATAGGTCTTAGGTGGTATACTACTTAGGTTATAATTGTTTAGTTCTGACTTACCTGTTGACTTTAACACTTTGGCTTTATGCTAATACCCAGCCAAGGATTTCAGATATTTTCCTTAGGACGTCTCTAGAATCTCTTCCATGACCAAAATCATTCCTTGTGCCTTCCTCATCAGGATTCCAAATTACTTGAATTTCTTGGTCATTTCGATTTTTATCGAGGACTTCCAGTTTTTGTATATAATTCAGATGCACTATATCTGTGATCCCTCCACATAAATAAGTAAGTACTTATCTCACTGAACAAACTAAACTTCTTAATTTGTTTACACACTTGATAAACAACGAACAACAAACAGACAACAGACGACGAGACGATCCAATTTCAATAATGTGTGTAATGGTTCAAGCAACAACGGGTTCAAGCCGGCAGCGGCATAGAGCTCATTTGGTAGCGGTTGCTTCGCTTAAAGCATAGAGTACATTTTACTTTGTTAAACTTTTGGTAACTGAAAAAGTATAAACACATTTCCAATGTCTGCATTGAATTTAGTTTACTTTTGACCAGATCCAGATATAAGCATAGGCTACATAGGCAGATTTAGGAGCTGTATGCCCCTAGGCGCAACTAGTGGTGCGGGCCATTAGCACCCAGGTCGGTCGGTGACTTGTTTTACTTGTTTCAGTTGATTCAGGCTTTTGTAAGTGTTTTGGGAGGTGCCGGCCCTTAGGTGCACGCCAGTTTAGCCTATGCTTAGATCATAGACTAACTACTGTAGTTAGTCTATGCTTGAATTGGGCCTTGCACAGGCGTGCGCCTAGAGGCCCGCACTACAAGGGGCCCGCACCATACAAAAAATCCACACATAAACACACACATAAAAGCATTTAAAAAGGGAAACTCGGTAACCCAAAGATTTACACAAATAACTATAACTTCCATTTTCTTTTATTTTTAAAAGAAGGCTAATCCTTAAAAAAAAAAACTTCAGTTTCAACTACATTGGGATTTGCCTTGACCAATAGGGAAATATTTGTAATTTTCAACTATTATATATTGGCCCAAATTACAACAATTTTATACTTGTGTATTATTAGAATTATTTAAATATAACACGCCCCCTCCCCTCACCATCCCCTCCCCCTCCCCTCATCTTACTCTTTAGAAGGTAGAGATTCGTTAACCAAATAAAAATTTATAATTTACAGGGCTTACCTTTTTAGACATTTGTTCTATTAAATGTTAAAAAGTTTACAACATACATCAGGTAAATAGTGTAATAAAGATAACCGAACCATGAGCATGTCTACTTTTAAATTCATATACCTAGCTGTTCTTTGAGAGTATAGGTATTAATAGATGACATTATTAATTATTGGCTTTAACATTTAAGAATATCCTGTATCTCTCCTGATTGTAAATATTAATAGTTGATTGGCCATAAACAATACAGTTGTATTGCACTTGAATTACAAAAATAAATTTAAAACACAAATTCTAGCCTAAATTGTGTACAAGTTTACTGAACTTTATTTTATTTTTTCTTCTAAGAATTCATTAATTTTATAGTATCTATCATGGACTATACACCTATACCTACAGGTGTATAGTCAATATTTCCAGCTTGAGGAATTTTCTTCATTGCCTTCTTAAATTTGTTATAATTTATTTCTTTCTTGTAATGCAGAGGACTTTTATCATATACAACTACTCCAATATACAATAAATGTTTCTTGAAAAGGGATGTACTGTGTACAGGAATGATGGATATTGTGTTTGTACCTAGTGTTACTTTAATTTTTTGTGTTGTACACAAAATTAAGGTGTCATGTTGTTTAACTTAATTAAAATTTTCATTTACATAGGCTCATATGCATATACCTGTTAAAATATTGTTTTCTTTAACCATTTTTTGCATGGGTAGTTTTTTCTTTGATTAGTCTTAATGACAATGACAACTTTTGTTATTTAAATACATGGACATACACTGTAGATGTTTTAAGTTTTAAGTGAATTATATTTAATGTAACACACAATTTACTAATTGTGGATGGAATGTAATTGGACCCTTCTCAAATCAGAATAACTGCCAGGTGTAAGTTAAAATATGAAAATTACTAAAGTGTAGATTGGAATTTCTTTGATTTGTTAACTAAAATGGGAAAAAACGCCTTATTGGAACACATTTGTAGCAGTTAGTTTTGAGATGACATACCGGTACCTAATTTGTGGATAAATTTGTCATTTTATAATACCCTGAACATTTTAATTACAGTACTATTGAATCATTTAATAAAAAAAACTGTTGTATTTATATAAAGTATTGTATATAGTTTCTTAGTGCACAAAACCAATAAGAAACTGTATCAACAAAGAGTAAATTTGTAAAACTATTTATTATTGTCTAAATTAATGTTATTGAAATATCCACATTATGTTTGTAATTCTCCTAAAATTCAATGTCATTTTGTTTCTAGAATATTTCGATTCTTAATTATTCCTCAATATTGTTTACTTTTTTGTTTAAGTTAGTATATAAGTCAAGATACCTGACCAAAAGTTTATCATCCGGGGGAAAAAGTATTATATTCTCATGATGATTTTCAACATACCTAAAGAATAATTGAAGGTTCAATATTTTTATATAAAACAATTATAGAAATAAAAATCATATTTCTTTGATTAATGGGTTCAGCGTATGGATATCCATAGTACGTTATTGATTTATAGATCTATACGTATTGATATCAGTAAGTCCCAGCATACGTCCATACTGATCCATATGCAAACCGTAAACTATACGGATATCCATATAATGTGTACGGATTAAATGTAGTGATATCACTATCCTCCATCCATACCTTATGGATATCAATAATATGGACATTAAATCTTACTGATATCTATACATCTGTTATGGATATCCATAAATTTGTATGGACATCTATATGTTTTTTTATTGATCTTTATGGATCATTTTCAGCAGGGTTGAAGGGGCCATAGCCCCTAATCCTGCTCCAATACTCTTCCTTTTACATTCTGAAGAAAATAAAACAACATATAGAACACACGACAGTTCGTAATCTATATTTTAGTAGATACTCAATCACATGTTTTAATGTAAACAAAGCAGACGTTTTTAAATCTCATGCTTTTCTTATGGGGGTTGTTTTATGTTATTTCCTGTTTGCTGGTAACTTTTTTGAAATACTGCCTTCTCCCACCATCCTGCGATTTGAGTGAATATTACATAAATAGAGTAGTAGAATCAATCGAAGGGACATTAAGCTATAAATAACAACTGGAGTGACCTTAAAAATGAAGAAAAGAGGCAAATGAGTTATACAAATCTGATTATCACTAGGGGGAAGTGGTGAAATATTACACAAATTCATCTAAACAAACTACCTGGCCTTCCCCCGAGCAAAGATCGGCCCCCCAGGTACTCATAAACAACATGAGTACTTTGACAGTTCCCTGGTTGATTATGAACAGCTGTTACAATTCTTTTGTTTTGATTTGAAACTCCATAAGCCCAATGTTAATTTTATTAACTTTTCATTTTAGTTTTTTTACATTATTTGATTTTTCCTGGGAATGAGGCCTGTTTTAGAACTTATTTTTATCCCAGAAATGAGTTATTTTGAACATTTGAAGGAAATCGTTGGAGCCATTTTTGATATCAGTGTCGCAAGCAAGCAAACCTTACTCATATTAGAGTATAGGATAGGATAGGATAATAAGGCAACTAAAAGATATTTCTATGTAGATATTTTAATATTTACATTAAAACAATCATAATGCATCTATTCAACTCATCTCAACTCAAAATATCTTTATTTTTCATTTGTACACATGATGCATGTAAATAGTGTCAATACATTTGATAAATTATACAGTTAAAGCCTAGGCCTAATTACAATTCTCATGCAATTCCTCAAATGAATATAAAGACCTAGAAAATAAATATTCTTTCAACAGTTTTTAGAAGTATTAGAAGTATAGCAGATATAAGATATCAATGCAGATATTTGAATGTCTACATATTATAACAATCATAATGCATATATTAGAAGTATAATCTTCATGTTTAAGAAATGTCTAGTTAAATATAAATTTGTTCTTATATATCTATATGATTTAAAATATTTATCTAGAGCTTGACAAAACATCTTCTATGAGTCACCATCAAAATATCTGTTCATTCTTAAAGAAATATCATTACAAAAATAAAATATACCTTATTTTTTAATATATCATTAAATAAAATATTTTACATACTTTCACTTTTGATAATTAGAAGTATCGAACTGGGGTTGAATTATAACTTGTTTTGTTTTAGTACAATATGACATAATTTTATGTATTATGTAATATGTACTACTGAATAAAGATAACATGCGTGCTAAAATCTGAGCTAGAGTAGTTGCCTTAGGCTGCGTTTAGATTGGAGCAGGCTCCCTTGCGCAAGTAAAATGGTGCCGCAAGCTTGGCTGGTTGGTGGTTACACTAGAAGCATAAGTGCAAGTAATTGCTCCCAGTTGATCAGTCAACATGAAGTTGTCTTACAGTACAGTAATGTTATAAGGACATCGTGCTCGAAAATGGTGTTTTCAATTTTTATTGTTGGATTCGGAAAGAATTAGGAATGAGTCGGCAAATTAACACTATGCACCTAGAAGACAGAGAGTATAAAAGTTCGCATTTTCCTTGTTCTGCTAGATACATTATATTACATATTAAAGATACTAATTCTCAAAGTACTAAAATATTCAATTTCCGACATTACATTTCATTTGAAGAAAAGCTTAGGTTACAGTGAGATAATTAGGCAAATTTTACCAAATAATAACGTTAAAATTAAATTGTATGAAAATAAAAATACAAATAACATTAGAACTGGAATGATTAATAATTATTATATTGGCTGAAAGGTAAAAAGCAAGAAATACGAAATTATAGGGAGAGGTGTGAATGATAATACTTAATTTAAATGAATAACTAATGAGATTAATTAATTATAACCAGTGGAAGTTGTAAAAGTAAAAAAAATAATTAAAAGAGATTGGTGCGTAGATTCGAGGAGATGTCTTTACTTTTAGTTTGGCCATAATTTATAATAAAAAGTTAGATTTTTTAAAGTAAAATACAGTTTTTAAAGCATACTTCTAGTTTAAAAAAACCTTTATTTTTTAGTAGTATATAGTACATTTATTTAAAGCAGGATTATGAAGAAAAATCCAGATATTTATCGTAGTGTTGCAAGGCATAAGTAATTTATTGTTTATCCTGTTTAGTTATAGATTTCATCCCAAAGTTTTTTAAACAGTATCTATAAGTTGCTATGCAGCCTCAGAGACACGTCCTAAAACGGATCTTCTATAACAAAGTGCATCAATTAGCATTCAATCTTCATAGGTAATACAACTCAACTCAGAAGTTGCGATGATAAATCGGCTAGCTGTCCGCAACTTGAGGCACGCTTGCTAGTGAAAACAGATGATGATATTGTAATGTAGATTATAATACCAGTATGCAGAACTTAAATATCTGGAGATTTGTTTATCAAAAAGATGAAAAGAAACTGACAGAAGGTCAGACTTTCAAGTTTTAAATGGGTTAACAGCTGCAAGCCGGCCGCATAAAGTCACGTGACCGAAAATGTACGCAGGCCCGTTAGTTGTCGTAGGCCCCGCCTCTCTGATAAAGGCACAAGGGGAGCACAACTCAACTATAGTTGCTCTCCCAATTACCGGCTCCAGAGTCGACGAACTGTAGGAATAAGATGGGACGGTATGGAATGACGGTGGGTTAAAAACACCCGCATTGGCTCAAGTTCAAAATCGCTGCCGAGGGCTAAAATTAGAAGCCTCAGTCGTGCGTCGGGCCGCGGCCGATCCGTGCCTCTCGCGAAATGCAGGTAGGTTGCACACTTAAAAATTAGAGTACGTAAGAGGGGGTTGGGCAGAATTAAAGTAAGCTAGATACAAAATTACTTAGCTCACTTACTTTTTAAGGATATATTTGTGTTATATTACATTATTTTAGCGCTACTGGTACAATCAACAGTGATTAGCATTTTGTAGGTTTAAAACCAAAACTCTGACCTATTAAATGCAATTTCAAAATTTAATATACAACACCGGCAAGTAAAAGTTTGTTTTTAAATTGTTAAAATTGTGCTTGTAAGCTGTAACATTGTAAGCTGAAACGAAATTTCTTATTGTAACCGCCTAATTGGTATTTCATCCTATTTATGATCTGGGGAAGAATATAGGCTGCATTGAATTTATTCACATCAAATGAATAAACATTACCATTACATTATTATTTGTTCTGTGCGATGGAAAACAATTCAATCAGTATCTCGAGCGTAGAATTAAAATTAAGTAATTCGCTAGAAAGGGCAACAATTAACTCCACAACAGCTTATTTTCTGATATTGCCATTTTACCATTTTGCCATTCTGGCCGCGAGAGTTAGAACGGGTAGTCGCCGCCCACCTCTGCCCGTGTTGTTCCAGCTGATTAAGGCGATCCCACACTTCTCGGGAACACGCCCGAACATTCGACCGAACTCCGAATGTTCGGAGTATTCGCGAGAAGTTTAGGAGGTGCACGAATTCCTACACCACACATATTTTACTAACACTAGATTTAAAATAATATCGTGGCCCAACTGGCCCAACAGAGACTCACTGTTTTAAACTAATAAACCATCTTATGTTGATTGTGAGTTTTTCAAAACTTTGCCATCCACAATACAATAAATGAACTACATAAACAATTTCAAAGTTAGGCTTGGAAATTTTTGGCCGGCCGTTGCTATTACGGTCTTCTCTTCCCTTTTCCCCTCCTTGAGAGGCCAGAAAAAGGATTATACTTTGAGAAATCGCGTAACCTAAAAACTGTCCAAGTCCAAGCAATGAAGTTGAGATGTGGGTATTCTTTCTGTATCACACACGGGTTTTATTTAGAAAAACGAGTATGTTACTCTTGATGTGGGGGGGAATACGCTGGTATTAACCTCAACCAATCAGAGGCACTTCTGGCACTGACTGGACGTTATAGGGCCTGTAATTAATTAGTTTTGGCACACGAGCCGACTGGTCATAACGAATGCCTAGTAGGCAAATATAGCTGTAATGTGTTACGCGGTACGCCCAATGGTTTGAATCTGTACAGTAACTCGGCAACAAATTTATTTGAAAAACTAACCTTTTTTATGAAAGGTGATAATTTTATACATGTAGCAGTCCTGATTGTTAGGTCCAACCACAAATAAACGAAGTTATTGAGTTTTTAAGTAGGTATTTTATTTAGGTATTAACAAAGAACGAAGAGTAATTGAAATATTTTACGTTGATTTAAGTAGTATATAAATGCAGTAGTATATATAGTTGCATATAATTCTTACACTATAACTTTTAATAACCATGTTAATATTTTACATATAACCTCTTCGATTAATACTGTTAGAGTTATTGTTATTGAAACCCCTAAAATTGAATTAGGCAATAAAGATAAAGGTAAAACAACTTATCAACATTACATGCCTTAAACCTATTTAAACTGCCAATAAAAATATGTCTTAATCCTATTTGCATAGTAACCCAATTGCTATGGAGAGCTTTATGAAACCCTAAATAAATTGTATTCATACCGGTGGGAACGGTGCAGGTGTGTGTGACATCAATCTGCCTAGAAGAATATAGGCAGATATCGGTCAACGAATTGTAGTTTAATAATTTCACAATGGATGATTTCAAAATGTTGGGGATATTAATTTTGTAACTCCAGTAATTTTTACACATCTCTGTGTAATAAATACACATTCTCATTGATACAGGTGTGATGATGAGCAACCTAAGTTATCCAAAGCAATTACAGACGATCGGCTTGATTCTCGAGAATCTACATCTATAATACGCTAAGCCGATTTTTGTGAACAGATCTTCTCCGTTATTTTGAACAAATATCGATGATTAAGGTGTCAAAAAATGGCCCAGTTTCGTAGTTGTGCAATAAGTGGTTTTCAATTTCCAATAGTACTGTTTTGCTGAAGTTCAAATACCCTCAAAGTTCAAATTGTTCCTATAAATCATAAATATAACATGGAGAGTAGTTTGAATTCAGTTGCATTCTAAAACAGGTGATGGATACAGTAAAACGTTGGTAACAGTAAGAACAGCTGATAACTGATATAAACAAGATTTTTTGCTCGATTTAGAGCAACAGGTCCACTAGTCTTTAATGTAAACATATATCATGTTGCACGTTATTTTATAGCTATTTGACAGAACAAAGTTTTTCGAAAAAGAACTCATTTATCTTCAGAACTCTCTATTGTCAGTTTGATAAACATTCGTATATAGTTCTGAATATTTTACCACCGACATTGTAGTACAGTACTCACTGGGCCATTGAGTCATAATAATCATAGAATGGATCTGATTGAATAATTCACTGATATACATTTTATATTAATTTTTGTTATTGAATTATATCAATTTTAAAATGTTCAGAACGTGAAGGAGGAGCGATGGCGGCCCCTGCCCACTGCCTCTCCGTCTTCTCGGCTAAGAGCAGCGCGCACTATGCCGCCCTGGCTGGTGAGTGTGCCACAGAGTAAAGAACTAATGGTTTTATATATAAGATGATGATTATTAATAACTTTACTCTGAACGTATACAGCACTGGGCAACGAGGGGGGTACATTTATTGGGGTACAGAGGAAACAGTTTTATATTGGAAATGTATATAGGCTAGAGGAGTTTTTAATGTTTTAAAGAAAACAGTCCAAACCATGGTAGAAATTATAGCGGTGATCTGTTCTGAGTAAATATCTTTAATTAAACATCCCAGTGAGAAATGGAAGGTGGGTCCAGTATTGAACCTTTACAGCATTTTCAGATTTTGCTTAAGGGTGCGCCGTACCTCCGTTCCGCACGCTCAAGTAAGGGGTTTGCATCTCCCTCATTGTAGGCTAAATTGTTAACCAATGAAAAATAATTTGATGATATTTAATTCAATAAATGTTCATCTAGAGATCATACGATTTAAAAATCGTGATTTTAATTCAAAATAAGTGGTAGGCCATTAGTAATATTCTCAAATTAAGCGTTTTTCTAAAGATTCCTAACGTATGGAGAAAAATTATTTTGGAGAAAAGGAACCGTATGATCCCTAGATTGGAATCTGAAAAGTGTGAAACTGCAAATAGTTTGGTAGAAATCTGTAAAATAACAGTGCGATCGAGGAGAACAAAATGGTCTTCAAGCGTAAATATGCATGGCCCTGCTTGTTGTCGGTGCCGGCGCGGCGCTAAACAACAATGAATTCAATCTGGGTAGGGCGCACCCTTAAGGGCGCTCCAGTCACAAAACTTTTCGCGTTTCTACCTGTTCCCCCCATAAGGCCAATATTAACTTTCAAAGCCCGTTCCTCCTCAACGGATTATTCGATATCGTTGATTTATAACTCATTTTAAAGAGCAAAAATATACCTAGCGATTTCAGTAAGCAGAATTTAGATATCGCAAATAATAATCGCTCAATAAAATTCCAAAATATTCAATATTTACGATTTTTTTATGCGCAAACTATTTATGATGACGAAATTCTGCTTACTGAAATTGCTAGATATATTTTTGATCTTTAAAACAAACCATAAATAATCAATTTCGGACAACCCGTTGAGGAGGGACAGATTTTGAAAGTTTAACATTGGTCTTTTGGGAGAAGCAGAGGACTGGAGCCCCCTCTTAAGATCAATCTTGCAAACCTTAAATTCCAAGGCAAGATCAAAACTGATGATTTTTTGTAAGGATTTCTTCTTCCCTCTCCTTTATTTACTGTTTGTAATGACTTAGCCAAACTGTTGTTATAAACTACTATACCTGTTTGCCAAACATGATACGATAATTTAGTAATAATGAACGTTTTGTCTAAATATTGTTTATTTATTGATTTATTTATTTCATTTTCATTTAGTTAATACAGAACAATTAATTGTTAGGTGTTTTATGAATGATATTATGGGCAATTTATGAACGTTTGCTATCATAACTGTAGGCTATGTTTAAAAAAATAATCATATGAAATTTATTAACGATAGTATTAGTTATATATTTTACCTGACGTTGCCAATACATTCTTTTACATTTTTATAACAACAGTAAAATTTATGGTTTCTGATTAATTTATACCCTACCCATGTGGTAGTATGCTCTAGGATTTTGTTTGTCCTCATTTGAATTAAAACACATTCAGACAATTTAGGTGTACTTATTTTAAAATTAAAGGATCGGTCAAACTATTTTTTTTATGTCTTGAAAAATCTTCAAAAGCTTATAAAAGATTAACTATAAATCAATTAGAAATTCTTGAATAAAATATCATTTTACTAAAAGTTTAATAGAACAAATTTTAAACATTTAAAAGACCTTTACGCAACATAAAGATTATTAATAATTTAAAGTTTCAATAAGTTTATTATTTTACGGTTGCTTGCAAAGCTAATGAGTGATGCTTGGGATAGAATAAGTATGTCTACATTATAAATTAGAGCATTTCAAAGGACTTTACATTACATCTGGACTTTGCTTCGAGTCACGAATCCTATTCCATGATATCCAATAATATGAAATGAGTGGTTTTGGACCATAATACCCTTTACAGCATTTTTTCCTCTTACAAAAATGCTTCTGACATGTCTTAGTAATTTGTTATATTTTTCTGGAATTTATTTATTTATCCCATAGCAAATTGCATTTTGGCTCAAGGCATTGCTGTAAAACTAAAAACATTTTGTTTTCAAATGCTTCACTATTCTTTCTGATGCCAACAAAGACAATAATCATTAAACTATAAAACTTTGTTTAAAACAATTGGCCACTATTTGGAGACAAGTTTGCAAGACGCTATATACATAGTAACACGGATATGGAGACATACAAGACAGGTCTAGACGGCTTCTGGCCGCACTCCAGACCCATGTATATTTAGGTAGCGTGCATTCAGCACGGCCGACTCGCGTCTCCATCGCAACACCACAAACCTGTCGTTCCTCCCTAAACATCCTTTATTTATCGGTTTACTAAAAGCAAACATTCTGAAATAATTATTATCTTAATATGTTAACATTCTATTTTTATCCCTAAGCTTCTTCAGTTAAGGTTTTAAAAGGAAATGGTTTTGAATTTACAAATTTAAGGGGAGTGTGTATGATATACCGGTATAGATAGTTTTCTTGTAATAACGTAAAGGCAGTAAGTGCACAGTCCACCAAGGGAAACTACAATGGATGACTTCTATTTCAATATGTATACTGTACTGTTTTTAAAATTTATCCTTGGTACTTGGAAAAACTTTTTGATTTCATTAACATTTTAAAATTTGAATTATTGGAGCTCCCTGAAGCCGAAAAATTAGTTTTCATGGTAATATCTGCTTATGTGTTTTTCTGGCTGATTGTATAGGGAGGCATAGAGACCTCACCACTTTTGACAACATTTTGTGTGTACAGTAGGTGTAGTTTTCCAGTTTCTACAGGCCTTTTTTTATTTTTTGAAATTCTTATTTTGAAGA
The DNA here is from genome assembly GCA_963675035.1 of Allygus modestus. NCBI lineage: Eukaryota > Metazoa > Arthropoda > Insecta > Hemiptera > Cicadellidae > Allygus > Allygus modestus. The sequence goes on along the minus strand of OY776112.1, from coordinate 75,706,069 downwards.
GTCAACAACCCCCAAAAATGCATTACATCTTTTTCAATGTAATTAAGTCCTGGAGACCCGCTTCTAGCAAATTGCATAGGAAAATACCCCCGTCGCAGCAAACCTGCGTAACCAGAGAACTTCGGATCCAGTGTCTTAATAGCACATAAAGCCGTATACCAAGTTTCATAAAAATATATTCACAAATAAGCGACACATACAATTTTAATTATTCTCTATAAGAATAACATTGGGGATGAGTACACAGGTTTGCTGCTACAAGGAACACAAAATAATGGGTTTTTATGCAAATATCAATAGAGCTTATCTAAGTGAAGTCACACACCAAGTTTCATCCATATACATTCATAAATAAGCGATACATAACGTTTTAATTATTCTCCATAAGAATAACATGGGGACCAAATACCTAGGTTTGCTGCTACGGGAAACATATGTGAAATTTTGTTTTTTGTGCAAACAACAACGAACCATAACCATATGAAGCTATATACCAAGTTTTGTCAGTTTATATTGATAAATAAGTGAGATACAGTATAAAACCTTATTTTTCTCCATAAGAATAGCATCAGACAGCGTACTGTGTTTAGCACTTGCAATCTCTCCGTAACCAATTGACGTAGAGCAATGATCAAAATACCAAATTGTTTGTTTTTTTAAGCTGAATTCAATGGTAAATATTAAAATTTTATTTAAATAGATATTACCTGTAAAAACAAAAAAAAAACATTTTTGGGGTACAAAACCCCTCCAACTCCCCTTTGGATGATGCGATTCGTCTGGATGGATGGTTCGAACTCGTTCAAATAAATGGTACTTTACTCATTTGTACCAAAAGATCAGACCTTTTTAACGAGAGTTATCGTGCTTACGGACACATATATATGTGTATATATATGTATACGTACATTTATACAAATTTGAACGAATGGTGTTTTTGGCATCTGGGGACCACAAAACAAAAAGTTATCATGGTCTCGGGCTTAAGTCTTACCATGAGACCTACGGTAATAACTTCTTCCCCATTGGGGAAATTCGCTAAAAGGTAACTTACTATACAAGTATAACCTAATATCAGCTTTTATTAATTTAGTTGTAATAATTAAGTAAAGATAAACAAATTATGAACAAAGCCTTATTACATTGATGAAATTTATAGCCAATTTGTATCATCACTTACCGTATTACTTCTCCCATTCCTCTGTCCAAGTTTCCATGGCTGCTTCTTGAAGCTCTGCCCAGACCAGATTTGTATTTGACAGTGATAAATGAGTACACGAAGAAAGACAATACCAGAAGGAATAGCTTATGTTTATTAATACAAACTAATCAGGGAGTTTTCTACAGAAACAGTAAAATGGTAAAGATGTTACAGAAAGAGAAGACTATTGCCACTTCTAGTAATGCGCTAATACCCATTGATTAAAATATAATAAGTACAATATAGGAAATATTGAAAATTAATTATCTCAGCTCTCCTCAGTGCTGATGATTAGAATGTTGGTTGATATGGGTGAGATATGGGTGTATTGGTATGGGTGCGTTAATGTTATCATGTAATCAGATGTGTACTCAAAAATAAGTTCTTTTCTTATATCAGCTGACTCAACACTTGCCTAACCTTATGAGCAGGTACTAGAATAATTACTCTAAAATGGGAAAAGCAAAGTAATAAGAGAGGTCATGTAAGAATAAAGTGTTATGTTCATAAGATCGTGGGTATATATAGCAAATGATGACGATATGTTTGGACTTTTGGGAACCAGAATTTGAGACAGCTGCTCAGATTACTAGAACTTCTGATTTACCTTCTGATGTTCCTTTTCAAACAGGAATAATGTCAGAAGGTAAAGCCAATATTCATTTGATAGTTAGTCAATCTAATAGAAGGTAATAAACTTTTAATTTCTTGATTTGTCCTGAAGTCTGGTAAAATGCACTATCACCATGTTTTTCAGTCGAACAAAGGGTAAGACATATATTTCTGATTCTATGATTAATGTTAATAACTTATATTCTATTATTTACTGACATATTGACATATTGAATTTATTTGATCGATTAGTTACAACAGCAAAGGTTATTCAGTTGATTTTATTTGTTTCTCTTATGTTTCAGCAAGCCCGAGGCACGGCAGTGCCCCCTCCCCCTCCTCCCCCTACATTGCCACCCCCTCCAGACCCTGACTATGAGGTCATCGAGTTTTCCGGACAGCAAGCTTATTCAAACACACCCCCTCCACGACCTACCCTCCCAGGTCAGTGAGTGGTTTTGTTCAAACAAATTATCAAAGAGATCAACTACCCTTGCTCTGCATGCCAATGTCTGAAACATTGTATCAGGGGGAAGGGATTGATTTCTCTCTTCTTCTCATGATAGAAAACTCAAAACCTTTCTTGGTGATCATGTGTGTCTGTAATGAATTTAAGAGTGGAAGTTACTAATGTTTTAGTTTTCCTCATGCACATCTATATTCCATTTTAGCGAATTTCCCCTACAGGGAAGAAGCTATTCCCGTAGGTCTCATGGTAAGACTTAAGCTCGAGGCCATGATAACTTTTTGTTTTGAGGTCCCCAGATGCCAAAAACACTATGCGTTCAAATTGATATATAGATGTGTCTGTGATGCAATAACTTGAGTAAAAAACGTTCGATTTCGATAAAATTTGGCTCAAATGTGAGAGTGACATTCATGACTTGAAAACCAGAAAAATCAGACTATGGGAAGGGGGGTTTAAAATTTTCCTTAAATCAGGTTTTTTCATTTTACACCCTAACATTTTTTTAAAACTTAATTTTGGTTGTGACCATGTTATAGAGCTTAAAAAAACAAATAATACAGTATTTTGAATTATTAACCTAGATTAAATGGTTGCGGAGAAAATCCAAAAAACCTACTCATAAAATCTTCCAACTAAATCTTATGGGAAAAAGGTTTGTGGCTTTACCTCCAGTTCATTTAAATGTAAACTTCACATTTGCTTTTACCAATCATTTCAGCTCTACAAAAACAATTATTTTGGTGTTAAATTGTGATTCTACGTCCAGCCGTTGCAGAGATATTCAAAGTGCTAAACACAGTACGTTGTCCAATGTTATCCTTATGGAGAATAAATAAAATTTGATATCTCGAGTATTTGTGAATGTATATTGATGAAACTTGGTATGTGGCTTCACGTAGTACTGGTACATTGATATTTGCACAAAAAATTGATTTTTAGCGAATTTCCCCTATAGAGAAGAAGCTATTACCGTAGTCTGCGACCATGATAACTTTTCGTTTTGAGGTCCCCAGACCCCAAAAACACCATTCGTTCAAAACTGTATATATATATATATATATATATACAGTATATAACAGTATACAAAGTATATACAGTATTTATATATATATATATATATATATATGTGTCCGTGGGTGCGATAACTCTCGTAAAGAAGGTCCGATTCTGATGAAATTTTGTATAAACGTGTAAAGCAACATTTATGACTTTAAGTTCGAAAACCAGCCATATCGCTCTACCTTAAGGGGTATTTTTGGGGGTTTTGTACCCCAAAAATGGGTATATTGAACTTTTTACATATAGTTTTTGAAATAGTCAAATTTTATTTTTTACCATTGGTTTCAGCTTTAAAAAATACACAATTTGGTATTTTGATCATTCCTCTACGTCAATCAGTTACCGAGGTATTGAAAGTGCTAAACACAGTACGTTGTCTAATGTTATTCTTATGGAGAATAAGAAAACAATTATATCTCGCTTCTTTATGAACGTGTACTGACGAAAATTGGTATTCGGCATTATCTGGTTGTGGTCTATTGATATTTGCTAAAAAAAATAATTTTTTGCTAAAGGTTCGGGTAGCAGCAAACCTGCGTACTCATCCCCCATGTTATTCTTATAGAGAAAAATTAAAATGCTATGTCTCACTTAATTATGAACGTAAATTAATAAAACCTGTTATATGACTTCACCTAGTTGAGTTGTATTGATATTTGTCTAAGTACCCTTTTTTTCATTCTTTGCTATAGCAAACCTGCGTACTCATCCCCCATGTTATTCTTATGGAGATTAATCAAAATGGAATATATCGCTTATTTATGAATGTATATTGATGAAACTAGGTATGTGGCTTCACCTAGTTGAGTTATATTGATATTTACATAGAAACCAATTGTTTATGTTCCTTGTTTCAGCAAACCTATGTATTCATCCCCAATGTTATTCTTATAGAGAATAATTAAAATTGTATATATCGCTTATTTGTGAATATATTTTTATGAAACTTGGTATGCGGTTTTATGTGCTATTAAGTCATAAATTATGCATTGGAAATTCGCTGAGTACGCAGGTTTGCTGCGACAGGGGTATTTGTTGATTATCTCCGTAGCAGGAAACCTGCATACTCAGCCCTAATGTTATTCCTATGGAGAATAAATAAAATGCTATAGATCACCTATTTATTTATGTATTTTTATGAAACTTAGTAAGTGGCTTTATGTGTTGGTGAGAAACATTTGCATGCATTGGAAATTTGCTGAATATGCAGGTTTGCTGCGACGGGGGTGTATTTATATATATGGTTTTATATATCAAGTAGATTTGTCTTATACAAAGCAGACTGTATACACCACCTTGCACACTATAACAGCAAGTCTCGTGTTCACCATTTACAGTATGTTATTTTTTGTTGACTGTTTTTTCCCCATGCTGAGATACCTCAAAACCTCTTTTTCTTATTTCATCGCCAGGTGCCTTTATGATCACAGCACATTACAAACACATTTAAGGGAAAGCCATGCATACCTCTCAAATCTTTTGGACACGCCAGGATTCAAACCTGTGACCCCTTGAACCAAAAACCAAGACGCTAACTGTTAGGCTTGCAAGATACCCATTTGTTTATCACTTGTTTATTTAGACCTTCAACTTTTATATCTGGACAATAATATTTTATTATTTTCGGTATGAGACACTGGGTAGCTAATAACAGTATATGCAAGCCATTTAGAGAAGTGTAGATCTACCTTCTCTAGTAATCTTGAATAATGGGAGGGAGATTGTCTTTTGTCTAGACAAATGATAGTGGATCAGTTAAGACTCAAATTATAACACTAGTTAATTTATTATTTTACAATTAATAGCTCTTCTATTAGATTTTCTGTAACTTCATTCAATATCAACTTTATAAAATTGTTAGGATGTTTCCTTTTCATAAAAACTAAAACCAACATTTTACACACTCAAAGCAAAACTTTACATTTTGCGAGGTTCAAAAATAATTATTCCCCATTACTTTATCCTTACTTAGTAGTTACTTTAAAAGGTAAATAGAGAATATTAGATTTAATTTTCTTTCTAACTAGAATATTTGTGATTACATTTTTCTAAACTTCACTACTAAAACTGTGAGAACTCACACAGATTAGAATATATTCTTTGCAAGTAAAAAGTTTGATATTTGATTACAGCTCCTTAACATCATGTGATAATTTAAAAACTATAATATTGTAAGGAGACGACTTGATGCCAAGCTAGTATACAAGAAGGCGAGGGGAAAGTTTCCCCCCACAATCCTGTCTTACTCATTCCACTGGACAAAGTTATTTGATTTGTTTTTATTGCAAGATTTTTTCACAGCTGATCGTTGAACACATTACATCACTGATAGTTCTTGGTTGGCTGTGTCAATAAACGGTGTATGAACAGTGGAGGGGGTTTCCGCTGAACCCTTTGGTTGCCAGGTGGCCATAAAGTCATCTCTATACAGCATTCAACGGACTAAAGACAACACACAAATAATTGGTTGTGGTTTTCTTCCAATGTGAAAAAAATAAAAGGTAAATGTTCTTAATGCGGTTCAGGTAAGCCGAGAGGGGATGGACAGAGATGTGACCTGTGCGGATCTTCAGCCCCGGCGGTCCGCTGTGAGAAATGCTCCCAGCAGAACTTCTGCCACTCGTGTGACGAGATGTATCACCGCCACCCCAAGAGACAGACACACATCCGCAAGGTAACTGACAAAAAGGTTCTAAAATGATAAATGGGTTCATTTGGAAAAGTGCTATGTGAAGATTTGGTAAATTGGGAAAAAGACGGACAGCTAGCTTAATTAAACAGAATAAAAACAGGTGTAGCACAGGAGACACATAAAATAGGCAAAAAAACACTTGATATTTCGTCCCCTTTGCAGACTTCAACAGTTTCCTAATTTGTTTCTTTTCTTCTACGAAATATCTAGTGTTTTTTGTGTCTACTTTATGTGTCTCCTGTGCCACACCTGTTTCAAGGAAGCTAGCTGTCTATCCTTTTCCAAAATTACCAAATCTAAAATGATAAATGGCAATCTTTATTTGCCACAAAAATAAAAATAAAAATATATATACATATTTGACAATGTCATAGATTACAGCAAAAGCAGGGTCAAATAACTGTACTGTATATCTAAATAACATCCATAAGCCATAAAATTTAGAATTAGTCAATATATATTTTTAATACAATAAAACTACAATAATAAATTTCAGAATTTAAAATTGATACTTTTTTCAACAAAAATTGAACTGTAGAGGGTATTCTCTAAAAGCCATGAATACAATTTATTTTTACATGTTTTAAAATGATACCATACTAATTCCTTCTAAAAACAAGGAGTTACATATTAAAAAAAATAATAAGAGTTATTAAGTGTTTTACTCAAATGCGAGAAATTAATAGCAATTACTAGCGTTGTTTTTGTAGCAAATATTGTAAATATTAAAAGAATGTGAAGTTAAATTCATTATTGTTATCTGTCTTTGTAAAGTATGAAGGGTGGATTTCTTTTGCTTATTTAAACAGAATAAATAAACTACGCCTCACAACAGTACAAAATATTTATAACAAATATGGTACAAGGTAATCGATTTCAACAAAAGTCACACCGTTCATCATCAGGCCCAATCAGAGAAACCAAACATTTTTTTGATTGGGCCTGATGATGACAGGTGTGCCTGGTTGAAATCGATTACCTTGTACCATATTTTTTATATATTAACGGTCTTGTATGTTAGTACAGTATAAGTGTAAATATAATTTGTAGTGTTATGGGACGTACTTTATTTATGGTGTTTAATTGTAACAACACGTATTATGCTACTCAAGAAATTATTTGCTTATTCCTCTCTATATTAAATCATATAGTTTAATGTAATCTAATATTTACTATCAGTCCACCAATCTATATATTTAATTCCCTAAGCTAGTCGGTCCCCAAGAAATATCTCAAGCTAGGAAGAAGTTAAGTTAGGTTATGACGATTCATTTTAAAGCTTGAGGGCCAAGGACGGTGGGAAAATATCAGAAATATCAAAAATTACTGGACTTATTAGCGAATTTCCCCTACAGGGAAGAAGCTTTACCGTAGGTGGCATGGTAAGACCTAGGCCCAGGATCATGATAACTTTTCATGTATATAGTTGTGAGGCCCCCAGATGCCAAAAACACCATTCGTTCAAATTCATATATATATATAAATATATGGACATAGATATCCCTATGCAAAAATGATTATTGAGTATTATTAATACATTAATGATACTTTATAATATTCAATAATATGGTCTATGATATCTGTGAGAAGTAATAGTACTGTACTATTGGCTATAATAACAAATTTAGTATCATTAAGAATTGTATAATACCAGTCAACTGTATTATACAGTATTATTAAATGAAATATATATCATTGATATATATATATATATATATATATATATATATATATATATATATATATATATATATATAATTGGGTATTATAAACATGAAAGTACTATAGGAAATTGTTATAATACCAGTAAACTGTATTATACAGTATTATTTAATGAAATGTGTATCATTGAAGGTAAATGTTATTGGGTATTATAAACATGAAAGTACTATAGGAAATTGTTATAATACCAGTAAACTGAATCATACAGTATTATTAAATGAAATACGTATTATTGTACTATTATTATATGATAGTTGGTATTATAAAGACTATTATTAAGTGTAGTATGCATCATTGAAGCTATAATACTAAATTATAGTTTGAATTATACAGGGTGATATTTAGTGTAGTACATATCATTAAACCTTTTTTTAAATCATGTAATTGGGAATTAGTAATGAGATAGCTCTACAGATAGTTAATTAGTTAATATGATAATAAGAAGATAGTAATTTGTAATAAACAATTGTTTATTTAGAGGGTTACTATCAAGCTTATAAGTCAATGACAATGAAATACAATGTGTTGCACAAGTGAAAACCAGAGCCTGGTTAACCTTTAGGCTGACTAGACTGCAGCTTAGGGCGCCAGTCAACCAAGGAACTCCATGTTTTTAAATAATCTTAGAAGTGTGGTGATCAATTGGTTAGAGGGAATTTTATTTCCGCGTGCCCTTAGTTTGACAGAAAGTTAGTTTAGTTGTTCCTTAGCTCATGATTACTGAAATTTTGAAAATTTTTCGGACAGGATTTACCTTACCTCGAGGTTATTTTGGGACAGAATTATATCTTCATAACGGTCATAATCTGTGGTGCAATCGTCTTTTAATATTGTCAACATTGTTGGACCAAGGTTGGTTAATTGTTGTATAAGTTGTATTAACATATATTATATTAGTATTATTAGCTTAATAAAAAGATTTAAAGGTTACACTGTTAAAATTATTTTAGTATTAATTATCTTAATTATATTATTATTATAATTATATTAAATATATATTAATTTTCTCCCAGTTTATCATATTACATGGCAAGAATAGATACATAAAACAAATGAACCAACTAAATTTGTTCCAACTTTTATTACTTTTATTTCAGTGAGGTGCACAAGGAGATTCAATTAGAAAAATTAAACTATTGTCTGAGTCGTGTAGGTGTAGACTAATGGTATTTTGTATATCCCACTCCATCGTAGTATTCCCATAAGTTGGAATGGCCGCGGGGATTAAGGCGTGTGGACAGTAAGTCAAAGACCATAGGTTCGAAACCTGACCTGGTCATGAAATATTTGCTACTAAAATCCTTTTTTTAATTTATATTATTGGTGTATTAAGCAATTTAATTGAAAAAATCATACTATTTAAAACTAAAATAACCATTTAAATAAAAAATTATAGTTCATTATTGTAGATTTTATATTTTGTATCATTAAGTATTATTAAAATTTAAGTTATTGTATTATTGAGTATTATAGAATTTTAATAATACTTTTAATGATACTTCCTATAGTTATTTCAAGTATCATTGTCAAATTTACGCATTGAATATTATTGGTACACAATAATACTCTTATAATCATTTTAGGGATATATATATATATATATATATATATATATATATGTGTGTGTGTGTGTGTGTGTGTGTGTGTGTGTGTGTGTGTGTGTGTGTGTGTCCGTAGGCACGATAACTTTCGTAAAATTGGTCCGATCTTGAGGAAATTTGGTATAAACGTGTAAGGCAGCATATATTTTCATGAGTTCAAAAACCAGACAGATCACACTATTATAAGGGGGGTTTTGTACTAAAAAAATGGGTTTTTGAACTTTTTACATATCATTATTTTTAAAGCCAAACTTGAGTTTACACTATTGGATTCAGCTTAAATAAACAAACAATTTGGTATTTTGATTATCACTCTACGTCAATTGGCTACCGAGATATTGAAAGTGCGAAACACAGTACGATGTCCAATGTTAATCTTATGGAGAATAAGTAAAATTCTATATCTTGCTTATTAATGAAACTTGGTATGTGGCTTCAGATGGTTGGGTTTTACTGACATTTGCATACAAAACCCATTTTTTATGGTCCCCATGGCAGCAAACCTCAGCTCAGCAGCTATAATGTTATTCTTATGGAGAATAAGAAACATGTGATTTCTTGCTTGTTTATGAACATAAATTGGTAAAACTTGGTATGTTGCTTTATCTAGTGGTGATTCATTGGTATTTGCCAGATTTTTGTGGTCTCTGATGCAGCAAAACTGCATACTCAGTCCTAATGTTTTTCTTATGGAGAATAAATAAAATCTCATATCTCGCTTGTTTATCAATATGCTTTGATGAAAGTTGGTAAGTGGTTTCTTGACTTAGTGAAGTATCATTTGAAACTCGCTGAGTATGAAGGTTTGCTGCAACCTTTATTATTAATAAGCAAAATTAACTAATTAGCTGTGATTATCCACTTACACAAAAACCATATGTGAGGGGCTATAGCCCCTGTCTAGTTTGTATTAAGAGTCTTCATCACCGGAAGTTGCCGGACACCATATCCGAGATTTGCCCCATAAGACCAATGTTAACTTTGTGCCTCCGTTACTCCACACCTTATCATCACATTCAATTAATTTTGGTGTCAAATTAAAGGTTTCGTCATCCTCGAGGGAAATACATTGTCAAATACAGATTTTGTTTACAAAATAATGAGAACATGTACAGTGTTTCAGTTGAAAATTAAACAATTTATTGTAAAACCATAATACCCAAATTAAGGAATTAGACATTGTATTTTCCTAGAGGATGACGAAACCTTTAATTTGACACTTAACTGAATTGCATGTGACAATCTTAATTGAATTGTTTAAGGAGTAACGGAGGCATAAAGTTAACATTGGCCTTATGGAACAAAACTCCAAGATGGCGTCTAGCAACTTCCGGTGATGAAGACTCTTAAACCCATCCAGCTATTGAGGCAACAACAAGCAAGTATCAACAATTTTGTGAAACTACAAACTTTTAGGTTTAAAACTTTACGAGTGACGTGTGCGCTTTTTTAAATCATTAAAATGTTTCATAACTGCCTTTGAGAGTTCATAACTAAGGTATCATACATCCTTTTAAAGTCGGGTAGCATTTTATTTACTTCACAAATTTTGATTCTAGAATCTCTCTGACTAAAAATTACCTATTTTCTAACCAGCTAAGAACTATGACTAATTGCGGTGTTATCTGAAATACTATTCTAACAATATTAATTTCCCAGCCTCTGGACATCGGACGTCACTCTACCCTTCGACCCCCGCTGCCCCCGAAGGGAGAGAACAGCTCTGCCCCCATCCCTCCCCCCCGCCGCCACAAACGCTCTGGCCGCACCACCCCCGTGCCCCCAGACCAGGTGAGCAGATGTCCATCATGTAAATATGTCAATAACAGGCAAACATGTCTGGCATACATTCACACTACCCATTCCTCCAGCACACCGGGTGTTCATTAATCAGTTTATTCAGTTTAAATAACTAGGTCAAACAAAAAAATATGAGAAATAAGTAGTACTTTCTGTGAGCAACGGGTATATATTTATTTAGTGGTAAATTTAATGTTGCTAGTAACTCCAAAAATTTTGCATGACATCATTGTGGATTTCAGTTACAATTCATCAGTAGTGAATACAAATATATAGGTTAATACAGGAAAATATAACTATGGTGCTTGGGAAAGTGTAAGAATTCCCAAGCAAGGTGTAAGGTGTAAGGGTTCTTGATGCTTATCAAAATTGTGTTAATTACAATCCCCTGAAAAAGGTAATATTTTTAAATGATTTGAAATTGTTTAAAAAGATTTGTCTGTTGACATCTTTATTAGTGTATAGTTTACTAGAAATTGATAATGCTTCAAAGCGATATTGCTTTTTAGCCCTTTAATCCTAGGTCTAAAGTCCGATATGAAATGTAGTTGTCCCATGGTAAAGTTGTTTCTAACATTTAGTAGCAAGTTAGAGTAAAATCTTGGTTATCCGTGGCAGTTATTAATAAAATAAATAATTTAATTTAGTATGAAATTTAAAAGTTTGGAATCTCGTATTTTTTAGTCTGTTAAATGGTATTTAGACTAATGTAGAATGTTTCTAAATGTAATAATGAATTGAATTTAATACTGTAATTTGTCATGCCATGCTTTAGTTCAAAACAAAACTCGGTCAAAAAACTAAATTTAGTGTTTAGATACAAACTCGCACATGATGTTCTGCTACTGAAGTCAAAACCAATCAATCAAATCTCTTTATTTACATTTTCTTCGAGTAACGTAATGGCATAAAAGTGATTATTGCTGCAAAATACGAGAAAAAATAGCTGGGGCACACAAAAGTTAAGGACATTCAATAACTAAATTTTACTTTAACAAATCAGTTTTAATTTAGTGTTTATAGAATTGTAATGTTCATGAACAGTAAAGTTTTAGAAGTCGGATTAAACTTTATGAATTGTTAATCTGATGTATCCACAGAAAGTGTAATGTAACTTTGATGAATTTTGTAGCACAGATCATTTGACAGTAGTTAGTGCTTGGTTTAGTACTAATGACTTTTACCCTCGCACTAGCTCCACGTCTTAGTACAGGCAGCTAACAATCTAAATTTATTTCTTAAATGTTTGTTTCTATTATTTTGGTTACTGTACACATTTTTAATGTTTGCATTATGTGTATAAAGTCGACAATATATAAACATAGCAGGAGTCATCAACAATGACATTCCTATCCAAGCAAACTGTTGAGTTGACTGTACGCAACCAATGGAAGAGAATCTGGACGGAGGTGTTTACCATCTTTTTCACACTCCCTGTACTATACACCAATTACTGTGAAAGGATCTGCATTGTTGATTTTTCCTTTAAAATGATATTTATATACATAACACTCAATATTGATAAGAAATATGTTTTTAGTTATTTTCTACGTTTAAAACAACTTAAAATTAATTTCATGTCTGTTATCAGAGGTTTTTGGTATTCAAGTACTAGGTTCCAATTACCTTGAACAATTGAGAGTCCGCTGTAAATAGGAACATCCTCAAAGACACCACTAAGAATTTACAATGAACACCTGGTGCCATACATCATATTTTTTAAGGTTTTATTTTTATTTTATTTTATTTCTACATATTGCTAAACTAAACCATACATCCAAGAATAAATCAATCTACTGAATCACATCTCATTTATTGTTCTTCTAGATGTTGTAAGCACAATTTATATTTAAACTTTCTAGCAGTTAAAACTGCTATCAAATTGACATCATTGTTGGCAAGTATATCTCGGTTCAGCTTCTGCATGGCAATTTGTACTTTTGAACTTTCCTAAAGACTGTGTGAATAAAGGTGTGATATTAATTTATGATAAGTAAGAAATGGGCATGTTACTGAATCTTTCTACATTAGTGTACTGTACTTGAAACTAATGCTTCTTTCTCATTTCAGTACCTTTATCCTGTAAATTTTATAATTCTTATTCCCTTTATTTCGATGGCTTAAGATTTGCTTTTATATAGTTTCAAAGTTGTTTTGTAGGATGACAAAGTGTGTGAATTTGTACATTCATAATTTTTACTTACACATATGTTTTATACATGCTTAAACTGTATAAATGACTGTTTTTTGTTTTTTTTAATTAGAACAAACACATAAAATAAGTGGAATTTAATCCTCTTTTAAGTATTCCTTTTACTTTTATTTATGTTGTTGATCAAAATTCAAATTCAATTTCAAAATCTCTTTACTCAATAAAAGTACATATACTAAACACTGATCACTAATGATTGCAGTGTTTGTTTAGATTACTAAATGAAACATTTCATGCAAAAGTGATCAAATAAGTACAGATTTAACTTGAACACAGCCTTATGTGAACTAAAATTGTTTATGAGCTCCAGCTTAATCTTTATTTACTTATTATTAATAACAAATTGTATAGTAATAGATACATTTTTTGTTGAAAAGCCTAAACTAAAGAGTATTGTTCAAAAATTACCTGTTATTTTCTTATTTTAAGTATTCAAGTTTTGTAATTGTGGCTTATTGGTATATTTCAACTTGAACAAACTCAACAGGAATGTTTTTCTATGTTTTCTAGTTGATCATAAATAAGTGACATTTCCTGGCAATCTTGGTCAGCTGATAATTTATTTTGCATAATGGAACTGGTTGCATCTTACAGCAGAGCCGCTACGAAGGGGGGGGGGAACTGGGGCACCTTACCTCAGGTCGCCGAAATCAAAGGTTCCTAGGGGGCCCCCGGCCAAAAGGAAAATTTACCAAGATATTAAAATAGGGATCTCTGGGTCCCCAAGAAAGTTTGACTCAGACCCCCAATTGTTTCGTGGCAGCCCTGTCTTACAGTGGAAAACTACACATTAAAAAGTTTTGCAATGCAGTTACAAGGATTTTGCAACAATCTAAATATCCCTCAGAATAATATAGTAGGTTCAAACATGTTTAATCTCCTCCCCCTCTTCTAATCTTAATATATAAAATCCAAATACCATTGACTGACTCACTCACTCTCTCATCACGAAAACTCAAAAACCACAGAACGGATTGCAATGAAATTGGAACATACTTTCCTCTTGGGTCTTAGTATACAGGGTGAATCTCGTAAGTTGTCCAGTATTGATTTCAGACAAACCGTTGATCCTACGATGATGAAATAAAATTATTTCCCACTAAACCAACCCCAAGGAATAACGTAAAAATATTTTTAACGATTTTTAAATACAGGGTGTACCAGAAACTGAGGGTCACTAGTCCGAATCTACGAAATATCAAATACAAACGTATATCATGATATACATCAAATTAAAGCTCTTTTCAATCCAAACCATTTGGCGGAATCGGATTTTGATTATTATTGATTCATTTCAAAATGGCGGCTGTTTTTGTGAAGAAATTAGTATTTTTTTGAATACCCTGTATTTTTCTTAAAAATGCAGATATCTTGATTCTGATTCAAATATCGCATTCCTTATGAGCTAAGCTTTATTTTGATATGCAACACTTCAATATTATCTCAAAAACAAAAAGTTTCAAAAATATCAGTTTTTGAAAATATGTACATAGCCAAAACTCAAAAATTTCAAATTGCACCATATGTCAAATAGCATATCATTTTAAAGGTATTGCAATTCTAAGAAACTTTCAAATTTAAACCTTATGCGTATCTATTTTGGTTTTCGAGTTATCAACAAAAAACATGTTTTCCCACATTAAAACACATGTTATTTGTTAAACATGGTGGTAAAGGCTGGACCATAGTTCTATTACCACCATGTTTAACAAATAACATGCGTTTTAATGTGGAAAAACATGTTTTTTGTTGATAACTCGAAAACCAAAATAGATACGCATAAGGTTTAAATTTGAAAGTTTCTTAGAATTGCAATACCTTTAAAATGATATGCTATTTGACATATGGTGCTATTTGAAATTTTTGAGTTTTGGCTATGTACATATTTTCAAAAACTGATATTTTTGAAACTTTTTGTTTTTGAGATAATATTGAAGTGTTGCATATCAAAATAAAGCTTAGCTCATAAGGAATGCGATATTTGAATCAGAATCAAGATATCTGCATTTTTAAGAAAAATACAGGGTATTCAAAAAAATACTAATTTTTTCACAAAAACAGCCGCCATTTTGAAATGAATCAATAATAATCAAAATCCGATTCCGCCAAATGGTTTGGATTGAAAAGAGCTTTAATTTGATGTATATCATGATATACGTTTGTATTTGATATTTCGTAGATTCGGACTAGTGACCCTCAGTTTCTGGTACACCCTGTATTTAAAAATCGTTAAAAATATTTTTACGTTATTCCTTGGGGTTGGTTTAGTGGGAAATAATTTTATTTCATCATCGTAGGACCAACGGTTTGTCTGAAATCAATACTGGACAACTTACGAGATTCACCCTGTATATAGGACTGTTATGTATATGGTTGACTTTACCATACATTATTGACTTTGTCTATTGCTATGTACTGGCTTAATGACAGTAAAATTGTATTTATTTATTTATTGATTTACTTAGGTGCTCACTAAGAAAGGGTTTTAAGAAATTCCCATAGGGCTCCACCCCACGGGGAGACAAAGTTCCAATCCTGTGTTATTCTTATGGGCATTCACTTTAAGTTTGAGTTGATGAAAATACAAACAGCTGATCTTGATTCGTAGTAGTTCCACGAGATAACCACAGAATGCAGCACACACAACTGTCAGTTTGTATATATTAAGATTATTTGTGGGGCGAAGCCTGCGGGAACAGATATCATATCTATAATTAAGTCACT
The DNA here is from genome assembly GCA_963675035.1 of Allygus modestus. Taxonomy (NCBI): domain Eukaryota; kingdom Metazoa; phylum Arthropoda; class Insecta; order Hemiptera; family Cicadellidae; genus Allygus; species Allygus modestus. The sequence goes on along the minus strand of OY776112.1, from coordinate 75,689,977 downwards.
CACAATTCTACTGCTGATATAAATTTGTCTATGATTCTGCAAATTTTTCAAGTCGCTTTTTCAATTTAAAAATTTCCTTCTGTAATGTTTGTATTTTCTTATTGTGTGATAATGTTTACTCTCTATTTAATTTAAAAAGATATATATATATATATATATTATAATATTTAAAAAATCATATCCTTTAATATAAGCAATGTAAGAATGCAAACTGAATCTTGGAATACCACAAAATAATTTTGCTTGAACTTTAAGGTATTCATGCCTCAAAAATCAATTGGAAAACTATTTGAACCTTGTGTTGTTTTTTGTACAAACAAAATTTGGGTAAATTTGGGTCCTTTGAAAACTAAAAATTTTAACATTTGATTAATGGAGATTCAAATCAAAACAAAATAATCTTAATAGCTGATCAGAAACTTTAATATCCTCTTTATAAAGTACCACTAAGTGAATTTAATTTCAGCTATGCTATTTATCACTTCCCGCAGGTACTATTTATATGAATCTAGACAAACTAATATTCCGATTATGAAACATAGCACTACTAGTTATCAAAAACATATATTTCCAAACCAAGAAAAAAAGATTTAGCATGCATTAGGCTGAACAAATACTAAAATACTCAGAGTGCCTAACCATGTTGACTGTCGGCTGTTACAGACGCAGCTTTCCAAGCCAGGCGTGAGCGTGGGCGTGGTGGGGAGCCTCAAGCGGATGATGGGTGGTCGCCCCTTACCTCCCGCACCCCCATGTAAGCCTCCTAGGGGTTTACTAGTAATACTTATGTTTAAATTACGTTACTTGTTGCTATATCGTAGGTGTGTTGTAGGATTGCTGTACATGTAGCTGACTTCTCGCTCATGTTGCTTGTGTTGTAGTGGCCAGAGATCCGCGGCTGTCAGCTTCAACTTCTCCGCTCACCTTCACCGAACTCTCTGACCACCAGGTAATTCTGTTTGAGGCTAAAGATCTCATATAGTAGAGTGGTTGACAAGGGCGTAGCCAGGATTTTATTTTGGGAGTGCTGAACCCGGGGGAAAGGTTTATAAGGATGTTACAGATAGTACCTAAATACAAAGTTCTGGTGAAACACTGATATTGACGTAATGAAGGGTCAAGAGTGCAAGATCAGTTAGTCTTAAATAAAAATGTACTAATAATAAAAATAAATGGTTAATTATGTAGTAACTCATTGTGTATACCGATCATATCACCAACCATACATCATATACTAACTACAGTACTATACTATATATATAAGCTACGAAATACTACAAGGTGATGAAAATTTCATGTACATTTAAGATTATGAAATCCTCTTAAAAGGCAACTAGGTTAAAATTTTTGTCCATCCCATTTTCATTTGCAACCAGCGCCGGATTTAGGAGTTTTGGGCCCGTAGGCGCAGCCCTTACCACCCATGGCGACCTTTGTTTTGCTTGTTTGATGTTGTTGTATGTGGGATTCGTGTGGTGCGGGCTCCTAAGCACACGCCTGTGTAGCTCATGCTTAAATCCGGCTCTGTTTCTAACAATTGTTTATTTGAATTTACTTAACAAATAATGTTGGATTAAAGCAGCAATTGTGAGTCTGCGTCCTATAACTATAGTTTGGTTAAAAAGCTACTGTTCCTTTTGAGTGTTGCGTTGCGTACAGTCCGCGCCAACTAGCCTCGCTCACTTGTTCAATAAACTAACCAGCAAGGCAGCAACACTGAGGTTTATTAATGAGGTTAAAGAAGCCTCTGATGGCCATTGTTAAAAACGTAATTTGATGAGAATTTAAGGTGTGCTGGAGCACCTTTAGCACACCCTCTGGCTACGCCCTTGGTGGTTGAATATATTAAAGTCCTGATTGATTTGCTTTGAAGAGTTGTTTATTTTGTGATTGAATATGATTGTTTTTGTCTATGCCATTGGCATTTTGTATTTAACGTTACTAGAAGACAACGGTTCAAACCTCCCAAAGTCACGTGGGCCCCCTGTAATCTAACTTGTGAACTCTTGCACCAAAATCCAAGATGCTAACTGTTAGGCTAGAGGGGCTGTCATATTTTGTGTGTGTTATGGGTTGTGACAAAGGTTCCAATTAGGCTCTCTATTTTTTCCTTGATGCAATTAATCTTTCCAAGGTTGTAAAATATGGATGTTCTATTTACTCATAAAATAAATTACAGGATTTTACTCCAAAAACTATTTTCTGAGAAGTGGATTTGAATATACAGGATATTGCTGAATCACTTTGGAAACAAATAAGAAAATAAATAAACCCTTGCATACAAAATTATTAGGAGTAAGAAAGGACAGGGACTTGATTAATATTAGATATCCTCTAGAATAATTTGTTTTTCAGTATTTCAACTATACTAACAAAGTTCAGTTTAAGGTCTCAATTTCCTTTTGAAAAGATTGTTTAGAATAAAATACTCTTTTCAGCCTCCGAGTCGAGACAGTGGCTACCTCGATTGGGAGATGGACAGTCGACATCGCTCGGGTAGTCTCACAGCGCTCAACGGGCCTGCCTTCACCCCCCTCATGCATGTATGTACCTAGCAACTATTGAACTATTCATGCAAATGCTAGTTGTGAGGCACCTTCGATTTGTGTTGAATAGCAAGTTGTAATAAAAACCAGATATTGCTTTGTTCAACTGAAAATTTTAAAAATCCCTTATAAAGAATTATGCTATTTTAACTTCTAGCAATACAATATAACTCATAACTTTTCATTTGTTGTATGATAAAGCACTAAAAATTCTATAAAAATCTTTCACAGTCAGACATGCTCTCTGACAGAAGATAAAATGAGAAGGTAGATTCAAGTATTTTTAAATATTATAAGTACTAGCTCTAGGAGGCCGAGCTTTGTGTTTGAAGGTTTGTGTTTTCAGTGGACTTACAGTAGTGTAACAAACTGTAACTGTTCTCTTCATGACAAGCAATATCAGGTCATATTTTTGCTCGTTTGCCTAATGCACCAGTTTCCTCATCACAAAATGAACGCTTCCCTTGCATATAAAGGTAATTAACTACTGTACCCTAATTAACATTTTTCTTCATAACAAGCAATGTCAAGTAATTTATTTTTCTTGCCTAATATACCACTCCTGTTTTTATAAATAACTACACAAAAAATAGTTATAATTCACCCCGGATAATTCATCAGGTAGTATTTGCAGCTCAAACTTTTTAATAGCTGGTATAATGGTTTTGGTATTGCAATACCACTTCAGGCACAACACAAATTTGGCCAAAACAGTGTTGGTTAACGTTTTTGAAATATATACTTCACATATATAGAACAGAATTACAAAAACAAAGACAAAGACATGCCTGGTAACAAAAGTCAGGGGTGCCCATCCCCCCAAAGGCAATAGCACGATTCCCCCCCAGGGCCGGATTTAGGAGGATTGCACCTGTAGGCTAAATCCATTTGCCCCCCCCCCCCTTTAAGAGACTCACAGTTAACAGACTCATATGTTAGTATGCATATTATAAATTCGTTGTATAGAAAAATTATTGATTCAGTTATTCAAATTAAATTGTGCTGAAGATTAAAACTAAAACCACACAAAAAATAGTTCATTACTGGTTTATTTGTTGACATTAAATAGATAGATGTTATACAGGCTACCATAATACAAACATGAATAATTTAAGCCAGTAATCACAACACAGGAGCAGCAGAACACAAAAACATTACTGTTTTTCATCACCGATTGACACACTGTTTTACTGAAACGTAAACAAGAGAGGTTAGGAAGGTTTGCTGTGACCAAGGAGGTTTATTTTATAACCTGTATAAGGTTGTATAAGGTTTATTGGAGGTAACACTGCTTCACTATTTTGTCGAAAAAGCCAGCCGGTAATTTTGACAAGTTGGTACACTGGTGAGGCAAAATTTCTCGTTCTTTGAACTATCCTATTTGGTTAATTTACTCCTATAAGTGGATCTACTCTTGCAAATCATTTGAATAAAAGTAATAAAATTTGGAACAAATTAATTTTTTCGTTTGTATCTAATTTTTTTGAGAAATATGATTAATTATGAGCAAATAAACAAATACAAGTTTATTAATTTTCAAATCATGAATAGCTATTTGTTTGAATCCCTTTGTCGACTCGTTCGATACCAGTGAGTAGTTCTTTGCCTCACCAAATCTGGCAAAGAATGGCTCGTGATTTTGTTCATCATTGTTGTCTCCAGTATTACCAATATGGAGTTATTATGTGGAATAAATTTGTATTATGCTATGAAAAGAATAAATATATTTCCATTTCCGTAAATGAATACGCTACATATCAAATATAAGTCTAAAGAATTTTCTGTTATTAAAATAATCAAAATGTATATTTTCAATTTTTAGTAAATTTACAAAACTTGAATGGCTACATTTGTTATTATTTAGTTAATGTTGTATTCGTTACATAAATTTTTAATTATGATAGCATATGCACATCAGTAGCATTTATTTTTTCTACCTATTTTTACTAAACAACATTTATTTTTGTTTCTACAAATATTTTATAAATAGACTATAGGTCTTATTTTATAAATGGTTTTAAATACAGTGATATAAAAAAATTAATTAATGTTGCTAGCTTCGGATATTGTTCCTTATGTCAAAAGGAATGTAAATCATCATATTAACGGGGGTCTATTTCTTTTCGTTTACTATCTGTCTGCCTGCATGTGATTTGGCTACAAAATACCCCCGTCGCATCAAACCTGTGTACTCAGCGAATTTCTATTACATATATATGTCTTAATACCGCACAAAGCAGCTTAACAAGATTCTTTAATATACATTCATAAATAAGCAATAAATATATAACATTTTCAATAAATTCTCTATAAGAATAATACAGAGCTAGGCTGAGTATACAGGTTTCCTGTAATAAGGAACAATTAAAAATAGGTTTTTATGCAATTTTTTAGCGAATTTCCCCTATAGGGGAGAAGCTATTACCGTAGGAGGCATGGTAAGGCCTAGGCCCGGGACCATGATAACTTTTTGTTTTGAGGCCCCCAGATGCCAAAAACAACATTCGCTCAAATTTATATATATATATATATATATATATGTGTGTGTGTGTGTCCGTAGTCACGATAACTTTTGTAAAAATGGTCCCATCTTGATGAAATTTGGTAAAACATGTAAGGCATCATCTATTTTCATGAGTTCAAAAACCAGACAGATCACATTACTATAAGGGGGGTATGGGGGAGATTGTGTACCCCAAAAATAGGTTTTTTGAACTTTTTACATATTTCTTTTAACAAAACTTTAGTTCAAACTATAAAATTCTGCTTAAAAAATCAAACAATTTGGTATTTTGATCATCGCTCTATGTTAATTGGTTACCGAGATATTGAAAGTGCTAAACATAGTACATTGTCCAATGTTAATCTTATGGAGAATAAGTAAAATTTTATATCTGGCATATTCATGAACATATATTAATGAAACTTGGTTTGTGACTTCATATGGTTTACCGATATTTGCGGATAAACCCCATATTTTGCCATCCCAATGGCAGCAAACCTGTATACTCAGCAGCTATTTTGTTATTCTTATGGAGAATATGAAACATGTTATATCTTGCTTCTTATAAACATCAATTGGTAAAACTTGGTATGTTGCTTCATCTAGTGGTGATCCATTGGTATTGGCATAAAAACAAGATTTTTGTGGTCCTCAAAAACCTGCATACTCAGTCCTAATGTTTATCTTATAGAGAATAAATCAAATGTCATATCTCGCTTATTTATGAATATGTTTTGATGAAAGATGGTGACTGGCTTCATGACTTAGTGAAGTACAATTTGAAATTCGCTGAATATGCAGGTTTGCTAATGGGGTTATTTTATAATTCCACTAGGAGAATCCACATACTAAATGTTATTAATTTATGTTCATAATTAAGGACGACATAATATTTTACTTGATCTCCATAAAAATAACATGGGGCTGAGTACACAGGTTTTTTGCAACAGGAACCATCGGTAACAAATTATTTTGTGAAAATAACAAAAGACCACAACCAAATGAAGCCATATACCAAGTTTATTCGGAATACGTTTATAAATAAGTGAGATATACAGTTTTACTTATTCTCTATAAGAATAACATTGGACAACGTACTTCTATACAAATTTCCATTACTTGAAATAAGTAGTATAAAATATTTTCCCTTATTTTTTTCAGATTTTGCGGGGGAAATATATCCCCCTTGGTTACGCCGCTGGTTACAGGAACTATTTTAAATATAACTTTCATTTGATTGCAACGCCTGAGTTAAATTTAAAACTGAAAAGTAACATTTTATTTAGCCTTATATGGAAAAATAAAATATAAATGGCTACTACACAAAATAATTATGCAGGGAAGTATATGTAAGATGTAGGAAAATGCAATAATGATGTTAGGACATATGATAAACTGCAGTTGACATGCATGAAACAATTCAGACAGCCGTCTGCAAAATGAATATTACTACGCGATGCACGACAATGTTGAACAATGATAGACCTAACCAAGATCAGACATTTGTGTTCAAATAAACTCTATATACTGTTTCGTTATCCAGATAAAAGTCGTTTGTCACCTTTTGAACAAATCCCATACATTATAATTAAAAATCAGGTATTTTAAAAATCATCCCCCCAAAAATCTAATTTCCCCGCTAAAATTGAAAATCCCCCCAAAATAAAAATGTATAGCCCAATCCGCTCTATCATATCCCTCCCTGTGAGCACCCCTGACTAAAGTGATTTGTGGAACCAGTGGGCATTGCTGGGTTTTGAACAAGTTTGTGATTGTTCAGTCCAGGGATTGTATACCAGGAATATATTGTGCGAGTGACGGACCTGTCCTAGTTGTTTTTTTGTTTTTTAGTAATGTTTAAAGTATTAATGAATATATTTTTGCCAAATTTGCATTTTCTAAAGAGTGTAATGCTACAACGTCTGTAATGTACCCTATACTTGAGCAGTTTGATAATTGGATAGGATAATTTCTTTAAGTATAACATTGGTCAGAAATTTGAAAATAATTTTGAAATTCATCTTAATAATTTACTTTCTGTGTTTGCAAAGTCTGTTTCAATTCGTTATGTTTTGGTTTGAAATTTCATAGTTGTAATATATGTAAATTTTCGTTTTAAATATTTTTTTCTTACAAAACTGAATTTCTCTGAGAGTAAGTTTTGCCATAATTACATTTTTATTAGCATGTATTCTTTCCAAAATTGTATGTGAATTGTTTTTGGGAAATATTTTAGACAGCTATGCAAGCAATAAAATAAAAAAAGTTAAAATATAAATTATTTTACTTCTTATAGCTGTTAAATAAGTGTTTAAAGGTGATTACACAGCACCATTTTAATGACATGTAGAGGAAATAAATGTACCTGAAATTTCATCACATAAAACATCTAAATACAGAAAATTGTTATTCTTGATCTTCTTTCCTTTTTCTTATTTTGTTTACAATAAGACATACTTGTTTCAGGCCCAGTCCATGGCTACTCTGAACTGCCCCAGCTGCCACCACCATGGGCTAGTGTGGGACTGGAACGCGGGCATGGGGGGTGTGGGGCCGCCATGGGGCGGGAGCATGCACACCAACACTTGGCACGGGTCCGCCATGTTGCCCCCATACCGCCCAGTGGACGAGATGGCACGGCGGGGCAGTCTGAGGGCTCCCCCCCGCCGCAGCCGTCGCGATCTGACGACCGACGATGAGGACGACCACCGCCGCAAGAACTCGTCACCAGTACGATCACGGCGGGGGCCTGCCAGTGACGACTCAGAGGATGAGGTTATGTCCCATCGCAGCGGACGGAGGCATAGAAGACGGACTTCCCCCGTGTCACGTAACGTTTCCCCGGCTTTGTCGAGGAGAAGTTCAAGAAAGAAGAGTTCTGTCGGTGTCGAAGAACTGATCGCTCGAAGAGTGAAGCAAAATGAAGAAGAAGCTTTGCGTTCAAGGCGATACGATGATGAAACATTGTCAAATAGAGGGAGTCGAAGGTTCGATGATGAGACATTGTCTAACCGAGGCGGAAGAAGATACGAAGATGAGACATTGTCTAACAGAGGCGGGAGAAGGTATGATGATGATAGAATGTCAGTCAAAAGCGGAAGAAGACAGGAAGTTGATGAAATGGCTAATCGAGGTGGAAGAAAGAACGACTTTGACGATTCAATGTCAAACAGGAGTCAGAGAATTGACGATGATTTGATTTCAAACAGAAGTGGGCGGCGGTACGATGAGGAAACCTTGTCCAATCGTGGAGGAAGACGAAGAAGGCGACATTCCTCTCCCAAGTCTCCCGGCTTGCCTAGAAGATACCCGAGAAACACAAGCAGCGAGGACTCTGGTGATGAAATGTCCGATGGGATGAAAAATAACCTGTCCTTAACCAAAAAGAAGGATGTTTCCACTGGCAGCATTGAAAAGAAAGAAGACGAAGCCATTATTCCTAGTGATGTAGACAAACCACTCGCACCAATCCCTACTCAAGAATGGGAATGTGATCATTGTACATTTGTAAATCCAGCAGGAACCAGAGTATGCTCTGTTTGTTGCAAAACCACAATAAATCCAAAGTTCAAACCGGTCAAACCTCAGCAGTCCAAACAACCGATACAAACCCAAACGATCAATCAGAAACTTCCAGAACAAAAAGTGAATCGTCCTATGCGCCAGGACTCTAGCACATCACCTTTAAAGGAGAATGTCGCCCAATTACAGGTGATTTCGCAAAAAGAGACAGTTAAAGTACAGTCAAAGCCATCTTCAACAAGTCAGCAAACGAGTACACAAAGTGACCAAACGGATGCTGACCTCGCAGAGAGAATGAAGAGGCAGTTAAATGTGTCAACTGAACCTGCTGATAAGAAGAAAGGTAAAAGGCGTCGAACAATCTCATTTTGGCTGGGGACCAAGCTATACTCCTAACTGTGTACTGTGATTAGTGTCTTTTATATCCTATACCTCAATAAACATTTATTTACTAAACTGTTTATTTATTTATGACGATGCCTTAATCCAACAATAATTATAAAATTGTATAAAACTTGTTTGTACCCCTTTACTGTCAATAATTTTAACAAATTATGTATGAATGACATGACAACTATATCCTTTTAAATGTTATACCAATTAATTATTACAAATTTAAATTACACTAAGCAATACAGAATTATGTAAGTCTAGAGAAACAAATTAATTAAGAGTTGAGAAAAAATTGAAAAATATATTATAAATTAAGGCATTGTCATTAATATAATTTGCATCAGCCAACATTATTTATTACTAGTATTTGAATGCTGCTTAAAAATATTTATCAAACAGAAAATGTCTTTCATAACAAAAAGGCTTTCATAACAGTCATTTTTAGTGTGATTCTTTTGCATGAAAATTTAAACTGCAATAAATGTAAAATGGTTAGTAATAAGAATATGGAACCGTGATGGTGTCTTATACTGATCAGTGAGTTGCAGATTTGCCAGTTGTTAGATAATTGCTTTGCCTTGAGTTCCACTATTTGAGTTTGTATTTTGATTATTTGTTGCTAAATGTTTTTAAAATTGTCTTCTCAAGCTATAATTCTAATATTTTAAGTAGTGCTTCCCTTAATCTGGTATTTATAGTTTATAGCATATTTTTATAGGGTTTGAAAAATGAATGCATGTTTACTACTTCAAAACTGCTTGAAAACTACTTCAAGCAATTAAACTTACATAGGTAGTAATTTTGTCATGGTTTACTTTAAAATATAAAGTATCTGTAGGTAAAACCATTTTACATTGTTATAGAGCAAATACAGTACAGAAAATGAGATATTTGAATTTAATTTGACTTGAGCTGCTTAATGAGCACAAAGGAAAAAAATTCTATCAAAAATTTGTTTACTAGTGATTTTTTTTAAAGGAAGTAAAAAAATAGAATTAAATACAGTGCCATTGATGTGATTTGTATCTGACAGTGTTTAGTACTGAGAGTAAAGAAATACATTTTAATTTATTGGTTCTTTTGAACATGAGAGTCTTCCATCTTTCTGGCGGGCAATGACTGTATGGAGATGACTTGATTGCCAGCTAGTAATGGAAGGGTTGAGGGGAAAGTGACTCCCTCCCCTGATAAAATACTGTTTATTGATAAAGCCAACCTAGAAACTATCACTGATATATAATAGTGCTCAACGATGAGCTGTATCCCTACAAGTATTGTGAGGTATTTGTGTTGCCTTGCAATGAAAACAAATAAAATCACTTTATCCAATCAGTCAACAGTGTTGCTCGCGGTTTGTTGCAGTCCCTTAATTTTGTATTAGTATATTAATGTAAACGTATAATATCATTATTTATGGAGATGACTTGATGGAGAGCTAGTAAAGAATGGGATGTGGGGAAAGTTACTCCCAGAACAATCCTTAATGAAGGATCCTTCAAATATTTAAGAATCCTTAGTGAAAGATTGTGGTGGGAGTAACTTTCCCCACACCCTCTTCTTTTAGCGAATTTCCCCTATAGGGAAGAAGCTATTACCGTAGTCGCCATGGTAAGACTTAAGCCCGAGACCATGATAACTTTTCGTTTTGAGGTCCCCAGACCCCAAAAACACCATTTGTTCGAAACTGTATATATATATATGAGTCCGTGGGTGCAATAACTCCCGTAAAAAAGGTCGGATTTCGATGAAATTTGGTACAAACAGCATTTATGACTTTAAGATCGAAAGCCAGACAAATCAACCCATCTGAAGGGGTATTTTGGGGGGGTTTTGTATCTCAAAAATGGGTTTTTTGAGTTTTTACATATAATTTTTGGAAAAGTAAAATTGTATTTATTTTCATTGGAATCAGCTTAAAAAGACGCACAATTTGGTGTTTTAATCATTGCTCTACGTCAATTGGTTACTGAGATATTGAAAGTGCTAAACACAGTACGTTGTCCAGTGTTATTCTTATGGAGGATAAGAAAAATTGTATATCTCGCTTATTTATCAACTTATCCAGACGAAACTTGGTATATTGCTTCATTTCATTGTGGTCTATTGATATTTGCACAAAAACCCATTTTTTGGCCGATAGTTCCTGCAGTAGCAAACCTGCATACTCAGCCGACATGTTATTCTTATGGAGAATAATTAAAATGTCTTAAATCGTTTATTTATGAATGTATATTGATGAAACTTGGCATGTGGCTTTACGTGGTATTAAGATAAATTTATATGCAGTGGAAATTCGCTGAGTATGCAGGTTTGCTGCTACGGGAGTATTTTAACACTCCATCAATTCATGTCCATAATACATTTACGTTTAAGATGCTAATACAAAATTAAGCATCTGCAACAGTCCGCGAGCAACACTGTTGACTGTACAAAAGAAGTGACAGCAATGAAATGTGTGTTATCAAGGGGTAGGCAGTCAACACTGTGAAAAATGCCACATGACTCGTAAATCTTAGAGCAACAATTAATTTTACTGCAGTAAGAGTGTCGGAAAATGCTACAGTAACCATACAACAATAATTGTGTACTGCAGTTTAAACGTATGGTCACATAAAATTTTGTTTTTAAATTTAAACAAATGGAAGATCTCTAGGCCAGATAATACAGAGGCCCGGAGGCCGGATATATCCAGGACAGATATTTGAGAGTCTACTGTAGATGGTGGGAGCAAACAAAAATTAATTTGTAAACCCATTTAAATTTGCAACTAAAGAACTTTGTTGTAAAACTGAGCAATATACTATAAACAAACAAATCAACTTTGACAGACATGAAATAAAATCTAAATATCTCAGAATCAAACGCGATCAGTGTGCAACAATGTAACTTTAAGTAGCCTTTAAGCTTTTCAGGTGTTTTATGGGAAACAATTCCACACCAAGGCATAAACCTTTTTAGGAAAAGACACTCATCAGTTTTCATCACTGCATAACACTGAAGAGGATACAACACAATATTTCATTTTTTTAAGAGAAACATTAATATCTTATTTTTACCAAATATAAAATAAGATAATGATGAACATTTAAACAAATTAAATCCATCATGCTTTTACAGATCAAGCTTTTTAACAGTTAACAGTACTGGTGCACATTGGGTTGAGTATATTGGACATTTAAATCAAATCAGTCATGACCTATGTGACTGGAAGGTGGTAGATTTCCATTGAATTTCATTGTATAATAAGGTCCCTCCATAGTTATAAACTTAAATATTACAAATTTTTAAAATTGAACAATGATAATATTCTTGTATGCCAAAGGCATAATTTGTTATGTATATTTGTGTAGGCCTATTAGAACCTTAACACGTAAACATGTTAGTTACTTAAATTATATTTATGGTAAAAAAAACAAGCAATCACCTTAATATAATGAATATAAAGGTAAAATCCAGCGGTATCCAAAAATATTTGTTAATAGGTAATTAACCAAATGTATATGCATTTTAAAAGTGAGTAAACTTAAATTGTGTTAAATGGAATTCTCCAGTTCCTGTTATATATATAAATATGTAGTAGTTGAAACATGGAGAGATAAATTAATTATGTGTATGACAACATTTTAAATTTTGTAAATTGTTTCAGCATTTCACTTTTGATCTCTTTGTCTTTGCCAAAAAGTTATCGAAATCCCCTGACTGAACTCCTAAATCTTGAATCTGGATTTACATTAGTCAAAAATTAATCTGGTAATTTGAACATTTAAGTGAAGATTAATCTACTAAATACTTCTCTATAGTATATTTTTTATTTGATAAATTTATTTATGCTTACACTTATATTGCTAAATGCTAGTGGGACACTAGTCAATCCAACAGTCATGGTTAGAATTAATCTTTAACGTAACAAATAATTCTAAAAGTATTTTAGTTTGCTTAGTGTTGGTGTTACAAATAGTTAATATTGTCTACTGTTATTTTTTCATATTTTGCAGAAAATGTTGCAGAAAACTCACAAGTGTCAAAAACTAAAATATCAACGGGTACATCACCACCTCCTCAAAGCATCTCTACTCAAGTGAGTTGGTTTTTGTAACAAATACCTGGGACCGAGCTTTGCTCGGAAAAGGTCAATCAGTTAGTTACAACTTTAGAAGGAAATCATTAGAGCCGTTTTGTATATAATAGTTGCAAGCAACACACAAACAAAGCCTTATTCATATTAGAGTATGAGATTTAAGTTGGAACTTACATGACCCACTCCTAAATTCAAACTTAAATCTGGCTGGGTTACTAGTCAACTACCTATATACTTACAGTGGTTAGCACGCTCGCCTAGCAATCTGAGGTTGGCCGTCTTTATTGGGCTATTAATTTTGATGCATTCTAACAAAAGGTAAGGTAGTTGAAAGACTAGGGTTTTGACCGTTCCTTTTAAAAATTTAAAAAATACCATTGGCAAAAAAATGAAACTTAATGTTACGAAGTAATAGCACTAATGATGGTGAATGATGGACATGATCTTGGATTGTTCATACCCCCAAAAAGCATTTAAAAATCTATCAGATTAGATTCACACTCAAAATTCGTTAAACTATTGAAACATTTTTAAAAAATCTCCAAAAACTTACGGTCCCGGTTATTGTTCTAGAAGAATCAATAAGAAAAGCTATATAAACAGTCTGCCATGTTCCATTTTCCTTCAGTGTCTCTCTAAAAAATTGTCTAAAAACATCTGGAGTCACTATAGAAATTACAGGAAATTTGACTTAAATATAATTCAAAGTAAAGTCGTAATGGTTTTCAATAAAAAGTACTAAATTATATTTTGAACTAAATATATTTGAAAATGATTTTGTTGTATACATTTATTAGAGACAAAGGCGATTAATATCAGGAAGAAATGAAAATTCAATAAATCTGTGGGATTGCAATTAAGAATAAAAGTAAATGTCTTGATCTACTACGTAAGTCTAAATTTAAATTAATTATAAAGTTGCTCATTATGTGAATGTCTTAGTTAAAATATATAAAGAGACGTAAATATAGAAATGGAGCACATCAATTTGGCCTTTTGTACCACTTTAAATGTTGGTCCCAAGTCAATACCCCCCAAGTGAGTGGGCCATAAACGTACTTAAATTAAATTTAGTTTTCAGCAAAAAATTTTCAAATCCGAACGATTTTTATGACTTAAAAATCTTAATTTAACCTATAGTAAAGTCACATGTGCCTGAGATTAGAGGATTGGAAATAAATTTACGATATTTTGAGGTTTAAAACGAGTTATTCATGGTTCATGAGATTGAATTTCAAGTCTGTTGAATTATTTCAGACTTACGACATTTTACAAAAGCCGCGGCTGAAGCGAGCGACCTCCCTAGCAGACCACGAGATGTGGAGCAACCCCCATCGTAACTTCAGCAGCCGTCAGTCCGTGACCAGTGACAGCCAGGTGGGCATGTTCGTACAATACCTGTAAATAAGTTGAAGCATAAGTCATGCTTTGTCATGTTAAGTTAGCTTTGCTTTATTCGTTAGTGGTTACGTAGTTATTGGTTTTATTTATCATAATGCTGAAGCTGTTCAGTGCAGTGCTGTAGTGGCAAACCCAGAAAGCACCAGGTATGGAGCCAATTATCAATGTTCACAAACATTTATTTTATTATTTTAAAATACATAAAATTGTGTTGTACATTTTCATGTTTACCTCGATACAAGCCTTAATAAATACTATGCTTAAAAATCTCTGGAAGATTTATGGAAAGCAACAAATATTTTGTTTCTACTACATTCTATGAAGAAACTGACACACTTTTACAACTAATATACACATGTTTGTACCTGGCCAATTAAAATCATCATTTGCCATTAAACCTTCAAATGCAAATGAGGCAAAGCCCTGAGGGAATTTTGAACATTTTCTGAATTTTGACAAACGTAGGTATCATATAAAACAATGACAATATACAATATATTGGGGTTTCGCCAAGATAACAACTTAAAATTTGGTACGGCATATTTGATTTCCCATTCTATTACATACATTCCAAACCCAAAATTTAACAAAGTGTTCAACTTCCAACTACACAAATCCCATTTGGCAGTCATATGGCAGTTGTTCACCAAAATTTCAAGAGGTTATGACCTTATAACCCCCCTACCCCCAACCACCAGCTTTGAATGGCTTGCTTTACACTCACACAGTCTGCTAAATTTAAATCAATAAAAGGCTCCAAGTAAAGTTCCTCATTTAAATCCTTCCTTGAAATATTGATTAAATGTTCTACAACTAAGTACTTTATTTTCTAAATATGACCTGCCTTCAAGTTGTAGGAGAAGTAGGACTTATTTTATAAATTGTCTATATGATTTTCCCTCCAGAACGATAGCTATAATTTTTTTACATTTTTGAAATAATATTGAATATTGTTCAAATAAACATCCTTTGGTCTCGCCCTACTACACCAAGCCTTGCTACTCTAAGGAAATTGAGCAATTGAGCTCTATGAAGAGTTTCCTGCAGGATTGTTACTTTAAAATTTTAACTTAACATTTAACCAACCTTTATTTGCTGCAAAAACCTCTTGTTTACATGTGCAAAATAAACATTCATAATTACTTACAGACTTAAGACTTATTCTTGGCTAAGGCAGGTAAGGGATTACCAAAGACCAACCTTTATAGAAACATAATTTCATCTTCACTCCACGTCAACCTTTCTCCAAGAAACATTGCTGATGACAGCAATAACTAACTAATACTAATAAACTAAATAGTGTTATTTTGTATTAAATTCGCTCATTTCCATATCGGAGCCCTGTTGCATTATAAACCGACTCTTACTCACTAATCCCCTAAATGTCATTTGCTTGTTAAGTTTGACACCACACTGTGTTGACAGAGTCTCCCGGTAACCCCTCCGCGAGCTATGAGCCCCGAGTTTGAGCTCAGTCCACGAGAGTGGGAGCTTCGTCACGTTGAGCCGCAGCTGCGAAGCTCGTCGCAGCTCAGCCGTCGACCCTCCGAACCTGCTTATAATGTTTCTAGGGTTAATTATTTTTGTTTTCTGAGTTTGATGCATGTGTTTTCTTAGAAAGGTAGATCTGCAAGTCTTCAGTCTCTCAGTTCGGATTTGCTTGCTCCGATTTTAAAACTAGAATACAAAATGTAGTTGAATGGATAAAAGGTTAACGGAGATTAATTTACTTTGTTCAATTCAATGTACATAATGAGAAAACCAACTGAAACAAATCTTCAATTGATTTTCCTAATACAACTATTGGTATAGTCAATGATACAACTATCAAAACTGTAATAATATTTTCATAGAATTCGGTATTTCAAATACAAAATGTGTAATTTAAACAGAAAAGTTAAAAGCGTGTTCTTTGTGTTTTAATTTCACCTCATTAATATTTGAGGTATTTGAGTATTTTATGAAATGCATTGAAAAAATCTCTATATTGATAGGGGAAAAAATAAAAACATCAAAAATATTAAGTTTGGAAATTGCAATGAACAAAATTCCGATAAATAACCACTTTAATAATCAACTTATTTTTAAGTAATGGTTTTAAAAATTGTCTTTTAACATAAAAGAGTAGGTTACCCCTTAATAGTTTTTGATTGGTGATTTATATTACATTGAATCGCAAATTAACAATTTACACAGTTATTTTACACTTGGTCTACTTTTACTGTTTAACCCATATGTTTTGCAGCAGCATGAGTTTCCTATGAATGTTGAGGTGTGATTCAGTAGAGTTTTCATTATTCTTGCTTACGTTCACTGACAAGTTAGAGTGTATACTTAATATCTTTATTGTTCCGCAACAGTATAGCCGTCGCTCAGGTTCCCAGCCTGCAGAATATCTCAGCACTTTGGTACAGAAGCAGGTCAAGCAAGGGATGGAAATGGTCAAGCTACTAAGGGTGAGTTGTTTGAGTTCAAAATAGTAAATCTGATTTTATTAACAAGATTGCCACATCAGTGACAATCAACATTGCATTATTTAAATTTAATGTTTTATAATAGGGGTAAATTCAACAATAAATACCTGGTTTAATGATTAGGCTGTGGTCATATTTATTTTGGAACTTTGTTATTAAGATATTTTGCTATAGACTTAACGTCTAGCGTAATAATTTAATTATTTAATAAACAGAGCAACATTCTTTCAATCCATTCATATTGCCACAACACGAGACCCACTGACATGTAATAACAGTTTTAATGGTGGATATTCGTGTGAGAAACAAATATGGAAAGAAGTAACAATATTACTGGCATGATACCAATCATTGCTCAGTATTTATGTTGTTATTATATCAAATCAAAAATCTTCTTTTTTCACAATTGTACATGTACAAGAATAGAGTCGCAGTCATCATACTTATAAACTAAAATAGTTTACATTTAAAAACTCTTTAATTGAGTAGAGTGACAAATTTATAAGATATTCTTTAAGATTTTTGACAAATTTTGTATAAATACCTTCATTTTTTAATTCTTTAGGAAATAAACTAATACATTTCAAACTACTTCAGTTTTCTGGCTTTCTTGACAAGTTTAGAAAGTTACATAATGATGTAAGAGTAAGGCAATTTATTTTTATTCCTCATGCAACCCGACCACTTTTAAGGAAAACCACAGTATAGGGAAATAGTTTGGTCAGTTTCTTGAGTCTGTCAGCTAATTTATTTGTTCTGTTGGTACCTTTTAAGTCTATTCCACTGTTAACACGTTCGCTACCGATCGACGCATATTTGCATCGGTCCGGTCACTCCCACAGACCAAAAGAAATAATCTGAACTTTGCAACATACCGGGAGGTACAGGAGTACCATTAACAACAGAACACGAGATAAATTGGGTTTAAATGGAATAATTCACTTCATAATAACCTAAAATGCATTTGTAAACAATACAAATTTACTTTGAGCAAAACTTTACTTTGAGCAATTTTAAAAAGTTTCATATATGCATCAGTCAGTCTCTGCAGTGGAAAATAGTAAAAAAGATTGTATTTTTGTTCAATAGGCCGAGCAACACACATTTGCATTGTTGTAAATTTGACCATTTGCAGGCCTATTCCGTTTCATTGTTAATGTTCTGCATAATAATCAAACAAACACCACTAAAGCACGTCCAAAAACTGTAAGGTTAGCCACATGGACAGTTGTACAGTGTGATGCATCAAAGATGACAATGTACACAACAGTTGTGTCAATTACGATGTGACGTCACCAATCGTCATACCCACAGACCAAGCAACGCGCATGTGCGTCAGATATCCCTCCATACTGATACAAAGAGATCAGGGCTTTAAAATAGACCGTTGCTAAGAAACACACGTTTGAATAACAATGGGACACTGATGCAAATACGCGTCGTCTGTCTATTTCAATGTGACCAGCCGACGCAAATATGTGTCTGTGGTCTATCGGGAGAATCCACTCAACTCACAGCTGCGTAGCTATATCAATGACAAATTCCATATAATTGCGGTAGCGAACGTGTTAATCAGATAAATATTCATATAATGTCAGTTGAAGTTAAACTGACTCTGCAGTCAATATGTAGTTCGTTACTTGGCTGACACAAATGTATATAACAATGTTGGTCTATAAACGGTTGCAATGCGGGTTTGCAAGTGATAGGAAAATTTGTAAAAGCCGAAGTTAGTATTATAAGCCACAAAGTTTGATTTCTTCATTTCAACTCATTTTAAATGAGCTAACTCAAACTAAGAAACTTGCAATTATGTTCTACATTTATTACACTCAAATGCAGAAGGAATTAGCAGCAAAGAGTTGCACACTAGTCATACTAACCTATGACTAATGCCACTATTGATTCAGAGAAACAAAAAACTTCCATTCAGGATGAAGTTAATCCTGTTTCCCTTGGCCTAGCAGGAAGCAGAGGAGCAGCAGTTCAGTGCTGATGATCTGACTGTCGCGCTGGCACAATGTGGCGACGGAGACCCAGTGGCGTGGTTGCGTGACAACTGGCGCAACATGATAGACACCGTCGTCACGCTGGCCACCAACTATGGTCACGAGCGCAAGGTACGCTTGTACACTACTGCATTTCACATTTCTGTAGACTCCTCAATACTGTACTGCATAACTGTGAGTTTTGTTATAACAGTTTGCTGAACCGGGTGAAAATAACTAGGAGTACGCTATATTATCGCATAAGGGGATGAGCTCATGTAGATACTATTACAAACGAAAATGTTTCAACCCACAATATATTTCAACCTTAAGGGAACTCCATTGTGATTGCAGTTTGACAATGTCTTTCAAATGCAGAATTTTGGGAACAATGAGGTCTGAAATCAGTCAGTGAGTCAGCCCAAGTGTATTTAGTATTTAGCATAGTTTGGTCCCTCGATCTTACAGGGTGGTCTGCCCCCTACAGAGTTCTTGTAACTGCTTTATTCTTATAGCTACTATGAATGTAACTCTTTGACTTTATGAGGGTTGGAGTAGTTATTGTCTAATAATGTAAGACAAGAAAACAAATTCTTGGGGATATACCAAGAGGAAGACTAAAATAATGGACAAAAGAGTAATTATCCATCTTAAAAGCTAAAAGCAAATAATGTCAAAGTATCAAAAATATCTTATAATACTCTGATGCCGAATTCTGAGGTGGTAAATGAGCGGTGCAAGTACTTTGTAAATACTGTGAAGAGAAGCTTAGACTAAAGCTGAACAGCCCTAGGCTGAGTCTCAAGTTTTGTATGAGTGATGTTCAATATAACTAGTATTTTCAAGATTCCATTAAATGGGTGATTAAATGTTACTGTATAACACTAATGACTGTTCAGCTTATTGGCAAGATCACTTAGTATCACTTGCATCAACCAATACCTAACGAGTGAAATAATAAAGGAAGTAAGTTTTTAGTTTATTATTAATTGTTCAATATCATAAAATCATTCTGTCTTTACATAAGACCTTAGAGATGTATACATAGTTTTAATATATTTAGTTCTGTAAACTGAATTTTGTTTATCAGGAAAACACCATCGGTACAATCTCCGTGTCTGAGGCAAGAGAAGCTCTGCGATTGCACGGAGGAAACGTCTGGGCTGCCGTCACCGAATGTGTGGAGCAGAGGCAGAAAAAGGTTCGTGAACTACAGGGTTGACGGCTAATTCAGTGGAGAAGCGTAAGACACTGAATGGAAATGAGATTCCTACTTCCATGAATTGACCATTTGTCAAGAGGTGACCCTTAAAATAAGCTAGACAAAATGCAGATAGGGTTTCATGAATGTTATAGTGTGGTGGCCCACGCCATCCAAATGACCCTTTGACTTTTTCACCCTGATAATTCTTTATTTCTTGTTCCATCTGTATCTTCACATTAAAACTAATTTTGCTGTTACGTTTTCTGCTGGATTAGTTTGTACATGTTATGAATTTTACTTTGTAAATTTTAGTTCACTTATTAATTTTTTTTACTGAACTCCATGTTACTTGTATACCTAATAAAAACCTGATAATATACTTAAATTGTACTTCATGGATCAATTAAAAATTCTAGCAAATCCAGCTGCTCAAATTCGAGCAGTTTACATTGTGATACCATTCCATAAGTTAGCTTAAAACAGCTGGTCTTTCTTCTGTACTGGGTTTTTTCATCTTCAACAGCTGTCAAATGCTCAATTTCAATGATTACTGTTCTTCCATAAGTTTAATATTGCAACTTTTGAAGGGCTGTGGGGTAGCCCTAAGAGTAAATTTTTAGGAAATTAAGCAAATCCAAGCCATCTGACACATAAATATTGTAAATCGGTTCAGTAGTTACTGAGAACTTAGCGTTTCAGCAATGTGTTAATATATAGGATAACTCTCAAATGAATCAGCAAATCAGTATCAAATATCTTTAATTTATACAATTTCACTAGCATTGTTTCTTATGAATCCATTGAACACTGTGCAACTTATACCAAAGGATCAGAGATACAATTAATCAATTATATATAATTTTAATTACCATGTGAATGATACACTGATTTCAATGAATTGCAGTATGCTGAGCTCATGTCAAGAGGCAACTTTACGAGGGAAGATATCGTGACAGTTCTGACAGCCAATCATGGGAACCTGGAAGCAGCATACTTGGAACTCAACAAGTCTCAGCTGAAACCATTCCTGATGAGGATCTGGGGGCCGCCACAGGGACAGGACAATGAGAGCGGCAACGTCATGCTGCAAGGCAACCAAGGTAGGCTGCCACACCGCGACACATCAGGTACACTGCGGAAAACACGAGGCTCGGTCTGCCTCCGTAACCTTGTAATCTGAACTCAAAGGCTTGGGGTACATTGTCTATGACAGTTTTACATGTTTTCAAATAGAAGCATTGAATTTGGGTACTAAATTAATGCAGGCCCAATCCCAGAAATTTCAGGCCCCTGGGCAAATGACAGCATGGGCCCACTTTACCCCTTCCTATATATAAGGTTCAATATTTTGAATTATATATAGTGTATGTGTTAATATAGGAATGTTTGTTTCAGTAGTCAATTTTTTCTTATTCTTCGGGCCTCACTAACCAACCAAGATATACAGGGTGGTCATTAAAGAATGTCACAAACTTCGTGGGCCAATAGTACTCATCAATTTGAACAAAAAATGTCCTCTTAACATATGTCGAAAAATCCTTCGTTTAGCCGCTAGCCGCCATTTTGTATTTTTTACAAAAAACATTATATCTAAAAAACTACTTTAGTTAAAATAACCAAACCTTGCGCGGACGTTTATTAAACATCAAAGGAAATTTAGAAAATTTTTTGTTTGATTTGCATTTTTATTTTCACAATGGCGGCCATTTAAAGCTTTTAAAGTCAAAAAATAAAAAACTGTACATTTTTCAAAACTTTACCTTATAACAAAAAAAGAAAACATTTTAATACTAAATCCAACGGTATTTTGTTTATCAAAATCGGACCACAAATAAGCGAGAAAATTCACTTTTTCGGTTAGCCCGCAGAAGCTCCGGTTCCACCAGCAGCCCCAAGTAGCGTGGGCGGCGGCGCGCGGTCCGGCACAACAATGAAAATTGTATTAAGAGAAACGCACTACTGTCCGCGAGAGGAAAGAGCTTCTGCGGGCTAACTGAAAAAGTGAATTTTCTCGCTTATTTGTGGTCCGATTTTGATAAACAAAATACCGTTGGATTTAGTATTAAAATTTTTTCTTTTTTTGTTATAAGGTAAAGTTTTGAAAAATGTACAGTTTTTTTATTATTTGACTTTAAAAACTTTTAATGGCCACCATTGTGGAAATAAAAATGCAATTCAAACAAAAAAATGTCTAAATTTTCTTTGATGTTTAATAAACGTCCGTGCAAGGTTTGGTTATTTTAGCTAAAGTAGTTTTTTAGATATAATTTTTTTTGTAAAAAATACAAAATGGCGGCTAGCGGCTAAACGAAGGATTTTTCGACATATGTTAGGAGGACATTTTTTGTTAAAATTGATGAGTACTATTGGCCCACGAAGTTTGTGACATTCTTTAATGACCACCCTGGATAAGATAACCAAGAGTATATTGCAGTTTTTAAAAATCAACCACCCGCCCAGGGCCCCCAAAGAGGCCAAGCCCCTGGGGCAATTGCCCCCCTGCCCCCCCCTCTGGGCGGGCCTGAATTAACGTTTAGTTTGATTGCAACCTGATATCCAAATACTCATGTCCATATGTTGCAAAGTGTTGAGAAAATTTCCATATTAAGAATTAAAAAAATAAATTTGGTGTTTAAACAAACATGTTTGTGAAAATTAAATAACATTTACTTTTCTTGCTGTTCTGACATGCCTGGTTATATTTATCTGCAATGTTAGAGTAGTGATATGTGTTGAGCGTTATAATGTTATAGAAGAAGTTTTAGTTAGGTGTAAAATTAGGTATGGCTGGGGATGATAAAACTAGTATTTTCCAAAGTTAGCATCCCACAAGATATCTATGGTGATCCCAGGTTTAAGTCTTATCATGCTAATAGATCACTTTCCATGGGAAATTTAATAAAAACAAGTTTATTTAGATACTCATTGAAAATAATATTAGTATTCAAAATCTTTACAAAATTAGTAAAAATTAAGTTATTTATGAAAAATGGCTCTACAATTACCACACAATTGGTACTTCTTGTAGGGTAAATATTTTATTTTTGTTATTTCTTTTTGCCCACAGATGGGAGAGTGTTAGTGGAGGGACAGGGGCAGGGAGAGGGGAGTGGACTATCTGAGGAGGTGAGTGATCCAAACTTTCAACGTATCAAGTCCTGGCTGGACACGTATGTGCATCGGTCGATAGAAGCTCACGAAGCTAAGGCCAAAAACAGCCTAAACCAAACTAATAGGTTACCTGTAGACGAGGTTGTGGGAGGGACTAAGCTTGCACAGGGACCTCTGGTTGATGAACAACTACCACCACCCCCTGAAATACCACCCAGGAGGAAAACGACAAAAAGAGAAAATGTAACGGAGGGAGATTACGAAAATATTTTCCGGGGTGAGGTCGGTACTGATGTTGGTGTTGATAGTCTTCATTCCTTAAATTCAACAATGATGGAGCAAGGAGTAAATAGTATGAAAGATGACCATTTTCAAATGAATCAAGAAGAGACTGAGAATGTGGAGGTAGTTTTAACTGTCCCATTGAGCAGGGGAGGCATACCAAATAAAGAGCAAGTGCCTGAAAGTGAAGATGTAAATAAAATAAACATTCCTACAAATCATGAGCCTGAAGAAGTACATGATATTAGTTTATCTCCAAAGAATGACAATAAACCATTGGATGAAAAGCAAATCATTGTTGAAAAACTAATAATTAATGGCAAAGTTCAAGAGGTTAGAAGATACGTCTTGAACAAAGATGAAGCAGAAAGTTATTTAGAACAAAATAATATTAAGCCAATGGATCCTAAATCACAGTTTTCAGACGAAGAAGTAAAATCAGAAAAAGTTAACCAGTCAAATGAGGAGTCCAAAAGATATGAAGAAAATCTGAATAATTTTCAAATAAATGACATTCCAGAGCAAAAAGAAATTGAAGATGATTCTAAAAATTATATAAAGTCAGAGCAGCTTTCGAATAGCACATCTTATGAAAGCCTGTGTTATTCGGAAGATGTTCTGGAAGAAAATGATGAGCCTAAAACCAACATTCCAAGCGCCGAAGTTGTAACATCAGCAAAACTTATTGTAAAGATGGACACAACAACAGAAAGTCTGGTTGCCTCAAAACTAAACTCAGAACAACTTTCAAACAGAAAGAACTCAAACTATGTGGACCTCAAATCAGAGTCTATAAATAAGGATACTGAATATATAATTCTAGAAAATAAGATACCTAATTTGAAACAATTAACTACTAATGAATCAGATTCAACTAACTCAAGTCAGATTGTTATTCAAAAACAGTTCAATAAACCTATTAACATTTCTAATAACAACATAGCTGAAGATTTACAGCAGAGTCAAGGAGACATCAAACCAGGCAGTAATAAAAATAATTCAGCTAACTTAATCAAAGAAATAGAAAGCAACACCACAAAAACAAGTACTTCTGCAGCCTCTGATTATAGATTAGAAACCGGTACAAAGATGCTTGAAGAATTTGAAAGAGATGGTAGTATTTCACCAAGTGCTTCAGAAATAATAGCTGAATCTGCTGAAAATAGCAGAAATGTTAGCCCAGAACCTTATGATTCTGAAGATGTTATTGAAGAGTATGATGAAGAGGAAGAAGAAGCTGAAGAAGAGGAAGATGAAGACGAAGAAGAAGAACAAGAAAAAGGAACAGAAATCGGTATTGGTAAAAATTATATTGATCAGTCAGAACAAATAAATTCATCTCCTACGACTTTTTCTCCTGAACCTCCAAACAAAATAATACCTAATGTGAAAGTTGACATGCAACAAATAAAGGATAGAGTCGATGTTCAAGACAGTAAATTAATACACGTAGAAAATGATATTGATTTATCTGACAAAAATATTCCTAGTGTTTCTGAATGTGTTGATGATTTGAATAGAATCAAAGGGAAAAATAATCAAACCACAAAGAAAAGTAGTAAACAACATTTAGAGAAAACTAATTTATTAAATGCAACAGAAGATTCTCAGAAAGAAATTTCTTTCACACACACTTACGACTCTCACCAGAGCGTGACAGACAAGATAAATAAAGAAAAACACACTGATATGACAGAAGGTGTTACAGTTCATACACCTGAAAATATCAGTGAAGAAGACAAAAGCAAAACCAAAGAAAGTGCAGATAGTTCAGAAGGGAATAATACAGTTAACAATTCCCATGATAAATCAAAAGAAAATATCAAGAAGTCTTTGAAACCAGATATATCTGATCTAAAAGGTCTAATCACATTGTCTGCATCTCAAAATATCAGTGACCAAAGTCAAATAAATTTGGAAAATGCTGATGGTTCTAGAGATGGTGAGAAAGAAAATGTTTCTTTTACAGAAAATCTAATAAGTGAGACCATCAACATTACAAACATGAGTAAAAATAATGATGATGAAAAGAGTGTAACCTCTCAAAAAGACATAACTGGAACTAAATCCGAAAATATTGTAAAAATTGACAGCGAGTTGCCTAAAAACTCTGGTAATAAGAGTATACCTGACATTTCTGTTACTAAAGAAGTTATAAAAACAGAGATTAATGAAGACAGACTAGTTGAAACAGTCATTACTGCAATGGACGGTTCAAAGGAAACAGTTAGTTCACTCACAGACATTGACGCTAGCATCAGAAGTACACCAGACAATCTAAAACCATCACATTCTCCTGAAGAAGCATTTAATTCACTAAGCGATTCAGAAAAAGCCAGCCCAGAAAATGCATCTTCCGAAAAATCATTTTCTCAACATAGTGATTTTAGTAGTTCGATTTCACAGGTTTTGAACCTGACTGAAGAAATACAACAACAAGAAAAAGAAATAAATCTTAATTTGATAACTGTTGAAAAATCACAAGAAGTGCCTGATGATAAAAGTATTTCAAGTAAAAGTGACAAAGAATACAACGATTCTTCCAAATCGAGTTTAAATAACTCAATTAGTGCATCTGGCAGGGACACTACGAGCTCCCAACTTAGTGCTACAACTAATAGTGATGTAACACACATTTCAACACCATCATCAATGCCTGAATATGTTTTAAATGAAGCTCTAATTTCAAGTGAAGAAGATAAACAGTCAAGTTTAGGTCAAAATTCAGTGTCAACCAGAGGCTCCAGTGACAAATCACAGACAAGTGATGGAAGCTTGTCTATGATTGAGAGCAGAGCAGAGATATTAGAACTTTTGAAGCAATCTTTATCAAGTGACTTGGTATTGGATAGGATAGTAAGTACATTATTTGCTAGTGTTCTTAACCATAATGATTCAGTTGAGATCAGCAAACCCGGTGACAGTGACGAAATAGCTCTAACTGAAAGTGATCTAAGGCGACTTCAAACATTTAGCTCTTCAGATTCAGAGGTAAAAACTGAAAGTGACTTCTTTGAAGCACAAGAAGAGGTAGAAGATGAAGATGTTGAAGAGCATATCTCTGCAGAAAGTGAACGTGAAGAGAATGCTATAGAAAATGAAATACCAAAAAAAGAAACTGTCTTAAAGAGTGTTGAAAAAGAGGAGGTCATTACACCTGAACAACAAAGTGTCATTGAGTATGAGGTGAGTTTTCAAATGTGAATTGAAGTTTTTCGAAGCTTTTGATGGTGCTGAATGAGTGCTATAGATTGCAATATGTAAATAGTTGTTCCTTGTTGAAATAATATTGTTTGAAAGACAAGAAGGATTTCAGCTACAAAAGTTTAACTATTGACAATGATTACAACCAAGGTAAATGTTCGGGGATGTGTGAGTGATAGGTGTATATTAAATAGTATTTGATTTAGTTGGCAATTTTGTTTTAGGGTTCTAGTTGTGACCTTTACATTTTTGTCAGTTTTTATTTTAGCTACATTTATCAACAGATTTTGATGTTCTTGAGGATTATTTATTTGCATGTTAAGTTGGAGAGTTTGGTTTATGGTTTGTTTATGGTGTTGTATTAGTTTGTATTATTGTATATTCTAGATCAGCAGTTCTCAACCTTTTTTAGTATGCACACCCATTACTAATTTATTTTCATACATTGTACCCCTGAACCAGACTATTTCGTACCGAGTGCAGTGCCGAGGAATCAGAAATAGGGTTACCAATATACTTAAAACCAGTATGAGTGCTGTATTTTTCAATAGAATTTGGAACTTCGATATTAAAATTGGTAGAAAGTATTGATTTATTATGCAACAAAATATTAGTTTTACTATACTATTTTTTAAAGTTGATATTGAAACTGAAAAAACCTTTTAAATTTATGTTTCTATAAAATGATTACTATTTAAGGGGTCCTTGTTTTGTTGTTTTTTGAAATTAGGTTTAAAAGAAGACAAATATAGTCTTATGTGTAGGGCAGCATCCATCTTGTTTCTGTGTATTTGTTTTTGATGAATTTGAGCAATGAAAAAGCTCTTTCTACCAGTTCAAAAAAGAGAGACAGGCGAAAAACCTAAATTGACTAGAAGACAAACGATAATTTTCACTATTAAGGTCCAACCAAAAGTTAATAAAAGGTTTTTTCCTCTTAAGCTGGTTTTTGTAGTTTTTCCAGTAGATCTTACATGGTACATTGTTGTAGTCTGACTTTTGATCTCAGCAATTTTAATAATTTTCTACTAAAATTATATTAAATATTTTGGATGCATTGTTGTTAGTTTACAAGTTATTTGTGTACAACACACATATCCACCATTCCAGGCTTTCTCTCTACAAACCCCCTAGCAAGTCGAGGGGAACACCAGGTTGAGAACCACTGCTCTAGATAAACGTTTAAAACGTAAATACTGTAAATATATTAAGGGTTTTGTTTGAAAATTGCTCTCAATCTTGAATTTTGGAATTAATTCGGATGTTTCATAAATCGAAGAGGTCAGAATCTTAGTTCAAAACATATCTTTTTGTCTGTTTCGCTCATAGCTTAGAATTTGTTAGAAATTTTGTATTACTAAATTGTATTAAACATTCTTCTAAGCATTGAGAAACATTTAGGATATTAAAAATCATCATATTTAATTAGAGCTCTGAACGATAGTCGGATATTTCAATTATTATCTTATGCAAACTCATTTACAGGCCTTAATATTTCCTTTTGTTTTCCTATATGACGACGGGTAAAAAGATTGATCAAATACATTATACAACCGTTTTTACGTGAAACACGGACAAAATCTGACCCACGAGTGTAACACTCATTCAGAATTGATTTAATACCAGTTTAAACTTCTCTGATGCATAAAACATCAAAATGAGTAAATATTTAAAGATTCTAACTTATGCACAGACCAAACTATAATTTTATTTAATCAAATTTATAAATAATTTATTTTAAAAGTTTTTAAAAGTATGTTTAAACCGAAATGAACGTTTTCCCCTGAAATAAAATGTTACTGTTTCATTAGAATAAAATAAAAAGTAACTACTTAAAATCTAGTATCTAATAACTTGTTGCCCTTTATAGCGCCAAGTGAGACGGTATCTAGCAGAGGGGCTGGTCTCGACTTATGACCAAGCAGAGCTCGTTGTCAAGCTCTTGGAGCTCAACTTTGACAAGGAAGCTAGCGTTTCTGCAGCCACAGAGTGCAGCTCACTTCAATCTGCTCTCACCTTTCTGCAGCAGGATTGCCAACTTTGTACTGGGAAATATTCCATGAACCAGGTCAGTACCAACTTTTTCTGGGAAATATCCTATGAACCAGGTCAGTGCCATCTTTTTACTGGGAAATATCCCATGAATCAGGTCAGTGCCATCTTTGTACTGGGAAATATCCCATAAACCAGGTCGGTGCCAACTTTGTACTGGGAAATATCCCATGAACCTGGTCAGTGTC
Organism: Allygus modestus; assembly: GCA_963675035.1. Taxonomy (NCBI): domain Eukaryota; kingdom Metazoa; phylum Arthropoda; class Insecta; order Hemiptera; family Cicadellidae; genus Allygus; species Allygus modestus. The sequence goes on along the minus strand of OY776112.1, from coordinate 75,661,031 downwards.
ATCTTTGTACTGGGATATATCCCATGAACATGGTCAGTGTCAACTTTGTACTGGGAAATATCCCATGAACCAGGTCAGTACCATCTTTTTTATACCAAACAGGGACTGTATTTAAATATTTAAACTCGCTGAAATAGTTTTTCTCTTTCTAAAATAATTTTTGAGTCTTTCGCTTGACCTTTGGCCTTTAACTCTAATAAATAGCTAAAACCTGTCTTCATTTATTTAATTCAAACTGTTTTTTTTTAATGATTACACACAGAATTTTAAATGTATTGAAAAAAGATTAACACTATTTAATTGCATCACATACATTAAAAGAATGGGGTGGTTTTTTCACATCGATTTTTGGTGTACCATATTATTTGAGCTTTTATTACCGGTACTCTTTCTGTTTAAAAATATATGCATGAGCTTTTTGAGGGTTTTAAGTCCAAAAATTCAAAAGGCCTTATCAAAGTGCAATTTGTCCGCGAGTTTATCACTATCTGATACTCTTGGCTGTTTTTATCATTTACTTTACAATACATGAGGTTTTGACTGTTGTCCTCAAACAACATTGAATACCACTAGTGTAGGCAACCAAACGAACAAAACAAAATACCCCCGTCACAGCAAACCTGCGTCCTCAGCGAATTTCCAATGCATAAGATATGTCTTATTAGCAAATTGAGCCGCATACCAAGTTTCATAAAAATAAATTCACAAAAAAGTAATAAATACAATTTTAATTATTCTCTATAACAATAACATTGGGAATGAATAAGGAACACAACAAATTGGTTTTTGTGCAAATATAAAAAGAATTCAACTATATGAAGCTATTATTCTCTATAAGAATTACATGGGGGCTGAGTAAGCAGGTTTGCTGCAACAAGGAACACAAAATATGGGTTTTCATGCAAATATCAATATAACTCAACTAGGTGAAGCCACATACCAAGTTTCATCAATATACTTTCATAAATAAGCGATAAATACCTTTTGATTATCCTCCATAAGAATAACATGGGGGGTGAATATGCAGATTTTCTGCAACAAGGAACAGAAAAAATGAGTTTTTATGCAAATATCAATATAACTCAACAAGGTGAAGCCACAAACCAAGTGTTATTAATTTATGTTCATAATTTAAGAGAGACATTACATTTTACTTATTCTCCATAAAAATAACATGGGGGCTGAGTACGCAGGTTTGCTGCTACGGGAATTGTCGGTAAAAATAGATTTTTTGTGCAAATAACAATAGACCACAACCATATGGAGCCATATACCAAGTTTCGTTTGTATACGTTCATAAATAAGCAAGATCTAATTTTTTTCTTATTCTCCATAATAATAGCATTGGACAACGTACTGTGTTTAGCACTTTCAATATCTCTGTAACCAATTGACATAGAGAAATGATAAAAACACCAAATTGTGTGTTTTTTAAAGCTGAATCAAATGGTGAGAACTGAAATTTGACTTTTTGAAATATTACATGTAAAAACTTCAAAAAACCCATTTTTTGGGTACAAAACCCCCCCCAAAATACCCTTTTGGATAGAGCGTCCTAACTGATTTTTGAACTTAAAGTCATGAATGTTGCTTTACACGTTTGTACCAAATTTCATCAAAATCGGACCATTTTTATGAGAGTTATCGCACCTACGGACACACACACACACACACACACACACACATACATATATATATATGTATACAGTTTTGAACGAATGGTGCTTTTGGGGTCTGTGGACCTCAAAACGAAAAGTTATCATGGTCCCGGGCCTAGGTCTTACCATGCCGACTACGGTAATAGCTTCTTCCCTATAGGGGAAATTCGCTAAAACCTGTTCAAATGTACTAATAATTCCCAATTTTAATCTAGTAGACACAAACCAACTTTGACAGCTGCAGGTGTCTTTCATAAGGGGCACTTTTGAAGGTTAAAAATTCTTAAGTACCTAAAAGGGTAAAATATTGTAAATTGTAGTGAACTCAGTTAATTTTCAAAACGGTTCATAAATAAATTGAGTTATATTCCTCCGTCAACAGTCCAGGATAATGTTTGTCCAGATTGACTGTTGAAATTATTCTGGACTGCTGATGGAGGTATGTAAATCAATTTGTCATTATAATGCAGTTCAGGGGGCTACAAAATGATGAATTTCAACGGTTCATAAATAGCGTAGAAGTTTAGTTTACACAAAATAGTCTAAGAATATTATGTGTAAGTACTGTGCATCCAAAAACCACTTTCACTTTTGTTAACAGGATTTACTTCTTATTTTAAATTTTCATTATTCTGATTCTCACCCCAGATGGTCTCGATGCTGGAGTGTGAGCATCGCTGCTGCAGAGACTGCGCTCTCCACTACTTCACTCTGCAGATCACAGAGCGCAGCATCAATGACTGCGTCTGTCCGTTCTGCAAACTGCCAGAGCTCCACTCCAACGACACTGACAAGGCAAGAATCAAAACTTAACTGAGCTAAACACACACAGAAGTTCATTTCAGGAATTGTTTTTTCTCTAAATCATGAGAATCTACAGCAAGTATATATGACTTTTTGGCTAATTATTTAAGGGAAACAAAATGAGGGAAATTAACTGTTACCTCCTCCAATATTTGCTAAATTTGGCCGCCACTCTACAAAGGTATTCGTTTTATTTTTTTATGTCGTCAAGATTTCATCTCATTTGCTTGTTAAACGCCACTACCGTAAATTTAACTGGTAGTTTTGTGATTGTCTGTATCAGTGAACAGTGTATGATCAGTGGAGGGGATGATTTTCCCTCATTCCCTGTAATCAAGTCATATCCATATACAGTAGTAAATCTTCACTGAATGATTTAAAATAAAAAGGTATGCATCAGTTTCAAATAGCATATTTTAAAATATGTACCTAATAAGAAGAAAAAGATTAGGAATTCTAAATGTATGTAATTTGTCCTCAAATGACACACTTATTTACCGTTATAAAAAATAATATACCAATAACCATAATTGGCTACTAAATATCCTATACTCTTATGTGAGTAATGTTTGCTTGATTGTTTGGTTGCACAATCATCTCGAAAACGGCTCCGAGGATTTCCTTCAAATTTTGGAAATAACTAAGTTCTGGTATAAAAATGAGTTTTAGACAGGCCTCATCCCCAGGAAAAATCAAATAATGTAAAAAAAATAAAATTAAAAATTAAAAAAATTAACATTGGGCTTATGGAGTTTCAAATCAAAACAAATTGTTACAGCAGCTCATAATCAACCAGGGAACTGTCAAAGTAATAATCATGTTGTTTATGATTATTAACATGTGGTTTGCTGAGAGCAGAGATTAAAATATTTGAGTGAAGGTTACATATTATAGAGTAGTAAAATAAATCAAAGGGACATTGAGCTATAAATAACAACTGGCCTTAAAAATGTAGAAAACAAGCAAATGAGTTATACAAATGTGATTATCAGTAGGGGTGAGTGGTGAAATATTACTCCAAGTCATCTAAACAAACTGCCTGGCCTTCCCCCGAGCAAAGCTCGACCCCCCAGGTACTGCTATTAAATACGTTATTTACGATTTTATTAAAGTAACTTAATTATTTTGTTTATATCGATAACAAGAAGCAGTTCAAATGAAATGAATCAAATTAAAACTGTATTTATTCAAAATATACATCGAAAATGTACATGAATACTTCATAACATTTTAAATCTATTTTAATACTTAACCTATAATTTACAAAATAAATTTAAATTTAGTTCATTTCCGATTTTTATATTTTTAGCTGTTTTTCAACCATGGTAGGATTAATTTTTTTCACTGTTGATTAAAATGGTTTTCAGTTTGGTTATTAACTTATTCAATTGTTCATAGGAATTTTTCAAATGTTTTTTAAATGCTTTGTACTCTTTAAAACCCCACCACTTATAAATCAGAGCAAAATGACTGATTAGTTAAAAAATAATAAATCTGAGCCTGTCATAAAGAACAAATTGGGGACATAACATTTATATTTCACCTACAAAATTATAAATGTACATCTAAGAAAACACACTTTATTCTGTTTTTCAGGCCCTAGACTACTTTAGCAACCTAGACATCCTTCTCAAGGGACTGTTGGAAGAAACAGTCCATGAACTCTTCCAGCGGAAACTTCGAGACCGAACGCTCATGCAGGATCCACACTTCAAGTGGTGTGTCAAGGTAACCAAATTATTTAATTAAATAATGTAATATAGCACAAAAGATCCATTTGTAGTTTCTTTAATTGTTTGCTTTCTCTATTACTTTTATGATTATATTTACTTTAAATTATTGACTTTCCTTTAATCTGCTTTATCTCCCAAAAATTGCCATAATTTACTATTGCTTTCTTAAGAATAGTTAACTGTGAGGTCTGAAATTAGTCTGTCAGCCAGTTATACCAAGCTGTTTTCTAGAATTAAATGAGGAAATTACAATTGACATTCTCAACTTATTGAGTACCGGTATTGTTATTGAATCAAATTATTTGTTATATAACCAAAAAAAGCAAATGTAATTCCAAAAAGTTACATAATCCAAATATGAAACACAGAAGATGAAGTAAACAGTCATTAAAATTATTTTTGATTTTGGTTTAACTTTACCTTTTCAGTTTATATTAAATTTGCATTGTGGGTTAAAGAAAGGTAACAAAAAAAAGATACCCCCGTCGCAGCAAACCTGCGTACTCAGCGAATTTCCGATGCACATTTTTGTCTTAATACCACATAAAGCCCCTTACCAAGTTTCATAAAAATATATTCACAAATAAGCGATATTTTAATTATTCTACAAAGAATAACATTGGGGTTTGCTGACTCAAGGAACACAAACAATTGATTTTGATGCAAATATCAATAGAATTCAACTAGGTGAAGCCACATACCAAGTTTTATCAATATTCATTCATGAATAAGCGATATATAACATTTGAATCATTCTCCATAAGAATAAGGGCTGAGTAAGCAGGTTTGCTGCAAAAGGAACTCAAAATATGGGTTTTTATGCAAGTATCAGTATAACTCAACAAGAGGTGAAACTACATACCAAATTTTATTAATAATTTATGTTCATAATTAAGGGAGACATAAGATTTTACTTATTCTCCATAAGAATATCATGGGGGCTGAGTACCTAGGTTTGCTGCTACGGGAAGTATCGGTTAAAATTGATTTTTTGTGCAAATAAGAATAAACCACAACCAGGTGAAGCCACATACCAAGTTTCATTAATAATTGTTCATTAATAATAAGTGAGATATAAAACGTACTTATTCTCCATAACATTAACATTGGACAACGTGCATTGTTTAGCACTTTTAATATCTCGGTAACCAATTGACGTAGAGTGATGATCAAAATACCAAATTGTTTGTTTTGTTAGGCTAAATTTAATGGTCTAAACAAAAGTTTGGGTTAAAAAAATCACATGTAAAAAGTAAAAAAAACGTTTTGGGGGACAAAACCCCCTTAAAAATAGAGCGACCTGTCTGGTTCTCGAACTCATGAAAATAGATCCTGCCTTACACGTTTGTACCAAATTTCATCAAGATTGGACCATTTTTACGAACGCTATCGTGCCTACGGACACATCCATACATACACACATATATATATATATATATATACATACATACATATATATGAATTTGAACGAAAGGTGTTTTTCGGTTTTTGACACCATGCGGGCCTCAAAACCAAAAGTTATCATGGTCCCGGGCCTAGGTCTTACCATGCCGACTACGGTAATAGCTTCTTCCCTATAGAGGAAATTCGCTAACAGGCTGTCTAATACTCCCCTTGTGCTACATAATCACAAGTGATGGCACCAATCTAAAGATTGTGATCAGCTGTTTGTTTCCCTCAGTTGTCACAGACAACAGCGCCGTAGCATGACTTAGCGGCTGGAGATCATTAAAGCCTGTCCCACCAGTGCTGTCATGGTTAAAGAATCAAAATTACAAAATATTCTTCCACGACATTCATACTTTAACCAGTAAAGGTTGAGCTACACTAAGTTACTTAATATTAGGTTCTTCTATGATTAGTTAAGGTAAAAAATTTCAAAACCATGAATTTACTTCTTGTTGCATTACATTATAATTGTACTACAATTCAACTACTCCTTTACAGTGTTCTTCAGGATTTATTGCTAATCCACGTCAGAAGAGGCTAGTATGCCCAGACTGCCGTTCAGTGACATGTGCAAACTGCCGTCGTCCGGTAAGAGCAATATTATAATTAACATCCTTTATATATAACAAAATGACAAACAAAACTTTTTTGTATTAAATGAACTGAAGACATAATTTCAGAGGAAAATATTTTCCAGGTATGTTATGGTATATATTCCACCAGTTATTCTAGTGTTCAGACGCAAACAAACATTTTTCATGTTTAAGGCTTTTGCAAAATTTGATAAACATTAAAAGAGCTACAAATATAAACTTGTTTCAGATGAATATAAAAGGGTAAATCTTGTGAAATATATCGTCCCATGTCCATGATTGCTACCACCACTAAACAAAATTTCACTTTAATATAGACGGTATCCGCGAATATGTAGAGAATGATTTTCTATCCAAAAACTACTGACTCACATTTACATTGCCTGGTATCATGTCTCAATAAAATGGATTGTCCCTCATAACAATTAAGATGCTCGTTTCAAAAAACGAGTCCATTTTAAAGGCCTGTCCCTTCATACAAGTCTACAAGGATGTCTGCCACTCGTGAGAGGCACTTGTTCAGCGAGTATGACGATTGTTTATAACAGTGAAATCTTACCGTAGTAAAAATTGAATTACATACCGGTATGTAATGAACTTGGTTATCAAAAGAAGTAAATAATGCAATACCTATTACTGTTTTAGTACTCCACTAACGAAGAGTTCATTTTTAAAAAGATTTCTAACCGAACCAAAATTTATTTTGTATGTTACCAGTGGGAGAAGCAGCATGAAGGAGTGAGCTGTGAAGTGTATGCCGCTTGGCTGCAGGACAACAATGACTCCGAGACCCAACTGTCCAAACACCTGGCGGACCACGGCGTCACCTGCCCCAACTGCAACAATCGGTCAGTCGCCGTAAACCAACGACATTAATAAATCTAGAGCTCTCGTCTGGGGTAAAAAGTCTATGGTTGACCGCTATTTTCCCCCTTTGTCAACTCTGCTCCCTTGGCAACCAACCTGGTAACCAATCAAATCCTCTCTTCACAAGTTATATAACAGTCAGTTGACAAACATATAACTTGTGAAGAGAGGATTTGATTGGTTACCTGAGGAAAATAGCGGTCAGCATGTATGCTTAACTTTTTTTACTCAGACGAGACCTCTAACATTAATCTCAATGCTGTAAACAGTCAAGAAATTCAGGCAGACAAGAATACATAGTTTGGTACCGGTACCATTTTATCAGTATGCCATTGTTGTAACTTTGTTTTCCTTAAGAGATTAAATAAAGCTGATTACATAAGGTGGTCTATGGGGTCTATGCTCCCAACAAATTGTGGAAATCAAGAGAGCCAAACATGTGACCTTTTTTGAACTGACGTCTGACATGCTAACTGCTAACTGTTGGGCTAGCAAGAGATGCCTATTGCGTATTTATTTTTTGATTCATAAATTTAAAAAATCACAAATATAAGCCAAGTACTACTCTTATTACTCTTAAGTTTAAAAAAAACATAATGGGTTTTTAGCAATTATACATATACTGCTTGTAAAAAAATGAACAAGGTATTATATTTTGCATAAAGTTTGTATTATAAATAGCGAGTAAACAAATTTTAAGATAACTTTAGAAACTTCCTTGTTGACATAATGAGAGAGTACTAACATATACTAACATTATCAAATAATTGTTATTGTAAGGAAACCAGACCTTTTTTATTAAAGGTGATGAACACTGACAGTAAACATAACCTGAAAATAAGAGGCAAAGCGGTGTTGCCAACTATGGAACATCTCTTTCCCTTTACGAAGTAGTTCTGTTCTGTATTGATGCTCTTCTACATACTGGATTGTAACTCCTCTATGTTGCCATGTTACAGATATTCACTGTCCAAGGGCGGCTGCATGCACCTCACCTGTCCCCAGTGCAAGCACGAGTTCTGTGTCGGATGTGGCAAGCCGTTCTCCATGGGAGCCAATTGTCAAGTGTCGGAATACTGCGCCAAACTGGGGCTTCACGCCCACCACCCTCGCAACTGCCTTTTCTACTTAAGGGACAAAGAGCCCCAGCTACTCGAAAAACTGCTTGAGGTATGGGTTCCGTGTTGTATAAATACTCTTGTTATTTGTGTTATCTTTATAAGTGGAAACTGGTTTGTTATTTTGTTAGGCTTAAACAACTTTTTATATAAAACTTGTGACATTTACTCCATACACTGAATTTTACGTCAAAATCAAATTCTCGTTCCTTTTTTTCAGATGACAAATCATCCGCACCGTATAAGTGTATTATTTACTAATGATGAAATCAAATTATTTCGTAGGTTTGTCTTACCATTGAATAATCGGCTATGTTAATACAACAGTGTAGTAATCACTTTATAAAATGAGGTATGACATATTGCATTTTTAAGCCAGTTTTTGTAAATTTTACGAGTATTCTATTATTGGTTCTTCTTTATATAAGGGAGGAACCATGATTGGAGTATTCGCGGACCTAAGATAAACCTTTGACATCAATTATTCTTTGCTTTCATTAATATTTCAGGAAATTGGTATTAAAGGCATCGCATTTGAGTGGTTTAAAACATATATTTTCGATAGCAAGTAGTTTGTAGAAACACAACATTTTATCAATTCTGAAGTACCAACCAAAATTACGTGTTAAAATGGGAGAATCCCAAGGATCACATATTGGCCTTCTTTTCTTTCTCTGCTACTTAAAAAATGTAAAATACTGTTTACACACTGAATTAGATAATTTAAACTATTTTATTCTTAAGAAAATAGCTTAAGCTCAACAAAAAGCAATTAAGTCTTGATTTTAAAATTGACATTTTTGGGGCTCAATTTAGATTCCAACCTCCTTGGAACCTCCATGTTCAACACATTTTGAAAAAAGTGAACTCTGGTATTTTTGCCCTTAAGAAAATGCCATTTTTATGTAGTGGAGTTTGTATCGAAACAAATATACCCCTCTTACATTCAAACCCACATCCGATATGGAATTTACCTTTATGGACCAGTGGACCACTAATAACATTGCATATTATGCTTATGCTCAGTCAATTCTGAAATATGGAATTATTATTTGGGGCATGGCAACTGGCCCATAAACTATCTTTAAAGCTCAAAAATCAATCATGAGAACTCTTTGCCGCATTAAAAAAACAACAAGCTGAAACCCTTTTTTTAAATTTTTAAATGTCCTTCCACTGCCATGCTTGTACATTTTAGAAATTGCAACTTTTGTCCATCAGTATCCCCATATTTTTACTAATTTTTACATTTACATATTTTTACCTTTAAACATAATTACAACACAAGAAATAATCATCTGTATCAATAACCAGCACACCAGTTGACTAAATTGAAAAAGTACATGGGCCTCAAAATTTATAATAAAATCCCACAGTCTCTTAAAGGATTATCTGTTGAAAAATTCTCCAAACAAATTAAGTATATTTTACTTGAAAAGTTGACTATAGTACAGATGAATTTTTAAATGATAATCATCAGTAATATCTTTTATTATTGTTTTACATATGTATATATATTCTTTTAGTTGTTAATATAGTTTATATTTCTCTTGACAATGCACCTGTTTGCTTTACAAATTGTAATATGAAACGTTTTGTGCAATAAAGGATTTGATTTGATTTAAATAAAGAGAATTTGAATGAAATATTGTAATTAAAGTACGAAAAAGAGCTTATCATTTAAACGGAATACAATAAACAATCATAAAGTGAGTGACTTTAAGTGAGTGGACCTTTAAATTGACTTTAAGTGATTGGATAAAGCTCTTAGAATTATGTTATACTTAAACTATGGATACTGAGAACGGTTTTTGTTGTGAATTAAAAATTCCCACTGGATATGGGTTAAATTGAAAATATTATAATAATGTTTAAAAATTGTCAGATTGTTCAGCAGAAAGAAAGTTCTCATAAATATAATACTAGAGAAAAGCAAAATGCAATTTTTTAACATCACAGACTTGAAATGTCCACAAAAAAACTGGGTATACTGGAAATAAATTCTTTAAACAAATTCCTCAGCAATTAAAATGTAACTTTTTAGAATCAAGAAGATAATTAAACAAATATCGGATAGCTTGGCTCTGTATTCTGTGGATGAGTTTGAAAATCACACCCATAATGTAGATTAGAACCTTTAGAGTTTATATATATAAAAATAAAACCGGTTTAATAACCATGCTTATTCATGCTATTCATTGTATGGATTACAATGTACAATAAATGAATAAAGAAATTTGACTATTGACAACTTATATTGTACCGGCTGCCAGAAGCAATGTATACATAACCCTATAAGTAGGGACACCACATGTTATTTAATTTTAGTTTTGTCCCCCAAGTTCAGAGGAGAATATAGCACTGACTGTCCCTGCTAAATCACCTTGCTCCCGTCGCGCGCGCTACTGTTTGTCTTTAAAACATCAAAATGAGTATTTTTTTTGTAAACAAACTAATAGCTGTAAATATATTTCAGCCAGCTGTCAGAATGTTAACAATTAACTTAATTTGTAAACACTTCAATCCGGTCCGAATAGAGTAAAATATGCGATTGCAACTCTATCTGTGTTTGGGGGGCGGATTTATTACTAGAAATCGTTTTTCCATTAGTGTGTCCCTACTTATTCGGTTGTGTATACATAGGCCAGAAGTTCTCGAGAAGTTCTTGCATGTGCCACCAAAGTTAAAATTTTCATGTTCTGTTATCAATATATCCCTATCATCACATTTTTTTGTAAATAATCAATTCTTGCCATGTATTCATTATGTTTCCTTTCTAACAATTCTTAAGTTTGAGGTTTTCTTCTATATCCCCTAGTGTTACAATTTGTTAAAAGGTGTTTCGCAACAATAGATTTTTCCGGTTTGTTGTTCTTCCAAGCTGATACATAGTTCTTTTCAAACCAAATCTTTGATATCTTTTTACCAAATTAACTGTTTAGTAAACATCAAAACTATAACAATTGTTGCAACTAATTTTGTAAATTCCTGGCACACACTGATTACAATCTTTTATACTGGGATGCAAATACAAATTAGATTAGCTAGACTTGTTACTCTATGCCGCAGGACCACGGCGTAGAATACAACCTGGAGCCAGCAGGTGCGGAAGGTCCTTACGCCCGGTGTTCTGTGCAGCTGCAGAGAGAGACTCCTGAAGGGCTCTTGGACGCCAACTGTGGACTAGCCGTGGAGAAGGCAGGCCTCTGCAGGTACCTGTATTGCTACATTTATCTAGGAACTGGAGAATCTTTTCAGATATAAATCCAAGTGTCAGATTGTCACAAAGCCCACAGCGGTGCGTGATTGTCACAGCTAATGGTGAAGTATTCAAATAAATAAATTTATTTTAAAAAGGCACAAGACCAGAATATCACAGAGGAAATTAGAACGTGATGTTTGATAACCTAATTTAATCATAATTTTTGCAAAGGATATGATGCTGATGAGCTTAATTAGAGTACTTATAATAATGAACTTATAGAGTACTTTTAATAATAATATATCTTTAACTATTGCAATATAGAACAACTTTATTTTCACTGGCCGCAAAAGCCAGAGATAACCTAGATTGATCCAAGCTATAACAAAATTGTAAGAGTGGTAACTCTAACTCTGGCTTAGCCATGTGTCTAATGGTGAAGCGGTACGTTTCTTTTGCACATTCTTATTGACCATGGCAAATGATGGCTGGTTTTTTAATTAAAAAGAATTCATTTTAATTTTACTGAAAGTGATTTAAAATTTCTTATCCTTGCTTGGTTAACATTATGGTTAATTTTACTTTTAAAATATACAAAACTATTATTCACTAAAAAAATTTAAAGAAATCAAAAAAGGCATTTACAAAGAAAGGGTCCAAGAGGAAATTTAATTGCTTTAACCGGCTACGTAGAAACAATGGAGAGCTCGCCAAATGGGCAGAAAACGGTCCGCGCATTGTCAGGCTGGACCTAAAGTGTAGGACACGTCAAAACTGAGTAATCCCGAGCGGTGAGCGCGTTTACACGCTCCTGTACATCTTAATAATAATAAAACTACAATGAAACCTATATATTCCTTTTCTGCATGAATTTCTGCATCCAACAGTATAAATATATTTTAGTTTAAAATTATAGGTAATTTTTAATATTGAAAATATTTGAGAGTTGTAACAGCATGACATGAAAAAGTCAGTAAGCGAGGACTTTTTTTATTTATTTTTGAGGTAGAAACAAATTTACAGCGAGAAAGTTGTAGCTAATTAGATGATCTCAAATTTGTATACAAAACAATTTTCTATAGAACTTATAGTTTGTTCGATAACCCGATGTAAATAACCGCTATGTTCAGTTTTACGTGTGCCGCCGTCACGGACCACGGCTCCACGCTGTTCTACCACATCCAGCATAGTTGAACCGCATTTTACTTAAATCTTCACCTATAAAATATTAATTATATACATTTTACTCCATTTTGTATTGAGATTATTGTTTTTAACATAGAAATTCAGTTATGATAGAAAATTCAGTTTTTGAGATGTAATTAGGCTCATGACTAATCTTATAATTTGATGCGTAAACTAAATTAGGAAGTAAATAATACGAAACTTATTTGTTAGAAAGAATAAAACGTCTTAAATGATAAGAAACATATCTGATTAGTGATTATATTTAACTCGTGAAGCAAAAACTTGTTTTAATCAATAATGAAATAAAATACGTCGGTAAGAAAACATAACTTTGCCTTTTTATATAATCAAAACCTACTGTACTTCCTTTTAAACTATCTGTTACTCAAACATTCCCCTCTCCAAATACGAAGGCTTCTTAGGCGTCAATGAATTGTTGTAGCTAAATATGTAATTAAAATAATGAATAAATATGTTTTTATATAAAAACTCAAAACTAAGCCTCTCCAATAGCCTTACAATAGTTTTGATATAGTTTAGTTGCATGTCAAAAATTGAGGAATGTATCAAATAAAGCAAATATGGCAGCCATTGAGTCATAAATTATTATTTTTCGATGAAAATCAAGGTTAAGTACATGAAGATTGAGATTTTTATACTAATATTTAAAATTCCACGTGTTTTTACGTCATAATTAGAGGTTAAATCAATTTGAATTTAGTACCAAAAGATAAAAAATTTATTTAGTAATAGATTCCAAAAACCATTTTACAAAAAAAATTCTTCGCGCCATAAACCTCATTTAACTGAGCACGCGTCGCCAATAACCCACAAGACGCTGTACTGGACGCTGCGACGAGTCCTACACTTCGAGATGTGGCCAGACCGAATTTTTGTCTATTCCGACTATGGGCACGAGCTCTCCATGGTTTCTACCTTGCTGGCTTTAACATATGCATGTTGTTTGTCAGCCATTTTATTTTTATTCAAAAACATGTTTATATTATAAAAAAAAAAGTATCATACTGTCTTCTTGATAATTCAAAATTAATGATCATGAATAATTCTTGGATGTTCTAATGCAATATGTTTAGCTAAACTTGCTTAATATCACTGCCCTTGAAAATAAAAATGCTGAGTTCACAAAATAGATTTGCTCGTGATGATATCTATCTTTGCTTCCTAACTGGCCAAAAAAATAATAATTCTTCCAGTATATATATACACAAAAGCTTAGAGACTGACCAACAATTTTCAATTCTTGTCAGTTGGTTGCAGGACAATCAAGTTTGGAAAATGCTAATTTAAACCATAAAACAACTTGTGATAAACAAACAAATATCAATTCTACCCAAAATACTCTTAATTGTTTTAATCAAATTAAACAGAGGTAAATTGGAAAATGGTATCATGCAAATAGGAAACACTATGTGGAGTACCTCTGTCGGATAATTCGACATCGACAGCTGGAATCGCTCTGGCTACTGACGGCAGACGATCTTGAGACCTTGGTGAGGAGGGAGGGCTTACGACTCCCCCCCCACTCTTACGGTACTCCTCCCCTTCACTACTACAATGCTCTCATGGAGGTACTGCTGTGCAGCATTTTCGGATTGCTCTTCTTATAGTATTTTTCAGAAGATTTTTAACTGTGTGTTTTGAATAAGAATCCCAGTAATCCAAAAATAAAATTATTTAAAATACACTCAAGGACTAAAAACTGTTAATAATTAAGTAAATGGCAAGGCTACATATTTTTTATCTACAATATCATCATTCTAAAAAAGAATATTTTTAAAAGGTAAATAGTTCCACTTAAAATTATTTGCTTAACCTGATATAATTTTGAATTTTGGATTAGTGAGATTCAAGTTATTGAGCTTTGTAACTGTTCTCCTTTCTTAAAGTGTTTGGTTTTAGAACAGTAATTATTGTAATGGATGAAAAATATTATTTTTAATAATCACAAAAAGTTGAATATTTAAGCTCGATGTAAAGTATATTTCAAGGAGTGTTTAAACAAATTGGTAGTGTTGGATTCAAACTACCTTGTTGACTATGGAACATGGGAGTAATTAAGGAGCAGAAAGTGATGTCAGAAAAACAGGTGTTGGTTTAGGGTCATGGTTATCGCTTCATTTATAGTAAATTTAATGGAAGTAGCTCAGCAGTTGAGTTTCAAACAATGAAGATTCCTATTTAGAGCCTTCACATTATGATTAACTAGTTTAAGATGAAAAATTGTCAGTTCGTGATTTTTTCCCCTATTATTACTAATTTTGAATTTTAATTTTTTTGGATTATCATATTTAATTAATTGTTGTTACAAAATCAATTCACAGGGAATTACTCCTGTGAGGGACCTAAAAATGTCTGAATTCGGAGCGGCAATTATAGTCTGGCTATAGTTTTCATTCTAAAAAAAGTCCATCGACACATGCTACAGGCGCAACCCAGAGCATGACTTACATTGAGCTGGGAAATTACTTTTTTAATCTTTGCAAAACATTGTAAAAGTTGTTGTGCTTTGACTCTAAACAACTGATGTTTTATGACGTTAGATCCTGCTGCTCCCGTGTGCAACACCCCTACCTTGTCAATTCTTTGTGAAAAATGTAGAATCCATTGACAATATCACACAACACAAAACATAGGTCCAGATTCTTTCTCTAGTCCAGGGTCTTTGATCATCGTAGCACGCTGCTGTGAACTACTAAAAGGCAATATTGTATGATTTAGTCTTGCAAAATTACATGCCTCCCCTCCAAACAATCAGGTACAGTAGACTCTCATATACGGCCAAATGTGGCGGACAGACAGGCGGATAGAAAGAGATTTGCCGAAGGACGACCTAAGTCAACACTTCTGCTTTCTGAGAAACAAATATCACAATAAGCTAACACAAGAATTAGCGAGAGCAGTAGCAGCGGAGACTAATGCGCATGCACCCCTAGACAGCTGCACAGCGTCTGGGTTATCTACTCACAGTTTCCAGTAGACCCAGGTAGTATTACGCAGGTAAGACCTGCGAACTTAGAGCAACATTAATTTTACTGCAACATAGAGTGCCGGAATATTGATAAATCACACGACAATTATATGTACTACGGTTTAAATGACATTGCTCAGATACATTTTTAAAACAAATAGGAAAAGGCTGAAAATCTGGATCTGTCTTTTGATTGGTGATGAGTATGTACTTACATCCTACCTTGGATTCTACATCACTTTGCATTACATAAATCAGGTGAGAGAAATCAAAAAGTAACGTTAGTTAACAAAAATGAAATTCTCCCACAAAAATTCAAAAAGTTTCACTTATAAATTCCTTAATGAATCATCACATTATGATTAATGTTCTCATCTGTTTGCAAATAGTATTCCCTAATCAATCTGTTGCCTCTAAAACCAAACACAATGCCAAAGCTAACAAATCCTTCTGAGTTCTGTGGGTCATTGCTTTTTGGGGATGTGCGTAGGACCCACTTCATAGAATACTTGGTGAAGCTGATCGGCCAGCATAAGTTGGACCCCGTATCCATCTTGGATCTGACAGAGGTTATGCAGGAGTTGCGCAGACGCGGGAAGCCTCTGCCAATCAGGGCGACAGGACAGACCGACGCAGACTACACGACCATCTGCGCTCAGGTACTGTCACTAGCTTCTGATTGGCTGAGACTCTCGCTTGCAACACGAGCTCAGCCTTTGGTTGTTCGTTTACTTCAATGTTGTAGCACCAGTAGAATGATTAGTACCTGCGGGAAGGTTTAATGTATTGTTTAATTGAATAAGTTCCTTTAATTATGTTTGAATTGGAAAAGAAAATTATATGATTTCATTAAGTTAGAATTGTTTGGCCAATACTGCAGCAGAGCTATAATCATTTCAATTAATTAGAAATCAAGCAAATTAATATATTCAGATTAAAATTTGGGAATTTGAATACTACCTAGATAGATGAAATAAAAGCTTATCATTTGATGAAAAATGAGTCTTTCACATCATGTTGTGAAAACTAAGAAAGGATCTTATTAAAAATATAAAATAAATTCATGGATTGCATCCTAAAATAAAAAATATTCATACCCTCGCAATACGATCTTGTATTTTTACACCTTGTAACTGATGAGCATAACAGGAACAGATGGTTCAATTTGCAATGCATAAATTGAAAATGTTAATAAATTAATGGTTTTGCCTACAATTTGATGGTGGTGGTTTTAGCGAATTTCCCCTATAGGGAAGAAGCTATTACCGTAGGTCTCATGGTAAGACTTAAGACCGAGACCATGATAACTTTTTGTTTTGAGGTCCCCAGATGCCAAAAACACTATTCGTTCAAATTTATATATATATATATATATCGTGTTAACGGACACACACACATATATATGTATGTCCGTTGTCCGTTAACACGATAACTTGAGTAAAAAACGTCCCATTTCTATGAAATTTGGCTCAAATGTGTAAAGTGACATTCATGGCTTTAGTTCGAAAACCAGAAAAATCGGACCATGGGAAGGGAGGTTTATGGGGGTTTTAAATTTTCCAAAAATTAGTTTTTTGCACTTCTCACCCTAAAATTTTTAAAATACTCAATTTTGGTTTTGAGCATTTTATAGAGCTTACAAAAAACAATTAATGTAGTATTTTAAAATATTAACCTAGGTTAAGTGGTTGCGGAGAAAATCCAAAAAACCTGCTCATAAAATCTCCCATATTAACCTTATGGGAAAAACGTTTTTGGCTTTTCCTAAGTTCATTTTAATGTAAACTTCATGTTTGCTTTTACCAATCAATTCATCTCTATAAAACAATCATTTTTAACATTTAATCATTTTACAAATGGTGTTTAAATTGTGATTCTATGTCCAACCATTGCAGAGATATTCAAAGTGCTAAACACAGTACGTTGTCCAATGTTATCCTTATAGAGAATAAAAAAAATTTGATATCTCGATTAATTATGAATGTGGATTGATGAAACTTGGTATGTGGCTCCACGTAGTCCTGGTATATTGATATTTGCATAAACAATTGATTTTTTGTTGATTATCCTAGTAGCAGCAAACCTGCATACACAGCTCTAATGTTATTCTTATGGAGGATAAGTAAAGTTTTATATCTCCCTTAATTATGAATATAAATTAATAAAACTTAGTATGTATCTTCATCTGGTTGTTATATTGATAATTGCATAAAAACACACATTTGTGTTCCTTGCTGCAGCAAACCTGTGTACTCAGCCCTATGTTATTCTTGTGGAGAATAAATAAAATGCTATACATCAGTTATTTATGAAACTTGGTAAGTGGCTTTATGTGGTAGTGGGAAAAATATGCATGCATTGGAAATTCGCTGAGTACGCAGGTTTGCTGTGACGGGGGTATTTATTTTTGCTTTATAACATTATACTCCTTAAGACCAAGATGGAAAGGGTATCAAGTACACTAGTTTAGATGACTAACATGTTTTATAGTTTGACTTGATAAAATTGTTTTCTTTTTTGATAAACTTTCCATTAATACCTTGAATTTGTTTTCACATTATTAATATATCATGACATTCTACCAACCAATGATTGAAGCTTTTAGTATTTGTAATAAAAATTTTGTTAGAAAAGATTAAAGTGAAAAGTCTTTTTCGCTCCCTGCAACTTACTTTTCCACTCGCTGACGGCAATAAACTGCTGATTAATTGTTTCAACCAAGCTGATTGACTCGGTGTTTATAATCTCATCTTGTGAATTCAATAAAATTCTATGAAAGTGAATTTTTTATGTTGTGTGGTACGGTATATAAAATTGCAATTGGAGGGAAAATATGTTACAGTAGAAACTCGCTAAGGTGACCCTCGATAAGACAAAAACCTCGATAATGAGTCTGATTTTCTAATCCCCGTGAATCTCCCATAACACTCAATGTTATAAATACCTCTATAACACGACTCATTTTCAAATAAATACCTCGATAGCATGTCTTTTTTTGTAATTTCATATTACTAATAAATAAACCTCTACAGCGTGTCTTTTTAAATAACTGAACCTCTATAGCATGACTCCCACCTCAATAACACGCTTTTTTGGGTAAGTGAACCTTTATTTCACGACTCTAACCTCAATAGCGTGCCGTTTTGCGTTACGGAACCTTTATAGCACGACTCAACCTTTCTCACGCATAGTTCCCACGGTTAGATCGGATGTTTTGAAGTAAACAACAACGTCTTGGGCTCAGGTCTCAACCGGAAAACCCCTGCTTCCCTATCCCCCCTCCCCTACCGGCCTTTCCTTATCTATCACGGGTCAAATCAGTATTTCACAATAGGTTAAGGTACTGTAATTTTGAGCTTATTAACTCTATACTTTAGTGAACTGAGTCGGTTGATTTTGTTCTTACTGCCGTAAGTTCTGCATAGTATTTTATTGAATAAGAAAACTTATCACAGTAGTAGGCCTATAATGAACAATTTACGGTAACATTAATTTTCTAAAATGAATATTACAGCCTAATTATAAACTTTACTAGGCCTATTATTTTTCAATCAATTTTAATACTTGTTTTAATTAATGTAATTGTACTGTTATATGACAATCATAAAGAAGTTTGTTTTACTTGTACGTGTGTTCTTTTATTTATGACTGATTTATACGGTAATTTTCTGCTTAAAACAAAATTAGAAATGTTTCATAAAAAATTTGCTTGGTATAGCAAAAAGTCTGTGACCTCAATAGCACGTCTTGTTGTGAAAACCACCTTGATAGCACGACCCTCAATTACAAGTGCACCTCGATAAGAAGACTATTTTAGAGATCCCCTTGAGAGTCGTGTTATCGAGGTTCTACTGTATCTGAGTGTAAAGTGTCTTTCTCGCCTTCAGAACGTGTTTACCAAGCGAGAAAGAACTACTTTCCGCTCTTAATACATAAATAACTATTTTCATGAGAAATGTTGCAAACAAGATTAAGTGTTGATGCAGTGTTTCTTCTTTTGCAGGTAGTTCGAGAAGAGATTCCCTTGGAATGAAGAATAGCATTTTGGCAGAAGATGATCCTGCGTGAGAGTTCTTCATAAAAGTGATCTCGCTGAGGTTTTTATCGTAATCTCTTGTCAATGAAATATCAGGAAGCAATTAGCCTGTGTTATATTGCTGGATGACACAGTAGGAAAACCAATAATCCATCCCATTAATGCTTTATAAAGCTACGACAGAGAAGGTTGAACTGTCTAAAAAAAAAAACAACTTTAATGAAAAGAAAATATACAAATCTTTATACTTTTTTATATCAATACGAATAAGTTCTGATTAATAAATTACTACTAACAATAATTTATAAGAAATATGACTTGACTTGGAGTAATGATTTGACTTGGATTTGTGTTGTGTTTTTCTAAGAGCAAATTTAAAGCAAGGTCAACCCCAGCGGAAAATCAGTTAATGTTTTTGTATTTTGATTAGTATTTTACATGTTTAAATGATTTTAAGTGAATGTATAGTGATATTTCACAGTATTTATTGTTTTCCCCCATAGCTCGTGAAGAGTGATCATACTAGTAATTTAAATATCAAAATTAATTAGTTAATTTTATTAATTCAGGTAAGGCTGTTAAATTTGATTTTTCATTAAAAAAAGGTTGGCTTTTCATGCACTATTTATTACAGATTATAACTGTTTATTTGTTATTGTTATTTTTTGTTACATTACGGAAATATTAAATTAAACTATTTTATCATTACGTTAATTTGCATTATTGTTATACCACATTTCCACGTTTCCTCTGGAGGGATATGCACTGGAAGTCTCATGGGACGAAATGCGATCGTGAGGGGGGTAAGGGATGTTTTGGACGACCTTCTTTTTTACGTAGCCTCAGCTAGATACAATTTTGGAATTTTCGTTCTCTACAGAAATTCTGGGTAAATGTTCACAGTGATGTAGTAGCTATGTAGGTTGTCAGCCATTGAATCAAACTTTGATAAAAGTCATACTTCTGAAGAGCAGGTTCATATGGTGAGTTTAGACAGTTTTATTCCCTGAATCGCTGGCCATTTCTTCCCAAAATGCTATCATTTTTCATTTTACATAATTTGTAATTTAAATTTATAAACAAATTTAAAAATAATTGACTTATATACTCAATTTAATCAGCAAAATAAGGATAATCTGATCAAGGTATAATTGAATATTGACTGCCAAACTTGAAAAATTGTATTATAGAAATTGCAATTTCACAATTAGGTACAACCGGTAGTAAAAATTATGTGATTTACAATTTTAAGAAATGACCACAGATGCTAAGTTTAATAAGATTACAAAAATGTATACTTTGTTGGGGTTACAAAATTTACAAAAATCCTTATTAAGCATTTGTTTATTTGCATAACAACCCAATTGCCATGAATATGGTTGGGTTTTTGTTTGTTTGTAATATTACATAAAAATATTAAAATTACATGTTAATAAACTACTTAAGATTAATCAGAAGTTTTGAAAAGTCCTCAGTTGTGTATACACACTTAGAAAGAAGGTCTTCTTTTAAAATGTTCTTCAATCTGTTGTGATCATTAATTTTCTTTAATTATTCTGGTAATTTATTATACATTTTTGTTGCCATATTTTCTGGGCCTTTCTGGTAGAAAGATATTGACACATTAATTGGAGAGTCAATTAATGTCTTTGTTCTTGTATTTTAATCAAGAGTATTCATTCTCAATTGAAATTTGGATGCGTTATTGTGTATAAAACAGGAAATTTGTAAAATATATAATGATTAGAGTTAAAATTGTGTGTTCTTGAAATAAAGGCCGACATGAATCTGTTTTAGAAATTTTAAAGAATGTTTGTATAGCTCTTTTTTGTAGAGTAAAAATTTTGTTGTATTGCTGCTCGATCCCCAGAACATGAAATCCAGTCCATATGAAATCCTAGACTGAACATATGCATGATACACTATTTTAGTCACGTTGATTGAGCAACAACTTGACAGTATTTTAATCATGAATATTCCACTCCACATTTTGTTTACACAGGTAAAAAAAAACATAAAGTAATACATCAATACAAACGCAGCTAACATAAATACACCCTAATCCTACAATGATCCTACCCTAAAATATGGCAGCTCAAATGTCAAATTTTATAATGATATTTAATAAGCTGTTATGATTTAGAGGATCACTGTAGATACCTCTAATTTGCACCATTCTTCTTCTTTTATTAAGACCTTTAAAAAGAGGTATCACTCAGTAAGGGTTGCTATTTTAAATTTTTGACTTGGCCCCAAAAACCCCTATTTTGGGAGATGAGGCCAAACTTTTCACTCACTAAAAGATAAATGGCTTGGTTACTTGAACGTTCCCATCGAAAAATCTTATTATTTTAAGATGTTTAGTGTAATTTAAATTACTGCTATGCAAAAGTAATGCAAAATGACGTTTTAAAATTCAAAAATTCAATTAACGCTGTGTTTGATAGAAAAAAGCTAGAAACCCCTAACTTGTGCCATTCTTCTTCTTTTTGTACGCCCTTTAAAATGATATAGCACTCAAGGGGGGTTACTATTTAAGTTTTTTGACTCACCTCCCAAAACCCCTATTTTGGGGAAGGGGGTTGAAAATTTTGACTCATCAAAAGTTTCCTTTTTAGGTCACTAAGACTTCCACGGAAGATAATCTCGATATATGCAGTCGTTAAAAAAATAGTAGGGGGGTTGGGACTTTTGGGACACACGGTACGGTATGTTTTTATAACAAAACTCAAAACCAATCCTCTTTATCAGTAATATAAACAATCCTATAAAACTATTTTTGGCGATACAAGTAAAGGAACATATCAAAGAACTTGAATATGAAGGATGCTTAGTTGCTAATAAACTTTTCCACAGAAAATATAAATTAAATAATATAGAATCAATGTTTTTATCTCAAAACTCAAAACTAAGCCTCTCGAAGAGCCTTACAATAGTTGTTATATAGTTTGGTTTCATAACAAAAATTAAGGAATGTATCGAATAAAGTAAGTATGGCAGCCATTGACTCGTAAATGACTTTTTCTATGAAAATCAAGGTTAAGTACACGAAGATTGAGAGTTTTATAGCAGTACTGAAAATTACAAGTGTTTTTACATCATAATTAGAGGTTAAATACAATTGAATTCAGTACCAAAAGATAAAGAATTTATTCAGTAATACAATTCTGAAAACCATTTTACAATAAACAAATTCCTCGCACCGTAAACCTCATTTAACTGAGCACGCATCGCCAATAACCCATCAGACGCTGTACTGAGCGCTGCGACAAGTCCTACACTTTGAGATGTGACCTTGAGCCCGGACAGACCGAATTTTGGTCCTATCTCGACTACGGGCGCGAACTCTCCATGGTTTCTTCCTCGCTGATCAGGACTAAAGCTTTAAATTATTATAGCATCATTATAATAATAGGCAAGCACAAAAATATTCCTCTTTTTTCTTCAAGGTCCCAGTGTTTGCAATTCCAGTTTTCATAAAAATATTATCTTGCGGTTTAATTGTAGTTAACGGCTGACATTGTGCAGGTCAATCATTTATCAGCAAATTCAAGCGCAAGGCAGTTTTTATGCCCCACAAGGCTAAAGAGCCCAACATTTTTAACTAATAGGGCCAGGGCCTGCCCTACTTAACACCTGACAATTCATATAGGGCATAAATGAGAAAAAAAAACATAGAAGGTCAAAACAAAAGAAGTATGTAGCATTTTGTTTCATGAGGAAAACTTAATGCATACAAAATATTATCACTGTAATGAGTCAGTATATATGGGATATACAATGGACTATTTAAAACTTAATATATTTTATTGATAAAAACATAATTAAACAAAATCTGAAGATAACTACCTGTGTGAATTCACATATTGTCTAAAAACGCTGCCAATAACGTCGGTTTTTTCTTTGGCGTTGGGGCTTGTAACAAAACCTTCTGCATACGGGACTGTTCTTTTTTCGATAACTTCTTGGCATATTTCTTAGCAGAGGTCTTAACGCTATCTAGTTGTTTAGTGTTCACATTCACAGGAATATTTTTGACACTCTGTACAGCGGCAATATTCAATCCAGCATAAATATCTTTCCTCTTCTTTTTCTTTTTCCTCCCAAGGTCCTCAGCAACAATTACTTCATCACTTTCATTTTTAGGCTCAACTATTGGCTTTTTCAGCGATATCGATGTTGTTCTTGAGCAAAAATAGCATTTAAAAATCTGTAATAGAGTGTAAAAAGTAAAAAATTTAAATACTGTCTTACAATTAACAATGTTAAGGTCTACATTTTTGTAATTATTTAAATATAAAATATCCTACAGTGATGATTTTATTAGTTGTAACTGAACAGGTTTACAGTAGTTATACTATTGAAATTGTCCTAAAAACAATAATAAATAATAACAATAACAAACGTCTCAAAAATTTACAAGACATATTTAGAAGGAAACTTTAGAACATCTATACATTTAATTCCGTAAGCGAATTGGTCCCCACGAAATATCTCGAGCTACGAAGAAGTTAAGTTAGGTTATGGCAAGTCATTTTAAAGCTTAAGGGCCAAGGACGGTGGGAAAAATATCAGAAATGTCAAAAATTGCGTGGGCTACGCCCCACTGGACTTCAAAGATCCAATGACTTTCTTATGGAAATATCACTACGGTGTTTTTATTAATAAGCCCAATGACTTTCTTATGGAAATATCACTACGGTGTTTTTATTGATAAGCAAAATGAACTAATCATCAGTTGTGATTATCCACCTACACAAAAACCATGTTAGGGGCTATAGCCCTCGTAAGCCACTAGTATTTATTATATTAGGCAAATATTGCCTTAATGAATTAAAATTATTTGTTATGAGTACGGGCGTTTTTTTAGTATTCCCTTATTAATCTGAACATTTAGAAAAACTGAATAACTCATGCAAAGAAATATTGAAAAAATTGTTACTATACCAACTGTATCAAAATAAACATGGCTGTAGAGTCCCTGGCTGTATGATGCCAAGATGAGGAGAGTAAGAAGGTGGGCCAGACTGAGCCAGCTCGCGGCCTTGACGTCATCCGATGACCGCGGCGCACAGCACTGCATCACTAGCGATATATACTGTTATGTCAATTTTCAAGTTGATCATTGCATATGCCTCAGTCAGTGTAAGGCATTGAGACGTGGCAGATGTGTTTACCTTGTTTTCCCATGTGATGTATTTTTATTTTCACAAGTTTTATTAAGAGTTGTGAGTATATTTACATAAATTTCTCAAAAGATTTCATTTCAGTCATGATTTGCTTTAATTACGATAGTGTGTAATACTTTTAGCACAGCAGTATATTGTTTCCTATTTATGGTTATAGTGAAATACATAGTTAAAAGATTACTGTTACAAATATATTGTTTGGTACTATTTAAATGCCAAATTCACGCAAAGTTTAAACTACCTTTTGGATGAATATTAGTTTTTTATATGAAAAAATAAAACTGAAAATTGTTTCTTCCTTACTTTATAGTTGGAGGGGTCATACACATGTAACGTAACACATTTTTCGTCATTTCAGACCCTCCCCCTCCCCATATAGCCTGATTCACTGTAACGCTTGATCATACATGTTATCCCTCTCTCTTGTGTTAGGTAAATCAATCATAAAAGACTTGCTTGATTTGCCAAAGATCCACAGTTTTTTTTAATTTGCGTTAGTTTATTTTACAAAATTGATGCAGAAAAAGACTGTTTATGACACGAGCAATAATATAAATTATTTCAGCTAAAGCTTAGCAAATTAATGTTATAATACAAAAGTTCAACATTACGGTATACAACTGCATGATAAATTACAATGCATTACTAAAATGAGAACATAAAACTGTTAAAAATAACTTGATTTTCAAGTAAAATAAAATATTCAAGCTAAAGTTTAACAGACTAATGTGAATAATACATGGGAAACCACCATTTGGTACCAAATGCTACAGAATAATAAATAATTAAATACATATTAAATAATAGACAAATAGATAAGTGTCGTTGTAGCACGATCCAAAACAAAGCTGTAAAATAATAAAAAATTTACCCAAAACCCGCTCTTATTTTATTTGTATTTTTACTGTTACAGAATAACATACGGTAATTAATTATTATATACTTAAAACTGGAATCTTAATTTAGATATCAGTTGAAATATTTTCCAATTCAAAAGATTACTAACTGAAGACGGGCGTGTGCCAGATATAAGATTAAAATGTGTGACCTACGTAACGCGGACACCGTCACCCTTCTTCCCCAAATAACGCAGCATAACGCTACGCCAAACCCCCTCCCCCTCTCGTAAATTACGTAATATGAGTATGACCCCTTACTAAAATCTGTTATAGGATTCGACTGTTTTGATGCATTATTAAAGAGTAATTTTTAGATGTTTTAAGTGGGTGTGTATATTATGCCTGGAACACGTTGTGCTGTTGCTGGATGCAATAACAGTCATTTAAAACTAAACACCTGAACGATGTTGTGACATATTTTAGTTTTCCTAAATGTGGTAATATTAAAAAGATATGGGTGGAAAGGTGTAAACGAAAACGTATGTGTCAGGATTCCATAAGTAGAAAAGCTAGTAAAAGAGACAGAGAAAGTCCCTAGAGATTTTCCATGAGGGCATAATAATGTCTACAACATCCTTTCTTAAACTTTACAATAACTTGAAAGAAAACTTCAATGAGACTTATATATTAATGCCAAAATTAAATCAAGGTAGCTTAGAAAACTTTTTTGGACTGCTAAAAAGCGGCGGTGGACTAGCAGATCACCCCAGTCCAAAAGAATGTTTATACAGAATGAGAATGATAGAAGAGAACTGGCCAACTGGCTTGGGAAGAGAACTGGCCAACTAAGTACCAACTCTAACACCCAGGATACAGGGGATGAGATTTTGGTTGGGAAAGTACTCAAAGAAAGTGCTGTCCACATTAAAAACGTGTCCGAACGGATGAATGACGAGGAGTGGGAAGGTAGTGATAGTGATTGTTATTCTGATATTCATAGAGAAGAGAACCAATGTGATGAAGAAACAAATACTAATAATAGTTTTAATTTGAAATAAACGTGTCGCAGGATGGGTTAAGATGTATTGCAGGCTGGATGGCAAGGAAGATGCGTAGCATTTATCCAGAGATAGGCGACTTCTCATATAAATGTGAGTTTAAAAACCACGTGGAATAAGTAGTCTATTGTCCAGAGGACCTAACCAAGTGACGATTTTTTTGCAAAAATAACAAAGATGGAGGAATTGTTTAAAAATTACACATCTAACATGGACTTCAAGACACCTCACATCAAAAACATTCTTACAAAAAAATAGAAAGAAAAATTACAGAAGTACCATCAAAAGTCATTGAATTGTTTGTGCAGAGGAGAATTGTGATGAAGATGTAGTTTTATAATAAGCAACAAGTTGAGAAAAACAAGCTAAAAATAAATAAAAAATCAAGAAAGTGACAACTTAGATTATACTAGCCTAACCGTTTGATATGTGAACACAGTTGAAGTGTAAATATATTTTAAGTACACAAACATTATTATTAAATTGGCCGATTAACCTTAAACATTTTTTGCAGGTATGGATATGCAAGTAAACATATTATCTTGTTTAATAAAATATTATGTTTTATCATTGAACATTACTTTTTAATGTTTTTCCTTGAGAATGGTTTCTAATAAATTTATACAGTCCTTATGTCATAAATGAATTATACAGTTTGTCTCAGTTATGAACATTAATTCACTATCACAAATGTTGACAGCTGGTTTACAGTTTATAGTAATATAAAGGAATTCATAACCTATAATTTAAGTCTTAATTTGCAAAATATTACATTTTAATACTTTCAGTAAGTTGTCAGAAACACTGAACACACACACAGACATAAACAGAATAGAAACGACACACATTCAATGTCTTTCTGTGATGACACCACTGTCATAAACAGACACAAAGATCGCAGTCATGTATTAGTTAATGCCAAAAGCAACCAAAAACAGGTCGAAAACTGGCTGACTGCAAACCAATTGGTCTTAAATCAAGATAAGACAAACACTGTTGTTTTTAGTCCCAGGGATCCTATTAGCACTGATGTTCAGTCTCCTAAATTTTTAGGTTTGACTTTTGACTGTTCCTTAAATTGGCACGATCGTGCTGTTGGTCTAAAAAGAAAACTTAGCAGTAGTATATTTGCTCTAAAGCACTTAAGTGGGGTAGTCGATGTGGAGGGAGCCCGGCAGGCATACTTTGGGCTGCTTCAGTCCCACCTGGTTTATGGCTTGATTGCTTGGGGGAGCTCTTCTCACTTACATGATTTATTCAACGTTTCTTTTCCCCCTTTGGGGACGTAATTTTCCCACATTTTTTACAGTATCAGTATTTAGGTATATTTTTTACACATCTTTTGGTAAGTCAAATTCATACAACAAAATTTCAGCATATACGAAGTTCTATTATAGAAATTTCAGCAGCGAACGTGTTAAAAATGATACCCCAAAGTGGGGTAAAAAAATATTTTTTGGGGACTCGTCGCATCTTTATTTCTAGTGCTTAGGTGAAGCTCTCCTGCAAATTTTGTGTCTGCACGTCAGTTGCCGATCATAAGGTTATTAATGGCCACATTTTCCAGTAATAACTCAATTGATGAATTTTTGAATATAAACCATATACAATATAAAACGTTGTATTTAAAGACAGGATGAAAAATTAATTTTACCATAGTGTTTGACAAGGGTTTGCTCCTTATTTTTTCAACCAACTTCTTTTGAAAATTATTGAGTGATTTTGTGTCTTTTTTCATCAATGAACGGAGATGCTTCTTGGGACGTTTTTCGGGTTTCAGTTTCACAACACAATGCTGGGGAGACAAAGGGTTTAAACACCATCGGCAACAAGTTGATCTGATATCGAGGGTAGAGTTTTCTTCTTCCGCCATCAATAAGTATTTGTGCCTGGAAATAAAAACATAAAATATTGTAATATAAAATCTTAAAAAAAAACTTATGTTGACAGTTAACCGTTTAGCTAACAATCAATGGTAGTGTGTACATTAATTATCATACAACTTTTTTAACACATTTTGTGAGTGTTTAAAAAAAACTAAAAAGAAAAAAGAAAAGATTAACCAGAAGGCGGACCTGGACACTGAACTACAGGAAAAAAATACAACATGTCGGCCACACGCTGGAACAGTATGAAGAATATTGGCCGCACGCTACGCTTGCAGGTGACTGATACTGTTGGTGCACTGGCTCACATGAGAGCCAGCTGCAGTGCTTCCGATTTACTTACTTTAAACGGCGTCTTCTTTGGATAGACCCCAAGAGATTTCAAGAATTCACCAAGCCAAGAATTCATGAATTTTGTTATGTAATTTATTTCTTGTATTATGGATGGCAGAGCTTTGTAAAATTTACGTCTCATATATGATGGTTTAGTTTTAAACAGTTTAAGTCTATGTTGAGCGGCGGTATTGTTTAATCTATTACTGGTAAAATATGTGGGTGAAGGGAACAATCAGGTCGCAGCTTTTGGACATAAAGGACGGTTTCAAAAATATATAAAATGATGGTAGATAAAAAAAGTCAAATTCCTTGAAAAAAGTTTTACAAGAACTACATCAAGGGATTTTCGCAATTACTCTATCTGCCCTCTTCTGTAATTTAAAAATCCTGATGAGATTTTGCTTCTAGTTGCTCCCACAAAATTAATGAATTAATGACATGACTCTCAAACAAATTAGGTCTCCAGGTATTTATATTAAACAGTCTTAGAAAGATCAAGATTCCCATACTTTGCCATGCCCCTAAGAAACCCAGACGAAAGCTTTGAGACAAGTCGATCAATGTGACAATCCCAAAGTAGTCTGTCTTCGTCCTTGACCCCCAGACAAATGGTGGCCCCCACCTCCTCCAGCATTGTGTCATTAATGTTAATGCTAACTGACTGATTATTTCCATTCCTTTTCCTTTGAAATGTTTGAAAATGCAGAAATTTAATAGCCCTACTTGGTTCATTTATTGGTTACAGTAGACCTAACCGCCCTCCATGGGACCGAACCTTGGGTCGGATAACTAAAAGGGCAGTTAAATCTAATAACACCTGGGTATTATCCTATTAAGCAGGCATTAAAAAATATAAAACTTATAAGACAGTTTAAAAATAGGACCAAAAATAAGTACCAAGATGCCATAGCCTAGTTGATTAACTACGTATGGAAACATATAATTGACTTGTAGACACCTGAACGAGTAATGGTAGTAATGGTACAGTATCGGAACGGCGGCTTCGGCAGCGGATATTAGTTATGTCCTAGAATAAGGTGGTCAATCCGATGGGCAGTTGAAGCGATGACAGTTAGGTGGGTGTCTACTGTATTTGATTCAGTCAATGTATTAACCTTTTCAGTGCTATGGACCGATATATCGTCTTTTGAATCTGTTATCAATAAACACTGTTAGGCCTACTGCTTCATAAGCGATTGTACCGTTAGGCGCTCAGTCTGCAGTCTGAGTCTGACATGTGGTGAAACCTGGTAGACACAAACTGAACTACCTCGTCCAGTGCCTAGTCTCTATAATACCAACTGATCCACTGCAGCTGCTAGTCTGATCAGTGGCTGTGCGGTCTAGGGCGTTACCTTCCCGGCCGGAGGTAACACTTGGATCGAGGGTTCGAATCCCGTCACAGTCGGTGGTTTTTATGTGCAACTCATGGAGAGTTCACCTGTCTGTGGCAGAGTTGAAGGGGAGGGCGGACCTTAAGCAAACGGTGGACGGCTCGGGTCCAAGCTGACAGGATGGGTGGATTCTTTGTGAGTTGCACATCTAATCAGGTGTTTTGCTACTTTTTACCTATCCTTTACTGTGTGTGTCCAGCGGAAGCACGTTTTTACTAATTTTAACTATTCAGGCGTTCAATAAATTTAAAAAATCAACAAAACATCACGGATTCAACTACTCCTTTCAGAAGCTTAGCACTCAAAGGGTTAAGACTTTTGGAAACCACAATCGTTCTGTTGGATTATTTTAAAGAAAATAAAGCAGGTACGGTAGCCTATTTTACATTTTATTTATTTATTTATTTATTCATACACGGTATAACCATTTTACAAAATGAATCATTCCTAATGCTCAAAAAAAGCCAAATAAATATATAGAGTTTCCCTTGTTCAACATAGTAACAAAAATATACAAATATAACTTGGTATAACAATAAAACAACATAGTAGCAACTAATGTACAATACAAATATATGCTTATATAACAACAACAACTAATCATCTAAACTTAAAGAATTCTCATCTCACACAAACAACAACCATAAGAAGAACACAACTCAGAGCAAGGCAACAACCAGGCGCCTGACAATCCAATCACTGGAGGCAAGTCCACATGCGGTGAAACAACGTTGCCAAGATGCTGGATGCGAGCTAAAGTTGACTGCTGGGCGTAGTTGGTACTGTGATGCCTCCGTGCAAACAGGTCTTTGGATCTTGTAGAAGAAGGAACATGAAAGTAAATCCTCTCAAGCAGACAGGGGCAGTCCACAAGTCCATTAACCAGCTTGTAGAGGAAAACCAGATCTTGAACATCACGTCTGGTTTGCAAGCTCGGAAGATTCAGCATATCGGATATCTCGCTCAATGGAACTTCAAGATATCGGTAGCCGACACGGAATCCCACCAGTCTCAAAAATCTGTTTTGAATCTTCTGGAGACGATCACGAAGAGTGACTTGAAGAGGAGCCCATACTACGGAGCAGTACTCCAACAAAGGTCTCACATTACAACAGTACAGGGTTATAAGTGTACGAAACTGGGAAAGATGTCTTGAGGAACGAGCAAGAAGTCCCAGAGCCCTACCAGCTTGCAAGCAAACTCTTTCGACATGGGCCTCAAAACTCAAGGATGGCAGTACCTCTACCCCAAGATCCCTGACGGATGCAGGCCTAGCAAGAACAATAGCCTCCAATCTGTAGGCATGCAATCGAGGAGCAGTTATTCTGTGAAAGGTAAAGGCGATGCACTTTTTCAAATTCAAGCTCATTCTGTTATCTGTACACCACTCATAAATGGCCTGAAGATCACCCTGAAGTGCACTAAAGTCCTGTGCAGAGCCAATAACATTGAAAACCTTAATATCATCCGCAAACAGAAGGCAATTAGTAGAAATACAGCACACAATGTCATTTATAAAAATGTTGAAAAGTATAGGCCCCAAGATTGACCCCTGCGGTACTCCCGATGTTCCGATGAAGGCCTCAGATGTGGTCGAGGCAAACCTCACAGAAAGCTGCCGATTACTTAGGTAGCTGGAAAACCAGCTATGGAGTGCACCAATGATTCCATAGGCGTAAAGCTTGTCAAGAAGGCGCTGATGACACACCCGGTCAAATGCCCTAGAGAAATCCAAATAGAGAGCGTCCACTTGCTCACCCCTCTGAAAAGCCTCCATCACATAACTTTGGAAAACTATAAGGTTTGTAGCCGTAGATTTACCAGAGATAAATCCATGTTGATAAGGTGTTATATGCTTCCACAACAAGGGGCCCTCCTTCCTCAATACCAGTCTCTCAAAAACTTTAGCTAGACAGGGCTGCAAAGCTATGGGTCTGTAGTTCATGATATCATCCGAAGGTCCGGATTTATGAATTGGCACAATAAAGCTATTCTTTAAAACATCAGGATTATAAACACCCATTTCAAGAGACCTATTAAAAAGCTTATGTAAGTGGCCAGCCAAAACAGGGCAGCAAAATTTCAAAACGGAAGCAGGTATTAAATCAGGGCCGTTGCTTTTGGACTCATCCAAACTGCTGAGAGCATCCTCCACATCTTGCAGCGTCACTGCACAGGAGGAAAGTGAATCATAATCATTAAAGCTTATGTTTCTTGGAATGTAGTTAGCCTCAGGGGGGGTGAACACCGAAGAGAAGTAATCTGCAACGTATTCGCACATTTCAGACGGATCCGTCGTGCACTTGTCTTCATATCTCATTTTAGATGGATAGGGTCCTGCTTTCTTAGCCATGTTAATGAAACTCCAAAAGATTTTTGGATTATTAGGGAGCACATTTTGCACATATTCTAGGTACGAGTTAAAACACTCCTTGGTCCGAATCTTGCAAAGTCTACGAATGCGGTCGAACTTGTAATAATCCTGAATTCTAAGTGTCTCCTTATATTTCTTATGTAAAACCTTCTTTTGGATAACAAGTTCCTTCAAGTCACCAGTGAACCAGCATGGGAATTTATAGGTGCCAACTCGTCTAGGTGGTGTGTTAGCCAGTACCGCCTGCCTGACTCTCTCAGTCAATAATGAAAACGTATCATTTACATCACCACCAAAGTCCAAGTATGAAAAGGCCTGGATACTGGCAAAGACACTGTTGAGGTTGCACCTCTTAAAGTCAGGAATATATATAGGGTTGGAATTTACCAAGGCAGGAACTGACAGTGCAACGTTCAGAGCTGGGTGATGTTTGTCAATAACAACTACCGGTTCAGAATCATCATGCACTTGGGAAGCTGGTAGAGAAGAGAAGACAAGGTCCAGAAGGGTGCCATTTACATTTTGTACATTATTAATTTGCTCACAGCCCAGGTAAGTGCTCATGAACACAACGTGATGCAGGAGAAGGGAAGAAAGGATCCACCGAACTCCAATTAACCCCTGGAAGATTAAAATCTCCAATCAAAAGAGTATGTGCATCCATGCCTGTCAATGCCGAAGCCTCCTCCACAGTATCACAGTAGGCCTTATAAAGGGTAAGCGGTTGAGATGGGGGAATGTAAATACCATTAATCATAACCTTAAAGCCATGGCCAAGTGACACCACAACAAATAAGCTTTCAAGTGGATTATACGAAACATCAACTTCAGATGAGGGAATCCTCTTATCCACCGCTACAATAATGCCGCCACCACTCGCACGATCACTAGTTCCGATAGAACGATCCTTTCTGTAAACTACATGATTCAGAAGACCAAGCTCAGCATCTGATATATCAGGGGTTAGATTAGTTTCAGTCAACACCAAGATATCATGCACAGTATGAGAAAGAGATGGCCTTAGTTCACTCAGTTTGGTTCTCAGTCCATTGACGTTCTGGTAATAGATGCTGATTTTGGATCTTCTCCCAGAGTTACTTAGTTTTTTGAAACAGATTTCACAATTTTTGGGAGGCCATTATGATACTTAATGGTTAAATTTGATTCTCCTGCTTTGGTTCGTTCATTGTCAGCTTTCAAGGCTCTACAACCTTGAATTCAAAAAATTAAAATTGGAGTGTTAGTTGTACTTACATCAAGTTGGACCTAATAACAGCCAGGTTTTTATCATTAGCATTGCATTTCGTATTAAGAAATGTGTAAGTTGACAGAATATTATTGACAGCCATATTTCTAAACTTGTTTTACGGAACCGGAAATTGCCGATGGAAAGATGAATGTAAAAAGAAACAACATTCAATTTTAATCAATCAGAACCAGATCAAAACAAACTTTTAGGTTAAATTAATCATCCGCACTAGGCCGTGGTCTGTGGTCATCCGTCGGGATCGGGATCCGTCTGCTTCATCTTCATCCCACATCAAATAATGTCAAACAGCCGACGAAATATTATCGAAGTGCCTACGTACACGTCCAATGTAAGGGCAAATTCACTTCACTACCGCTTAGGTTAGGTTACGTTACGTTACGTTAGGTTAGGTTACGTTAGGTTAGGAGGTTTTCTGGCTCTCAATTTGTTTTAAAAATCACAGGAAAAGTAACGTACGGTGCATAATTTGAAACGGACGTGAACAGTAGTGGCTCACGTCGGACGTGTACGTAGCCTCTGCCAAAAATTATAGATTCAAAGAGCACCGAGATGGTGATCACTTTTTCGTCTACAACATTTAGAGGTTGTGACGTCACGACAATATGAAACGGAACGACTAGAACCACCGAATCATCAACCGACCAACCGATTGTTTTATCGAATGAATCGTTGCTCACTGCCTTATGTATTGAAACTTTCTGATAAAGCGGCAGGCCTCGGTAGCCCAGTGGATACGGCGTCAGATCCACGATCGTGCGGTCCCGTGATCAAATCTTACTTTTGATGTTTACTTTTTGAAATCTGAAATGTGTTTTAAAGATTACTTTAATTTGTTCGGGGTTAAATCTCACTTTTTTTGTTAACTTTTTTAGGTTTGACTTTTATTTACTTATACTAATCCCTTTATTTGTAATTATGTTGCACAACGAACAGCCACCATACAGCGCTCTGCAGAGTTAGGTTACTATAATTTTGTCGTGAACTGCAACCTAGTTGTTTGTTCACGTACATCCATTTTTAGATCCATTTAACAGCCACCATACAGCGCTCTGCGGAGTTAGGTTACTATAATTTTGTCGTGAACTGCAACCTAGTTGTTTGTTCACGTACATCAATTTTTAGATCCAATTTAACACTGTATCCACAACTTTTGATTTAACTTATATCTGCTTGAATTTTAATCGAATCACCATTTATGCTTTTCCACCACAAAACAATAACAATCGTAGTTGAAAGTTCATTCGATAAAACAAACAAACAATCGGTTGATGATTCGGTGGTTCTGGTCGTGACGTCACAACCTCTAAATGTTGTAGACGAAAAAGTGCTCACCTACAGAGATGCCCTAAAAGGGTCAAAGAGTATGTTTCTGAATGTACTTAGAAAACAAAGTGTGTGAATCGAGTCGAATGATTGATTATTTTTGCATAATTAATGGTTAGAATAACTAAATTATATGGGTATAATAATTCAAATAACGTTGAGTTTATAATATAAGTTGATTGATGCATTGGCGTCGTTAATATGCAGCATTTAATCATCATTCGGCCCCATTTTCCTTATGGTAGTTCTACTTTGTATGCTGATAAAATGTTAGTCTGCGCCCTGCGGCTGCGGCCACTACTAGTAGTAGGGATGAGCATCGATAGAAAAACATCGATGTTGACCATCGATGTTGTAAACTTTGGTGGTTTTATTGTACCACTTGACTTTCAACTAATAACTTTCAAATGACTCGCTTAGCAGTGGAGGTTACACTAAGGAACGAGAATTAACTGGACACAGAATTAAGTTAGCACAACACATTTAATAAAACCATAATATTTTTAAAGGCACAACTCTTACATAGGGGAAATCTGCATAGGCAGTTAATCTTTAATTGCCGATCAAATGTTTACGTCAGTCCTCCAAATATTAAACAATCAATGGAAACTCGGCACAGAACACAATAACAACTAAAACCCTTTAAAATACGACATAACATATACAAATGATTATCAACACTCAAAATATATTGTCTGTGGGATTCAGTCCTTCCTTATATGATAAACAAACTCTACGTACATAACAAAATTGAAGCCACAAATAATATTCTAAAGATAAGCATAATTCCATTCAAAAGACATGACATATAACCTTAAACTACGAATCTAAATCAATCTCAAAACAACACCAACGATGCATCAAGTGCTCAAAACACTTTAAAATATTTATATAGTTCAACTGCTCCAATTTCTCGAACTAAATCTTTATTCAAACTCAAGTGACTCTACGTAAAACTTTGACCTTATAACTTTATGTTTAAATCGATTTCTACCCTAACATCCAATATTTACATTAACTTTTATTTATGAGATATTTCATTATTATTTCTCGTTATCTAAGTAACTCTTCAAAGATATTATTAAACTTTATTTAACTCAGGATCTAATTTATTTTTCACGCTTCACGTTTAGCTTTAAATCAAATTTAATTGTCTTTTAAATTTTCCCCACGACTATGGAGAGACCTATATTTTGTGCCCCTGAGCAAAGGTTTGACATACCAAACAGTTTCCGAGGACTTCGTTCCAGGACGACTGCCTCCACGGATGACGACCGTCTCCTAGGTCACCTTTCTCGCTCAGTGTCCCCGGGTGTCCGAAGGCGTGTCGGGAAGCTGGCGGCGTCTTCTCCCTCGTCCAGTAGAGGTCCCTGGTCCCCGTGGATGGCTCCTATCCTTGGACGTCTCGAAGCCTCTTGAAGTTGGTAGTCCCCAGTTCCGGCGGCTAGATGGTCCTGGTAGTAAATGGATGGTAGCGAGGTCTAGGGATCCGACTGGTGCAATAAGGCTGTCCAGTGCGGTATTAGCCCTACTCGATCCGAGCTAAACCTAGAACCTCTCAACACCGCGTTCTCTTCTTGACCTTCTTTCCGCTATTCTCCTTTTTCAGTCCATTCCCCTTCCTATGTTTCTAAAATGTTACCCCCGAATTTGGTCAGCTCCGCCCCCTTGCCAATTAGAGTGCCTCGAACATTACGTTTGTGTTTGTCATTGGCTATTCAAATCGTCAGCACAATTCCGGGTGGGCAGTGATTAAACGGTGAGTGAACCTACTTAATCAGCATGTTCGCTGTTTTCAGAAAGCCCAGGCGTGTTTTGTGAATGTTTGTTGTTTGCCCGCTACCCGACACCTCCGGTAATTCGAGTAGGGTCAACGCCATCTACTTCCTCACCGTCGTTGAACTTTCCTACATTGAGTTTTGAAATTAAATTCATATTTGTTTTCAATATTAACTTAAGTAAATTTCTACTTATTTTTATTCCATTTTGAAATATGTTTATATTCCCCCTCTGCCGGGAAAACTTGGTCCTTCAAGTTTTGTCATACCTCCTGTGGTAAATGGATTTCAGAGAAGCATAATTGGATTGAAGTATAACGCGTCTACTTGACAAGGCGGAGAAATGCATGGCGAGCTGACCTCAGTGTGACTCCCTATTGCTATGTTCTGGCTTGTAGTGACTCATTGGCATTCTGCTTACTGCACACTGTCCGTTCCGTTTAAATCTCGTTGAGGCAATAATAGCCTAAATTTGTATCTTTTGAATGTGAAGAACGTAAATTAGTAAATGGCAAAATTATAGTAATGGTGCTGGTCCATTCTAATAAAATATTAAATAGAAGTCTAGTGTTTCCAATTAAGTCAAAATCTGTATTTTGTAATGATAAATGTTTAATTTTTATAACCTTGTAACTTATCAACCTTTTTAATCTTTTATTTGTTTCGTATTTTAGTACAATTTTTAAATATTAACTCTGTATTACTGAGTTTCAATGAGGCGGGGGATTTGATCAGGATCCCCTGTTTCATCAATAAACAGTAAATAAGCCGTTGTCTTACTTCGCAGCGACAGACGACCTTGCTATGTATCTCTTCCTCTCTCACCCAGATGCTGTATGCTGACGCAGTCTTGTTCGCACGCCAGCATGTAAACAAACTGCACTTCCCACAGCATCTGTGTCACATTACTGCTGTTGTCATCTCTCTGTTTCCTGGTCCAGACTGTAACTTCACTGGATGAGTTATTCAGTCTGCCGCGCGATGATCTGTTTCTCGGGTCTTCTCCGAGCTCTCTTATTAACGTGTGTTGGTAAATCATGTTTTTGTTTGAATGTTTTTTTATAATGTAGGTGTTTGATTTCATATCCATGCTTCTCGTAAAATAATGTAAGTTGAAAGTGTTTTAGTGAAATGTTAACATGTAGTGCAACCGCCTTTTAGGGAAATGTATTAATTGGATACCATCATTCATAAGGTATTTGATAAGCTATCTTTTATAACCTTCGATGTACCACTACACTGTGATATATTACAATATATATTATAGTTTATTCTATATTCTTTGATTGATTTGTACTTAAACTTTTGAGCTAATAATTTGTTCCTTGAATAATTGTTCAAGTTATATTGTTCCTTTCTTTGGAGTGTTATTGTGTGTACTTAAACCTGTTAAGTATTTTCCTGTAGCTAACAGGAATCCGTCTTGAAATGTATATATTATTTCCTGTATTTTCCTTTTGAGGGGTTGACAGTGTTGCAAAAATTTTCCTTCCCTAATAACTGAATAATAATTTAACGGGGCGTTTCCTTGTTTTGTTTATTTTTATTTTATTTTATAATATTATCTCCGGTTAAACGGTTTCATCCTAGCTATGTGTACGGGCTGGTTGACAAGCTTACCATATTTTTCTAACAAAACCATATACGTCGTATCATTAATCTTGTCTGTGACGAAGAATGGTCCTTTGTAAACATTTTCAAATTTACTGTATTTCTGCCCGTGATGAGGAGTGTTTTGAACTAAAACCTCATCCCCGATATTTAATATTAAGTCTCGTTTTGTTGAGTCAAAATATTTCTTTTGTCCGTCTTGAGCTTTTTTTATTAATTCAGGCACCTGTTTCCTAATTTCTTGAATGTGTTTAATTTCCCGAATTAGGTCGGGATCTTGGTCCTTGTGGACATACAAATAGTCTGAGGGTAAATTCGCCTCTCTAGCGAACATTAGATAAAACGGTGTATGGCCTGTGCTTCTATTGACGGTCGTGTTGTATGCGAACGTGACGTATTTTACTACTTCCGACCATCGGTTTGGTTCTCGTTCAATATAATGGCTTATAGTTTTCTTAAAAATCAAATTCATTCTCTCCGTCAATCCTTGAATCCGGTACATGTAGGGCGGACTTGCCTTTTGTTGAATTCCTAGGCTTGATAACAGTTGTTTTAAAACCGTTCCCATAAAATGGGTTCCTTGGTCGTGTGTTATTAGTTTTGGGCATCCGTAAATGCAAAACAATTCTAACAAGATGTTTGCGGTTGTCTTAGCATCCGCAGATCGAGTGCAGCGAGTAAATATCATTCTCGTGGTGGGGCATGTCACCATTAATATGTATTTATAGCCCCTACTTTGTGTTATAGGTCCCATATAATCGATAATTAATCTTTCAAAAGGTGTTGTTGGCGGTACTTGAGGAGTTAACTTGTCGAATTGCTTATAAGTTGGAGTGCGCCTTAATTGACATTGTTCGCAAGTGCGCGTGTAGTTTTGTATATCTTGTTCCATCTGTGGCCAATAATATCTTTCTTTTATCTTCCTGCTGGTTTTAAAAGCTGAAAAATGTCCGCCTGAGTAAATGTTATCGTGGAAAATTTGTAGGATTTCATTTACCTTTTCCCTCGGAATTGCTAATAAATACGTATTATCTTTTCCATTAAACTGTTTGTAGTACAATAAGTTATCACGCTCTTCATACTTTCTAGATTGATTTCTAATTTTCTTGGGAACTGATTCGGGTGCAATTTTAGCTAATTTGATCTGCTTTAAGTATGGGTCTTTTGCTTGTAGCTCTTCAAAATCTTCTGATTTAATCTCGCCTAAGTTTAATGTTATTTGTAATGGTTCTTCATCCAATGTTTCATTTATCGGGTTCCTTGATAAGCTGTCGGCCAGAGAGTTACTAGTGCCTTTTTTATATTTTATTTCAATGTCATAATCCACTAGCGATAACGCTAAGCGATTCAATCTTGTTGAAGTGTGTTTACAATTTTGATAATGTACGAGTGCCTGACAGTCGGTATAAACTGTTGTTTTACGTCCTAGTGTAAATTCTCTCCAATAATTTACAGC
Source organism: Allygus modestus (assembly GCA_963675035.1). Classification (NCBI taxonomy): domain Eukaryota; kingdom Metazoa; phylum Arthropoda; class Insecta; order Hemiptera; family Cicadellidae; genus Allygus; species Allygus modestus. The sequence continues at coordinate 75,620,880 of OY776112.1, read as the reverse complement.
ATATACCAAACTCATCATCTCGCACTCTGCGTTCGAATATCGCTGTTGTGTGGGGGTATATTTCTTAGACAAGTAAGCGATGGGGTGTATGTTATTAGTTATTGGGTCGGTTTGAACCAAACATGCTCCCAGAGCAAATAAGCTTGAATCCACAAAAATGCTGGCCTCCCAATTGTCATTCCAATGTTTTAGGAGAGGGGGGTTTGTCAGAATTTCTTTTATTTTTATGAACGCTGTTTCACACTCCTCAGTCCATTTAAATGGTAAATTTTTATTTCCATCCTTGATTAGCTCTGTTAATGGTAATGTTATTTGTGCATAGTTCTTAATGTGTTTTCTAAAAAATGACGATGCCCCGATAAACTGCCTTACTTGTCTTAGACAGTTCGGTCTTTTAAATTCCTGTATTGCCTTTACAGTGGACTTTTGGGGTAATATTCCCTGATTGGATACTGTGTATCCCAGTATATCTACCTGCTCGTATAGGAATTTGCACTTGTTGGTGTTCAGTTTAAGATTAGCCTTGTGTAAAATGTCCAAAATTGTTTCTAAGTTTTCTAAATCCTGTTCAAAACTTTTTCCATAAATTATGACATCATCGATGTATGAGATTACCTTGTTGTATAAATGCTTGTTTAATATAGCCAAGATGGCTTTATCGAACAATGCCGAACTTACTTTTAAACCCATCGTGAGACGTTTGTAGCGAAGCATCTTATCTTGTGTTCTAATTGTCAGTAAATCCCTGTCTTGTTCACGGACTAATAACTGGTGATACGCTCCTTTCAGATCCAATTTAGTAAATGTATTAGCATTATTCAGGCAATTTAAAACTAAATTTACTGATGGAGTCGGATAGATACAAGGTTTCAGGATTTCATTAATTTTGCGCATGTCCGCTACTAGGCGAGCAGAACAATCCTTATTTCTCACTATAAACACTGGGCTTGCTATGGGACAGTAATTTGAACTTTCTTCTAAAATGTCCGCCTGTTGTAATTCTTCTAATAATCTATTCAATTGTTCTCTTTCTTGTTTCCCTTGCTTATAGGGTGGTGAATTTGTTGGTTGTGCATTAGGGATTGTTTCCAATGCTACTGGAGGTAAATTTGCTGGTGTTAAATCCTTTATCTTTGTAGTAAACATTGATTTATATTTCTGTAGTACTTTTACTACCTTATTATGTTGTTCAGCATTTAGGTGGGGAGATATATTAAATTCTATACCATCCTTGTCCTTAAGGACTTGTTTATTCGGATTATTGTGATATTTAATTCCTAGGGGTTTAACTTCCGGTTGGTTATAGTCTGAATTTTCCTGCTCCGTGCAAAAACCTAATATAGTGTTCGCATTGATATGTTTTGGGAAGTTTGAAGCGTTATAAATATTTAAGTACGGTTTAACGCCATCATCCCCTTGAACTAGATATACATGACATTTTTTCTTCTCCTGTAGCGATTTTTCCGGTTCAAATTGCGCTCCATCACTGATGTTTTGTAGCAATTGTGTAGCCTATGCTGATGAGCGGCTATCACTAAGTCTTCTTCACATTTTATGTCAATAACCTTTGCCTTTGCGATAATGTTGTTTGAGTTAATTGCCTCTAATTCGAGTAGCCACTTATTTTCCATTTTAATTCGGTGTTTATGTAATCCCATGTTGAATATTATCTCCTTAGTATTGAAATTTAACTCTACATTATTCCGCTTCAAAAACTTGTTACCAAGCAATATTTCACTGTTGGTGTCTGGTGTAACGTAAAATGTTTCCCTAAATATAATGTTCTGAACTTCTAGCAATACCTCCGTTGTGCCTAAAATCTGAATAGGTGTATCATTTGCTGATACCACTTTGGGTACTCTGTTCTGTTTAATATTATTTGTATTTACCAGTTTTGAGTTAATCAAATTTATGTTTGAGCCCGTATCAATGATACATGCTATTAACCTATTGGGATGTTGAGTTAATTTTGCATTCAAAGTTAAGACGGGCATTTTCCTGTTTTCCCTTTCCTGTATTTTGAATAACGTTTCATGTATCTCTTTGTTTTTAAAGTTTCCCTTTTTCCTAGGCTTATGTACCCTTCCTTCTGCTACACGTGAGATATCACAGCTAAATATCGTGTGTTGTTGCTCCTGTTCTTCTAATTCCGAACATATCTTCCTTTTCTTCTCCTCTCCTAGGATGTATCCTTCCTTTTCTTTATCTTCATCCTTCCTGTCTTTCTGTACCTCTAGTGTTTCTTCTTCTTTTTTCTTATCCGTAGTACGTGGTGTATTTTTTCCTCCTCTTTCTTCCCTATTATATCTCTCTCCAATTCTCCTGTTTGACATTTTTGTGGGTCTGTAACTATGCTTAGCTTCCCTGCGATCTTGAAACATGTATTCCTTCATCCTTCCTGTCTGGTATCCCTTTGCTTCTTCATCCTGTATTATCCTTCCATATTTTCTTGTCTCGTCTCGTGGATTATATTTCTTATTTAGCTTTATGTTCCTAGACTCCGTTAAAGTAGGAAACTCCTGGTCATAATTGTTTATTTGGAATTGGTTGTGTGTGTTTTTGTGTCTTGGCGTAACACTGAAGGGGTGGGGAGTCCTCTCTGTGTAGTTAGTATAGAAAGGTCCCCTCCTTATTAGTTTTTTTGAATTCTGTTGTGTTCTTTTTAGCCTGAAACATTCCTCTCTGTTATGGTTCGACATTCTGCAATTGTCACAGTATTTCTCTCGAGATTGAGTGTAATTTTTGGCCTGAGGTGTCCTGAATCTGCAGTCCTGCGTCGTGTGGTTATTCCTCTTACATATACTGCAGTACCATTCTCCTCTCCAGTACTCAGCTGTTGACGTCCGCCGAGGTGCAGCGGTGTGGTGTAGCGCCCCCGTGACGGTGTTGCGTGTCGGTGCAAAGCCCTGATGACGCGTGAGTCCCGGTGTGCTGTGACCTTGGTTGTAAGCGGCCGCGGCCTTGTCTATTGGTTCAATGTATCTCGGTTTCCAGTCCCTTGCTCCACCGTGATGTTGATGCTGTACTCCCTGCCATTGTGGGGGTGACCACCTGTTGTTTGGTCCTCCTCTTAGGTAGCTGTTGCAGTAGGTCCTCTGCTGTGTTCGCACATTATTGTGACCGTACTGTGGTTGTGTCTCCCGCTGGATGCTCATATTGGATATGATCTGTGTTAGGTTCTTTATCTCAGCCTGAAGATTGTTTATTTCCTGTCTACTGTTCCCTGTGAATTCCCTACTCCTTTCTACTGTTTCTGCTCTACTGTACTTTTCCCTATTTGCTGCCCTGATTTGTAATTGCAATTCAATTTTCCTGAGGTTGTCCTCTAACTGTTCTAACGTTTCACAATTTTCCCCCACAATTCTCTCACAAAATTCAGGCCTTAGGCCTTGAATGATGTGTTGTATAATCTTTCTGTCTGTTGTCTCTGGATCATAACGTCTGCATAATGTTACTATTTCTAGGTAAAATGCTAAAACTGGCTGATCCCTACCCTGAACCTTTCTTTCTAGTGTGGTTTGTAGCGTTTGTGCCTGACTGACAGGTGTGAATGTTCTTATGAAAATCTTTTTTAAGTCTTCCCAGCTATTGAATACTTTGGTTTTAGTATAGTGTTGGTACCATGCCAACGCCGTGCCCGTCAAATGTGCAGGAAACAGTAGAGGCAATATGGGGAGTCTGGGACAGCTGAAAAATAATTGTTTTTTAATCAGAAGTGACGTTTGAGTGACGTGGTGATGACGTATGTGTGACGAGAGGGTGTGATGACGTCACGGCGATGACGTATTGGTGTGACGATACACATACGTCATTGGATGTGAGGTAATGTGAAAGCGGGTGGATTTATATTCGTTAAGAAACTGTTTAAAGTCGAGAGAGAGGTTTGAAAATGAATTTGGTGGTTGCTGAGTGTCAAACGATTGAACAAACTGGTGGCCTGTAAAAAGGCCGTTTGTTACATGTATGTAAAATCTTTTGGTGTGACGAACGACATACGTTATTGGATGTGGGGTAAAGTGAAAACGGATGGATTAATATTTGTTCCGAAACTGATAGAAGTCGTGGGAGTGATTTGAAAATGAATTTGGCGGTTGCTGAGTGTCAAACGAATGAAACATCTGGTGGCCTTGAAAAAGGCCGTTTGTCACATGTCCTTAAAATCTGTAATTTACACAAATATTGCATAAATCTCAGTTGATAGACCTCTTCTGTTGATCTCAGCCTTCAGCGCAGCGAGATATTCCATCCGCCGAGATATCGCCGGCCACTGCTCTGGAAGCATCGTCGGTTGGGCAATGTATGACATGATCGTCTTTATCTCATTGAAGTGATTTTCTTGTAGTTCGTCCTCAGACATAGTTGAAATTGCTCTCATTCTCTCCCCATGCTCCGCAATCAGGGTGATCTCCACCAACTCTTCGTCGCCGATGTCTTTGGACCACAGAGTAGATGCAGACATGTTGGCGGATCGGTGTCAGACGAGAGGATGGTAGTGAGGATCAGACAGACATGATTTTATTACTTGTTTATGCTTAGTCATCACGAAACACTGACAAGTAATTGGCTAAAAATTATCCAATTAAATGTAACCATTTTATAGAAAAAACCTAGAGTCATTGTTACTCTCAAGTGGGTGGGTGGTTACGGACATGTAGAAACAAGTTCAAGGTCATCGAAAGTGTTTTTTAAAAAAAGATTTGATAATTTATTTGTCAAAAATTACAAAGATTTAATCAAGGTTTACATAACTTATCTTTACAGCAAACTAGGTATATTGTATTAAACATTATTTCCTTCTTTGTACTTTGGAGGTTCTTGTGGTTGGCTTTCTTCTTCGTACTTTGGAGGTTCTTGTAGTTTGGTTTCTTCTGTATTTTCGGATGTGGCATTCGGAGACCATTCAGTGGGTGATTCAGTCGTCTCCGAATCGCAGAAGGTTGTGCTGTCGAATTCAACAGTAATCTTCATTACCATCGGAGGATGTTCCGTCATCAAATGCAGGAGTGTTTCGTGAAGTATTCCCAAATCCACTTCGTCTTGCATCACCAGATGAAACTTCATTATGTTGATGGGTTAAGTTCGTTCTTGACGGTACGAGAGCTGATGGAGAAATGATAGCTGACCACTAGTACGGGTTCTATTTATGTCAGAATAAAATGGTGGGGGTAAGTCCGACACTTTCAAAACTATGTCAAGGTCACAGTGATGAGTTTTTTTTAAAATATAATTACATAATACCTAAGTAAAAATAATACATAATTAAAAAGGTAAAATAATCAGAGATTACAATGGAATTTTACGCTATGTACAAAACTATTTTACAAAGTATTGTTAACATGGATTGTTATTTCTGTAGAGTTGTTTCCAGAAGGTCCATGGGAAACTAAATACAATACGCCGGGCTTGACAGAATCCAACATTAACAAATCTTTTCGGGAGGTAAACTTGGAATTTAGGTTTATCTTCTTCTTTGTAGGGTGAATCTCCAAGAACAGCTATAACTGCTTCACCAACTGATGTATCCAACTTTTTCATCGAATGCACAGCATAATGTTTTTTCTCTTGAAGTTCGCTACATCTTTTTGTTGCTAGGAGATCGGATTTTGAATGTTGGTTGAATTTTTCTGCAAGAGATTGTAGTGGAGAAGGTGATGCCATTGTGGAGAAGCTGATATGATTCTTTTGCTAGGTGTTGTATTCTGTAAGAGATCTTGTCTCCAACTGATATTACGGAGGTACGTGCATGGGTATATGTGGATTTCCCCCTCCACCGGATATAAATCGGCCTACTCTGTATGCTCGTGACAATGCACAATTTGCAGTTTTATGCTGAGGGCTTTTTACTCCGATGCAAAGACCATTTAATTCCGTTGCAAATTCCTTATCCAACACAATATCCGTCACATTTGAAGTACTGTACATTCTGATCCACTTTGATTTTTCATCCCCAGTAGTGTAGATTTCGTCATACTGTTGACAATAATGGTACATTATGCTATCTAGCTCTTTGTATTGTGTAAATCCTTCGTCCCAGGTGATGTGATGAAGATACTTCATTAACCATTTATTGGTTCTAGAGCTTTTGCTATTTAACTTCTTAAAAGGAAAAGGCGGCTTAAAAAGAAAATAGTTAATGACATTAGTAGATATGTCAAAAAAAGCTAGTTCTTTTATGATATATTTGTCTTGGTTGTTCCTGAAAGCTTGAAATTCTACTACGCACTTTTTGGACATTCTAATATTATAATTAAAACAAATTGGTTTGTCCATTCCGTATCAATGTAATTTTGGTTCTATGAAACATTTCTCACTGCAGCAGTATGTATTTATTTTTGCAACTGTTAACTGATGGGAAGCTTGCAATCAACTGCACTCATATAGCCCCAATATTGTCATATATATATACGGTGAAAATAAGAATAACATGTGGAAACCTGAATTGTTTCAAGGTCACGTAAATTAGTTTTTAAAAATGTTTAAGTGCTCCCAGCATGAGCACTTTGTTGATGCAATCTACCGTATAAACAGTCAGAGTTTGCTAACATTCATTCGCATTTAGTGTATCTCTCTTCTACACATGTACCGTTACATTTCATACATTGATATTTCAATTGTAGTGTTGACGTGTTGACTTGAAAAGATTCATGTAGAACTTTTTGTTCGTAGTCCGCAAATTCATTTTTGTTATCCTCGTAACACTTTCGACAAATCCTAAGACTATCTTTTTCATAGAAACATATTAAAGCCGTCGCACAATTTTTATAATGTTCATTCATAATTTCTTCAGCTATACTTTTTGGTAGTTGGCTTACAATTTTTTTTAAATCATTCGTATCCTGATATTCTTTGAGTAACGCTTGTTTCCACAGGTTATACTCCTCCATTTTGTGTTGAATCTACGAGAGCGCATGAAGTTGGTTTTCACTGGGCAAGAGCTGGAGTTGTTTTGGGATGGGGTGGGTGGTGTGACAGCTATTTATACTAATGCAAACCTTCATTTCCTAAAAATTAACACTCTATTGCAGTAACCATAGCATTCACATATTCTACATGCTATTCCGTCTTGTTATTACTTTTGACTCTACTTCTATATCCACATCCCAACTCTTCCTGTTTGCACAATATTGTAGTAGACATTCACAAAGACCTTTGCGACATTTGTTACAATATTTTATTATATCGCTATACAGTCCAAATTTCACACACATTTTAGGACAACATGTATAACAGTGTTGGGATTTGTACAATGTGAACGTTTCTCGTGTTGGAGTTGGAAGTTTATATGTTTTACATCGACATTTACAAATACCATAACTTTCACATATTTCACAGGCTAATCCGTCTACCTCTAGTTTCGGTCGCACAAAACACTTGTTTTCACAACAGTATCTTTCCATTTTATGAAGTTTACTTAAGCATGTCATAAACAAGACTGAGTATGATAGGTACTGTTTGGAAGCTTGGAATCAACTGCACTCACACAGCGTGAGTATTTTCATATGTATATAGTCAGCGAAAAGAAGAATAACATATGCAAACCTGAACTGTTTCAAGGTCACGTAAATCTTTTTTTAAAAAGTTTTAGTGCTCCCAACATGAGCACTTGCTTGACGCAATCATTCAAATAATTTTACACTTTTTGTTTATTTGAAATATTCTCCGGCAATTCCTTTGTTGGAGAAACTTTAATTTTGGTTCCTTCACTTCGAAGTTTATTAAAAAAGAATCGGGCCATAGATCAGTGGTAAAACTGGATGTGTGTTCACCGAACTGTTGAGGTAATCAAAAATAAGTGGAGCATATGTGACGAGTTGCTGAATGTATCTGATTATTACTGGTGTTAGATTCGACAGGACTTGAAATTCTTCCAAAGTTAAAAGGATTTTCTTATTGTGTTTAGAAAGATCTCTAAATCTCACAAATTGAGAACCTCGAAGTCTGATGTTGTCGATTTCTAAATCGGATTCGTTAAATCCAATTGCAGTTTTTCGTCCTGTCAAGTTGTTGTATAAGTAGGCTTCAATGATAGATACGTGTTTAGTAAATTTATCCCACATGTCTATCGTAAGCAGCAATGAGGCTTTCCCGCAATGGTTAATTAGCACAGCAGGATTAAAGTTCAAAGATTTGAAAACACCAACAGTAACAGTTTTATCCATGTTTAAATTCAATGGATACATTGCGCGTAAAAATACATCAAATATCACATCCATATTTTGTTCATCATATTCATTTTCACATCTTTTCCTTTTCCTCTGATCATTTCCTTCGAAAGTTAGAAATCCTGAGAGTCCAGCCTTAATCTCCTCAGTAGTTGTTGTGTCCTTTTCTGCGGACTCTTCTACATTTTCAGCTGGTGTTGTATTAGTTTTAACATCATCATTATTATTATTATAAGGTGGAATTGTGTCTTTGACAATTGGAAAAGAAGTGGTTTCCGTTGTTTTTACAGAGTCCTCACTAGGATTACCAGGTGGAATTGTGTCTTTGTCAATTGGAAAAGAAGTAGTTTCCGTTGTTTTTGCAGAGTCCTCACTAGGTTTTGTGTTTTCAGGTAAGTCTTGATTCAACATTTTAGATGCAGCTGTCACCTCTGTTGATGCAGACTCGAGCGTTACATCTTCAAGAAAATTAGATGGCATACTGTCCATTTTAACTATCAATGTTGTCTTGCTGTCTGCAGGTGGTATACTGATGTCCTCTCGCAGAAGAATCTCCCTTTTATAAACTTGTGGCGGGGGTAAATATATGTAGGTGCTGAATAATGTGGTAAAAACATCTATATTATTCTTCTAACCACGCCTGTTAGAGGGGTGTACGTTACGATTGTATCATGTAGTATCAAACAATACGCTGTTGTTTGGTCTGGAATATTCTCTTCCAACTCAAACTCGATGCGAATATCTACTGTTGATGATTTAATTGATTCGTTTTGTTTTGAACAGTCTATGACTGCAATTGGTGCGAGACTCTTGAATGTTTCAGGGTTGAGGAGAGGCGAGTTCGTCCTTCCATAGTATGACGATTGAAACCTAGCATACATATCGTATAAAATACCATATCTGTCCTTAGAAAACATTACATTAAGACTGTCATAGGGAAAGAATTGTGAGTTTAAAAACAACTTAATATTTGAAAGTTTACAATGATCAAAGCTACTGGCATTAGCAGTAATATTAGATCTTTTATTTGTTTGCAGAGCAAAAATAACATATCTAGGCTTTTCTAAATTACTCGAAGTCTTCACAGCCCACGTTTGACGTTGAGTTTTAGGCAAGACAGGCCATTCATGCATTTCCCAGCTTCTAAAAGGAACCACAATATCCCTATCAGAGTCCAGAATCCGTAATAGACTTACTCGTCGTTCATCGGCCAACCGTACATGAGGTACTCTCCAAACTATTTTATCTAACTTCAATTTCCATTCAAGTGTTGTGGGAGTTGTTCCGCTATCAGCTTGTATAATATCCACATCAGAGGATGATCGCAGTAAAACCAATTCTTGTTTGACATTAATTATTATTCTTCTGTAGTCTTCAGCGAATCCTAGTAAGAGCCGCAACGGAACGCAAAAGTCGAAATAACCACTTGAATTAGGTACTATTTTGGTCGTAGTTGGTAATATCCATCCGGCTGTTTTTAAAGCGTTCGTTTCATTAGGTGATAAAGAAACCAACCCTTTAAGCGTACTGCTTATACCGACTTTTTTAGTCGAATCTACTACAATGCCAGATATTTCGTACCGGATTTCTTCAAACAAAAAGGCCATTGGATTATTTATGAATGGTACTTTTGATGTTGTATTTTCATCTTTTTCCAAAACCCTTCCTTCAATATAAATATAGCTTTCAGACGGTAAAGTATATGCATCTTGATGTTGTATTGGAATTCGGATCTCATCATTATTTCCTAATTTCGATGAAGCGTAAGGGTTGTGAGTGTGAAGCTCCTTCTCCCACAACGTTTCGTCGAAAACCGGTCCATGTTTTATATCCAGTATGTCCATTATCATTGACTCTGAAACCAAGTCCTTCTAAAAATTTAATGTTCTCTCTAGTTAACCTCTCTACGTTAGGAGATATACTAGAATTGTCTGATGTTTGTTTAGTGTTATATGTAAATTCAAGTCCCATCGTTCTTTTACGGTGCCTGTCTAATGTGTAAACGTACAGTAATAATTTCTCCTCTGAAATCCACGATGTCACCGTCTTGATCTAGTACGTTCAATACGATGTCTGAAATATGAGTGGAGTTTAATGGAAGATATATCAGATTATGAGGTTTTTCAATTATCTTAAATCCAGGTGGAACGGTTGGATAAAACGAATGTAAAATATGTTGGTTCGATCCATCTTTATAAGCCCCTTGAACTATGTTACACGTGATATTTATAGTATTAACTTTAATTATGTTCACAGTTTTTGGACTTGTATGGTAGATATTTGGTTCAAGAACCGACTTGTATAATGGGAAACCAAGTAAAGGACCAATCGATGCTGGTAGAGTGAAATCCATATAAAACTTGCATTTTATTTCACTTCTTAAATTGTTATTATTCGCTCTTAGTTCAATTACATCCTTTCCTAACTTATTTTGAAGTTCTCTGTTTATGTCAGCTATTTCATAAGCACCAGTTTTAATCTCAACAAATTCACGTACATCAGCCAGACCTTCAGTATTTTTCTTTCTCACGTAGTGAAATTTATTATTAACACCTTCTATTATGTTTGGGATTGAGTTGTAAGTAGTAAAATCCAAAAGTGCAATTTCCCACTGTCTATCATCTCTCAGGTGTAATGGTGGAAATAATGTACTTCGTAAAGTTGATGTTGAACCACTAACTGTTACAGTACAAGACGACATCTTACAGTTGACTGACACTTGTGGCTAGAAATTCCAAACATAAATGTCCACATACTGACGTGTCTTCTTTTTGTTTTCTATCATAATTGAAAACTACGTTAGGTACTGCACCGAAATACACTTGTAACTCTTTAGGAGGTGGAAGATTCCCAAAACTGTCGAAATAAAAAACAGAATCAAATATTTTCTTATAACAAACCCAATGTGTCCCAGCACCATTAGCATAATCAAGGTTTACAATTGCGGCTTCATTTTTCCAGATTTTTCTTGGCAATCCGTTTCGCATGAACACCCCTCTGAAAAAAGGGATTTTTAAACATGATGCATACCGTTCAAGTTCCTCGTTGTTCAAAGGTTTATTCGGCAAAATTAATTTGTTTTTATTTAATATGCACGGTATGGTCTTAGGTATAATCCTCTTCCGTTTACCTTTTTTTTTGAACATTTTGAACACTTTTTTCGCTTACGATTAACTCTCTTATTAGTATTCCTTCTTTTACTAGTGCCCCCACCGGAAATATTTCTTCTGCGACGTGTGTTTGTTTTTCTTCTCCTCGATCCTCCTCCAACTGCTGTTTTGGCTTTCATGGCTGCAGTTACTGCTAATGCAGCTGCTCGTTCACCAACACTTGCGTCACTTGATTTTACTCTCTGCCAAGCTTTTTCAGCAAGAGCTCTATCTGCAATTGATCTTCTTTCCGAATCTGAGTAATTTGAATATGCAATATCGTGTGCTCTGCAAGCTTCGTCCAATTTGTTTATTCCAGGATCTCCTCGTACCAAACGCTTTCGCAATTTCGTACCTGGACCACAATATTGATAACCTCCAGGCAAATGTAGCTCAATTGGAAGTGCGTCAACAGCTGTGTTTATTAATGCACCTGTAGGTAAAGTGGAAAATGCTTTTTTAAAAAGAGACACTGCGCTACTAGTGAGTCCTCGTCCTCTTTTCATGAGTGATAGTTCACTACTGAACGTCTTCCTTCCATGTATGATAATTTATTTTTGTTTTAACACCTTACTTCATTAGATTACTCTAACGTCTGGCAGTGATAATGACTCTTCTGCATCACTGTTTGTATCATATATTGCGTTTACACTGTTTGAAGGTGTTCCCCGACTTTCCTTCTTCGAAGAGGTGAAAAGAATCACCATAGACTGTAATTTGTCGATTGTTTGGTAAATATCTTGTTTTAATTGCTTTATTTCTTCCAAAACAAATCGCCTATTCACAGCATCTGTATCTTTTTCTGCAATTGCCACATGTATAATTCTTTTATATTTAGCATCAAACATGGTGTCATTTGTCTCGCAATTTAATGTAAATGTACGAATTGTTCCAAGGTTTACTGCTTCATCTTTGTTAATAGGATCTGCAATATTGCACAAACGTTTCCTTCTTAGATCATAGTTTCCGTCTCGAGTCAACTGAAAACCTTCTCCAGGTGGACCTCTCAAAACCTCTCGAACCAAAGAGCTCTCATGACGACCGAACTTATCAACACTCATCTTTAGACTGAATACTTAAGCTATGTATCCCCGACCTTTTAACTCTTCCGTTAAAGCAATCATTTCGTTATCCAATCCGTTATGCCCAGCCTGTATAGATTCATATATTAATCGCATTCTGTCAACCAGCTTATTCACATTATTATAGTATATAATATTTGTATCATACACCGATTTCATCGACATTCCTTTACCCTTAGCCTTCGGACGTTTTCCTCTAATACTAGAAAACAGCTTTGAAATAACTTCTCAATACTTCTCCGATCTATTTCTATGAATAGGTGTATTATGTGAATAACCTTTTCTATGGGAGTTGGTTAAAATACATATGTTCTTAAAATCATTCAAATCCTTCTTAGTATATTTTTTTGGAGAGGGTTTAAAGATCAATTCAAACAGTCCAGCGGTACCCTTAAAAGTTTGGTCTTTAACTGTTATATTATCTTTGTCATCTATCTCTAGCATACTATCCCCCATACGAAGACCGTCTTTTTCCAAGCGTGCTCCATACACGTGGTATTTACTCGATTTATGTGCACCATATAGCATTTTTAGTATATAATTTCGTGAAAGAGGTCCTTTTTTGCCAATTTCTTTACTTAAAATACTAATATTTGTGGGGGATTCTGTTGGTTCTAAAGGATCTGTTTCACCTTCAATGTCGGATTTACTTTCTTCTTCATCTTCTTTATCTTCTTCTTCTTCTTCTTCTTCTTCTTCTTCTTCTCCTGAACGACTCGTTCTGCTAAATGATTCTGACCCAGATTCTGATCCGTATGTTCCTGAAGTTTCATCTTGTTTAACGATCTTTTTATCTCGTTCTTTTACTTCTTGATCTAGTAGAGTCGATTTGGTCATTTTATCATTTATTTTATTCAGGGGTTCGACAATGGGCTTGAAGGTTTCCTCCAAATATTTATTTCTAGCCATCAATCCTTCTTTTAGTAGCAGGTTTTTCTTCCGTATTGAGTCACTTAGGACTTTTATTTCACTAAGCAACTCCTCCTGGTTCGACATTATTAGTTCCGACTGTTCTCAACGCCTTCACCACAAATACTGAATTTGTTATAGGCAGAAGTCAATGTAATAAAACAAATCCATCGAACCCTATTCTGTAACGACCATTTGTCATAGATCTTTCTTTATCTATAACTAAAAACCCATATTTTTCTTTCCAAGCTTTCCCACAAACATCTCGAAATTTTTCAAATGACATATCTGTACAAACATGATCGTTGTATATATGTTTGAGATTTTTTTCATCCTGCTTGAAAACAATTAAAAAGTTTACGTTGTCTCTAATTAATTGTTTCGGGATTTTACTATATGTTTGACCTATGTAAATAGAGTCAATATGATTATGTCTACCCATAGAGAAGTATGTTCTTATCCTATCATGATTTTCAGAGGAAACATCGTCAAAAACAAAAACTGAATACGGTTCAGCATTGTTAGGCTCTATAATCTCACTACTTGCGTCAAATTTATGCAATGAAACATCGGGTACATCATGCAAAATCTTTTCCAATAATAAATATTTTGGTTGATTCAGAGATTTTGAAAAAATATAAACATTATTGAAGCTTAAGCCGTTTGGTTTTGTTATTAAATTAAAAACAACGTTGGTTTTTCCACAGTTTGAAGGCCCACTAATAATACACCTCATTGTGTTAGGCAATAAACAGCCATGTTTACTTACCTCATTATCAAAAATATCCGGTGTCAAACAATCAATATTGTTAATATCAAGTCTTTCATTCTGGCAGATAATTTCCATAATTTATTTACTGCATAAACAGTCTTCTCAAATGCTGTCCCGTTACTGATTTTTTATTTCAAAGTAGGTCCTTTTTGTCTATCCAAGTATCTTCGCTCTTGTCAAATCCCAACCATCTCACTAAAAGTTTATTACCTCTTTTTCTTAATATCTTTTCAACCAAATAAACATTGCCAGTCTTGGATTTTAACAACTCATGTCCGTAAAACCCTCCCTGCAGTATCTCTCCTTTAACATCCTTTAAAATATAAGTTTCAGGAATAGTAGGCTGTACTCGATGCACTGTGAAAACCTCGTTTGTCCAATTCGGAAGGTAACCTTTGGTAAAGATCTGTTTATATTTACATATCCTCACATTGTCTCCTATTGCAAATTTTTTGGGTGGTTTCTTATCTAATATTGGTTTGGTACTTTTCTTTATGCGTTTCAAAACTTTAGATTCATTTGCTTTATTCACCTGATTTGGTTTCATACCTATTGTACGATGTTTGTTATCATTGTAATCTTTTATTAAAGTAGGAAGAATATCATACCATACATAGGTGCCTCTTTCTGAAAATTTCTTGTACATTGAAGTTTTCAAAGTGCGATTGAAACGTTCTACAATAGCGGCTTTCTTTTCACTATAAGTTGAATAATGATTTATTTTATTTTTCCTCATTAGATCAGAAAAATCTTTGTTAAAAAATTCTGTACCATCGTCTGTCTGCAGATTTTTTATACGTTTCCCTATCGCCTGAAGTACTTCTTTCATTGCTTCTGTAATAGACGATCCACTTTTGTTTTTCAGTGGAATTGCACTGGCTACTTTTGTAAAACAATCAATAACCGTTAAAATGTACCTAAAACCTTTATTAATCCTACTGTACGGTTTCATTTCTACAAGGTCCGCTTGATATAGGTCATGAATGCCTTTCACGACCGTTGATCTTCTAGGAAAATTTCTTCGAACTGGTTTGTGAAGTTCTTCAACGATGGATTTTCTCTCGTCCATCGGTTCGCTTTATCCTCCAATCGTTTAGTAACTGAACTATAAAACTGTTTCATTTATTAAAAAAGGCTAAATGTTAAATAAGTAATGCAGTTTTTGCTAATTTAAAAAATTGCTTATTCTGAACACACGAAAACTGAGTCAAGGCCACTGAAGTGGCTTTTTAAAAACTTTATTTAACATATACTTAATTAATTAGCATTTTATAGATCTTCCACCAGTTTACTTCTCAGGATGATGATGCACTTAATCAATTTATGTTAATGAATAATGTCCATAAGGAAGTGTGTGGATGTTGTTTTGAAGGATCACACGTTTGTCGTCTTTGTCTGCCAATGACTTCTTTTTCACAGTTATACTATATAAATTATGATTGAAGCTCCGGATTGTGTTAAAAGATGCACTGTACCCAACTCTTCTGAATAAACAGTTGTAGTAATGTTCAAATTTCATTTTTTTCATTATGTACATCTTTTTTATTCCTTTTGCCTTCTTGATAATCCCTGCTTCATCCTCATCCGCTGCAACTGTTGATGTGACATTCGCTGTTCTATCTGTCATTAATTTTAACGCGTACATCTTCGACATGAGGGCGACAATTTCTTCAAGTGGTACTCCGCAAGTTTCATCCTTGAACTTTCCTAAAACCTTCTTGTTAACAGAGTTGTCGTATGTCGGATGGTTGACTGGGTAGTCGGAGAAGTCAAAATCATTCCTGTGAGGAAACACTCTAAGGTCATCATACATGTCAAGTGTCTTGATCCAATATACGATCCCGTCAGTGTCCATGTAGCTAATTCCAATTCGATCTCGTCCATAAAAGGCAACCATCTTGTTGTAGTGGAAGTCGTACATATGGGTCTTTGAAATATCAAGTATACACATTCCTACATAAAGAGGTCGATCCATGACAACATTTGTTTTGTTCATGCATACAGCTACAAGATTTTCGTTTATTATGATAGATGTTTTGAAGTTAGGCTTTTGAACTAATTTTAACATTTTCTTTTCATCAGAAACAAGTTTCAAATTCATGTGATTCCTTTTGTTTTCAAGACATTTCCCATAGACGGCGTTATTCATCAGTTTGTAAAATTCTTTGTGAAAACTTGATGGGGAAGCTGCTCTTCTTGAAGTATTCGATTCTATATACGGTTTTAGCCAGGTCTTTTGTGTAAATTGAAGCACTCGGTTGATTTTAACAATTTTGATTCCTAGTTCAATTGCTTGCTGTACAATCCAATAATGTGCAATGTAATTAGATTTATTTTCAAGTGTTGTCATCAACTTTGAATATTTGCCTCCTGGAGGAACCTCGGACCTTGGTAATAGAGGAAGGTCATAATGATGGTCGTGAAGGTGCTGAGGATACTCGAAGTCAAAGTCCAATATGTATCCGATATCGCTGAACTTCGGGATGCTCATAATGTCTCCTAAAACATTAGAATCAACCCAGCAAAATCCGCCAAAAGGTAATGGCATTGACATGGCGTATCCATAAAGGTTATTGGCGTCGAAGTAGCCTAGGTAGACTGATTCTTTAGTGGAGTTATAATTTTGAAGATGTTTGTTATTGGCTTTGACATATCGTGTGACCGATTGTGTGAGCCCTCCTCTAACACCAGCTTCAACCATAAGAACCATGTCAATATCAGTTAAAAGTTGGAGTTCGCATTTAGTTTCCTTCATCATAGCTTGCCAAGCCAGCCCCGGAGATGTGAAGTAATAGAAACAATCCAGTCCATAAGCTAACAAACAGGAATTTCTAAATTCCTCCATTACATCACAAAGGAGAGTTACATCAAGTTTCACATAAAAATCATTATAATCTCCGAGCGTCGACATATTAAGTTCCTTCCATACCTTGACAGCATGCTCATAATCTTCTGGATCTACTGGAGATTCATTGAGTTTACTGTAAAACATTTGTGGTGGAGGTAACGCAGTCTCGTCAAATCGAGCAAGGGAATCTATGTAGTCGTACGGGAACACTCCTTTTCTTAATACGAGCTCCATCTTATCTTCTGGAACCAGCTTCCTCGTTTCAATTAAGTCATCTCTTTCCAGATTCTTAGAGAGTGTCATCAAACTGAATGGCATAAACCTTAAGGAATCTATAAATCTTAATTTTATATTTTTTACTTTCTTTGAAAAACTAATAAATTTTTCTGTCGTTTGAGCCAATACGTCAATTTGTCCTTTGTCTCGTCCAAGTTCTGGAATAATAAAGTGTGCGTCGTATCCACTTAAATTGTGTAATACAACCGGTATAAAGTTAGGTAGCTTAAAGTTGATATTGCAGGCGTTACAAGCTGCTCCTCTATAGGCTCCTGTCAAATGATCATGGTCACGCACTTTGATGTTGTCCTCAGAAAACTCCTGTTTACACAAGTAACAAATGTCCTCCATTTGATGACATAGTTATTGAAGGTCAGTGAGATTTTCCATAGGAACAATGTAACTGTAGAGGGTAGATACTTTTTCAGCAATATCATATAGATCATCAACAAATCGTGTTGCAGCTTGCTCCCCACGGTAAAGCTTTGGCTCCGTTGGAATATCGTAGTGCCGAAGATGCTCGTTTGAAAGTGTTGATTTTACCAAAAGACAATAGCTGTTTAGCTCGTGTTTTTGGTATTTCCTACTGTCTGCTGCGTCAGGATCCACATTTTCCACTGGTATCAATGACGATTCAAAATCTGCGTAAATTACAATTGGGATGCGATACTGGTGATGGATATTTCTAAACTTTAGAATAGAACTATTCAGAGTTGGAAGGATAACTTTTGCTGCTGCATGATCTCCACAAAGTTTAGAGTGTTCCGTCAGCCAACTACGACCTCCTCTATTTATAGAGATATTTTTAAAACAGAAACATCTTTTACACACTGTTATTGGTGACTTTCTTTTGGTGAGCTGATAGTGAATGAGCTTAGTGGAATCTTTTATGTACACATAATGTGAAACAGTTTCATCTTTTAGTAACAGTAAATCAGTATGGTCAGTCAATTCACGTGGTACCACTTTTAACGGGTACACATTGTTTCTTCTGTCCAGTCCAAACACGTTAACAGATACACCTGCATTACGTTTTTCAAAACTTCCTATATCAGACAATGACACTGGGTAGTTTAATCCATTAAATTTATATCTACCATTTAGTTCTTGATATCTTCTATTCGGTCGTTCAGGATGTTGGACACCTTCATGAACAAGAAATTTCGCCAACATGGAATATCTGAAACATTCATTGTCATTGTTTTGAACATTAATACATGATTTATTATCTTTAATCTTTGCTGGCAATGGAATAAAACTGCTGCCACGTTCACCGTATCCACGTTTATGAACTCGTAAATCCAGGTTGTTTACATTGAGCAAGGACCATCCGGATCCACGAGCTTCATGTTCAGTTATTTTAAGCACCAATTCTTGTAAACATTCATCAACTATTTCATCTAAATTTGACGTCTCCATGATAGTTCGGTTTCTAGAAAGAAACCCTCTGTTGGATATTTCTCCTTCTACATTATTAAATGTTGTGTCCAATAGTAATCCAAATTTAATGAAATTCAAACGGTTAAGTTCATAATTTAATTTTGCAATTATAACATCTTTAACGAGGGTCAGAAATATTTGTAGTTCAAGTGTATTGATGTTATTTATTCTGTAATGTCGAACGACAGATCTGTCAAACGCCTCCACTAAAATGTTGACTCCCAACGTTGCATCTTCGTTCGCAGTCCCTCTAGAAGTAGAGGGTGAGGATTCATCTTCAGGATCCACTGAGTTTTGTTTGCTAGGAGGTGCATATGCAATTACGCTTGGTCTGCTCTGCCGTGTAGAGTGTTCAGTGTCAGCAAGGAAGTGTAAGAAATCGGGATGGTCTTCAAAATCGGATAATGCATTATTAGTAGCATTATGGTAAATTTCACAGTGATATATATATAAATCCTCATTTATGAAATCTTCATTACAACGTTGACAATAGTACATTGTGATTGAATAAATTTCTCAGTGTGTTATAGACTGCTCCAAAAGTAGTATTGAGAGCCATTTTTCACATGTTCTAGTTTTATAGCAAATGCTGACCTCAGCATTGAATTACTATTGGTTTATATTTTTGCTAACATCATCACTTTCATTGCCATTGGTTCATTCATTTAAAAAGTAAACATAAATGAAATTATAAATTAGTATTGCTATAAGCTTACTAACCACAACATAATTATGGAGCAGCCTATACAGGTCCCAGATATATCCTCCACAACACCACCTTTTCAATTATCATTTACACCCACGGAAAGACAAGAAAGTGATGATCAACCAGTACAGGTTAACGTTGTATCAAGCAGAACAACTATCCAATCCAGAGAAGTAATGGCTGCATTAGAAAGATTAGTAGGGGCAGATTATCTATCAGATGATGACATCATTGTTGAACAATAAACCCTTTATACAGTTGAAAAACACATCCAAACAGCCGTTTTAACGGCTACCATTTTTTCATTCGTTTATTATACTCTGCTTGTGGCTTTTTTAGTTTAAGGAAAAAAACATTGCGAATTCGGCTGAGTTTTAAAACGATTGAAACAATTGGTGGCCTTGAAAAAGGCCGTTTGAGACAGACTTCTCTAATTAGTCGCTCAGGTATGCAACGCCATCATCGTCCTCCTCACCACTGGAACTATCGAATAGTCTCCGCCTTGCATCGGGAACATCACGTAGGACAGGAGTCCTGTTGTCATCCTCATCTTCGGACAGGAGATAAAATTCAATACTGTCGGCGACTGACTCCGGATAATCCTCGTGAAGAACAAATGCTATTGCATCTTCTATGTCAGAGACATCTAGTGATGATGTGTTGTCATCGGAGTTGGTCAGGTCTTCGGAGTCGCTAGTATCTTCATTCTCCTCCACATCTTCCTGTAAGACATTTTCAATTATTTCTCCAATTTGCTTCCAGTGGTGAGGGATGTCTAGTGGTGCCATGATGGTAGATAGGATATGAATGACCGGTGACTACTATTTACCTTTATTTATAGGGGAATTTTGTGATGAGCAAGCAAAAATAAACAACGAATAAGAGCATTAGGTTTTAGTCAGTAAAAAAAGTGCTAAGTTATGGTAGAAAAACCGTAAACATAGGTTTTGATCTCAACAAATGTATATATATATATATATATATATATATATATATATATATATATATATAGAGAGAGAGAGAGAGAGAGAGAGAGAGAGAGAGAGAGAGAGAGAGAGAGAGAGAGAGAGAGAGAGAGAGAGAGAGAGAAAGAGATACACTTGTGCATACTTAATATCATAAATTTCAATTGTTAGTTGAGGTAAAATTAAGAAACCACCATGTGTTTTGTACAACTAAAAATTTTAAAAACCATGTGTTGGTAATTATTAATTTCATTATTAGTAGAAACATTAATAATCGAAAAGATAAATAATTGGTATGGTTCAAATAAGACGCTTAGCTTAGTTAAAACGAGTGAAATTCATGGTGGCCTTGAAAAAGGCCGTTTGTAGTTGCCCTCAGAAGGTGGAGTTTGAGATGGCGTTGTGGGTCTGCAGGATACGTCCTCAAGAAACGATGACGGTGAGAGTATCCCTTTGGCCAAGCCGCAGCAAACGCTTCAGGTCTTTGATGACGTTGGTCTTGAAGGGTAAGTCATCTTCCAGAGGAGTAGGCGCCATCCAGAACCCTACGTCGGACGTTGTCAATTTAATAGTAGTCGCTCGGCAGTCGGCCCTGATACTGTCTAGAGCCTCAGAAACTCTCCACAAGTCGCATTCTTGAGTTATCTCCGTCGTCCAATAAATCGGAACACGGAGGTAGAATGTTTTCAGCCACAGAGGAGAGCGTTTAACCCTTCTCGCTGTTTGGTGGTGAACAATCTCGTAGACCATGTTGTCAGGGAAACGTCGCAGATGGATGTGATCAACTCTACAGAACGCCTCTATTTATAGTAATAACTACTGCATATTCAGCAGTATCTTATCTTAACTGCTGACAATGCTTTTCATCAGTCTCTTATCTTAACTGCTGACAATGCTTTTATTATTTTCAAGGTCAACCTAACAAACAAAAAAAACAAAATCTTGTTTTGAATGCAAAGAATCGATGAAACTAGAGTTGTAAATATTAATTCAGGCTGCAGCTTGTATTATCGGTTCATTTCATCTTATAATATAATTCGTTTGTGAAAGGCAACACAGTTAGCTCAATTTGAGTACTAAAACGAGAGATGTAAATATTAATTCAGTCTGCAGCTTGCATTATCAGTTTATTTCATCTCATAATATACTTTGTTTGTGAAAAACAACAGAGTTAGCACACTGTGAGTACTATAACGAGTGAATCAATTGCTGGCCTTTAACAAGGCCGTATTTGAATTCTCCGCCAAGGTTTACGACTGGTCTCGACCGTTGTTGACTGTAAGAAAAGCTACGCAATGTAGGTTAATTATGCTGTAGGATTGTGCATAATATACTTTGTTTGTGAAATACAACAGAGTTAGCACACTGTGAGTACTATAACGAGTTAATCATTTGCTGGCCTTTAAAAAGGCCGTTTTTGAATTCTCCACCAAGGTTTACGACTGGTCTCGACCGTTGTTGACTGTAAGGAAAGCTACGCAATGTAGGTTAATTATGTTGTGGGATTGTGCATAATATACTATGTTTGTGAAATACAACAGAGTTAGCACACTGTGAGTACTATAACGAGTTAATCAATTTTTGGCCTTTAAAAAGGCCGTTTTGAATTCTCCACCAAGGTTTACGACTGGTCTCGACCATTGTTGACTGGAAGGAAAGCTACGCAATGTAGGTTAATTATGTTGTAGGATTTTACATAATATACTTTGTTTGTGAAAGACAACAGAGTTAGCACACTGTGAGTACTTGCTACGCAATGTAGGTTAATTATGTTGTAGGATTTTACATAATATGCTTTGTTTGTGAAAGACAACAGAGTTAGCACACTGTGAGTACTATAACGAGTGAAACAATTGGTGGCCTTGAAAAAGGCCGTTACTGAGCTGCTGATCCAATCTAGACGCACTCCCACATCGCCTTTGCCAGTTCGCCTTTGCCCGCCCTTTGAAATACTAAGTATGACCCAGTCTTGGGTATTGGTTGCAAATATCCAGGCAGTCTTACCTTTAGGATTCTTCCGCTGTTTTCCAAAATTACTTTGCGCTCTTTAATTTGTAGGAGTTTATATTTTTTGGAAACTTTCAATCTTCGGAATTTTCCCTCCTGAGCTATAGTTTCAAAGTCAAAACTAGATGCTGGCGGCTTTTTCTCTGAAGGTTTGTGTTTAGCGCAGAACTTTTCTCCTATTTTGCAGAAGACTGCACACACTTCACCCTTCTTCGGCCCTCTCTTAAATTGGTGGGTACACTTGGGCGCATTTCTTACCCGTGGTGTCTTCTTCAATGATATTCTTGGTGTGCTGGAGGATGAAGTTGCCTTCGGTACGAAGGGGTCATGTTTTAAAATGAATTTCCTATTATCTTCATCCGATGACTTTGCTGTCGGTGCTCCAAAGTGCAGGGGACTTGGCGGCGAAACCACGCTTGTGGATGTAGAAGGTGCGTCCGGCGGATCGAAGATAGACTTCACCTTGTTCTCAGCCAGGATGGATTCTACAGCTGCAGAAGTCTCAGAAGAGTCCATGACTTGGAGATCAGATCAGCAATCAGCTCAGTGGAGGAATGAGGAAACATCGCACTACTCTCTCATTATATAGGCGTTGCTGACACAGCACTCTTCTCCTATTGGTCAGTTGAATTTAAGTACTAAAAATGGTGGCCTTGATAAAGGCCGTTTTTATGTTCCAATCTTGGACCGACTGTGCCTCTACGTTAGAAACTTGCAAATGTTTGTGTTTGAAAGCAATTTTATGTTTTACTCAAAGCTATGACTCTTAAGCACCATAACATTTGTTTTTAGGTACATTAAACAAACTGTGTTGACTGAATAACGAACAAAATTCTCGGTCAAAATATATTATTTAGAGTCGGCAACTACGTATCTCCAATCTTAGCCCGACTGTAACTCTATGTTAGAAACGTGGAATTGTTTGTGTTTGCAAACACAACTCATTTTATTCTTTACTCCAAGCTATGGCTGTTAAGCCCCATAACATTTATTTTAAGCGCACTAAATAAACTGTGTTGACCGAATAATGAACAAAGTTCTCGGTCAAAATATATTATTTAGAGTCGGCAACTACGTACCGTACAGATTACCAACACCCAGTATGTCATGGGACTTATAATAAAACTTTGCAAATGCATGAGTTCAAAAACGATTGAAAAATCTGGTGGCCTTTAAAAAGGCCGTTTTTTGAGATGATCTAGCGACGGACCCATTCGGCCTTCCCTCTGGGATACGAAGGGTCCTCCTCCGGCCCGTGAATCTTCAGATGCGTCGACTTCCACGGCCACTCCATTCTCCTTGGCAGGCGAACTCTCGTCAGCTCCAAGGAACCAACCTCCCGCAGAGTAGCCTCACCATCCTGGCGTACGAAAAATAGCAATTCGTACAGGCCGGGTTTCATCCGCCACAACCGTCGATTCTGTTCGCCATGGCGTAGTTGCCCAAGTGGAGTGTAGAAGCGCCGCTCCAGCCTCTGAAGCTTTCGCCGTGGAGTAGCCGCAACACAATCCATTACAGTGACAGGATTGCTCCTTGCCACTGGTCTCGGAGCTGGACAGTCCAAAGCGAAGTGAACACGCCTCTGCGAGGCTCCTGGACGTTGACGAGGCGGCCGGAGTGAGGATATCGGTGCTAGTGGAGCCCGTCGCTCAATCATCTCAGCGAAGATTTCTTCCACCGTAGTTTCCATCTTCTCTCCTCAGCGCAAGCAGGATGTCCTGAGCCCCACTAATCATTGGTCTCTAAGGTGCGACGCTACGTACCGTATAGGATACGCTGCAGGTCTCCTGTTGGTGCGCACTAATAACACTGACTCAGCGTTTTATTTAGTGGCCTTGAGAAAGGCCATTTTAATTATTTAATGTCCCAGTCCAAGCGCTTACCCATTTGAACAAACTATGTTGACAGAGGAACGATTAAAATTCTCGGTCAAACCATATTTGTTGAAGTCGGTAACTAAGTACCGTACCGTACAAAATACCAACAAACTTTATTGAAACCTCATGGGACTTATAATAAAACTTCATTACAGCAGGAGTAAGACTGGGGGTAAAACAAAATATATGTTTTATGCTACTGAGTGTCAAACGATTGAAATTTTTGGTGGCCTTTAAAAAGGCCGTTTTTATCAGTGTCATTGTTTACAGTGACACCCATTGGACGGTGACACGCCGACGTCGTTGCCCATCTTCCGGCTTCCCGACCTCCAAGTAGGTCTTTAATGTCTCGTACGGTGGCTCAATCACTCCATTCGGCAGGTAACTTCTAAAGACAAAGTTGCGGTGGCGCAACAAAAGCTCCCGCGAAGGCTTGTCCCATCCGAGCAGACAATAAAGTCCCGGCTGCAGTTTCCACAGGCGGTGGAGCTTGAACCCAGGGAATGCCGGTTCGAAGCTCGGCCGACGAATCTCCCTTGGCTCATCGATAACAGGGATCTGGGCCGTATAGTTCTTCTCAGGTTCCAGATCCCTCGTCTTGTCCGAGAGAATTTCTCTAAGTAAAGAGAACGGTTCCCGGGCACAAGTCGATATGTTTACCCGTCGAGGCATTACATCGACGGGTCTACTCTTTGACGCTGGTGTTGGAGCCGGGCGTTGACGAGGCTGCCCTGTCACGGACTCGCTCTTTGGGGCTGGGATTGGAGCTGGACGTTGACGAGGCTGCCGGAGTGATGACCGAGGTGTGACACTGTGGGGCCTGGAGCTGGAAAGCTGGAATGATGGTTCCCGACGAGGCATGTCAAACATCTTAGGCCGGGTCTGCTTCCTGAACATGATGCGTCCGTAACGAAAGGGTGAGCAAAAGTGATTCGCTTAAGAACAGCGGTATACTCACTAGCACAAGCCGGCTTCTCATTGGTCAAACAGTTCAACCAATGAGGTGAGGTTATTTTCTGCTGACTCAGCGGAAAAGTTCATAAAACCGGGACGCTCGTTCCACTCGAATCATTCGGCATGCAGACACGGGACCAGTCCAGAGCAGC
The DNA here is from genome assembly GCA_963675035.1 of Allygus modestus. Taxonomy (NCBI): domain Eukaryota; kingdom Metazoa; phylum Arthropoda; class Insecta; order Hemiptera; family Cicadellidae; genus Allygus; species Allygus modestus. The sequence continues at coordinate 75,595,581 of OY776112.1, read as the reverse complement.
TCCAGAGAAGCGGGGCACAGCGGAGATCATCGGAGAGAAGCTGAACATCCACGGAGGTCTCCTAGTACCGCAATCCCTGCAGTGGTACCCCGGGCTTGGAACTTCTGTGATATAGCGAGCACCACATATGTAGGTCTCACTTGCTATCGGCCGGCATCTCTACGCTGATCTCCGCCGGGTCCCGAGGCGGAGTCAACACCTTCTGCGTCACACAAGGCCTGAGACAAGTCCCCCTGTGTGGTCAGCACTGCTCCGGGCGTTGGGTGAACAGTGCGGTGGGCAATGGATCTGGATTTCGTTAAGCTCAGCGCCGATCTCTTATTCTTCTCTGTACAATCCTTTTCTGTCTTGCATGGCTTCGCTGGTTTCCCACTAACACTAACTAACACTAACACAATTTGTTGATTTGTACAAGTTAAACTCTGTCCCTTACCCTATTCCCATCACAACCCCAAAAACAAACCCGGGTGGTTCGCGCAGTGTGGAGTTCTGCGGTCCACCCATACCCTAAGCAGTTCAATCGGTCGGCATGGGCAAACCGCCACGAATGAACTGACCCTTCTTGACTGGTCGGCAGGGCAATCCGCCACAGTCAAGATCCTTTTTTTTAAAGTATTAAAATGACCTTGAACACGTTTGAACATGTTTGGAGAATATAAATTATAATTATTTAAAGTCCCCCTAAAACATTCATAGCGACAACTGAATAACTATTCTTTGTTACCGCGAAAGTTGTAAAATTGAGACTTATTAAAACGGCCTTTATAAAGGCCACTAAACTGAAGTTGGATAAATGACAAAGTCCATAAAATGTTGAATACTCCTCCTGTAAAAGAAGTAACAAGATGTGAGGCTGATACTTGTAAAGGAATCGTCTAAGACTGTGAAAGTAAAAATAATTGAGACTTGTAAAAATGGCCTTTGTAAAGGCCACCAAAATGATTGATGTTAAATGACTAAGTCCTGATAATCTGGATTGAAATGTACTTAATGTAGGTTTAGTACGATGTATGGTTGCTAGGCTGATTGACAACGAATGATATAAGTGGTGGCCTTGATAAAGGCCGTTTGTAGAAGGAGTGGAGTCCTGGATTTAGTGTGGGGGGATGGAAGCGACGACCCGAATAATTTGTCGTAGTTGTAGTTGTCGGCGTAGGCTAGCGTCGACTGTGTCCAAGTGTTGATGTTGGAGGATGAGGTGGAAGTGATCTCCGCTACTAACTTCGATAATCATCTGATCGGCAAGGTGTCGGTAGCGGTCCAAGATGTCCATGAGTTGGTTGATCTGTCGGTAAGTGAAGATGTCTCGCTTTATTAGAATCGTCGCTCTCCCCACAGGAGTAGTTGCAGCCGTCGGTCTAGTTTGGCAGAACTTGAACTGTTTCCTGCGACGTCTGTGACCCTCTTGGTCCGAATAGTCCTCGTCAGAAGAGTCAGCAGGGCGTTTGATCGGTTGTAAGTTGCGAGCCATGGTTGCGTTGCGGCTAAGATCAGGAGTGTGAATGGATCGTAACGCGCGATTCTGTGCTAAGCTGTAAATGTGGCGGGGGTTAATAGTGGAGGGGGACTCTATGGCGTGGGATTGGGAGCGAAGCAAGGGGGGGGGTCTTGGGGCGCAGCCCCCAGCGGGGGTCTGGGGGCGGAGTCCCCAGAAAAAATTTTTATCTTATCTAAGATCTAGATCTAAGATAAGATAAGATAAGATAAGATAAGATAAGAAAACACAAACCGACGTAAATGGATGGTTTGCCATTTCAAGTCGCAAACCGACTTAAATGGACGGTTGGCCATTTCAAGTCGCAAACCGACGTAACTAAACCGTTTCTTAATATAAATCCACCCGCTTTCACATTACCTCACATCCAATGACGTATGTGTATCGTCACACCAATACGTCATCGCCGTGACGTCATCACACCCTCTCGTCACACATACGTCATCACCACGTCACCCAAACGTCACTTCTGATTAAAAAACAATTATTTTTCAGCTGTCCCAGACTCCCCATATTGCCTCTACTGGAAACAAATTTAATTTTGAGGCGTCTTGCCAATGGTTTGATAGTGCCGCGATCTCATACTAATCAATGAAATCGTTAGGGTTTTCGGATTGTAATCCGTGATACGTGCCCCCGGATATTAGTGGCAACTTTTCTTTAGACATTGGTGCTTCGTTTGCTTCGTTGAGATAAAAGGGTGTTTGTCGTAAGTCGTTAATAACTGACGCCCTTGCCTGAAAATTAACCTCAGCGTCCGGTTGTGAACCCTGGGACAGCGTCTCACTAAACTCTATATCCTCATAGTTTCCTTCAAAATCTTCGTCGTCCGCTGGTCTACCATAAAGGTTTTCCCTATCTTTTAAAAATTGCTGGATTCTCCCTAACTGTGGGTATTTTTCTAGTTCAGTTTCGGTTAGGTATATTTTGCTTAACAATTTCCTTAAAATAAACTTCTTTTCTTCCGATAAGTTATTTTTGAGAAACGCCTTTAAGTCTGCAACTATAGGTCTTAAATCTGACACTAAATCGTCTTCGTTATACTTTATATGGAACTTTGTTAATATTGATTGAAGTTGGGGTTTACTCATTCGGTATATGTCCTGATTTAACGAAATCGGTCCTGGTCCGTTTGGCATGTCATCCCTTTTAAGTTACCCTAAACAAAACCTCACCCCCTTTTAAAATTGTTGACTAACTATTCCTGTGATTTTAACTAAACTGTTCAAATTAATTACTCCTCAACTAAGCCCTTGGATCCTTGACCTAATTTTCCTCATTAGGGGAATTAATAAGTTATTCTCTTTAACAGGGGAGCTTTCAAACCGGACACCCTAATATACCTAATCTATTTCTGGGTTCCTACTCGTCCCTATCTATCTCAACGTAATCTATATATTCTCAGTTATATCATAATATACATTCTTATATACTACAAGTGTTAAATCTCTCCCTCTTATGACTAAAACAAGTTCTTATTCTGTGTCCACTCAATTCTTTGATAATTAAACCGGTTCAAACCGGCTGTCGCCACCATGTAAACCTTGGTGGTTTTATTGTACCACTTGACTTTCAACTAATAACTTTCAAATGACTCGCTTAGCAGTGGAGGTTACACTAAGGAACGAGAATTAACTGGACACAGAATTAAGTTAGCACAACACATTTAATAAAACCATAATATTTTTAAAGGCACAACTCTTACATAGGGGAAATCTGCATAGGCAGTTAATCTTTAATTGCCGATCAAATGTTTACGTCAGTCCTCCAAATATTAAACAATCAATGGAAACTCGGCACAGAACACAATAACAACTAAAACCCTTTAAAATACGACATAACATATACAAATGATTATCAACACTCAAAATATATTGTCTGTGGGATTCAGTCCTTCCTTATATGATAAACAAACTCTACGTACATAACAAAATTGAAGCCACAAATAATATTCTAAAGATAAGCATAATTCCATTCAAAAGACATGACATATAACCTTAAACTACGAATCTAAATCAATCTCAAAACAACACCAACGATGCATCAAGTGCTCATAACACTTTAAAATATTTATATAGTTCAACTGCTCCAATTTCTCGAACTAAATCTTTATTCAAACACAAGTGACTCTACGTAAAACTTTGACCTTATAACTTTATGTTTAAATCGATTTCTACCCTAACATCCAATATTTACATTAACTTTTATTTATGAGATATTTCATTATTATTTCTCGTTATCTAAGTAACTCTTCAAAGATATTATTAAACTTTATTTAACTCAGGATCTAATTTATTTTTCACGCTTCACGTTTAGCTTTAAATCAAATTTAATTGTCTTTTAAATTTTCCCCACGACTATGGAGAGACCTATATTTTGTGCCCCTGAGCAAAGGTTTGACATACCAAACAGTTTCCGAGGACTTCGTTCCAGGACGACTGCCTCCACGGATGACGACCGTCTCCTAGGTCACCTTTCTCGCTCAGTGTCCCCGGGTGTCCGAAGGCGTGTCGGGAAGCTGGCGGCGTCTTCTCCCTCGTCCAGTAGAGGTCCCTGGTCCCCGTGGATGGCTCCTATCCTTGGACGTCTCGAAGCCTCTTGAAGTTGGTAGTCCCCAGTTCCGGTGGCTAGATGGTCCTGGTAGTAAATGGATGGTAGCGAGGTCTAGGGATCCGACTGGTGCAATAAGGCTGTCCAGTGCGGTATTAGCCCTACTCGATCCGAGCTAAACCTAGAACCTCTCAACACCGCGTTCTCTTCTTGACCTTCTTTCCGCTATTCTCCTTTTTCAGTCCATTCCCCTTCCTATGTTTCTAAAATGTTACCCCCGAATTTGGTCAGCTCCGCCCCCTTGCCAATTAGAGTGCCTCGAACATTACGTTTGTGTTTGTCATTGGCTATTCAAATCGTCAGCACAATTCCGGGTGGGCAGTGATTAAACGGTGAGTGAACCTACTTAATCAGCATGTTCGCTGTTTTCAGAAAGCCCAGGCGTGTTTTGTGAATGTTTGTTGTTTGCCCGCAACCCGACACCTCCGGTAATTCGAGTAGGGTCAACGCCATCTACTTCCTCACCGTCGTTGAACTTTCCTACATTGAGTTTTGAAATTAAATTCATATTTGTTTTCAATATTAACTTAAGTAAATTTCTACTTATTTTTATTCCATTTTGAAATATGTTTATAATGTTAACATCGAACCATAACATCATAACATCGATGTGTGGAAAACATCGACCTCTAAACATCGATGAACATCGGACCCAAAAATCGATGTTTTTATAAAAATTCCGTAATTTTGTAAAAAAAGGACATCGGATTCAAACATCAATGTTTTATTAAAAATTCCGTAGTTTCGTATAAAAGGATAGGTAAACCACAATTACACACACAAAAAATTTCAATCAAATGTTATAAAAAAATGTATTTAATTTCGTCAAGTTATTTATACATATTACACATATTAATATTACATATATTAATACATATAAAACTAAAAAAAAACATCGATGTAAAACATCGATGTACGATAATCATCGTTAGCTCACCATCGATGGCAAAAACATCGAACATCGAAAGGAAAACGTCGATGTTTCGAAAACATCGGCCATCGATGCTCATCCCTAGCCAGCAGTTTTTCCACTTTGAGGGAAATTTTCCCTTTCGAGGGAAAATCAGCCCCAAGAGGGAAACTCTAAGGGAAAACGAGGTTTGAGGGAAATTATGGTAAAAGTTAAAATAATTACTAAAGTTGGGAAAAGCGAAGCAACAGGCCATCAGATAAAAATGTATATATTTATAATGCTACATTTATTTCTGTATTCAGTTGCCAAATTGACTTAAATAAACTGCTAACGTTTACAAACTTTAAGTTGTAACTAACCTAATAGATAACATAATCTTCCTAATATTGCTCTCATATTTTTGTAAATAAACCTACAGCTTACATGTTACGCTTGAAGTATAGCATGTCCTTTATCATAACTGTACACTATACAATGTTTTCTTTAACATTTTGCTATTCGCTTTTTGGTACTTTTATGTTTTACGTTTAGCATTAATTGTTTTAAGCCGGATTTACACTATGTAGCAAAACATGATATATATATAACATTTGCTAGATGTTACATTTGATATATGTAGCAAATGTTTATAACATTTCAATTCGGAACCTTTTGCTCCTGCTAGATGTTACTCGTAGCAAATGCTATATGTTACATATATAGCAAATGTTATATAACATTTAAAGTCACTGATTTTTTAATGCTACATGTATCAAAACCTTACTCCATTGGCGAAAATGTCGCGGAGACGAGATGTAGCGCGCGCGGCTGCGATAACTGTGATATTGGCCTGTCAGAGGAGGGAAAGGAGGTTTTGGGTCAGGCCGTCACTTGCTGCGAGGGTGAGGTGTAGTGGAACTGATCTGTTGAAAGATCTTGTTGCGGATTATGTAACGAATGATCCTTCATTGAGGTGTGAAATTAGGTAATTAGGCGTGACGGTAGTTTCAAAAACTTCTGGAGAATGACCAGTGAGCATTTTGAGTATATTGTCTTTATGATTGCATGGGCACAAAATTGGAACGATAGATATTAACTGACAGAAAATGCTACATGTAGCAGATGCTAGACGAGAAATCCGCGAAAGCTATATCTAGCGCGGTTTTCTATTATCTTTACCGGCTCCGAATGGATAGCACACACGATTTTTGCTAAATGTAGCAGAATCTGCTGGATATAGCAATCTTATATGAAGCAGTTTAAAAACTGAAATTTTCTACTTATAGCAAATAAATGTTATATAACTTTTGCTACATGTTAGATGTAGCAGATTCTTCTATAAGTATTTTTCGAACTTTTCGAAAATGTTATATAACTTTTGATATATGTAACATATAGCACGTTTTGATACATAGTGTAAACCCGGCTTTACCAATTTAATTCGCTTCCAATTCAGCAATTCCGTCTTAAGTTCAGCTGAAAAGGTATTGGCAGTGGCTACGTACACGTCCGACGTGAGCCGCTACTGTTCACGTCCGTTCCAAATTATGCACCGTACGTTACTTTTCCTGTAAGTTTTAAAACAAATTGAGAGCCAGAAACCCTCCTAACCTAACCTAACGTAACCTAACCTATCCTAACCTAACGTAACATAACGTAACGTAACCTAACCCAACCTAACCTAAGCGGTAGCGAAGTGAATTTGCCCTTACATTTGACGTGTACGCAGTCACTTCGAAAGGGATTCCTGCCCAAAGAGAAAAGTAACCTTTAAACAAAGAGATTAATATAACTAGATTTCTCGCCTGATGTACAATACCCCCGTATCAGCAAACCTGCATACTCAGCGAATTTCCAATGCATATTAATTTATCTTAATACCACATAAAGCCACATACCAAGTTTCATCAATATAAATTCATAAATAAACGATTTATGACATTTTAATTATTCTCCATAAGAATAACATGGGGCTGAGTATGCAGGTTTGCTGCTACGGGAACTATCGGGCAAAAAATGGACTATCAGACCACAACCAAATAAAACCATATACCAAATTTTGCCAGTTTACGTTCATAAATAAGCGAGATATACAATTTTTCTTTTTCTCCATAAGAATAACATTAGACAACGTACTGTGTTTAGCACTTTCAATATCTCGGTACCAATTGGCGTAGAGCAATGATCAAAATACCAAATTGTTTGTTTTTTTAAGCTGAATTTAATGGTATAAATTAAAATTTGATTTAAATTAAAATTACATGTGAACACCCCAAAAAACACATTTTTGGGGTACAAAACCCCCCAAAAACCCCCCTTCGGATGGTGCGATTCATCTGGTTTTCGAACTCGTTCAAATAAATGGTACTTTATACATGTTTACCAAATTTCATTAAGATCGGACCTTTTTTACGAGAGTTATCGTGCTTACGGACACATATATATATATAAAAATATATATATACATATATATAAATTTGAACGAATGGTTTTTTTGGCATCTGGGGACCTCAAAATGAAAAGTTATCATGGTCTCGGGCTTAAGTCTTACCATGAGACCTACGGTTATAGCTTCTTCCCTATAGGGGAAATTCGCTAAAAGTAAATTATGGTTGACCACCATTTTCACCTCTGCTCCCATGACAACCAACATGGTAAACACGCATTCGAATTTGAATCATCTGTCAAAAGTTTTGTTTGTCAGCTGACAAACATATAGCTTGTGAAGGGAGGGTTTGATTGGTTACCTGAGGAAAAAGGATGTCAGCTTGTAGGCTTCAATTTTGTGTATCCCAGATGAAAGCTGAAGTTATAAGAAGTGCTGAAATAAGTAATGTGAGAACTATGAACAAAGAGGGGAAAAAGAGGGAAATTTTATGTGTGGTGAGGGAAAAAAGAGAAAATTTCGTTTATATAAAGGGAAAATCTCAAGGCGAAAGTGGAAACACTGCTAGCCACTAGTGAGTGAGTGAGTGAGTGGAGGACGGCGGTGGCATCATTATTATTGTCCGTTATTGTTTAGGTCAGGGTTGAATTCGTATATTGCATAACGCATAGGCCTAACTTAACTGACAGCGGAAGGTTGTACAAATCAATCTTGTGTTACTGTAATTTTATGTTTAGTGAATGATAATAATTTGATAAGTGTTAAAAATGCACAGCCTAAAAGGTGTATTCGTCTCCCAGACTTGCAAAGCCTTTGGTACTAGAATGCAACAGAGGTTTTGTTCCGCCGCTTCCAAACATGCAGGTTAGTCACAGTCTATTAAAACTATTGAGTAGACAGTCTTCAAACTCAGATAACTTATCTAAATTGCCGTCCAGAAGTGGAGTGCCTCACAAGCGGTGCAACTACAACCAGTGTCATGTTTACAATGGCAGTGTGTCATACAATGGCAGATAACAGCACGGTTTAGCACAGGCCTAAGCAGTCGGGAAACTAACTTGAGCGGCTCAATCAGGCCTGATTGTAGGCTACTACTTTGGATACAGTATATATTCTAAGAGGTACTGGTAGCCCTGGAATAGGCCTCTTTGTGCCACCAACCACCAGGATCGTTAGTGTATTCAATTTAAGTTAGCCTCCATCTACCAGGATTACAAGTGTTCTAATGTTAGGCCTAGCTAAGCTGCCAACTGTAAGGAATGCCAGTGAGTTCCAGGCGACACATAACTCACGTTTAAATTTCACGATTGTCTACCCTATTAGTTTACCCCCTGAGTTAGTTATGTCTACCGTGTGGTAGAAAATATTCTACGAGTTGGGAATCTTAATCATTATTAATTTGTTTATTTATATTTACTGTTCATAACATGTTTTCCATTCCCATCACTAAACTCAAACTGTGTGTGTTTTAATTAGTTGTGTGAAATAAAACCTATATTTCCTAGGCAAACTCAGTTTTATTCTTTAACAATTTATTTCACATAGAAAACAAGACAACATGGAAAAATATTTATTTCCAACTAAATTATCTATAGACCCAAACTCATCAACGGCAACCATGGAGTGTTTACAATGGCAGTGTGTCATACAATGGCAGATAACAGCACGGTTTAGCACAGGCCTAAGCAGTCGGGAAACTAACTTGAGCGGCTCAATCAGGCCTGATTGTAGGCTAAGTTGCGAGTTGATACTGTGGTCTCACGTCCATCTGGCAACCGACATGAACATAGTCAGAATTTCCTTCCAGTAGGGTCACCTCCTCGACCAACGGTTCATATTTTGAATGTCTGATAGGACGTCTCATTAACACTCTTCCAGGAGTCATTAACCAATTTGGTGTGGAAATCCCATTTATTGACCTCCTAGGATGTCCAAAAATTCGCTTGAGTGGAGTACAGTTGGTGGCAGTACACAGTAAGGATCAAATTGAATGTAGAGCATTGTCCAAAACCATTTCCCACTTAGTCACGTCAAGTCGATCATTCTTAAGTGCAAGTTCTACAGTTCTCCATATAGTTCCATTATACCTCTCGACTTGCCCGTTGCATTGAGGGTTATACACAGTAGTCCGGCTAGAGGCAATACCGTTAAGAGTTAAAAACTCCTTTAAATCCTGTGATATGAAGGAGAAACCCCGATCAGAATGGATATAGCTTGGAGTACCACACAACGAAAATAATTGTTTTCGTTTCGTAATAACTGTCGAAGATAACATATCGGGACACAGAAATACAAACGGAAATCGTGAGTACTCATCAATAATTGATAGCATATACCGATTTCTCGTACTAGATGGTAGAGACCATTTGAAATCCAGGCTAAGTCGTTCAAATGGAGATGTTGATTTTAATAGCTTTCCTTCATGCTTGAATAATCTTTGCTCCACTTGAGAACAAACTTTACAAGATCCAGTCATTCGTCTTATCTCGTCAAGAGAGTACGGTAGGTTCTTGCTTCGGATCCAATGGTACATCCTAGTTTCACCTGGATGACACATTATTTCATGATATTTTAAAAGTTTGTTAACTTTGTCAGTCATCGAAGAACATACTCTTGACAGATTGCCAGCAGCTGCATTTAGTTTACCAGGTCTATATACAATATCATAGCTGTAACATGACAGTTTGAGTCTCCAGCTCATAATTTTGCCATTCTTTATTTTTCCTGATAATTTAGTGTTAAACATGAAAGAGACAGACTTCTAGTCGGTGATTAATTTGAGATGTCTGCCCAGCAAATAGTGTCTCCATTTTTGGATCGCAAAAGCTTCCTTTTCAACTGAGCTGTGTTTTAGCTCTCTGTGTGTCAGAGCTCTCGAGAAGAATGCCACAGGTCGACTATACTGCGATAGAGTTGCCACTAATATTGTGTCCGAAGCGTCTGTCTCAACGGTGAATGGTAGCTCAGGATTTATAGGGGTCATTGAAGCGTTTTAAATTAGCGTTTTAAATTTAAGTTCATTGAATGCATTTATTGCCTGCATAGATAGGGGAAAAGAGCCAGTTATTAGTAATTTGAATTTCTCCGAAAACCGTGGAATATATCTCGAAAAATGAAAAAACATACCTACAGCTATTTTGAGTGATGATGAGTTTGTAGGCAAGGGAAAGTTCTTTAACAAACGATCTGAGTCTGGTTTTATAGTTTTGTTGCTTATAGTGTATCCAAGAAGACTAATAGATCTCATTGAAAAAGAGCATTTATTTTCGTTGATAGTCAAGTTATATTTAGATGCAACGGTCATTAACCTGTTGAGGTTTCTATCATGCTCCTCTTGCATTTTCCCACACACCGTTATATCATCTAAGTAAGCAAAGGTGTCCTTAAGATTTTCATTTTGAATTATGTTATCAATTACCCTTTGGAATGCAGCGACTCCATTTGTTACACCAAATGGTATTCTGATAAACTGGTACAGCTGAACACATGCCTTAAGCTGTAAAAGGCTTATCTTCAGACTTGATCGGTATTTGATGATAAGCGCTTTTCAAATCGATAGCACTAAATACTTCATAGTCACTTTTTTAACAATTTCTTCAAGGTTTGGGATAGGAGAAGCATCTAGATTTGTAAACCGATTTATGGTAGGCCTATTAGAGTAGTCTATAACCATGCGCCTCTTGTGATTTTCTGAGCTCGTGACAAAAGCCTGAGCTCTCCAAGGAGAGATGCTTTGTTCAGTTACTCCTTCATCTAAAAGTGACTCAATTTCTGCAGAAATGAACTTATAATCTATTACTATATATCGGCGAGATTTAACAGAAATAGGATGACAATCAGGAGAGAGATGCTCAAATAATGAAGCCGGCTGTACATTTGCAAAAAACAGTAAATCAGACTGTAAAAACAGTTACAGTAAAACAGATGTGTAATAGTTTTCATTTTGCATAAACTTGAAGTCTATTTTCTTCTAGCGCTAAATGTGACTGTTTTTATTAACAAATAATAACAATTAAATCATTGCAGAGTAATGAAAACCACCCAGTTAAAACTTATTTTGATTTCCTTGTTGTTAAGTTATGTTTTTTCTTAGGCATATGTCAATCTACCATATAATAGGCCTACTGACAATAACCAGTAGTAGTTTTGTTTTCAAATGTTACTATAGCCTATAGGCCCTACCTATTTCATAGGTTGTATTTAATAAAATGTATTCTAAACTTTTCATATTAACAACCATGTAAGCCAATACCTAGTTGAACTTCAATATACCAGATTGATTGTCATCGAACAAAATATGTCGACATATCACATCCGAATAGTTGGTGGATGCATATCGTACAGCACCTCTGCTCAGCTATCTGATAAGACTAGCAGCTGTAACAGACCATGTGGTAGGCTTATTACAGTTTTCACGCTGGACAAGTTAGTTCCAAGTTTGTGTCTACAAGTTTACACCACATGTTAAACACAGATCGTAAACAGAGCTTGCATCGGTACTATTGTTTTTACAGTAGCCTAATTAACAATGTCTTTAGGTGGCATATTCAAGAGACGAAATATCGGCCCTTAGCACTCAAAAGCGTTAAAGCAATATATTTTTAGCGAATTTCCTCTATAGCCTAAAGAAGAAGCTATTACCTTAGTCGGCATGGTAAGACCTAGGCCCAGGACCATGATAACTTTTCGTTTTGAGGTCCCCAGACCTCAAAAACACCATTCGTTCGAAACTGTATATATATGCGTCCGTTAGCACAATAACTCTTGTAAAAATTATCCGATTTTTATGATTTTATGGAGCAACATTTATGACTACTTTATGGACTCATCCGCCTACTATCTGGTTGCTTCTTTTTTTGGAGCCAACAATTTTTACAGAATGGGGGCTATTTACAAGTAGAGTAATTTGTGTCATGACATTTCTTTTAAAGTAATTTAATGTTTTTATGATTATTCCAGTAGACCTCTCCGTTGATTTAAAAGGAAATATGAATGCTAGACCGCTGTATTTGGATGCCCAAGCGACGACCCCTCTGGTGAGTAGCAGGTCACTATAAGTAAAGTTAAACTTAAATTGTTAGGCATATTTCAAATGATCATTGTTTTGTTAGAATTATAATATTCTGAGTACAATACTCGGGTTGTTTGCAAAATTAAATTCTAGAAACTTGGCCTGGCCTAACAGGTTTTTAGCAAACACTACTGTATAAATTACTCATTTTTATTCTCGAGTAGCTGAAAGGTGGTTCTTAGGCAACTCTCGTATTGATCTGAGACATGATTTCGAAGTCAGCATTGAATATAACAAAGTGAAAATATTATAATTTTGTTAAGTTTCTTTGGCTATCAAGTTTGACCTTCTTTCCATTCACCTTATTGGGGGAAAGGATACCCCAACGGATTCTTGAAACTAGATAGATTGAAGGTTCTCTGGGAGGGTAGGTTCTTACGTGGTGGGTCTCAAGAGGTCATTCACAGCAGGGTCCGTGGGAACAGCTAGTAAGGGCTCAGCCACTCCCTCTCAATAAACGCTGCCAGCTGGTTCTACGCTATGACGTCACAGGGTTGTCACTCGTGCCATTCACGTGGTTATATCACGTTTATATAACCACCACTGCTTTACATTAGCCGGCAGCCTTCATTTAGTACTTAATGACTGTGGGATCCTCTTTGATATTATTCATATACTACAGCTGTCATTCTGTTACACATTCAAACTATCAAACCACCTGTTTGTAATTTGTAAAAATTTACATTTTAAAAGAATTATTTTAAATTTCTTTATAGGATCCCAGAGTCTTGGATGAAATGCTTCCGTATTTGTCACAACATTGGGGAAATCCTCATTCACGAACACACGCATATGGATGGGACTCTGAAAAGGCTATGGAGCATGCCAGAAAGGTAAGTAACTCTGTTACACTGTAACACTGTAGTAGGCAGCAGCTTAGTTTGCTAGATAAAGATAGCCTTTAAGAAGGCACTAAAGAATCAGCCTGAAAGACAAATCGGTATGTTTGAGCCTGTTCAATAATGCTCTTGAAAAACTTATGAATTATTACTCTTTGGTTGTTTTAGTTCATTTCTGAGCTTGATTCATTATTGGCAAGTAATCTTTCTCATCATCATTTGTTAGTTGGCATTAGCACTTGACTAGCCTAGGCCTAATAAATAAAGTTTGTTTGTGTTGTTTGTTTGGTATTTGCAAATCATTACTATCAGATCATGAGTTTACTTTATTTGTTTATATACACTGTCTTTTCCCAACAGCTTTGTTTGTTCACTTGATTTCAACTTTGTAGTCATATCAAATCACACAGCTGACTAAATTCCAATATTTAGCAAATTATTTAAACTTTACAATTGAATTTAAGATTTCAGGAGGGAATTTATTAAAAAAATAATACTTTTCTTCTAAACATTAAACCGATACCTTTTGTTCAAGTATATGGTCATGGGTGTCAGACTTACAGTTTTCTCAAAAGATCCTGGGACGGTTTGGCTTTATATTTAGATAGAAATCATAAGAATCCAATGATTATTTTAGGTCAAATTCCCATTAAAATGATATTTTAAGAAGGTAAAGTAACGTTAAAATGTATAGGCCATGTAAGATATCCGAAATCCATTTAAGATGTACATGTTTTATGTTGTAAGATGTACTTACTTGTCTTTGCTCTCATTTTCAGCAAATTGCCGAACTGATTGGAGCTGATCCCCGAGAGATCGTTTTCACTTCTGGGGCCACAGAATCAAACAACCTTGCTATCAAAGGTGTGGCTAGGTTTTACGCCAGCAAGAAGAAACATGTTATCACGACTCAAACGGTATTACTCAAAAGTAAAATAGTGCGCTCAGGTTTTATTACGAGGTAGTTTTTTCAGCGTCTTTTTTCATTATTTTCAGTTGCTATAAATGCTTTTTTATATTAAGTTTGAGTGGGATATGTGTGTATATATATAAACACCAACCAGTAAAATAAAACCATTGAGGTGCACTGTTAATAATTATTATTAAGGCACTGTTAATAGTTAATAAGGCAAGATATTAGGACAGTTTATAAAAAGATTTGGTCATTTTTAAATGTCATACTGTAACCCTGTTTGAAAATTAAATTAAATTTATCTTGTGTTAAATGTGAACTGCTAAGCATGGTTTACACTTTTTGGAAAGTCAGGGGAAAAGTTGGATAAATGGTGAAAGTCAGGGAAAATGCTTGATATTTTATAAAAGTCAGGGAAAGTTTTTAATTCAATCATCAACGCAAAGCAATATTGAGCAAATACCAAAACTGATCAGATTTGTTTAAAATCGGTTTTCATGGTGCAACAAGATGAAGTGAACTATAATTGGTAAGGCAGTAAATGTAGGCCTATTGGACAACAACAAACTGTAAATAATAAAAAATAATATATACAGGAGAGCGTTGGAAGCCTGAAGGTGGAGGCTGATTAAAACAAATATTAAGTATTACGTAAGTTATTGTTAATAAAGTATATTTTCCGAGTCGAGTCAGGGACAATTAGGGCCTAATTACTTTTTTGGTCTGGGAAAATCAGTGGAAATTAATTTGTTTGGTCACGGGAATCAATAACCAAATAGAAGTGTGCACCCACTGAGCTCTATGTTATATCTGGAGTCACTACTGTCTGACTAAATATTTTCCGAAAACATGCTGTCAACACAGACATTTTGCTCTATTGTGTTGTCACTTTGACGTTAACTGGACCAATCAGAATGCATTGGGTGGACGATGTCAAAATTTCAACCAATAGGAAATAAAATAACTATACCACCAAAATGTCAAAAACACATCTGGCCAACATAACGACTATAAACAGCGGCACGCTTTTTCACCATGGAGTGGTGACTCCAGATATAACATAGAGCTCAGTGTGTGCACCATGCTAAGCTAACTTGTTTACCTGTAGGCTTAATTATTGATCAAACTATTGCAAATAGTTTATAGTGTCTTTCAATTATCATAGCGTTTAGAGACTACAAAATATTTTCAAACTTATTTGTCTCTTGATGCTCAAAGTTGTATCATGAAAATCATGACTCTATTGTATTTCTGATCAAATTACAACAATCTATATAAATATATAAATAAATCTATATGTTCTGTAGGACAGCATAGTTTTACGCTAGTTAGCCATTGACACCATTCATTGTACATATGTAATTTATTGAATAAAGAGATTTTGAATTTGAATGATGTCTTACATCGAACTCTCACAGAACATAAGCAGTAAACTCAGCTGTCTTGAAATTGTCTTCCTTACCTCCAAACCGGATTTCAACTGAGTTTCCTCTTATTAATTTTTTTTCATAAAAGTCCTGCCATTCAAGTTGAGTTTTAGTTTTTACTTTTTGTTTCCTCTTCACTGTCTAAAGTTATCCCTCTCCCTTCCTATCCTTCTGGTAACCAATATGACAACCTCAGTCGTCTCATTGACGCTTGAAAAGTTTTCCTTCCTCCACCCTAGGTTCTTCCTGTCCAACACATCCCTAAGTTCCATTCTCTCCACCTCAAGCAATGGGCACTCCATCTTTTCCTGATGTCCAGCATCTTGAACGTCTCTCTTCTTTTTTCGTTTCGCCCTAATGTCTCTGCCACTCTTCCATTGTCTTCTCTCATTGCAATTCTACTCTCCACACTATCTCTTTCTGCCTCTGTCCTCCTATTTCTTCATTCTTCCTTCAATTTCAATCAACAGATCGATCAGAATCGCTCTTATCAGCACTACTCTTCACATGATCTCCTCCTGCCTATCTGTCCTATCATATCTTCTTGCTTTCGTTAATCAACAAATCACTCCTGTCAGCAGGTGGCAGGTGGTGTGAAGTAGTGTTCTACCCTTTAGCCACTTCAGTTTCAACAATACTCTCCTCTTCAAGTCAGCTATGCTATCTGTAATAAAACTTGTCGCAGGAACACAAATGCGTGCTGGACTCTTGCCGGCAGTTGGAGGGAGAAGGGTTCCACGTGACGTACTTGCCGGTCAGCAGCGGCGGCCTCATCAGCTTGGAGGACCTGGAGCGGGCGATCACCAACGAGACCTCTCTGGTGTCCATCATGACAGTCAACAACGAGATTGGCGTCATTCAGCCGATTGAAGAAATCGGTGAGTTGGTATTGAGTATTGAGGGGAGCTCCCGAAATGTTTTACAGACGGCTATTGGTTAGTTGAAATTGGTGTGTAAACTAGCAAATCCAACTGCTCAAATTAGAGCAAATACGGTTCTGTTAGATTAAACTGTGATGTCATTCCAGAAGCTAGCTTAAACAGCTGATCTTGCTTCTGGACAGTGTTTTGTTACCTTCAACAACTGTCAGATTTTCAGTTTCAATGATCACTGTTCTTTTCCACAACATTGCAACTTTGAAGGCATGTGGGGGGTGTAGCTCTGAGGGCTAATGCGAATTTTAATGATTTTCTGCAAATCTACGCATTGAGGCCTTTCCATAGATACTTCAATCATAGTAATCAGTTTAGTGGTTCCTGAGATTTCAGAGTAACACTGAATCTGCTTGTGTATT
Organism: Allygus modestus; assembly: GCA_963675035.1. NCBI lineage: Eukaryota > Metazoa > Arthropoda > Insecta > Hemiptera > Cicadellidae > Allygus > Allygus modestus. The sequence goes on along the minus strand of OY776112.1, from coordinate 75,578,654 downwards.
AAATATTAGGTTATATCCCTAATCAACAGAGAATAAGTGTCTTGTTTTCAGACTGTGATTAACCCTTAGCTAAATTCAATTAACTAATTTATTATTATATACGGAATTTTTCACCAGCCTTAATACCTACCTTCTGCATTTTTTTGTTGTTGTTTGTTTAAATCATTCAGATGTATTGTATTTTTGCATCACTGTCCATTTTGCATTATATTTGTGTTTTATTTTGGTTTTGAATGGGTCGAGTGAAACAATCAATGTTAGAACAGCTTGAGAAGTTTTAAAATTTATATTCACTACCAAGTTCTGAAAAAAATTGACACAACTGGTTCATGACTCCATCATTAAAATATTAAAATTATTCATTGTATACAGTTGGGTATAATTGAAATACTATTAGTACCATCAGCCTAATTTGTAAATAAGTCGAGGATTAAAATGTTTTTAATTTTTTTAAATGATTTGAAAATCAATGAAGAACTTATATTTTCTTTATTTTTTCCAGGAAGACTGTGTAAGGCGAAGAAAGTATTTTTTCACACAGACGCAGCCCAAGCCGTGGGTAAAATTCCAGTAGACGTTAACAAACAAAACATTGATTTAATGTCAATCAGTGGCCATAAGATATATGGTCCTAAAGGTAAAAATAATTTTCTATTAACTATTAAGTTAAGTGTTTGTGATTATATTTCCAATCGTTTTGGTGCAATACATTTATAATGTATTTTCCAAGAGTGTAATAAAATCATATACATAGGCCTAAATAATTGTTGCTTGAATGAGGTTGATTTATGTTATACCAAAAATTATATATAAGAGATTCAGCTACAAAAATTTGTAGATATATCTTTTTATGCTTAATTGTAGCGCTAATCATTATGTTCCTCTTTTTAATATAAAACTGGCAATATTCCAGGTTTTGTGAATTTATCATGGTTGATTAACATTGTGAACAAAGGAGTTCCTATCTTAGTTTTATCAAGCCGTACTGACAAAATTGCGTTGGTATGTGCAGGGGTGGGGGCGTTGTATGTGCGCCGCCGACCTCGTGTGAGGGTGGAGCCACAGCAGAACGGTGGGGGCCAGGAGCGGGGCCTGCGTAGCGGAACTGTGCCGACGCCTCTGGCAGTGGGGCTAGGGGCTGCGTGTCACATTGCTCAGGAAGAGATGGATGTGAGTACACTGCTTGGCCTGTGTGAATGCTGTCGACATTGTTTTGCAAGATGTATCTTTGAGGAAGGGCAAATTTGTATTTTGAAAACGCAATTCTATAAGTGGGTTGTTAGCATGTTGGTCAAGGCACTCCGGAGCCATGGCAGTCCTGGCATGAAAATAGGTATAGGTTATAGGTAGGCCCCTACAGTACAACTCGTACTGTAACGGCTCACCCCTTACTTTGCTGGATACGTTCCACACACAGATCTATAGTCTTTGTGGACAGGCAAGTAAAGCAAAGAGGCTGCCAACCTCTTTTTAAAAAAATACTAAAATTACTATGTAGCGTCACCTCATAGCTATAATTTTCAGCAAATAAGATTGTTTCATAAGTTACCACTAGTTATAAGAGACTTACCGTAAAACCGGCTAAACCTGGACACTTTTTTACGTTTTTTAGGTTAAAGTGCCTTTTAACCCTAGGAGTGGCCAATGGCCGAGATTCGGCCCTATTTTGTGCAGCCTACTGTGGCAGGGGCCGAGAATCGGCCATTCGGGACCGAAAATTTTGTAACGTAAAAAAACCACTAATAATCAACTCAAAAGTGAACAATATATATTCATTCGAAAGATAATATTCTGAACTTTCGTTTGATTACATAAACAAACCCTGTAGCAGCTGTACAACAATGTCACGACGATTAGAAATCAAATAAATTTTTGGCGCGATGCGATTCTAGCAGCCGATGCTAAGAAAATGTCAAAACACTACTTTTTTGAAATTACCCAGCTCGGGTAATTTTTGTCGTGGGAAGTTGCGGTTGGTACCAATGCACTGCTAAAGAGATGCGCTTTATTTTGGTATTGATGTTTTGAACGAAATATTGATTAGACAGATCATATGATTTTTTGAAAACAGGTGTTTTCTGTTTTGTTGTACAATGGCAGATGGCCGAAAAAGGGCCATCAGGAAAATCGGATTTATATCTAGTGTAAGTTATAGTTACTAGTCAAATAATATGTTATTTTGAAGAGGAAGAAATGTAGAGCAATTTAGTTTTGCCGTTGGCAGCACTGTTTTATTCTGAAAATCATCACCAAGGAATAGTTTCATTACGTCACATTTTTGCCTAATCGGCAACTGCGCAGCTGTTTGCTGTTTACGAAGTCTCAGTTAGTTTGTTTGGCTTGCTCCAAACTGTATTGTATTTGGTATCATTGTAAACAGCAGATTTCAGGCTTTCTTCTTATATCTGTCTCGATGTGTTGTGTTTTTGTTGACAATATGACATGACATTTGAAATATGCAATGTCGAAGTCCCAGTCCAAAATAGCGCGCTATGTTTGACCGCTGTCAGTTGTATAAGATTGTTTTAGTTATTTATTTAGCCGAATTTACACAAAAATGGATTGTAGTGACATTCGGGGTGCTCTTGAATAAAGTATTAGTGACGTTGATGACGATTTAGAGGGTAATATAGGCAGTGATGATCGACTGAGATGATCGACTTTTGTGATGTTGCATCGTAGGCCTAGGCTAATTGGATTATTTATCTGGTAGTGGTGAGTTATATATTTATATGTATACTCCTATGTATTCTATGTATAACATGTTATATATTTCTATGTAGGGAATTGAATGTACTACAACATGATTATATTGCTTTGGGGGCAAAATATTAGACAAAAAAGTTATATACTAAATACTGTGAAATATTTTTTTCTAAATACACCATAATAGCAAAACATTCTTTTATTTACATTTATTTATAAGTGATAAAAATTTTTTACCTTCAACTTTATGACTTTTTTGGATTTCTTACTTCATTAGCTTTACAAATATGTATATATCATTATTAGTATATACATATATTACGTGACTTATTTACAACACAACCTAACACCGTACAGTTTACATTTATTTCGGGTTTCCGTTTATTATTATATTACACCCCTAAAACTTACAAAACAAATTATTTCCATACCATGTTATATATTTCTAAGTAGGGAATTAGATTTTTTACAAAATGTATATAATGAATTTTCCATAAAAAATCAGTAGAAAAAATTTCACCGAGGCTACTTTTGAAATTTCAAAAATAAAATTCTAATTGTTTTTCTTTTTTTCACTTTACCGAAAAAATTACCTTCCTAGATCTTTATCATTTTAGTATTTCTAAATTACCCTGATCTTCCTGATCAAAATGAATATAAGGTTGGCTAGGTTTACTTGTACGGTTGAATTTATACGAATTTTCAAAAAAATGTCTGCAAAATCGACAAATTTAGCCTGCCATTCCACACTTTAGCATTGGGCCACTCCTAGGGTTAAACAACAGTGTCACCAATAAAAATCATACCATTGTAAGTGTGTGTATCATTTACTATATCCCTGTACCTTTCTGTGTGTTGGATGTTATTATGAAATAAATAAAATATAAGTAAAAGTGTCCGGCTTAACCTCCACAAACGGTCTAATCCCAGACACTGACGTATCATTATAACATCTAAACTAACCTCTGCTGTCCGTAGTAGGACGATGTTTTGAGGTCTACAGATGCCTTTGCATCAGTCAAAGGCTTAATATAGGCAGGTATATAGGCCTAACCTGGTGTCGATTGATTCCCAGCAAAATCTTGAAAATGTGTTGAAAGTTCAAAACTGGATTCAGCTTCTGTAATAATGCTTTCAAAGAAAATTTGTAATTTATAAAGTAACAAGATCAGGGCCCACTCCCTATCAATAACTTTGAAAAATATGCCTTTGTTGTCGATAGACACACAAAAAAGATTTGTATATACTATTTTATAATTTTTATAATAGATAGTATATTGCCAAAGTTAAATGGAATTTTATATAATTAGGTGTGTCTGTTGACATAATTTCCCCCTCATATCAATTAAAATATTGTAATTTTTTTATGTAGAGAGAAAAATCAAGTTCATTAATACAAATAATTGGCCCAGCCAGTATACCGATGTTTTGTAAAAAGCATGACAAAATATGAGATATAAATTTAATAACGAGTTCGCACGCAGCACGCTGACGTGAGGGAAGTGAATTTCCACATAAAAACTTGTAAAACTCAAAATAAGTGGAAAAACATACATTTGTCCAATTTTTATTGAAATCTGAAAACATTGATTTTTTAGCTGTTCTGATACTTCTGGTTTCATTTACTTGCAAAGCTGGGAATACAATTTTGCTCATTATAAGGTTAGGAGAAGGTCCAGACGGGCTTGAAAGTAGGTGTGAGGTTGCTGGGGATGATAAAAGTACTCTAACAAAAGAATAACAGGCTTTTCTAGTGTAAAACCCCCATAAGACAACGTACTGTGTTTGGTTGATACACATTTTCTTTAATAACTTGGTAAATATTTATGCTAGAATGACGAGAGAGGGCTTAAAACTTTTCGCTTCACTAATTTCCATCTTTTTACATGCATTAATTTTACATTTGAGGCTTTTCTGACCCCTTTTGGGCCTAAAAACTCGAAATTTGAAAGATAAATCCCAAAAAAAGGGGTTTAGAGTTTTCCGATTGTTTTGCCCAACGAACTTGTCCAATTGATTACAGAAAGGAATGTCCCTACCAAATTTGAAGTAAATCGGACAAAAAATGTGACCGCTAGAGTGCAAAAACATATATATATATATATATGTCTATATATATATAAAATTTTGAACGACCCTCCAAAACGTGTTCAGGGGGTCACGTTAGGAACTTCTATGGTGGTCCCGGGCTTAAGTTTCACCGTGCGGGTCATGCTAGTAGTTTACTTTCCAAAGGAAATTCACTAATAACAAATTATAATATACTTTGTAAAAAGTTATACTGTAATTATTTGTTTGAATAACACTTTTATTTATATTCTAAATCGTTATAGGTGTTGCAAATACATAAAAAATGCCACGCAAGTTTATCTGGAATTTTGAGATTTTTACCTGGAAAACGTGGAATTATTCATGAATTTTGGAATACAACTTTGGTGGCAACCCTGTATTAGTTAGGGCGGGAAATCCGCTTTTTTACGTCAGTAACGGCAGGCGCCAGTCGCAACAGCCGGCCCAACTGTCTCATCCACGGAGTATTATTGTTTGGGATTACAATGTAATACGCATATGTGAAATATTTTATAAAATATATGTTGCATATAGCTTGAAATAGCATGGCATTATGCGCTATTTTGAATAAAAATATGCTTTCGCGAAAAAAATGGGACAAACTTGACAAAAATTACATGTCTTAATTAGACATACATTTATTTTTTCGAAAAGTCGTAAGTTGGTAAACTTGCAAAATAAAATATAAATGATCGCACGCACAGGCTATGCAGCTATACAGCTGTGTATAATGAACGTATAACGAATGTATAATGATCGACATCTCAACTTTGCAGGTTAGTTTAGAAATATTTATGATTACAAATATGTACACCGTGTCCGGGAATACCCCCTTACCCAGGATTAGCAGGTTTTACGTTGCCACTGAATAAGTTGTAATTAACTGTATCAGTTCGGTTGAAGCTTAAAGCATTTTACTCGGTTGATGAATTTATGAACTGTAATAGCCTATTCCTGATTTGCTTAGTGAAAATGTTTAGGCCTTTTTGTGTATTACCTGTTTTTAGCGAATTTCCCCTATAGGGAAGAAGCTATTACCGTAGTCGGCATGGTAAGACCTAGGCCCGGGACCATGATAACTTTTCGTTTTGAGGTCCCCAGACCCCAAAAACACCATTCGTTCGAAACTGTATATATATATATATATATATGTGTATATATTATATATGTGTGTGTGTGTGTGTCAGTGGGTGCGATAACTCTCGTAAAAAAGGTCCGATTTTGATGAAATTTGGTACAAACGTGTAAAGCGGTATTTATGACTTTAAGTTCGAAAACCAGACAGATTGACCTATCCGAAGGGGTATTTTGGGGGGGTTTTGTACCCAAAAAATGGGTTTTTGAGTTTTTTACATAGAATTTTTGAAAAAGTAATATCTTATTTTTTTCCATTGGAATCAAATTAAAAAGACGCACAATTTGGTGTTTTAATCATTGCTTTACGTCAATTGGTTACTGAGATATTGAAAGTGCTAAACACAGTATGTTGTCCAATGTTATTCTTATGGAGGATAAGAAAAGTTTTATATCTCGATTATTTATCAACTTATCCTGACGAAACTTGGTATATTGCTTCATTTCATTGTGGTCTATTGATATTTGCACTAAAACCCATTTTTTAGCCGATAGTTCCCGTAGCAGCAAACCTGCATACTCAGCCCCATGTTATTCTTATGGAGAATAAGTAACGTGTTATCATCTTTAATTATGAACATAAATTAATAGAACTTGATATGTGGCTTTACCTACTTGAGTTATATTGATATTTGTATAAAACCCAACTTTTAGTGTTCCTAATTTCAGCAAACCTGCATACTCAGCCGCCATGTTATTCTTATGGAGAATAATTAAAATGTCATAAATCGTTTATTTATGAATGTATATCGATGAAACTTGGTATGTGGCTTTATGTGGTATTAAGATAAATATATATGCATTGGAAATTCGCTGAGTATGCAGGTTTGCTTCTACGGGGGTATTTAGAGATGTGCGAGCACTCAAAATTTCGAGTTTGAGCTGAGTTCGGCAGTGAAACTCGAGGTTTTACTGAAACTCGAATGTTTCAAACGAGTTTACTCCCGCCGTTTACCCGCGCTACCACGGGCACGGGGAGTGTTACCCCCACCGTTAACCGCGCTACAAAGTCGTCCGCGGCCGCGCGTTGTCTGCAAATTCAAATTGAGTGTGAAGCATTTGAGGTGTTAAGAGTTGTGATCTGGATTTTAGTGTTTTATTAATAGATAAGTAAGTTGTGGCATATAAATTTGTTTTACTCTACACCAAAATGGAGGATTTACCAGGACCTTCAGATTGAGTTGTATGAACACTGTCTGAATGGTCCACTTTTAGGTTACCCTAACCTTGTAATTTTTTAAAGTAAAATATCAAAAACATATCTGTAATGAAATGTAATAGGTAAGCTTGTTACTTAATAAGAAGTTTGAGCTTGTTTTGTGTTCCATTATATTATGATTGAAATTGAGTCAATCCATTAATTTTAGGCTACACTGTCCTTTGGCATTGAGCTGTTTTTAAAGACAAGTGATTTGTTTTGGCCTTGTTTAAGTTTCATTAATGATTTTTTTTAAATAATTTGTAATATTTGAAAACTCTTAAGACATGGCTTCAATCTCATCAATTTATCTGCCAGGCACTTTCAGACATATCTTCATGTTACTTATTGTTCTTATGAGGACTATTAGTATTAAAATTAATGCTAAGATATGTTAGTAAATACATTTTGTGTGGTAAGTAAGTAGGCTAATGTTTTACTATGTAATAGGCTTTTTAAATATTAAAATAAAGTTTATTTTAACTTATAGGCCTAATGTAATTTTATTTTATCCATTCGTAGAAAGATTTAGCTTAGGCCTAAACATAATATACAAAACATAGGATAAATAAAAAGGAGGAAATAAAATAAAAAACTGAGATTATTTTGTAATGAAACTGTTAATTAATGCCATATAAGCTATAACAACCTTAATACTAAAAGATTAAAAGTATTTTATCTTCATAGCAAAATGTTATGCAATAACTTTGGTATGATTTATTTTCAGATAAATATACTTACTTTTTTCTAATGAAGCAGAAATCCATTTATTTGACTTACTATTGTTATTTTCAGGTCATAGTGACTAGAAAAGTATATTTTAATAACAACATTTATAAGTGGAACCCTATACACTGTTTTGACCAATCCAACTCGACCTATGTGTTTTTTTTTGTTTTTTTTTTTATTTGTATACTCGACTCGAACTCGAGATTCAAATCTTTTGCCAATTACTCGACTCGACTTAAAAAACCTGAACTCGCACATCTCTACTGTTTTTATTTTTATATTGTGTCATAGATTGTATATGTATTTTCTTGACAAACCCTAATGTAACAATTTGTTATTTTTAATGGTTAATAACATTCTTCATTCTTTATTTTTTTAAATAACTAAATTGGCATTGTTAAATATTAAGTTAACCCTAGGAGTGGCCAATGGCCGAGATTCGGCCCTATTTTGTGCAGCCTACTGTGGCAAGGGCCGAGAATCGGCCATTCGGGACCGAAAATTTTGCAACGTAAAAAAACCACTAATAATCAACTCAAAAGTGAACAATATATATATCATTCGAAAGATAATATTCTGAACTTTCATTTTATTACATAAACAAACCCTGTATCAGCTATACAACAATGTCACGACGATTAGAAATCAAATGAATTTTTGGCGCGATGCGATTCTAGCAGCCGATGCTAAGAAAATGTCAAAACACTACTTTTTTGAAATTACCCAGCTCGGGTAATTTTTGTCGTGGGAAGTTGCGGTTGGTACCAATGCACTGCTAAAGAGATGCGCTTTATTTTGGTATTGATGTTTTGAACGAAATATTGCTTAGACAGATCATATGATTTTTTGAAAACAGGTGTTTTCTGTTTTGTTGTACAATGGCAGATGGCCGAAAAAGGGCCATCAGGAAAATCGGATTTATATCTAGTGTAAGTTATAGTTACTAGTCAAATAATATGTTATTTTGAAGAGGAAGAAATCTAGAGTATTTTAGTTTTGCCGTTGGCAGCACTGTTTTATTCTGAAAATCATCACCAAGGAATAGTTTCATTACGTCACACTATTGCCTAATCGGCAACTGCGCAGCTGTTTGCTGTTTACGAAGTCTCAGTCAGTTTGTTTGGTTCGCTCCAAACTGTATTGTATTTGGTATCATTGTAAATAGCAGATTTCAGGCTTTGTTCTTATATCTGTCTCGATGTGTTGTGTTTTTGTTGACAATATGACATGACATTTGAAATATGCAATGTCGAAGTCCCAGTTCAAAATGGCGCGCTATGTTTGACCGCTGTCAGTTGTGTAAGATTGTATTTATTTAGCCGAATTTACGCAAAAATGGATTGTAGTGACATTCGGGGTGCTCTTGAATAAAGTATTAGTGACGTTGATGACGATTTAGAGGGTAATATAGACAGTGATATTGAGATGATCGACTTTTCTGATGTTGCGTCGTAGGCCTAGGCTAATTGGATTATTTATCTGGTAGTGGTGAGTTATATATTTATATGTATACTCCTATGTATTCTATGTATAACATGTTATATATTTCTATGTAGGGAATTGAATGTACTACAACATTATTATATTGCTTTGGGGGCAAAATATTAGACAAAAAAGTTATATACTAAATACTGTGAAATATTTTTTCCCAAATACACAAAAATAGCAAAACATTCTTTTATTTACATTTATTTATAAGTGATAACAATTTTTTTACCATCAGCTTTATGACTTTTTTGGATTCCTTACTTCATTAGCTTTCAAATATGTATATATCATTATTAGTATATACATATATTACATGACTTATTTACAACACAACCTAACACCGTACAGTTTACATTTATTTCGGGTTTCCGTTTATTATTATATTACACCCCTAAAACTTACAAAACAAATTATTTCCATACCATGTTATATATTTCTAAGTAGGGAATTAGATTGTTTACAAAATGTATATAATGAATTTTCCATAAAAAATCAGTAGAAAAAATTTCACCGAGGCTACTTTTGAAATTTCAAAAATAAAATTCTAATTTTTTTTCTTCTTTTCACTTTACCGAAAGATTTACCCTTCTAGATCTTTATAATTTTAGTATTTCTAGATTGCCCTGTTCTTCCTGATCAAAATGAATATGAGGTTGGCTAGGTTTACTTGTACGGTTGAATTTATACGAATTTTCAAAAAAAGTCTGCAAAATCGACAAATTTAGCCTGCCATTCCACACTTTAGCATTTGGCCACTCCTAGGGTTAAAAGGGTTGGATTAATTGAACTTTTAAATAATACTCAACTGCAATAAAAAAATATTCTGTAGACAACTTTTATGGCTTTTGTATCCTTTTTTTCTGTATAGTATTTTCTATAAAATTGTGTTTCAAAAGTTCAGACCCTTTCCTAATTTAACAGTCTTGTTACTGTCTTTTGACAATTCTAAGTCTTGGTTTCAATAAAATAAGTATTGTGTGACTTCTAGGAATAAAAGGCCCTCAGTAAAGGAATAGAAGTTTTTTCATATCAGACACGTGCCTTTTTGGTTAAGAAGTACAATGTGGAGGCACCGGTTGTAGGTTGGAGACACTATATGGGTCATGCTTAGTATGACTTGGATCACAGTCTACCTTGAGAGAGTGCAGCTGGTCAGGATGCAGATGAAAACTGAACCACATTTCCCTGCTTTAAACAACTGAGCCTTGTGACCTGATGGTCCTAGTTCAAATGAGTTGAATTTTAAATTTGTTCCCTGTCCATAAAAAAATACTGTTGTGAACCTTCTTAAAAAATTACTTGTTTTCAACCTCTGCTTAGAAAATTTATTCCAATCCCATGTTGCAACTTTAACCTTTAATTCAAAATTAATTGTATTAAACAAAATTAAATGTAAACTAAGCTTGTCTAATATTGCTTGTGTAGTACGATCACGCCTGGATGGTGAAGCTGGCTACTCGTCTGACAGATACAATCATGTCAGAGTTGCCTGATGTCATAAGGAACGGTGATCCCGACCACGTCTACCCTGGGTGTGTCAACCTCTCCTTCGCGTATGTAGAGGGTGTGTATCGCTGTGAAATGAGGTTTAGTGCTGAGAATTGTGTGAAATGCGGGTAAAACATTGTTGTTTAAAGGATTTGTGTTTGTGCGAAATGTTCATCACTGAATCATAAAACTCATTAAAATTATAATAATGAACTAATCTGTTGGATCTCGAGTTTTGCTTCCCACAGCCCCTGCAGTGACCCTGGTTTTGAGGCTGGTCAGTGCTCTGAGGGCTTAGGCCTAGTGTAGTTAGTGAATAAAAGTACAATACAGTAGAACCTTGATAACACGACTCTCAAGGGGATCTCTAAAATAGTCTTCTTATCGAGGTGCACTTGTAATTGAGGGTCGTACTTTCAAGGTGGTTTTCACAACAAGACGTGCTATCGAGGTCACAGAATTTTTGCTATACCAAACACATTTTGTATGAAACATTTCTATATTACTGTATACTAGTGACTTACAGGGGCTATAGCCCCTAACATATGGTGTTTGTGTAAGTGGATAATCACAGCTGATCATTAGTTAGTTCATTTTGCTTATTAATAAAAACACTGTAGTGATATTTCCATAAGAAAATCATTGGATCCTTGAAGTCCAGTGGAGCGTAGCCCACGTAATGTTTGACACTTCTGATATTTTTCCCACCGTCCTTGGCTCTCAAGCTTTAAAATTAATCGTCATAACCTAACTTAACTTCTTCCTAGCTCGAGATATTTTGTGGGGACCAATTCGCTTACGGAATTAATATAAAGAATAAATCAGTCATAAATAAAAGAACACACGTACAAGTAAAACAAACTTCTTTATTATTGCCATATAACATGATGATGCGACTGATCTGACCCGTGATAGATAAGGAAAGGCCGGAAGAGGAAGGGGGGTAGGGAAAGGGTTTTCTTGTTGAGACCTGAGCCCAAGATGTTGTTTACTTCAAAACATCTATATTCTACCCATGGGAACTATGCGTGAGAAAGGTTGAGTTGTGCTATAAAGGTTCCGTAACGCAAAACGGCGCGCTATTGAGGTTAGAGTCGTGAAATAAAGGTTTACTTACCCAAAGAAGCGTGTTATTGAGGTGGGAGTCGTGCTATAAAGGTTCAGTTATTTGAAAAGACGCGCTATAGAGGTTTATTTATTAGTAATATGAAATGACAAAAAGACGTGCTATCGAGGTATTTATTTGAAAAGGAGTCGTGTTATAAAGGTATTTATAACATTGAGTGTTATGGGAGATTCGCGGGGATTAGAAAATCAGACTCATTATTGAGGTTTTCGTCTTATCGAGGGTCGCTGTAGCGAGGTTCTACTGTAATTAGTTTTTGTCATACTGCTTCAAAAACAACTGTTTTTGACAGATGCGTTGAGATTCAAAAGTTCTTCTTTTTAGTCTTTGGATAATAACATATGTAAAAGTATCATCAACAATGATCTTTTTAGTACTAGTACGATAATGATCATCAAAGATCATTATCGTTCTAGTACTAAAAAGATCATTGTTGATGATACTTTTGATTTGAAGTCGTTATAAATCGATTAAAATTAATTTGATTATAAATAATCGAAACATTCATTGTTATTATCAAAACATTCATTGTTGTATTGTTATTATTTTTGCGTTCGTTTCCCGTACACCACTGGTGAGTGACAACTGTGAGTGACACGATGGACGAAGTTAGTAGGCCTAACGATACGGGTTATCATATTTCCATGACAACCGTGCCCAAATCGAATGTTTGTTTTGAAGAACAACTGATTGATTCGAACCACAATGATTGGTTTGAAGTGATCGACTCAACAACCGATAGATATGAATGAACCAAAGTTATGCATGTGCAACAGCTGATTGTTTCAAGAGACAAGCTGAAAGAAACATTTGAGGTTATGAAGACACAGTACGTAAATTTTAATTTTGTTTTTATTTAAACCTTAAGTTTGTTGGCAGTATGACGAAAAATATAGTTAGTCACTCGGATCAAAAGTGTGTTTTTAATACTCGCTCATTTCCGAGCCTCGGCTTCGCCTCGGCAGTTACACTGGGGCTCGTATTAAAAAGATCCACTTTTGATCCTAGTGACGAAATATACTATTATTAGTTTACAATATCTTACTTAATAATTTTGTATAAAGCGTTGTGTTAAATAAACATGTAAACAGTTACAGAATGTTGTTATGTCAGATAATGATAGAAACAACAGCTGTTACAAACCAAAATACTACAATAGCACTACCAGCAACAACAAAATATACCTCAAGAAATGCATTTCTTACAATTCCTGGCATCCTGGCAATCTAGCGTCAATTTAAGTTGGTGGTATGTGCCCAGGCAAATGTGAAATAAAAGTGCTTGCACAGTGCTGCAATCCTGAAGTGACAGGTCATGTCTGCACATTTGTTTCCACCACAAATTAACAGTGACGGGATCCAATAGGTGTAAGAACCATTATGGCTAATCAGCGTGTACTACAGTTGATGTGGACATACACCGACTCCAGCAGACCCATGTCAGTTAAAGTTGTTGGGAAAATTTGTAATCTATTGTCTTAGTTTTCACATTTTAACATTAATTTTTGTAATACTTACTAGCCATGTTTTCTCTGTAATCTATCTATCTATATTATTAATACGCTACATGCAATCTTTGTAAACAATAAGGCTTTTTTGTTTTAAGACTTACCCCCACATATTATACACCAAAACTTGTGTCTAGGTTTGCAGATGTGTAAACTGGCTGTAGATTTTCGATTTATATGTTTCTCACTCCTACATAAAGCCACTTACCAAGTTCCCCACAAAAATATATTCATAAATCCTATACAGTATATTACAAAACTTTGTCAAAACTAAAGACAGCGACCCTGACCGTTCTACTGGGTTGATTTGCATGATTCTGTTTTTAAATGACAGGTAATTATGCCTAGATATGTCATCACCCATCCAAACTAACATATTGTCAATGGGCTTCGCCCCAGTGGCTCTTAAAGTTCTCATGTTAATCTTATGGAGGAAGTTTTTTTACATCAGATGATTACTTAAAAAATACGTTCATTAAGTAAGAGGGTTCATTTGATTTGCCAAAGAATAATGCAGCAAAAAATACAACTCTTATTTTTCTCCTATCTATAGGTGTTTATATATTTTTTTTTAAAGAAGAAAATTAGTTTTTGGCCCATACGATTAACATGGAGGATAATTTTATTTTAATTGCAGCTGTTATAGGTTTTGGACTGGTAATCAGCAGGAGTACATCTATCTATATAAATAAAATAAGTTTTCTTTATACTTCAAAAAGTGCAATAGACCTCGTGCGGATCATCGTGAAGCCTGGGTGTTATTGGTTAAAGTGGTTTAAACCGGTTTTTTTAGGGTGGGGGTGAGCGATTGACACATGTTCTTAGTCTGTTGACTAAAAATCGCTTGTAATAATCATCTGTTACGCGCCAAACCAAAAACATTGCAACCGCGAAGTGATTGTTATGCAAATATCTTAGGTTATACTGTCCCACACATCTCGCGAACAGGCCTGAACATTCGGCTGAACATCCTCCCGAATGTTCACTGAACATTCCGTCCCGTGTTCTTGCTACCAGTACACAAAGGCGAACTAAGGCGAGCGCGATAGTGTATTCAGTGTGCTAATGTATGTTCGGGATGGTTTGCCTCGCCATGATTTGTGTTCGCCGTGCTCCGCTTTTTGTCGGGTTTTTGGCACGAACGGAAGCGAATGGCGAGCATGGTATATTGGGCGAGCGTGTACTTGGATTGTTGGCTGTGCACATTCGGTTGATTTGGTGCAAGACTCATTGTCGCAACTCGTTCCGAACATTCAGCGGGACATTCGAGTGAATCATTTGGCGATAGTGTATTGGTACCAACAAGTTCGTGCAGCTCCCACACTTCTCGCAACTACTTTGAACATTCGGAGTTGGCCGAGTGTTCAGGCGTATTCGCGAAAAGTGTGAGACAGCCTTTATTGATTAGGCCTAACACAAATTATTTTCATTTGCCTTCAACCTAGTGAGTTCGCTGCATCCATATGTTTAAACATTACTTTTATAGGTAAAATTATTGAAATTACATTAAACAATCAGCAAAAGCAAATACACTCTTTTAAGAGTAAAAAACAGCTGATCGTAAAACAACAAATATTCCAAATAAAAGACAAATGTTTTCCACAGGAATAGTGTTATGACACATAGTATTGTGAACTTCCCCTTCAACGCTGATCCCCCCCACTCTTCTGCTGGCACCCCCTTCTCAGGCTTCACGAAGATCCGCACGAGGTCTAGAAACTAACAAACAATTTGTTTTGACAGCGATGATGAAATGCACACAACTAATTTAGTTTTTACAGAGATTTTGTAAATAATGCATTTAGATTTAATTGATTTAAAGATGTTTTTTACTTATTTTAATTTTTTTGCTCTACTTATCTTCAATTGGTTTGTTTTAAATTTGAATACAATTACTATTAAAAGCAAAATTTGCAATTTAATATTCGTGCAAAATCGTACGGGTCCACCTAGTAAATAATTTAATTTATTTCCATGTTAGGGGAAATGAAAATTGTTTTCAAAATGTTGCTCTGTGGATAAGTTTAGTGTAAGCGCTCGTGAAAAATAGTCACATTGACTCAGATTGGCATCAACCATATGTAGCTAATGCTCATTATGAACATATTAACGATGTGCTGAGAGGCATGTGTCTAAATATAATCCAGTACACATGATTACTTAGAGAAGTTTTATTCTTGGTGTCATATTGTTTAACACAATTCGCTTATAGAGTTATCTTATTATATTTTATAAAACATTTCAATCCATCTTAAAGTTCCCCTTTGTATCTGGAGTAGGTAGTTTTTACAATGCTTTATTTTTGGTCCCTCTATGAAAATAAAAGATACATATTATATAAATTGACTCCATTCTAGGAGAGTCGCTGCTGATGGCACTGAAGGACGTTGCGTTGTCCAGTGGCAGTGCGTGCACGTCTGCGTCTCTGGAGCCATCATACGTCCTGCGAGCCATCGGCACCGATGAGGACCTCGCCCACTCCTCCATCAGGTCAGTCGAACATCATCGGTGATTAATTCCCCAACAGCAGTTTGATTGTGTTAATCATAGCCTTCTTTTAAATAAAATTAATTCATTTGGAATAAAAGGATCTGTGCTCAAATTACTCCATTCTTATCTTAGTGACCGAAAGCAGCGTACAGTAGTTGCACATGATTATAAGAAATTTAAATCAAATTGGGTCAATGTAACTTGTGGCGTTCCGCAGGGGTCCATCTTAGGCCCCTTACTTTTTATCATGTTTATAAATTACATAGAAATATCTTCTAAATTATTTTTATATGCCGATGACACTACAGCATTGGTGAAGAATAGTAACAACTTTGATGACATGATCATAGCGGTTGAAAGAACTTACTCGGAATTAAAAACATGGTTTTCCAAAAATGGTCTGTTATTAAACAATTCAAAAAGCAATTTGGTCTACTTTAAGCCCTCAAACCTTAACTTCCACTTATGGAAACAATCTGAAAGTATAAATCGTACAGAATCTCACAAATTTCTCGGAATAATATTTGACCAAAATTTAAAATGGGAAAAACATATCAGTTATTTAAACTAAAAAACTAAATAGTTTCCGCTATGCATTATATATTCTCATACAGTCAACATCCCTAGAAACTTGTAAAACTTTATTATTCTTACATTGAATCTGTCCTTAGATATGGTATTTATTATGGGGATCACATAAAAAATCTGGAAAAATATTCATAGCCCAAAAGTTTATTATTAGAACCATATCAAAAAAGAACAAAAAAACTAGCTGTAAATCACTTTTCAAAAAATTACAGTTTTTAACATTACCAGGCTTATATATTTATGAACTAATCAAATTAATCACAGAACGTCCAGATTTATTAGAGGAGCACAAATTTAAGCACAATCACAACACAAGAAAAAATTCAAAATTTGTCTTTCCTCAACATAACTTAACTTTATTTGAAAAGTGTCCACTATATATGGGAATAAAGGTTTTTAATAAACTTCCTAATTCCATAAATCAACTGAGTAAGAGAGGTTTTCTTAAAAAAGTTAAAGATATTTTAATTGACAAAGGAATTGAGGAAGAAAGGAATTTTTTGAAGACAGCAGCTGGGAGAGTTTGTTGTAGTGTTTTATATTGTTAACATTTTAGTTAGTTAAGATTGCATGTATAGTTTTATTTTGATAAATTTAACAATGACACTGTCACCTGTTATATTTCTGTATTGATCAGAAAATTTGTTAACGTTTTTTGTGACAATAAAGATGACTTGACTTGACTTGAGCAATTCGTTTTGAAAAATTCATAAACAATGTTTTACGTTTGCTAATAATGATGAGGAATCACCGATAAACTGGTGTTCAGTATTGTTTTACATTAACATGTTTTTAAATTCTTGAAACTTACTTTTGTTCTAAAAAATTATCTAAAAATTTTAGGGGTGTGCAAGTAGTGATTTTTTTAATTGAGTCGAGTAGTGCCAATTATTTTTGAGTTTCGAGTATTTTTGAGCGAGTATTTTCCATCAGTTGGTAGTTTAAAATAGAGTAATGGGATTTTAATACCACCCTAGATTTGATAATCTAAACATGGTTTCTAACTAATACATGAGTAACAATACTAAGTTTTAGCCAGTACAATCAAACTGGATTACGTATTGACAAACAAAATGCGGTTTGACATTCTTTTCCGGCCGATAAAACACGGTCCGGTTGTCATTTGGCCAATATCACCTGGTCCATATACATCTCCTATAATCAGTATTAGATGACAAAATCGTTAGTTGCGGCTAGGGGTGGGCGAGTACTTGAGTTTTCGAGTACCTGTCGAGTATTTTCTAATACTCGAAGGCCGAGTGAGTATTAGAGACTACTCGAAAATTTGAGTAGAGTAGTTGACTACTCCCGCCGTTTACCCCAAATAGTTGAAAATGGCACATCTACTCCCGCCGTTTACCCACGTTTACACCGCTAACCAATGTTTAACAAAATAAGAGATTGAAATAAAGAAAAAAAGCCTAAAATCTACTTTTAGCTCATATGAAAAGAGACAATGACAAGTGGGTTATTTATGGATACATGTGAGTTATGATAAGTAAGAGAGGAGCACAGGGATATATTTGTAATACTTTTCTTTTATTTGTTATGGTTGTTGAAAACAGTATATATATTTCTTCATTTTAATCATTATTCATTTTTGGTAAAATAACAGTTAAAATAAAATAAATAATAACATTAATAATTCAATAAAATTGTATGTTTATACTTAAAGTTTAATATATAAAATACATTGTTTTCAATACAAAACAATCTTTGCAGACAAAACAATCTCACTTATTTTCAACACAATTCTAAAAATAAACATAGCACACGAAGAAATTTTATCCCTTTTCCTATTCATAAAACATCAACTTTTTAAAGATCTTCAGATTATAACACCAGGAAAGTGATAGCAAAATTTTAAAGCATAATCTACATGACAAATTTGATAAACCATTTGTAAGAGCCCTTAAGAAATTCCTTTATAAAAAGCATTTTTTTAGTGAGTTTTTTTTTATAAAACAGTAATATTGCTACCATGAAGTGCTCGTTAAAACTCAATCAATGGCTGATGAAATTGATAAATATTAATACAAAATTAAAAAACATTTTTGTTATTTATCTTATGAAATAGATATTGATTATTGTGTTAATGAGAAGTTTTTTTTTCTGTGTTTTCTGTAAATTAAGTATAAGTTAAGTTTAATATGGACTGATTCTCAATGTACATCACTGTATTACAAAGAGAATAAAGTTTCTTGATTCTTGAGAAAATAAAATGAGTTTTTTTACTTTTTAAAGAACTACTCGACTCGATACTCGAGTAGTTTGGTTTAGTACTCGTCTCGATTTAAAAAAAAACACTTCTCGCCCACCCCTAGTTACGGCCGATATTAAGTGGCCCGGTCGCCGCTTTTGCCGATATTATGTTTTACGTCGTCATTTACGGCAGAAATTACGTGGTCCAATCATCCTTTTCTGCCGATTTCAACGTGATGCGATCGCCTTTTGCGGCCGTTACTACGCATTTTGACTGGTCGCAATCGTTAGCAATCGTCATTTTCGGCCGATTTCACGTGATGTGATCGCTTTTTGCGTCCGTTACTATGCATTTTGGCCGGTCGCAATCGTTAGCAATCGTCATTTTCGGCCGATTTCACGTGATGCGATCGCTTTTTGCGCCCGTTACTGTGCATTTTGGCCAGTCACAATCATTAGCGATCGTCATTTTCGGCCGATTTCACGTGATGCGATCTCTTTTTGCGGCCGTTACTACACGTTTTGGCCGGTAGCAATCATTAGCGATCACCCCGAAATCGGCGGAAAATACTCGCTCGAACTTTCGAGTATTTTTCTAAACCTCGAGTCGAGTTCGAGTATTAAAATAAAATACTCGGCCGAAAACTCAAAGTCTCGAGAACTCGCACACCCCTAAAAAATTTATAAATAACTACAGTAGATGAAATCATTCATAGATTGATAATTTTTATTCTCTGTAATATTGTGGTTTAAAGTTTAAATTAAATTAGGCTGTTAGAGCTATTATCTTTACCTTTCATGAAATATGTGATAATTTTTATTCTCTGTAATATTGTGGTTTAAAGTTTAAATTAAATTAGGCTGTTAGAGCTATTATCTTTACCTTTCATGAAATATGCTACTTCTGCAAAACAACTTGACCAAACTTACATTTTCCGTATCGTGTGACATTATCTATATGCATGACCAATGTCTGCCGGTTTGTCAACTTTTTAACCCCCTTTACACAGTTGTTCATTTCTTTAATGGCTGTTGTTTACTGTAGCTATTTGGTGCTGTGGTCTAGTAGCGAATTTGGGAACTGACATATTGCATCATTGCTGATTAGAATGTTGGCTCATTTCATTATTGGCATTTAATAAAAAAATTATAACAATTTATTATATTAAATCTTGTTTAGGTTTGGATTTGGGAGGTTTACCACCATGGAGGAGGTTGACTACACCACAGACAGAACCATCAGGCATGTCAAAAGGCTAAGAGAAATGAGGTGAGCAATGAATAATAAGTCTTTGGTTTTTGTTTTGCAGACTAGGCACTTCATTACACACTCCATCATTGCCTAGATTAGCTATTTCCCTAGCCAGTCTTCTTGCTTGTAACTTTATCACTTGGCCTTGGACCTGTTTAACTTTCATTGCAGCAAGTAGAAGGTTTTCAATCCTACGTATGGTTTCTATTGAAAGGGCGGTAAAAGGAGAAGGAAGAAGGTAGTCTTTAGTTGTTTTAAAATTACAGTTTCTTCCCCCCCTTAACTGGCTACCTTTAAACCGGTAAATGTTGGCGGAACTTGACCTAATCCCATAGTACATAAGAGTCATTGACCGCCAAATCCCATAGTACATAAGAGTCATTGACCGCCAAGTCTTTGTCAAATTTTGCGTGGTATCCAAAAGGATTGTTCTTGAGTGATTGCTTGATATTCTAAATTATAAATGTCGTCTTTTTGGTTGCATGATATTTGTTGTAAAAACACGTGCCTTTACATAGTTAAAGTTAAGATGTGTTGATTTGAGTTTTCAGCTTTATTTAAAAATCACGAGGTTAAATAAAAACAGGATAAAATAAACTACATCTCACAGCACTACA
The DNA here is from genome assembly GCA_963675035.1 of Allygus modestus. Lineage (NCBI taxonomy): Eukaryota > Metazoa > Arthropoda > Insecta > Hemiptera > Cicadellidae > Allygus > Allygus modestus. The sequence goes on along the minus strand of OY776112.1, from coordinate 75,558,059 downwards.
AAATGTATTTACTCTTATACTGTACTTACAAACAAAACTGTAAATATACAAAAAAAATGGTACAAGCCTTGTACCATCTTTTTTGTATGTTTATCGTCTTGTATGTAAGTACAGTATAGGTGTAAATATAGTTTGTAGAGTTGTGAGACGTAGTTTATTTTATCCTGTTAATACTTTGTTTTTCCGCGGCACACGCGCGTGGAACACCGGCTTCCCACTAAGTCCGCTTAACCCTCCATCGGGCGCATACTGGAGGTTACCTCCATATTGGTGAATTTTTCGCTATAAAATTCGGAAGGGTGCGGTCTGAGGTCGGATGCTCACCATACCTCACGCGTCTCTTTCTAGGAACTGACTCATCGCCTAATTTTGCCACCACGACCCAGTTTAGTCAGTCTGCCAGTGTGTTTCTGGCCGGACTGGAGGCAGCCTCCAGACGCGCCCGATTAAGTGACTGTTAGTGTGGAGGTAGCTTCCACTTGCGCCTGATCACAACAGTGAATTATGGTATTTTGTATCGTGTTTTTAGACTATATTAGTGTTTTGTATTACTTATTGTGACTTCTAATGACAGTGTGACTCCCGCCAAATATTTTAAAATGTTTTTTACATATTATTTAAACGTAGGCCTATCGTAGTTTGTGATTATTTTTTATGTCTTTACAAAATTTATTCAACTGAATATTTGCCGAAATGGATGTCACTGTATTTGAAAGTACTGTGGACACAGATCCTGATAGTTATGTTACAAACGTTTGTAGCTAATAATTATATTACTACTTTATATTTTGGGTCACTATAACCATAACTTTTCTATGAACATTTTGCCATTGCAATATATCTAGAATTTGTATATTTGTTGTGTGTCAAGTATGTTAAGACTTTATTTAATGTAGTAAACATTTTTAGCAAATAACGACTTTATTATTTTTTCCACGTTATTTATTTCTCTAAATATTATGATTTTTTATAATTATTTTACTAAAATGTGTTAAACATTTATATATCAGTAATAAATCAAGTAGGTTTATGTTTTCTTTCACTTGAATACATGTTTTCAGTAATAATTCATATAAAAATAAACATTTATCGTGTTATTCATTAATGTGGAGGTAACCTCCAGATGCGCCCGATGGCGTTTCAAAATTGATGCGCCCGATGGAGGGTTAAAAACAATGGCTCAGTGTGAGCTCAGGCTGGGCCAGAGGAAAGTGATATTTTTTGCGCTTAATGCTAAGGATGCGGCCTTTATTTTGGTGTAGGTTGGTAGTAAATTTCCCCCAATATCCCGGCCGTCACGGGACTTCCCTGCATTCATTTTCGTCCCACTAGAAGTCCCTCTAGATGGCGACTCTGGTTGACTACTGCTATCTGGATTGTGCTGTGACCTGTTGATGCTTTGTAGAACTTCGTTCAGTTGTGTTGTAACGCAGTTAGGCACCGTACAGTGTTTTTGACATTTGTTAGCCGGGAATTGAAAATGTGACCGCACCTATCTGAACAGTTGCCGCGTGGCGGGAACACGCCCCTCGTCCCACGCGCAGTCAGTGTTAATTACAACACATATTTTACTACTAAAGAAATTATTGAAATAAAAACGTATTAAATTTTCAATTAAAAAGAATTAGGATTAGTTTTAGATATTTTGCAATACACTCACTGAATTTTTTTATTCAGTTTTCAAAAATAGTGTATAGCATGTATTTTCAGTTTACATCTGAAAACGTTCTTCTAGAGAAAGTTTTCTCAAATTCAAACTTATATTATGTCAAATATATTTACAGCACAGTATTTAATAATTCACTTTTATACAAATAAATTACATAAGTAATTTAGTAAGATTCGTGGGACGTTAATTTAACTGGTCAAGTATCTGGCCAAGTACTGGTCCGGAGGTGGGAGGGAGAGGGTGACTGGGAGGCTACCGTAGGTGAATGAACATCTTCTGTAAAGGCAAAGTGGTGTAAGAGGATCTATCAAGAGTTTATGTTTACAGAATTTAGTCTGAACATTTTTAAAACAGAAAATCTAATATTTATCAGAAGGCAAATTGATTGGGAACTAATTAACCTGTTGGATCCTGTCGTCGCACAGTTGCAGCCGAGCCATATGTGCACTGGTGACCCGTTGCAGCCGAGCCATATGTGCACTGGTGACCCGTTGCAGCAGATTGCAAGCGTTTTTATTTTTCGTTGGCTTGGGCACAAACCATCTTCTTGAATGACATTGAATATAAGTGGAACAAAACTTTCTAGTGGTATTTTTTTTGCTTTGAGAGTTTTAGCAGCCCAGTTATAGTACTTTGGCTTGAAATAGCTGATGCTTTTTATAAATTTCTGACATAACAGCCATGTTTAACTCTTTGTACGTTTATTTTAACAAAACACTATATGAAATACTATGTACAATTTAGTAAGTAAGTAGTATTGTGTAAAGTAATAGAATAAATAATGGACATAAACAGTTCAGTACTAATAATTACTGCAGTTACCAAGTTGTATGAGCAGCCTGAAAACCTGGGATACCGGAGGGGCGCGGAAAGCAAAACTCGGGATCCAACAAGTTAATTTGTTCTGATTTATGAGTGTTAATTTGCTTTGACATTTCCCTGAATATTTCCTGAGTGTTAACCACCCATTTATCATCTATAATCTGCAGATTAAACCTTTTCATAACATAAATTAATTTTTAATCCAGGAAATAAAGCATACAGAATTTTAATAAGCCTACTTTATTTTTGTTACCTAGATTCATAGCCTATTGTTTTTAAATCCTTTTGTTTTACATTTTAAATAATGCCAATTGTTATTCTTGTTAACTTTTAAGTAGGGGTGTGCGAGTAGTGATTTTTTAATCGAGTCGAGTCGAGTCGAGTAGTGCCAATTATTTTCGAGTTTCGAGTATTTTTGAGCGAGTATTTGCCATCAGTTGGTAGTTTAAAATTGTGTAATGGGATTTGGATACCACCCTAGATTTAATAATCTAAACATGGTTTCTAACTAATACATGAGTAGCAATACAAAGTTTTCGCTAGTACAATTAAACTGGATTACGTATTGTCGAACAAAAAACGCGTTAGTTACGACCGCAATTACGCGGTCCAATCGTCATTTTTGGCCGATTTTACGTGATACGATTGCCTTTTGCGGCCGTTACTACGCGTTTTGGCCGGTCGCAATCGTTAGCGATCGTCCGGAAATCGGCAGGAAATACTCGCTCGAACTTTCGAGTAGTTTTCAAAACTTCGAGTAGAGTTCGAGTATTAAAATACTCGGCCAAAAACTCGAAGTTTCGAGTACCCGCACACCCCTACTTTTAAGAAATTTTAAAGGATGTTACTAATGTTTAAATAGTATTTTTTTACTGTTTTTAAGATGTTTTAGGCCTACTCATTAACTTGTTAACTCCGTTAATTTCTCAAGAACCTTAAGATAAAATGTATAGCCTTGCCTATATTATTTTCATATTATTACTTGATATGTTATTGTTATATAACTAGCTTAAGTGATAAGTAATTAACTAATGATGAATAAATATTGTCTAACGCCAGTTACTGCTCACTTAAAACTCAGGAACCGCCATTGATAATTTTTTGATAACAATTTTTTATTTAAATAGTATAAAGTGGGAGGTTTGATAACTGGTCTGTCAGATCACGATGGTCAAATGCTGGAAATAAAATATGAAAATTCAATAAATAAAACAAACGCGCCAATAAAACAAGAAATTCGTAAGTTTTTACCTGATAATTTAAAATACTTTACAAAATTACTAGCAAAAGAAACATGGAGTGATGTGTACTTTGCTACCGAAGAAGAAAAGTTTGATATCTTCCACCATTTATTTAATTTTTATTTTAATCAGGCATTCCCTAAAACACTGGTGACAAAGAAAAGTGAATCAAGGAATTGAGTATCAGAGGAGTTAAAAACTGAATTGTTAAATATTATTAAATTTACAAAATAATTTTGTAAAAGCAAAAATAATAATTTGAAAGTGAAAGTAAACCAATCCAAGAAAGATTATTATAAGTTTAAATTAAATCAAGCTAAGTCAAAATATTTTCAAACTAAATTTAATAAATCAACCAACATTAAAAAGAAAACTATGGAGATTATTAAATAGTGAAGTAGGTGCAAATGAAAGGGAACAGGGTAAAGGCGGTCCCACACTACTCGCGAACACGCCTGAACATTCGGCCGAACATTCTCCAGAACATTCGGCCGAACATTCTACCGAACGTTCACTGAACGTTCGCCCTGATAAAGCTCCCACACTTCTCGCGAACACCCACCGAACATTCGGGGGAATGTTCGGGCAAACATTCCCTCGAACATAAATAAATTCCAATCAGCTGTTTTCGCATTGTCCGTCGTGTCCAACGAGCATTGTCGTGAAAAAATGGACTACTCTACGGATAATGTCACTGTTGTTGCATCTACAGTCGTATTTTTTTCTGCAATAGCAGATACACGCCTGTTTGATTTTGTTAATCAGCTGATTATAAACAATTGTAGAAAATCAGCTGTAATAACTGCTAGTTTGGGCGTTGTCGCGGCGATCGTCCATTGTTGACCACTCTGCCTTCTGTGTGCACAAGGAAACGCTTTGTATTTGACTTGTTTATAATTAATTCATGATAATCATATTAATAACAATGTTTTCATTTTTCGGCAATTAATTAACATCGAGTAATTATGTCTTCTCCTGATGTAATAAATTATAAAAGGTGTAGAATTTAGTCGTGTAGAAGAAACCAACGAAAATATAAGAAGCCTATTTTTTACAAAGGAAAAATCAAATATAAATATATAAAGTACTAGCTGATACCAGTATTTCGTACAGCTGATTAAAATCCTACTGTAAACATGTGTTTAAGTACTCACCTGATTCATTAAACCTTAATTCATTATAAAAAAGGTTATCAAATATTGGATATTATTTTATTATTCGACATAAACATTTATATATCAAGTTTATTAACAGTCAAGCTTTTACAAGTTCTTACAATAAGGAATATACTGAACAATAATATTAGTAAAGAGATAACTCAAAAAACTATTCTTTTCGGGGAAAATTTCAACGTGGGAATGACAGACTGGTTGTGCATCTGTACCACGCCGCCGATCCGATTGATGTAATTCTTGGAAGCTTCTTATCTCTTGTTAAATAATTGAGGTAAATTAATTCGATTCCACTGCCGTTTACTCAACATAGATGACACACTTATATTAATTTGAAAAACAGATTTGTTTAGGTGCTGTGACCACAAACAAATGTTTTTTACCTAGAGTAGTTGTACCCCCTTCACCACTGTGACCGGTACTGATTTTGGAGTGTGGAAGAAATTCAACTACTATTTAAATAAAGGATTTGTAGGGACAATAATTAAGGGTTCCGTATTAAAGGATTTATTTGTATATTCTATAAATAATTAATTAAAATGTCCATTATTGAGGGTGGCGTCAATCTGCTGCCGCGAAAACGCAAGTGATTGTATGAACTGAATGATTTGAAACAACACATTGCCTCAACACACTGAAAAAATAGTGCAGCTGAGATGAAGAAGTGACTCAAGCCCTGAATCCTGCAGAATCCGTCGACAGTATACTAATAAATGTCAACCCTCTGTGCCTTAAAACAAAACTTCAATTTACACAAATAACAGTAAAATAACTTATTTATAGCTATAACTGACATACGCATAGTTTGTCAGTACAACTAGAGATTGGCATTTAATTATTATGATTATTCATTACCACTGCCACTTAAGTGGTATTCAATACTTACTTGAAAGCACAACAAATAAATACGGTACACATACAAATAAATACGCATGTTTTATAGTACTGCCTCAGTAGAACAAGATCGTTGACTATCAATGATGCAGTGATGCAATAATGCATGTTCGCGAACAGTCTGGGAGCCTCCCGATTATTCGTCGGAATGTTCGGCTGAACATTCGCCCGAATGTTCACTGAACATTCGGTCCCGTATTCAAAGTTCGCGCAGCTCCCACACTTCTCGCGAATACTCCGAACGTTCGGAGTTCGGCCGAATGTTCGGGCGTGTTCGCGAGTAGTGTGGGACCGCCTTAATAATATTTCTTGAATGGAAGGAATAAAAACCATCTCAGACCCTAAACTAATAGCAAACAAATGTGTGGAAAGTAATCTAACTAATAACCTAGTAATAAGTTCAAAATTTAGTTAAGACCAATTACTGATAAGAGAGAGGTGGAAAAAATAATAGAATCTTTTAAGAACAAATATTCTAGTGGGTACGATGAGGTGCAGTTACAGTAGTTAAGGCGGTAAAAACAAACAAGTTCAATTTTAAGCCATCTTATTGATCATTTTGTTCCAGGTATATTTCCATCACAGTTAAAATAGTACCAATTCGTAAAAAAGACGTTAAAAATAATGTCCTTAACTATTGACCGGTATCTATTCTTCCAACAATATCCAAAATATATGAAAAAGTAGTACACACACAGTTTACAGAATTTTGGAAACATTTAAATTGTTGGACAAAGGCCAACATGGATTTCGATCAGGAAGGTCTGTTGTGAGTGCTGCTTAGGGGTGTGCGAGTACTCGAAATTTCGAGTTTTCGGCCGAGTATTTCAATACTCGAACTCGACTCGAAACTTTGAAAACTACTCGAAAGTTCGAGCGAGTATTTCCCGCCGATTTTCGGACGATCGCTAACGATCGCGACTGGCCAAAACGCGAAGTAACGGCCGCAAAAGGCAATCGCATCACGTAAAATCGGCCGAAAATGACAACCGCGAAAGATTGCGACCGGCCAAATCGCGTTGTAACGGCCGCAAAAGGCGATCGCATCACGTCAAATCGACCGAAAATGACGACCGCGAACGATTGCGACCGGGCAAAATGCGTAGTAACGGCCGCAAAAGGCAATCGTATCACATAAAATCGGCCGAAATGATGACCGCGAACGATTGCCACCGACCAAAACACGTAGTAACGGCCGCAAAAGGCGATCTCATCGCGTAAAATCGGGCGAAAATGACGATTGGACCGCGTCATTTTGGCCGTAACTAACGATTTCGTTATTTAATATTGATTGTAAGCGATGTCTGGACCAGGTGAAATTGGCCAAATGACAACCGGGCCCTGTTTCATCGGCCGGAAATGAATGTCAAACCATGTTTTGTTTCTCAATACGTTTGTCAGTTTGATTGTACTGGCCAAAACTTTGTATTGCTACTCACATATTAGTTAGAAACCATGTTTAGATTATCAAATCTAGGATGGTATCCAAATCCCATTACACTATTTTAAACTACCAACTGATGGCAACTACTCGCTCGAAAATACTCGAAACTCGAAAATAATTGGCACTACTCGACTCGATTTAAAAAATCACTACTCGCACGCCCCTAGTGCTGCTACAGCTTTCATAGAATCAATTATGGCATCAGTAGACAAAGTAAATCATTTATGGATATTACTAAAGCTTTTGATAGTGTCACACACTCAAAGCTAATAGAAAAATTAGATGCCTTGGGAGTAAAAAAGTGCCCTAAACTGGTTTAAATCTTATCTTCCTGACAGAACTCAATATGTTAAAATAACCCATATGACAAACATTAATAAAATCATTAAAACCTCATCACACAATAAACTTTTTCGTTTCGGTATTCCCCAAGGGTCTATTTTAGGACCTTTGCTCTTTTTGTGTTACCTGGGGGGTTTGGATAAGGCACTAATGTGTAAATTCAGTAGTGACTTATGTCTGAATGCTGATGATGTAAATTTGGTGGTATCAACAAAATCGCCAGAAGAAACAGAAGTTTGCACATATATTGAATTACAACATATTGGAAATTATTTTAAAAACACAATTTGCTCTTAAACACTCAAAAACACAATTATGTAAATTTCAAAACTCCTCAAAATAGGATTTCAAATCCTGTAATCATGTATGATTCACAGCTCATTGGAAAGAAAATTAGCACTAACTTTTTGGGGTTAAAAATAGACCAACCTTTAAATTGGTAGGAACGTACATAAAATATTAATAAAAATCAATTCTGGAATATATGCCAGAAAAATATATAAATATATATATATATATATATATATATATATATATATATATATATATATATATTGCCCATGTGCATTCGCATATCTCATTTTGCATTGCACAGTATGAATCAACAAGAACAAAATATGGGCAATATTTTAAAATAACAAAAAAAGCCATAAGAATTATGTTAAAGTTAAAAAATGACGATTCGGCATAGAATTACTTTAAAAAATTAAAAATATTTACAGTTTATGGCCAATATATCTTTGAGACTATTCTAGTATCAAAAAAAAGGGAAAATGTAAATTATAAGGGACCACCCACTCATTCTTATAATTGAAGGGGGAGAAATGAGGTATCCCAGAACCACAGGCTCAAGTTTTTTTTTTAAAGAAACCTTCTTATATCGGAACCAAATTTTTAAGACATATACCAAAAAATATTAAAACTGAAAATGGGTTTAAGTTTGAAAAACTGTTAAAAGAGTACTTAATAAATAGAGCACTTTACTCTCTAGAAGAACTTTCCACCTCTCTCTAAAAAACGTCTTCTTTGGTGGAGTTGATCAGTAGCTGAAAATTACTTTAGTTTTTGTTTTATTTTTTGCAGTGATATCAAAATGAAAATATTGTTTTACATTATAAATCCAATGTGTAAAATAACTGTGTAATTGTAATTGTATTTTAGTTTATATTTTAGTGTTTAGAAGTGTTGACGCTATTTATTACCACATGTACATACAAATAAATAAAGAGATTTGACTGTGACTTATATGTTTGTGGTTTTGCAGTCCTCTTTGGGAAATGGCGCAAGAAGGAATCGATCTTAAATCAATCAAGTGGTCTCAGCACTAACTTCCACAGGACAAGTCACTGTTTCACATTCAGCAATGCCACACAAATTCACGTTTGAAGCAGTATAGTTACAATTCCAAATATGTGAATAATGTAAGACTGTCTGAATTTAGCCCAAATTCATTATTGTAAAGAATAAAAACAATATGATTTCTCATTGACCATTTAGATTTGTTTAGACGCTGTAACTTATTGTTTCATAAGGTTTGTTAAGGCTTAAATCTAAAACTAATACAAATAATATATTTACTTTAATTATATCAAAACATGACGAAAGAGTAACTTAGCCTAACGTACCTATTTGTTGTAATAACTCAGAAAAATTTATTTGCCAGCATTTAATAGAAACAGGTTTTACCTTTAATGATCAAAACAAGATCAGCTATGGAGGAAATATAAAGAACATGTTACAGTAGACGCTCTTTTATCCGGCATGTTCGGGACCACGCCCATGCCGGTAAATCGATTTTTCCGGATAATAGAACTTTTTAGTTATTAATGGGAATACAGTAATCTGAGAGTCTGTCATCTCGCTACAGTAATGAGCTGTGGCCGCGTGCGTTGGTTGACCTTGGCACTGCTCCGGAACACCTGCATTTGTGGACGGACAGACAGACAGACAGATAGACGGGCGGACAGACAGCCGGGCGGAAGTTGGCGTCTAAAAATAGGTTGAATACAGTAGTGTACTGAGCAAAGTTTACGAACATCACTGAACGTTACTGCTTGAGACGTAAACAAACAACAGGTGACTAAGAACGAAACGGAAACGACCGAAAATACCTGGAAAAACCCGGGTTGCCTGGTGCCGGTTAATAGAATGTGCCGGTTCATAGAATGCCGGATAAAAGAGCGTCTACTGTAGGTAGTTGACCAAAGCTAGGAAAATACATTTCCTTAACCTTTTTGACCCACCTGTACAATAAATATCAGAGTGGCTTGTTACTATTTGCCTTCGGTGTGGAACTAGCAATATTTTAAGAATACGTAAGTAAGTAAGAAAATAGTTAAAAACTAAGAACTAACATAAAACAAACATGTATACAAAAAACACCCAAATCCTAAGATGTAGATACTGTTTGGTCAAGTTATTCATTAAGTGTATTTTACTATTTATCAACCTGTCAAGAAGAATCAGTTTAGGAAGTTTAAATTTCCCACAATAGTACAAAATTAAGAAAATCTAGATTAAGTATACAACTGTGGTTCATACTATGATTTAAGCAGTAAAAAACTCTTTATGATAGTAAATTGTGGGTAAACACATTTTATTTAAACATAAGGGGCCATACACATATTGCGTTACACACTTAAGGGTGCATAGTTACTCTGCGTTATGTGAGGGAGGGCTCAGCGTTATGTAACCCACACATTTTAAATATAATGTTTACGTAACTATATATAATATAGCAGGTTGCATTGTTTGTAACATTCATTTTTGTACAATTTAAAGCTACAGTAAGAATGTAAAAATGTTTTATTTCAATATATTTATGACTCTGCTGTATATATGTTTTGTTAAATAAATGCTGTATTATGTTTTATGCGAGTTTATTGGTTATTTTACTTTGTCCTCCCTATTTATGAATTGTTGTTTGTTTTTTTATAACTTCAGATAATACCTTATATTGTTTGTATGATTAGATGCAATCATGAAGTTTATCGAACCACAAAGAAGAATTCTCTGATTTCCAGGTTTTAAGTAAAGGTGTGTTACTTTGAACCTATTTCAGCATTTTATTTTTATCAGTAGTTTAAAACAATAAAATCGATTGCATAATAATTATTGGTCCTTAAAGCTGCGGTCTGCCCTATGGAAAAATCTGTGCCGCCGCGTGAAAGTACGCTTTTAACATAGGTAAAAAGGAGCGTTGCAGAGGTCCGCAGGATTTCAGTTTGCGGCTACCATAATTATGTTATTAACACTCTCCAAACGAAATTTGATAGAAGAAACTTAATTTTACTGATGTAAATCAAGTTTTCCTCTTTAAAATTATACTTGAACTTTTTATTAAAGGGTTTATGTATCAGCTATAAAGAGAGATCCTCCAAACCATTGCCTAGCGCTGTGTAGCAGGGGTAATTTGGAGCCTTAATACACAACATTTATTTGCTAACCCTTTGCACTCCGTCCTAAAAAGTTTGACAAGGTGAACGTCACATCGGTGATTGTAAAGTCATTTTTTAGATGACAATTACTGTCAGTCATTTTAGGCTAAATATTAGGGGTATTCAAGTACTCAAACATTTTATAATACTCAAAGGCCAAGCGAGTATTACAGACTACTTGAAAATTTTAGTCGAGTAGTTGAAAAATATCGTAGCTACTCCCGCCGTTTCCCCAACTTTACGCCGCTAACCAATGTTTGACAAAATAAGAGACTAAAATAAAGAAAAATAAGCCTAAAATCTATTGTTAGCTCATATGAAAAAAAGACAATGACAGGTGAGTTATTTAAGTAAGAGAGGGGCACGGGGAGTGATTGGGTCAGGGTGCAAGAAATCTGACCTCGAAGATAAGGAAAGAAGAGGGACGTTGGGGAGGGGTGGGGTCCGATTGAAAGCAATGTAACTCAGTCGGCTGACCAACATTATTTCTTTTAGTCATTATCTTAAAACCACAAACGACGTTTCCCTATTATGAACTTATATTAAACAGTTTTTGTTTTTCTATATTACTATATAGGTTGATTATTTAGGCGGTGACCTGCACGAAAATTTTCGCTCATTTAGAGGAGGAAAAATCAACCTCCCACCATTTCTCCCTTGAGCCACGATAGGGGTTAGGGGAAGAGTTACCCCATCCACCGTTCATACACAATGGTTGGTAAAGAACATAGTAACGAGTAACTTCAGGTGTAAATTGTTATTTTTTTGTAACAGTTGCAACTGCTAAAACTCCACCCTACAATTAAGTATTTTTTTTTAACTTTTTCGTTTTATAAAATGGTTATAATTTATATTTAGATCAGCTGGAAAACATTTTAACTATGTAAACAAACGTCACGCAATTCTATATTTCTCGCCTATTGAATGCCTATAGTTGAATTAGTTTGACTATTTATTATTCGTTAAATATTCATCCTGAAATAAGTTGTATGATGTGTTGGCTAACTTATCTAGCAAACTTACCTAGTTGGCATACCTCATAACTGCTGTAACAGAGCCTAAACATTTTTTAGAACATTAAACTAATTCTTAGAATGTTATTCCGATTATGGTTTAGTGCCCAACATTAAAAATTGCCTTAATAAATGCTTAAACGTTTATCTATTATTTTATTTTACATTAACATTCATGCTAAATCCCAATCGGACGCCCGAGTCGTTTGTCCGAGCGACTCGTGCTTGTGTAACCATCCAAACTGCAGCAAGTCGAGACTGCGAGCTGCACTAGTATGGAGGACCTGCCGCTCGTCTCCTTTGACTCGGTCACAATGTTCAACAAGAATCGGAGCGATGGCGAGGCGAACGCAACCATCCCGAGCAGTGGCAAACTAGCCCTCCTCATTCTCGCATTTGCCATCGCTCGGCTAGACTTCGCGAGAGTGTAGAGCTGGCTTAAATGTACCTTGGGTATGCGGAACCATAGAATAAATAATACACCTGTAATTACCTGTATTATTTATTCTATGGCCGAACCATCAAAAACTTCAGTTCTGTCAAAACACTTTATTAAACAGATAACTGTCATGACTGACTTTTGAATACTATGAAGTACTAATTTTTAATGCGCCACTGCATTGAGCCTTTCTGCATTGGTACCACGAACACCCAACAGGGGCGCTTTGGTGCTCTTGAAAACTGCTAGGGACACATCCTACAATGGCTATGAAATGTCTATTTCAGTATCTATAGTCAATGCTAAAACTGAACTTTTATGAGTTTTCTCTTATTGGCTGAGGAATTGGTAAATACCCCCGTACCAGCAAACCTGCGCACTCAGTGAATTTGTTATGCATAATACATGTCTTAATACCACATAAAGCCGCATACCAAGTTCCATAAAAGCACAAATAAGCAATATATAACATTTATACAATTTTAATTATTCTCCATAAGAATAACATAGGGATGAGTACGCAGGTTTGCTGCAACAAGGAACACAAAAATGGGTTTTTATACAATTATCAATATAACTCAACAAGATGAAGCCACTTACCAAGTTTTATTAATTTATGTTCATAGTTAAGGGAGACATTACATTTAACTTATTCTCTATAAGAATAACATGGGGCTGAGTTTGCAGGTTTGCTGCTACCGGAATCATAGCCTAAGTTTTGTTGTTTTTTTTTTCGTTAATATAAACGTTGATAAATAAACGAGAAATAAATTTGTCTTATTCTCCATAAGAATAACATTGGGTAACGTACTGTGTTGAGCACTTTCAATATCTCTGTAACCAATGACGTAGTTGAAAAATGATCAAAAAACCAAATTATGTGTTTTTTAAAGCTGAATCAAATGCTGAAAACTACAATTTGTCTTTTTTTTAAATTATAATTGTGAAAACTTCAAAAACCCAATTTTAGGGTACAAACCCACCCCCCCTAAATTCCACTTTGGATGTGTTGATATGTCTGATTTTCGAACTTAGTCATAAATGTTGCTTTACACTTTAGTACCAAATTTCTTCAAAATCGGACCTTTATTACAAGAGTTATCGCACCCACAGACATATATATATATATATATATATATATATATATATATATATATATATATATATATATATAGTTTCGAACGAATGTTTTTTTGGGGTCTGGGGACCTCAAAACGAAAAGTTATCATGGTCCCAGGCCTAGGTCTTACCATGCCAACTACGGTAGCCTAATAGCTTCTTCCCTATAGGGGAAATTCGCTAAAACAGTTTGTATCCTTATACAAAGGGTATCCTAGTGCACAGGGTAGGATTACGCTTAGAACAATTGAGTAACTTCTGCTTTCACAATTTGGCATTTTATATCTGAGTTTTTTTTTAATGCATTTTTGTTACGATATTACACAAACGCTTTAAGGGAAAGCGGTCCAAACCCGTGACCCCTTGAACCGAAGTCCAAGACGCTAACCGTTAGGCTAGCGAGATGTCCTCCCAGCTCAAGGTTCGTAGAGCTTTCAGCCCAGGTATAATTATTTCCATTAGAGCACAGGGAAACAAATCTATACAGAGAGATGGAGATTACTGGATTACTGGAGAGATGGCGTGCCGCACAGGCCTAGACATCACCTAGTACAATCTTAATGTTTTTATATGTAAAATCTAATTATTGAATATAATTTGTGATATGTTTCAATTCAGACGTTGGAATTACAGTGTTTTTGTAAATTGGATTAAATGCCATTTAACTTTATTCTTAAAACTGGATTTTATTTTCCCCAAGGTTTGATACAAGTATGATGTGTATACTGGATTTGGAAAGGTAATTCCGGGCTTCCTCTTGCGTGTGTACCTTTTTCTCCAGGGGTTTTGGGTCTTGAGTTAGCCAGAACATTAATTTTCTTAATTTTTGTAGTACATTGTAGTATTTTTCTCCAGATAGTAAATGTTACTCTATACTATAAACGTCGTTCTATATTACGTTAAGAGAGGCAAGAAAACTCATTCCAGAAGCAATAGGTAAAAATGCCAAATCAATTTAAATAATTCTATATCTGTAATGAGTGAATAGATCACTCATGAAATTGTAAAAATTGCAGCCATAATATGCGAAATAATGTTTTACCAGGCACAATATCAAATACCCCCGTCGCAGCAAACCTGTGTTCTCAGCGAATTTCTAATGCAAGTATATGTTTCTCTCTACCACACAGTCACCAAGTTTCATAAAAATACACGAATAAATAAGTGATATATATGCTAGCATTTTAATTATTCTCCTTCTGGATGGTTTGGATGGTTGTTCGGATAAGGGTATTATGATATTTCTCAGAGATCCAGAAGGTGGTGTCGTCAGCAAATTGGGCAAGGCCACAGGAGGTGTCGGTGGGATTGCGTGGAATCGGAGCAGGGAGGTCACGGACATAGATGATGTAGAGGAGGAGACTGATTGCAGAGCCTTGGGGAACGCATCGAGAAGTATGATGGAAGAACAAGTCTGTACCCCAAGCCCGGCCAGCGGGGAGCGGGGATGTGAGAGAGGAGTCGGAGTGGATGCTCAGCTCCAGGGCCAGGTTAAGAAGGGCCGTAACATTTCGCCTGTAAGCGGACTCCCGCTGTCACGTTATAGGGCCCTGCTCAGCTCCAGGTACCTTTTACTCGTCGTCTACGTCGTCGATGGTGGTGCTGAGCGTTTAACGTGGCAACCTCGTGTCGGCCTGCCGGCCATGTCACTCACCTCGTGTCGACCATGTCTGCCACTTAGCGCTAGCGCTCCTGGTGCTTTACGTGAGAACTACGCCAAAGCGCACGCGGTCTATCGGTCTGTATAGATTCCTTTGTCTGTGATAAGTGTAATGTTCAAAGCAAAGATGTCTTACGAGGGCGTCCAGCTAATGCATAAATCAACAACATACTATAAAGTGTTGCCAACCTTAAAGGTATAATAATGGATCAGCTATTTTTAAATTGTCACCAGACATGCAGAAAGAAAATTTAAACCCTTAATCCATTAATCTAATAATACAAATAAATCAAAACAATATATTAGTATCATAAAATAACACCTGATCATAGAATGTAAACAGTTAAACAATGTTAATTTTAATTACAATGATGTAGAAAATATGGTACGCGTACGATAAATATCGTGTTCCCAGCATTACTGCAGATCGGATTGGTGATCACGTGACCTTACAGCTGTTTTTACGAGGTCTCTTCCGGTTAAGTAGAAAACCTTAAACAAATCGACTCAGCATACCTGTACAAAGTATGTATGAAGCTTGTTTCCAGCTGGTGTGCTGATGGTTGTGTGTTAGTGCTCCAGGTAGACCAATGCCCTATTTGGTCTTTCCTTACATATTTTGGTGGGATGGAATAAACATGAGACTTCTTAGATTTAGAAAGGAGAGCTATATCCAACTCGGTATTTGGTCTTCCTTGATTCGGAGTCTGATTTTACCCAAGTTAACTCATTGTCAGTGCCACAGATTCTCTAAACTGTGCTAGTGGCATTGGATCTATTTTACCTCCCTCCCTGCATACTCTATGATACAACAACCAGATGTTACACATTGCAACATCTAACAAATGGTAGAACAGCCTTTCATTTTTTTGTTTTCGTCCGTATTTTGTAGCGTCCATGTATGGAGTTAATTTTGTCAACCCCTTCCTCATGGGCGGAGTATTTAAAAAAAATCATTGGCATATTGCTCTATCTGGCTCGCCAAGGTTTAGCTTTAAGAGGCCATGACGAGTCTGTCAACTCGGAAAACAAAGGTAACTTTTTAGGACTTTGTGAATTATTCAGTAAATACGATCCCTCTTTTAAGTTGAAATATGAGCAATACTTCAATTTAACTGGTTCCAACACACAAAATGAAATAATCTATATTATTTCTGAGGAAGTTCTGAGACAAATTGTGATAGAAGTTAATACTGCTGAATTCTATGCTATTTTAGTTGACGAAGCAAGATCCCATAAAACTCAGCAACTTTGTATCTGTATTCGGTATTTTTTCCATAATGAAATTAAAGAAAGGCTAATTTCTATGAAGGATGTTTCACTCGCACGGGATGCTGACAGTCTGTCTCAAATTATTAGTGAATTTCCTATGGAAAGTGAACTATTGGCATGACCCGCACGGTGAAACTTAAGCCCGGGACCACCATAGAAGTTCCTAACATGACCCCCTGAACACGTTTTGGGGGTTCGTTCAAAATTGTATATATGTGTGTGTGTGTGTGTGTGTGTGTGTGTGTGTGTGTGTGTGTGTGTGTGTGTATGCACTCTAGCGGTCGCATTTTTTGTCCGATTTACTTCAAATTTGGTAGGGACGTTCCTTTCTATAATAAGTTGAACAAGTTCGTTGGGAAAAACAATCGGCAAACTCTAAACATCTTTTTCGGGGATTAATCTTTCAAATTTCGAGTTTTTGGGCCCAAAAAGGGTCAGAAAAGCCCTGGATGTGAAATTAACGAATGTAAAAAGATGAGAATTAGTGGGGCGAAACTTTTAAGCCCTCTCTCGTCATCCTAGCATATATATTTACCGAGTTATTAAATAAAATGTGTATTGACCAAACACAGTACGTTGTCTTATGGGGGTTTTACATTAGAAAAGCCTGTTATTCATTTGTTGGTGTACTTTTATCATCTCCAACAACCTCACGCCTACTTTAAATCCTGACTGGACCTTCTCCTAACCTAATAATGCGCAAAATTGTATTCCCAGCATTGTAGGTAAATAGAACCAGGAGGATCAGAACAGCCAAAAAATCAATATTTTCAGATTTGAATGAAAATTGGAATAATTGTATGTTTTAACTGATTTTGAGTTTTTTAGTTTTTTATGTGGAAATTCACTTCCCTCACGTCAGCGTGCTGCGTGCGAACTCGTTTTAGATTTTTTAAGTAGTATGGGAATCTCAGCTATTTTTTTGGACAGTCCTATGATGGAGCATCAGTAATGTCAGGAGTCAAAAATGGTATCCAAGCAATCGTTAAAAGGTCCCATCCATACGCCAATTATGTACACTGTATGGCGCATAAACTAAACTTAGTTTTAGTAGCTGCATGCAACAGTAACGATCTGTCTTGTAACTTTTTTTCTATAATGCAAGCTCTATTCAAATTTTTTTCTAGTCCTGATTCAAATGCTATGTTTATAGATTTGCAAAAGAAATTAAAAGTTGAAACCAATGACAAAAAAAAACACATTCGAACTGTTGTCAAATAATCTGAAACGAGGTGGTCATGTAGGGCAACTGCTGTTTCTGTTGAAGACCTTTTCAAGCCTATAGTAGAGGTTTTGAAAAATTTTGCCTCTGATTTGCGGCATGCGAGGGGGCCTGAAGCAAAAGGCATACTTGCTTCAATCTTGAGTTTAGATTTTATTGTCTGCCTTTTGGTTTTCTCCAAAATTTTGACCCATGTGAATGTGCTGAGCAAGGCCTTACAGAAAGAGAACAGCAGCATCGCTTCTTGCTCGTCATCCATTGAAGGAGCAATAAAGATTATGGAAAGCTGGAGAACCGAGGAGAAATGGAACCAGGTTTGGAAGAAGGTAATTCAGTTTGCAAAAACAAACGACGTACCAACTCCATCTGAGGACAGTGATGATAGTACATCCACAGCCACTGATATAATACCTTTTACAGCCTGCCCGAAAGCTGTAAAAGGCGTAGGGTAGTGTCTAGCAGGGCTTGACAGCTACGTCATCGTTATTACACCTGTTGGGCACAGACTCGCTGACAACATTCAAAGCACAAACTCCAATGGAAAAGGGTCGGCGGCATCAGATAAAGCATCAAGCTTCAGGACAAACTTTTACTTTACGGTTATGGACTTGCTGTTGAATGAGATTAAGAGAAGATTTTCAGAAGACAGCTTGAAACTGGCGACATTATCCGAACAGTTTTTGCGATTGGATATAGACAAAAGTATGTTCTTCATAGACACTTACGATATGGCAAGTGTCAATATAAGAAGTTTGAAAGCAGAAATGAACCTAGCTAAGCTTGTTGTGCAAGAAAAGAAGGACGCTGACAATATAGTGATGAATTTGGAAACTTCATCATTGAAAAAACTCGTTCCTGTTTTAATCGAAACAATCAGTGTTTCAACGTACCCTAACTTGCACAAAATGATGTGCGTTGCTTTTACCTTGCCTTCCAACAGTGCGACATGCGAAAGGCCATTCTCAGCAATGCTGAGAATAAACAACTGGCTGCGTTCGACAATGAACGAAGAACGTCTGGCGGACCTAATGGTGCTGTGCTCAGAAAGTTATAGTATAGTAAAGGACATGGACTATGAAAAACTTGCAGACTTGTATCTTTCAAAAGGTCGACGAATATAAGGTAAGCCTAATTGGTGAAGAGACATTAATAAGTATGAAGAATAAAAAGACTGTTTTTATACAGTAATCACTATCTAACTCACAAACAAAACAATCTTTTGTTGTACTTTTTTCTTGTTAAAGTTTTCACAGTACTGTTTCATTGAAATAATGTTACTTTTAACTTAATTTGTTATGACCATTTTTATATTCCTTAGTTCTTTCGTACAGTAATTAATTATCAAATCAAATTGTCTTGAAGGTTAAAAATTGATTAACAAACGATCTTCTTTAAAAACAAATAAATGCTCTTTAAAGATTTTCAAAATGCTTTTCTAGCAGCGATTAAAATCAATATTCTGTTTTCATAATAAAATTCCGAAGTAGAAGGACAGTTGTTTTCTCAACTGAAATGAGCTATATTAATAAAATGTTGGGTTTTTTTGGTTATAATAAATTAAACAACTAGGGCCTACGTGGGCCTTAAAACGGACCATTTAAATAGGATTTTGGTGTTTGAATTTGAGCATACAATGACTCATAATTTAGGATATCTGGCACCCCCAAATATTTTGACCTAAATCCGCCCATGCCCTCCCATATGTTAGTTGTCGATTTTACCATTTTTTACTATTTCAGGAAAGTTTACTTTCTCAGTACTTCTTTTCTTCTTACGTTTTGAAGGTTGTTTTGGTACAACAAATGTTCTAGGGTGTGAGCTTTCCGGCAGTTGTCTGCTCTCAGGTGGCATAACATCACTACTTTCCTCATCACTAGATTACTGATCACATGATGGGTCTGGTTTTGAGAAAACAGTAAGTTGATTCCTTTTTTCCTACATCTATCATCCTTGTCACTGCTGCTTACCACGAAATCCGGATCAATACCAACGTCATCTATGTCTTCACTAAAGTTAGACAATGGGAGTAGGGTACTGATTCTATGTCAGAATCCTTCAAGTATTCATCGGATGTAACTAAATTTTATTACATTATTATTATTAAAATTTTTTTTAGCCAATGGTTAAAACACATTCTTAACATAGCAATTTGATCAGCTGTGTGGTTTGATTTAACTACAAACTGAAATCAGAAGAGCAAGCGAAGCTGTCAGGAAAAGCTAAATTGAAGCGAATCCCGTTATCACAAATAAACAATATACAAATATATTTTAAAATCTGTGACACGAAGCTTCAACTCGGCTCACGGCAGCGGCCGCGAGTATGGTTCCCCAGTCCTCTGCGGAACTCTGCGCTCCTGGTGCCAAGATCTGCAGTTCGGATCCCAAGGGTGATGGTTGTTGGTTCCCCGAGAGGAATTCACAATTGAACCCAATGAACCGAATCCGATCTGAGATCGTAACCAACATCGACTGTTTCCCGTATCGCTTTCCATAATCTCTCTATTTGCAGAATAGGCCTAACGCTGCTATTATAAATTTGTTTTTTAACAGCAGGTGATGAAGTAGATGCCGTATGCACAAACACAATTTAAATAAACACTAATAAACACTTGTAATTTATCCTTGCCAACGAGAGAGAATCCCCAGTTATTTGCGTCTGAATTGAATCATAGCCGATTGAATAACCAGCTCCAATTCGATGCCACAGAATCAATATAAAATTTTAAAATACTTGATAGTTGTCCATATTTTGAAAGATAGCAGAGAAATGTAATACAAAATATTGTAGATAGAGGGAGAGAGAGCCATATGAAAGAGAGGAAACAGTTGTTGCAAACTCTTCTTCGGGATTCACCGGAAACGGATCGACAACGGATGACGGCTGAGGCGCTCAATGCGAGCAGGATGTATCCGGAGATCAGAATGTGGAAGGGTATATTGTTGTAGAAACCAATCGTATGGCTGGTCAGAGTCGGCCTTGGGCTGGCTGATATCCAATTGCACCGGCGGTCAAGGGAATTTGCAAGGGTCAAAATATTCCTCCGTCCGAAAAGTGTCTAATTGCACCGGTGGTCAAAATCTACCCACCCCACTTATCCCCGCTGCAAATTCCTTCGACCGCAGGAGCCGGTGCAATTGGAAGGCTTTCTCCCTTCCCCACCCCACTACATTTATCTTCAAACATAGTGGCATGCTTTCTTATGTATTTGTAACTAGGTTTATAAGTGTTTAACAATTTCGTAATGGAATATTTTATCAAACACTTGCCGATGGTTCCTTGCCACATACTAATGGTAGACCACAGCAAGTTCTAGCTAATAAATATGGTAACTATGTAATTAATGTTTAATTTTGTGTTTGTCCGTGGCAACACTAACATCTTTACATTGCAAAATAAATGTTACCAGGAATGAGGCTATACCTTTACTCTAACCTAACCTAACCTAACCTAACCTACTGTACTGGGCATCCGGTCTGGTTGGCACTTTCTTTTATGTAATAGTTATTTCTACAACCTCTATATTTTAACCTTTAGTCTTATACTTAGTTGAATAAAAAAAATCGTCTTAATTTAGATTGACAGCCGGTGCAATTGGAACACCCCCCAAAAGGCGCTCCGGTGCAACTGGACACATCAGTTTGGGGCTGATCCCTGACCACCGGTGCAATTGGACATCTCCCGGCCCTCCACTCCAAGAAGACTCCAAGTAGAAAACTGCTTTGCCAAATCAACATTATCACTGTTTTTGTCTCCCAATTACAGCTATTACAGCTAACATTAAACATTCTTTATGTGGCTTTAGGGCTTTCTGTTATTTCTATTCTTTATGGCTTTAACATTCTGTTTATGTGTTATTGGATGTATTGTTTACTAGAAAATAAATCAATACTAATGTTCACATTTTCACTTGATTATTACTAAACTCGAACGATATTCAAAATAGTTACTGCTGATCAATAGTTAATTTTAAAGTATTCTCTTAACAAAAATTGCCTTAGCGTATTAATATACTGTATAAGATAGAAACTGTATAATTAACATTGGCAGTATAAAACTAATAAATAGCAACAATATCATAAACTACAATTAATTATAATAAGCAATAAATATGTGAACCTTATCCTGTCTAAACATGCAATAATCGAGCCTACATGCTGTAATTGTGTTTATTGTCATTACAACATTTGTATGTCAGTAGCAATCTTAAAAATATAATATAAATCGAATACCCCCGTCGCAGCAAACCTGCATACTAAGCGAATTTCCAATGCATGTATATATTTCTTACTACCACATAAAGCCATTTACCAAGTTTCATAAAAATACATTTATAAATAAGAGATAAATAGCAATTTATTTGTTCTCCATAAGAATAACATTAGGGCTGAGTATGCAGGTTTGCTGCTATGGTTACAATCAACAAAAAATCTTTTTTTGTGCACATATCAATATACCAGTGCTAGTTGAAGCCACATCCTAAGTTTCATCAATATACATCCATAAATAATCGAGATATCAAATTTTAATTATTCTCCATAAGGATAAGATTGGACAACGTACTGTGTTTAGCGTTTAGCACTTTGAATATCTCTGCAACGAATGGACGTAGAATCACTATTTAAACACCAAAATGATTGTTTTGTAGAGCTGAACCGATTGGTATCAGCAAATGTCAAGTTTACTTTAAAATTAACTGTAGAAATGCTAAAAACCTTTTTCCCATAAGATTAACATGGGACATTTTATGAACACGTTTTTTTGGACTTTCTCCGCAACCACTATCCTAATAATATAGGTTAATAATTCAGAATACCATATTATTATTTTTTAAGCTCTATAAAATGGTCAAAACCAACAAAATTTTAGGGTAACAAATTAAAAAATAAGATTTTTGGAAAATTTAAAAACCCCATAAAACCTCCTTCCCATGATCCGATCTTTCTAGTTTTCGAACTTAGTAATGTTTACACGTTTGTGCCAAATTTTATAGAAATCAGATGTTTTTTTATCAAATTATCGAGTTATCGGGTGCGCACACACACACACACACACACACACACAATTATTCCGCTAGTCCATATTTCGACCTCTTTAATACCATGATTAAACATACCAACAGGGCGTAGATAGACAAGGGGGGATATCTCATTTAGGGAATACCAAAAAAACTGTATTCGTGACTAGTGTATACAGATATTCAAAATTATAGACATTATTAACCTTACCCCTTACACTTACTCAAGTGCTGCTTAACGGTGATAAGCTCCCGCACTCACGTGCTGTAGTTGATGGTGATGGGGCTGTGGCTGTGGCCATACTACAGCGGGCGGTGGCAGTAGTACACGCATCATTGTCACTGATCAGTGATCACTTCACTAAAGCACTGATTTTTGCCCGCTATCTGCAGCAATACCTTTAGTTACACTTTAGTTACTTTAGTTTCACCACTTTCATTTTTATTTTAGGAACGATAAACCCCGTTGGTTTACATTGTTCTGAAATATTAAGTACAAAACAGATATGCGTCGCAACGCCGCGAATTATGCAAGATCACCGACCCGACTGCCGAAGTTAAGAGACGGTCTTCTAGACCGTCTAGTGATGTGGCAGTACTGCTGTAATCAGTATCTTGTAATCAGTACTGGTTGCCAGCAAAAGTATCTGACATCCGGAAATAAAAGTAAATCATGAGTACATCCAATAACTCATATCAGACTGAGTACTAACGAGTACTGACTAAAGGAATCAGAAACGGCAGCCGGGACTCATTGATACATGAACTAGATACTTTTGGGCCAATATGAGCGCTAGTCTCAATGACTAACAAATTTATTTGTAATCATTTAATTAAATGATTACACCTGAATTTTGTTTTGTTTATAAATATAATAATAAATTAAATTTACTTGTATAAAACTTGTAACTTGGGCTCAGTTTATGGAATACCGAAATGATTCCTATTGATAGGCTACACATCCGAGACA
Source organism: Allygus modestus (assembly GCA_963675035.1). Taxonomy (NCBI): domain Eukaryota; kingdom Metazoa; phylum Arthropoda; class Insecta; order Hemiptera; family Cicadellidae; genus Allygus; species Allygus modestus. The sequence continues at coordinate 75,534,326 of OY776112.1, read as the reverse complement.
TCAACCATTTTTACTTTCTCCCCTTATACATAGTATATGGAGAAAGTATTGTTTTCGTCAAAATTTTAGAATTTGAGTTGTTAGTGGAAATATTTGTTTTGGTGCTCCCTGAACCCAAAAAAGTGGTTTTTACGTGATGTCTGTCTGTGTGTGTGTGTGTGTGTGTGTGTGTGTGTGTGTGTGTGTGTGTGTGTGTGTGTGTGTGTGTGTGTGTGTGTGTGTGTGTGTGTGTGTGTGTGTGTGTGTCCGTGTGTGTGTGTGTGTGTGTGTGTGTGTGTGTGTGTCTGTGTGGATGTGTACAGAGCTAGAGCCCTAACAAATGGACCGATTTTTATGAAATTTGGTATGTAGGTACTAATCCACGATATCTCCAGGTGTTTTTTTTATTTTTTGGAATTTTTGATTTTTAAGGGCAAAAATCCCCCAAAAAACATGAAAAATCCAAATTTCTCAAAAACGGCTCTAACGATTTTGATTAAACTTTAGTGGTTTGTAGAGCTTTAGGTTTCCAACAAAATGACATCACCCGCATTTCTGGAAAAATTCGGGTTCAGAAGTTACAGGACTTAAAACATCCAAAATTCAGTTTTTTGGATTTTTCATAAAAAATCATAAGTGCTGCAAAAGATTACTATTCACCATTGAAAAGAGCTCAAAAAAATAAATAAATTAGTATTTTGAATTACTATTCTACGATTGCTAGTTGCGGAGAAAATTGAAATTTTCAATTAGCGGTAAACGCAGTACGTTGTCCAATGTTATTCTTATGGGGAATACATAAATTACTATTTCTCTCTTATTTACTGATCAATTTCATTAAAACTTGATATGCAGGTCAAGTTAGCATTGACCAATAGAGGATGTTCGAAATATGTTGCCATTTAACCCTGGGGGGGACAAGGGGGCATTTCCCCTCTCAAAATCTCTTTGTTTAGCAACAGAATCTATAGTGCTCCAAAAAAGGGATTTTGGTGAATATTTCTGAAAACAACTATTTTAGACAATTTTCAGTTCATTTATCTGTACTTCATATTCTATATTTAGTAAATAAAAAATCTTTTTTTTCATTAAAGTCTGGCTAAAAGGGAGAAAGTATGTGTCAGTTTCCTGATACCTTTTATTAGAGAGAGTAATCAGTATTAGTATTTGTAACCAGTACTAGAAGTACTTGTATCAGTTGTAATCAGTACTCTAGACGTCAAGGTCAAGGTCAGGTGCGCTAGTTGACGAGCTGGCTGGGATGAGGGTAAGCCTGTTCGAAATAAGCTCCATCTAATTGTTTTCGAAAGTGTAAAAATGTACCAATAGTTCGTTATGTTTTTTAACAGTTTTTTTTTTCTTTGAGAAAATGAAACCATTTATTCTTTTCTTGAATGTTTTAATTCACACCAACGGGCGAGAATAATTAGTGTTTTTCTTTTTAATACAGTAGTCGACATTAAATAATAATAAACGCTTTATATTTTACTTTAAATTCATTCTTAGCCTGGCAAGTGACATAGACAAAACTGGTCCGGAACCTTTACACCTCGTACCTCGTACACCGCGACAACATTGAATCGCTCAATCAATGAAACCCGTGAAAAAGCAACGATAAGAGTTCCCTCAACAAATATGGAAAATACAATGCAAAATTAGACAAATATGTATTTTCCATTCCATAATTTCCCAGAAAATCAAAATGATGAACGTAGTTCTCGTTGACAGAGGTCGTTTTAGCTTCCTCCCCAAGTGTGTTCGTGCGCAAGTGTGCGCGTGAAGGGACGCTGTTTGTAACCGCATCTCCAACCTTGGTATCAGGAGGCCAGGAGGTTCTAGGTAGAAATTTTCATATTGCGTTAGCGCCTCACTTTAAATTCAAATACCCCCGTAGCAGCAAACCTGCGTACTCAGCGAATTTCCAATGCATATATATGTACCTTAATACCACATAAAGCCACATACCAAGTTTCATCAATATACATTCATAAATAAACGATTTATGACATTTTAATTATTCTCTATAAGAATAACATGGCGGCTGAGTATGCAGGTTTGCTGAAGCAAGGAACACAAAAAATGGGGTTTTATGCTAATATTAATATAACTCAACTAGGTGAAGTCACATACCAAATTTCATTAATTTATTTTCATAATGAAGACAGATAACACGGTTACTTATTCTCCATAAGAATAACATGGGGCTGAGTACGTAGGTTTGCTGCTACGGGAGCCTTTGGTAAAAAATTGTTTTTTGAGCAAATATCAATGGTCCACAACCAGATGAAGCCGTATACCAAGTTTCGTCATTATACGTTCATAAATAAGCGAGATATAAAATTTGTATTTTCCTCCATAAGAATAACATTAGACAACGTACTGTGTTTAGCACTTTCAATATCTCGGTAACCAATTGACGTAGAGAAATGATCAAAATACCAAATTGTGTGTTTTTTAAGCTGAATCCAATAGAAAAAACTAAAATTTGACTTTTTCCAAAATTATATGTAAAAAATTCGAAAAACCCATTTTTGGGGTACAAAACCCCCCAAAATACCCCTTCGGATAGAGCGATCTGGCTGGTTTTCGAACTTAAAGTCATAAATGTTGCTTTACACGTTCATACCAAATTTAATCAAAATCGGATAATTTTTACGAGAGTTATCGTGCTCACGGACACACACATATATATATATATATATATATATATATATATACAGTTTCGAATGAATGGTGTTTTTGGGGTCTGGGGACCTCAAAACGAAAAGTTATCATGGTCCCGGGCCTAGGTCTTACCATGCCGACTACGGTAATAGCTTCTTCCCTATAGGGGAAATTCGCTAAAAGACATCGTGCGACGAAACGTGATGACGTCGTCATGTAGTGGCAAATGCGTTGTGCGGGTTTTGGTGAGCGCGCTTTTTATTTTGTCCCACGACAAACAAAACTAATGCTGATCTGGTCTAGGTGTTAAAATGCAAATTGTAATTTAGTTGTGATTTTTAAAGCATTTCTTTGTTAAATGCAAGTCATTGTAAATTATGGGATTACCCGATAAAAATTTTATTGTTTATTGGTAAAATGGTATTGCTTGACAAAGAATTAAAATTGTTATAAGTATACAGAATGTCCCAAAAAACGTGAGTTAATGTGATTCCGGAGGTCATTCCCCAATCCCCGTACAAATAAACGGCATCAGGAAACTGACACATACTTTCTCCCTTTTAGCCCAACTTTAACGAATAAATTACTTTTTATTTACTAAATATAGAATACAAAGCACGGTCGAATGTACAGAAAATCTTGTAAACAAGTTGTTTTAAAAAACATCCACCCAAATCCCTGCTTTGGAGGCACTACAGAATCCATTGCTACACTCGTGGTTTTAAGAGGGGAAATGCCCCCTATTCCCCCCAGGGTTATTAAGGGGCATCATATTTCGAATTTCCTCTGTTGGTCAATGCTAACTTGACAAGCATATCAAGTTTGAATAAAATTTATCCGTAAATAAGAGAGAAATAGTAATTTTTGTATTCCCCATAAGAATAACATTGGACAAAGTACAGTACTGCGTTTACCGCAAAATGAAAATTTCAGTTTTCTCCGAAACCAGCAATCGTAGAATAGTAATTCAAAATACTAAATTATTTAGTTTTTTGAGATCTTTTGAATGGTGAATAGTAATTTTTTTATATCTATTTCTTTTTATGAAAAATCCAAAAAACTTAATTTTTGATGTTTTAAGTCCTGTAATTTCTGAACCCGAATTTTTACAGGAATGCGGGTGATGTCATTTTGTTTGAAAACTAAAGTTCTACAAACGACTAAAGTTTAATCAAAATTGTTAGAGCCGTTTTTGAGAAATTTTGATTTTTCATGGTTTTTGGGGGATAATTACCCTTAAAAATCAAAACTTCAAAAAATGAAAAAAACACCTGGAGATATCGTGGATTAGTACCTACATACCAAATTTCATAAAAATCGGCCCATTGGTTAGGGCTATAGCTCTGTACACATCCACACAGACACACACACACACACACACACACACACACACACACACACACACACACACACACACACACAGACACACACACACACACACACACACACACACACACACACACACACACACACACACACACACACACACACACACACACACACACACACACACACACACACACACACACACACACACACACACACACACACACACACACACACACACACACACACACACACGACATCACGTAAAAACCACTTTTTTGGGTTCAGGGAGCACCAAAACGAATATTTCCACTAACAACTCAAATTCGAAAATTTTGACGAAAACAATACTTTCTCCATAATCAAAAACCATAATGTATAGGGGGAGAAAGTAAAAACTAGACCATATATGTGTCAGTTTAATTTCTTTTGGTTTTAATAGAGTTAGTTTATAGTTTTGTGCATCTTTGGAACAAGCACGCCTCTTTGAAATGAAACCTTAATAATTATAAGTAACTTAAAACTTTTAATTTTCAGTAATAAATAAAACAGGAATATTAGTTTTCAAAAACGTAGGTTATATATCACTGATTATACATCTACGGATTTCCTACAGATATAACCTGTGCTCATTGCATCACTCTGATTAATACATTTTAAACCCTTAGGGAATCAAGTAAAAATAAATATTAAATGTTATGTATGTCATATATTGTTTTAATTCCAATAGTGCACTTCTTTGGTGCATCTTCCAATAGCGCATCTACCTGGTTGAAAATTTTTCATATCTACCAGTTCTGTGTAATCCACTGGAAGGCTCTGCCCTCCGGATAAATAGGAAGTCAACGGCAACTCTGCGACAAGCTCCACATTCCTTCCGTTCAAAATACTACCCAAGTTCGCATGCTCTCCTGATACTCGCGAGGTGCGAGCCAGGCTCCGACACTGACGACGATTTGTTGAAATATGTTTTTAATAACATTTAAAATGTATTCAAATAAACAATATAATCTTCAACAACATAAAATATAGGGAACCTGTGAGAGTATGGCTGGCTTAAATTCTTTACTTAATCAACTTCATCATCTTTTCCGTTTCCGTCAACTTGCTTTGTTTTCCGTTACCGGATGTGATTTATTAAATAAATAAACTACTCAACACAGCCAAATCTATGGTTAACTACTACTTGACTTTTAATTTGCTGCCAATCGCTTATCTAATTTTGATAATGACCAAAAGTCGTGTAGATTGGGAGGATACGGATTGCTCCCCCTGGTTTGCCGCGCCAGCGACATACGAACTGCTCCCCCTGGTTGGCCGCATCAGGAATTGCTCCCCCTGCCAAACCGGTGTGATTTTAACGAGTGACATTACATGTATTGCTCCCCTATGGCCGTGCTGGAATAATTGTCCATATTTTTTGATCAGACTGTACCCATCTAAACTAACGTACAAACAATGGTGTCTCCATAAGAATAGCTACTATTTCAAGTATTTCCGTCGAGGCTTTGGTTTTTAAAAACATGTAATATATAAAATTATAATAAACTAGCTGATAAGTACACGTGCTTCTCACAAAGAATTCAGGGAAGAAACCGATGATTGCAATTTCTGCTGCAACTACATCTGTTTCTGATCCATTAAATCTACTGTCCATAATAATGACAACTATAACTCATACCATAATATGTGCACTGATGCCATTTATTTAAGTAATTTTAATTTTAACACATTTCCCCTGTAGGAAAGAAGCTGTTACAAGCTCACAGAGAAAAAATTGGGTATAGTTATTACACCACAACCAGGAGGGAGCAATGCGTATGTTGTCGCTCGTTTAAATCAAACCGGTTTGGCAGAGGGAGCAATCCGCATGTCGCTGGAGCTACTGGCCAGGGGGACACCGTATGCAGCCGTGTAGATTAGTACCATTCAGTATCTATAGTCAATCTTAGTACTGAATTCAAATGGGAAAAATTATTGTTTTAACTTTCTCCTTTTTGATATAGAATAACCTAATAAAGTCTATAATAACCTAATAAAGTCTATAATAAAAGGTTTAATAACCTAATAAAGTCTATAATCGAGAGTCTACTGAATTTACTCTATTAGAAAATACAATTTATCTATTGTTTTTTTTTCCAAACAATCTATTACACTTATCCAGCCTTATTGATTTTAATCTGCATTTACTTTCTTAACCCGTTCTCTATAAATATTCCCTCCTCCCAGTGTGAATAACTGGTGAGAAAAATGTCACATACTTTTTACCTTTCAACCCCACTATAAATTAAAATATCGGCTATCGGAGGGTTTGTTTGCCAGCCAAGTACTCTAAATTTTATCTGTAAGTCACTTCACACCTTTTGCATTTTACCTGGGACAAACTAGCTTTGTTATTCGCTCTTATATTTAACTAGAAGACCTATTGACGTAAACTATGACGTTGTGTGCTGCATTCTGCCCGTGGAACTACTTCGAATCAAGATCAGCTGTTAGAATTTTCATCAGCTAAAACCAGTTTTAAGGAATACATGGTAACTTTGAAGCTCCGAGAGACAAAATCCTATGGTTGAATTTGAACGAAAACACTTTAACTTTCCTAAAGACCTAAAGAATCTATGTATCAAATTTCACCGCTCTATAGTATGCCCGGAAGTTGGAGAATTACGAGCGAGCGAGTGAATGGGAGGCTTTTATACTTTAAAATTTGAAGAACAACTTTTATTTCGATCTCTTTTATATACGGGTTAAAAGGTTTGAACGTAACATTTGGCTATCGGTAAGATCAAACAAAAAATCGAATAGAAGTGCTGGAAAATTTAATTTAAGAATGGAATTAAAATATTCTTTCAGTATCTCTAAAAACTAAAACGTAAACTAATTCAATAATCAAAGGCATTCTCATTCACCAGATACTTGATATTGTTCTGCTGTAATGTTCTGTTTCCCTGGGATCGAGCGATCCCCGGCAAAGACCTGTTGAAGGTTCGCAATTCCTCCCACATTCCCGCCCGGCCTGAGAAGCCCGGCCCGGCATTCATCAACTTGTCCCTTGTCCCACACTACTCGCGAGTACGACTCGCGTTTACGCCCGAATCACGAATACCGAATTCCGATTTTCTACATTATTGATAATACAGTATGCAGTAGAGAATGTTACGAAAACTTTCGGGCAAATGTTCGGCCGAATGTTCAGGCGTTCTCCCGAGTAGTGTGGGAGAGGTTTTTCATTCTGATGCCCGGGCACGTTTCCATTCTAATAAGTCCCGGGCTCAAGGGTTGCGCGAATACTGTACGAAACGTTACCCATAAAATAAATATGCGGACAAAACGTTACACTTTTAGGGGGTACTAAATTATTCGTACGCGAATTAAACAAAACAGTTAACTGCCTTTTACGTATTTGTGTATTCTGAAACTTATCAAAGCCAAGGGACAAAATAAGTTCTAGGGTCACGTAGCGGCACACTCAAAAGCCGTGAAAATTAGCCCATTCACGTTTGCTCAAATTCAAAATAAGTGATGTAATCTTACGAAATTAAAAAAATATATACTGCCTGATAATCCCAGCTACACCAGGTCTGTGAAGTTGGCGTACCCAAATTAGCTTATCCACTTTTAATCATACCAATCGTTAGTTCTTTGTTAGTTCTCGATAGTTCTTCAATATTTCCGTTAGTTCTCAAAAAACAAAAAAGTTATGACACATACAAAGTGGATACGCTAACTTCACACTAATGATTTCCAGCGCGCACCTTAATTTTAATGCAAATGTTAATGTCTATATATAAATCGTTAGTTCTTCGTTAGTTCTCGATAGTTCTTCAATATTTCCGTTAGTTCTTAAAAAATACAAAAGTTATGACACAAACAAAGAGGTTTCGCCAACTTCACACTGCAGATTTTCAGCGCGCACCTTAATCTAAATGTAAATGTCAATGTCTATATACCAATCGTTAGTTCTTTGTTAGTTCTCGATAGTTCTTCAATATTTCCATTAGTTCTTAAAAAATAAAAAAGTTATGACACATACAAAGTGGATACCCCAACTTCACACTAATGATTTCCAGCGCGCACCTTAATCTAAATGTAAATGTCAATGTCTATATATCAGTCATTAGTTCTTCGTTAGTTCTTGATAGTTCTTCAATATTTCCGTTAGTTCTTAAAAAAATAAAAAAGTTATGACTCATACAAAGAGGTTTCACCAACTTCACACTGCAGATTTCAAGCGCACCTTAATCTAAATGTAAATGTCAATGTCTATATATCAATCGTTAGTTCTTCGTTAGTTCTCGATAGTTCTTCAATATTTCCGTTAATTCTTAAAAAATACTAAAGCACACAAAACAACAAACACATACAAAGTGGTTTCGCCATTTTCACACTGCAAATTTCTAGTGCGTACCTTAATTTTTTATGAAAATGTTAATGTCTGTATATCAAACCTTAGTTCTTCGTTAGTTCTCAATAGTTCTTTATTATTACCGCTATTTTGTAAAAAATATTAAAGCTATGACACATATGAACTGGTTACGCTAACCTGTAATTATTTAATGTATACATTCAAAATATATATTAAAATACAATACAAATTTGTAAAAATATGTATTGTCGTTTCCAGTCAAAATTTGACGTTTTATTTATCAGTTTTGTAGCTAACGCTTATATTGAGTTAAAGTATATTTCATAAGCTTCATGACTATAGCATCTGTTGAGGATTCTTTTAACAGCGGGCTTTGTTGCTAGGATATTTGAGTATACTTACCTTGAACAAAATCCTACGTTTAAACTTCTACTAAAGTCCTTTGTCATTTTTTTAAATGTTGTAATTAAAAAATTCATGAATTCTGTTTTGCTAATTGTTTAACTATATTTAAATAACGAAAATTAGCAAAACACTTAATTGAAATTTAGGTAATAATTATAAAATACGAATGTCTTAAAAACAGCCTATAAGTTTCGTAAACTATATTTTGTTACTATATACTTTTATTATTTTTACTTCAAAATGGGGGAGTGACTATAAAATACACACTACAATTCATTTAAATTCATTTATTACTGCAGTTATTATAAAATTATGTATGTAAACAAATTTTAATTTAGCTTAGAAAATTAATAAATTATGTTTAATTCTTAACCTACAGAAAAAATAATACCAATTTAAAAAAATAAAAAATCCTCTAAAAACATATTAATAAGAAATATGAAAGTCATTAGCCAAGTAAATAAAAAATTATGTTTTAACTTTGGAAAATAAAAATTAATAAAAGATAAATTACAATACAAACTTATTAAAAATTTACAATATTTTAGTAAATTTAAAATCTCATTATAAGCAATCTATACCTTATTTTGTTATTTTATCCCCTTTTATAGTTTTGATTGTAGGATTTCTTTTTCAGACCAACGAACGTACTCATATTTAGACAAATTAAGCCTACTAAAACAGTATATTATGTTATGTTATTAAACCTTAAAAATATATAACAATACCAAAAAATCATTTTTTTCTAAAAAAAACAATATTAGCCCTAATACAAATGCTAATAAAATTAATACAAAAGCTTATTAAAAAAATTACAGGTAAAAATATAAACTAAAAAAAATTACTATGTCAATATTTAAAATTATTAAACGTATTATGAAATAAAAATATTACAGTAAACTTAAAAATATCATAATCATTATAAGCAATCTATAGATTATTTGGTCCTTAGCTTTCTTGTTATAATAGAATTGATTTTATTGGTCAGTAAACAGAGCTCAAAATATAAGTTAAAAAGGGGGAAAAAAATTGTAAGCATTTGCAAGCAAAATTGTAACCATCCTGAGTAAAAATTAAAGTTTTATATTTTGGGTTACAGGTGAGCTAACTGTAACTGGAAACTCCTAACTCCTAGAAACTCCTAACTGTAACTGGAAACTCCTAATCTTGGAAAATGGCGGCCACGATCCATCTACATTTTCCAATATAACATCCATTTCAGACAGCCGATTTTAATTTTAACATTTGCTATTATTTAATTTTTGTTACAATATTAGAGTAAACAAATTATGGTTTTAAAACTTTTACATAATAATTTAGGTAAAACTATAATTCTTTGGGTATGTTAAAATTGTACATAAAATTACAAACAAATAGGCATATTCTACTGTTATTGCAGGATTAGAAAAACTGAATAATTTTTTGTGAGTAATACAACAAATTTAGTACGTTTAACAAAATTATAAAACGTCACAATTTTGCAAACCAAAGTTTTTGCTGGAAAGTGTGCAAAAATACGTCCCAAAGCTAACCCCAAATGTTCTACAGCAGAGGTACCTGCCACCATATTATAAAATGGTAACCGAACAAAAAGTGTCTACTTGAATTACGGATAACTTAATTTTTTTTGTTTAAATAAAAGTTGCTTGAAATTTCAAAATATTATACAACTTTTGAATTTATGGTGTTTACATATGACCCAAGATAGAGTCACCATTTTCCTATATCGTGGCTCTACCTTGAATGTAAACATTATATTTACTAAAGTTTCATATTTTAAAATTTCAAGTAACTTTCATTTCAAACACGTATTTACATGGAAAATAAACCTTTTTCCTAGTAGATATCCTTTACCCTAGTAGACATGTTTTTGGCCGCCATTTTCCAATATGACGGAGTTAGCTCACCAGCCCCAAAGCAGAAGACATGGGTTTTGACTTAGGTCCTAGTGCACGTCTTCCAGCAAAAACATTGTTGCTTACGAATAGTTCCTTAGTGAAACCTATCTTTACTGTGCCATCACTTTGTATGTGTCATAACTTTTTTATTTTTTAATAACTAACAGAAATATTGTGTAACTATCGATAACTAACGATTTATATATAAAAATTAATATTTGCATTAAATTAAGGTGCGCGCTGGAAATCATTAGTATGAAGTTAGCGTAACCACTTTGTATGAACCATAACTTTGTTATGTTTTATGAAATAACGGAAATATTGAAGAACTATCGAGAACTAACAAAGAACTAACGATTGGTATATAGACATTGACATATACATTTAAATTAAGGTGCGCGCTGAAAATCTGCAGTGTGAAGTTGGCGTAACCTCTTTGTTTGTGTCATAACTTTTTTATTTTTTAAGAACTAACGGAAATATTGAAGAACTATCGAGAACTAACGAAGAACTAACGATTTATATATAGACATTGACATTTACATTTAGATTAAGGTGCGCGCTGGAAATCATTAGTGTGAAGTTAGCGTATCCACTTTGTATGTGTCATAACTTTTTTATTTTTTAAGAACTAACGGAAATATTGAAGAACTATCGAGAACTAACGAAGAACTAACGATTTATATATAGACATTGACATTTACATTTAGATTAAGGTGCGCGCTGGAAATCATTAGTGTGAAGTTAGCGTATCCACTTTGTATGTGTCATAACTTTTTTATTTTTTAAGAACTAACGGAAATATTGAAGAACTATCGAGAACTAACAAAGAACTAACGATTGGTATGATTAAAAGTGGATAAGCTAATTTGGGTACGCCAACTTCACAGACCTAGCTACACCGGGTAATTAACATAATATTATGATAAAAATTAAAAGTGTGTAAATCATCTGACCAATTAAAGTCATCGTTAACAAACATTAAAACTTGAAGACCGAAGAGGCAAAACCCTAAACTTTTTTCAATTTTTTCTAAATTTTCATAATTTTGACCAGTGTAGGAATTATGGCGAACACTATCATAAACTATGGAACAGGTTTACTGTTACGATAACACCGCCAAATGTGGCACAGTGGATTCCCAATTCGATTACATGTATTCCAACATTAGCTAGAGTTATAGATTTACAGTTACACTGTATTTATATACTGTAGGCGGTAAGATATATTCAAGGTGGAACAAGGATATCGATTTCGACCATTCTCACACCGGTCACCGTCATGCCCTTTAAGACAGTAACTGCATCCTATTGCGGACCAGTCGAACTAAATCGACCATTGAACATTATTAGTGGATTTCTTATGGAAAGTGAACTATTAGCTTGACTCGCACGGTGAAACGCCCGGCACCACCATAGAAGTTCCTAATGTGACCCCCTGATGACGTTTTGGGGGGTCGATCAAAATTACCTATATATATATATATGTGTGTGTGTGTGTGTGTGTGTGTGTGTGTGTGTGTGTGTGTGTGTGTGTGTGTGTGTGTGTGTGTATGCACTATAGCGGTCGCATTTTTTGTCCGATTTACTTCGAATTTGGTAGGGACATTCCTTTCTATAATCAGTTGGACAAGTTCGTTGGGCAAAACAATCGGAAAACTCTATACCCCTTTTTTGGGGGGATTATCCTTTCAAATTTCGAGTTTTTGGGCCCAAAAAGGGTCAGAAAAACCCCGGACTTATAATTAATGCATGTATTAAGATGGGAATTAGTGAAGCGAAAGTTTTAAGCCCTCTCGTCATTCTAGCATAAATATTTACTGATTTATTAAAGAAAATGTATATCGGCTAAACACAGTACGTTGTCTTATGGGGTTTTTACATTAGAAAAGCATGTTAATCATTTGTTTGTGTATTTGTATCATCCCCAGCAACCTCGCGCCTACTTTCAAGCCTATGGCTAGACCTTCTCCTAACCTTATAATGCGCAAAATTGTATTTCCAGCATTGCAGGTAAATGAAACCAGGAGCATTAGAACAGCCAAAAAATCAATGTTTTCAGATTTCAATAAAAATTGGAATAAATTAATGTTTTAACGCTGGTTTTGAGTTTTAAAACAGTTTATTGTGTGGAAATTCACTTCCCTCACGTCAGCATGCTGCGTGCGAACTCGTTTTATTTATAAGTAAACATCAACTCACATAACCCTTTTTTAAGTTCAACAGTGAAACCTAAAGACCAGTGGGGAAAAACAAGACCCTACAGGATTTTCGAAACGTGTGTCCAGCCAGTGTTAAACTAATCTATTTGGTATCTTTTTACCACATTTCAGTTTAATTGTACTAGTATTATTCAGTTTTATAATGTTACCAAGTAGGAACATGAGATCTCTCAAAGCAATTTATATACGTTTGCATATTAGTTCTGCTGCCCTAATATCAAGCGACAGTCAAGTGAACAGACAGACGGCACTGAACTCTTCAAGCGGTCAAGTAGAAGAGGCAGACTCGCTCTAGTCACTTGACCTCTTGGCTGCACACACTGGCCAACGTGATTGAATACCGATCGGTATGAATACATACATCTTTTGTCACGTTCATACTGTTTTAATCTGTTCGTCTAAGTAATAGAGTTTATAAAACGACGTAAAAGGTTTACTGAATAATACAGATGCGTTCAATAATAAAATAGAGTGTAGGAATGGTAATGCGTACACCGTGCATTTTAAGCCTAGCGTTTCTTCTCAGAGTCGCGTCAAGTTTATGAACTACACTATGTTGAATATAATAAACGCTATCAGGAAACTGACACATACTTTCTCCCTTTTAGCGCAACTTCAATAAATAAGTTACTTTTTATTTACTAACTATATAAAGTACAGATAAATGTACAGAAAATTGTCTAAGTTAGTTGTTTTAAGAAATATCCACCCAAATCCCTTTTTTGGAGGCACTACAGAATCCGTTGCTACACACAATGGCTTTAAGCGAGCAAATGCCCCCTTGTCCCCCCAGGGTTAAGTTGCAACATATTTCGAATATCCTCTATTGGTCAATGCTAACTTGACCTGCATATCAAGTTTAAACGAAATTGACCTGTAAATAAGAGAATTATTTTTAAAATTAGATTTATAACATTATCAATAGATACGGGAGTGCGCCAGCTCTTAGGGTTAATATGTGTGAATTACGTACAGCGATGTTAATATTAACATCGCTGGTTACGTAACGTTGATCCAAAACCCCTCTCGCTCACATAACCCTGCATAACGCTACGCCATACCCCCTCCCCAGTGGCGGATTTAGGGGGGGCCATAGGGGCTGTAGCCCAGGGCGGCAAACTTTTAGGGGCGGCAAATTTACAGAAAATAAGTTGTTTTCAAATGAAATTTGAAACGGGGAACATTTTGACGGAAGCGGATGACAATGACGGTGTGCCGCCCTTTGAAAGGTAAAGGTAGTAATCAGAGACTAATGTATTACGCTTGCAGTCCTTACACTGCAGTTCCTCAAAACTAAAACAGTCATTATGCATTTGTCATTCATCCGCACTAGCAACAAAACGATTACGCTACAGAGAAAGGGCGGCAAGCCACGAACTACGGTTAATTCAACTTCTCCCCTCCGCTCATCAGGCACTGAGCTACGTCCATCTCACGGACTTCCAAGTTTACCCGTACATTCGCATAGCATTAAAATTATTTAGTACACAATATCAATGATTACTAAGGCACACGGCTGAGAAATGTTGCAACAATCGAATTTGAGACGACAATAACAAAATTTAGACTACAATGATATTGTCGATTCATTTTCAAACTCAAGGTAACAAAGAAAGCTATTTCAGCCGTCGTATACTTACGATCAAAGGCGTGTGGTAGCCTTTCGTTCTGTAGGATTTGTTTAACAAAACATCTGACCAAAGACAAAGAAAGACTAACTTAATTTGTGAAGAGAGGAGTTGATTGGTTGTTGCCATGGCGACAACCAATGTCAATTATGTCAATTATGGCCATGGCCATAGTTGACAAAAGGTCAAAATGGTGGTCAGCATGTAGGTTGCAGTTGTTTACCCCAGGCGAGACCTCTATATATATTTTTTTTGGGTGGGACGGTGTCAAAATCTCCCATATCATTAAATGAAAAACTGCGATATTCAAAGTCTTTAAATTAATATCTTATCGCATTTTAGGCGAATCATAATTTTAAACTTAACTTTATAAACTTGAGACATATTTTAGATGAAATTTTATTGTTTACCTCGAAGCAAAGTTATGATTTGAGTTATGAAAACACCCTTGTAATATGGCTTTGGAAATATTGTTGAAAAAAGCCGCCTTGTACATCGAATGACACCGTCCCAACAAGTTAACACCACAACAGGACAAAATATCAAATATGTAAGCACGCTTTTTAAGGTTATTTGTATTATATTTTACATTGCCATTATATTATAATTTACATTATTTTACATTGCCGTTATATTATATTTGTACTATATTTACATAATATAATCATATTTTATTATTATTTTGCTCCTGTAGGTATTATATTTTAATTCATTGGATCTACATCATACAGGTTAAACTAGAAAAAAGTGTTTGAAAATGTGTAGTTTTATGAAGATTAGGCCTACATAAATTATTTTTTTATTTTGATCGTCTAAAACATAGAAGCAATTCTTTGTATAAAAGTATAAATTACAAAATGACTGAAAACTGTATTAAAAAGCGCTAATTCATTATTAAAATAGTCAGAATATTGAGGCTAACGGTCCGAATTACGAATTTTAAGGCTACATTTATAACAGTGTCATCATATGTTATTTATAGGTTATTTATTACAATTTTCAGTACGCAATGCGTTGGTATAAAAATTAATGTTTGCCAAAGTATAAGAAGGGATTTTTAACCCTTTGTTGAAGGATTTCCTTGTTATTATAGGGGGCTCCTTATAAGAGGGGGCTCCAGTCCTCTGCGACTACCTGCTTCTCCCAAAAGACCAATGTTAACTTTCAAAGTCCGTCCCTCCTCAACGGGTTGTCCAAAATTGATTATTCATGGTTCGTTTTGAAGATCAAAAATATATCTAGCGATTTCAGTAAGCAGAATTTCGTTTTTATTAATAGTTTGCGCATACAAAAATCGTAAATATTGAATATTTTGGAATTTTATTGATCGATTATTATTTACGATATCGAAATTTTGCTTACTGAAATCGCTAGATATATTTTTGCTCTTTAAAATGAGCCATAAATCAACGATATCGAATAATCCGTTGAGAAGGAAAAGGCTTTGAAAGTTAACATTGGCCTTATGAGCGAAGCAGGTAGAAACGCGAAAAGTTTCGTGACTGGAGCGCCCTCTTAAAAGTAGCACTGTAGCACTGCTTCACTGCTTTTAACACCAAATTTGTCTCTAGAGTTGCGGATTGTCATTGAGTAGGCTATATTGAATATTAATTAAACTGTGTTCATGTGAATCAAGTCAATTATACATTATTTTACTGTTTTTTTCAACTAGGAAATAACAGAAATTTCTTAAACTTATTCATTCAGTAAATTCGTAACTTCTTTAGATACTGTCACAAAATAACCAAACAAGATATATAACATGTGGGTAAACCTGGACGGCGAAAGATTATAGGGGTGGGCGGCAGATTTCCTAATAGCCCTTAAGCCGCGTTTACACCGGAGTTACCAACAAATGTTACTAACTTTTTTGTTAGCAACATAAATTAATAACTAAAGTTATTAACAAAAATGTTATTAACATTTCGTTTTGAGACTTTTAAATGCTACCCAAATTTTTCCACGTATATTTTTCCCGCCCAAGCCGCCGGCCTCACCTAGGTCACATTGCTTGGAAAATGTCGAGTGTATAAAGATGTGGTTCTCGCTGCAGCTGTCTGTGTTATTTTGTCGAAACAGAAGAGAAAGGCAGGGTTCATAGAGCGAAAGCTCTACGAACCTTGGGAGATAGGTACCTATAGTGGCAGTGATATGCTATGAGGCCTAGAAAAATGTGAAGTCCGTTGATCCTTTGTGTGGTAAGCTGCAATTTGACGGTAGTTTTAAAAACAATTTACGAATGTCAAGTAGTGATTTCGGATATTTGTCACTAGTGTTAGGAGATAAGTCCGCTAAACAAGACACTAATTGTAGAAAATCAATTTTTATGTAGGAAAAATTTGCAGTGACTTTGGGATTTTAGCGACCGGAGACTTGTACACAAGTTTAATTTACTTGTTTAAGATTTAGAAAATCAACAATTTCTTTGTTTGTAACTTGTCAGAAATATGTGCTGCTGTGATTTGAACAATTTGAAATATTGGTATTTTTGGCTTCTGGGGACCTCAAAACTAAAAGTTATCATGGTCCCGGGCCTAGGTAGATTACCATGCCGACTACGGTAATAGCTTCTTCCCTATAGGGTAAATTCGCTATTACAGTAAACCAAAAACAAAACATTGGAATACAGATAGCAAGCCTCAGCGCAAGAGAATGGGCGAAAGTTGCTAACATCCAATACGTTTGGTAACATTTGTTGCTGACAAATGTTGTCAACATTTGAAAAGATCAAAGAATATTACCAGATTTTACCGACACTCGGTGGATAACAAAATTTGTGTTGCTAACACGGTATTTTTGTTGATAACATGAAATGTTACTAACAAATTCAAAGGTGTTTTCTAAAATGTTATTAACAAAAGTTAGCAACACGTGTTGCTAACTCCGGTGTAAACGCGGTTTTAGGCGGCAATTGCTTAAATCCGCCACTGCCCCTCCCCCCTTAAGTGCGTTACGTAATATGTGTATGGCCCCTAAGGTTTGTTTGGTTGGTTGGTTGCTTGCTTGCTTGCTTGCAACTATGATCTCAAAAACGGCTCCAAAGATTTCCTTCAAATGTTGGAAATGACTAATTTTTGGGGTAAAAATAAGTTCTAGACAGGTCTCATCCTCATGGAAATAAAATGTTACAGTATAATCAAACAGTGAGCTGTCAAAGAAATACTCAAATATCTTAAATGATGGTTTTCTGAGATTAGTGACTAAAACCATTGAATGAAGATTGCATATAGAATGGTCTACCGGAAGGGACATTGGGTTTTAATAAAACCTGTTAGACCCGGAAGTTCCGTCACAGAGAACGTCGGTTAATTTGGCGGCAATGCGGGAGTGACTGTATACCTTAATCACTTTGTTTGAGTGACCAATCCAAGATTGTTGTTCTTCCAGTTCTGTATTTATATACATTTTAACAATATCATAAAAGTACAATAATAGCGTAATAATAACTGGTGACAGCTCCCCAGTTAGATGAAGGTGCCATTAACTACTTCGGTAGTTCTTTTTCTGAATGGCTGATTACCCCACGAATGGCGTATGTCTTTGTACGGGGAAACCCAGCCCGTATTTGACTGAGGGGACGAGTATTATCCATATCCGCTTGATATGACTGACCGATCCGCTTTTAGACCTCATTTTTCTCCAAGTTAAACTTGGATTGAATATATCTATGTATATTTGAAACATATTGTCAATCTGCAATAACAATGGAATTATTGGCTGTTAATGGGTTGTTACCCAGGTGTCGCGGAATATAGTGAGTAGAACATTTTGTTTGTAACGGTATTTACATGAGGGCATCCCTTTCCGCGATAAT
The DNA here is from genome assembly GCA_963675035.1 of Allygus modestus. Classification (NCBI taxonomy): domain Eukaryota; kingdom Metazoa; phylum Arthropoda; class Insecta; order Hemiptera; family Cicadellidae; genus Allygus; species Allygus modestus. The sequence goes on along the minus strand of OY776112.1, from coordinate 75,516,025 downwards.
AGAATCTACTCCTTATATTATATGTCATTATGAATATTTAACAACAGCTGTTAATACTACAAAAAATACCCCCGTAGCAGCAAACCTGCGTACTCTGCGAATTTCCAATGCATATATATGTATCTTAAGACCACATAAAGCCACATACCAAGTTTCATCAATATACATTCATAAATAAACGATTTATGACATTTTAATTATTCTCCATAAGAATATGCTGAGTATGCAGGTTTGCTGAAGAAAGCAACACAAAAAATTGGGTTTTATACAAATATCAATATAACTCAAGTAGATAAAGCCACTTACTTTATTAATTTATGTTCATAATTAAGGGAGATAACACGTTACTTATTCTCCATAAGAATATTATGTGGGCTGAGTACGCAGGTTTGCTACTACGGGAACTATCAGCCAAAAAATGTTTTTTATTGCAAATATCAATAGACCAAAACGATATGAAGCAATATAACAAGTTTCATCTGGATAAGTTGATAAATAAGCGAGATATACAAATTTCTTATTCTCCATAAGAATAACATTGGACAAGGTACTGTGTTTAGCACTTTCAATATCTCTGTAACCATTTGACGTAGAGAAATGATCAAAACACCAAATGGTGCGTCTTTTAGCGAATTTCCCCTATAGGGAAGAAGCTATTACCGTAGTCGGCATGGTAAGACCTAGGCCCGGGACCATGATAACTTTTCGTTTTGAGGTCCCCAGACCCCAAAAACACCATTCGTTCGAAACTGTATATATATATATATATATATATATATATATATATATATATATATATATGTGTGTCCGTGAGCACGATAACTCTCGTAAAAATTATCCGATTTTGATGAAATTTGGTATAAACGTGTAAAGCAACATTTATGACTTTAAGTTCGAAAACCAGCCAGATCGCTCCATCCAAAGGGGTATTTTGGGGGGGTTTTGTACCCCAAAAATGGGTTTTTCAAATTTTTTACATATAATTTTGGAAATAGTCAAATTTTAGTTTTTTCCATTGGATTCAGCTTAAAAAAACACACAATTTGGTATCATTTCTCTGCGTCAATTGGTTACCGAGATATTAAAAGTGCTAAACACAGTACGTTGTCTAATGTTATTCTTATGGAGGAAAAGAAAAATTTTATATCTCGCTTATTTATGAACGTATACTGACGAAACTTGGTATACGGCTTCATTTGGTTGTGGACCATTGATATTTGCTCAAAAAAACAATTTTTTTCCAAAGGCTCCCGTAGCAGCAAACCTGCGTACTCAGCCCCATGTTATTCTTATGGAGAATAAGTAACGTGTTATCTCCCTTAATAATGAAAATAAATTAATGAAATTTGGTATGTGGCTTTACCTACATGAGTTATATTGATATTTGTATAAAACCCCATTTTTTGTGTTCCTTGCTTCAGCAAACCTGCATACTCAGCCGCCATGTTATTCTTATGTAGAATAATTAAAATGTCATAAATCGTTTGTTTATGAATGTATATTGATGAATCTTGGTATGTGGCTTTATGTGGTATTAAGATACATATATATGCATTGGAAATTCGCTGAGTATGCAGGTTTGCTGCGACGGGGGTATTTAAGCTTATTCCAATAAAAAAAACTAATATTTTACTTTTTCAAAAATTATATGTAAAAAACTAAAAAAATGTTTGTGGTACAAACCCCCCCAAAATACCCCTTTGGATACTCTGATTCTGCTTGGTCTGACTGACTTACTAATTTCAGACCTCACTGTTCTTCAAGGTCTTTGTAATTTTGTGTGAAATACATTGTAAAGCTGAAACAAAAATTGAGTTCTCATGAGGTATTGGCAATGTATGTGTATACATTGGCATTGGTGATTTGAAACATTTGTTTGTAATGACAGCTGAGCTCATCCCCTTACAGGATGACAGAGTGTACTCACATAATTCTATTTAAAGTAGCTTTAGGATTGATTGTAGCGCCCAAGTGATAGCTATCGGAAGCTTTTGTGGTGAAATGTTGCTAAATCTATAGGTACGACGTTACAAACGATGAAAAACATCATAGGAATAACTTTACTCAGTTTTCCAAAACAACGGTAAATATACATTTAATACCTAACATATTTTAACAAAAAAATGTGAAGAATCAAAATTTACACAAACTAGCATTTGTGAATTCACTGTAATTTCCATGAGTAAATAAAAACAAACATTTATTTTCTTCTAGCAGACACCTCAAATATGGTAACCTGTAAACAAAAACAAAAAAAAACTGGCACTTTAGGCCACATGTGTTTGGTTGCTATGGTTATGTTTGGTCAAAGCTGCCCCGTCATTGGCCGTCATTGCAGGCAAGGCGCTACTGCACTGTGGGTTTCCACTAGCCACAACAGGTAAGGTATCACTAGAGTCAATCCTAAAACTACTTTAATCCTATACTCTAATATGAGTAAGGTTTGCTTGCTTGCTTGCGACACTGATCTCAAAAACGGCTCCAACGATTTCCTTCAAATGTTCGAAATAACTAATTTCTGGGATAAAAATAAGTTCTAGACAGGCCTCATCCCCAGGAAAAATCAATTAATATAAAACAACTAAAATGAAAAGTTTAAAAAATAACATTGGGCTTATGGATTTTTAAATCAAAACAAAAGAATTGTAACAGCTGTTCGTAATCAACCAGGGAACTGTCAAAGTAATAATCATGTTGTTTATGATTATTAACATGTGGTTTCCTGAGAGCAGAGATTAAAAGATTTGAGTGAAGATGACTTATATAGAGTAGTAAAATAAATCGAAGGGACATTGAACTATAAATAACAACTGGAGTGACCTTAAAAATATGTAGAAAAGAGTCAAATGAGATATACAAATCTGATTATCAGTAGGGGAAGTGGTGAAATATACTCCAAGTCATCTAAACAAACCGAGTGGCCTTCCCCCGAGCAAAGCTCGGCCCCCAGGTACTTCGACTATAATATAACTAGCGTTACCCGCCGCGGCTTCGCCCACGCCATATAACTCTATATTAATAGAGTTCTATGGCCACGCCCACTAGATAGCGTTACTGCGTTAGTAAGATATATGTTAGCCGACGAAGAGTCGTGTCAAGGCAGCAATTTCAAAGACGCCCTACATATTTCTGGTGATCGTTTGCTGCCTTTGGTCATATACCTTACACCAGTATATCGTGTGCGAGCTTCAGCTTCCTCAATAGTTTCTGTAGATCACTGCTCTGCGATAGTGTGTGGTGGGTCGAAAACCCTAGTAGCAATTAAATAATAACCTAATAATAATCAAATAAATACAATAAAACATCGTAAAGTAATATTAAAATATAAAGTCAGAAGACAGTTGAGATTTATTCGGTAACTTCCAACGGTCAAATATATCCAGTTGCAACGAGAAAGACGGTGCTTCACAGTGGACGGGGAGTCGAATTTACAGTAACGCTAGGGTACTGACCGTGATAGCGAGGGCGGTTCAGACCACGGTATCCTAGAATCAAATATCATTGGCCGAGAGTAGTCACGTGACAAGCTCCCTTATAACCCGGAGCACGGCGGCACACACACAGTCGACACCGAGCCCGAGGGGCGTAGGTACGTGTGACGCGTATCGCAGTCGTCAGCTACCATTCTTGCCGGGGAGGTCGCAGTCCTCCACCACCACTCTTGCCGGGTTAGCCGTAGTAGTTGATCATTCATTACCGAGGCCTAGTTGCCATCTATAAAGTCATCGCCGATTACCCGTCCTGGGTAAATACAATCAGTTAGTTCTCAGTAGTAGGTGATTTTAATCGAGAATAAACGTTTGTCGATACAGAAGAAAGTCGATCGTGATAATAGTTTGCTACGTATCCGGCCTATGAACATTACAATCTTACCAGTGGCGTAAATAAGACTTTGTTTAATAATTCGAGACCGTATGTGTGTGAGCGTGTTACATATTAAACACAAGACACTCTGATCTTCATATTAACACTTAAACTTCGCCGTGTTGCAAGCAGCGTGTGCCGTATCTCCAAATAAGAACTATGTTAATGAACAATCGTCGTGATCATTCACCCGTGGCCGTTTCCCCAGTAAGACGACATGCTGCGGTCCACTCCACCAACTTCCGAGGCATCACAGCGACCAGAGTAAATCAAAGCTAAGTCTTCCTTCACCATTCAGTGAACTATATTGAGTGTGATTTTCTGTTTAGAATAATATTAGATTTGTAATTAGAATTGATAACCATAATAACTGTTTTAGTATTCAATGTATTGATTTTTCAATTGACATAAAATTAAAGAAACTCTGATTTTGCAATTTAACTTTTGTTTTCATTTTACATACTTTTAAGTTCTAATTAATGTTAAAATTAAAATAGCGACCCTGAGATTAAGAATAAATAATGAGCTGTGCATAAAATTGACTGATCTTGTGGACATCAAAACATAATCTGAGACCCAAGTCAGTACAATAACAAAATTTTACATTTCAACACATAAAATTTTAAAGAAGCGTGTAAGCACCTTCACAAGTGTCATTTCAGTTACTCTCAAATTGAGCCTGCCGCTGAGCTTGCTCTTGTCGAAGTTGCTGTTCTTCTGGCGTTTCTTTTGCTCTGTGTGCTGCCTACCGTAAATCTTTCCATTTGTGTTTTAAGTTTCTTGACTTCTAACCACTTTAGTAAATCGGGATTTCTCAATCTTTGAGAAAAACTTTATTTACGATTCCCCGGTATTATTGTGATACAGGTACCTTCGTGGTTAAAGGTCCAAAATAAATGTACAGAACACCTGTTTTAGTTATCATCTGATCCAGTAAATGTTATTGCCCATAAGATTAACATGGGAAGTTTAGTAGCCATTGGGGAGTAATGGGCCTTAAAACCATAAAGGAATTTTAAAACGTGAATAGGCCTATTCCTACCAAAACAGCTCTTCGGCTTAGTAGTTGGAGCGTGATTGAGCCACAAACTAATAAACAAACAAACTCACAAACTTTCAGCTTTATAACATTAGAACATTTACTAGTGGCTTGAAGGGGCCAAAGCCCCTAACTTAGCTCCAATACTCTGCCTCGTCTGATTTGAACACATGTCATTTCGTAAACAAAGTGGACTCTTAATCACATGTTTTAATGTAAACAAAGCAGACGTTTTTAAATCCCATGCTTTTCTTGTGGGAGATTTTTTATCGTTAATTATCGTTTGCTGGTAACTTTTTGGAAATACTGGTATTTTTCCCGAGTCCCTGGGATCGGGACCTTTAATTTGAGCCGACTCCCATCATCCTACGATTTGTCAAACTCCCACAATTGTGACTTAAAAATTTCGCTTACACAATTATATAAGGACTAGCTGATGTACCCGGTCTTCGCACAGGGGTTTTCTTTACCCGTTCTATAGTCAATGCAATTTGCATTTTAGTTAGCTTGAAACAGCTGTTCTTGCTTCTGCTCTTTAAGCTGTCAAATAAATGTGTCCTCAGCTGTTCGCATTACAGTTTCTGAATGTTTACTTTCTTCTGAAATGTAAACATTGAAACTTAAGACGTTCACGGGGCGTAGCCCGAGGGGATTTTAAGGAAGTGAATAGGTCTATGTGTTGCATGGGTTCAAGATCTACCTTTGTGTAAAGTTTCATCCCAGTAGGGGCAGTAGTTTTTGCGCGTTTACCCGGAACATCAGGCAGACAGACAGACAGAAACCACCTCTTCTTTATAATATTACTAGCTGATGTACCCGTTCTTCGCACAGGTGTTTTCTTTACCCGTTCTTTAGTCAATGCAATTTGCATTTTAGTTAGCTTGAAACAGCTGTTCTTGCTTCTGCTCTTTAAGCTGTCAAATGGAAGTATCCTCAGCTGTTCGCATTACAGTTTCTGATTGTTTACTTTCTTCTGAAATGTAAACATCGAAACTTAGGACGTTCACGGGGTGCAGCGCGAGGGGATTTTAAGGAAGTGAATAGGCCTGTGTGTTGCATGGGTTCAAGATCTACCTTTGTGTAAAGTTTCAGCCCAGACGGTTCAGTAGTTTTTGCGTTCACCCGGAACATCAGACAGACAGACAGATAGACAGATAGGCAGACAGACCAACAGACAGACAGACAGAAACCATAATAGATAGATAACATGGAATAAAAAGTATTATAGCTCGTATTTTGTCGGTTGTCTCTTTTATCTTAAATCTGTAACCTATTTTAGTAGACACGTTATGCTTGCGGACCTTTGCAAAGCTCCTTAGTTTTATCATAGAATAAATAATACTTTATTATTGTATTATTTATTCTATGGTTTTATAATATATCAATTCAAATTTTCACTAAGTATTTTTAAATACAAGTAAACTGTTGAAATCATTAGTATTTGTACTCGTACATTCACACATTTGTAATCTTTCTCTGTCATAATTATTTAGATATGTTGCTATGGTCCAGATATTTGTTGACCTATTGTAAAAGTGTTTGCTAAAAAGGGTTAGCATAAGCTAAATACGTAACATGTCTATTCAAATATATCTTTAAAAATTCAGTATTCGTTCAATCCTCTTACGGGAGAAAGAGCGTACACCTAGTTTATGGTAATGGAGGAATTTTAATAGAGCTAGTCACAAACATGGTGAGTAATTATTTGTTTGTCCTAATAGTATGTTTTAGATTTACATAATATGGACCATGAAATTGCTGCAAACAGAATGGAAATAAAAATATGTGTTTCTTCTTTTCCTCTTACTTTCAAATTTGTCTGACAAAGAAATAGGAATTCAGAACTTGCATGGAAAAACATCGGACATCACAATGGAGTCTGAAGACACACATGGTGCTCATCTCGCCCTGCCGTGTATCAGGGAAGCAGAAATGTGATTTTGTTTGGTCATACACATGTAGTATAAAATGTTATAACTCTCGTCACCGGCATCTACCCAGATGCTACTTCTTGCATCAGGACAGTTTTCCTTTCAAAGACCGACCCACATCAACGGATTGTCTAAAATACAGTAATACAGTATTCATGGGTCATTTTGTAGAACAAAAATTATAAACCTAGCGATTTCAGTAAGCAGAATTGATATCACAAATACCAAAGTTCACTCATACAAATCGTAAATATTGAATATTTAGTTTTTTATTTGTGAGGTTGGCATTTTGCTCACTGAAATAGCTAGGTATTTTATTTTTTTCATAAAATTCAATTTTCTCTCCGTTTCAGCAGACCTACGTAGTCAGCCCTACAGATACTCTTATGGATAATACATAAGTTATACCTCGCTTATTTATGAATACATTTTGATGAAACTTGGTAGGTATGACTAGCTGTATGTGTATATGAGGTTTATATCTATATGTGCATAGGGAATTGACCGAGCACGCTTGTGAAGCATATAATGTATCTCTATACTGTATACATAGGAAGTTGGCTGAGCACGCAGGGTTGCTGCAACGGGTATTTTAATTTTGTCAATATGATAACGTTTATTTGTAAATTAAAACAACCGTATTCAAATTTACACTATGCATACATACACCTGATGCGGTAATTTGTTATGCTTTGACTAACCTAGGAAAAAACTGCCCGTCAACGGTCAGGCTTGAGACTACTCGAGTTTTCGTAAAACGTAACTTCAAAACATTTGCTAAATTTGTTTGCGGAAGTAAACCCAAAGGCTACTTTAGAAAGAATATTTACGCAAACAAATGTTTTCGGTTTTACCTCAGAAAACAGAGAAATAAATTACTTCTCTTGTGTTGATAAGGATTTACTTACAAAATCAGTGAAAGATTTGCTATTCTTTAAATTATTTTATTTTTATAATACCTTTTAAGTGTTGTTAAGAAACTTAACTTTGTGCGGTCTGGATATATCCGATTCCGTCTACAGGTTAGATTGGGCGCGAATAATCTTCTTAGAACATAAGAAAGTAGCAACAATATTACTCATTACCCACAATCCAGACAAGCTGGATAGGAATTACAAAAGAGCTAAAATAGAGAACTGTATAAGCATTATAAACGGTAAATATTAGATTTTAATAACAAAATATTTTTCCTAGTAAATTAAAGATTTTCAATTGGTTTGATGAATTCAACAATTGTAAATAACTTTAAAAAATGTTTAGTTGATACTACTTTTAAGTAAGTAAGTAATTGTAAGTTACAGTTTTGCTGAAGGAATATAACAATTATAACACACAAGCTTAAACAATTATAACATACTATCTACGGGCTTTGCCTGCGTAAACTATGACAGTTGTGTGTGCTGCGTTATGTGGTTAGCCCGTGGAACTGCTGCGAATCAAGATCAGCTGTTTGAATTTTTATCAGCTCAAACCAAAGTGAATGCCCATAGGTCATTTTGAAGCCCCGTGGGGTGAAGCGCTATAGTTGAATCTGTATGAAATCACTTTCCTATTTGGGCCTAAATTTTCTAAATTACTCTAGCAAGCCGAGAAGTTAGATAATTAGTGATGTGTGAGTGAGGGCCTTTGCCTTTTATCACAGACAAAGGAATCTATCTATAGATTCGTTTCTCTGTGCTTTTATATATTAAGAAGAAGAAGAAGAAGATCCAACAATCATTTGGAAACAACATCAGAGTCTTATTATTATCTTATTATTGAGAGTCTTGTTATTAATATCTTGTTATTCTTTGGTCGCTGGTGAAGTTCAACATTCAACTGCTCAAGCAGGATGGCAAAACATTCACGAAAACATCTGTGTGTGCCGCTTTTCATTTACGAAGAATTAATTTCGGTCGAATTTTGACCTCTGGGCGATCGCTAGTAGTCATTTAAACATGTTCAACCCTTGTTTCACCTACAGATAAAAAAAACGTGATAAACAGAACAGATTGTGTGAAAAGCGGGGTTTTGACAACGGACGTCAAGAAAAACGTCCCGCTCACATTTTAAACAGTCACTTGGTATCAGGAAATCAGGGTCTGCCAGGAAAACAAGGAAACACTCAAACCGAAACCCGTTGTAGTTTGTAGATAGACAAGTAGTGAGTATTCGAGTCGAGAATGTGTCGGTACAATCAGCTGGTCTCCAGACCCAGAGGATGACCATGACGTCACCGCTGTAGCAGAGAGGCTGCGGGAACTATGTGGGTGGAATGTCCCGCGAGTCTAGGTCCTCGCGCGGGATCGCTGGGTACCAGGGAGGCATGGTGCGGTAGGTGATAGACGAGGCCACAAACAGACGGGCAAATGAGTGGTGATAATCAATAAATTGGGGAAGTATCACTAGAATTCGATTTCTCAGGACCCAAAGATTTTAAATACGAAAATTTAACCTGACTGCATTAAATTTCCAGAAATTATCTGGGTCGAAATTACAAATTACGCCTTAATCCATTACGTTTAATTGATAATGTTAGTTGGCTTTGGCAATCAATAACAGTGTATGAACTGAGGGGTAACTTTACCCTCAACCCTATGTATACTAGCTAGTCACCTCCATACAGTATGTTATTTGTACACTCCATTTTTTAATACTAGGTTTCATATAACAAGTTAGGTAGATAATTGTACTATAAATAGTAAATGAAACAAGGAAATGATCCGTCTTTTTTAAGTTATGTAAGGTATGATTAATCTGATGTCAACTACACTTGTGCGTTGTTACGTGACCCATTATAATCCCCAAGCGCCTTCAATTTTGCCAGTAGACGCATCAAGTACAGGACTGAGCTGTACTATGCCTACCGTTGGGAAAGACGGCACTTGAAGACCGTGTCATTCGTTGATATGCTGTACATCCTACGCTACGGATATTACATTCCGTAGGAAGTAAAATGTACCTATGATCAATGGTTATACTATTCCTGTACACTCTTACCGACTGAATTGCAGTATGCTATGTATCGAGAACGTTAACTATAGTATGGTGTGAGAAAAATCCTATCAATATTTGTACGGCCGTCACTTTACCCTGGTTTATCAACTGACGTTATTACAATTTATAGGCAATGTTATTACTGTAGAGATAGGAAATCGGTATTACAAGAAGTTTAGTCGATGTTGCAGTGTAACAAGAATAACTTGCTTTGTGATTTGCGAATCAAAGTTTAGCAATGCAATTAGGATAGCTATACAAAGTCAAAACGTCAAACAAGGTCAAAGGTCATACCGTACTAGAAACCTTTTTGAAAACCTGTAAATCTGATATTCATCAACACTTTACTTCATTGAAAAGTTGTAGCGAAAAAACTAAGCAAAAATATTTGTAGAAAAATTCTTAAAACTAAGGGTATGAATTCTAATAGTCCAGTATAAATAACATTGTACCTGGAACAAATTGCAACAGAAAGTTTCTTGACTGGTACTTAATCAGAAATACGTGATAAACACGATGGCGCAAAGTCTACCAAAGTATGACGTGGCATAAGGTGGCCATTTTGAATTATAGTCGGCCATATTGGATTTTGTGTAAGGTTTCACAGGTTTCACTAAACTAGTTACTGTAAGTAAACTATCAAACTTAGAAGTATAATTTATAGCTTTAAATGCTTCAATAGTGACCACTTATCTTAAAAATATATTTGTAACTATTTATTAATTTATCTGTATGCAATTCAAAGTGGAATTTAATTTATCCTAAAAACATTTTCGTTTTTTTTCAGAAAATCTTAAACTTAACGTTGTTTTTTATTTTTTTAAATTTTTATTTTATGCCTACAAAACATTGATCCCGAAGAAAACGATAAATTCTTTGCAAAATAAGTCCGAATTTGTATCTAATGGTCAAACGGTCAAGTGTGTAACGCGCATTTCATGCACCAAATCAGGCTCCAGCAGGACGCGCTACAGCTGAAGGACAAGGGCTCGCCGCAGGCGTGGTTGGTTTACCTATTGTTGCCTAGTTTGTTTTCTTTACGTTTATAATTCAATATACAATTGAATAACAAATATTTTATAATTTATTGAGTACTGTATGTTTTACAACTTATATGCATTTGTAAAGAATTACTGTATTCAATTTATTGCGTGCTCTGAATATTATTCATATTAATATTAAAATTTAGATTTATTTTATATTAATATTATAATTAATCCTTATAAATAATAATAAAATAAAATATATCAATACAATAATATTAATATTTTTAATAGTAGTATTATAATCTGTTGTATTATTGTAATTTATATTGATTTAGTAGTAGTAGGCCTAGAAGTGGTTATTGTTGTTTATACTAGATAGTTATGCTTACGTCAACGGGCAGCAGTCATTAAAATAATCAAAATTATTATCATTTTTAAAGCTTAATTGAAGTTTTGTTTAGTTACTAAACGTAAAAAGATCTAGGTACCAAAGGTATATTAGTTGTTGGCCAGTTTAAGTTAGTAGAACTGCTTCCACCAGAAGACAAACCGCATGGGTTTCCTTTTGAACGTTACTTAACCTCCTCATAACTGTTACCGCTATCATTGATTATACATCCTTCCGTAGGATGTATAATCAATGCCGCTATGTACCTACGCTACTCATATAAGTGGTACGTATATGTTTGTGGTAATTAAAATACGGGATGTTAATAATATTTGTAATATATGTTACAAATTAATTATTTTTCCCACGTCTATCTTATGACTACCACAATTTAAAATTAATACCGCGGTATTACTAATACCTTGGTACCATTGTTTACAATTTTATAAAATGCCAAACATATAAAAAAAACACTTATTTGTTGTCATTTGTTCTGATTAAACTGGGTACTTATATAATGTTTCGTATTAAAACAAAATACTCTATTTGTAAAGTTGTTAAGTTATTCGTTTCTATTATTAGGTTTTAAGTGAAATAACGTTTTAAATAAAATCAATCTTTAAAAGTGGATTCCAGTCTTAAAATGATGACCAAAGTATATGTTACGATGAGGTTTATCGTTTAGGAATACTAGTAATGTTACTGTATTACGGCTCATTTAAAATTGGTAAGTAAATTGCATGTTAATTACTGCTTTATGCAAATAAACATGTAAAAACTCAAAATTGTCGAAGCCTATTTAATTTGGAAATCCTAATGTTAGTAAATATGAAATGTTCAATTTCATAGATTTAAAAAACGCTGAACAAGATTTAAGTCATTTTTATAAAGTTTTAGTGATTTAATCACTTTTGTATGGTTGTTAATAGTTAAATAAAAACTAGAATTTCCTGTGCGCAGCTTGCGCATTCCCTTTTTGAGAAGCGAAAATTGTAAATATTCAAATAGTAAACAAAACAATGACATTCTGTCGTAAAATGAAATCCTTATAACAGCTGTTTATTTAATTGAATTGAATTACGAAAAAACACATGTGACATAAACCAAATATAACTCTCATCCATCTGAATAACATGGGGACTTGGAAGTCCCGTGGGGCAGAGCCCTGAGGCCTAAAACGAAAATCTAAAGCCAGTTTGCACATCTGCACACCTAGACGCGCGTTTTAGTGTATAATATATGGGGGTAAATCATAAAACAAAAAACCTTATTATTTACAAAGTTTGCATGTAGAGTATTAATAATATATATATATATATATATATATATATATATATATATATGTATGTATGTATGTATGTATATATATATATATATATATATATTCAATCAGTTTAAATTTTTGTAAGACAAAGATTACATTGAATCATGAAAAATTTTGAATTGCTATGTCTGAAATAACATGTACAGATTTAGTGTTTAGGTAGCACATTAACTTGTAGATTTTCAAGTTCATTGACAAAGTGAGAATCACAAGATAAATTATTATTTGTATGGTTTTTATAGTTTGTTAATTTTTCGCATTTAGCAGTAAAGGTAGTTTTCATAGATATGACTTCAATTTTGTTATTTTTATGAAGTACTAAGGGGTAAATGGGGATCGAGAAAAACACCCTTAAGAAATAATATATAATGGCATTTGCGAATCTATATTTCAGACTATAAGGTAAGATTCTTAATAGTATAATAATTATAGTATGTTATTATTATACAATATTTGTTTTACACATATCAAGCGTTATTTTAAAATGATCAAATCCCAATTCCCAACTATTTTACATAGACATCTACAAAGTTAATACCAGTTTTCTATAAATTGGAAGTCATATGTTTACCATATATTTTAGAATAAAAGAAAAGTTAAAAATAAAGTAATTTGGTAATTAATTACAGTTTCTACATTCTTAGCTTACCTCGAGAAACCCTGTATAAAGAAGCACACATGTTTTACTGTATTTTACTGTATTGAATCTCTATACATTTGCTTTTACTTCAGGTAATGGTGGATTGGCGAGATGATGAGGAGTGACTGAATCGCAAAGAGCGTTGTGGGTACTATCAAGACCAACGTGTTCCCACATTAACATGACAGTACAGGAGTTCGCAGGCACATCTCACCATACCAGTGGTCAGCACGTCACGTTGACCAAGTCCCGCAAGCGTAGAGATACTGAAGATACAGAGAAGGTTTTGCAGTTTCGTCGACCTTTGAATATCTTTAGCGAAGTCAGTGAGCTAAAAAATGTAGTACTGTAAATGGTATCGGTATGACTGACGACAACAAGTGCAACTGCGAGCGAGCAGAAGAAATCGGCACTGACATCTTAGATTCAATGACAGGAAAGAGCATTGAAGAGTTTAAAGTCAAAAAGAGCAAACAAATCAAAACTCCTGACATAAACCACACGGTTAGCTTTGATAAAGATACTGTAAAAATCGAACCCGAACTTCTTTTTCAGCGATTAGTAGTTTGCACACACACGAACGATATTACTCTAGACGATCTTTTGACTTACGAACTTTCCAAATTGCCGGCGGCAATATTTGATTCAAATGGTCTAATGATAGAATCTTATAAATACAAACTAAGAAAGAAAATATCAGAAGTTGCAAAATCCGCTGAACGTAATGATGGTGCTTTTCAAGTACTTATCGATAGCAGTTGTTGGTTTCGGTTGTTTGTTTTGCTAAATAGAATTCCTCGGTCAAAAAACATAACTTTTGATGACATCGCTAGAACGAACGTATATTATGTAAAATCAAATTACGGGCAAGCCACAATAGTATTTGATGGTTACAGCAAAGTACCAAAGACCACGCTCATTCAAGACGCAGCATTAGGCAGAACTGGACCAACCATTTTATTTCAACCCAACACTGTCCTATCAATCAAAAAGAAAGATTTCCTATCTAATGACATAAACAAAGAAGATTTCATACAATATTTGGCGTAAAAACTTAAAAGTGGCGGATGTAAAGTTTTCTAGGCGAAAAGCGATGCGATCGTTGAAAAAACCTTAGAAGAAGCAAAAACTACCCAAACAGTTTTGATTGGGGCAGACACAGACCTTCTCATCTTACTCTTGCATTATACTGCTGATTAGGACAAAAACATCTATTTCAGCTCAGAGAAAAAGTGCAGCCAGAAAGAGCACATACGATATAAAATGTATTAAGACAGTTCTCGGGACTTGCATTACTGCCAATTTACTCTTTGCACTTGCATTTACTGTGATACAACTTCAAGAATATTTTATATTTCAAAATGAGAAACTTTGAAGCTTCTGAGTGACGAGGGTATTCGTCATTACGAGTCGGTATTTTATCTGCCAAACGTATCGCCAGACTTGATCGCTGCGCCCGGTTAGAAGGCATTAATAAAAGTGTTTGAGGGGAATGTATATCAAACAATCGATGATATCCGTGTAGAAAAGTTCACTCAGAAAGTAACCAAAACATCGGGCAGATGTAAAACCGGAGAATCTTCCACCATCATCAGATGCATATTTATGTCACAGTCTGCGGGTATACCATCAGGTCCAATCACGGTTAGGAAATGAACTTAACCCGCTGGAATGGGTCTGGAAAATTAGAGGTAATAGGCTTTTTCCTACAACAACATCGTTGCCTCCAGCCCCAATCCGACTTCTCAAGATTTTAAAATGCTGTTGTACCAAAATTCTCTGTCAAACCATGCACTGCTCAAACTGCTCAAGGCTTGTATTGCACGAGTGCCTGTTTGGATTGTGAAGGGCCAGTTGCAAGGATTCCGAACCATATTGTGAAGGAGGAGTAGTTTGAAATGTTCAACAAGTGGATATAAGTTAATTTATTATCCTTTTGTAAATGAAATATGTCTAATTGTGTTTGATATGTTAAATCCTATCATTTACTATGATAGTTAATGTGTAAACCTACTTTAAGCTATCATTTATTTATTTTAGCGAATTTCCCCTATAGGGAAGAAGCTATTACCGTAGGTCTCATGGTAAGACTTAAGCCCGAGACCATGATAATTTTTTGTTTTGAGGTCCCCAGATGACAAAAACACTATTCGTTCAAATTTATATATATGTATATATATATATATATATCTATATATCTATATATATATATATCTATATATATATATATATATATATATATATATATATATCTATATATGTGTCCGTGAATGCGATAACTTGAGTAAAAAACGTCCGATTTCGATGAAATTTGGCTCAAATGTGTAAAATGACATTCATGACTTTAAGTTCGAAAACCAGAAAAATCGGACTATGGGAAGGGGGGTTTATGGGGGTTTTAAATTTTTCAAAAATCAGTTTTTTGCATTTTTCA
Source organism: Allygus modestus (assembly GCA_963675035.1). Lineage (NCBI taxonomy): Eukaryota > Metazoa > Arthropoda > Insecta > Hemiptera > Cicadellidae > Allygus > Allygus modestus. The sequence goes on along the minus strand of OY776112.1, from coordinate 75,500,443 downwards.
CCCTAACATTTTTGAACAAATTAATTTTGGTTTTGACCATGTTATGGAGCTTAAAAAAACAAATAATATAGTATTTTGAATTATTAACCTAGGTTAAGTGGTTGCGGAGAAAATCCAAAAAACCTACTCATAAAATCTCCCATGTTAATCTTATGGGAAAAAGGATTTTGGCTTTTCCTCAGTTTATTTTAATGTAAACTTTACTTTTGCTTTTACCAATCTGTTCAGTTCCACAAAACGATCATTTTGGTGTTTAAATTGTGATTCTACGCCCAACCGTTGCTGAGATATTCAAAGTGCTAAACACAGTACGTTGTCCAATGTTATCCTTATGGAGAATAAATAAAATTTGATATCTCGATTATTTATGAATGTATGTTGATGAAACTTGGTATGTGGCTTCACGTAGTACTGGTATATTGATATTTGCACAACAATTTTTTTTTTATTATTCCTGTAGCAGCAAACCTACATACACAGCCCCCATGTTATTCTTATGGAGAATAAGTAAAATGTAATGACTCCTTTAATTATGAACATAAATTAATAAAACTTGGTATGTAGCTTCACTTGGTTGAGTTATATTGATAATTGCATAAAAACCCATTTTTTTTGTTCCTTGTTGCAGCAAACCTGCTTACTCAGCCCCATGTTATTCTTAAGGAGAATAACTAAAATGTTATATGGCGCTTATTTATGATTGAATATTGATGAAACTTGGTATGTGGCTTCGCCTAGTTAAATTATATTTATATTTGCATAAAAACCAATTGTTTATGTTCCTTGTTTCAGCAAACCTACGTACTCATTACCAATGTTATTCTTATGGATAATAATTAAAATCGCTTATATGTGAATATATTTTTATGAAACTTGGTATGCGGCTTTATGTGGTATTAAGACAAATATTATGCATTGGAAATTCGCTGAGTACGCAGGTTTGCTGCGACGGGGGTATTTAATATTGATGGGTACTTTAACCTGTATACAGTATTTTCACTTTCACACAAGTTAAGGTTTTGTTAATATGTGCAAACTTAATGCACTGAATTAAATTAAACTCACACCAAACAATAAATAATGCCCATGTTGATGGCCTTACCGTAAATAATTGGTTTAAAAATAAAATATCGATTCAAATTTCCAAACTATAATAAATGTGTGTATTCTAATGCAAGTTGCCTCTTGACTTTGCATGACTACTTTGAAAGAATTATAATTAGTCCATTCAATAAGGGCTGTCATATTTTACTTTTTATTAATGCATATAAGATAGCCGTATAACAAACAGTACCCAACACAAATAAATTATAAAATATTGTTTATTTAATTGTATATTGAATTATAAATGTCAAAAAAACAAACTAGGCAAAACAGGTAATCACGCCTGCGGCGAGCACTTGTCCTTCAGCTAGCTCGTCCTGCTGGAGCCTGATTTGGTGCATGAAATGCGTGTTACACACATGACCGTTTGACTATTAAATAACATATTTGGCCTATTTTGCAGAATATTTATCGCTCTTCGTCGTGAGCAATGATTTGTAGGCATAAAATAAAAAAATAAAAACATGTTAAATCCTAAACACACCAAAATGTTTTATTAATTGTTTAAGAAATAATTGTATTCACCAGATATTCTCCAGAAAGGTTGTTATTATGGGGACATTTTAAGGCTTAAATCATTATTTTAAATTTAGCAGTTTAATTACTTTAACAAGTTTAGTAAAAACCTTACAAATTCCAACATGTAGCTCTCTCTACAGTCTGGATGCTAAACAGTTAGGCTTAGGAAAGAAACACCTAGCATAAAAACTGTTTAAAAATACATGTTCTACCTAATAAAAAAAATACCCCCGTCACAGCAAAGCTGCATACTCAGCGAATTTCCAATGAATATGTAACATAACACATTAAAACACTTAACAGGATTCATAAGAAATGTATTCACAAACAAGCAATATTTAAAATATTAATTATTCTCTATAAGAATAACATTGGGGATGAGTACGCAGGTTTGCTGCAACAAGGCACACAAAATAATGGGTTTTTATGCAAATATCAATAGAACTCATCTTAGTGAAGTCACATACCAAGTTTCATCCATATACATTCATAAATAAGCGATATATAACATTTTAAGTATTTTCCATAAGAATAACATGGGGACCAAGTACCTAGGCTTGCTGCTACAGGAAACATTGGCGAAAAATTGTTTTTTTGTGCAAACAACAATAAACCACAACCAGATCAAGCCATATACCAAATTTCGTCAGTTTATGTTCATAAATAAGCGAGATATACAATTTTTCTTTTTCTCCATAAGAATAACATTAGACAACGTACTGTGTTTAGCACTTTCAATATCTCGGTAACCAACTGACGTAGAGCAATGATCAAAATACCAAATTGTTTGTTTTTTTAAGCTGAATTCAATGGTATAAATTAAAATTTGATTTAAATTAAAATTACATGTGAAAACCCCAAAAACACATTTTTGGGTACAAAACCCCCCAAAAACACCCCTTAAGATGGTGCGATTCATCTGGTTTTCGAACTCCTTCAAATAAATGGTACTTTACACATTTGTACCAAATTTCATTAAGATCGGACCTTTTTTACGAGAGTTATCGTGCTTACGGACACATATATATATATATATATATATATATATATATATATAATTTGAACGAATGGTGTTTTTGGCATCTGGGGACCTCAAAATGAAAAGTTATCATGGTCTCGGGCTTAAGTCTTACCATGAGACCTACGGTAATAGCTTCTTCCCTATAGGGGAAATTCGCTAATAAAATGAGGGTTTTAACGTAAGAAACCCTTAAATTGATTGCCATCTTGGAAAAGTGGTGGGAATTCTTTTGGCATTAAATTTTCCCTCTAATTTTATTAATAAGTGGGATAGAAAATGTAATTTTAAGACGTTTTATTCTTGGTGTTTTTTCCTAACCCTAGCTATTTAGTATCCAGAGAGAGCTAATAATTGCTGAAAACCATAAAAATCACTTGAATGAATAGCTTTGGAAGGTGAACGGTTTAGGTTTAGTGAAAAAGTACAAAGAACAAGCACGTTTTAAAATTAAATTTTCTTCCCGATAAAACTATAACATTATGGGCATTTCATAAGAAGAACTAAAGTTGGTCACCATATTGAAATAAACGGTATCAGGAAACTGACACATACTTTCTCCCTTTTAGCCCAACTTTAACGAATAAATTACTTTTTATTTACTAAATATAGAATACAAAGCACGGTCGAATGTACAGAAAATCTTGTAAACAAGTTGTTTTAATAAAACATCCACCCAAATCCCTGCTTAGGAGGCACTACAGAATCCATCGCTACACACTTAGTTTTAAGAGGGGAAATGCTTCCTATTCCCCCCCAGCGTTATTAAGGGGCAACATATTTCGAATGTTCTCTGTTGGTCAATGCTAAATTGACAAGCATATCAAGTTTGAATAAAATTTATTAGTAAATAGGATAGAAATAGTAATTTTTGTATGCCCATAAGAATAACACTGGACAACGTACTGCGTTTACTGCAAAATGAAAATTTAAATTTCCTCCGCAACCAGAAATTGTAGGATAGTAATTCAAGATACTAAATTATTTAGTTTTTTTGAGCTTTTTTTAATCGTGAATAGTAATATTTTTGTATATTTATTTTTTTGAATGAAAAATCAAAAAAACTGAATTTTTGATGTTTTAAGTCCTGTAATTTCTGAACCCGAATTTTAACAGGAATGCGAGTGGTGTCATTTTGTTGGAAAACTAAAGTTCTACAAACGACTAAAGTTTAATCAAAATCGTTACAGCCGTTTTTGAGAAATTTTGATTTTTCATGTTTTTTGGCGGTTTTGGGGGGATAATTACCCTTAAAAATCAAAAAATTCAAAAAATGAAAAAAAAAAACGCCTGGAGATATCGTGGATTAGTACCTACATATAAAAATCGGCCCATTGCTTAGGGCTCTAGCTCTGTACACATCCACACAGACACAGACACACACACACACACACACACACACACACACACACACACACACACACACACACACACACACACACACACACACACACACACACACACACACACACACACACACACACACACACACACACACACACACACACACACAGACAGACAGATATCACGTAAAAACCACTTTTTTGTGTTCAGGGAGCACCAAAACGAATATTTCCACTAACAACTCAAATTCGAAAATTTTGACGAAAACAATACTTTCTCCATATACTATGTATAGGGGGAGAAAGTAAATACCCCCGTAGCAGCAAACCTGCATACTCAGCTAATTTACAATGCATATTAATTTATCTTAATACACCATAAAGCAACATACCAAGTTTCATCAATATACATTCATGAATAAACGATTTATGACATTTTAATTATTCTCCATAAGAATAACATGGCGGATGAGTATGCAGGTTTGCTGAAATAAGGAACACTAAAAATGGGCTTTTATACAAATATCAATATAACTCAACTAGGTAAAGCCACATACCAAGTTCTATTAATTTATGTTCATAATTAAAGGAGATAACACGTTAATTATTCTCCATAAGAATAACATGGGGCTGAGTATGCAGGTTTGCTGCTACGGGGACTATCGGCCAAAAAATGGGTTTTTGTGCAAATATCAATATACCACAATGAAATGAAGCAATATACCAATTTTCGTCAGGATAAGTTGATAAATAAGCGAGATATAGAATTTTTCTTATCCTCTATAAGAATAACATTGGACAACGTACTGTGTTTAGCACTTTCAATATCTCAGTAACCAATTGACGTAGAGCAATGATTAAAACATCAAATTGTGCGTCTTTTTAAGCTGATTCCAATGGGGAAAAATAAAATTTTACTTTTTCAAAAATTGTATGTAAAAACCCAAAAAACCCATTTTTGGGGTACAAAACCCCCCCAAAATACCCTTTCGGATAGGTCGATCTGTCTGGTTTTCGAACTTAAAGTCATAAATGCTGCTTTACACGATTGTACCAAATTTCATCAAAATCGGACCTTTTTTACGAGAGTTATCGCACCCACGGACACACACACACATATATATATATACAGTTTCGAACGAATGGTGTTTTTGGGGTCTGGGGACCTCAAAACGAAAAGTTATCATGGTCCCGGGTCTAGGTCTTACCATGCCGACTACGGTAATAGCTTCTCCCCTATAGGGGAAATTCGCTAAAATGGCGGGAAATATTTTAAAACGGAGATTAAAAAAGTAAAGGGGGTTCCCCATAAGAAGTTATATGTCAGACATAAAATAAAAAGTTAGCTATTGGACAACTTTAGGCTGGACAACCTGTATAAACCATGAAGGTATAAACTAGACAGATATTACAATAAATCAAATTTATAACAAAAAGAGAGTAAACACATCCTGGCGTAGGAACTTAAAGCTTAAATAAATCAAGACAATGTACAAACATAAAAACTACACCAAAAACAATTTAAGTGTAGATAACAACATGAAAGCCAGGTTAGAAAATAAGTTCTCCACACTCAAAAAAATCCTCTAAGTAGTGGTGAATTACCGGGGAGGCGCCACTTCCGGCGTTTTTTTCCCATGTTATTCTTATGGGGAGCCGTTTTTGCACCGACGCCAGCTCCCGCCTATACTAATAAGCCACAAGTTTCCGCGCTGGCCTATATTAAATATATAGGCCTAAATATATATACCCTTGCCTATATTAAATATATTGTCCCTCCTCTTTTTAAAAATTAAACCATCTTTGGTGTGGGTGTTTTAATAAATTCTCCCAATACTGCCGCCAACTGATTTAAAATTTGTGAGTGTTTTAATAAATTCTACCCAAAAATACTGCCGCCAACTGATTTAAAACTTGGATATGTTATTGGTGTTTTAATCCCAACTATTACGGTCGAACTGCCAACTGATTAAAACATCCGCCGCTTGCACGCGCAACGATCCGCATTGCTGCCCACCACGACGCCACAGCACACGCAACAATCCACCGCTCACCGACACACTGACATACTAACACACTAAAGTCGGTCATGTGCAAGCATGCGTCACATTGACCAGAATTTCCACTTACCATAGAGGCAATTTCCTCGTTGAAAGTCCAGCCAACGTGAGGTAATTTCCTGGTTAAATTGAAAATCCAATGTGTATATAAGGTGCCACCAACAACACACACCAACAGTGACCTCGACCACCAGCACCGGATGAAGACACCGGACGCGCCACCAGCGACACAAGGCACCGGCACTAGATGACGCCACCACACACGCCACCAGCGACATTGAGGCGACCACCGGCACCAGATGACGTCACCACGCCGCACTCTGGCTCTCACCTCTCCACGTCTCTCGGCCCACCTCTCCACCTAGGACTCTATGTTAGCTGTGAGTGTTAGCGACGGTAGTTGTAATCTGTCTTCAACGGAGGGACAACAGTTAATCCATCACTATGGCAATTTTTGAACTCTCGCAAACCTGTAAAATATAAAAACCAATTTTTGTCTAATTTAACAAATGGTAATTTTTTGTTTATAAAAAGCAGAGTAATGTCATCTCAAAATTTATTTACATCCAACATGTTGTCCTGTGCAATCTGCTCCACGCCCTGCTCCAAAAGAGGCAATTTAATCAGACACTATCGTAACATTCACAAAGTTATTCCTAAAATTTGTAAAATATGTCATCAAATATTTGATAATAAAAATTTTAAAATTCATATGCTAGAGAACCACAATACTTGTAATGTGTGTAAGAGAGTCATCACTCGGAACAAACCCCGCCACCACCTACGATGTGACAAACGACCTTACAAGTTGTATATTTTTAACGGTGAATCTGTGGAAGTATTAGACACTCTTCAATCTTGCCCCCTACCCATAAAATGGATTCTTATTAGGAGGGTAAAGTTCATCAAACACTCGGTGGACAATAATGGTGATTTAATCATTGACAAAGAATGTATTGCTGATTTTCGAAGTTTAACTAATTTATCAAATGAGAAAGCACAATTAAAGACTCAAATTAAAGAAGCACTTTTTAAGATCGATACCTCCATGCACAAGTATCAAGCCCAAGGCAGTGGATGGATATATGACCATACTAAATACTGGCAGCTGCATGTTTACAAGTATAAACCCCTAACTCCCAACTCATACATACCCACACCAGAAAATATAAAATCAAAACACGCTGTTTTAAATATTAAAAATAGTGATAATAAATGTTTCGTGTGGAGTGTTTTAGCAAGCTTGAATCCAAGGAATCGTAAAGAAAATGCAAATCGAGTATTTTACTACGAACCCCACATAGGCCAGTTAAATATGACAAATATAAAATATCCCGTAAAAATATCCGACATTGATAAATTTGAAAAACAAAACAACATAAGTGTTAATGTATATGGAATTGAAGAACAATTAATATATCCACTGAGAATAACTTAACTAAATAGTAATACGCACGTCAACCTGCTGCTTCTACAACAAGGTCGGAAATCACACTACTGTTTAATTCGTGATTTTGATAAGTTAATGTTTAATTCTACAAAATATGACCATAAGAAATATTTTTGCAAGTTCTGTTTGCAACATTTTTACACCAAAGATATATTGGAACGTCACACAACATATTGTAAAACCTTTGATGCTCAAAGAGTACAAATGTCTAAAAAAGATACACTACAATTTACGAATTACAAATATCAACTTAAAGCTCCCTTTGTGATTTATGCAGATTTCGAATGTTTTATAAACTGTGGCAAACACACTGCTTCTGGATTTGCTTATGTTGTGGTGAGAGATTCTAACATTATTTACGAAGAGTTGTACAGCGGTGAAAATGTGATGGATGTGTTTTTCGAAAAGTTATTTAAAACTTATGACTTTATTAAAAGTCAGATGGGAGTATATGTTCCCCTTGTAATGACTGCAGAGCAAGAGATGTTATTCCAAAACTCTACACACTGCCACATATGCCAACAACCGTTACTGTGTGATAAAGTGCGCGACCACTGCCACCTAACAGGCGAGTTCCGAGGACCCTCCCACAACTCTTGCAATTTAAACTATAAAGTAACCAAGAAAATTCCAGTATTCTTCCACAATCTTAAAAACTATGACGGTCATTTAATAATGCAACACTTGGGAAAATTCAATCGCAAATTGAATTGCATAGCCAAAGACATGGAAAAGTATATTTCGTTCTCTGTTGATGATTTGGTATTTTTGGATTCCTACAACTTTTTGTCTCTTCCCTTAAGCAAATTAGCTTCCAATTTAAATACGTTTAGATTTATAGACAATCCACTACTACAATGTAAGGGCGAATTTCCGTACGAATACATGACAGACCAGAAAAGTTTTTAGAGCCCCTCCCACCCATAGAGGCATTTTACAGCAGTCTAACTAAAGAATGTATATCTCCTGCACAATATGAACATGCTAAAAACGTATGGAATCATTTTAATATAAAGAATTTAAAAGAATATCACGATTTATACCTTAAAACAGATGTGTTGTTGTTGGCTGATGTGTTTGAGACATTTAGGGACTTGTGTTTAAAGGATTATAAACTCGACCCTGTCCACATGTACTCACTGCCTGGACTAACATGGGAGGCGTGTCTTAGAATGACCGGCATAAAATTAGAATTATTTCAAGACGTTGACATGCATTTGTTTATAGAACACGCCATTAGAGGCGGTGTAAGTATGATTTCCACGCGCCACGCTAAAGCCAATAATAAGTACATGGGCGAACATTATGACCCAAATCAAGAAAGCACCTATCTTGTATACTTAGACTGCAACTCGCTATACTCTACAGCAATGTGCGAGTCGTTGCCCGTTGATGGCTTTAGATGGACAAATGAGAAAGATTATAAATACAATCAAAATGAAAACTTTGGATTTATTTTGGAAGTTGATTTAAAATACGATAAAAGTTTACACGATTTGCATAATGACTACCCGCTCGCACCAGAAAAAATGAATGGAAAATTAATACCAAATTTAAATGACAAAACTAAATATATTTTACATTATAAAGCACTAAAAAAATACGAAGAACTGGGTTTGGTAGTTACAAAATACCACAGAATCTTAAAATTCAGACAATCAAAATGGCTCGCCCCCTATATTAATTTTAATATTGAAAAGCGACAAAAAGCTGAACATGATTTTGAAAAAGACTTTTACAAACTGTTAAATAACAGTCTCTTTGGTCGAACAATTATGAACCAACGCAAGTTTCGTGATATACATCTTGTAGACGAGTCTAAGTTAACAAAGTATGTTACAAAGCCAAGATTTGACTGCAGCAAAAAGTTCGATAACAACTTGCATGATGTGCATTTAAATAAATTAATTGTAAAGTTTGATAAACCAATATATTTAGGAATGACCATTTTGGATATCAGCAAAGTAATAATGTATGATTTCCACTATAATTATATGTCAAAATTTAAGAATAAAAGGTTCTTAATGACAGACACAGACAGCCTTCTTTATTCTATAGTAACAGAGGACTTTTACAAGGAAATACAATGTGACTTGGACCGTTTCGACACCTCTGCATATAGTAAAGATCATTTCTTATACTCTGATAAAAACAAAAAAGTTACGGGCAAGTTTAAAGACGAATTAAATGGTCAAATTATGTATGAATATTGTGGTTTAAGGCCAAAATTATACTCTTTCATTCCTTTACAATGGTTATACGAAAAAGAAAAGCAAAATGAGCTAGAGGTTAAGAAGGCAAAAGGAGCTGACAACGCTACAGTTAAACATCTCTTAAGACACCAACATTACTTACACTGTCTTGCAACCGGGGAAGATTACTATGAGAATGTTACAAGAATTAAATCCACAAACCACCATCTGCAAACATTAACGATGAACAAAAAGGTACTCTCTTTTGATGACGACAAGAGGTTTATTCTGGATGGCATCAACACCCTTGCCCTTGGTCACTATAAAATTGGTCAAACATAAATCTGTATTTGCCATTATTCTTTGGCCTTTCCTTGTCTATTACAAAAAAGCCATAATTAGACCTATCCCAGCATTGATGGCAGAGATTTCTAAATTGGTTAAATGAAAAATCATTTCCCACATGATTGTTATACACATGTTTTAAATTTAAATCGTCTTGTTTAAATAATATTAGAAAATTAACATTGTCACGTAAATGTTTGTGTACTTTACTGTAAGATTGACACAAGTAAAAACTGTTAATATTTTTGTGTCTGCCCATTGAGAAAAATTGTGTGATATTTGGACTATTTATGTCGTCAAATACAACTATTGAGTGTGAATCTACATCATTTGGTGTGATTTCACAGTTTGAATATGTGTGTAATTTAACTTCATCACACAGACGGAATATTTCAATTATTTTTTTATATTTTTCTTGTTCTAAAGATTTGGATATTATATATAAATTTGTAAACTTTAATCCTTGTTTTTTTACAATTAAGTTATAAATTACAACAGTCTTCCCCGAACCACTGGGCCCTATTATAAGACAGCGAATATTATTAGGAAATAGACCCAACTTCTTTGGTGTATTTTCTTTATGTGCTATTTTAAATTTGTTCTTTTGTTGAATAAATGACATTTTTTATATAATAAAAATGGTGTATTTTCTTTATGTGTTAAATTTGTTGAATAAATGACATATAATAAAAATGGTGTATTTTCTTTATGTGCTATTTTAAATTTGTTCTTTTGTTTAATAATTTTTTTATATAATAAAAATGGCAAAGAGAAAGTGTAAGAAGGGTAAGGGATTATTCTTAAAGCCATATAGAGGCCGTGGCTTGTTAAATACCCTTATAAACAACCTTCCTTTCCCTCTCCACCTGCCGTCGTATATGTGGTGCGGACCCGGAACTAACGTGCGTGAAAATTTAGCCAGAAATGTACCTCCAAAAAATAAGCTAGACTCTTATTGTAAAGAGCACGACATATTCTACATGAATAATCCTGATACAGCCGCCCGGAACAAGGCAGATATGAGATTAGCGGACCAGGCTTGGACTAGGGTTTCGGCAAAGGACGCCAGTCTGGCCGAAAAAGCAGCAGCTTATGCAGTGACAAATTTGATGAAGGCTAAGGCAAAAATGGGAATGGGATTAAAATTTAATAAAAAAGATGGACAACTTTCAGCTGTTAGAGGCAGCAAGAGACGTGCCTCACTTTCGAGGAGTGTACCTAAAAAACGAGCTAAGAAAACAGAGACCAAAAGTAAGAGAATGTGGAATTATTAATTTAGACAGTGACAGGGGCACACATTGGACAGCATATCGTAAAAATAAAGATGTTGTAATATATTTTGACCCATTCGGAATACAGCCTCCAAAAGAGGTAATTGAATATTTTGTACCATCTAAAATTTACTATACAACTGATCAAATACAAGATTTAAACAGTTCCATTTGTGGAATTTTATGTTTATCATTTCTGAAAAATTTTAGTTTATAAAAATGGATTCATTTACTATAACATTTACGGGTACAGAGCCAGAGTTGAAGTCGGTGTTCTTTCCTCCTATAGAATTAAATGGTGATTATGTAATTGGACTGGTAGATTTTCAAAGTTATAATTCTATATTTAATGTTAAAAAACCTCTAAATACTTTGACATATTACAAAATGCACAAAATTACAACCCCAAAAGGGGAGGTCACAATTGACGAATTAAACCGGGCATTAGCTGGTAAAGTTGAAGTTATTATACAAAATAAAGTAGCATTAATTAATACAAAAGTCAAACTTATATTTTACAAAGGGCTAGTTCCAAAATTAAATAAACTTAAAGACACAAAATTAACTATAGACGAGGGTGAGGATGTGTATTATTACGATCACAAAGCCGCAGATGTAATTGAAATTGCTGAAGGTACATACGAAGTGTTTGAGCTTGCGAAGGAATTCAAAAGCAACTCCCAGATTTTGTACTTATAGCCGATAATAAAACTATGAAAGCCACACTACATTCTGGCCATGTGTTTGATTTTACAAAACCGTGTTTAGGGTCTGAATTATTGGGATTTAAAGGATTTTCAACTCCAGATATTGCGTTTAAATCCGTAAATAAAATCAACATAAATAATGTAAATGTGATTAGAGTAAAATGTAATATTGCGAATGGGTCTTATTTAAATGGTGACAAATCACACACCATACACAGTTTTTACCCAGAAGCTCCCCCTGGCTACAAAATTATTGAGGTCCCCAGAAATATTATATACTTTCCTGTAAATAAGAGAAGTTTAGATGTTGTTAGCATTACATTTGCAGATCAACACGACAAGCCAATTGACTTTAATAAAGAAGAAACTACAATTACTTGTCATATAAAAAAGATATGAGAATTTACAAGAACGGACTGAGTGTACAAAATGCCAGGTTTCTGCGATCAATTGGGTTGAAGTTAAAATTTTTTATTAATAAAAATGGAAGATTTTCTAGACGTTACAGGAAAATTCCAATACGACGATAGCTTGGTTAAAATTACAAATCACTCCTATGTTCCACACAACACTTTAGCAATAAATAATTCCGATGAAATTCGAATATGCATAAATAATCAAGATTTACTAACACTCCCATGTAGGAGTTATCTGTATATTAAAGGAGAAATAGAGAATCATGATAAAGGACATTTTATAAATAATGCATTTGCATTCTTATTTGACGAAATTAGATACGAAGTTGCTGGTAAAGAAATAGATATTGTAAGAAATCCGGGAATTTCCAGTCTTATGAAAATATTGTGCTCTTACAATAAAACAACGAAATTGTCAAATGTAGCATTTGATTCTGATGAAAATTTAAAGGAGTTCCATAAAAGCGGCAAGTTTAGTACTTGTGTCCCGTTAGAGCTGTTAATGGGTGTGTTTGAGGATTTTAATAAGGTTTTAGTAAATGTTAAACAAGAATTGGTGTTGAAAAGATCCAAAAACGACTTAAATTGTATATTAACAACATCTGGTGTCGATCCTATTCCTAAAATTACACTTAAATCGATTCAGTGGGTGATGCCGCATGTGGTACCATCTGATGGGGAGAGGCTTCAATTACAAAAGATGTTATTGCAAAATAAAAATTTGCAAATTGCATTTAGAAGTTTGGAGCTACACGAACTCCCATCATACCCCGAAACCAAGAGACATACGTGGTCAGTTAAGACGTCTTCGAGTTTGGAGAAGCCCAGGTATATTATATTTGGTTTCCAAACAGGTAGGGACAACAGTGCACGAAAAAGAACTGATGAATTTGATCACTGTAAATTGAAAAATATCAAAGTGTTTTTAAACTCTGAATATTATCCTTATAGTGATTTAAATCTCGACTTTGAAAATGGAGATGCCTCTAAAGCTTATGAGATGTTTGTGAGGTTTAGGGAGAGTTACTACAACACCGTCCCCGATCCTATGTTTAACAGAGCTGACTTTATAAAGAAATATCCTCTAATTGTAATAGATTGTTCTAGGCAGAATGAATCAGTCAAAGAGGGGGTTGTAGATATTAAATTAGAAATTGAAACTGCAGAAAATGTCCCTTCAAACACATCTGCATATTGCCTAATAATACACGATAAGGTGTTTGAGTATAATCCTTTGACAAATGAGATAAATAAAATGTAAATAAAATGAAAACAAATATTCAACAAGAATTGGTAGAGTCTGCAAAACAAATAAGAGAAAAATATAGGGCGTTAAAACGTGGTAAATTTCTAGAGGCTGAAGAGAGGTTCCAAACATTCCAACCGTTAATAGAGCCTTTGCAAGAATTAAAAAATTTAGCCACAAAAACAGAGAGGCCAGTTCTCCCAATGATTTTAGAAAAGACCCCGTCTAGAATACCAAGAATAACACAGATAACACCACACAAATTAGATTTTGGTCTTTTAGCATCAGACTATTTAGGAAATTACCTTAGTAGAAGTAGTATGACAGACACCACATATGGTATTAGGCGAGAAGGAAATACATTTTTTATTGGGAATCAGGAAGTTCAAATTGCCAATGATGATGTTACAGTTGGAGAAACAATTTATAAAGGGACAAAGGGATTGTGGGAATTGTTAACTTTAAAAGAACCCGTAAACTATAGTCAGGTTGATTTGCAAAATTATAAAGAGATTTTGGAAGCTACAAATGCACATTTAAAGGGTTATAAACCAGGTGCGGCGATGTCAAGTAATAAACACACTAAATATCTTAATATAATTAAACCCCTGTTTAAGACTGTTGGTGAAGGTTTAAGGCAGGTAACTGGTAATAAAATAGACTATGTTTATTGGGACGATCCTAATGAGCTTGTAGATAGGTTAAGACTGCTTTGGTTAAGTCGATTGGCGGGAAATTCTGGAGTGGATAATGAGATAGATTCTATCATAGAAGAATTGAGGGAAAGTGGAATTGTTTATTAAATAAAAATATGATAGATAAATTTTATCGCGTATATAACCCGTATAGTAAACCAGAAGCTAGAAGTTTTAAAGAAACTACTTTAAATCTAAAAGATGATGGTTGGAATGCTTTAAATTATAAAATTAGTAATGTTAAAGGTGGGGAGTTTACTGATGATGTATCGACTTTGGGGCAGACGTTAACCAGGAAAGGTGATGTTTTTGTACAAGGTAATACTAAATATAAGTTTTTAGAATCCAAGAGTAATAATTGGAACGCTAATAAACGTAAAATTACTAATGTTAAACGAGGTGAAAGCTCAACCGATGTACCCACATTAGAGCAAACTTTAATAAGAAAAGATGGTGTCTTTGTACAAGACAAAAATAATTATGAATTTTTGGAATCGGAGAATGGTGTTTGGAATGCCAAAAAGCGAAAGATTAGTAATTTGTTGGCTGGTAAAGAAAGCGATGATGTTGTAAACGTCTCTCAAGTACCAAAAATGGATCTAAACTTTTGGGATTTTAATAATAAAAGGCTAGTTCGTGTTAAACCCGCTGTTGATGAGAACAATTGTGTTACAAAACATCAGACTGTGACTTTAGACGGTCTTAAATTTGATGGTAAAAATAAGCAATTAACAAACATTTTACCTGGAACATTGCCAAATGATGTGGCTGTTGTTAAGCAAATATTAACAAAAGGTGAGAAAAGCATAATAAAACAGGGGGATAAATATTATAATGTATTAACATTAGATAGAGATATGTGGGATGCAGAGGACAAATTAATAAAGAATGTACCTGAAGGCAAAGATAGGAGTGATATTTGTTTAATGTCGCAGGTTTTGAGGTATGACGATAATATTAAAACTTTTAGACAAGACAATATTAAATTTGATATTTGTTTAAAATCACATGCATTAAGGTTTAACAATAAAACTAATAAATTTATGCAAGACAATAATGAAATCGATTTGATGATGTACAATCCTAAATTGTTGGTTGCAGACCCTACATCTTTAAGCGGATTTAAGACTTTAGATGGAGGGGCATATTTGCCAAAAAACTATGTATATCAAAGAATGAGTGATGGTATGTTAATTGGTAGCAATGGAGGTGTTTTTGAAACGACAGAGACTGGCAGATACGTTAACATTAAAAATAAAGAATAAAAAATGGAAAAAATTGCTTACGAATTGCATAAGCCCGCGAGAAAGAACTTTGTTAGAAGGTCTTTTAAGGTGTTGGGTATAAACGAAACTGTTCAAATAGATTTAATAGATATGCGGAATTATGCTAGAGAGAATTCTGGGAATAAATATATTTTAACTTTAATAGACACATTTTCTAAAAAAGCTTATGCTGCTCCACTAAAGAATAAAACTGGATTAGTAGTCACAGAAGCTATAAAAACTATTCTCCCAAAGGGAGTTAAAAATATTCAATCTGATAACGGAAAAGAATTTTTTAATGAACATTTTACCAAACTAATGAAAATTCTAAATATTAATCACTACCACACTTACTCTACAACTAAGGCGGCTATTGTGGAAAGGTTCCAGAGAACTTTAAAGAATTGGTTGTATAGAGAGTTTAGTGCACAAGGGAGTTACAAGTGGTTGGATTTACTTCCAAAGTTAATAAGAATATATAATAATAAAGTACATAGATCCATAGGGATGAAGCCTAACCAAGTAAGTGCTAAGAACTCTAAAGATGTACAAGAAAGGTTAGCATCTAAAGTACAAGTTAAAAAGCCAAGATATAAGGTGGGGGATAGTGTAAGGATATCTAAATATAAACATGTATTTAGTAAAGGATATACCCCTAACTGGACGGGAGAGCTTTTTACAATAGCAGAAGTTAAGAAAACAAAGCCTGTGACTTATATTTTGAAAGATGAAAATGGCAATATAATCAAAGGAGGATTTTATACAGAAGAATTGTTAAAGACTAAATATAAAGACATGTATTTGGTAGAGAAGGTAATTAGGAGGAAAGGTGATTTATTATATGTCAAATGGCTCGGGTTCCCAAGTAGCCAGAACTCGTGGATTTCTGCAAAGGATGTGTTAAAATGAATTTTAAAATAGGGTCAAAATTGGCAGTTCGACGGTTAATTTGGGATATGTAAGTGAAATTTATTAAAACACTTGCCTGGGACAATATCATATCCAAATTGCAGACAAATCGGACAGTAAATAAAGAAGTTGGCAATTGGCAGTATTTTTCAAAAATAATTTTTAATTTGACCGTAATAGTGAATTTGGGAAATGTAAGTGTAATTTATTAAAACACTTGCCTACGACAACAACATATCCAAGTTTTAAACAAATCGGACCATAAACACTAAAGATAGTTTTTTAGCCTGAATTTGAAAATTAATTTTAAAAAATATAGAGGAGGGATGGGGACAATATATTTAATATAGGCAAGGGTTGGGTATTAATATAGGCCAACAAGGAAACTTGTGGCTTATTAGTATAGGCGGGATCGGGTGTCGGTCCAAAAACTGATCCCCATAAGAATAACATGGGGAAAAAGCGCCGGAAGTGGCGCCTCCCCGGCAGTTCACATCTACTCCTCTATACAGTAGTGAGGATTTTCTATGTGCCAGGAGTTCAACCTTTTAAAGAAGGTTTCAGTATAATATAATGAAATCTGATGAGTGTCTTATCTGTCTACGTGCGATATCTATGTGAGTGTGATATCTATGTCTTGATTATCTTAAACCACGAAGATGTATACAGTTTGAAATAAGTAATTTTATTCCTAAAATAATTTTTGTAGATGTTACGTTAGTTCAATTTCCTTTTGAAAAGTGCTCATTGAGTAAAATAATAAATTTAGGAAAATCGCCATTGCCGTAAGACCATCAACGGCACAGTCATAAAAATGTGTTAAATCTCCTGGCGAATGCTCAAAATATCCGTCGGCCATGTCCCAAGGTCATGCCTTCAATATACTTATACTAGAACGTGTCAGGCGTGCAAGTGCAAGGTGCAAGTGCAGTTGCAGGAATGCGCCGACGCCAGCGCTCCAGTGCTAGTGCTGCTGCCAGCTGCCAGTAGTGTGGTGTCGCGGTGGGCGCCTGTCTGTGTCTCGTCTGCGCACGGGCTCGTCTGACCGTGTACGAAATATTCGTGTGTTTATATGTGAAATATTTAGTGGTTGGATAACTAATTTTGCTAAGGTATGTTGTTCTTTATTAACCTTTACTTCTAATATTGTTTAAGAGGGGGTTACATTCACGAAACATTGGCGTTTCTAGCTGCTACCCCCTTAAACCCAATGTTAAAATCTCAAAGTACGTCCCTCCTCAACGGATTATCCGGTTTCGTTGATTTATGGCTCATTTTAAAAACCAAAAAATGAATACTTAGCGATTTCATCGAGCAAATAATAATCGTCCAGTTAAATTCCAAAATGTTCAATGATTAATATTTTTTAAATGAGTAAAAATTACGCTCACTGAAATCGCTAGGTTATTTTGGTCTTTAAAATAAACCATAAGTCAGCGGTTTTTGATTATTCGTTGAGAGTTGGCGTTAAAAGATAACATTGGAATTATAGGAGAAACAGGTAGAACCCGGTGCTTTGAGCCCCCTCTTAATCTTTTATTCGGAATTTGGAAGGTTTATATTTTATCCTGCTGTGTTAACAATCTTCCCACCAAAATTCAGCTCCATCGGTTTAATAGATGGTGTGTGATGTGATGGTTAACATGGGAATAATTAAGGCCAGTGGTAAAAAGTGGCCCAAAAGAGTACTGTATTTTGATCAGTAGTAGGCCAATGTTTGATTTGATTGTCTCTCTACAGAACTTAAACAAAATCGTCCTGCAGTTAGCAAACATAACTTTAAACTTCAGTGGAGTGGAACCCCTAAAGCATATTCGGATTGGGGGAACGTCCATGTTTGATTTTGGTGTTTTAGGTTTAAATAACTTTGATAAATAACTATCTATATTTTTTAGCGAATTTCCCCTATAGGGAAGAGGCTATTACCGTAGGTCTCACGGTAAGACTTAAGCCCGAGACCATGATAACTTTTTGTTTTGAGGTCCCCAGATGCCAAAAACACCATTCGTTCAAATTTGTATACATATATATATAGTGTCCGTAAGCACGATAACTCTCGTAAAAAAAGGTCCGATCTTAATAAAATATGGTACAAATGTGTATAGCACCATTGATTTGAACGAGTTCAAAAACCAGACGAATTGCACAATCCCAAGGGGGGTTTAGGGGGTGTTTTGTACCCCAAAAATGTTTTTTTTTGGGGGTTTTCACATGTAATTTTTATCTTAGTCAAATTTTAATTCATACCATTGAATTCAGCTTTAAAAAAACAATTTAGTATTTTGATCATTACGCTACGTCAATTGGTTACTGAGATATTGAAAATGCTAAACATAGTACGTTGTCTAATGCTATTCTTATGGAGAAAAATCAAAATTTTATATCTTGCTTATTTATTAACATACACTGACGAAACTTGGTATATGGCTTAATCTGGTTGTGGTTTGTTGTTTTTTGAACAAAAAAATTGTTCGTGTATGGTTCTAGAGGCAGCAAACCTAGGTACTCGGTCCCCATGTTATTCTTATGGAGAATAATTATAATGTTGTATATCGCTTATTTATGAATTAATATGGATGAAACTTGGTTTGTGACTTCACTTTGATGAGTTCTATTGGTATTTACATAAAAACCCATTATTTTGTGTTCCTTGTTGCAGCAAACCTGCGTACTCATTGCTGAGTACGCAGGTTTGCTGCGATGGGGGTATTTTACTTTTAATTTGTATAAATTATGTTTTAAAACAAATTTTTTCGTACATTATCACTAACAAATTGTTTGGTATCTAAACGTAACCTATTAGGACAAGCTAAGTTGCAGGATCATTGCATTTTTCATCTTTCAGTTATTGATTTATTACTCCTATCACCTGTTATCGTCGCCGCTTGTGATAAGGCTTATCTAGCACCGTCAACATCGGGCCGCAGACTCACATGGTCTGGCTAGGACAATATTGATGTTTAGTCTGTTCTAGATGTTATATTTAAGCCTCCCATTAAATTATTTTGAATTGCAATCCAAGGTTAGATAGTTAACCCTCATAAGCGTTCGAAAGTTTAATGGTATAAAAGCTATCTCATCTCGTTTTACAGGCAGTTGCGCAGGTTTTAATGGTGTTATGTACATTGCCACAAACCGGACCTCGAAAGCAGTATTATCACTGATATAACTTCGTATTTTGTAATATAATATTTTTAAATTTTTAAGTGACATTCGTAGAAAACTTTGACCGGCTGCCATTTCTGACTCAGCTAACTCCAAGTAATTAGTGTAAATCATAACATTTAAAATTAGTGTAATAATACAAATCGTCAGATAAGTATCATACCCGAGCATATAAATGAATAAAACTGTTCAGACCAGCTATATCCGAGGTAATTTGATTCCAATACTTTCCCGATGAGTCTAAGTTAGCAAGTGGTTTATATTACAGGAATGTACACATAAGCTTTACAATTACACTGTTTAAGTTAATTACACCCTACGTAAGTTGTCACACGCTACAGAGGAAGGAATGCTGAGGTTTTGAGAACAATGTTATAAAACGATGTTTTAAATCTTTTACTGCCAAAGTGATCCTCTTAGTATGTCAGCTACTGCAGTTTTCCCTCCTGTTAACTTGTTATCAGGCGTTCCATGTCATATTTCGTTCTTAGTGAATACGTCAATTTTTATATAACTATACATACAAACACGTTTACGAACAAAGGACGAAACACGATAAAACACTTTCGACCGTTTGTCCATGTGTTCGTTTATGTGTTTGTATGCTTATTTTTTTTAACTGACGTGATTACTAAGAACGAAATTTTACATTCGGCTTCAGATAAATACTCCACAGTAGTCGAAACTGCAGTAGTCTACATAAGTAGGGTGTATTGGACACTCCGAGGGCAGGAGGAGTCAGGAGGAGCACCCCCCCCCCGAGCCCGCCCCCCCCCGAGGTCTCGTCTGTGACACTTTGCAAATTTTTTTTGCGAATTTTTTTTGCAAACTTTTTTGCGAATTTTTTTGCGAATTTTTTTTGCGAATTTTTTTTGCGAATATTAACCTAACCTAACCTAACCTAACCTAACCTAACCTAACCTAACCTAACCTAACCTAACCTAACCTAACCTAACCTAACCTAACCTAACCTATCCTAACCTAACCTAACCTCGGATCAGATTTCTGATTGCAGATTCTTGTTCGTCTAGTCGAGCCGAGAAATTTGCATACCCACAAGGTACATTTGGACGATGTAGGGGGGGGGGCTATCTCGGTTACCATAAGTCGGATTTGAATTCTGATTGCAGATTCTTGTTCGTCTAGTCGAGCCGAGTCATTTGAGTACCCACATCGTACACTTTGGATGATGTTTACAAAAAAGGGGCCCGCACCACACTTTTGACCTTTTTTTTCATTTTTGGAATCTCCTCGTCAAGCCGAGTATTCTCAGTACCCACATGACATACTTTGGATAATTAATACAAGAGTTGATCAGGGTAACGCTACAACCAACAGAGCTAGCCCATCAGCGCTTGCGGTCAATTGAACTACCAGTGAATGCAAATTTTGAGGAGAATATAATTGTACTCTGCACCGAGGCAGACGTTCACACAAATAACCGTCGCGTCCAGTCTCCTGTCTGGGAATGCGGATGTAATTTGATACCCCGACTGGAGGGTGCAGGTGTTCACACAAAAAACCAACAAGTCGAGACCTGTCTGGGGTGCAGCTGCGCCCGACCCCAGGAGGAGCAGGAGGAGCCCCCCCCCCTCAGACGCCTGCACCAACACTTGGAAGAAAATCCTCCTACATTAGAAGGATTTCCTTCTGTTCCCTAACATGAAAAGCTTTTGTGGCCTTGAAAAAGGCCGATTATGATGGTGGGATCAGGTGGAGGTTAAGGTGTTGGAAAACGTTTATTTTTTACTGTTGAAAAACTTTGTTACTTCATCAGGGTGCAGTTCATCGGTCCGCCGATTCCACCACATTTCAACAAGCATCATGTACTTCTGCTCATGTTCAATGGCGTAGAAGTGCTCCTCTTCAATGGGGTAGAAATTCATCTTGTAGTCCATGTCCCGCTGCCAATATTCCCATTCCAAGTCGTCCAGCGAGCAATGGTTCCATATGCCGTTGATTCCCCGTTGTTTGGAGTACAGAACGTCGTCAAGATCTTGGATAGTTGAACACACTTTTGGCTCATGAACGTACTTGAACTGTTTGTCAATGCGCCATAGCCTCTTCTTATGGAAATGCTTCAAGGTGCAATCATCGTCGTCTTTTCTATTGTAGAACTCATCACCTTCGAAGTAATCATCTTCATCGTCAAACGGCCTCTTCTTATTGATATGCATTGACGTTTCCGCCGCAACACATACATCCTCCAACTCGACGTCTGTGATGCTACAATCCCACTCGATATTGTCCATGATCTCTTCGTAGCTGTCACCGCTTCGAAACTCAAGACTAAACTAAACTTTACTGCTAGGGGCGGGCTGTGCGTCGTGGGATGATGAGCGCAGGTGTACAGAGAAAAAAAACCGACGCGTCGCCCTCCTGTCTGGGAATGCGGATGCTATAATTTGATACCTCGACGGGAGGGCGCAGGTGTTCACACAAAAAAAACCGACGAGTCGAGACCTGTCTGGGAATGCGGATGCTGTAATTTGATACCCCGACAGGAGGGCGACCGACCCTTGCAGGAACCCATAATTATAGACCACCCGCGTCGAATTCCGAGCAATAGTACACCAGCTGTCAAACACCCACGGTCTCATTCTTGTTCTAGTCTTCAACAATTCCTGACGTATGGGGGAGCGAAAATCTCCCCCTAAGCCATTATGTGTTAGGGGGAGCGAAAATCTCCCCCTAGTAATTAAATAAACAGAACACCAGATGTCAAACACCCACGGTCTCATTCTTGTTCTAGTCTTCAACAATTCCTGACGTATGGGGGAGCGAAAATCTCCCCCTAAGCCATTATGTGTTAGGGGGAGCGAAAATCTCCCCCTAGTAATTAAATCAACAGAACACCAGTTGTCAAACACCCACGGGCTCATTCTTGTTCGGGAGTTTGAAGTTTGTGGTTGTGTAATAGTGTTGCTGTGTGACGTTCTGTCAGAGTGATCACCTGACGTTTTGACCTAACCTACAAAATGAACCACTTAACCGCCTATGTGTTTAATGATCGGTCTTTGTCTGTACTGTTTGACAGCAGCGATAATCCATGGTTCAAAGCTAAGGATATAGCTACAATATTGGGCTACGCTAACCCTAAAGAAGCAATCAGAGCACATGTTAGAGAAAAATATCGCAAAACAATTCCTGAAGTATGGGGGAGCGAAAATCTCCCCCTAACCTATAACGAGAAACATTCAATCTTTCTTAACGAGCCGGGATTATATTCGTTACTTATGAAATCTAAAATGCCCATCGCCGAGAAGTTTCAAGATTGGATCTTTGAAGAAGTTTTGCCATCCATTAGAAAAAATGGTCAGTACAGACTTATAAACGAGAACCAACGGCTGCTACAATCACTTACAAAGTCGCTTACAAATAACCGAAAGCTAGATCAAACAAATTCCGAGTTTAAAACTACAAATGATATATTGTGTATGGAAAACCAATCCATGAATCAAACGCTGATCGAACAGACACCTAAAGTGGCAGTGTTGCCTGAAGATGTAAATCTGAAGCATATATTTTGTGTGATGATTAGGGAAACCCTTCTAGAGCAGTACGGAGTTTGTGAATACAAGTGCATTCGAACACAGAAGAGGAATTTCAAACAAGCCTTGAAAAAAGCAAAGGAAGAAGGATTTACAATGTGCTACTGTAGAGAAAATGTCCCCAACGGCATAAACATAGTGAATAAGGCTAAAGAAGTGATGAAGAGTAACGGCATGCACATTGACTGCAGATACAACAACATCCTAACCTCGCACAATTTCATTAATATCGTTGAACATATCTTCGATAATGCATAGGTCTGCGCTTGTGGACTCGTTCCAGAACCTTCGACGCTAGTCAGGTAGCAACAGTCGATACGTGCTCCAAAGATGACCAGTGTGGATGACGCAAGAAAAGTAATCACCATATCAATGAACAAAATACGTTATAAACGTAACAACATCCGAGAAAGGCTCGCAATCAAGTTAGTGTTGGATAGAGCGAGAGATGTGTTTGAGAGAAAATATCATATGAAACAGCATACTTATGAAGAAAACAAAAATATTGAATATCATGTGAAAGAATATAACTATGAAGAAAACAAAGCAGACTGTTAAATTTAATGAGGAGCTAAATACACAGTACACTTACGAGCCCTGTGAGGATGTACAACAATTAACGTGGACTCAAATCGCAATAGATGAAATGAGATTCCGCAGACCGTTGGAACTGATGTTGAGTGAAAAAATCAAACATCTAACCTATTGCAACAAGATGTGTCACAGCGAGTGCATACAGTTTACTTCAAGGGTGAGCAGACGCACCACCAGTCCGTAGTACGGTTGAAGTCACACGGTAAGGACGTGAACATGGACGCTTACGCTTCTGCGGACGACTATATCAAATCGTTTATTCAGGAGATTGAGGTTATGAAGAATAATGCTAGTGATCAGACATTGGCATCACCTCAGACGTCATCTGTAAAACCGATCACTGCCTGCAAGAGACGAAGGAGGCCAACTCCCACCGAAGTGTAAACCAAGAAACCAGGATGGGTACCAAAACCAACAGATGATTGTCCCATAGCGTCATGGATGGAGGATGGTAATACTTTTGCTGTTCAAAACCCGGGAAACAAAGGACAAATTTTATTGAAAATAGAAATGTACGATGGTCCAGATATGGTGTTCATGTGCGGTTTATTTTTGGACAAAGATGGTGAAATGCACCAAAGTGTTAAACAAGTAGTTGATAAAGTGGAAAACATGTGGATCTATAAATCAACAGGAGTACCGAAAATTACAGGCTTAACTCAAACTGTTACACAACGCAGTGCAGTTTCGCAACCACCGTCGAAGAAGCGAGCTGTGAGGAAGAAACAACGAGTGTCGCAAGCAGTCAATTAGAGCATCCGCATTCCCAGACAGGAGGGCGACGCGTCGGTTTTTTGTGTGTGTGAACACCTGCGCCCGACCAACTACTACTAGAGATGTCGAGCAGAAGCACTTTCATGCCAGAGTTTCCGAGCGTGTACGGCACTGCAGCAACCGCGGACCTGAGAGCTACCCTCAACAACTGCAAGTCCGACTCTCCGCTCTGAACCAGGATAGCCGATCTCCGAGAGGAATGCGGCTATCTCATCACTGCGATGGTGCGAGCTACCACACCCTTTGGCGAGACGATCATCGTTATCCTGGAGGGGCAGGTCGGGGACGACTTCTTTCTACGAGTCTACCCGCCTAGGCGCTTCAACGAGGTCCTGAGCAACACCGACATCGAGCGCTACAACGGCGGGTTTGGAGAACGCATTCGCTTGGTGAAGCGCAGCCCGAGGGGTTCCAATAGCAGATTCACACCTTTGGAGTTTATGTAAAGCAAAACTTGAAGATTATGTAAATACATTTGTAAATTAGTTTTCGTAGTCAATACTTATAGTCACGTTCAGAACATAACCACTGTGTTATTTATTTCACTTAACCCCAAAAATGTCCTTTAGTAGTAAGTTTAAGAGCGTGAGTATGGTAACTGTGGGGTGTTTAGCTCATCAGCGTCATCATCAGAATCATCGATATTTGTACATAGATGTAACCAACCGCGTAATGCGATACAGTTGGTTAGAGCACATCGTGTGTGAGCTGTCTTGTGATGGCGACATCGCACTGCGTTTGTTGATAGTAGACTGTTGATTGACGATAGTGATCCGCAACCAATATCGCTGATATCAAAGACATTAGTAGTACAGTGATCCGTGATGAAATTGCATCGTACAAACTCTATTTTCTCAGTACCTTTGACATAGAAAATCGGTCGTTTGACGATACATGCACGTAAATTTTCCTCTAGCTCATGATACCAGATATCACCTTGAGCCCATTCCAATCCGTGACAGTGTTTTGTGAGCCAATAGCTTTCACGTAGTTTCTCTTGTGATAGGAAATCTCGACTGAATGGTGATTTGGCGATATGATGCATTAGCAGTGTTCCACTGGCCAATTCCAAGACACACACTTCCTTCAGAATATAATCGTTATTGCTGTCCTTGAAACATTGAAAATTCAAAAATAATGGGAGATGCTACATTTTTACGAGGTACTCTGCGTAAACATTCCATCTTGTATGAGTGTTGGTTGCCGACTGATTATGATTTAACCGACAAAGTCCACATTTAGATCGCGATGTTGATTAATTTAGATGACGTTGGTAAATCCACATATACCAAACAGTTGCCAATCTCTGTGAGTGCAGGCATGCATTATACCACATCGATATCGATAGTAGCAACAGTAGTACTAGTAGTAGTAGTGGTCATCGACACATCGATCACTCTTCTTTATTCTTCCGCAATGTGCATTATCTTGTACGTGACAACTGGTACTAACAGCGATCCTCGTCGCCTATGTATTTAATAACCAGATAGGAGCTGCTCTGTATGACAGTAGTAACAACCCTAGGTTCAAAGTTACAGAGGTTGCTCAAATCTTAAGCTACGTTAATCATAAAAAAAACACTTACAGCACAAGTTAGTGAACAATACAAGTCAACAAACTTAGAAACGAGAAACTTCAGTTTTTGCAATCCTTTACAAAGTCACTAACAAATAACTGAAACTAGATCAAATTATCTCGGAGTTTAAAACTAGAAAATTATATGTATATATATATATATATTGTGTAAGGAGACCCAGACCATGATTCAAATGTTGTCTGAACAGACCTCTAAAGAAGCAGTGTTGCCTGAATAACTTGACTTCGAGCCTTTATCGTATGTTAGTTCGTTAACAAAATAACTTTTACATTATCACGACGATCACTTTTCTTGCTTAAGGCACGATGTGCATTATGGCGTACGGGACGATTGGTAATAACAGCGTTTAAAGTAAACTGTGCACATTCGTTGTGATACATCTTGTCACAGCAGGTTAGATTTCACATTCTCACATTCAACATCAATTACAATTGTAGACGTAATCTCATTTCATCTGTTGTGATTTAAGTCCACGTTAACCGTTGCACATCCTCACGCGGCTCGTAAGTGTAATGAGTATTTAGTATGACAATAAACTTCTCGAATGTTAGTACGTTAAATCGTAGCTTGTTCATTGACTCATCGATCCCTATTCTTGTTTCAGTCTCAATATGCATTATGGTGTACGTGCCAGATGGTACTAACAACGCTTGAAATAAACTGCACACATGTGTTGTGATACATCCAAACACAACAAGTTAGATGCATCATTCTAACATTCAGCATCAATTGAAATGTTATGCGTGATATCATTTCATCTGGTGTAATTTGAGGGAATAACTCGACTACGAACCTTTATCGTATGTTAGTTCGTTAACAACGTAACTTGTACATTAACGCATCGATCACTTTTCATGCTTAAGTCACAATGTGCATTATGATGTATGTGACGACTGGTAATAGCAATGCTTGAAGTAAACTGAGCACATGTGTTGCGATACGTCTTGTCACAGCAGGTTATATTGCTCATTTCCCCATTCAACATCAATTACAATTGTATGCGTAATCTCATTTCATCAGTTTTAATTCAAGTCCGCGTTAACTGTTGTACATCCTCACGCGGTTCGTAAGTGTAACGAGCATTTAGTTTTACATTAAACTTCTCGTATGTCAATCCCAAGTAATCGGTGTTTGAAGAAGTTTGCCTTTCCCTCAAGAATTGTCACTAGCATTATAACATACGCGTTTAATAACCAGATCGCACTTGTAATATTTTTGTATACCAATAACAATTCCAAGTAATCGAGGTTTGAAGAAGTTCGCACATCGATAAAAAAAAAAAATCCAAGTAAACGATGTTTGAAGACGTTTGAGTTTTCGCCATCACACAAGTTCCAATCTTGAGTAATGTCAACCCAAGAAAATGAAAGCTAACAGCATCACGTAGTTGTGTTAAGTTACGATAGGTATAGTTAGGTTTATTAAGACTGTTTCCAGTTAGAAAGGGGAAACATGGAGAGACTTATCTCATCGTTAGGTTACGATATCCAGTGTAAAGTTAGGTCCCTGCATAGAAATAGGAAACGTAGACAATTGTATCTCATCCTTAGGTTATGTTATGCTCTGTTAAGTTAGGTTTGTGCTTATAGATAGGAAATATTGTCAGTAGTATCTCGTCGTTAGGTTAAGTCATGCTCTGTTAAGTTAGGTTTGTTGTTGATTATACAACAAAAAAAATCTGTACCTTAATGTCGGCGTGCGCAATTTAAAAATGGTATAATCATAATGCGCACGCCGACATTAAGGTACAGATTTTTATTTTTGTATAATCAACAACAAACCTAACTTAACAGAGCATGACTTAACCTAACGACGAGATACTACTGACAATATTTCCTATCTATAAGCACAAACCTAACTTAACAGAGCATAACATAACCTAAGGATGAGATACAACTGTCTACGTTTCCTATTTCTATGCAGGGACCTAACTTTACACTGGATATCGTAACCTAACGATGAGATAAGTCTCTCCATGTTTCCCCTTTCTAACTGGAAACAGTCTTAATAAACCTAACTATACCTATCGTAACTTAACACAACTACGTGATGCTGTTAGCTTTCATTTTCTTGGGTTGACATTACTCAAGATTGGAACTTGTGTGAAGGCGAAAACTCAAACGTCTTCAAACATCGTTTACTTGGATTTTTTTTTTATCAATGTGCGAACTTCTTCAAACCTCGATTACTTGGAATTTTTATCGGTATACAAAAATATTACAAGTGCGATCTGGTTATTAAACGCGTATGTTATAATGCTAGTGACAATTCTTGAGGGAAAGGCAAACTTCTTCAAACACCGATTACTTGGGATTGACATACGAGAAGTTTAATGTAAAACTAAATGCTCGTTACACTTACGAACCGCGTGAGGATGTACAACAGTTAACGCGGACTTGAATTAAAACCGATGAAATGAGATTACGCATACAATTGTAATTGATGTTGAATGGGGAAATGAGCAATATAACCTGCTGTGACAAGACGTATCGCAACACATGTGCTCAGTTTACTTCAAGCATTGCTATTACCAGTCGTCACATACATCATAATGCACATTGTGACTTAAGCATGAAAAGTGATCGATGCGTCAATGTACAAGTTACGTTGTTAACGAACTAACATACGATAAAGGTTCGTAGTCGAGTTATTCCCTCAAATTACACCAGATGAAATGATATCACGCATAACATTTCAATTGATGCTGAATGTTAGAATGATGCATCTAACTTGTTGTGTTTGGATGTATCACAACACATGTGTGCAGTTTATTTCAAGCGTTGTTAGTACCATCTGGCACGTACACCATAATGCATATTGAGACTGAAACAAGAATAGGGATCGATGAGTCAATGAACAAGCTACGATTTAACGTACTAACATTCGAGAAGTTTATTGTCATACTAAATACTCATTACACTTACGAGCCGCGTGAGGATGTGCAACGGTTAACGTGGACTTAAATCACAACAGATGAAATGAGATTACGTCTACAATTGTAATTGATGTTGAATGTGAGAATGTGAAATCTAACCTGCTGTGACAAGATGTATCACAACGAATGTGCACAGTTTACTTTAAACGCTGTTATTACCAATCGTCCCGTACGCCATAATGCACATCGTGCCTTAAGCAAGAAAAGTGATCGTCGTGATAATGTAAAAGTTATTTTGTTAACGAACTAACATACGATAAAGGCTCGAAGTCAAGTTATTCAGGCAACACTGCTTCTTTAGAGGTCTGTTCAGACAACATTTGAATCATGGTCTGGGTCTCCTTACACAATATATATATATATATATATATATATATATATATATACATATAATTTTCTAGTTTTAATCTCCGAGATAATTTGATCTAGTTTCAGTTATTTGTTAGTGACTTTGTAAAGGATTGCAAAAACTGAAGTTTCTCGTTTCTAAGTTTGTTGACTTGTATTGTTCACTAACTTGTGCTGTAAGTGTTTTTTTTATGATTAACGTAGCTTAAGATTTGAGCAACCTCTGTAACTTTGAACCTAGGGTTGTTACTACTGTCATACAGAGCAGCTCCTATCTGGTTATTAAATACATAGGCGACGAGGATCGCTGTTAGTACCAGTTGTCACGTACAAGATAATGCACATTGCGGAAGAATAAAGAAGAGTGATCGATGTGTCGATGACCACTACTACTACTAGTACTACTGTTGCTACTATCGATATCGATGTGGTATAATGCATGCCTGCACTCACAGAGATTGGCAACTGTTTGGTATATGTGGATTTACCAACGTCATCTAAATTAATCAACATCGCGATCTAAATGTGGACTTTGTCGGTTAAATCATAATCAGTCGGCAACCAACACTCATACAAGATGGAATGTTTACGCAGAGTACCTCGTAAAAATGTAGCATCTCCCATTATTTTTGAATTTCAATGTTTCAAGGACAGCAATAACGATTATATTCTGAAGGAAGTGTGTGTCTTGGAATTGGCCAGTGGAACACTGCTAATGCATCATATCGCCGAATCACCATTCAGTCGAGATTTCCTATCACAAGAGAAACTACGTGAAAGCTATTGGCTCACAAAACACTGTCACGGATTGGAATGGGCTCAAGGTGATATCTGGTATCATGAGCTAGAGGAAAAGTTACGTGTTGACTTGTTGACTTGTATTGTTCACTAACTTGTGCTGTAAGTGTTTTTTTTATGATTAACGTAGCTTAAGATTTGAGCAACCTCTGTAACTTTGAACCTAGGGTTGTTACTACTGTCATACAGACGTAGTACTTCAAACGACCGATTGTCTATGTCAAAGGTACTGAGAAAATAGAGTTTGTACGATGCAATTTCATCACGGATCACTGTACTACTAATGTCATTGATATCAGCAATATTGGTTGCGGATCACTATCGTCAATCAACAGTCTACTATCAACAAACGCAGTGCGATGTCGCCATCACAAGACAGCTCACACACGATGTGCTCTAACCAATTGTATCGCATTACGCGGTTGGTTACATCTATGTACAAATATCGATGATTCTGATGATGACGCTGATGAGCTAAACACCCCACAGTTACCATACTCACGCTTTTAAACTTACTACTAAAGGACATTTTTGGGGTTAAGTGAAATAAATAACACAGTGGTTATGTTCTGAACGTGACTATAAGTATTGACTACGAAAACTAATTTACAAATGTATTTACATAATCTTCAAGTTTTGCTTTACATAAACTCCAAAGGTGTGAATCTGCTATTGGAACCCCTCGGGCTGCGCTTCACCAAGCGAAGGCGTTCTCCAAACCCGCCGTTGTAGCGCTCGATGTCGGTGTTGCTCAGGACCTCGTTGAAGCGCCTAGGCGGGTAGACTCGTAGAAAGAAGTCGTCCCCGACCTGCCCCTCCAGGATCACGATGATCGTCTCGCCAAAGGGTGTGGTAGCTCGCACCATCGCAGTGATGAGATAGCCGCATTCCTCTCGGAGATCGGCTATCCTGGTGCAGAGCGGAGAGTCGGACTTGCAGTTGTTGAGGGTAGCTCTCAGGTCCGCGGTTGCTGCAGTGCCGTACACGCTCGGAAACTCTGGCATGAAAGTGCTTCTGCTCGACATCTCTAGTAGTAGTTGGTCGGGCGCAGGTGTTCACACACACAAAAAACCGACGCGTCGCCCTCCTGTCTGGGAATGCGGATGCTCTAATTGACTGCTTGCGACACTCATTGTTTCTTCCTCACAGCTCGCTTCTTCGACGGTGGTTGCGAAACTGCACTGCGTTGTGTAACAGTTTGAGTTAAGCCTGTAATTTTCGGTACTCCTGTTGATTTATAGATCCACATGTTTTCCACTTTATCAACTACTTGTTTAACACTTTGGTGCATTTCACCATCTTTGTCCAAAAATAAACCGCACATGAACACCATATCTGGACCATCGTACATTTCTATTTTCAATAAAATTTGTCCTTTGTTTCCCGGGTTTTGAACAGCAAAAGTATTACCATCCTCCATCCATGACGCTATGGGACAATCATCTGTTGGTTTTGGTACCCATCCTGGTTTCTTGGTTTACACTTCGGTGGGAGTTGGCCTCCTTCGTCTCTTGCAGGCAGTGATCGGTTTTACAGATGACGTCTGAGGTGATGCCAATGTCTGATCACTAGCATTATTCTTCATAACCTCAATCTCCTGAATAAACGATTTGATATAGTCGTCCGCAGAAGCGTAAGCGTCCATGTTCACGTCCTTACCGTGTGACTTCAACCGTACTACGGACTGGTGGTGCGTCTGCTCACCCTTGAAGTAAACTGTATGCACTCGCTGTGACACATCTTGTTGCAATAGGTTAGATGTTTGATTTTTTCACTCAACATCAGTTCCAACGGTCTGCGGAATCTCATTTCATCTATTGCGATTTGAGTCCACGTTAATTGTTGTACATCCTCACAGGGCTCGTAAGTGTACTGTGTATTTAGCTCCTCGTTAAATTTAACAGTCTGCTTTGTTTTCTTCATAGTTATGTTCTTTCACATGATATTCAATATTTTTGTTTTCTTCATAAGTATGCTGTTTCATATGATATTTTCTCTCAAACACATCTCTCGCTCTATCCAACACTAACTTGATTGCGAGCCTTTCTCGGATGTTGTTACGTTTATAACGTATTTTGTTCATTGATATGGTGATTACTTTTCTTGCGTCATCCACACTGGTCATCTTTGGAGCACGTATCGACTGTTGCTACCTGACTAGCGTCGAAGGTTCTGGAACGAGTCCACAAGCGCAGACCTATGCATTATCGAAGATATGTTCAACGATATTAATGAAATTGTGCGAGGTTAGGATGTTGTTGTATCTGCAGTCAATGTGCATGCCGTAACTCTTCATCACTTCTTTAGCCTTATTCACTATGTTTATGCCGTTGGGGACATTTTCTCTACAGTAGCACATTGTAAATCCTTCTTCCTTTGCTTTTTTCAAGGCTTGTTTGAAATTCCTCTTCTGTGTTCGAATGCACTTGTATTCACAAACTCCGTACTGCTCTAGAAGGGTTTCCCTAATCATCACACAAAATATATGCTTCAGATTTACATCTTCAGGCAACACTGCCACTTTAGGTGTCTGTTCGATCAGCGTTTGATTCATGGATTGGTTTTCCATACACAATATATCATTTGTAGTTTTAAACTCGGAATTTGTTTGATCTAGATTTCGGTTATTTGTAAGCGACTTTGTAAGTGATTGTAGCAGCCGTTGGTTCTCGTTTATAAGTCTGTACTGACCATTTTTTCTAATGGATGGCAAAACTTCTTCAAAGATCCAATCTTGAAACTTCTCGGCGATGGGCATTTTAGATTTCATAAGTAACGAATATAATCCCGGCTCGTTAAGAAAGATTGAATGTTTCTCGTTATAGGTTAGGGGGAGATTTTCGCTCCCCCATACTTCAGGAATTGTTTTGCGATATTTTTCTCTAACATGTGCTCTGATTGCTTCTTTAGGGTTAGCGTAGCCCAATATTGTAGCTATATCCTTAGCTTTGAACCATGGATTATCGCTGCTGTCAAACAGTACAGACAAAGACCGATCATTAAACACATAGGCGGTTAAGTGGTTCATTTTGTAGGTTAGGTCAAAACGTCAGGTGATCACTCTGACAGAACGTCACACAGCAACACTATTACACAACCACAAACTTCAAACTCCCGAACAAGAATGAGCCCGTGGGTGTTTGACAACTGGTGTTCTGTTGATTTAATTACTAGGGGGAGATTTTCGCTCCCCCTAACACATAATGGCTTAGGGGGAGATTTTCGCTCCCCCATACGTCAGGAATTGTTGAAGACTAGAACAAGAATGAGACCGTG
Source organism: Allygus modestus (assembly GCA_963675035.1). Taxonomy (NCBI): domain Eukaryota; kingdom Metazoa; phylum Arthropoda; class Insecta; order Hemiptera; family Cicadellidae; genus Allygus; species Allygus modestus. The sequence continues at coordinate 75,466,865 of OY776112.1, read as the reverse complement.
GGTGTTTGACATCTGGTGTTCTGTTTATTTAATTACTAGGGGGAGATTTTCGCTCCCCCTAACACATAATGGCTTAGGGGGAGATTTTCGCTCCCCCATACGTCAGGAATTGTTGAAGACTAGAACAAGAATGAGACCGTGGGTGTTTGACAGCTGGTGTACTTTTGCTCGGAATTCGACGCGGGTGGTCTATAATTATGGGTTCCTGCAAGGGTCGGTCGCCCTCCTGTCGGGGTATCAAATTACAGCATCCGCATTCCCAGACAGGTCTCGACTCGTCGGTTTTTTTTGTGTGAACACCTGCGCCCTCCCGTCGAGGTATCAAATTACAGCATCCGCATTCCCAGACAGGAGGGCGACGCGTCGGTTTTTTTTTCTCTGTACACCTGCGCTCATCATCCCACGACGCACAGCCCGCCCCTAGCAGTAAAGTTTAGTTTAGTCTTGAGTTTTGAAGCGGCGACAGCTACGAAGAGATCATGGACAACATCGAGTGGGATTGTAGCATCAAAGACGTCGAGTTGGAGGATGTATGTGTTGCGGCGGAAACGTCAATGAATATCAATAAGAAGAGGCCGTTTGACGATGAAGATGATTACTTCGAAGGTGATGAGTTCTACAATAGAAAAGACGACGATGATTGCACCTTGAAGCATTTCCATAAGAAGAGGCTATGGCGCATTGACAAACAGTTCAAGTACGTTCATGAGCCAAAAGTGTGTTCAACTATCCAAGATCTTGACGACGTTCTGTACTCCAAACAACGGGGAATCAACGGCATATGGAACCATTGCCCGCTGGACGACTTGGAATGGGAATATTGACAGCGGGACATGGACTACAAGATGAATTTCTACCCCATTGAAGAGGAGCACTTCTACGCCATTGAACATGAGCAGAAGTACATGATGCTTGTTGAAATGTGGTGGAATCGGCGGACCGATGAACTGCACCCTGATGAAGTAACAAAGTTTTTCAACAGTAAAAAATAAACGTTTTCCAACACCTTAACCTCCACCTGATCCCACCATCATAATCGGCCTTTTTCAAGGCCACAAAAGCTTTTCATGTTAGGGAACAGAAGGAAATCCTTCTAATGTAGGAGGATTTTCTTCCAAGTGTTGGTGCAGGCGTCTGAGGGGGGGGCTCCTCCTGCTCCTCCTGGGGTCGGGCGCAGCTGCACCCCAGACAGGTCTCGACTTGTTGGTTTTTTGTGTGAACACCTGCACCCTCCAGTCGGGGTATCAAATTACATCCGCATTCCCAGACAGGAGACTGGACGCGACGGTTATTTGTGTGAACGTCTGCCTCGGTGCAGAGTACAATTATATTCTCCTCAAAATTTGCATTCACTGGTAGTTCAATTGACCGCAAGCGCTGATGGGCTAGCTCTGTTGGTTGTAGCGTTACCCTGATCAACTCTTGTATTAATTATCCAAAGTATGTCATGTGGGTACTGAGAATACTCGGCTTGACGAGGAGATTCCAAAAATGAAAAAAAGGTCAAAAGTGTGGTGCGGGCCCCTTTTTTGTAAACATCATCCAAAGTGTACGATGTGGGTACTCAAATGACTCGGCTCGACTAAACGAACAAGAATCTGCAATCAGAATTCAAATCCGACTTATGGTAACTGAGATAGCCCCCCCTACATCGTCCAAATGTACCTTGTGGGTATGCAAATTTCTCGGCTCGACTAGACGAACAAGAATCTGCAATCAGAAATCTGATCCGAGGTTAGGTTAGGTTAGGATAGGTTAGGTTAGGTTAGGTTAGGTTAGGTTAGGTTAGGTTAGGTTAGGTTAATATTCGCAAAAAAAAAAATTCGCAAAAAAGAATTCGCAAAAAAGTTCGCAAAAAAACTCGCAACGGTCTGCGGAATCTCATTTCATCTATTGCGATTTGAGTCCACGTTAATTGTTGTACATCCTCACAGGGCTCGTAAGTGTACTGTGTATTTAGCTCCTCGTTAAATTTAACAGTCTGCTTTGTTTTCTTCATAGTTATGTTCTTTCACATGATATTCAATATTTTTGTTTTCTTCATAAGTATGCTGTTTCATATGATATTTTCTCTCAAACACATCTCTCGCTCTATCCAACACTAACTTGATTGCGAGCCTTTCTCGGATGTTGTTACGTTTATAACGTATTTTGTTCATTGATATGGTGATTACTTTTCTTGCGTCATCCACACTGGTCATCTTTGGAGCACGTATCGACTGTTGCTACCTGACTAGCGTCGAAGGTTCTGGAACGAGTCCACAAGCGCAGACCTATGCATTATCGAAGATATGTTCAACGATATTAATGAAATTGTGCGAGGTTAGGATGTTGTTGTATCTGCAGTCAATGTGCATGCCGTAACTCTTCATCACTTCTTTAGCCTTATTCACTATGTTTATGCCGTTGGGGACATTTTCTCTACAGTAGCACATTGTAAATCCTTCTTCCTTTGCTTTTTTCAAGGCTTGTTTGAAATTCCTCTTCTGTGTTCGAATGCACTTGTATTCACAAACTCCGTACTGCTCTAGAAGGGTTTCCCTAATCATCACACAAAATATATGCTTCAGATTTACATCTTCAGGCAACACTGCCACTTTAGGTGTCTGTTCGATCAGCGTTTGATTCATGGATTGGTTTTCCATACACAATATATCATTTGTAGTTTTAAACTCGGAATTTGTTTGATCTAGATTTCGGTTATTTGTAAGCGACTTTGTAAGTGATTGTAGCAGCCGTTGGTTCTCGTTTATAAGTCTGTACTGACCATTTTTTCTAATGGATGGCAAAACTTCTTCAAAGATCCAATCTTGAAACTTCTCGGCGATGGGCATTTTAGATTTCATAAGTAACGAATATAATCCCGGCTCGTTAAGAAAGATTGAATGTTTCTCGTTATAGGTTAGGGGGAGATTTTCGCTCCCCCATACTTCAGGAATTGTTTTGCGATATTTTTCTCTAACATGTGCTCTGATTGCTTCTTTAGGGTTAGCGTAGCCCAATATTGTAGCTATATCCTTAGCTTTGAACCATGGATTATCGCTGCTGTCAAACAGTACAGACAAAGACCGATCATTAAACACATAGGCGGTTAAGTGGTTCATTTTGTAGGTTAGGTCAAAACGTCAGGTGATCACTCTGACAGAACGTCACACAGCAACACTATTACACAACCACAAACTTCAAACTCCCGAACAAGAATGAGCCCGTGGGTGTTTGACAACTGGTGTTCTGTTGATTTAATTACTAGGGGGAGATTTTCGCTCCCCCTAACACATAATGGCTTAGGGGGAGATTTTCGCTCCCCCATACGTCAGGAATTGTTGAAGACTAGAACAAGAATGAGACCGTGGGTGTTTGACATCTGGTGTTCTGTTTATTTAATTACTAGGGGGAGATTTTCGCTCCCCCTAACACATAATGGCTTAGGGGGAGATTTTCGCTCCCCCATACGTCAGGAATTGTTGAAGACTAGAACAAGAATGAGACCGTGGGTGTTTGACAGCTGGTGTACTTTTGCTCGGAATTCGACGCGGGTGGTCTATAATTATGGGTTCCTGCAAGGGTCGGTCGCCCTCCTGTCGGGGTATCAAATTACAGCATCCGCATTCCCAGACAGGTCTCGACTCGTCGGTTTTTTTTGTGTGAACACCTGCGCCCTCCCGTCGAGGTATCAAATTACAGCATCCGCATTCCCAGACAGGAGGGCGACGCGTCGGTTTTTTTTTCTCTGTACACCTGCGCTCATCATCCCACGACGCACAGCCCGCCCCTAGCAGTAAAGTTTAGTTTAGTCTTGAGTTTTGAAGCGGCGACAGCTACGAAGAGATCATGGACAACATCGAGTGGGATTGTAGCATCAAAGACGTCGAGTTGGAGGATGTATGTGTTGCGGCGGAAACGTCAATGAATATCAATAAGAAGAGGCCGTTTGACGATGAAGATGATTACTTCGAAGGTGATGAGTTCTACAATAGAAAAGACGACGATGATTGCACCTTGAAGCATTTCCATAAGAAGAGGCTATGGCGCATTGACAAACAGTTCAAGTACGTTCATGAGCCAAAAGTGTGTTCAACTATCCAAGATCTTGACGACGTTCTGTACTCCAAACAACGGGGAATCAACGGCATATGGAACCATTGCCCGCTGGACGACTTGGAATGGGAATATTGACAGCGGGACATGGACTACAAGATGAATTTCTACCCCATTGAAGAGGAGCACTTCTACGCCATTGAACATGAGCAGAAGTACATGATGCTTGTTGAAATGTGGTGGAATCGGCGGACCGATGAACTGCACCCTGATGAAGTAACAAAGTTTTTCAACAGTAAAAAATAAACGTTTTCCAACACCTTAACCTCCACCTGATCCCACCATCATAATCGGCCTTTTTCAAGGCCACAAAAGCTTTTCATGTTAGGGAACAGAAGGAAATCCTTCTAATGTAGGAGGATTTTCTTCCAAGTGTTGGTGCAGGCGTCTGAGGGGGGGGCTCCTCCTGCTCCTCCTGGGGTCGGGCGCAGCTGCACCCCAGACAGGTCTCGACTTGTTGGTTTTTTGTGTGAACACCTGCACCCTCCAGTCGGGGTATCAAATTACATCCGCATTCCCAGACAGGAGACTGGACGCGACGGTTATTTGTGTGAACGTCTGCCTCGGTGCAGAGTACAATTATATTCTCCTCAAAATTTGCATTCACTGGTAGTTCAATTGACCGCAAGCGCTGATGGGCTAGCTCTGTTGGTTGTAGCGTTACCCTGATCAACTCTTGTATTAATTATCCAAAGTATGTCATGTGGGTACTGAGAATACTCGGCTTGACGAGGAGATTCCAAAAATGAAAAAAAGGTCAAAAGTGTGGTGCGGGCCCCTTTTTTGTAAACATCATCCAAAGTGTACGATGTGGGTACTCAAATGACTCGGCTCGACTAAACGAACAAGAATCTGCAATCAGAATTCAAATCCGACTTATGGTAACCGAGATAGCCCCCCCTACATCGTCCAAATGTACCTTGTGGGTATGCAAATTTCTCGGCTCGACTAGACGAACAAGAATCTGCAATCAGAAATCTGATCCGAGGTTAGGTTAGGTTAGGATAGGTTAGGTTAGGTTAGGTTAGGTTAGGTTAGGTTAGGTTAGGTTAGGTTAATATTCGCAAAAAAAAAAATTCGCAAAAAAGAATTCGCAAAAAAGTTCGCAAAAAAAAAATTCGCAAAAAAAATTCGCAAAGTGTCACAGACGAGACCTCGGGGGGGGGGCGGGCTCGGGGGGGGTGCTCCTCCTGACTCCTCCTGCCCTCGGAGTGTCCAATACACCCTACTTACATAAGACCACAGATAAAGGAATCCATATTATCCTTCATTTATATTCCTTTGTCTGTGATAAGACTAACAAGAATCACTTATGCCGTAAAGGATTAAAAACATTGTTTTAACTACGAGTGATTCAGTGAATAACATGAAAACAATCTCATAACCCCTTTATTTTACAACTACTATCTATTGCACACCCAACAAAACTCAGTCAGACTTCAGAGAAAGAAAGGCCGCATTTGTCTTCATTACCAATAAACAAATTATCCTTCAGATCCAACTCCTACAATGTATAGAGCCAAATCCTGTTGTGCCAACTAGAAAATACCTGGACTATGATGCAAAACGTAATTGGAAACAACGGATGAGTCAGCAATCTGCCTTCGTTGACAAATTATTGGTGATGAAAGCGGAAAATTGGGACACTGCAAAACAAGAAAAATGTCCAATCGTTTGTGCAATAACTTCCTAGAGAGCTCGACGCGGGGCGTTGCGATCGTCTTGTGCAAGAGAACAATGGGACGATACAGTAACTCGACAACGTTATGGAGGTTTGCATAATTAAATCACAACGATCTGGAAAGTTTACTTGAAAAATCAATAATGTCTTGTTTAGCATGATTCGTGCTGTTATAATTAAACAGGATAAAATAAACTACGTCTCACAACACTCCAAAAGCATTTACACTTATACTGTATACATACAAGACTGTAAATATACTTCAAGGATTATACAAGGCCATCGATTTCAACTTGTTACACCGATCATCATCAGGACCAATCAGAGATTTTGGTAGGGTTGTGACGTAGTTTATTTGATCTCGTGAAAACCATACAAACCAAATCAATATACAAGTTTTCAAGTACCACATATAAAATTAGCCAAATTATTGCGATCTTCCTATAATTTTCCCTTTTGAATTCTTACTGGAGCACCAAGTTGAACCTTTATATATTGCCTGAAATCCCTTGTAATTATCGAAAAAAGTTAACAGTTTTCAACCCAAAAATACACCCATACACGTGCAAACTGAGACAATCAAATGGCAACACAGGGTGACATTGCCCGTGACTCTTGAGTTGCAACGGTTCGCTATTTGTATTTCACTGATCTTCATTCACAATTAAACAATATGCAGTACTGGATTGTATGTGGTACTGCTGCCACAAAAACAATTAAAAACTCCAATGTTTCACAGTTATTGAAGTATACTGTAGCACTCGTTTTCTCATATTATGACATAGATCCATAGCCTATTTCTTTGGATGTATGGAGTTGACCAAGGAGGTCGTGTTCACAAAGTGAGAAGAAGGAGTTGACCGAGCAGGGCGTACTCACCACGTGAGAAGAGTCTTGCCAGAGTAAATGGAGAGAACTGCCAGAGTACTTGGTCAACTCAATAAGTGAGAAGAATCCTTCTATAGTACGGAGTTGACCGAGCAGGGCGTACTCACCATGTGAGAAGAGTCTTGCCATATCTTCTACTTATATAAAGCTAGACGGGTTCACTCATTCACTGACATAAACTTTGAGGCACTTCCCGTAATCTAACCCCCCTCAACATCATACTTGAATTAAAGCTCTTGTCGAGAAACTGCCAGAAAAATTGCCAAAGGTTAACATTTTTGAGTTTTTGAGGCATTTTTGGGGCGGGGAAAACTTAACTTTTTAAATTGAGCGCGTTTTGTACAGAAACGGTAAGAGATGGCAACAAATGTTAAATACAAAAGTTGTAGAAAATTTAATTACCAACTAACGATTTTTCGTCAGATTTAAGATCCGATCATTCGTTTAGCCGGTATTCATCGGAGAAGGAGCAATTTTGAGTATTTTGGCCCATTTAAATGTGTTCAGTTTTGGAAAGCCGTTTAAATGAAAGCACACTATCTTTGGCTAATACCACATGTTTGTATCAGCTTATTTAAAAATTAACCGCCCGTGTAGGCGATACTAATTTGTTCACATGAGGTGTATATAAATCAGCTGTTACAAAACAAGGTGAGCACATTATTGCCTACACGGGAGGTTCAGTATCGCGAATATCGTTTGTTACGAGATTGGAAAATGTAATCAAACCGATTGTTTGTTCTATCGAATGAATTTAGCTCAGTAGCCCAGTGGATATGTTGTCAGATGATTCAAGATCATGTGGTCACGGGTTTGAATCCTACTTTTGATGCTTACTTTTTGAGGTCTGCAATTTATGTTTAATTTGACTTGTTTTACAAATTCATTTATTTGTAATTATGTTGATCAACAAACAGCCACCATACAGCGCTCTGCGGAGTTAGGTTAGGTTAGGTCACTATAATTTTGTCGTGAACTGAAGTCTAATTTGTTGTTATTTTTTACACGTAAATCCATTTGTAGAACTCCAATTTAACATTGCAACCACCAATTTTTATTTATATCTGATTGACTTTGATTGAGTGAGCACTTTATATTTTGCTTTTATGCACCTCGAAACAACCATCGCAGTTGGGAGTTCATTCGATAAAACGAACAAGCAGCCGGTTGGTAAAATGTTTCGATATCGAACCGATATGGGACCGCCTGTGTAGGTGTTAATGTGCTCGTCAAAGGTCATTGTTGTGTGGTTTTTCTTTGGTTAATGAACTACGAGTTTGATTTAAACTTAAGTTGACTAAGGAATGCAAGTGAGCGAAGCGAACTCCGAAAGGGGGTTTGGGGGCGAAGCCTCCAACGGCGATAAGCCTAATTATATTATGAAGCTCTTGGTCAACTCAATAAGTGAGAAGAATCCTTCTATAGTACGGAGTTTACCAAGCAGGGGGTACTCCTTTAGCCACAACTTCAGGAAGCTGCTGCACTTAGTTTTGCGTTCGTGTTTGTGGTAAGCCAAAACCACGGCGGTCGGCCTTGTAGGTAAATTGATTTTAGGTTCATGGCATTGACGGGCACACTTAACTGACTTGAATGAATTTGCAGCATTGCCGTTGCTGTCGTTTTGTTTGTTTTGAAAACCAAACTAGTACTTATAAATATTAAACCCTTAGTAAATATTTTAAATATGTTATAGGGGAGCAGGTAGAAACGCGAAAGGTTTCGTGACTGGAGCCCCCTCTAAGAGGAAACACTGGGCTGTTGTAGTCTCGGCGTCTCGGGTTGAAACTGTATCACGAACAAGCGACAGTACAAGGTGATGACGCAATATCGTCAGCAGTTCCGCGAGTCGTGCGCGGTCAGAAATGGCAGTTTCCGAGTAATTACCCCCTGGAACCGTTGAAGGGGAAGAGGGGAAAGGGAGAAAGGGGGGCACTAAATCCTAAATTACAGTCTCTACCAGCGTCTCCGTTAGTTGCCCTACTGTTACTACTGCACCGTGTTGTAACTGATACCAATGACTACATAAACTACAATTGTAGTTTATGTAGTCATTCCTAATACCTAACCTACTTGACATAGTGTGCGGAGATGACTTGATAGCTAGTAGCTAGTAGTCATGGGAGGGGGGAAGTTACCCCCACCACATCCCTTCCCTGTCTATGCAAGGGGTAATTACTTGGTCTATGGCATCGGACAGAGTGGTTTGATTTGTTTCTTATTGCAAGATTTTACTACACCAATATTAACCACCATTATGTTTCATTGGTTGGCTTCGTCAGTAAACAGTGTAAGAGTAGTGGAAGGGGTAACTTCCCCTTAGCTCGTTTTTTACTAACTGACCATCAAGTCATCTGATTACAGTATTAACATTTAGTTTGATATCGTGAGTTAGTTTAATATATATATTGTTAGTGAAATGAAAAAATCGAAACATAATTCAGTGGAAGAATCGGGCAGAAATAATGTCAATGTAAGATGTGAATTCAGATCAGTGAATAATTTTATATTTTATTCATATCCAAACCGATAATTTAATCGAATGTTTTCAAAAGTTGCCAACTCCTTTGTAAAATTATTCGTATTACATTAATTTTTTTTTTTCAAATTAATATTTCTAAAGTTTTGTATTTAATTAAAAGGGGCAAATCATATTGCAATCAGAGATTACACACCATGGTTGCACATTAATTTTACCATAGTTCATCCTAGAACTTACTTTTCTCCGTAGCCTCACTGTGACAATGTATGCATAACCAAGTAGGGAGACGCTTATGGAAAAACGATTTCTAGTGATAACTCCTCCCTTCAAACACAGATTGAGTCACAATCGCATATTTAACTAACTCTATTCGGACTAGATTTAAGTGTTTACGGATAAGGTTATCTGTTAAAATTGTAACCACAAAAATGCAAAATATCATTGACAGCCACTTGTTTGTATATATTAATTTTTAAACATCTTATTACGTACAATATTTAAATCAATGACTACATATGTAGTCATTGGTTACGCGAGCGAAGCCTAGTTTACAATATATGTACATGAATCTGTTTGTTATTTACTTATTTTAAAATATTTATTTTGACGTTATAAAGGTAAACAATAGCGCATGTGACGGGACCAAGGTGAGTTATCTCTGAACTTGGGGGGCAAAACTAAAATTAAATTAAATGGGGTGTCCCTACTTATAGGGTTACATTGATTGCGGCTACACTGGTCACCCAACCAGTACATTACAGGAGTTTAGATGTTTTCCTCTTATCTTGTTTTACCCAGGGTCTTGTCAGATGTTGAACAAAAAATGTCATACACCATAGTCTACAGCAGGGAAATGAAAAACTACGATGAGGGTCGATAATTTTAAGGATATTTTGAAACATACCGGTTGACTTGTAGGTCAAAAGAGATAAGCTCGCAAGTTGTCTCTTAGATTTTGCATATACAGTACGTGCCTAAGTCCCGGCTTTAGCGTACTCTACATAATTAACATATTTAACAAAGGGTTCTTCGATATGGAGAAAAGGCCTAATTAAAACACGACAAAAGTTTACTCGAGAGGCTGCATTACAGAAAAAAAGAAAAAAAACTGATAGTAGATTTTCATTAAATTTAAAATGTTAGCAACGAAATTGTTCTTTATTTAGTTGTATTATTCTCATTGTTATTCTTAAACATTCCCTTTAGACTCAGTATATATCTTGACTTGGAATCACTACATAATAAATAAACGGTTTGCTTAAGAAAGAGTAATACAGTAATAATGTTATTAAGTTGGTTTATTTGTTATTTTAATTTTATTACTTGATTAGACAGGCACATCCACATTCCTTTTTTACGTAGTAGATGTAGTAGGTGATGAAACAGTGTAAATGGATTATCGTCTGTTATGTCTTTTAAACATTTGTATCGGTTTAGTCAAGTTATCACAAGTTTAGTTATCACATAATTGTTATATTAATGTAATTTTGAAACAAGGAACCTACGACAAATTTTGTGGCATGTTGAGAAAAAATAAACAAACAAGAAATTAACCTTAATAGATCTATATTATAATAAATCTTTTGATTGTTACTATTTTATTTTAAAATTTGTATAAACAAATCAGCCAATCCACAACAGAGGCTATTTTTGAAATGGGTGAGTGTGATTGAGTGGCCAAGGAGTGAGTGAGTGAGTGAGTGCCAATCCCTCCTTCACTATTTTTACAGATATTATTAAAGTTGTACAGTTGTAAGTTGTATTAAAGTTGTATTATTAAAGTATTATTTAGTTGTACAGATATTATTAAAGTACAACAATCATACAAGATTTCGTGTAGTATTTTATTAAAAACGAGCTGCTATGCCCGTTCTTCGCAACGACGTGAAAATCCAGAGTATAAAAATTGTGAACAAAACAGTCTGTAGTCAAACATAAAAGGCCCGTGGGACAGAGCCCTGAGGACTTTTCTAAACGGAAATAGGCCTATGACCACTCCTGGGTACAAAGACTATATTTGTGCAAAGATTTAGCAGAATTAGTCCAGTGGTTTTCGTGTGATGGATCAATAGACACCACCGCAGTAGTGAATGATAAGTAGTACATAAATGTAACGTTTGATTTGCCTAAAGCCATAGAAGGATTATAAATTTATATATTTGTCAGTGTTTACATTTTGGCTATTTGATCTGACCAACGTGACGTGGTGCTCTCGTCATAAGTAAAACAGTGAGCCTTCCTGGTCGACCGTCATTGTTATCAGGTAAATGACATTCTCTCTTCACCAGTTTGTCAGCTGACTCTGTAACATAACTCGTGAAGAGAGGATTTGGTTGGCTACCATGGTAATAGCCATGGTAATAGTTAGTTGCCGTGGTAATAGTGTTGAGTGGCAAATGGTGGTCGACCATACAGGCTGCTTTGTTTTTACACGAGATGAGATCTCTAGATAGATATACTGTCTATTACTGTCTATACTGTCTATAGATTTATCTCGTATTACCTCGTGGGAATCTTCTGTCACACTTGACTTTGTGAATTTAATCAACGCTAAAACCAGCTGTTAGGTGAATTTACTGATGACTCTCGCGTTTCAAAAACAGACCACTGGGTGAAATAAATCCAAGGTCCACTGGTCACACACTCCATTGCCTACCGTCCTTGTCACGTCAGTGTGTACCGGAGGAGCGGAGCTCACAACGCTTCCACTTGTATCAGGGGAGCAGAGTTATGCAGCAATTTATTTTGAAATCCGCTTGTTGTAGATAGCCTTACGGTATTTATTTATTTTTATCAGTTTAGGAAGGCTATAGGTGTTTGGGGTTTGTGCCGACGAAATCGCAATATAATTTATATAAATATATTTTGCTCAGCTCTCTGTTCCCTATATTACTTATTTACGAGTTATTTGTAAATTCTACACTATATTCATGATCCATAATTTCACAAACTATAACAAATAAAACAATAAATTGCTGTAGTAGTTTTATTTTTTCCATATACTTATTTTTTTATCAAAGCATTTGTTGATCTTAGGCCTCAGGAATTCTGTACCGTTTGATTGTACAGTATACATCTCACTAGTCCACTAACAAAAATAGAATTTCCTTAAATTCAATTATTGTTATCAAACTCCCAACTTTGTTTTCAGATTGTTTTTACTACTATAATATATAAATTTTAAAAAGATATCCCCACATAAATTTGCTGGCCTTCAAGAACTAATGGAAATGCAAAATACTATTAAGTCCATATCAAATCTCATCATTGTTACTTACTATTGTAACTTAATAAAATACAAAACAAATTACCTACATTTTTTTTCTTTATAACCTGCATAAAAACAAGTTGTAATTGCGAAAATCAGTACCTTTATACTAATGGAAGTGTTTTTTGTATACACAGTTATATTGTAGAAGACTATAGAGGGGGAAGGGTACACATACTAGCCTTCTTAGAAGAAAAAAGAAAGCGCATTTTTTAGTATTAAACAATCAACGAGGCCTATATTCGGGTTTTCAGCATAAACCATTATCATTTCCTTCCTTCGAATTTCAATAATCCACTCTATCTTTTCCGGAGATGTGATATAGTTTCGTAGGGGCTACAATAGCCGTCTTCTACCCGCTTCTCTCATAAGACTAATGTCAACTTTCAAAGCCCGTCCCCAATCAACGGATTATCCGAAATCGTTGATTTATGGTTCATTTTAGAGAACCAAAAATATTATGATAAATTGTACTTATTATTATTTTGGAATTTCGCTAAACGATTGTTATTTGTGATACCGGTATCGATATTTGCTCACAGAAATCGCTAGGTACGTGTTTGTTTGCTCTTTAAAATCCACGATATCAGTACGAGTCATAAATCAACATTATCAGATAATCCTTTGAGGACGGATGGGGTTTGAAAGTTAACATTGGCCTCATTGGATGGGAGAAGCAGGTATAAACGCAAATGTTACGTGCCTGGAGCCCCCTCTTAACATTTCCTTCCTTCTCTTATACTAACTAATCCACTCTTCTGGTGGTTTGGTAAATCCTATACTGTAATATGAGTAAGGTTTACATGCTTGCTTCTTGCGACACTGATCCCAAAAACGGCTCCAACGATTTCCTTCAAATATTCGAAATAACTAATTTCTGGGATAAAAATGAGTTCTAGACAGGCCTCATCCCCAGAAAAAATCAAATAATGTAAAAAAACTAAAATGAAAAGTTAAAAAAATTAACATTGGGCTTATGGAGTTTCAAATCAAAACAAAAGAATTGTAACATCTGTTCATAATCAACCAGGGAACTGTCAAAGTAATACTCATGTTGTTTATGATTATTAACATGTGGTTTCCTGAGAGCAGAGATTAAAAGATTTGAGTGAAGATTACATATATAGAGTAGTAAAATAAATCAAAGGGACATTAAGCTATAAATAACAACTGGAGTGACCTTAAAAATGTAGAAAAGAGGCAAATTAGATATACAAATGTGATTATCAGTAGGGGAAGTGGTGAGATATTACTCCAAGTCATCTAAACAAACTGACTGGCCTTCCCCCGAGCAAAGCTCGGCCCCCAAGGTACTAGTTTCCTAATGAAGCATAATACTAACCGATACAGTTGTAAAAACGCACCGTTGAAAAGACGTTTGGGGGATTTGGGATTTTAGAACCAATCCAGTAATGTGCAATTCAGGTGCAAGTTGCAAGAGCGCGCCACATGAGCGCTGCAGGTGTTAATTGTTGTACTCTGTCGTCTGTAAGCAGGTTCAGGTTCAGTAGGTTGCCGGCTGCCGTCTTGCTGACGAGTGCGCGTGTGTCTGCCGATCCAGCCGTTGTTTTGCGTTGTTGTCGATGTAATGTGCGTTATTTGAGCCCGTAAGTTTACATTTTTCTATCTAACGGATTTGTCAATTAGTAAATATGTTTGTATGTTAGTGTTTTTTTAGTGTACATTAATTAGTTATGGTTAATGATACGTTTGTGTGCTATTTTTTGCTGTTGCATCTTTTAAACAAACTGTTGATTGAGTTTTGTAGACGAATGAATGCTCGTTTTATTACCTGAGAGGTTTAGACCACAAATAATTCAAGGCAAATTGACAGCGACATTATAGTGAGTGAAATATGGAATACGTATACACATATATAAACTCTTCCGAACCATTCAAAACCACCTACCTTCGACACTATAACTTTGAGGTAAAAAATAAGTAAAATATGATCCCGCCTTAAAGAATTAAACTACCGTATACTAGACCTACTTGCACAAATTTAAAATCCTACATGAGAGGTTATATATTTATAGAGAATGTTGAGGTCTCGTTTTCAATATAGGTTTACATCTATATTTATAAAATAAACTGTTTCAGGAAACTGACACATACTTTCTCCCTTTTAGTCCAACTTTTATGAATACATACTTTTTATTTACTAAATATAGAATACAAAGCACGGTCGAATGTACAGGAAATCTTGTAAACAAGTTGTTTTAAAAAACAACCACCCAAATCCTTGTTTTGGATGCACTATAGAAGTAATTGCTATATACGTAGTTTTAAGAGGGGAAATGCCCCCTATTCCCCCCGCCTAGGGTTATTAAGGGGCAACATAATTCGAATTTCCTCTGTTTGTCAATACTAACTTGACAAGCATATCAAGTTTGAACGAAATTGATTAGTAAATAGGATAGAAATAGTAATATTTGTATGCCAATAAGAATAACATTGGACAACGTACTGCGTTTACTGCAAAATGAAAATTTAAATTTCCTCCGCAACCAGCAATCGTAGAATAGTAATTCAAGATACGAAATTATTTAGTTTTTGAGCTCTTTTTAATGGTGAATAGTAATATTTTTGTATATTTATTTTTTTGAATGAAAAATAAAAAAAACTGAATTTTTGATGTTTTAAGTCCTGTAATTTCTGAACCTGAATTTTTACAGAAATTCGGTTGGGTCATTTTGTTGGAAAACTAAAGCTCTAGAAACGCCTAAAGTTTAATCAAATTTGGTAGAGCCGTTTTTAAGAAATCTTGATTTTTCATGTCTTTTTCGGTTTTTGGGAGATAATTACCCTTAAAAATAAAAAATTCCAAAAAATGAAAAATGCCTGGAGATATCGTGGATTAGTACCTACATACCAAATTTAATAAAAATCGGACCATTGGTTAGGGCTCTAGCTCTGTACACATCCATTCAGACAGACAGGCATACAGACAGACAGACAGACATCACGTAATAATCACTTTTTTTGGATTCAGGGAGCACCAAAACAAATATTTCCACTAACAACTCAAATTCGAAAATTTTGACGAAAACAATACTTTCTCCATATACTATGTATAAGTGTGAGAAGGTAAAAGGATGTTGGTTTGTTTGTTTGTATACATATTTGAAGTTTATGGATTCGGACACCGTTGGACCGTTTGCCATGAAACTTGGTATATAAATGTAGAATTTTACAGAGAAGGTTTTTAAGCCATCCATTTCGTCCTAACTCAATTGGCTTCCTCCCAAGAGGCCAAAAAAAACATATAACCCTTATGTAAAGATATTGTTGATTACATAAAAGCTAATGACATGTTTACTTGAACAGGTGATCTTGGTGATATTGGTTTTAGTTGGTAATAGTCAAAGGCATGACAACGTCTGCCGGGTAACAGCTAATTGTTTATAAATTTGCAATTAGTTTAGTGACGTAACGTTTAAAGCAATCCGGAATGTTCAACAAATCAAAATAACAAAGCAATTTCAACTGTCTTGTAACACATATTTGACTAAGGTTCATCTCAGTCAGTCCTTCTGTGTATGATATGCAACAATAAGACTGAAAAGAGACTTTAATATCCATTTATTTATATGTAAACTATACAAGTTTACCTAATAGTACTTCTGTTTTGTTTAAAAAAGGGATTTGATTTCTGTAAACTGGATTTGATTTAATTAAGCTGGATTCCATTCACGGACATGTAGCCTAAGTAACAAGTTTTCTTTTCGTTTAATTTGTTACCCTTTATTGCGGAATATGCTGACACACGACATTAATGGATGAATTTACAATGCAAGACTAAAACTACATTTTCAATACAAAAAAAGTAGCCTGCACGGTATATATTTTACTGTAACTTATCTGCTGATAACACTGAATGATGCTTCACCTGTAATCGGCGTGGCTTATGATAAAGCTTATTGTCGAAAGTCAACAAAGGGTTTGCCTTCTTAAACCCAGAATGACGGTAAAAATTAAAAAAATAATGGTCAATGAGGAAGAGATGTAGTGAAAGGTGGATTTATCCGTAAATGAAATAATGTTGTTCATGAAGTCTTTAATAAAAAACGTTTTATTTTTTAAACCAAGTTATGACTTTTAAGTTGTCTTAACCTCAGCAGATGAGTATATACAAAATTAGCTACAATTATATCAAATATCGTTATAAAATATAAATACAGTGAATTTTGTTTAAGATAAACTTTGAAGATTAAATTTACTATGTACAATATAATTACAAAATAAAAAACTGAATTTATTTGTAAGAGTATATTTATAGTCAAATATAATTTACTAATAATTTAATAATTTAGACTATGCCCCCATGAGTCAATTGGGGTAAACCACCACGATGATGCCCTAAAACGAGCATGACTATCTGTGTTACGCAAGTCTTTTGGTAATTATAACATTGTAAGAATATTTATAAGGTATGTTCTGCTGTTAAAATATAAAAAAAATGGTCACTTTCCCGGTTATTTTGAGATGGTATTAACTGACTAAAGAGGTCAGATTTGTACTAATGGAGATGAGGAGGATATTGCTATACTGACACTTCTCGAGGTCTGGCCATCCACTGGTCCCTGATCTTGACAAGTTGAACTGAAACTAATATACACACTAGTTCATTCATCAGAGTACGCGGCACGCAAGTCGGCTCAACTATGTAATGGTACTACTCATTTCAACGAATTTTTTAATCTTGGTAACATTCAAGTTCTATTATAGATTGGTCTATGTTTAATCTATGACTCTATCGACCTACAAGTGATTCACTTCGATTCAACATGTGAAAAAGTTGAAAATTACACCCCAGATGCTTTACATCAATAATAAATAATACATTATGTTAAATTCCCCATCCCCCAGAAAAAAATGGTTCACTATATTAAATCATATATGAGGGGTGTTCCATCGTCATTAATGTCCGTTTGATTCAGTTGTAGAAAAAGTGTAAAACGACCCCTCACATGACCCTTGAATCATTCATTAGTCATATATTATGTACAATTCCCCTTCCCCACCCCCTAAAAGCCATATTTCTACAATGGAACTCTTACTCTTAGGGACTCTGTAGATCTTGATCTCTACTGAGAAAAAGAAGATATATCAAACGTTTCATGAATTAAATAATGTTTTCTCTTATTTTCTTATATGCCCCCTGTCCTATTACCCACACGCAATGTTGGCCATGGCTTCTTCAATAAAATAAGTGTTTTGATCAGATGTATGTTTATTACCTATCGATAAAAGATATCCTCATTGATTTAAACATGATGCACTGACAACGTTTAGTAAATATTTTAGAACTAAATTATAAGCAAGTTGGTAAAAATAACAGTTTTTAAATCAATTTTTATGCCAACTAAGGAACTTCCGGCTCCAACAAGAAGGTAAAAGGTGCCGGGTAGAGGAAGAGAGAGTTGGCATTGACAGGGCGGTGGAAGGTAATGGCGGGACTGGCATTTACGTCTGAGTGCGATCTGGAGGTCAGGTCAACCACGGGCTACTGAACTCGGCAGTACAATGTTAAAACGCTCCGTCTGCATAACCTAGCGGAGTACAGTACACAGTAAGCCCCTAACTGTAGTCCACGGCACCATATCAGCATATCACGTGATTACAAACGAGTTCGCACGCAGCACGCTGACGTGAGGGAAGTGAATTTCAACATAAAAACTTTTAAAACTCAGAATCAGTGTAAAAACATACATTTGTCCAATTTTTATTGAAATCTGAAAACATTGATTTTTTGGCTGTTCTGATACTCCTGGTTTCATTTACTTGCAAAGCTGGGAATACAATTTTGCGCATTATAAGGTTAGGATAAGGTCCATACAGGCTTGAAAGTAGGCGTGAGGTTGTTAGAAATAATAAAAGTACAAAAGAATAACAGGCTTTTCTAGTGTAAAACCCCCATAAGACAAGTACTGTGTTTAGCCGATACAGATTTTCTTTAATAACTCGGTAAATATTTATGCTAGAATGACGAGAGATGGCTTAAAACTTTCGCCTTTCTAATTCCCATCTTTTTACATGCATTAAATTTATATCTGGGGCTTTTCTGACCCTTTTTGGGCCCAAAAACTCAAAATTTGAAAGATTAATCCCCAAAAAATGGGTTTAGAGTTTTCCGATTGTTTTGCCCAACGAACTTGTCCAACAGATTATAGAAAGGAACGTCCCTACCAAATTTGAAGTAAATCGGGCAAAAAATGTGACCGCTAGAGTGCATACACACATATATATATATATATATATATATATATATATATATATATATATATATATATATATATATATATAAAATTTTGAACGACCCCCCAAAACGTGTTCAGGGGGTCACGTTAGGAACTTCTATGGTGGTCCCGGGCTTAAGTTTCACCGTGCGGGTCAGCTAATAGTTCACTTTCCATAGGAAATTCACTAATAAGGTTTACTGACATTTAATTTTGTTATTAAATTACTGCGACGTCGAATGTCGCGCGTAGAGTTTAAAAGAATAATTACAACAAATTAAAAAAATACCATAAACAGTTAATTACCTTTTACCAAAATTACAGCTTTCTATCCAACACTTATACGTAGTACATATCTTACGCTGTCAATGTTTTTTCTTTGTTTACTTGATCGGTCTTTTATATATTTTCGTTTATAATCCACTGCGTACGTTTTCATTCGGATCAGTAAACAATAAAGACAGCTTATAAACTGTGGAATAAATATTACAAACTGAAATATTACAAACTGTAAACTTCGTCGTGTATGGTTTTTTGTCTCAGGCAAAACCTTTACAAACATGTTGAATGCTTTTGTTAGCTATCTCGATTAACTTTTTAAGTTTTAGCGTTCCTTTTATTAAACCTTTTTACGTGCAGGTTTTAAATCCATTTCCTAAAGGCCAAACAAACAATATTGTATATTTTTGAGATATATGAACTTTTATCTCAAAGACTTGACTGAGAGCAATTTCAATCAGCTAATATACGTGATGCAGTAGATGAACTCTGACATGAGGTCCAAAGAGGTAGTGTTTTGATCTTGAAGAATAATACGTTAGTGCACAATTTTCACAAATTCCGCATTGAAGACAAACCTACTCAGGTCATAAAGTAGTTTCAAGTCTTAACTACATATTAAACCATTTAGAACGTGAATTCAAAATTCCGGTCAGGTGATATTCACAAGGAAGTTGCACAACAGAGTTAGTGCTGAACCAGGAAACTAGAAACAATGTCAACAAACAACCCAACAGAACAATTGATGATGAAAGCGGATAAGCGACATTGTAAAACAGGAGTATGGCCAATGGGTTGGAAACAACCTCCTAGGAAGGCCCATCGTGCTTTCAACGTTGAACAAAACAATGGGAAGACTCAATTACTCCTGGCACTGGCACTTCTGCACTCGAGCGTTTGTTCGCGGGAAATGGCTGAGTAATAAATACAACCGTCCATTTACGTGGAAACTTCCACTACTGTAATTAGAAAACAAGTTCCAAGGGAGCAGGTTTTAAGTCATGTAGTACAGTATTCGCCAAAATAAACAATACTAGAACTGAATCAGCTCTAGTTGCATTCTCGATCAGCAATGTCAACTTTTCATTGTTGCCACGTCTTCGTGTTTATTATTTCCTTCTTATTTGAGGTTAGTTTTTTCTGATGGTGCTAACTACTTCAGAGAAATTTTTTATCGTAGAGCATTGTTTTCGCTCATACGGAATCGGACGTGCTGGTGGGCCAAGTTTTCCTTACCCAGCACACTCCCCCGATCTTACACCACCTGACGCCTACGTCTGGGGAATGTTGAAGGAGAAGATTTTCCCTGAGCCATCATCCGTTTCCGTGATTTACCCTCCAGCCATCATCGTACAACTTAAGGAAAAATAAACATGTCTATAGGGAGGGAGAATGCAACAACCCCTCTTCACCAAAATGATGCAAAACCTTCAACAACGGTACGAGTGTTGCCTCAAACTGAACGGAGGTCATATTGAACATGTTATTTACCGAGTACAACCGATTTGCTTCCTTTTACTTGTATATGTTGGTAAAGCTATGAAAAAATTTTGGTAAAGCTATGTCAAATAAAATTTTACATTTTCAGTACTGTTTATTTTGGCGCATTCTGTGGAAATTGTTATTTTTAAGCCAAGAGTTTCAGTCTGTGAGCATTTAGTCAACCCGCAAGCAAACAAGCAAGAAGAGAATGCAGTGATTGCATTTGACCTTTTCTGCTACGACAGAACCTGTTAGACGAAGTTCAATATATCTTTGTAATCCTGAGTATACGTTAATCCTCCCGGCTGTGCAGGGTCGAGGGAAAGTCCGCAGTGGAGACTCGTTTAATATTTTACCTTTTGATCATGTCTAATCCTCTGTGACCTCTATATGTGATGAACTCAACTTAATAACGTTAGTTTTTTATAAGACCATATGGAAGGTTTAAATCGAGTACATGGCAATATTAGTCATGCAATACAAAGGTTTGTTATTTAAATCACTTGACGTGGTATAAAGTTATAAGCACAAAATTATAAAGTATTACAACTAACAACGACCAAAATCAATAAAATGTATTAATTTAATGCAGTTTAAATACTAATGCTCATTTTATTAGCCCCAGTGATTTAAGTTAATTTTTTTTATGAAGAGGGTAAATTACATATATTTTCCAAAACGTACCAAGATTAAACCAGAACAAAACCCGCGATTACCAGGGTTGGTTTACTGTAATAGGGCGAATGTATTACATTATATATTCTGTAGTAATTCTACTGGATTCAGTAACATATTGTTTTACATAATAAACAAATGTATCTTTATTTTTTCCAGTTCTTACCTTAAGCCGTCGTAGAAAACACATTTACCCTACCATCTGGTAACCGCCATCAATTCGATTCGGATTCAATTACAGCGAACAAATTTATTCCCGCGTCTAGTATTCTGAGGATCGCTAATCATACCGTAATTAACGCTTTTCGAACAGTATGAGGATTATTATTTTGATTTTCATGTTTTGTTTTAACCGGTCTTATTATTTTTTTAAATTCTAATAGACCCTTGCCTATTCAGATTTGGCTGAGGAACCTGAACGGATTGACTTTCACTGAGATTGTAAAGTTATTTTGGGGTTAATAATTATTTTACGTTTAGTTGTTGGATTAAATCTACCTAGGAGTAGTGGATATGCCTTAGTGTTATATTTATATTTTAGTTACTTCCGACAATGACGAATATAGGTTACCGAACGAACTCATGTCAGGACAAGAGTTGTAACAAGGGAGTTGTCTGGTTACCACTCTTGTCCTGACATGAGTTCGTTCGGTAACCAGGGAGTTGTCTGGTTACCACTCTTGTCCTGACACGAGTTCGTTCGGTAACCAGGGAGTTGTCTGGTTACCACTCTTGTCCTGACACGAGTTCGTTCGGTAACCAGGGAGTTGTCTGGTTACCACTCTTGTCCTGACACGAGTTCGTTCGGTAACCAGGGAGTTGTCTGGTTACCACTCTTGTCCTGACACGAGTTCGTTCGGTAACCAGGGAGTTGTCTGGTTACCACTCTTGTCCTGACACGAGTTCGTTCGGTAACCAGGGAGTTGTCTGGTTACCACTCTTGTCCTGACACGAGTTCGTTCGGTAACCAGGGAGTTGTCTGGTTACCACTCTTGTCCTGACACGAGTTCGTTCGGTAACCAGGGAGTTGTCTGGTTACCACTCTTGTCCTGACACGAGTTCGTTCGGTAACCAGGGAGTTGTCTGGTTACCACTCTTGTCCTGACACGAGTTCGTTCGGTAACCAGGGAGTTGTCTGGTTACCACTCTTGTCCTGACACGAGTTCGTTCGGTAACCAGGGAGTTGTCTGGTTACCACTCTTGTCCTGAGATGAGTTCGTTCGGTAACCTATAGTCGTCATTGTCGGAAATGTATAGACGTTTGACTGAAATATAAATATAACATTAAGGCATTTCCACTAGTCCTAGGTTGATTTAATCTAACAACTAAAAGTTTATAATATGCATTTTTTCATCCTTTGGTACATCTAATTCAGCTATACAAGTTTCAGGCCGGCAAGACAACTATACCTTTTTGGGTCGTATCACTTCGACTATAATACTGTAGTCCTGCTGAAATAAATGTTGATGAACACTAACGCATTTATCTACATATTATATCATTCGCAAACATTAAATCAAGCGTGAAAGCTATTTGGAGTGGCTTTTTAAATTGTATTATATTACTTTCTGACATAAAAGAGAATTAGGCCTAGATCTGTTAAAATTTAATAAGAACCGCAATGTAAAGATTTAATTAATTTGATACAAAAATAATTAGCTTATGCAATTATATCGTTTGAATGACCTGAACTTTACAGATAACGCTCATCAGAATATCGATCTTTTCTTAGATATTTGACACCTTGTTTGTCTTCATGCAGCGATAAATTATCACCGCCATCGAAATTCCCCACCGATTCGCAAATCTACGTTCTGCAGAGTCCAATCTACATTCTATAGGCCCAAAACGATGTGTTAAGCAATAATAATGCCACTTAATCAAAAGTGTGTCCTTCAATCTTTGCAGTCTAGGAAGTGCATGAACCAGGACTTTTTGTAGATTAGGCCTGCAGCTACGAGGCGGTTGACCTTCCAGACAAATGATCCTGCCTCTGCAGCTGCTTTATAACTATTTTATAGTCTTCTTCCGTGACACACAATCCCACTCATCATCCGGTCGGTTACATTTGCAATGGACCAATATAAGCCTCCATTAGCACTACACGGGGCGTTTGCATATCAACTGCTACAGAATCATTTATATCCATGGTGGCGGTTACTATGTGAAAGCTTGAATTCAAAGTGGGACCATGAGGAACTCTTGTGACTATAGATGGGTTAACTATGGGTCATATTGTTAACGGCTGTTATAGCGTCTTCATAAGTCATAGGTATACGACTACACTTGGGCTTGATGTTTATAACCTAACCTATCTTAACCCTAACCTAATAGAACTGCAGCCGCGCGGCGTTGACCTCCCCAGGCTAATGATTGTGTTCTTGCAGGTACAGTTCGGGTCACATAGCTTGGCGTCTGGTTAGCGTATGCTGGAATGAATTTTCCCCTCTATTTTGCTCAGTACCGTCCGTGTTACAGTATACTTTTGTAAACATAAATATAAATTTATTTATTTAATTTTAAAACATTGTTTTTGGTTATTTTCGGTATTGTCTGCTTTTATTTACGATCAATTTGTTTCTCGCCTTTCCCAGGCGCCAAGCACCGTGGCCCGAACTTGTACTATATTTTATCTTTTACCCATTTAGTCCTGTACAGACTTTACATTATGAGACTCTCAGTCATCATGTGATTGTATATACGTGCATACTAGAGCAAAATAAACCAACAATATCTCTACGCGATCCATTTTCAACGAACAAAATCTTATATAACCTTTACTTCGAGTATGTAAACTTACTTAAGTGAAAACTGTTACATAATTGTAGAGCTGGACGGTACCAAACAAAACTGAGAAGTCTGCATGTTTGACTACCATTAACCACATACAACAAGATATCCTCGTCAGACATCCTGGATGATAATATCAATAAACCTTAGTCGTATAAATCATTAAAGGGAGGATTCAAACCTTTTTTAAATATTGAAATGTGAATCTCATATGTTATTTAAATTTATTTTATTTTATTGAAAATAGATGAGCAAGCGTGCTCTGTTCTACTTAAGTCCCACATTCTCTGTATAATACTACTGTGAACCCCACATTATGTACGTTGTTTACGGTTTAAAAGTTTGTTGGGATTTTCAGCAATATGTTAATTTAGATACCATCCATCAGAACTTATCCATGTTAGTTATCCATTTTCTTAAAAGGTGAAGGTAACAAATCTAATTTTATAAAATAAAATAATATAAGTGCATTCATTGACTTGTATGATAATATACTTTTTCAAATATTATAATTCACAAAAAATTATATTGCGAATTACAAATCCACAAAACCGACTTGTGGGCTAGTGTAACAGTTTGTTTCTGCGGCGCGGCGTTCATGTGATCCCTGAATTCACTTTACCCCAACATGAATTTTGATTAGGAAGTAAGATAATTGAGTGTTTTCGTAGGTATTTGGTAAGGTTAATAAATTTGACCTATTTCACGTTTTTAAATAGCTAGGCTATGTATGATTATTAAAAGATTTATCATAAGTTTAAAGAAGAATTTTAAAAGAATAACTAAACAAATTAAAGCAGTTTAAAATTTAAATATGAGTTCGTAAATCCGTGTAAATTACGTTAGATTTGTTGAGATATTGTGAATATCCCGGATCCGGATGTAAACTGACCCGTTTATAGGTCTAGCAATGACTACATGTTTATGTAGTCATTGGTACTAGTCCGTTACATGAGGGCAAGGCTGTCGAGAGTTGAGGCGTTATTGCTCGCAGTTTCCGAGCAATTGCCTTTGAAGCCTTGAGGGGGAGGGCAAGAGGGATTATCTGGGGGGGGCAAGAGGGATTATCTGGGGGGAGCAAGGGGTATTATCGGAGGGGGGGCAATCCCACAAATTACTGCTGCAGCTTCCTATAAGTCGGCCTACACTTCCTCTATAATTGTACTACACTTTGAATAAGTTCCTCCTTTCGGCATTTCAAGATGTTCACGGAAAAGTTCACCGTGTCATTTAGTATTATCCGGGTCAAAAATCGCCAAGTTACAAACAGAATTTACTCGTACTAATCTACTAACAACAAACACCCAAATTCGATTTGTTGTTGTTTTATATTTTCTCTAGGTATTGTTTTGCTCTTTAAAATGAGCCATACAAGAACGGCGTATAATCCGTTGAGGAGGGACAGCCTTTGAAAGTTACAAAGTGAAACATGAACCTTATGAGAGAAGCAGGTAGAAACGCCAAATATTCCGTGATTGGAGCCCACTCTTAATGATGATGACGTAAACCTAACCTAACCTACTAGGTGAATAATGTTAATATTGTAAATATAGGTGATTGGTCGATGAGGTAGACATGCCAACTTAATTAGGTTAAATGTCTTGGGTTAGTTCAGGTTCCGCAAGTGGTCTGCTAGGTTTGTTCGTCTCTTGGACACAAGTGTGGTTTTCCGTAGGTAATCGTATTGCAACATAATGTCAACCCCACCAACCAATCATGATTTCTATTTTAAAATAATAGCCTAACACGGGAGCTAAACAATAAAAATATTTGTATACACTATAATTTTGAAATCTAACATAATTCAAACTGTGACCACAACCATCTCAAAATTGGCCTACCTCGGGACAATTAAAGTGTGAGGACAAACATTTAAAAGTATACATTCAAAATCCAGGAATAGTAATCACATTGTAATCACACCAAGCCAGCTTTTATAAACAAACAAATATTATAAATACAAAATAAACAAACGATACAAATTTAAAAAATAACCCCGGACCTTCTTTGGTTGGGCCCAATAGCGTATCCACTTGACCCCCGACTTGACGGATTCCTTGCTATAAAGTTTGCATATTGAACGTCTTAGTTTCATCGTGCTATTTAAACAGCTGTTTTTGACCCTCGAATGGGAATTGGGGGAGTGGGGGGAGCGTGTACTCTGCGTAGGGAATATTATGCAACTTAAAATTAGTTGATACTTTAACTAACTTTCATAAACGTGGATCAATAGAGGTTAGTTGGCTCTAACATCGATATGCCAATTTGGAAAATAATCAGTTAAGAGTTTGTAGTAGATAATTTAATCCCTCCCGAGAGTCGACCGGTAGCACTAAACTCCCGTTATTACATCCTTAATTATCGACCTTAACATCTAATCACTGCTCCGAGATGGCGGAAGGAAAATATAGACTGGTCCTATAAATTAACAAGGTTAATGACCTGTTTTGTTGCAACCGCATTATAGTGGTAGGTGTATTAAATATATTTCATATTTTTTAACTTTTAATTAGCTTTTGATAGTATGAGAGTAAGCCACTGTTTTATTTGAAGTGATGGTTCTAATAACGTTTAAATTCTTGTGTAAGTAATGGAAAACGCTAAAATGGAGTTTCTACCATATCTTTTGTGCAGATTTATTTGTATTTGTTTTCAAAAGGTTTTAAATTAAACTACGGCACTGATTGTTTTTCCATATGTATGCTTAATTAGAAGTCAATTGAATTGCAATGCAATCTTAAATGTAGGTATGTATTTGTTCAATGGTGCTAGGTAGTCAATAGCAACAATAGTCAATAGTAACGTAAGCGACCCACTCTTACACCTTCTGACCAATAGTCTAGCTATAGCAATGAATTCAGATCTTATGTTCTGTATTAGTTCAGAATTACTTGTTTACTTTCTTCCCCTATACATAGTATATGGAGAAAGTATTGTTTTCGTAAACATTTTGGAATTTGAGTTGTTAGTGGAAATATTCGTTTTGGTCTTCCCTGAACCCAAAAAAGTGGTTTTTACGTGATGTCTGTGTGTGTGTGTGTGTGTGTGTGTGTGTGTGTGTGTGTGTGTACGCGCGCGCGCGCGCGTGCGTGTGTGTGTGGATGTGTACAGAGCTAGAGCCCTAACCTATGGACCGATTTTTATGAAATTTGGTATATAGGTACTAATCCTCAATATCTCCAGGCATTTTTTAATTTTTTTAATTTTTGATTTTTAAGGGTAATTATCCCCCAAAAATCGCCAAAAAACATGTAAAATCCAAATTTCTCAAAAACAGCTCTAACGATTTTGATTAAACTTTTGTGGTTTGTAGAACTTTAGGTTTCCAACAAAATGACACCACCCGCATTTCTGTAAAAATTCGGGTTCAGCAATTACAGGACTTAAAACATCCAAAATTAAGTTTTTTGGATTTTTCATAAAAAATCATAAATGTTAAAAAAGATTACTATTCACCATTAAAAAGAGCTCAAAAACTAAATAAATTATTATTTTAAATTACTTTTCTACGATTGCTAGTTGCGGAGAAAATTGAACTTTTCATTTAGCGGTAAACGCAGTACGTTGTCCAATGTTATTCTTATGGGGAATACAAAAATAACTATTTCTCTCTTATTTACTGATCAATTTTATTAAAATTTGATATGCAGGTCAAGTGATATGCATTGACCAACAGAGGATGTTCAAAATATGTTGCTATTTAACCCTGGGGGGGCCTAGGGGGCATTTCCCCTCTCAAAACCACTGTGTGTAGCAACGGACTCTATAGTGCCTCCCAAAAAGGGATTTGGGTAGATATTTATGAAAACAACTATTTTAGACAATTTTCTGTACATTTATCTATACTTCATATTCTATATTTAGTAAATAACAAATATTTTTGTCATTAAAGTTTGGCTAAAAGGGAGAAAGTATGTGTCAGTTTCCTGATACCGTTTGTTTTGTATTAGTTACAGAATAAGTTCTGTATTAATTGCTGCTATAGTTACTCTAAAGGTTGCACCTGCACCATTATGACAATTTCTTTGGTGTTGGGTAGGGGAATGCAATGAAGTAAAATGGCTTAACACCATGTGAGTATTTCAGTTAAATTTGGATCAATAATGCTGCAGGCTACATTATATATTATCTTGAAGCACATTAGGAGGCCAAGTTTGATTCCTATTAGGCTCGATTCTCTTTCGAATATTGCCGTTCTAAGCTTGTTTTGCTTGTTTTGCTTTTCTTTATTTAAAGTTCTATTTCTGATGAATGATATGTTTGTTGGTAAGGTGTATTACACCGTTGGATATAACATTGGGCTTCACTCACCTAATCTTTGTTATTCTGGAACTCGTCAAAACTTACACAAAATACGGACACATAACGAATACGAACACGGACACATAACGAACATGAACACGGACACATAACGAACACGAACACGGACACATAACGAACATGAACACGGACACATAACGAACACGAACACGGACACATAACGAACATGACCACGGACACATAGCGAACACGAACACGGACACATAACGAACATGAACACGGACACATAGCGAACACGAACACGGGCACATAACGAACATGAACACGGACACATAACGAACATGAACACGGACACATAACGAACACGAACACGGACACATAGCGAACACGAACACATAACGAACATGAACACGGACACATAGCGAACACGAACACGGGCACATAACGAACATGAACACGGACACATAACAAACATGAACACGGACACATAACGAACACGAACACGGACACATAGCGAACACGAACACGGACACATAACGAACATGAACACGGACACATAACAAACATGAACACGGACACATAACGAACACGAACACGGACACATAACTAACATGAACACGGACACATAGCGAACACGAACACGGACACATAGCGAACACGAACACGGACACATAACGAACATGAACACGGACACATAACGAACATGAACACGGACACATAGCGAACACGAATGAACATGAAAAACAATCGTTCCAGAGTTACAGAAGACAATCCGATGTTTCGCGGTGCCGATATAACGACCCGCTTCTTCAAGAATTATTCGGATGACTTGACTTTATTTTCTACCGCACGCGGGCTGAATCCTAACCACGACTCAACACAAAACTTTATTTAAAGTTGTTAAAGGCAACTTAATAAATCTCTCAAAGTTATGTGGGGACGCCCCGGAAGTCGGACTTGTGACCTCCATCGATATGTTTACAAATTGATGGTGACCTCTAGCACCTAAATCGAAGATGCTAACCGTCTAAACTTGAATCCTATACAGTTACTGTCGCCCTCTCCTATCGTTATCATGAAGGAGTCTTCCTATTTGTGGTCGCTCCTATTTGCGGTTAGTCCTATTTGCGGTCAAGTGTAGTTTTGTGAGGGGTGGTCAAGGTTCTGGAGGTGGAAGGGTTTCCAGTTCGCGGTCACATCTTGATATTTCACCCTAATCACAAATCTAATTTAGATATATTGTCACCAGTCTTCCTTTGCACGTTACTTTCTATAAGAAAAGCCATTATAAAGTAAACTAGGCTTCCCTGTCACAGTTTTAATAAATTCCATCGTAACACTTTGCAACACTAAATGAAATATGCAATCTTACACAACCTTAAGTATAAATTTATATTAACACACTATATCTCCAAATGTACTGGCGGCAAGCAGGTGTTCTGACCTTGCACTGTAAAACTTAACATAATGGGTCTAGGCTGGTTAGGTTCTAAATGAGTAGAGATCTTTGGTAAACCTGAAGTACTTTATACAAATCGGGGAAAACATCATTCAGTCGAAAACTTAACAAATCGAACTTTAATAATTTTTAATTACTTAATACAAATTTAAAAAATACTAAAACCAACAGCTCCGCACGAGGCCCCATGCCGGTGTCGTTGCACTGGAGATCTTCAGAAGTCCTTATTAGATTCAGGCCGCCTACTGCCAAACCTACGCGTGCATTCTCCGTCTCTCTCACTATCACACACACTGCAGTCTTCCTAGCGACTACAAGACCTTATAATATCAATCTCAGCAGGGGTTCCACTGCTAGATTATTGGCCTCGAACAAGCATTGAGTTACATTTCCTGCCTTTAATGATGCTGCTTCTCCTTATACGTAGAAACCCTTTTAAACAATTGTTCTCAACAAGAATTATATTTATAAATCACAATAGACATTTTTCCTAGGGTAAAAGTGCAATAACAACATGTTAGACACTAATACTTTGCCAGAGTTTTGCTGCTTGACTATAAAAACAATAATGTTTTTTCTCGATGCAATGCAGCAATCACATTGAAACGAGTAATCCTATACTCTTATATGAGCAATGTTTGCTTGATTGTTTGGTTGGTTGGTTGGTTAGTTGGTTGGTTGCACAATTAATTATCTTGCAAAAAACGGCTCTGTGGATTTCCTTCAAATTCTGGAAATAACTAAGTTATGGTATAAAAATATGTTCTAGACAGGTCTCATCCCCAGGAAAAATCAAATAATGTTAAACAACGAAATTGAAAAGTTGAAACAAATTAACATTGGGCTTATGGAGTTTCAAATCAAAACGAAAGAATTGTAACAGCTGTCCATAATCAACCAGGGAACTGTCAAAGTAATACTAAAATATTGTTTATGATTATTAACATGTGGTTTCCTGAGAGCAGAGATTAAAATAGTTGAGTGAAGATTACCTATATAGAGTAGTAAAATAAATCAAAGGGACATTGAGCTATAAACAACAACTTAAGTGACCTTAAAAATGTAGAAAAGATGCAAATGAGTAATAAACATCTGATTAACAGTAGGGGGAAGTGGTGAAATATTACTCCAAGTGATCTAAACAAACTGAGTGGCCTTCCCCCGAGGAAATCTCGGTCCAGTTACTCCTATACTCTAATATGAGCTATGTTTGTTTGTTTGCAAAATTATCTCAAGATCCAGTGGAAGGATTTTGCTGAAAATTTGGGATCAGGGGCTTTTGGGTCTAAAAAATCGATTGGTGAAAACCACTACCGCAGGAAAACTCGTATTATTCTAAACAACTCATTTTAAAATTGAAAATTTTAACATTGGGCTTATGGAGTTTAAAATCATAACACCGGTTACTATGGATAACAAAAACAAACCATTAAATCAGATTCTATAAATTAAAATATTGTGAACAGCTGCTTATCATTATGGAAATAAATAACCTACTTGAATGGCAACTCTCATAATGGAAATAAAAAACTACTTGAGTCGCAACAAACAATTTTTTCGATAGGCGAGTGAGCGTAGCGATCGAGCTCATATTGAAAATGAACGAGTATCTGAAATAAAACAAATTCAATGCCTCTTCTGCGGAATCAAACACCGAGCATGGCTCGGTCCCCCGATACTGTCTTGTAGATGAGCAATAGTTATTGCGGTTGTGTAGGTACATTTTAAAACTCTAGATTGAGAATTATTTAAGTCCTCGTCATATACAGTCACTGCATAATTGGTTAAAGTAGATATGCCATTTTAAAAATTAGTTGTTGGTCAGTGGCAGATTTAGGGGGGGATATAGGGGCTGTAGCCCAGGGCGGAAATTTTTTAGGGTCGGAAATTTGCAGAAAATTATTAAGTTGTTTACAAAAGAAATGATGAAACGGGGAACATTTTGACGAAAACGTATGACAATAACGGTGTGCCGCCCTTTTAAAGGTAAAGGTAGTAATCAGAGACTAATGTATTACGCTTGTAGTCCCTCACACTGTAGTTCCTCAAAAAAGTCATAATGCATTTGTCATTCATCCGTACTAGCGACAAGACGATTACGCTACAGAGAAATGGCGGCAAGCCACGAAGTACATCAGGCCTGCACCACTGTGACTACGTTCAACTCATGGACTTCTAAGTTTACCCGTACATTCGCATAGCATTAAAATGATTTTTTACACAATATCAATAATGACTAAGGCACACGGCTGAGAAATGTTGCATAAATCGAATTGAGATGACAATAACAAAATTTAGACCACAATGATATTGTCGATTCATTTTCAAACTCAAGGCAACAAAGAATAAAGTTATTTCAGCCGTCTTATACTTACCTTCAAAGGCTACCACACATAACCGTTCATTCTGGAGGTAATTTTTTAAAACAAAACATCTGACCAAAGACAAATAAAATTCTCTCTTCTAACATAATTTGTGAAGAGAGAATTTGATTGGTTGTTGCCATGGGAGCGTAGTTGACAGAGGGTCAAAATGGTGGTCAGCATGTAGGCTGCAGTTTTTTACTCCAGGCGAGACCTCTATATAGATTTTTTGGGTGGGACGGTGTCAAAATCTCCCATTTCATTAAATGAAAAACTGTGATATTTGAAGTCTTTAAATTACTATCTTGTCGCATTTTAGGCGAATCATGATGTTAAACTTAACTTTATAATCTTAAGACATATTTTAAATGTAATTTTATTGCTTATCTCGAAGCAAAGTTATGATTTGAGTTAAATGAAAATATCCTTTTAATATGGCTTTGGAAATAGTGTTGAAAACAAGCCGCCTTGTACATCGAATGACACCGTCCTACCAACAATTTGACACCACAACAGGTCAAAATACCAAATATGACGGCACCAAATACAGTTATAATTTTCAGTAGTCAATGCGTTGGTGTAAAAATTAATGATTCGATGTTTCGATGAATCCCTTCTTATAGATTTTAGGCCTTTGTTGAAGAATTTTCTCGTTATTAAAAGTAGCACTGCTGTTAACAAGAACATTGGTCTCTAGGGCTGATTGTCTTTGAGTAGGCTATATTGAATATTAAACTGTGGTTAATGTAAATAAATTCAATTATACATTATTTTACTGGTTTTTTCAACTAGGAAATAACAGCAATTTCTTAAACCTATTCATTCAGTTAATTCGTAACTCTTTTAGATACTGTCATAAGATAACCAAACAAGATATATAAAATGTGGGTAAACTTGGGCGGCGAA
Organism: Allygus modestus; assembly: GCA_963675035.1. Lineage (NCBI taxonomy): Eukaryota > Metazoa > Arthropoda > Insecta > Hemiptera > Cicadellidae > Allygus > Allygus modestus. The sequence continues at coordinate 75,433,997 of OY776112.1, read as the reverse complement.
GACAAATAGTGACAGCGGTTATAGTGAAATAGTTATAGCTGGGGGAGGGGGAAAATTTCCTAATAGTCCTTAGGCGGCGACTGCTTAAATCCGCCACTGTGTTGGTCTAAAATATTTTACAACAGAAATTATAATTGGTTTTCGATACGGAATGAAGAAGTGATCAGCAATTATGTGGCAAAATCCACACCAGGAATGTATCCAAATAAGAAGGAAAATTTGTTATTTTCCAGTCACCTGCTTCTTCCTATTTCTCCCATAATACAAATTTTAACTTTCGAATAACGTCCCGCCTCAACGGAATATCCTAACTTGATGAGGTATAGCTTATTTTATAAAGAAAACAAAACTAGCGATTTCAGTTAGCAGAATTTCGATACCACAAATATTTAACACATAAAAATCAAAACTATTGAGTATTTTGGAACTTTATTGAAAGACTATTGCTTACTGTATAATCATTAAAACCAATTGAAATCGTCGGATAATTTATGCACTTTTAAAAGCCAATAATCAACGATTTCGAATAATCCGTTGAGGATGGACGGGAGTTGTTAACATTGACCTTATAGGAGAAGCAGGTAGAAACGCAAAATGTTACGTGACTGGAGCCCCCTCCCAGATAGTTTTTACAGGGATGACTCTAGCTCGCCGACAGGGCCACTAGATGGACCAGGACTGTTCATATAAGGAAGTAGTCTGACCGGACCGGCAGATTCCCCCGTCCTTCAGTGCGCGTACTACTTACTACAGGGCCCACTACTACTGGACTTGGTAGAGTCGTAGTAGTTCGCTCGCGCTCGTGACACATCTGGACCGACGGACTTTGCGCTCGTGCTAGTCACTAGCGGACTAGTCTTGGCGCGATGCCGAATTTATCGTGATGGCTATTAGCCGGTTTTGATCTCCTAGTACTTGCCGAGAGAAACCGAAAGTTCTTTTGCGAAGACCGAGTTCCCTTCTCGCCACCGCGCGCGGTCGCGTCGCGCCTTTCATCTTATGTCAAACGCGATACTGTAGTTTGTTTTTAGCAGACTGGATTAGCGAAACAAATTTCCCCATAGTATGTGATACAATACTAATAGAACTTTACAGGGTGATATTACGTAAAAATAAACTTTTGTATAAACAAACGCGCAATCAATCAATAATAACAACTAGCTTTACACCCTCGAGGATATTATGTGCACATCGGTTTTTATATTTAACTAGCTGCTATGCCCGTGCTTCGAAACGGGGTAAAAATTCAGAGTAGAAAATTGTAAACAAAACAATGACATTCTGTAGTTAGATATAATACTTTTATCAGCTGTTTATTTAATAATTGATTGAATTAAGAAAAAATACATGTCATGTGACACAAACCAAATAAAACTATCCTCCATAAGAATAACATGGGGACTTGGAAGTCCCGTGGGGCAGAGCCCTGATGACTTTTCTAGACGGCTATCGGGCCTATGACACTACTGGCCTTAAGACTATATTTGGGAAAAGTCTCAACAGAATTAGTCCAGTGGTTCTGGCGTGATGAAACTATAAACAGACACCATCTCATTTTTATAATAGTAGTGATAAAAGTAAAACTTGTTTCACACGTTTTGATAAAATAATAAAATTATCCAGATTAAAAACTGACTTATTCCGAATAAACTAGCGTAGCAAATAAGCAATCATTTTACATATAATACGTGAAGCTGTTTTTTGTAAACGCAACTCCTCCTTTATTTCTTGACCAATTTTAATGTTTGAAGAGTCCAAAAAATCGTCTCAGACCGCAGTTTTGCAATAAGGTTTTAATTTTCCCAATTTTTATTCTCAAGGGTAAAAATTGAGACAACTCATAAACATTCAACAATAATCACTCATTCATTTCACACAATATGATATCGCATAAATAGAATAATTAAAGTTTCAAGCATATAGGCCTATTAAATATTTTGTCACATGTTTTTTTTCTTTTAATTAAATGTTATTATTTTGCTTATTTTAGTTATTTATTTCATTATCACCCCTCAGAAAATTTAAATTTTAAATAATTATTCATTATTTTGTGATGTACGTAATAAAATATTTAAAGTCATATTTCATAATTTAAGCCTACATGTACAAAATTACCTCATAATTAACTTAATATAATATAACTAAATTCAAAATTGATCTCAAACTTTCCCCCAGCTGAAGTGTTTTGTGACTAATGTATTTTGGTTCCAAGATTATTGGAAAATTGTGTTTTGAAAGTAATCATGTGAACCCCATAGCATCATGTGGAGTTTTCTGAAGAAAGAAGAGGCTGCTGATAAAAAAATGGCTGGTGTTAGATGCTTTGATTTGAGCATTGTCTCATTCAAATAAATTTCCCCTTTTAAAAAGTTTTTTTTTGTAACCTGCGAAACTCAGAGCAACCCTTATTTAGCCCATCAAGATTCGTATAGCTCTTGAGTGAAGAAATTGTCTGTGTGGTGAGATCTTTCCATTTTTTTAAACTACTTATCTGGAACCACTTACAACCTATATAGCAACTTACAATCCCTAGGACTTTAAACAAAAAAAATCAATTCCTCTTTATCAACGATTTGTTTAATCAAAATTTAATACAAGTTCTCAACCTAAGTTAATCAAGAAGATACTTTATTTATTTGGACAAAAATAACTTCAAAAACTTAACTAGGCCCTCAGCCTAAATTTCAAGAAGAAGCTGCCATTTTGAACTTTAAATTATACACCTCAAGATCCCATAACCATAATTATAGATCAATAGTAAATTTTTATCGAATAGTTTGAATTCACATAAATTGGACTTTTTTAAAATTTCTAATGATTTTTATTCATATGAAACTAAGTTATTCTGACCTTTAAGCCTCAGCACGATCACCCCGACCCTGTATTATAAATGACTCATGTTATAAATTACCATCTTTATGAAATATAGCTGTGTATAATACTTTGGACTTTGATATCATCTAAATTGAAAATTACATTCTTATAATTTTATTTTCTCTCCCCAACATTGTACATCTATTGTAACCCTTATTCATTTAACCATAATTTGTCTGCAATCTATAAATGTAAAATAATGAATAAATGTCCACCATTACTTTGTTAATTGTATTTATGAGTTTTCATTTTAATTTAGATAAAACAGCTGTTAGGCCTAAATAGTAAACCTGTGAATTTAGTCATCTAATCAAGGATCAAGTTACGAATAGTTGAAAGGGAATTATTACTGTATTTACAATAAACTCTTAGTCGAACAGTCGATTGTTATTAACCAAAAATTATTCAAGAGAGCTGTAATAGTATTAGTTTTGTTTCAAAATTTAGAGTAGAAAATTGTAAACAACACAATGACAGTCTGTAGTTAAATATAATACTTTTATCAGCTGTTTATTTAATAATTGATTGAATTAAGAAAAAAATTGGGGGCTGCCCTCAAAGTTCGTTTTTTGCCCATAAGATTAACGTTGGGCAAAATATGATATTCTCGGTGGCGATAATGACGTCACGACAAGATCAAACGGAACGACCAGAACCACCGAATCATCAACCGATTGTTTGTTTGTTTTATCGGATGAACTTATAATCGTTGCTCACTGCCTGATGGATTGTAACTTTCTGGACGGCAATCCTCGGTAGCCCAGTTGATACGGCGTCAGATCCAAGGTTGTGCGGTCCCCTGTTCAAACTTCGCTTTTGATGTTTACTTTTTGAGATCTGAAATGTTTTTTAAAGATTACTTTAATTTGTTCGGGTTTAAATCTCACTTTTGCTGTTTACTTTTTTAGGTTTGACTTTTATTTAGTAATACTAATCCCTTTATTTTGTAATTATGTTGCACGACGGACAGCCACCATACAGCGCTCTGCGGAGTTAGGTTAGATTAGGTTACTATAATTTTATCGTGAACTGCAACCTAGTTGTTTGTTCACGTAAATCCATTTGTAGATCCAATTTAACACTGTATCCACAACTTTTGATTTAACTTATATCTGCTTGAATTTGAATCGAATCACCATTTATGCTTTTCCACCACAAAACAATAACAATCGTAATTGAAAGTTCATTCGATAAAACAAACAAACAATCGGTTGATGATTCGGTGGTTCTGGTCATTCCGTTTCATCTTGTCATTATCGCCTTACCGAGAATACCATATTTTGTCCACCAAGATTAACGTGAGGAATAATTATTTTATTTGACTTGCAGCTGGTACCGTAACACATTATGGACACGTTATTAGCAGTACCAGATGTTAAAAGTCAGATATTTATCTTTATAAGTTTTGTTTCTACTTAGCTTTGAGCAGTGACATTTTGTATGCAGCAGAGATATTTAGATTTTGTTTATCTGTCTGTTTGTTTATGAACCAGATTTGTTCCGCGTTTCAAAAAAAAAAATACTGAACCGAATTAAATAAAACATTTTGCTCATTTTCGTATGGGGCAGGAATCATTTAGGCTTCTGCAAATCATTAAGTACGTCATTAGGGTTATGCCCATTGGTCCGTCACTGCTCCAAAGAAGATCTTATGGGTACAGGTTACTCAACCTTTCACTGTAAATTGCACCCATATTTGTTCTAATGAGCACTTAGCCAGCTAATTTATATTTTACTACAGAATGGAGGAAACTCGTGCTTTACTGAATACTCAACGTCGGTATACTAAACAATACAAAACGAGATCGCACGCAGCACACTGACGTGAGGGAAGTGAATTTCCATATACAAAACTTTTAAAACTCAAACCCAGTGTAAAAACATACATTTATGCCAATTTTATTTAAATCTGAAAACATTGATTTTTTGGCTGTTCTGATGCTCCTGGTTTAATTTACCTGCAATGTAAGGAATACAATTTTGCGCATTATAAGGTTAGGAAAAGGTCCATACAGGCTTAAAAGTAGGCGCGAGGTTGCTGGGGATGAAACAAGTACACCAAAACCAAATAATGAATAACATGCTTTTCTAATGTAAAAACCCCATAAGACAACGTACTGTGTTTAGCCGATATACATTTTCTTTAATAACTCGGTAAATATTTATGCTAGAATGACGAGAGAGGGCTTAAAACTTTCGCTTCACTAATTCCCATCTTAATACATGCATTAATTATACGTCCGAGGCTTTTCTGACCCTTTTTGGGCCCAAAACTCAAAATTTGAAAGAATAATCCCCAAAAAAGGGGTTTAGAGTTTTCCGATTGTTTTGCCCAACGAACTTGTCCAACTGATTATAGAAAGGAACGTCCCTACCAAATCTGAAGTAAATCGGACAAAAAATGCAACCGCTAGAGTGCATACACACACACACACACACACACACACACACACACACACACACACACACACACACATATATATATAATTTTGAACGACACCCCAAAACGTGTTCAGGGGGTCATGTTAGGAACTTCTATGGTGGTCCCGGGCTTAAGTTTAACCGTGCGGGTCTTGCTAATAGTTCACTTTTCCATGGGAAATTCACTAATAACGGCACAGCAACGAAACATTGGGTAGGGAACACATAAGCCCGTGCAACATGGTATTTAAAGCTCAGTTCGTCTTGGTAGTCATCATGATTATAATGCTGAATTTCTTGTGTGTTTTAAGCCCATCATGCACAAACTACATGAGTTATTGATCAGATATTTGGAAGAAGATAAGTCATCCCAAAAATCAGTTATGGGCTTATTCCCGTTCCAAAGAGGCTCAGCCCTATTAATGACCTTGCCATAAAATTGCCATGTTAATAATTTACTTACTAGACCTATTGAACAAATAATTGGTAGAAAGACAGCAGGTGGGAATGCACCATGAGCAGAAATAGGTCTATACTTTCCGTCCCTCATGTCCTTTGCTTCGATAGCCTTTAGCATTTTAATTCAAAATTCACTGACCGTTATTAGTTAACTTGACCAATTCAACATGCATTTGTTAGGAAATAGTTAATACATCACAATAAACCACGGCCTTTGCCTACCCCTGTTCCAAAACTGCTTTAGGCCCTCCAAATGTTGGAGCTATCAAATTTGTGGGTAAAGAAATAAGTTCTGATTAGGCCTCATCCCCGGAAAAATATAGGTGTGTATAAAAAGTTAGATTGGTATTTTTTAACTTTATTTTATTTATAGTCTGTTCTACAAATATTGAACATTAAGTAAATTTGATAAAAATTGTTCGAAAAACAAAATTTTTGGTTAGAGTTATGATTTTTAAATGAAAACAAAAGAATCTTAATAGCTGTTCAAAAACAACCGGTCAGTTGTAATAACACTTGGTAAAGTATCAGCATATGATTTTATGGAGGAAAACAGTGATTAGACCCAATGTATACATAAAATTAATTTATAAATTATTAGGTTGTGTATAAATGTCTAGAACCACTACAAATGAAGATGGAATAATTTAATACAAAGCGGACATGTCCAAAATAAAATTAAACTTGCAAGTAAACAAAGTAAATATGCTCGCCTTGGAGAGGAACCGTGAAGATGGGCATTTGAACAAACTGACTGGCTTTTCAAGCAAAGCTCGGTCCCTCAGGTGATGAAGTGCTTTAACAATCGTATCAAACTAACTTTTTAAATATAATATTACACCATGATCGCGAGCGAAGCCGCGACGGGCTACTAGTTTTTATATAATTTATGGATATAGCGCGAACCTATAGCCAGTGCTGTCTTACAGATCGTTCTAAAAAGTACTAAAGACGACGAATTAAATTATCAATATTTAATTGTGTAGTTAGTAAAATTTGTATAGATGAATTAATTTGTGTTATTTATAACTGGTAATTTGATCGTAAGTGTATGTATTATGAATAACTCACCTAAAATCTCGATAAATTTATAAACAATACGTATTTATTACTTCACAGTTACTTCACCATAGGGGGGATTACATTTGACTTGTCCTCGCTATCAATCGTCGAATGTTGTTTTAAGTTACAAAGATTTTACTTCGTTGGATTGTCTTTTATATATTTCCCCAGTCCTTTTTACCGTCTCCGCTGTGAGGAAGCAGCAAATATAATAATTGCCTTATTCAGTACATAAAACATGTAATTTACCCATCGATGTAAATACTACTGGATCGGCAAGTCCGCTCCGCAACCCGAGCAGGCTGCCGGTGGTTGCGTTCTGGGCTTTTGAAGGTGGAATGGCCAAAAACGTCTGCCGCGCATTACGCTATCCATTATTGTCTCGGCGCCTTTCCTAGACGTTTTATGCTTTCTAAATACGTTTTAAGGAAAATTGTACTGTGAATAATCATTATTAACAAAATGCTCAGTTTGGAATACTCAATGAAAAATATCACTACAAGAAAAGATGAAATAACACTAAATTCAGAGACAATTGAACTATATTAGCTTTCATCACAGAGAAACGAATCTATAGATTCCTTTATCTGTGCTTTCATATTTCACTCACCATCTAACTGGCTTTGAAATTTATACCAATTTATAAATAAAGTTACGAACAATTTGATATTGTAGTAGGATAAAATAAAATCTATATACAAACTAATCATGTTTTATTGGGATAAAATAAGCATTCTTAATCTAAAAGGACCCAAAACCCAATCACAAGTTATTAAACAAAATAACCTTGTTTAACGTTTGTCTTATAAATAGTTTTTTTACAGAATCAGTTTGTTCCTTTACTAAATGATGACATGTAATCTTAAAAATTACCTTATACACAAACTTAACTAAACACCCCCGTCGCAGCAAACCTGCGTACTCAGCGAATTTCCAATGCATATATATGTGACTAACTACTATATAAAGCTATTTACCAAGTTTCACAAAAATACATCCATAAATAAGTGATATATAGCATTTTATTTATTCTCCATAAGAATAACATTAGGGTAGAGGACGCAGGTTTGCTGCAACGAGGAAGATAAGAAATGAGTTTTTTTTTTGCAATTATCAATACAACTGAACCAGGTGAAGCTACATACCAAGTTCTCTTAATGTAGGTTCATAATTAAGGGAGATATACAACTTTACTTATTCTCCATATGAATAACATGGGGGCCGAGTATGCAGGTTTGCTGCTACGGGGACTATCAACAAAAAACGTGTTTTTTGTGCTAATATCAATAAACCACAACTAGTTGAAGCCACATACCAAGTTTCATCAATATACATTCATAAATAATGGAGATATAGAATTTTATTTATTCTCCATAAGGATAACATTGGACAAGTACTGTGTTTAGCACTTTGAATATCTCAGCAACGGTTGGACGTAGAACAACGATTAAAACACCAAAATGTTTGTTTTGTTGAGCTAAACACATTAATAAACAGAAATGTGAAGTTTTTAGTAAAACTATCTGAGAAAAATTTAAAAACCTTTTTCCCATAAGATTAACATGGGACACGTTTTTTTGGATTTCCTCCGCAACCACTTAACCTAGGTTAATGATTCAAAATACTAAATTATTTGTTTTAAGCTCTATAAAATGGCTGTATCTAAAATTGAGTGTTTTTAACATTTTGGGGTCAAATTTGCAAAAAACCGATTTTTGGAAAATTGTAAACCCCCATAAAACCCCCTTTCCATAGTGCGATCGATCTGGTTTTCGAACTTAAAGTCATAAATGCTACTCTCCACATGTGTGCCAAATTTAATCAAACTCGGGTGTTTCTTTCAAAAGTTATCGCGGTAACGGACACACACACACACACACACACACACACACACACACACACACACACACACACACACACACACACACACACACACACACACACACACATATATATATATACATATATATATATATATATAAATTTGAACGAATAGTGTTTTTGGCATCTGGGGACCTCAAATCGAAAAGTTATCATGGTCTCGGGCTTAAGTCTTACCATGAGACCTATAGGGGTAATAGCTTCTTCCCTATAGGGGAAATTCGCTAAAACATTGTATGGTCTCCCTGGAATCCATCATTAATTTGTTACATGGCATTTAAAATCACTACCTTTGAAGTAATTACAAACTTTCAACGTTACTTTCCGGATGCTTTCATGGTTAATTGAATGCAGCTTAAGTATATAGGTATATTTTACTTTGGTAGACATTTAGGTCAGTTTTTAAGCTTTCAATACCTAAACGCACAGCTTAAGATTAAGTCTGGAAATATATAGGAATAGTATGAGAAAATGCATGAGTACAACAATACCGTTGCATGTAGTGTTCAGATTCCCATATTTTAAATTTAGAATAATCCTAATGGTTATTAACTTCAGAGAATTTGACATCATATATAAGTTTATTTAATATAAGCCTTATATTCATAAAAAATATTCTTATTTACGTAATTCTTGTGTCCAACTTTAAACAACATGTTCAATGGTCAAAGCGTAATAACTGACCAAGGGCTTAGCAAGGAATGTATTTTAGAGAGTGTCCAACTTACGAAATAAAACCAGTTTCTCCGCTGCGATTGTCAGGGCTATTTTCAATAAATTTAAATAATCACTGTAATAAAAAAGCGCCTGCAATTACCACACTTTTTTAAAGTAAAAAAGTGTTCATATAAGAGAATTAAGAAGAAAGAGTTATGAAAATACTGTACAGTTATATGCTCCTATAATGGTAGGCTACAGGCATATTATACAAATAATTGAACGATTTACTATTCAGATGAAAAGAAATGTCGCTCCATTTCCTCCATATTGACGTGCAGTGTATAAGTAGCACAACTCGCCATTTATTTATTTAAAATACAACATACAAGGCATATCATAATACAAAACCGAATATTAAAACTAAAAACTGTCAACAACACAGTTATAATCCACAACAAGTGTATTCAGCAGCAATCGCGGAAGAACAATGATGAGTAGATGAGTGAGACGGAATCACTCAAAATGTGTCTGACAGAGAGGGGATAATCAGCTGTTAAACATAAATAACAGTAAGATTTTCTACGCGGCCAGTCGGCGCGCGGCGCTCTACACGATTTGAACCATCGCTTTTGCCCATTCCGCCTGCAAGATACCCTGGCTGTAACCCGCAACACGTAGCTGTGTGCGCTCGGAAAGCTGCATCCGTGCCTATTTACGTGCCACGGGCAGCGCGCGATCCAGTAGTATTTATATCGATGAATTTACCTTTCCCGGTGATTGTCAAATGAATGATTCACTAGTTATTGATAGATTCTGGTCTCCTGATACTTATCAACTCTACCGAACGCTGTGTCGGCGGGAATTGAGCGTTTTCCGTCCCAACTCCACGTCCCCGTCACAACCCAACGTCGGTTCTGAACTTGGTGAGACAGAGATGGATCTTGGTGGATCTTTATTAGCGAATTTCCCCTATAGAGAAGAAGCTATTACCGTAGTCGGCATGGTAAGACCTAGGCCCGGGACCATGATAACTTTTCGTTTTGAGGTCCCCAGACCCCAAAAACACCATTCGTTCGAAACTGTACATATATATATATATATATATGTGTGTGTGTGTGTGTGTGTGTGTGTGTGTGTGTGTGTGTGTCCGTGAGCACGATAACTTTCGTAAAAATAATCCGATTTTGACGAAATTTGGTATAAACGTGTAAAGTAGCATTTATGACTGGTTCGAAAACCAGACAGATTAACCTATCCGAAGGGGGATTTTGGGGGGGTTTTGTACCCCAAAAATGGGTTTTTGAGTTTTTTACATGTAATTTTTGAAAAAGTTTAATTTTATTTGTTTCCATTAGAATCAGCTTAAAAAGACGCGCAATTTGGTGTTTTGATCATTGCTCTACGTCAAACGGTTAGAGATATTGAAAGTGCTAAACACAGTACGTTGTCCAATGTTATTCTTATGGAGAATAAGAAAAATTGTATATCTCGCTTATTTATCAAATTTTCCTGATGAACCTTGGTATATTGCTTCATATCGTTGTGGTCTATTGATATTCGCACTAAAAAACATTTTTTGGCCGATAGTTCCCCCGTAGCAGCAAACCTGCGTACTCAGCCTCCATGTTATTCTTAAGGAGAATAAGTAACGCATTATCCCCCTTAATTATGAACATAAATTAATAAAATTTGGTATGTGGCTTTACCTCATTGAGTTATATTAATATTTGTATAAAACCCCATTTTTTGTGTTCCTTGCTTCAACAAACCTACATACTCAGCCGCCATGTTTTTCTTATGGAGAATAATTAAAATGTCATAAATTGTTTATTTATGAATGTATATTGATGAAACTTAGTATGTGGCTTTATGTGGTATTAAGATACATATATATGCATTGGAAATTCGCTAAGTACGCAGGTTTGCTGCTACGGGGGTATTTATTATGGGAAAAGTTTAAAACTTTGTTTTTACCGCTTTTACTTTCTCCCTCTATACATAGTATATGGAGAAAGTATTGTTTTCGTAAAAATTTTCGAATTTGAGTTGTTAGTGGAAATATTCGTTTTGGTGCTCCCTGAATCCAAAAAAGTGGTTTTTACGTGATGTCTGTCTGTGTGTGTGTGTGTGTGTGTGTGTGTGTGTCTGTGTGGATGTGTACAGAGCTAGAGCCCTAACCAATGGGCCGATTTTGATGAAATTTGGTATGTAGGTACTAATCCACGATATCACCAGGCGTTTTTTTCATTTTTTTGAATTTTTGATTTTTAAGGGTAATTATCCCCCAAAAACCGCCAAAAAACATGAAAAATCCAAATTTCTCAAAAACGGCTCTAACGATTTTGATTAAACTTTAGTCGTTTGTAGAACTTTAGTTTTCCAACAAAATGACACCACCCGCATTCCTGTAAAAATTCGGGTTCAGAAATTACAGGACTTAAAACATCAAAAATTCAGTTTTTGGGATTTTTCATAAAAATACATAAATATAAAAAAATATTACTATTCACCATTAAAAAGAGCTCAAAAAACTAAATAATTTAGTATTTTGAATTACTATTCTACGATTGTTGGTTTTGGAGAAAATTGAAATTTTCATTTAGCGGTAAACGCAGTACGTTGTCCAATGTTATTCTTATGGGGAATACAAAAATTACTATTTCTCTCTTATTTACTGATCAATTTCATTCAAACTTGATATGCTTGTCAATTTAGCATTGACCAACAGAGTTAATTCGAAATATGTTGCCCCTTAATATTCCTGGGGGGGGGAATAGGGGGCATTTCCCCTCTTAAAACCACGAGTGTAGCAATGGATCCTGTAGTGCCTCCAAAGCAGGGATTTGGGTGGATGTTTTTTAAAACAACATGTTTACAATATTTTCTGTACATTCGAACGTGCTTTGTATTCTATATTTAGTAAATAAAAAGTAATTTATTCATTAAAGTTGGGCTAAAAGGGAGAAAGTATGTGTCAGTTTCCTGATACCGTTTATTTTCATCTTACGAAATCAATCAACGTGATGTGATTTACGTTATGTTGTTCGTTAAATTGCTAATCCAATAGAGCGTTTTACATTTGCCGTGAAATTCCCACAGTTTTTGTGTTCTTGATTATATTTACCATTAATATTAATTATACCTACATATTTTTGTAGAAGATAAAATTTAAATATACTTTGTCAACTAAGTATCTAGTCATTTAGTGTATAGAACTGGGAAAAAATAAACGTCAATTCCAACTTTACTGGCCAACAATATCAGAAGAGTAAGTAAATTAAGTAAGTAAGTAAGTAAATAAGTAAGTAAGTAAGACTAACCTTGCTGGTAGGGCCTAGGTAATTCGGTTTTACTTTCCAGTGTTACAAAAGTAATAAATAGTTTATTTTTTGATTTATTTAGACTTTACCTGTCGCTTCTAGTGTTTAAAACTACACTACGTTTCGGGAGGTAAGGAAACTCCTCCCGTTATCAAGTGAACCCTACTTACATTCTACATATCAAATTCTTTAAGTCCAAATAAATAAAAAAATAAATTCAAATCCATCGCTATTATGAGTTTCAAAAATACAGTTAATAAATAGTTTTTACAATGGCGAAACTTGCCAAAATGAAGGGTGTTGGTGAGTCGCTAGAGTTTTAGTTTTATCTGTACGATCAATGAACGACAGACATAGTCAGAATAGGATCATTTGAATTTTGAGCTTCACGGTGGTAGGTTTTTCACTTCGTTTGAAGATAGTAGAGAAATATGAAAAGATATTTGTCATATTCTATTACCACTAAGAATCTAATATGTTTTTAATGTTGCTTGAATGTTAGCTGTGTTAACCCGAGTAAACTGCCTTCAAGAAGTTATCTAAATACAGTTAGTTGATTGAATGAACGAAGTCGACGTTGCACGGCGAGCGTATTCATGTACGGTGTAGTATCAGGGGGTCAGAATAAAGCAGAAGACACTTTGCGGCGCCAACCTCCGTGACATTAACAGTATTCATCACCGGAAGTGGCCAGACACCATCTTGGAGTTTTGTTCCATACATCAATATAAATTTTCATCGATTGTTCTGTAAGACCCATGTTAACTTTTTGCCTCCATTGATTTTCGAGGGAATTGCAATTTCGTTTTCCTTAATTTGGGCATTATTGTTTTACAACAAAATTATTTAGTTTTCAATTGTTATATTACTGTACAGTTTCTCATTAATTTGTAAAATAATTCGAAATTCGAAATTGTCTTTTACTAGAGGACGTCGAAACCTTTAATTAGAAACCAAAGTGAACTGTATGTGACGATCAGGTGAGGAGTAACGGAGGCACAAAGTTAACATTATTCTTATGAAACAAAACTCAAAGATGGCGTCCGGTAACTTCCGGTGATGAAGACTCTTGGCGTTTCTATCACGAACGTACGGTCGAGCATGCTCGACGGTTTTCACACCCGGATATGGTATAAGAAGGTATTCTTCTTATGGTATCCCTGGTTTTCACCCAACATCGAACCGAGCGGCGAACCCAACAAATCAGGGGGCGTAGTGAAACCGCCCCGACATTTTGGTTACTTTTGAAACGATGAAACTGCCCCGCTCATTAAAGAGGATTAGGAAGGGTCGCCTCGCAAGACTAGAAATGCTGAAATTGCCCCAAGCGCCCGGCCAGGTAGTCGCTACGGGACTGGGACAAAAAGGGAATTATTCGTTCGTCTTACTGCTTGGAAAACGCAAACGGCTGTTTTCAATAGATGCGTTGCGGGGCGAAAGTAGTTCTTTTCAGTCCTAGGACGGAAAAGAATCAGCTGGTGTCGAGGTCATCAGCTGTTCCGTTTCTGTCATTTATTGGATTGAGTGAAACGAAATCCTTATACTCAGTTTGGAATTCGAAGTAGTGTGACGCTATCTACATTTTAACGGTTTGATGAATTGTCATGAAATTTTTAGGATAACGTTTTTACGGTTTAATGCTTTAAATAAACTATAACTGGCGAATTATTATTACATTTTAATAATTATCAGTTTTTTCATTGAACATTATTTCAGTACATATTTTGAGCTTTGTAGAACCGTGTTGTTTGAAGTTTGAACTGTCAAAATACATCAGCCCAGCTGCTGTAATTTTGTTGATTGAAGTTTGTGTTCAGGTCAGAGCGGTTTATTTATTTAATTTGTTCTAAAACTTAGTGGTTCTACCTACCTACACCTTTCTGTTAGAAATTCAAAACGTGTCATTCTTTTGAGTTCAATAATAATTTCATTAATGTTATACCGTAGCAATAATCAAATGTAAATCTTATTTCCTTGCGAGTTCCATACACATAACCTATGTGAAGCACTTTGGTTCAAGTTGGATTTAATACGATTAAAAGTGTTATCGGCGAGAATGCCAACATTATACATCACTACTAAACACAAACATACATTTTGGAGGTTTTGTCTGTGTTCTTTTGTAGATAGTTTGTGTTCGAATAATACTCAGGTTTTGTATATTAGCTTACAGTCGTAGCCATAACATGGATGATTATAGCACAAGGTGTGACTAAAAACGAACTTTTTATGTTATTAATAAACTTTAAATACTGTCCACAAAGTTTTAATCGCCAAAACAGACAGTATCCTTTGACTAATTTAGGTAGGCCAATGATACTGTAGTTTCTCAACCATCCCAAGTTGGTCAATCATCATACTATTTAAATTTTAGCCTTGCTGTAAGTTTATTCTAACCATAAGTCTGTCTTGGTAGTCTATACAGTGGGAATGTTATGATAGGCCTAGCTTATATTTATATTTGCGAGTTACTAAATGTCCATTTACTTTTCGTGAGAAAATTAAGTTTGCTGAGGCAAACTGTAGGCCTACTTTGAATGGCCAAACATACGAAAATGAATCCAACAGACCAAACCGTCATATAAACCTTACCTAACCCAAGGTATCTACTTAATGTGATAAGCACCCAGTGCCGTCCTTAGGGCGGCGCGACAGGTGCACCCACACAAGGGCCTTGCGCCTATGAAGGCCTCGCACTTGAGGGTTTTTGTATGTGGAAGCTAGAGGTGTCATGGCCATGAATGGGATCAGAAATGTGGACTTTTGATGATTAACTTATCAATTGAACAACTGAAGACAATGTACAAACGGTTAGTGGTACGTACACATTTTGCTAATATTGACATGTTTTAATTTAACTGCAAGTTTTGAAGTACATGAATTAGCCGTTGTATTTAGCCAATAGCGATTATATTTCTCAACGTAGCTAGCAAGTCTGTGTCAGGACTATACAGGGGCGTAATTTTATTTTTATATTACATCAGAATGAGTTTCAGGTATTTTTCAGTGTATCCTAGCTATTTTGTCTATATTTTATAACTCATTGATTTTTTTCCACGAGTGGTAAGAGTGACCTCCGATGGTGAAATGGTATCGTTTGTTTTTTACGACTCATCTTGTACAGCGTGCTGCGGCAGTTAGGTTAGGTTATGTTACGTTATTTTGAAATAACAAATCCTATCTTATCCAACGAGGATGTCTGTAGAGGTCTCGTCTGGGATAAAAAACTCTGCTTACATGCTGACCGCCATTTTGACCCTTTATAACCTCCGGTCTCCATGGCAACAAATAAGTTAACCAATTAAATACCCTCTTCACAACTTATGTTAGTCTTTATTACTCTTTGGCTAGATGTTTTGTTTACAAAAATGTCCTCCAATGAGGCTTCACTTTTTTAACAAGAGCTCTATAATTATTTAAACTTCGTTATCTTATCCTGAACTGTTGCATACTTATTCATAATTGGTTGAAATAGAAAGTATTGAACCAATAACTTATACGTAGCCTGTTTTATTTTTTCTGAAATATTTTTTACTGTAGAATTCACAAATAAGGTTAGTGTTTATCAGAAACTTTCCTTTTGGGTACCTACACTTTCATAAATGATGAATGAATGATATGAAGCGATAATATAAAAAACTGAATGAAATTGTTCGATACGGTTTAGCTATTATTTAGGTTATTTGGTTTTGGTTTCGGTTGTGTTCAGTCTCAAAGATGTGAACGATTTTGTCTTGAAATTTGTCCAGATAACAAACATTGATTCCATTAATACTTAAATATGTATTCTCGGTACGGTATATCAGAAAGCTGTATCCTGGAAACCTTTTAAATTTGTTACGTTTTGTAGTTTTATGTTTTGTAAATAAATCATTTTGTTAATACTGGTAGGGTAACATTTATTTCATTTTTATTTTAAGTTTATTTGACAAAAAAACTAAAAAACAAACATTACGTAGTAACTAACATACAAACGATAAAATATTTTACTATCGATCTAATCGATATAGGTATCGAAAAACTTTTTCGGCTTTGGTTTATTGTTCTGCTTATGAAAACACTTTCATAAGCACACCCCTTCCATTCTCCTGGAATTTTAAAATTTCGATCACCCTGCATTAGTCAAGAGAATCCTCTCTCCAATCTGGTGTGTTTATTCGTGACGGGTAATTTTGGCTGTTTGACACATTTTAATAGGCTACATTCTTCACAATCTAATGAAAGTAACTATTCGGATCCTTTCCTTTAAAACCATGACTTTTTTGGTTTCTAATTTTTGTTAATTCACTAGGTACCACTGATGACAAAAATTTAAAGTACCGTAGCCTAGGCTAGGTATCAAAGCCAATATTCGGATCCTTTCCTTTAAAACCATAACTTTTTGGTTTCTAATTTTGTTAATTCACTAGGTACCGCTTACGAATAAAAATTAACGTAGCCTAGGCTAGGAAGGTTTTTTTTAGTGTATAGACCCTATTCAATACCTAAACATAAACGTAACCAAACTTAATTAATGTAAACCGAATTAATGGGGTTTTTATGAATTAAGTAACAAATGCCTGACCGGAATACTCATATTTAGTTCTGATAGCACATCCAAACCTTACCTAATTGGGGGTAGGCCTAAAAGGCAAAAAAAATAAATTCTGGTACGTGGATGGTGGGTTTGACGAGTGTTTATTACGTTAAGTAACGTTGAGTTAGGTAAGATATTTAACATAAGTCTAAGCACCCCCAACTAACCATACCTGTAAATTGTTTGGTACTTTGGTATTATACGGATGCCACCCTTATACAGCGCGCTGCGGCAGTTATGTTAGGATGGGTTATCATAAAAATGATTGTAGGACTTTCCTTGTTTCGTTACAAATCAAATGATACCTGATGAGTCATACTTCCGGCCGCCAAACCCCCTCCAAATAGACCAAGGTCAGGTCGTTGACCGGAGCGCGCGCATCAGCTGTCACCGCCTGTATCTGGGTCAGTGTCATGAGTGATTCATTGCCGTGCACTACGTTACATTTGTTTTCATAATGAGTGACGTTCTTTTGGTGTGGGATTTACCTCGAAATGAAGAGGAAACCGTACGTATTTTTATGATAACCCATCCTAACATAACTGCCGCAGCGCGCTGTATATTTTGCGGAGTACATGTGGCGATCGGGTGTGGCTGCTAGCGGCGGCGACGCATTCAACACGATCCTAGCGGACATCGCTGGCTTTTGGGAGGCACAACACAAAGACCGCTCATCAGAATGATGTAAAACTTTTACAGTAAATCAATAAAAGTACGTTTTTTCGAATTATGTAGTTATCCTTTGTATCCGGTAAAAATTAACCTCCAAAAATAGTGGCATCCGTATAATACCAAAGTACCAATTGTTTTTAAAACTTCAAAATAACTAAATAGACACAGGCTATTACAAATTGTTTGGTGTGCGTAAACATCAAAGTAGGTAACGTTGAACAATTATTTTAAAACCTAATTCCTTTACAATAAAAATAAAGGAACACAACCGATCCGACCCTGGGACCATACCTGAGCTACCACGACATAACGTGAACGCTAAAAGTTACATCTCAAGAAGCAATTAACGCAACTTCTGAATTCAACATCGATGGTGGGGTTTTTATGTCCGAATACTACTGGCCGCTGAGTGTGTGGAGTAGATATCGGTAAGCGATGAGATAAGACTCCCAGGAATTTCAGAGAAATTGGGAAAACGAGAGTGTACATATTGTATAATTTCATTTTTACTGGTTTCCTGTTATAAGGGACTTAAAGACCCTGAATTTGGAATGGAAGTGATATCATGGCTGTAGTTTCCATTCTAAAAAAAAAAACATGCTACAGTACTGCACAACAGTTCAATGCGCCAAACGTGTGCCCCAGAGCAGACTTACAGAGTGTCAGAGTGTTGGGTTATTAGGCTTACTTTTCCCCCCCTTGTGGCAACAGGTTTTTTTTAGCAGGTGTGCGGAATGGTTTCTTTGGTAATAAGAAATATGTTGTGAACAGTAGCAAATAAATGGAAAGCCAAAAAGGTTGTGCTGGTTAATTACGGAAATGATACAAATATTCTTTTGATAGTTGTTATTAATGCACTTATAATCTAAATTAAATGAAAATAGAGTATAAACACTGATTACAGGCTTAACTGAACTGATTTTAGGTGTATAGTATGTATAGGCCTATATGCTGATGACATTTTTAACAAATAGGTATGCCACTTGAGAAGAATATGGAGTAGTGATGTGCAATATGGTCACATTTCGCGATATGGCTGAAGTGGTATCGCGTCACTGTTGAAACGTTGTGTTATCATGTTATCATGGTCCCGGACCTAGGTCTTACCATGCCGACTACGGTAATAGCTTCTTCCCTATTGGGGAAATTCGCTAAAAAGAGCTGAATATTTTGAACACAAGTTAACGGAGGGGGAAAATACCTAATTTAATTTTATATGATTGGGATTTATTTATTTCGAAGGATCACACCATTTTTACAGATCAAAACACGCAGTTTTACAAGATGGCTTGTAATATGTTTGACATGTGATAGGGTTGCCATGATTTTTCGAACCACATACTAAATACCCACGTCGCAGAAAACCTGCATACTCAGCAAATTTTCAATGGAGATATAAGTGTCCTAATACTACATAAAGCCACTTACCAAGTTTCATAACAATATATTCACAAATAAGCGATATATCCAATTTTAATTATACTCCATAAGAATAACATTGGGGCTGAGTACGCAGGTGTGCTGCAACAAGAAATACAAAAAATGGGTTTTTATGCTAATATCAATATAACTCACCTAGGAGAAGTCGTATACCAGTTTTTATTCATTTATGTTCATAATTAAGGGAGACAGAGCATTTAATTGTTCTCCATAAGAATAACATGGGGGCTGAGTACGCAGGTTTGCTGCTAGGGGAGCCGTTGGCAAAAAATTTTTGTTAGCAAATATCAATAGACTCCAACGAGATGAAGCTGTATACCAAGTTTCGTCAGTATACGTTCACAAATAAGCGAGATATAACAATTTTCTTTTCCTCCATAATAATAACATTAGACGACGTACTGTGTTTAGCACTTTCAATCTATCGGTAACCAATTGACGTAGAGAAATGATCAAAATACCAAATTGTGTATTTTTTAAGCTGAATCCAATGGGAAAAACTAAAATTTGACTATTTAGAAAATTATATGTAAACAATTCAAAAAACACATTTTTTGGGGTACAAAACCCCCATAAAATACCCCTTCCAATGGAGCGATCTGGCTGGTTTTCGATATTAAAGTCATAAATGTTGCTTTACACGTTTAAACCAAATTTCATCAAAATCGGATCTTTTTTACGAGAGTTATCGTGCTCACGGACACACACACACACACACAGCAAACAGTTTGCTGGACTTTTAATCAAAAAAAGTTTGTTTTACAAAGTTTTCAAAGAAAGTAATTCAGGCTTTTTTTATAATGAAAACTATAGCCAGGCTATCTTTGCCGCTTCAAATAAAGGATCTTTTAAGTCCCTTATATGAGGAAATAAGTTAAATTCAAATTATACGGTGCACCTAAAATGATACAGTATAAGTGACGCGATACACATCATATTGCCATAGCCTATCGTGATATGTGACTGTATTGCACACCAAATTTGTTAAAAATGTATTCTTAAATATTAAATATCACATAAAAACGATTCAGTTGAGCACTTTAAGCCTGTAAGTAGATTTTTCATTTAGGCCTACATTTCTCGCTGGACTTCATTCCTGTTTTCAAGTGTAATTAACTAGGTGCTATCACTTATAGTACATGTAATACAATGGAAGTCATGCTCTAGGTGAGACAATGGAAAGTCCTCAGTCAAAAACTGTCGCAGCGACGACTACGCGCAGTAGAAATGTTTGGCAGGAGAATTGTCACAGCCCCCCACCCTGCAGCTGAGAGTACTAAACCAGCGAGCCACTCTCTTGTTCTCACTCTGCACATATTAACAGCAGGTCCGCTAACTTCCAGCATACAGTTTAAAATTATGGGTCCCTTAGAAATTATGTGTTATGGACGTAAAATTAGAGTAACCTAATGTAACCCAACCGCCGCAGCGCGCTACATAAGTTTTTAGTCCTGCATAAAACTGTTATTGTTTACTTTTCATTTATAATTCAATAAGTTATGTTCAACTTTTATTCAATCATGCTTTTCAGTTTACAAGGTCATGAAAAAAATTTAAATGTACTCTTTGAATTACTTAATTAGTTACGTAAGAACGTAAAATTATGTTCAAAGCGTCCAAAGAATGGCAAGGTTATGGTTTAAAATGGTCACATTTTATGAGTATACGACAATTTTGTTATATGTCTGTTGGCATCACTGATGGGGAGGGAGCAACCTTGGTCAAAGGACGTGGTCTAATAGTACAGTAATGGTGGCGGCAGGGGTATGAACTCCATGAATGTACCACTCCACCAAATCTTTAGGACTGCTTGGAGTCGTCGCTGCAACACTTCCTGACGTGTCCAATTCTGCGCTCCCCTCTGGGTCATGCATGTGGCGTTTTTAGAATGGAAAAGTCTCAAAACTTTTTGCATTTCTAACTGCTTCCCCCATAAGGCCAATACTTTCAAAATCCGTCCTGTGTTATTTGTGAATATATATTTTTAAAATTTAGAAGAAATGATGTGCTGGTGGTTATCTAGCAATTTCAGTGACAACATTTTCGATTTGCATTTTAAAATTCGATAGAAAAATAGAAATAAAAAATAAATTTGAAACTTTGCTCACTGAAATCGCTTTGTTATTTTTTTTCCTCCTGAAAAAAGCTATAAATCAACAACATCCGACCACCCATTGAGGCTGGATGGAACTTGAAAGAATCATTGCTCTTATGGCTTTAGGAATATACATGGATTAACTGGTACCCCCTCTTAAAAGATCTTGAATTTGAATTGTCAATGATAGCCTTGCTGTAGTTTCCATTTTAATAAAAAAACCATTGCCGCAGGCAGTGATTTGTTTTGTGGCTTACACAAAACAACTTAAAAAACTAAAGATGTGGGTAGCACTGCGCAGTACTGTATCAAGTCATGATTTTACGCTCTAAAACAACAAAAAACATAGGTTTAAAGCAAACTTACTCAAAATACGTTATGTATTTATTAGTGAATTTCCTATGGAAAGTGAACTATTAGCATGATCCGCACGGTGAAACTTAAGCCCGGGACCACCATAGAAGTTCCTAACGTGACCCTCTGAACACGTTTTGGGGGGTCGTTCAAAATTTTATATTTATATATATGTATATATATATATATATGTTTGCACTCTAGCGGTCACATTTTTTGTCCGATTTACTTCAAATTTGGTAGGGACGTTTCTTTCTATAATTAGTTGGACAAGTTCATTGGGCAAAACAATCGGAAAACTCTAAACCCCTTTTTTGGTGATTAATCTTTTGAATTTTGAGTTTTTGGGCCCAGAAAGGGTCAGAAAAGCCCCGGATGTAAATTTAATGCATGTAAAAAGATGGGAATTAATGAGGCGAAAGTTTTAAGCCCTCTCTCGTCATTCTGGCATAAATATTTACAGAGTTATTAAAGTAAATGTGTATCGACTAAACACAGTACGTTGTCTTAAGGGGGTTTTGCATTAGAAAAGCCTGTTATTCATTTGTTGGTGTACTTTTCTCATCTCCAACAACCTCACACTACTTTCAAGCCTGACTGGATCCTCTCCTAACCTTATAATGTGCAAAATTGTATTCCCAGCATTGCAGGTAAATATAACCAGGAGCATCAGAACAGCCAAAAAAATCAACATTTTCAGATTTCAATAAAAATTGAAATAAATGTCTGTGTTTACACTGATTTTGAGTTTTAAAAGTTTTTTATATGGAAATTCACATCCCTCACCTCAGCGTGCTGCGTGCGAACTCGTTTTTAGTTTTACTGTTAGTAAAATAGTATGACGGAACTAACTAACTGTAACCTTGATTAAGATATCAATTAGATAAGCTTTTAATTGTGAAAGTTTTATAACATTATCAATAGATGCGGGAGTGCGCCAGCTCTTAGGGTTGATATGTGTGAGTTACGTAACCCCTCCCCTACATAACGCTACGCCATACCCCCTCCCACCCCTTAAGTGTGTTATGTAATATATGTGTATGGCCCCCTAGCATGTTTTTAAATGTAAAAATAACTAACGTAAAATGAGTAAGTATATAATTTAAATAGGCTACCAGTAAAATCAATCCTATAAACAAATTAAAAACTTGAAAAATGATCATTTCATTGAATCATAGCCTATTTCATTAATACTTGTACTTCTCTGAAAACACATCAAACTACTTTAAAATATGTTCTAGACAGGTCTCATCCCCAGGACAAATCAAATACGGTAATTAGAAAAAACTAATTTTAAAAGTTAAAAAAATTAACATTGGGCTTATAGAGTTTAAAATCTAAACAAAGTAAATAACAGCAGTTTATAATCTGTGAGTTAATTTTCAAAGTAATACTCATGTTGTTGTTGTTGAAGTAGTACCCGAAGGCCGGGCTTTGCTCGGGGAAGGTATGTCAGTTTGTTTAGATGACTTAATATTTCATCACATCCCGCAACTTATGAGTAGATTTTCTTAGCTCATTTGTCTCTTTTCTGGAGATATTTAAGGTCACTGCAGTTGTTATTATAGCTCAATGTCCCTTTGATTAATTTTGGATATGACATTGCCATTCTAATGTAATCTTCATTTGATGATTTTAGCTTATTTTAGTCACTGCTTTGAGGTAATCACATGTTAATACTTAAACTACAATAATAGTCTAATATATATATACAGCCCCATGTGTAACACACCAGACATAAGAATTCTAGACCATTTCCAGACGAACTAGAAACGTGATATTTAGCAAGCAGGTAGCTTGTACCTTGAAACCCCCGGTAAAATTGCCAAAATATACAATTTTTAATTTTAAAACCACTAATTTTGATCTTGAAAATTTGATATTTTAACATTGGGCTGATGGAGTTTCAAATAAAAACAAAAGAAATCGTAACAGGTGTAAACAAATATCCAGTAAACTGTCAAAGCAACTTTCACATGGTAGAGTATAAACAAATTATAGAACTATTGAACAATGAAAACATATAGAGTGGATTTATCCATAATGAATCTAAATAGTATACTATGTAAAAAATACTTGAAGGGTCATTGACCAATAATAACAACTGGAGCGACCCTAAGCGGGGGTCTGGGGGCGGAGCCCCCAGCGAGCAAAGCGAGTTCACTATATACTTTGACAGTTCACTTATTTATCATAAACAGCTGCTATGATTCTTTTGTTTTGATTTGAAACTCCATAAAACCAATTTTATTTTTTAAATTTTCAAATTTGTTTTTAGCGAATTTCCCCTATAGGGTAGAAGCTATTACCGTAGTCGGCATGGTAAGAACTAGGCCCGGGACTAAGTTAACTTTTCCTTTTGAGGTCCCCGGACCCCAAAAATGCCATTCGTTCAAAACTACAGTAGAACCTCGCTAATTCGAACATCGATAATTCAAAAACCTCTATAATTAGTAATGTTTGTCTGATCCCCTCAGAAAACCTCTAAAATTTGAAAAATAATATACAGATAATTCAAAGTGATTTTTACGCTTAATGCAGCCTCTAAAATTTGAATTTGTATATACTCGAGCCTCTACAATTAAAATTTTGTTGCCGTAATTCGAACTGTTACCTCCAAAATTCAAAGTCAACCTCTACAATTCGAACTGCGTTACCGTTAGACTCTGTAATTCGAATTCAGGACAAAAAACACGCCTGTTGAGTATTTTGTCCAAGAGATGTGTTTGAACTACACTATTCTGTCTAGCTTTTAAAAAATAAACTTGGACCTCTATAGTTTGAATTTTATTTTGACCTCTATAATTCAATCTCTCTACACTTAAAACAGGGACCTCCATAATTCAAATTTTATTTATTATGACCTCTATAATTCAAACCCTCTTTATTTCAAACTTCCCATGATTCAAAATATATTGTCTTTCCCCTGAAATTCGAATTAGCGAGGTTCTACTGTATATATATATATATATTACAAAGGAATGAATGACAAATGAGCACGATAACTCTCGTAAGAATTGTACGATTTTGATGAAATTTGGTATACATGTCTAAAGCAAACTTTATAACTTAAGTTCGAAAACCAGACAGATCAATCTATCCGAAGGGGTATTTTGGGGGGTTTTGGACCACTAAAATGGGTTTTTAGAAATTTGCACATTTAATTTTTTTAAAAGACAAATTTTAGTTTTCACCATTGGATTCAGCTTAAAAAACACATTATTTGGTCTTTTGGTCACTGCCCTACGTCAATTGGTTACTGAGATATTGAAAGTGCTAAACACAGTACGTTGTCTAATGTTATTCTTATATAGGAAAAGGAACATTTTATATCTCGCTTTTTATGAATATAAACTGATGAAACTTGGTATATGGCTTCATCTGGTTGTGGGTATTGTTGTTTGCCAATCAACTTTTTTTACCTGTGGTTCCCATGGCAGCAAACAAGGTACTTGGTCCAGATGTTATTCTTATGGAGAGTAATTAAAATGTTATATATTGCTCATTTATGAATGTACGTGGATGAAACTTAGTATGTGACTTCACCTAGATGAGTTCTATTGATATTTGAATAAAAACCCATTATTGTGTTCCTTGTTACAGCAAACCTGCATACTCATCCCCAGCATTATTCTTATTGAGAATAATTAATATTTTATTCATCGCTTATTTGTGGATATATTTCTTCTGAATCCTGGATCTGCCTTATGTGTTTTTAAGACATAAATATTCATTGGAAATTCCTGAGTATGCAGGTTTGCTGTGACGGGGGTGTTTGGCATAATTTGAATTTTTTGGGGATTAGACCTGTCTAGAACTTATTTTTAACACATAAATTAGTTAATTACAACTTTTTAAGGAAATCGTTGTAGTCGTTTTTGAGATCAGAGTTGCATCTCAGTTGCATACAAGCAAGCAAGCAAACAAACCTTACTCATATTAGATTATATGGGGATAGGAATAACATGTGGTTTCCTAAAAGAGCAGTAACTAAAACCACTGAATGAAGATAACATACAGTGTGGTCATGTCATGTCCAAAATGAATCAAAGGAACATTGAGCTATAATAACTGTAGTGGCCTTAAACAAATCTGTTTAAGGGGCAAATGACCCAAGGAACTCTGTGGATCAACTTTCATAAGCGAAATTTATAAAAAACCGAATGAAATTGTTTTATATTAGAATGATTATATGATTAGGTTGATTGTAAAATATTTTACCGTCTGAATGTTAGTTATTACGTAACGTTTTCCCCCCGTTAAAGTAAAACTAAATACCCTTGTCGCAGTAAACCCGTATACTCAGCGAATTTAAGATTAATATATAACATAACACATTAAAAGACTTAAGAGGATTCATAAGAAATATATTCACAAACAAGCAAACAAGCGATATTAAAAATATTAATTATTCTCCATAAAAATAACATTGGGGATTAGTACGCAGATTTGCTGCAACAAGGAACACAAAATAATGGGTTTTTTGCAAATATCGATAAAATTCATCTTAGCGAAGCCACATACCAAGTTTTATCCATATACATTCATAAATAAGCGATATATAACATTTGAATTATTTTCCATAATAATAACATGGGGACCAAGTACTTAGGTTTGCTGCTACAGGAACCATTGGTGAAAAATTGTTTTTTGTGGAATCAACAATAAACCACAACCAGATACCACCATATACCAAATTGTGTCAGTTTATGTTCATAAATAAGTGAGATATACAATTTTTCTTTTAGCGAATTTCCCCTATAGGGAAGAAGCTATTACCGTAGGTCTCATGGTAAGCCTTAAGCCCGAGACCATGATAACTTTTCATTTTGAGGTCCCCAGTTGCCAAAAACACCATTCGTTCATATTTATATATATAAGTGACCGTAAGCACGATAACTCTCGTAAAAAAGGTCTGATGTTAATTAAATTTAGTACAAATGTGTAAAGCACCATTTATTTGAACGAGTTCAAAAACCATATGAATCGCACCATCCGAAGGGGGTTTTCGGGGGGTTTTGTACACCAAAAATGGGTTTTTTCGGGTTTCCACATCTCATTTTATTTAAATCAAATTATAATTTGTACCATTGAATTCAGCATAAAAACAGGCAATTTGGTATTTTGATCATTGCTCTACGTCAATTGGTTACTGAGATATTGAAAGTGCTAAACACAATACGTTGTCTAATATTATTCTTATGGAAAAAATAAAAATTGTATATCTCGCTTACTTATGAACATAAACTGATGAAATTTGGTATATGGCTTCATCTGGTTGTGGTTCATTATATTTTGCACAAAAACACTAATTTACCTACTTGAGTTATATTGATATTTGTGTAAAACCCCATTTTTAGAGTTCCTTGCTTCAGCAAACCTGCACACTCAGCCGCCATGTTATTCTTATGGAGAATAATTAAAATGTCATACATTGTTTATTTATGAAAGTATATTGATGAAACTTGATATGTGGCTTTATGTGGCATTAAGATACATATATATGCCACATACACACACACATACATATTTATGCCACAAATATATATATGCCACATACATATTTATGCATTGGAAATTTGCTGAGTACGCAGGTTTGCTGCTACGGGGGTATTTATATATTAAGATGTATACAAAATCTTGGACCTTGACACAATGACTCGTGGATTCTAAGAAGTGGGTTAAAGAGTTTTAATTTCTTCCTAGATTATATTTAACATAAGATACTACTTTTCTTTTCTTTTTAATATGAGGCAATTTATTCTTCTTAAAAAAAAAAAATGGAATGATTTAAGCCTTATTGTTTTTTAAGTTCTGCATTTATAGGTTGCCTATGTATTTGAACAACCGTATCAAGCTACAATAACAATGGGAGGCCTGGGGGGCACAGCCCCCCTCCCCCCAGTAAGGTTAATGTGTTACATTAAAACCTCTGGATTAGAGTTTAAAATATTTTGGCATTCAAAACCAATTGACTGTTTTTAAAACGTATTGTTCATCAAGTTCTGTACTTATACTTATAGATTTTTACAGCAATATTAAGCTACAATAAAATAAATATCCTGATGGGTCCTCCAGTGGAACCAAAGTGTATAACTACTTTTAAACCACGTGCTCACTGATTGGGGACCTTTATTGCCGCCAACATATTATATTTTATCTAAATCTTCAGCTAATATTATTATGAGGGCCTAGATGATACAGCCCTCAGTGAGACTGAGGGGGGAGTAACTACTTCATATGCACTTTGTCTGACTGATTGACAGATTTCAGGCCTCATTGTTTGTCATGTTCTGGATTTGTGTGTCATTGTCAAGCTGCAGTTATAATGGAGGGCCCATGAGGTATATTGTCAATTGAAACATTTTTTTGTATTTTACGCGATCACTCAATCCTTATACGCGATATAAGAGCGTACTCCTAGTAAATATCAATGTAGTGAATCTGCATACTTGTGTACGTCGATTGTATCGAGAGATTGTATCAATTATTTTATCGATTGTAATTCATTGTTGCATTGTTGTTGGTTTAAGTATATTTGTCGCGTTTCAGTCCGAAAACATGAGTGACACCGGGAAATAAATACATATTACAATTTAATTTTGCCTTAGGGAGAAGATAAGCTAAGCGATAACGCTGTTCGCAGGGAGTCTGATTCTTGATATAACTCGAAACGGTTGACTAAAGTATTCCTTCTTGCAATCCATAGTCCACAGCATTCGATATACTTATCGTTATAGTTAGTCTAACCTAACTCTAACACAAACGTAACAGACAATAGTTGAACACATCTGTAGTAACAGCAACAGCTGTTTGTTTTCAATAGCAAGAACAAAATGGAAGCCATTTTGGGAGCAAGCTTTTAAAGGTAAACAAGTTGTAAAATATTAGTTTTGAAAAAGCAGTTAGCTTAATATATAAGTAAGACGAAAAATATAGTTCATCACATGGGCCAAAAGTGGCTTTTCGATCCTCGCTCATTTTCCGTCCTCGGCTTCGCCTCGGTCGTTAAACTTGAGCTCGTATCGAAAAGCGACACTTTCGGCCCTAGTGATGAAATATACTATTGTCCCTGCGTCCTGTCAAGTGACTGCAGTCTGCTAAAACTGCCGTCGTCTGCTTTTCCTGTCAAGTCGCAATTGTTTCTGTACCAATGTCACAAGCAGTTCAAGTAGATATGATTCATCTTTTCACTCCATGTACCGACGAACAGCGTTTAGCAATTATAAATTGATAATTGTTTTTTGTTGTTATTGTTGTTAGGTTTGTAGCTTATGAACTACCGCTTATAGGCTTAACAAATAATATAGTGATATAATCTTTGTTTGAACTTAGGAACTTAAAACAATCTTGGCCATTATTTAAGGATATAATAATAATGCCGCTTCGATATTTATACGTCTTTAAATTACTGTACATTTTTTACATAAGTAGCATTCCAGATAAATATACTTACAGAATTAAACTTGGATCAAATTTAAATGTTTTGTTCCAAAACCTTATATAGGTAACTCATTAAAAAAACTGAACATTTAAGGCAAAAATCGTATAGTTATTTAACTAAACAAAAAGAGAAGCAAATTAAAACAATGTGTTGAAGAAAGTTCGATGATTATTTTTGGCTATTTTACTACATGTACTGACGAAAAACATTAAGGAGTTATAAATTATTCAGCGTAAGTTCACAAAATTACTGAATATATTTTCATTATATTATACATTATAATCACATTTTGTGGATATAAATCTTCAATGATTATTATAAATACTTATAAAATATACATACATATATACAGTATTTATATATTGCATTACTTATATACAATTCACAATAATATAGTAAGGAGCATGAAACATAGACATAGACATAAAAAAGGAGTTCCTTTTATACGGAGATTTAATTAACGACCTAAGAATAAACTAGCAAAAATGCAAATTTGTAACTTAATAATTAATTTTTGATACAAAAATTATGTATAAATTTTTACCAGTAACTAATTTGGAGTGTCATGACCCTTCTAATTTTTCCCCGATACAATCAAACGATAATTAGCTATATGAATTAAACCGGGTACGTTACGGAACATAAAAAATAAACAAAATTAAAGAGAAGATCCTTAATTATACAACTTCATAAACTACCTAAAAAATCAATTAACATAATACAAGTTTGTAACCTAATAATCAATTTGTAATCGAAAAATAAACAAAAATCATATAGTACAGCATGTAAACAAATACTCAATAAAAATAAAGTATTTGTAATAATAATTTTAACAGGCATATACATGATCCTTAGGAATACATAAACAATATTTAACCCCTAATAATACAACAGATTGTATTACACTAAATGGTAAAAACAAAACCTTACAGGCTTATATGCTTGATTGAGGTTAAATTTAAACACATACTACCGAAATAAAATAATCTGGTAGAGAAATTTAAATAAAAAACTACATTGAAAAAAAATGTCTTTAAATTTCCCCCGTCTCCATTGAAAAATTACATTTATAGTACAAAAAATAACGTCTCTATAGTTGAACGATATGCCACACCCATTAACATGCGGTAACATCCTTAACATGTTTTCAAAATTATTTTCTAAGGTAAATAGCCAGTCATAGACATAATTTTTCTTCTCTTATTTGTTTAGTAAAATTATTATACAGTCTTGGCCCTTAATATTCGGTGTTTTTTAAACGAGTTATATTAGGTTTCGGAACAAAAACATTTTAATTTTATCTAATTTTTTTTCTGTAAGTGGAAATATGGTTCGGTTTGCGACTTTCTTTTTTACTTGACAATTGCTCCTGAGTTCCTAAGTTTAAACACAGATTGTATCACTATATTGTTTTTAGAGCCTAACGAAGCGGTAGTTTATCAGCTAGTAATTCCTGATATTGGTGGCAGTTATTAGAAGACTGCAGTCACTGACAGGACGCAGGGACAAAAATAATTCCCTTTTTCCCCAGACCCGTAGCGGCTACCTGGCCGAGGGCTCGGGGCAATTTCAGCATTTCTGGTCAGGCGAGGCGACCCTTCTTGATCCTCTTTAATGAGCGGAGCAGTTTCATAATTTCAAACCTACCTAAACTATCGGGGCAGATTCATCGTCCCCCAAATGGGCCGCTGACTCACGGTTGAGCCATTGATGGAGCATGCTGGGAGCACGCTAGTCGAGAAATGGATTTTGACGCAGCTATACAGTTTGTGCTGGTGTTATTTGCTTGAAAAAGAAATACCCCCGTCGCAGCAAACCTGCGTACTCAGCGAATTTCCAATGAATATATATGTCTTAATAACACATTAAGCCTCTTACCAGAATTCATAAGAAATATATTCATAAATAAGCGATATTTAAAATATTCATTATTCTCCATTAGAATAACATTAAGGATGAGTACGCAGGTTTGCTGCAACAAGGAACACAAAATATTGGGTTTTCATGCAAATATCAATAGAACTCATCTAAGTGAAGTCACATACCAAGTTTCATCCATATACATTCATAAAGAAGTGAAATATAACATCTTTATTATTCCCCATAAGAATAACATGGGGACTACCTAGGTTTGCTGCTACAGGAACCGTAGGCGAAAAATTAGTTTTTCGTTCAAACAACAACAAACCACAACCAGATGAAGCGATATACCAAGTTTCGTCAGTTTATATTCATAAATAACCGAGATATAAAATTTTTCTTTTTCTCCATAAGAATAACATTGGACAACGTACTGTGTTTAGCACTTTCAATATCTCAGTAACCAATTGACGTAGAGCAATGATCGAAATACCATATTGTTTGTTTTTTTAAAGCTGAATTCAATGGTATAAATTAAAATTTGATTTAAATGATAGTTACATGTGAAAACTCCAAAAAACCCATTTTTGGGGTACAAAACCCCCCCAAAACCCCCCTTCGGATGGTGCGATTTGTCTGGGTTTCGAACTCGTTCAAATAAATGGTACTTTACATATTTGTACCAAATTTTATTAAGATCGGATCTTTTTTACGAGAGCTATCGTGCTTACGGATATATATATATATATATATATATATATATAAATTTGAACGAATGGTGTTTTTGGCATCTGGGGACCTCAAAACGAAAAGTTATCATGGTCTCGGGCTTAAGTATTACCATGAGACCTACAGTAATAGCTTCTTCCATATAGGGGAAATTCGCTAAAAGGAAAACCCCGATGACTTTGGACCAAAAATTGTTTATAGAGATGAATAAGTTTAGTCACTTGGCTTTATTAGGGGAGCTGGCCAAAGATTAGCTCTAGGATTTAAAAACTATCTGAGGATGAGTGATCAGTGTTTCGATGAATTACTATAAGTCGCTCGTGAACAAAAATAACTCAATACACCATATATTAGGTTCGTAAATGTCGTCTTTGCCACTGTCCGTTCGGCTTTTCGATGCTTGGACCTTTTTAAGTTCACGTCGGAAGGATTCCCCAAGTAATTTAATTTTAGATTTAACGGGAAAAAACTCACCTATCTTTTGCAGTAAAAACTACTTTTTGTGACACTATAGGCTATAAAAAGTAGGTGAGATTTTTAAAATAATTACTATTTTTAAAATAATAAAACATTTGTTATGTTCATGGTCATAATGTAGAGTAGTTCAAGAATATTCTTACATTTTATTCACTCGCATTTATGTAACTGAAACCGTGTGTTAATGATGTGTGGAAGTCCTTAGATTAGCAGGAAGTATCCTACTGCCAATCCTACGCGAGCATCCTTCTACTTGACAGAGTATGTAGTATGTCACTAATGTCAGACACACGATAATACCTCACACGCAAACGCATACTCACTCACGCATGCACATTTACGTACACCAGATGTTGTATTTGAAATTAACAAACTCAACTGTAATAGAACATTGGGTAGCCTATACATTTAATCTGTTAGTATGTATTTTAATTTGATAAGCTCAAAGTTGGAACAGTCAAATGCAGTAACAACACAATCCAAAATATTCCATTTTATATGTACTGTAATTTATAGCATTTTCTAATTAACACTTACTATCTGATTTAGTATCGTATTTAATATCATAAGCCTCATTTCCCAACTTAATTGTGTGTTGATTCATAACATATCCAGGTACCTTACTCTGTGACGTTTTCATTAATGATGGGGACAGTAAGTGTTTTGGTAATTGCTAGAAGTACAAGAAAGAGATATTGAGGCAAGTGCAAATAATAACGTTATTAGGAATTGCAAAACATACATTTTGGTATTTTTGTTAAATTAAAATAACAACCTCAACTGTAATAGAACATTGGGTAGCCTATACATTTAATCTGTTAGTATGTATTTTAATTTGATAAGCTCAAAGTTGGAACAGTCAAATGCAGTAACAACACATTCCAAAATATTCCATTTTATATGTACTGTAATTTATAGCATTTTCTAATTTACACTTACTATCTGATTAAGGACTTTAAGGCTAACACACATTTTAAAAGTTGTTTTTTAAATTATACACTACTGTCATGAGGCATATAAAAAACAGTTTTTCTTATCAAACTACTACTACTGAATAGTTCATCCCACAGTGCCCAGAGTTTCTTAAAAATGTAAGTTTCATAATTATTTAACCATCTGCAACGGTAGGTTCAATATATAAAAGTCGACCATTAGGTTTGCTTGTTTGTTTGTAACTCTGATCCTGATCTCAAAAACGGTTCGAACAATTTCTTTCGAGTGTTGGAAATAACGAATTATCCTTCATTCTAAATAGGATAATACTTATTAAAGAAAAATGTCAGATATTGCAATATTTTATAAACATTTTAATGAAAATTCTTGTATTTACATAACATACTTATAAATTAACATCCGATTGATGTAGTATGTACTTTCAATTAATTAGACGAACAATAATTGTTGAAAAATAGCTGTGTTTATAATAAGGAAAGCAAAAAATAATAATATCGAAAATGCCTCAAATAAAGGGGATGCGCACTTTACTACACTGATGGCATAGTGTGAAGGTGCCCATGTATTTCATTCCCTTGACAGAGGCAAAATTGCGTTTTGACTTGTCACTATTGATTGCCGAACGTTCTTTAACTCGGTTTGATTTTGGTTTGGTTCTGTTGAGGCAGCAGAGAATTTGATAATTTCCCGAAGAAAAAATGTATTTTAGCAAATTTCCCCTATAGGGAAGAAGCTATTACCGTGGCATGGTAAGACTTTGATAACTTTTTGTTTTGAGGTCCCCAGATGCCAAAAACACTTTTCGTTCAAGTTTATATATATGTGTGTCCGTTACCGCGATAACTTTTGAAAGAAACTCCCGATTTTTATGAAATTTGGCACAAATGTATAGAGTAACATTTATGACTTCAAGGTCGAAAACCAGATCGGTCGGACTATGGGAAGAGGGTTTTATGGGGGTTTTAAATGTTCCAAAAATCAGTTTTTTAATTTTTCCCCCTAAAATTTTAAAAACACTTAATTTTGGTTATAGCATCTTATAGAGCTTAAAAAAACAAATAATTTGGTATTTTTAATCATTAGCCTAGGTTAGTGGTTGTAGAGAAAAGTAAAAAAAGCCTCCATAAAATTTCCCATATTATTTATGGAAAAAAGGTTTTTGGATTTTCCTCAAATAATTTTACTAAAAACTTCACATTTTGTTTTACCAATAAGTTTAGCTCTAAAAAACAATCGTTTTGGTGTTTTAATTGTTGTTCTACGTCCAACAGTTGCAGAGATATTCAAAGTGCTAAACACAACACGTTGTCCAATGTTATCCTTATGGGGGATAAATACAATTTTATATCTCGATTATTTATGAATGTATATTGAAGAAAATTGGTATGTGGCTTCAACTAGTTGTGGTATATTGATATTTGCACAAAAAGGTTTTTTGTTGATTTTACCCGTAGCAGCAAACCTGTATACTCGGCCCCATGTTATTCATATGGAGAATAAGTAAATTTGTATTATCTCCCTTAATTATGAACCTAAATTAATAACACTTGGTGTGTAGCTTTACCTGGTTGAGTTATATTGATAATTGCAAAAAACACTAATTTTTCCTCTTCCTCGTTGCAGCAAACCTGCGTACTCAGCCCTAATGTTATCCTGATGAAGAATAAATAAAATGCTTATCACTTATTTAAGAATGTATTTTTGTGAAACTAGCTAAGTGGCTCGATGTAGTAGTGAGACACATATTGGAAATTCGCTGAGTACGCAGGTTTGCTGCGACGGGGGTATTTTATTTTCTCGTGGATTGCCGCCAAATGAGCTGTTTATCGACTCTGGTCTCCTAATACTTATCGACTCAAACCGAACGCAGTGCCTGTGTGGATCTAGCGATTTCTGTCCCAACTTGACTGACACACACGATTGATTGCTGTTCTGAAGCTAGGGTTCTGAACTACTTCATGAGAGGTGATGGAGGGCTCTGTTTCTCGGTAGAAAAATATTTGTAAAGGTTGATTTACCGCATATCCTGCTTCTTACGAATCCATGAACGAGATGTGATTTACGTGTTGCTATCCAAAAAAGCGAGCGTTTTAAATACAGCTGTAATGAAAATGAAGAACAGTTATTGGTTCTTGATATTCTTTTGGCCCTGGCTACCTTATATTATATTTAGTACTAGCTGTTCCCGTAGGCTTCGCCCCACAAATAATTTATACAAACTGTCATTTAGTGGGATGGTTCTGAAAAAAAAAAACTGACAAAAATACAATACCACAAGAGCAAAGTCGAAGGACGTTTATAGTAAGTAGTAGGAAGCGCAGTTAGATTTTACTTTCCCACTGTGAAAAGAAAAACTAAAATAAAAATAGTGTTTCGAAGGCCAAAATGCGATACTTGCCAAAATGGGAATGATATATGAATAAATCCACCAAAGCGTTTCAGTATATAAAATGTACTTGAACTTCGAGCTTCAAGGCACCAACCCAAAAAACAAACAAAACTCTGTTCAGATTATCAACAAATAAACTATCCGTCAGATAATATTACCACAAAGAATAGAATATTTTGGTAATACTACTTGACTTATAACCGAGCTCTCCTGCCTTCAAACGTGATAGAAGTTTAGCTGAAAAGGACCACCAAGTCGAGCTACGTTGTTGAGGGTCAGAATTGGCGTATGTAAGAACGGTGTAGTATTAGGGCATCAGAACAACGTAGGGGACACTTGAGGCTCCTTGATTTAACTCTTTGTGTTCGTTGATGGTAAAAAAGTATGTAGGTACTATATCTATATTAATTGTTGTTTGATAACCATACGTTTTATTCAGCATACATAATGCATATTTTGTCACACTGCTTAATTACATAAAACATAATGCTTGTACTTTATAGCAGCAAGTCACATTGCTATTTCCTGTACTACCATTGCTTTGCTGCCTGCCACTTGATTAATTTGATTCATCGTACACATTGATGTTAATGTTGTTGCACTTCCTGCATTGTATTTCGTGAATATCACTGTAGGACGTTTTGGTTTGATTTACTATTATTGTATTACCTATTAATTTGCATCGCATTCATATCATAATAATTTGTATTATACATATACTAAAACTGCTGCTTCTGTGCTGAACTTTAAGTACTTTCCGAATTCTACTGAAATTTAAACATGTGTAAGGTTCTGGTGGAAATTCGTCACGTAATTTTCACTCACCGGTCATCAGTAAAGACAAAATCAACAATTGTTAATGTAGAAACAATTTAGTTGGTTTGTCTATTAGCGGTATTTGCCGTAAATTTCTTCGTTATGTGTTATTTACCTAAAATCACCATATAATATAAGTACTGTAAACATATCCCACTATAAGTCAAAGGTTATAAACTCATTGACTCGAAGAGCCAACTCGCTATCGGTTGTCGAACATTGTGTGTTTCCAGTTCCATGTGTTGACTTTTGGTTGGATTTCCGTCGGTTTTCCTTGTAGTTTCGGATGGGTTGTGAGGCAGCAACAAATTGTATTATTTCCCGATTCAACACATGACAAGTATTGTTGTTTCCCGTGGATTGCCGTGAATGAGCGGTTTACGAATTCTGGTCTCCTAATACTTATCGACTGAAACCGAACGCTGTGTCGTGTGGATCAAGCGGGTTTCGTCCCAATTCCGAACGGTTGTTGTAAAAAACTTCGTGAAAGAGTCTTGGAGGAAAAGTGTCGCGTTGATCGCTTCAGCATATCCGGCTTAAGTCCGTCTTAAGCCGAAATGAAATCCAACAACTTTTAAGTATTGCTAACCCAATAGTTTGTTTACATCTGCAATGAAATTGCGACAGTTTTCTTATTCTTGATTATCCCCTTATAATATTTTGTTATAATATTATTATAAAATTTGTGGTCAACTCTGGCCAGCCATTTAGTGGATGGACAGGAATGATTTTAATCAATCGCCACCAACGAGTTGCAGTCTTTTGTTGATTTATTGAACAATAGATTCTACTCTCATTGCACTAGGATAATAATATATATGAATTATATGAATGCTATTTGAACTTGAGCTTTACTGCTTCAACCTCAAAATACAAAGAAAGAAATAAAGACTATCTGTAGGATTATTTTTTTTTACAAATAAATCGTCCATTTCCTCTGTTGCTTGCGATAGCCAACTAAGAGTGCAAACCGAGTTATCTGCTTGCTACCTTCAAGATGAACAAAGCCGACGTTCGGCGAGCGAGGGTCAGAATTGGCTTATGCAAGTACAGTGGAGTATCAGGGGTTCAGAACGTCGCAGGTGAGTTTGCCTGGCCTTAATCCATAAACGTTTGTGTATTTCTAGTATAGTTAAAAATACCCCCGTCGCAGCAAACCTGCAAACTCAGCGAATTTCCAATAAATATATAACATAACACATTAAAACACTTAACAGGATTCATAAGAAATGTATTCACAAACAAGTGATATCTAAAATATTAATTATTCTCCATAAGAATAACATTGGGGATGAGTACGCAGGTTTGCTGCAACAAGGCATACAAAATAATGGGTTTTTATGCAAATATCAATAGAACTCATCTTAGTGAAGTCACATACCAAGTTTCATCCATATACATTCATAAATAAGCGATATATAACATTTTAAGTATTTTCCATAAGAATAACATGGGGACCAAGTACCTAGGTTTGCTGCAACAGGAACCATAGGCGAAAAATTGTTTTTTGTGCAAACAACAATAAACCACAACCAGATCAAGAAATATACCAAATTTCGCCAGTTTATGTTCATAAATAAGCAAGATATACAATTTTTCTTTTTCTCCATAAGAATAACATTAGACAACGTACTGTGTTTAGCACTTTCAATATCTCGGTAACCAACTGACGTAGAGCAATGATCAAAATACCAAATTGTTTGTTTTTTTAAGCTGAATTCAATGGTATAAATTAAAATTTGATTTAAATTAAAATTACATGTGGAAACCCCAAAAAACACATTTTTGGGGTACAAAACCCCACAAAACCCACCTTCGGATGGTGCGATTCATCTGGTTTTCGAACTCGTTCAAATAAATGGTACTTTACTAATTTGTACCAAATTTCATTAAGATCGGACCTTTTTTACGAGAGTTATCGTGCTTACGGGCACACACACACACACACACACACACACACACACACACACACACACACACACACACACACACACATATATATATATATAAATATATATAAATTTGAACGAATATACTATAAGCAGGAGGGAATTATGTTACTATTTTTGTGTCTCAACAGCCAAACCAGCTTACTGGCGAGGAGTTGAACTTTGCTACTGACAAGTTAGAAATTCACACATCACAGTGGAACAGCGCCGCGCCGCAATACTCTGAGTGGTTTACCTAATTGTTAAAACTGTGTCCTTGTGTAACTCTGTACTATCAAATAAGACAAGTAATGGGGATCTATAGTGTCTGGGAATTAGTTCAGAATAGTGATGTAAAATAACGGTAGAGACAATCAATAAAGCACGTGGATATTGTATTACGTATTAGATTCGGGCGAGTGGAGAGCGTAGTACGAGCGGACATAACGCACGTAACGCGGGCAACGCGCGTCCCCATATGAAAGCAGTTCGACCGGCCCTGCGAGATTCCCAAGTGTTTTTGTACTGTCAGAACGTAGTGGTAGGTAGCACAGCGGTTATCTTCCTGGACCACATGTGCCCGAGGCGTACTAGCGTATCTGTTAAATTACACTACATATACTGTACCAGCGGTTCCCAGCGCGCGATGCTACGTCCAAGAATTATGTTGCAGGATTGTCACTCATAAAGTTTACTTTACAACTAGCTACCTAAATAAATAAA
Source organism: Allygus modestus (assembly GCA_963675035.1). Lineage (NCBI taxonomy): Eukaryota > Metazoa > Arthropoda > Insecta > Hemiptera > Cicadellidae > Allygus > Allygus modestus. Next base: position 75,394,863 of record OY776112.1, on the reverse strand, counting down.
CAGCTATTTACAATCCTATGAAAATCATAACAAATTTTTCCTTCATAAGAGTAACATGGTAACTTTGAAGTACAGTGTAAGTTAAACTTTACTTGACTTAGGTATAGCGCCCCTTAGAATTGTCGGTTGGAACATTTGATCAGCTACAATTCATTTAAAATATGAATAATCGGTCAGATGTATTTGCTAGAGGTATTGTATTTTTTTGTTAGACGTTAGACGCTATTAGTATAGGTAGTATCGCAATTCCAAAACCTGGGGCCATAATTACTTTTCTATGTTATTTCCTAGGAACCAAATGCATATAAATGAATAAAGGTGAACAAATATGAAAGGGTTATTGCCTTATCCTACAATACCCCCGTACCAGCAAAACTGCGTACTCAGCGAATTTCCAATGAATGTAGTGTATATGTTTCTCACTACCACGTAAAGCCACTCACCAAGTTTCATAAAAAACGAATAAATAAATTATATATAGCATTTTATTTATTCTCCGTAAGAATAACATTGAATGCCGAGTACGCAGGTTTGCTGCAACAAGGAACACAAAATATGTGTTTTTATGCAATTATCAATATAACTTAACCAGTCGAAGCAGTATACAAAGTTTTATTAATTTACGTTCATAATTAAGGGATAGTTTTTGTCCTTAAGAATAACATGGGGGATGAGTATGCAGGTTTGCTGCTGCGGGGAAAATCAGCAACAAATATTTTTTTGTGCAAATATCAATATACGAGTACTAGGTGAAGCCACATGCCAAGTTTCATCAATATACATTCATAAATAATCGAGATATCAAATTTTAAATATTCTCCATAAGGATAAAATAGGACAACGTACTGTGTTTAGCTCTTTGAATATCTCTGCAACGGTTGAGTGTAGAATCACAATTTAAACAACAAAATAATTGTTTTGTAGAGCTGAACTGATTGGTAAAAGCAAATGTGAGGTTTGCATTAAAATGAACTGAGGAAAAGCTAAATACCCCCGTAGCAGCAAACCTGCGTACTCAGCGAATTTCCAATGCATATATATGTATGTATCTCAATACCACATAAAGCCACATACCAAGTTTCATCAATATACATTCATAAATAAACGATTTATGACATTTTAATTATTCTCCATAAGAATAACATGGCAGCTGAGTATGCAGGTTTGCTGAAGCAAGGAACACAAAAAATGGGGTTTTATACAAATATCAATATAACTCATGTAGGTAAAGCCACACACCAAATTTCATTAATTTATTTTCATAATGAAGGCAGATAACACGTTACTTATTCTCCATAAGAATAACATGGGGCTGAGTACGCAGGTTTGCTGCTACGGGAGCCTTGGGTAAAAAAGTGTCTTTTTGAGCAAATATCAATGGTCCACAACCAGATGAAGCCGTATACCAAGTTTCGTCAGTATAGGTTCATAAATAAGCGAGATATAAAATTTTTATTTTTCTCCATAAGAATAACATTAGACAACGTACTGTGTTTAGCACTTTCAATATCTCGGTAACCAATTGACGTAGAGAAATTATCAAAATACCAAATTGTGTGTTTTTTTAAGCTGAATCCAATGGGAAAAAATAAAATTTTACTATTTCCAAAATTATATGTAAAACATTCGAAAAACCCATTTTTGGGGTACAAAACCCCCCCAAAATACCCCTTCGGATAGAGCGATCTGGCTGGTTTTCGAACTTAAAGTCATAAATGTTGCTTTACACGTTTATACCAAATTTCATCAAAAACGGATAATTTTTACGAGAGTTATCGTGCTCACGGACACATATATATATATATATATATATATATATACAGTTTCGAACGAATGGTGTTTTTGGGGTCTGGGGACCTCAAAACGAAAAGTTATCATGGTCCCGGGCCTAGGTCTTACCATGCCGACTACGGTAATAGCTTCTTCCCTATAGGGGAAATTCGCTAAAACGTTTTTCCCATAAGATTAACATGGGAGATTTTATGAACACTTTTTTGGATTTTATCCGCAACCACTTAACCTAGGTTAATGATTCAAAATACCATATTATTTTTTTTAAGCTCTATAAAATGGTCAACACCCAAATCAAGTCTTTTAAAAATTGTATGGTGAAAAATACAAAAAACTGATTTTTTGAAAATTGTAAACCCCCATGAAACTCCCTTCCCATGGTCCGATTTTTCTGATTTTCGAACTTAAAGTCATGAATGTCATTTTACACATTTGAGCCAAATTTCATCGAAATCAGACGTTTTTTACTCAATTTATCGTGTTAACGGACACACACACACACACACACACACACACACACACACACACACACACACACACACAACACAAATTTGAACGAATAGTGTTTTTGGCATCTGGAGACCTCAAAATAAAAATCTGTCATGAACTCGGACTTAACTCTTATTACCATGCTACCTACGGTAATAGCTTCTTCCCTAAAGGGGGAATTCGCTAAAATGAAAATTGTTTAAAATTTTATAGAGGCAATTTTAAATTTCCTATATATCTTATACAATTGGACTCTTATATCTTATTGTTCGTGGCATAGATATGTATTATATAGATCAGCTACGGATCGAGTGAAAGTCCAGCTGCCCTCCAGATAGTTGCATTGTTCGTGCTTTTCCAATCACTACACTCTTTCAACCGTGTGAGTCCGATGTGAGTCACGCTTTCTTTTGATCATCGTGTGGACCTAGTTACAGAAGTCGGGATATATCCATAGTTATTTTGTAAGGATATACCCTTAAACAAGAAAACAAGTTTTTCCTGTAGCTCCAAATTTTATTAGGCCCTATGTTGTTAAGACTCATAGCACAACTAGTCCAATCAGAAGAGAGGTTTTACCCTCAAACGGTGCGGTATAGTGCTGCATTTTTACATGATGTTTAGGTTGGTAGTGATATTTAAAAAACAAATTTCTATAACACCATCCCTGATGTGCTACCGCCGACATCTTGGACAAAATAACGAAAATTGACACATTTGAAAAATTATTTTTCATATACAGTATGTCCTTTACTGTATACGCAACGAAGTGACTACGTACACGTCCAATGTTAGGGCAAATTCACTTCGCTACCGCTTAGGTTAGGTTAGGTTACGTTACATTACGTTAGGTTAGGTTAGGTTACGTTACGTTACGTTAGATTAGGTTAGGAGGTTTTCAGGCTCTCAATTTGTTTGAAAAATCACAGGAAAATTAACGTACGGTGCATAATTTGGAACAGACGTGAACAGTAGCGGCTCACGTCGGACGTGTACGTAGCCTCTGCCTATACGCAAACTACGTGATGTCCACACAGTTTCATACAATATTTGTAGATGATAGTTATACCTGCTATAAATAGCAACAGAGTTGTGATCCTTTGAAAAACGACCAAAGTTGTAAAATTGTCAAGATTTACAGTTTGTTTGACTTAACATTTTAAAAACACTTTATTATTCATATTTAGCGTAAACCCCTTAACATAGTTTTGTTAGGTAGATGGCATACAATGTACATTATTAGTGTTACATTTATGATCCCTAGTGCTATGTAAATTCAGTAAAATATAAAAATTGTTTAGGGAACTTCACAGAAGCTATTGTTGTAGGTAGTAAATACCAATGACCGAGAAAATTATAACTTAATGTTTTGAGGCCCCTAGGTGCCAGTAGGAAACTACTCTAGAGCTAAAATAATGTAATATCTCTTAATGTATATTGTAGGCCATTATCTAACAAAACTACGTTAAGGGTGTTTACGCTAAATATAAGTGATAAAGTGTTAATAAATGTAAAGTAAAAACAAACTGTAAAAATTTTACCGCTTTTGCCGTTTTTTCAATGGATCATAACTCTGTTGCTATTTACAGTAGATATTATTATTATACTGGGTGTTAAAAAAACCTTTAGGAGATTGGGATATGATTCGTCATACAAAAAGAAATAAAAAAGTTCATATGAAGGTATGTCCTAAAACGCTTAGTTTTCTGTCTGTATGTGTTTTCTACTTAATACAGTTTATCTTAGGAGCCTCAAGATATCAATTTCAAACTTGGTAAGCTAAATATATTAAAACCCGTAATATTTAGGAAAAGACTTCAAGAATCATAAAAGTTGCGTAGTTTTGTCCTAAAAATATCTATTGAATTATTAATAACTGAGTAGTTGTGATTTTTATTAGTTAAAACATGCATTTTTGCCATTTCTGGACTAAAAAACCATGTTTTAACTTTTAAATACCCCCGTCACAGCAAACCTGCGTACTCAGCGAATTTCCAATGCATAATATATGTCTTAATACCATATAAAGCCGCATACCAAGTTTCATAAAAATATATTCATATATAAGCGATATATACAATTTTAATTATTCTCCATAAGAATAGCATTGGTGATGAGTACATAGGTTTGCTGAAACAAGGAACACAAACAATCGGTTTTAATGCAAATATAAATATAATTTAACTAGGTGAAGCCACATACCAAGTTTAATCAATATTCAATCATAAGTAAGCACTATATAACATTTTAATTATTCTCCATAAGAATAACAAGGGAGATGAGTAAGCAGGTTTGCTGCAACAAGGAACTAAAAATATGGGTTTTTATGCAAATATAAATATAACTCAACAAGGTGAAGCCACATACCAAGTTTTATTAATTTATGTTCATAATTAAGGGAGTCATTACAATTTACTTATTCTCCATAAGAATAACATGGGGGCTGAGTACGCAGGTTCGCTGCTACGGGGATAATCAACAAAAAATCAATTTTTTGTGCAAATATCAATATACCAGTACTACGTGACCCCACGTGCCAAGTTTCATCAATATACATTCATTAATAATGGAGATTTCAATTTTTATTTATTCTCCATAAGGATAACATTGGACAACGTACTGTGTTTAGCACTTTGAATATCTCTGCAACGGTTGGACGTAGAATCACAATTTGAACACCAAAATGATTGTTTTGTGGAGCTGAGTTGATTGGTAAAAGCAAATGTGAAGTTTACATTAAAATTAACTTAGGAAAAGCCAAAAACCTTTTTCCCATAAGATTAACATAGGAGATTTTATGAGCAGGTTTTTTTGGATTTTCTCCGCAACCACTTAACCTAGCTTAATAATTCAAAATACCATATTATTTGTTTTTTAAGCTCTATAACATGGTCTAAACCAAAATTAAGAGTTTTAAAAATTTTAGGGTAAAAAATGCAAAAAACTGATTTTTGGAAAATTTAAAACCCCCATAAACCCCCCTTCCCATGACCCGATTTTCTGGTTTTCGAACTTAAAGTCATAAATGTCACTTTACACATTTGAGCAAAAATTCATCGAAATCGGACGTTTTTTACTCAAGTTATCGCTTTCACGGACACGTGTATATATATACATATATTACAATTTGAACTAATAGTGTTTTAGTCATCTGGGGACCTAAAAAAATTTGTCATGGTCTCGGGCTTAAGTCTTACCATGAGACCTACGGTAATAGCTTCTTCCCTATAGGGGAAATTCGCTAAAATCACAGTTTTTAGTTATTTAAAATGCTACAGTTAATATCCTCATTTCAATGTTTTTGGGACAAAATAATGCAAGCAAAAATGTCCGCCATTTTGAAATGGTACAAAGTAGAAACTTGAAACCCCATATCGAGATGGGTCCAAATAGATGAAATACATGTACCAAATTTGAAGTTTATATCTTAACAAATTCCTACGATATATCACATTAAGTAAAACAAACACATACAGACAGATAGTCGGAAAACTAAGCGTTTTAAGACATATCATCATATGAACTTTTGTCTTTCTTTTTGTATGATGAATCATATCCAAAGTCCTGAAAGGTATTTTAGCGAATTTCCCCTATAGGGAAGAAGCTATTACCGTAGGTCTCATGGTAAGACTTAAGCCCGAGACCGTGATAACTTTTCATTTTGAGGTCCCCAGATGCCAAAAACACCATTCGTTCAAATTTTTATATATGTATATATGTGTGTGTGTGTGTGTGTGTGTGTGTGTGTGTGTGTGCACGATAACTCTCGTAAAAAATGTCCGATCTTCGTGAAATTTGGCACAAACGTGTAAAGCACCATTTATTTGAACGAGTTCGAAAACCACACGAATCGCACCATCCAAAGGGGGCTTTTTGGGGGGTTTTGTTCCCCAAAAACGGGTTTTTTGGGTTTCCACATGTAATTTTTATTTAAATTAAATTTCAATTTTTACCATTTAATCCAGCTTAAAAAAACAAACAATTTGGTATTTTTATCATTGCTCTACGTCAATTGGTTCCTGAGATATTGAAAGTGCTAAACACAGTACGTTGTCTAATGTTATTCTTATGGAGAAAAAGAAAAATTGTTTATCTCGCTTATTTATGAACATAAACTGACAAAATTTGGTACATGGCTTCATCTGTTTGGGGTTTATCGTTGTTTGCACAAAATACAAAATTTTCACGTATGGTTCCCGTAGCAGTAAACCTAGGTAATCGGTCCCCATGTTATTCTTATGGAGAATAATTAAAATGTTTTATATCGCTTACTTATAAATGTATATGAATGAAACTTGGTATGTGACTTTACTTAGATGAGTTCTAATGATTTGATGAACTACAATTATACTGATTACTCTATTTATAATAATAATCTTAATAGTTATTAATATTTGCATAAAAACCCATTATTTTGTGTTCCTTGTTGCAGCAAACCTGCGTACTCATCCCCAATGTTATTCTTATAGAAATAATTAATATTTTTAATATCGCTTGTTTGTGAATATATTTCTTATGAATCCTGTTAAGTGTTAATGTGTTATGTTATATATTCATTGAAAATTCGCTGAGTATGCAGGTTTGCTGCGACGGGGGTATTTTGAACATTCTGTATACAAAAATTGCAGGACAACTTGTTGACAATTTTTGTAATCAATCACGTAGTTTGCAATAAACGTTCAGTAACGGAGATATAGCCATTTAGCATGTCATATTTCATTAATTGAAGATGCATACATCAAAATAACTACAAACTAGTTACATTAACTATGGCATGTTATTGACTATTGTCACAGTTGATACTATCTATAGATTTTAGGAATCATTACTTCCTCCATGGTAATTACCAATGAATACACAGACATACCTTATAGAGGGTTTTTATTCATTGTTCTTTACCCACCGGCCACCGTTCATAAATCATTTGTCTAGCCATTGAATATAAATCTATGTCTAGCCAGCGATGTTAATAAATACTAGGGTCTAGCGCACAACGGAAACGGATCATTGTTTGCTAGTTTACTTTGCTCTCCTGATACTCGCCGACATCAAATAAACGTTCCACAACCATGACGACGACCTTTTCGGGGCCTACAGGGCCTCTACATTGTTCGTCCTTCCATTTAAATTGGTATCAGTTTATTCTGCATTATGATCATTTTAGATTATCCTACCACCCTAAGCTCCTGAACAAAAATGGAGATGAAGAAGTCTTAAAAACACCTGGCCATAATATCCTCCGATAGTACTACTAAGAGAGGAAGACTTAAGCCCGAGACCATGATAACTTTTCGTTTTGAGGTCCCCAGACCCCAAAAACACCATTCGTTCGATATATATGTGTGTGTGTGTGTGTGTGTGTGTGTGTGTGTGTGTGTGTGTGTGTGTGTGTGTGAGTGTGTGTGTGTGCGCGCGCGCGCGTCCGTGAGCACGATAACACTTGTAAAAATTATCCGATTTTGATGAAATTTAGTATAAACGTGAAAAGCAACATTTATGACTTAAGTACAAAAGAAGGGGTATTTTTTTTTGGGGGGGGGGTTTGTACACCAAAAATGGGTTTTTTAAATTTGTTACATATAATTTTTGAAATAGTCAAAATTTTTGTTTTTACCATTGGATCCAGCTTAAAAAAACACACAATTTGGTATTTTGATCATTCCTCTACGTCAATTGGTTACCGAGATATTGAAAGTGCTAAACACAGTACGTTGTCTATTCTTACGGAGGAAAATAAAAATGTTATACCTCGCTTATTTATGAACGCATTCTGACGAAACTTAGTATACGGGTTCATCTGGTTGTTTCCATTCTGTCCATTGTTATCTGCTAAAAAAACAAAATTTTGCCAATGGCTCCCTTAGCAACAAATCTGGGTACTCAGCCCAATGTTATTCTTATAGATAATAATTAAATGATATGTATCCCTTAATTATGAACATAAATGGATAAAAACTAGTATATGACTTCTCCTATTTGAGTTTCATTGATATCAGCATAAAACCCCATTTTTTGTGTTCCTTGATGCAGCAAACCTGCGTACTCAGCCCCAATGTTATTCTTATGGAGAATAATTCAAATTGTATATATCACTTATTTGTGAATATATTTTTATGAAACTTGGTAAGTGGCTTTATGTAGTATTAAGACATTTATATATCCAATGGAAATTCGCTGAGTATGCAGGTTTGCTGCGACGGGGGTATTTATCTCCTCCACGTTGAAAACAGAATGGCTATGGCAATGAGTTTGGTTATTATTATTAGACTGTTTTTAATCTTTGCTTAACGCTTCTCGTGTTAAAAACACTACGTTTCGGGAGGTAAGGAAACTACTCCCGTTAGCAAGTGGCCCTACTTAATTACGTTTAATTCAAAACTTACAATTAATAGTCCACATTTCTTTTGAAAAACCATGTAAATAATAAGGACAACAAAATTTGTAAACTAAATAGTTGTACGTTTTAAATTAAATGAAATTAAGTATGGCCAAGTTTCTTACTCCCGAAACGTAATTTTACACTCTATAAGCGATAGGTAAAGTCCAAATAAATATATTAATAATAATAATAATTGGCTATTTAACAAGATGACTTGTAAACAAGTTATTTAGATACTGTATTTCGTTTTTAGTTTCTCCCCCATATACATAGTATATGGGGAAAGTATTGTTTTCATCAACATTTTTTAATTTGAGTTGTTAGTGGAAATATTCGATTTGGTGCTCCATGAACCCAAAAGTGTGATTTTTACGTGATGTCTGTGTGTCTCTGTGTCTCTGTGTCTGTCTGTCTATCTGTCTGTCTATCTGGATGTGTACAGAGCTAGAGCCTTAACCAATGGTCCGATTTTTATGAAATTTGGTATGTAGGTACTAATCCACGATGTCTCCAGTGTTTTTTCATTTTTTTGAATTTTTTGTTTTTAAGTCTAATTATCCCCCAAAAACATGAAAAATCAAGATTTCTCAAAAACGGCTCTAACAATTTTGATTAAACTGTAGTATTTTGTAGAAATTTCGTTTTCCAACAAAATTACACCACCCGCATTTCTGTAAAAATTCGGGTTCAGAAATAGCAAGACTTAAAATATCAAAAATTCTGTTTTTGGGATGTTTCATAAAAAAAACATAAATGTAAAAAATAGTACTATTCGCCATTAAAAAGAGCTAAAAAAACTAAATAATTTAGTATTTTTAATTACTATTCTACGCCTATTAGCCTCCTGGTTGCGAAGAAATTTTAAATTTTCATTTTGCGGTAAACGCAGTACGTTGTCCAATGTTTTTCTTATGGGGAATACAAAAATTACTATTTCTCTCTTATTTATTGATACATTTCGTTCAAACTTGATATGCTTGTCAAGTTAGCATTGATCAACAGAGGAAATTCGAAATATGTTGCCCCTTAATAACCCTGAGGGGGGGAATAGGGGGCATTTTCCCTCTTAAAACCTCTTTTGTAGCGATGGATTCTGTAGTGCCTCCTAAACAGGGATTTGAGCGGATATTTTTGAAAACAACTTGTTTACAAGATTTTCTGTACATTCACGCGATGCATTCTATATTTAGTAAATAAAATGTAATTTAATTATTAAAGTTGGGCTAAAAGGGAGAAAGTATGTGTCAGTTTCCTGATACCGTTTATTAATGTTTACGGTTTTTCGTAGCAAAATTACTTTCTCCAATTTGTTGAGTTTGTTTGTTAAAATCCTGAAAAATGGATTTTTGTTTGCTTGCAAATGGCAAATGTGACCTGGTTGGGAAGCTTACCGCAGTTAAGTCTAAATTTTAATAATAACTGTTAACCCCTAACGTCTCACACCTCACAAGCGAAAAGTTCCCTACAACACTGATAAACTCTGATCTCCTAGTTATTAGCAGCGGAAACTGCTCCAAACCGACGTGACGCTCCGCGACGGAACGTTTCTCGACCCTCGGTACTGGGTTTTGACCGAGAAATGTGAACCTTGCATTGCGCGGCGCGGCAGGGCCGGTGATCGCATAGTGTATAAGAGCGAGCTATTTGAACGTCTGTGCTTGGACGCCTTTCTATAGAGTTCGTGTTTGTCTTTGGAATTCTCACACGAAAACATGGTCGCTGGTAACTTCTGCTCTCCTGTCTCTTGGAGACCGAAAACCGAGTGACTCCACTCCGTGGCGCGGTGACGCAGACCTGATCTCTCTCTCCTGCAGCGGTGTTTATTGGCATATTATCTGCGTCAGCAAAGCTGCATACTCAGACCATTGTCGGTGTCAAGGGTAAATAATGGTATAGGTATAAATCACTCGTTATCTAGATTCAGGATTTGTTCTATAGTTTATGTAAAGATAATTTATGTTTAACATAATAGCCCAAGTGTCTTTAAATACACGATTATCGTGTATTAAAAAAGCTAAATCTAGAGAACATCAAAACAAAGCACTGAACACTGTGGGCTAAATCTTACGTCGGTGTAAGCTAAGTGCACTTCTAAATGGTTTTCATTCGCGTGTAATATGTGTTTTGTTTGTATGTACAATTTTTACTTTTTGACGACAGACAGACAAATTTTGTTAAGTTTGATTTGAAACTGACCTGAAGCCTAAACCACGGTCGATATCTGGGATTCTTTTTAAAAGCTGAAGAGGTAACGAAACCTACATTTGGATTAAAATTTGTTATTGAAACGGGTATTTCTATTTTATTAATTCTAATATGACTAATTTAGTATTAACATAAGCTAATTCTTGTTTTAAATGTTATTTAATTTAAAATTGTTAATCTCCGTATAAAGAGAACATTTCAAACATCTGACTGAAAACATTTATATTCAGGCTATTATAAACAAGAGGGAAATGGTGTCAGTTATGCGGAAACAACACCCGCTATGTAATTTTTGACATGCTTAACAAATACATACAATAAGTCCATTTATTTTTTCGGTTTCCCGTCCCCTTCACCATAGAGCAAAACTGTTCTATTTTTTATTTGTTTTTACAAATATTTTGGCATAGTCAATAGCATTGAAAATGTCAAGCTCAATGAACTTCGGCTATATACTTAACGTCGTCAGTATAACTTCACAATTCGAGAACTCATAATTCTTGTTAGGTAATAGATACTACAGATATGTAATAGATTCTGAAACAATTTCAAGAGTTTATTTTCCGATGCGCAATTCAAGTATAGAGCCAAAACCAAAGCGCGATAATACCAACAACTACACTATAACACGTTGTTGGCTCATTCTGATCTCCTGGTAATCAGCGATGGATAACCGAACGCTCTACGACGATGACGCGGACGCGGACGTTGCGTTGCGAGAAGAAGACCGACCAGGAGAATCGTCTGATCTGACCAGGTCCGACGCCGACGCGACGGTCTGACAGATCTGCTGTTGAACAAATCGTCGTATACTGAGCAAAGTTGACTTCCTTATCCGTTTGAAATAGTATACTAAATCTCTGTCCCATCTCGTATTTAACATTCACACACTATAAAGCCTTTATGAACAAAGCGGTCCATTGTATTGAGATCGATTGACGTCTCTTTGTAAAACGGCAAGAGAGTCGTATACTAACGGCAAGTGACTGTGACTGACTAAACAGAGCCTTTATTATCGCCACTACACTGGGTAGTGGTGGCTTCAGACATCTCTATTTTATAAAATAAATAATATTAGACCTAAGAAAAATTGTGCTAAGGATGTAACGTAAAACCGTCAATACAATCATTTTAAAATAATTTCAGCGAAAATATTTGTTTTTATATACAGGGATCTATTACAATTGGCTTGTCTAACAACTAACACATCGTCTAACATTATTAATTAAGATTTAAAATATTCTCAATGAGAAAAAATACCGCGTTCACCAGCAACTTGCAACCCCGGGCGCTAGTAATCTCTGGTCTCCTAATATTTCCCGACAGCAAATAGAAACGCTCCACGACCACGTGGACTCACTCGCTCTCCCGTCGTGTTGCGTTTGTGCCGAAGAACTTCTTGTGCAAGAATCAAATCCATCCATTGCAATCAACTTATGTCTCGTCCCTGACAGCCTGACGGGCACCGCGCTTACGAATAGCCGGAGATAAACGAATGATTCCGAAGGCCGCGCTGCCATTCCGAACGAACTTTCTCGGATCGGAGTTGGCCGAAGAGAAACGAGTCAAACAGAATAGATAATTAACTCATCTCCCTTTATGCTATTAGTTAGTTGTGAATTTAGCTCCACAATTATTTATTTGCTTGTCTTAAAAACTGTTTTACGTTTCACTATATTTTACGAAAGGCTCAGTGGGAATGTTTTCAGGCTTTTTTAACTAACGGAGGCAAAAAACGTAAATTGAATTCTTCATAAATTAACTAGTTTTTTAAACATATTTAATTTGTATATTTATATTTTAGTAAATTGAGTATTCACTGGAAGTTAAGAAATTTAACTAACATTATCAAACATTTCAACCACATTAAACCACTAATTCTCAATCCGTGCCAACATATTTATTTTAAGAAATGAGATTATATTTATTATTTACTTAAATAATTTATACACTAACATTGACAGATCTAACCGTTGGTAATAAAACAAATCATAAGATTTAAAACCAGGTCGCTACAGGATAAATAGGCTAATCAGTTAACTATGTGGAAATTATTTATTTTTAAATTTAATGCATATAACTACATCTAAATTTGCTTAATTATAGAGAAATTGCGGACTAATGGGTAATCACAAAATAAAGGGACTCAATTAATTCATTTTTGTCATGATAAGTTGTCAGCAAGCAAATAATTAGTTCAATACTGCAAATTGTTTGTTATATATGGGTAAATTAGTTAGTATTATTAGTACACTAAAGTTTTAGTTGTTATTGTTAGTTTGTTTTACAAGCAAAGTTATAAGAAGAGATATCCCCTAACCAGGCATTACATTGACTCAGAGCTAATTTCAGACATCAAAACCTTATTCAGTTAACCTTACGAAATAGTTTCGCTACTACAAACATAGGCTATTTAATTACTATCCTGTTAAAATAAATTGCCAGAGCATACCACCGCGTTTTTAAGCGGGTGGCGCAAAAACTTTGGGCCCCTCGTGCACTCGTGTATTTCCGTCTCTCTTCATAAGCGTGGTGCCCGAGAGGGACGAGCCATAAGTTTGCAACCATGCGTTTTAACCAGGTTAGCAACACAGGTAGCAATCGATTATCAGTAGGCCGTTTTAGAATTAATTACTCGTTTTTAACAGATTTATTTTATTAAAATGCTTAGTAGATCTTATATATTCATCGTTATATTGGTATTTTTACATACTCACTCCGTTATAAATTATGAATTTGGTTTAGACTTACAGTTAAAATTATTTTTTCTGGCATTTCCACTTGAAAATTTCAGATAGCCCACAGTTCACAGCAGATTATTGTATCATGAACTATCGATTATCGTAGTCGACTACTCAAATGGCGTCTATAGGATCCACAGCGTTCACAGCTTGGACTCACGATCATCTGGCCCCGGTTCAAATTTTAATTTATTGAATTTTTTTTGGGTCTGCATGTTTTAGAGAATCTCCTATGGAAAGTGAACTATTAGCAGGACCTGCACGGTGAAACTTAAGCCCGGGACCACTATAGAAGTTCCTAACGTGACCCCCTGAACACGTTTTGGGGGCTTATTCAAAATGATAAGTGTGTGTGTGTGTGTGTGTGTGTGTGTGTGTGTGTGTGTGCGCGCGCGCGCGTGCGTGCGTGCGTGCGTGAGTGGTGCGTGCGTGCGTGTTTATATGTGTCCGATTTACTTCAAATTTGGTAGGAACGTTCCTTTTTTAATCAGTTGAACAAGTTCGTTGGGCAAAACAATCCAAAATCTCGAAATCCCTTTTTTGGGGATTAATCTTTCAAATTTCCAGGTTTTGGGCCCTAAAAGGGTCAGAAAAGCCCCGGATGTAACATTAGTGCATGTAAAAAGATGGGAATTAGTGAGGCGAAAGGTTTAAGCCATTCTCATTCTAGCAAAGTTTAAAGCTACTCACGTCATTCTAGCAAAACATTTACCGAGTTATTAAAGAAAATGTATATCGAATAAACACAGTACGTTGTCTAATGGGGGTTTTACATTAGAAAAGCCTGTTATTTGTTAGTGTACTTTAATCATTCCCAGCATCCTTACACCTACTTTCAAGCCTGACTGGACCTTCTCCTAACCTTATAATGAGCAAAATTGTATTTACAGCATTGCAGGAAAATGAAACCAGGAACATCAGAACAGCCAAAAAATCAATGTTTTCAGATTTCAATAAATTGGAATAAAATGTACATACGTTTTTACACTAATTTTGAGTTTTAAATGTTTTGTATGTGGAAATTAACTTTCCTCTTGCTGCGTGCGAACTCGTTTAAATTTGGATATAGTATCGGACTCACGATCATGCGGTCCCGGATTCAAATCTTAATTTTGTTGTTACTTTTTGTGGTCTGTATTTTTTGTTTTACGTTTAATTGGTTCAAGTCTTATTTTGATGTTGTCTTTTTAACGTCTAAATTTTCTTTTTAAGTTTAGTTAATATTTGTTGGATACATTCATTTATTTGTTGTAATATGTTGGTTGCACAACGAAGAGCCCCCCATGCAGCGCTCTGCGAAGTTAGGTAAGGTTAGGTTAATTTTGTCGTGAACTGCAGAAAAAGTTGTTACATGTATCCATATTTATTATATTACAAAACAAAGAGCTAGAATCGGTAGTCCATAATACGATAGATTATATTCAACCAGATCATTGTGGAAACTGTTGTGAAACTGCTTGGACTTAGGCGGTTTTGCAGTGAACGAATCGACTAGAGTATCAGGGTAGCAGGAGATTGAAGAATCCAATGCGTCGCACTCTCATATGATGATTGCTGCTTCAGATTGATTTTATCCCTATAATTTTAATTAACTCCAACCAGAGTTTCTAAATTGTATTGTTAAGAACGGGCTCAATGTTAACTTTCAAATTCCGTCCCTCCTTAATGGCGGCGTATCCAAAATTGTTTTTTATGGCCAATTTTATAAAAAAAAAAAAAAAAAAAATAGCAGTTTCAGCGAGCAGAATTTTTAAACGACAAATGGTTAACCCATAAAGCATCGCAAGTATTGAATATTATGGTATTGCAATGAACAATTATTATTTATGATATGACAAATTCTGCTCTCTGAAATCGTTAGGTATTTTTTTATGAACCATTAATCAACGATTGAGAATTAATCCGTTGAGGAGGGACGAGCTTTGAAAGCAACATTGGTCTAGAAGAAGAAGGTAGAAACGTTACACGGGAATGAAGTCCCAATATAAAATTATTTTGTAAATGCGATAAAAACAACAAATACAACTGTACTCGTTTAAATAAATAACTAAAGTTATAGTGGGAATTAAATTAGTTTAGCGAACTTAATGGGTTGATGGATTAGGGAAGGTCACCAGCGTGTTAATGTCCATACACTTGTGTTTTCTTATAAAGACCTAAACATTTACGCAGTTTATGAACCTTATTGAAGTAAAAACCTTTTAATTACTTTTCACTAGCGGTTTGATGAGTAGTGAATATTAGTTTCAGAATACGAAAATTTAAATTTTAATCGTAATTTATGGACCAGCTAGAAAATGAATTCTTTCTCTGAATATATCCTATTCTATACTCTAATATGAGTAAGGCCTCGGCTACGATACAAGCGACGAGCGACGAGCGACATGAGCGACTTCGGCCGAAATCGCTGAGCGAGCATTGGCTGGCTATACGATCCCAGCGAAATACTGAGCGACACACCGTACTGAACGCGTGGTAGAAACGCAGTTTCAAAGATGATGTCCGATGAAGAGGTTATTAAACTCATTGGGTCAAATGGGAGAAAGTATTTGACAGTTTCCTCTGATCCTACTTTTTGTTATCTGAAATTTATCTTGTTACTTGCGTTTTTAAATACAGTAACACATTCTTTATAGCATTATCTGTAGTAGGATTCTAGATAATTTAGAAACGAATAATCTAGACCAAACTGTATTGTCACACAAAATAATTAAAAAATATGACTGGTTACCTGAACAGTCGCTCCAACTTCATCCCAAAGCTTCTTTGATATTGTAGCATTTTTTTAAATTACTGTATTGTATTACAGTTCATTCCACAAACATGGTCTCACCTGTACCTCACTAATTAAAATCTCAGAGTATCCGTTAATTTGCGCTCTCCTCGTGGTTTCTTCACTTTTGAAATTGTAGAACCATCCGCCTCACTAGAAATATTGCACTAAATTAAAAGGGGAGTCGTGAGCGACTTCAGCGACAGTAAAAAAATTACTGGCGGGGTTCTGCGATTAGAGCGACGCAGAGCGATAGTAAAAAAATCGCTTATCGCTTATCGCTTGTCGCTTATATTGTAGCCACCTGCTCTAAATTTACATTGTATCTTATGCAGCCAGAAAAGTGACCGATGTCGCTCACGTTGGCGTCGCTCGTCACTTATCGCTCGTCGCTCGTCGCTCGCATCATAGCAGAGGCCTCTAAGGTTTGCGTGCGTCCGTGCTTGCTTGCTTGCGACACTGATCGCAATAACGGCACCAACGATTTCCTTCAAATGTTGGAAATAACTTATTTCTGGGATAAAGATAACTTCTACACAGGTCTCATGCCCAGGAAAAATCAAATAATGTAAAAAAACTAAAATGAAAAGTTAAAAAATTAACATTGGGCTAATGGAGTTTAAAATCAAACCAAATGAATTGTACCAGCTGTTTATAATCAGTCAATGAACTGTCAAAGTAATACTCATGTTGTTTATGAAATTATTAACATGTGGTTTCCTCAGAGCAGAGATTAAAATATTTGAGTGAAGATTACATAGATAGTGTGGTAAAACAAATCAAAGGGACATTGAGCTATAAATAACAACTGGAGTGACCTTAAAAGTGTGGAAAAGAGGCAAATTGAGCTATAAAAATCCGATTATCAGTAGGGGGGAGTGGTGAAATATTACTCCAAGTCATCTAAACAATCTGACTGGCCTTAAACGAGCAAAGCTGGGCCCCCAGGTACTTTATGTTTAATTGGATACATTATATATAATTATGCATGTAATACACGCATCGTTAAAAATGTTCATGTTACTCCAGTCACGCAACAAATCGCGTTTCTACCTGATTCTCCCATAAGTCCAATGTTATCTTTCAAAGCCCGTCGTCCCTCCTCAAGAGATATCCGTGTTCTTTGATTTAAGGATAATTTTAAAGAGCGAGAAATACCTAGCTATCCAGTGAGCAGAATTTCGAAATCCATGAAAAATCTACATTTTAAAATTTTTTTATTAAAGTATTATTTTTGATATTAAAATATTGCTCAATGAAATTATAAGGAATTTTGTACGCTCTTTATAATGAGCCATAATTAACAATATCAGATAATCCGTCGAGGAGGCTTGAAAGTTAACATCGACGTTATGGGGAAGCTCGTAAAAACGCCGAATATTACCTTCTGAGGCCCACTCTGAAATGTAGAATGAGATTGGAATGGGGTAAATTGTAACCATACTAATCCTAGTGGAAAACATTATCCAGTTGGAGCTCGTTGCCATTACCTTCTGAGGCCCACTCTGAAATGTAGAATGAGATTGGAATGGGGTAAATTTTAACCATACTAATCCTAGTGGAAAACATTATCCAGTTGGAGCTCGTTGCCGTTTAAAATGCGCGTTAATCATTTGTAGTTTATAAACTTAATTCAAAATATTCAGGTCCCACCGAGATTTGAACTCGGATCGCTGGATTCAGAGTCCAGAGTGCTAACCATTACACCATGGGACCTCTTGGCCCGCAATATCGATTATACACCCATAGGTTGGGGCGACTTGGCAAGGGTCGCATTACTGACACCTTGGGCCGTGCCGCAGCGCTGGTTGGTGCTGCTATCCCGTGGCGAGTAGAGAAACTAACTGCAATTATAGGAATAGGGAGAATGTTGTTCTGTTGTTCTTGGTTGCTATACGAAAGCGATTGTCTTCAAGGTAAAATTATACTACTGTAGATCCAGTTATATATTTTCTAATTATTCGTATAGGCTTATAAATATTTATTTTTTGTAATTTTGTATTACAAGCTGAATTTTATTACTTTATACAGGTAATATAAGCTTTATATAGGCTTTTTCAACTTCAACGACCTATCCATTTTTGCTTTATTCGATGGTTGAAAACAAACGTGTGTGTATTTATAAATCTTTTGGGAAAAGGTATTATACTAAATTATTTTAAAACAAATTATTGTTTTAACTCAAAACGTAAGAATCAAATTTTTAAAACGGAATTGCGTGTACTTATACGCAGACTTTTTACGAATTTAGAAATGTGCTTTGAAGTATGATCAGGCCAAAGATACCTAATTAAATATTAGGACTTTGCAATATTTTTGGTTAAAAACTTCCCAATAAACTGTTTTATCTGTGTTATAACTTTTGGAAGATTTTACTTTTATAATTTTATCAGTAAGTAAAATGTGTGTACTCTTAAAACCTGCAAGCTGGAAATTGACAGGGAAATTATTTGTTTTTCAAATCATTACTATAGACCCAGATGTTTTATTTAAGAGGAAACATAAATTGCAACACTTGAATCCATGGTAAAAATGGTTATGATGCAATTAAATTTTTTTCAGAGCGTACTAAAGTTTCAATCATTTTGCAATCAAAATGTTAAAAGACATAGTTAAACAAAATTGTTTAAGAATAAAATGTATAAACATATTCTATTACTCAGAACGATATATTACAAGGAAGTAAAACTTTGTCATGCTCCACCGATAATAGTAATGATAATAATGATAATAAGATGATGATAATAATAATGATGATAATAATAAATAATTATATGGAAAAAGTTCAAAAACCCATTGTTGGAGTACAAAATCCCCCAAAACCCCCCTTATTCTGGTGCGATCTGTCTGGTTTTCGAACTCAAGAAAATAGATGCTGCCTTACGTTTATACAAAATTTCATTAGGATCGGACCATTTTTACGAAAGTTATCGTGCTTACGGACACACACACACACACACACACACACACACACACACACACACACACACACACACACACACACACACACACACACACACACACACACACACACACACACATACGAATTTGAACGAATGGTGTTTTTGGAATCTGGGGGCCTCAAAATGAAAAGTTATCATGGTCCCGGGCCAAGGTCTTACCATGCCACCTACGGTAATAGGGTCTTTCCAATAGGGGAAATTCGCTAAAAGAGCAATTACATGCCTAGCAGGACTAAACCACCAAGGGAGCTGCAGAGGATCCTTCAAGCAGCTTAAAATCCTAACAGTAGTCTCACTGTACATCCGTGAAACAATCCTACATGCAGTCTACACGAAACAGGCAAGACACCAGGACATACACCAACACAACACAGGAGCCATACACACATATTAAGTAACGCACTTTTTCGTAATTTCAGACCCCCCTCCCCCATGTAACGCACCATAACGCTTGACTATCCCCCCAATGTGTTACGTAACTCAATCGTAGTAAGCTTTAAAACAGCTTAAACCTTTTAAACATCGTTTTATTAGCAATATAGAATATGGATTTCAATAAATAATAAAACTTTAAATAACTTTCTTTTAACATTTTTAATAACTCATTTCAAAGCAAAATGTATACAAAAATCAAGACTGTTACTAATAATATAAACAACAAAATAAACTGTCTCAGTTAAAACGTAACAAATTTAATTTATATCTACTATACAAATGCAAAACAACTTAAAAAACTAAAGATGTGGGTGGCATTGAGCAATACTGTATCAAACCATTATTTTATACTCTAAAACAACACAACAAAAAGGTAGGTGTAAAGCAATACATAACGTCATTGACTATAGATACTTCAGTATCTATAGTCAATGGTTTTATTGTATAACTTCCTTTGATTACCTGGAAAGTCTTTGACGCCTGTACTATTCTTCATGAGTATTTAATAAAGAATATTGTCTATTGTTTATTGTAACAATACGTGAGACAGTGAATTTATTGTTATAGGGGTCTAATAACTGAAATAAAATGTATAAATAATGTTTTATCCAATAAATACTGAAATACTAGTTGGCCCGACGGAAGTTGTCCTGCCCTAATATAATTGAGGTTGTTTTACGTCAAATACTCGTTAATTTTCAAGGTGAGTATTTCGCTTCGCTCACTCGTCTCCCGGAAGAGTTTGAGTTGCCATTCAAGTAGATTTGTTATTTCCGTAATGAACATATGTTTATGTCTTTCAAGTATGTTTAGATATAATCCTTGTTAACAGCTGTTTGGTGTTACAAAATCAAATGAACTTTGATCAAATCAATGGGAGCTTTGAAGTCCAGTGGGGCAGAGCCCTTAGGTCGGATTAACAATTTTCTTTTATACCTGACATTAACGAACACAACGAAAAATAATTATTCAATTTGGCGCACTCTTTCTCAAGCGATGGCGTGACCAAGGGAAATGGGGATTAATATTTTATATATTAAGGGTGCGCCCTACCCAGATTGAATTCATTGTTGTTTAGCGCCGCGCCGGCGCCGCCAACAAGCAGGGCCATGCATATTTACGCTTGAAGACCATTTTGTTCTCCTCGATCGCACTGTTATTTTACAGATTTCTACCAAACTATTTGCAGTTTCACACTTTTCAGATTCCAATCTAGGGATCATACGGTTCCTTTTCTCCAAAATAATTTTTCTCCATACGTTAGGAATCTTTAGAAAAACGCTTAATTTGAGAACATTACTAATGGCCTACCACTTATTTTGAATTAAAATCACGATTTTTAAATCGTATGATCTCTAGATGAACATTTATTGAATTAAATAACATCAAATTATTTTTAATTGGTTAACAATTTAGCCTACAATGAGGGAGATGCAAACCCCTTACTTGAGCGTGCGGAAGGGAGGTACGGCGCACCCTTAAGACTGATACACATGTTTGTATCACTTTAAAATGTATATATTTAAAATTCAAGTTTTTTGTTGTTTTTTGTATTTTGTTTATTGTCACGAATATAAACGAATCTATAAAAAGATAACGTTGGACATATTATTTCCCTCCGTTCTCCCTAATTTCCTTCAGCTCAATCCCTCACATCACTTTCCCCTGGAATTAAACACATTTCAGCGCGTCCCCAACAAGATGACAGGAGAGCGCATCAATACTTGCCCTTACATCCCTTTCGCATCTTTGTTTGAATGGGAGCAAACACCTCGCTCTAACAGGAGGTTTAATGAAATCGACACCGTAGGTTTTCGGGTTTATAAAAAAGTAATTTGTCCAAATTAGGTTCCATTATTAATGGCGGAATTAACTAAAAGGAAAAACTTTAAAGCTTAATTGCATTACGGTTACTTTTGATCATCTTTAATTAGGCATTTTTTTGTTCCAAAATTTACCATAGATTTTTGTGTACATTGTAATTATTTTAAAACCATCAACTATTCGTAGGCATTGCAATATTCTTCTATTTTTTCCAGACATCGGCGTCGCGGCGTCGTGTACGCAGTGTATTGAACAGGAGATGAAACCTAACTCGGTAAGTAAACATTGATTTTTGTCTTAAATTTGTTTTGCAATTTCATTATTGGCTTGGATCGCACGGTCCAAACGCTCTAAAGAGGTGTAAAATGAAATCAACTTTAAACCTTGATTCTCAGAAATCCGGGCTAATGTGGCGGACTGCCGGTCCGGATTTCGAAAAATCGGGATGTTCCGGACTTGGGCATGCGTCATAAATTCTGCCTTCATGGTAAACAATTACGACAATATGAGTTTACTATAAACCAATAAAAGCAAGTGCTTCTGGGAGGTGATGCAAACTACATGACATCTGTGTACTGCGGTCTAATCGCGTGACAACTGAAGGCAAAAAAAAGTGAAGTTTCATTTTTCGTTTTTATTTTAAACAAAAAACGTTAAACAATTCAAGATCATCGGTCCGGACTACGCGGAGTCCAGACTTCTGAGAGTCTACTTATTTACTCACTATTTATAGAAGAGGACAAACGATCCTTAGCTGACATATTTAGTTACTTTCCGTCATAGAGTGATTAACCAAAAAAATAAAACAATTATGAAAATCTATAAACTAACACTTTTAATGTTGATTGAATAAAAAAAACGATTAAGAGTAGATTGTGTGACGAAACTAATAAAAGTAGACCTTTTATTCGTTAACATAACCTAGTTAAAACTACAGCTAAAATATGAATAATCCTTGGTACTGAAAATCAATTACATGTAAAAGTGGAAGAAGGAGATATGATATGTTGACAATTTAAAGCGATACCGGTCAGTATATGTCATTGTAAATTGTAAGACTTTTCCTCCCCTCTAAAATCCATGTTTATGCAGCAGTTTTGTTGGCTTAATCTTTCTTATCCATCTAAAGAAACGTATCTCTCTCACCGTCGTCGATATTATACATTTCGTTAAGAGGAAAATATAGTTTCAGGAGGAAATTCTAACGTTATCTCTAGTTGTTAGTACTTTTGTTACGGGATGTATAAAAGATGGTACTAGGCTATCGATTTCGACCAGTCACACCGGTCATCATTTGAAAATCTCACTTTGGATTTAGCCCCGAACTCAAAATGCTTGTCACGACCATTTTGCATGGATCAAAAGTGTATAAACAATTAATATATATTATTAAAAAATATGGATGCATAGAAAATTCATGTAGGACTTACGTAGTTGTCAATAAAAATGTCCGTAGGATATATGTACCTTCTATGATAAAACATGTGAGATTATTTAAAGTTTAAGAATAGATTCAAGAACAAATAATAATTGTGAAATTGGATTATATAAGTAATAGTTGTAAAAACTTAAGATATTATATAACTTAATTTCGGAATAGTACACAACATTTAAACGTTTTAATGGTGTAATATTATGAAATTATTACTCAGATAAATAGTTATCAATCATGTTGTATAAGGGATGAAGAAAAACAAGTTGTAAAATAAAAACCCGACTGTATTACACATAGGTTTTGTATACAGTGTACTGTAATATGCTACAGAATTTCTGGGATTAGGTTAGACTACAACATTTTAACTGTTAATAAAAAACGTGAAAAGTAGCCCGATGTAACGATCACTAATAAACATTGAATTGGTTATAGTTTATGGTTTTAAAGATAAAAATTGGCACTAAGATACAATACTTGTCAAAAACCAACCTAATGGTTGGGAAAATCATCGTTTGGAATGAAAGACATTTCAGTAATAAAAAGGAAAATTATATAAATTAAAATAAAATGGTAATAATAATGAAGGTTATATTAAGTATTCTAATAAAATCGAAGAGTAGGTAACAATTGGGCCTAACGATTTTACTGGTTATTGTAAAAAACAACATTTATATTTATTATTGTACAGCAAGTCTTCACTCGTATATTATTAGTGAATTTCCTATGGAAAAGTGAACTATTAGCATGACCTACACGGTGAAACTCACGGTGAAGTCCGGGACCACCATAAAAGTTCCTACGTGACCCCCTGACTCGTTTTGCGGAGTCGTTCAAAATTATATACTGTATATTACTGGTAAATTAATATTTCCACAAAACAATATATTTTTGTTGATTTTCCCCGTAGCAGCAAACCTGCATACTCAGCCCTAATGTTATTCTTGTGGATAAAAAGTAAAGTTTTATATCTCCCTTAATTATGAACATAAATTAATAAAATTTGGTATGAAGCTTCGACTGGTTAAGTTAAATTGATAATTGCATATATAACATCTTCATGAATATAACATCTGTTGTGGTCAATTTGTCCACCGTTTTTGAAGTAAAGATAAAAATTCAAAGAAAATGTCCAAATCCAAATCTGCAAATATAAAAAAATACATTGTTCTATAGACTGTTGTGTTTTTTTTACGACGGGCGTTGCTGCTAGTGTATAGTAAAACACAAAGATATTTCCAAACAAGCATATACCATTGATTAACTAGTATGTAGGCCTACTCTTGATCAAGAAGGAATATAAATAAAATAGGTAACAACAAGTAGACCTAACGATTTTACAAATCTTAAAAGTCAAAAAGCCCATCACTAGAACGTACAAAAAGCAAAGCATAAAATGTGTAAAAGAAAATACAGCCATATTTAAAATCGGGCTATAATATTGATACGAAATTTAAAACGAGTTCGCACGCAGCACGCTGACGTGAGGGAAGTGAATTTCCACATAAAAAACTTTTGAAACTCAAAATCAGTGGAAAAACAAACATTTGTCCAATTTTGATTGAAATCTGAAAACATTGATTTTTTGGCTGTTCTGATACTCCTGGTTTCATTTACTTGCAAAGCTGGGATTACAATTTTGCGCATTATAAGGTTAGGAGAAGGTCCAGACAGGCTTGCAAGTAGGCGTGAGGTTGCTGGGGGCGATAAAAGTACTCTAACAAAGGAATAACAGGTTTTTCTAGTGTAAAACCCCCATAAGACAACGTACTGTGTTTAGTCTATACATATTTTCTTTAATAACTCAGTAAATATTTATGCTAGAATTACGAGAGAGGGCTTAAAACTTTCGCCTCTTTAATTCCCGTCTTTTTACATTTATTTTACATCTGGAGCTTCTCTGACTCTTTTTGGGCCAAAAAACTCGAAATTTGAAAGATTAATCCCCAAAAAAGGGTTTAGAGTTTTCCGATTGTTTTGCCCAACGAACTTGTCCAACTGATTACAGAAAGGAACGTCCCTACCAAATTTGAAGTAAATCGGACAAAAAATGCGACCGCTAGAGTGCAAACACATATATAAAGGTGAGATGGACTGCAATTCAAAAAATGTTATATACCAACTTGACTGCAAGTACTGCAAGAAACAATATATAGGTCAGACATCAAACCACTTAAGAGTACGAATGACGGGTCACCGTGCAGCTCTAGTACATGGTGAAGAAGAAAAGCCAGTTGCTAAACATGCTATTTTTCATAATAAACAAAAGATCGAAGACTGCTACAATTTAAAGGCCATAAAACAAGTTACAGAGGACAGCAACAAGAATATTACAATGGTTAACCTTCGTAAGTCTGAACTGGCCCATCAACTAGTCTTACAAACACGGCACCCGTCTGGTTTAAATCTAAGATAATTATAAAGTCTAATATTGGTTTATGTCTTGACCTGTATATTATTTTTATCTATGACCCATCTGTTTTATATTGCATGTGATTTTTATTATCTGTTTATATTTTGTTGTTAACCTATTTTGTTTAGTTTTTTTATACAATTATGTACATATTTATACACCTTCTTTTATATTTTTCTGATGAAGTTCACCAGATGAACGAAAATTAATAAAGATTTTAAAATTTGAATCTGGAGAGAACATTTCTACTATATATATATATATATATATATATATATATATATATATACAAGGTGTATATAAAGTCCCGCACGGGTTTAATCTTTTTTGAATGATAAGAGATAAATCAATAAGATTTGGTACATCAACACTACACCTAAAAATCTACTTTTTGAAGGAACTATCAGTTTTCTGTCATATATCATGGGGACGTCCCGCAAGGAGTCAGAAGGAAATTTTAAATAGGAGCATAGGTCAATATGCACATCACTTTAAAGGGCTTATCTAGCAGAGTTTAATGCCGCAAACCGCACTAAAAAAGGTTGATCCAGTAAATATTGGAGGCTGTTCAAATGTTTTACTTGGTTACATTTTATTAGTAGCCACAACCCCATTAAAGCATAACTGCAACTAAATGAATACTGCAGCTAAATACTACATTATGCCTGTCAATACAGAAGTGAATTATGACGTTAGTTATCCTCAAGGGTTACAGATTTGGTCAACATCTATTGATAACGGGGAAAAACTGGTAACAGTAACTATTAGAAAGATCTTATCTTTTTTTTAATAAAACCTTTTAACAGCCGCCATTTTTTACTGGATCAACCTTTTTTAGTGCGGTTTGCGGCATTCAACTCTGCTAGATAAGTCCTTTAATGTGATGTGCATATTGACCTATGCTCCTATTTAAGATTTCTTTCTGACTCCTTGCGGGACGTCCCCATGATATTACAGAAAACTGATAGTTCCTTCAAAAAGTAGATTTTTAGGTGTAGTGTTGATGTACCAAATCTTATTGATTTATCTGTTATCGTTCAGAAAATATTAAACCCGTGCGGGACTTTATGTACACCTTGTATATATATGTCTATATATATATATACATATATATATATATAATTTTGAACGACCCCCCAAAACGTGTTCAGGGGGTCATGTTAGGAACTTCTATGGTGGTCCCGGGCTTAAGTTTCACCGTGCGGGTCATGCTAATAGTTCACTTTCCAAAGGAAATTCACTAACAAAATGTTGATGACAGTAAAAACGACTTATTTGAAACGTTGCAGGGGAAAAAATTCATTATGAAATCTACATAAAGGGCACTGATTTTCCAAAATTATGAAACACCGCTCGAAATATACAACATAAAGAAAAACACAGAAATAACTAAATCTCATCGCTAGAGCGTACAATTAAAGCATCAAATATGTACAACAGAATACAGTGATTTTTTTCAATCGGGCTATAATATAGAATACAAAATACTAAATGAAAAATGTATTGTAGATAAAAAATAACAAAACGATTAATTTGGAACATTAGAAAGAACACATACATACAACAGTAAATATAAAAAACATAAAACAAATCACGCCTGAAAGCTTCAGAAAATAATTTAAAACTCTATATTTTCAGAACTGTCCGATTTCTTCCTCTGTTCTTTGGCTTGTTCCATGTTCCATGGCCGCAATTATGTAATGAAGATTGCTGATGGGCATCGATTGGGTCTGCCTAGGACCGACAAACTCAGGCAGCAAGCAGTACATGTACAAATTATTTAGTTTTTCTTCCACGTAGTTGTCCCAAAACTCGTCGTCTCTCTTAATTACTTCCATCCTCATTCCTTGAGGTGTCCACATGACGAAATGGCAATATTTCTGCATTTTTATACACTGGGGGTATTTTCATTCTCCTAAAGAGCAAATGATGAACTGAATGTTTGCGAACAAGGAAAATGTTGTAGGGGATGATCTTCCAGGAAGTGAGGTGATGCACTCTCCCACCCTTGGTCGAGGGGCGCCTCGTCACCTCTCGGCTCAGTGCTCTTGGAAATCGCCGCGCCGCGTTACAAGTATTTTAAAACCACACACACTTTGAAAATGACATGAAACAGATGCGATGAAGTTGGCTAAAGTCACGTTGTACCTACGCCGAGTTACAGTTATGATTGTTAATGAGAAACTTCTTACTATACGGTTAACGAAAACCAATATAAAACGGATTGCACTTGGTAACGTTCAATATAATTGTTACTATTTATATCAACTGTAAACATTAATAACTAGAAAAATCGTAATATTTGTAAAAAAATTATTGTTTAAGGAAGGATTAATTTTATTAAAATTGTTGGTGTATTACAATCTATTAGGTTTAATCATTTAATCATATTGAATGATATGGATCATATTCTTGAACGGTAAAAAGCCCAGATGATGTCATTTGAAATTTGATTTAGCTATATCATAGATTAAGCATACTCCTAAGGAGTATGCTTAATCTATGGCTATATCATCAAGAATGACGGTATGGTACGACGGGCAAATATTGTGTCTTTAGAGTAGTTTGAAGCAAGGACACAGAGGACCTTTCTGGGGAATTACGTCCGTCCGATGTCCAATGTCCCAGTGGGTAGAGAAACAGGTTGGCGACACTGACGAAGTCTCCTTGGCGGTGACAGTTCCATCGCCGCTCGCCAGAGCGTCCTGTGTACGGGGGTGTTTTGTGAAGCGCTTTTCAGAAACAACCCTCACAAAGTATTCAATTTATGAGATAAATATTGGTTTTTATGAAATCCTAGCGGGAAATTATCTTGAATAATTAATAAGGATTTTAAAACGGAAACACTTTCTAATTTTATCTTAACTGTCTGGGATTTTGGGATTTACGTAGTAGAAAATGGCCAATTTTCACTGAGTTTAACCCCGAATAAAATATGTATAACAATAACTTAAAACCTTAAAATAACTTTTTAACCTAGTTCATATCATGATAAACATTTTATCGTTCGCCGGAGGTCGCTAGGTGCTTTAATAACCTCAGAATTTGAGTAATACCATAGAAAAATAAACCAGGTACCTGGTTTATTTTTCTATGGTAATACGGAGGTGTGTTTTTCAGCCGTTTGGCAAAGGTTTAGAGTCCTCAGCTTGTAAAACACAAGAATTGAGAGGTACAGCACTGTTTCCTGACGATTTCTGGCCTCCTGGTATGTAGGAAGGGAAAGTGGAGACCTGGCATTGTTTTGTTTGAATCCTCTTATCCAAAAAACAAGAGTGGAAATTAAGTTTCCCGTTTTTTGGTTTACTACTAAAACTGGCATGTAAGTAACAAAGTAGATCTGTCGATTTATGTACATGTAAATGTAATTTATGTTAGAATTTAAAAGTAGAATCATACCAATTTATTGAATGGTTATTTAATACCAAGGTACCAACATAAAAAAAATCACCTCCCGATAATGGGCTTCTTAGGTATAATATTTTCACGATTGTCATTCATATTTCATTACTCGGCCCTCCAGATGATAGTTTTAAAATAATGCAGGTAATGTAAGTACTGTATATCTACAAAAGCTCCGTATAGGCCTATCTTACATGAAGTCACTTCAATATATTACCACCCGATGTATGAGAGCTGTTTATTAAATTGTGCTATATAGTACATTATATAAAGGTTCTAATTAATTAAATATTTTTAATAGTTTAATAATAAAATATGACTTATAGAGTTACTTAACACTGTTTATTCTCTGTTGTTGGGATTAAGTATGATTACGAACAGACCTATAAAACACACGTTGTATTATACTATTAAAAGATAGCCTAACTTTTTAATCCTCCATAGAGATAAGATTTGGTAAACCTTGTTGCGTGGATTAATGAAAGAGTTCGTGTATCCGTGATTATATCCTTACGTTACATTTACAAGCTTTAGCTTGGTTGAAAATAAAATTTTATTTTATTTTAAATTTTATTTTAATTTTTTTTATTTATTTTTGTAGGGAGCCTAAGATGAAATGTCTTAGCCTAAATATGAAGATCAATTCTGGAGAGAAATCCTGAGAAAGTGTTGTGAAGGTTAAATACTGACCAGCTGCCACTGGTCATTGGGCTATTAGTTAATGATCCTGGCTAAAGAATCAGTCTTTCATAGTTGGTAACAAGGCTGTACAAGGCGTCTCACCCATTCTACACTCATCATTCAGTCATGTTTACATATTACTGTTTATCAATAAAAACTATTGGTTAATGGTCTAACGATGAGCCACTAATTGGAATGATAATTTCATTCGTTCGGCATATCTAGCTATCTTAACGTGTAGCACATCGACTTTGATTTCAGGGTCACTGGACCATTTCCTATCATAGCATCGTTTTAGGTTCATTTTCCTCAAAACTGTTTAATAAATTATTTAACAAATTGCCCCTAGCATGCTTATGTCACAACGAAGTCTGTAATGCGTTTATAAAGTAAAATTTGGCAATTCTGATTGGTTGGAAACTTTTAACACAAATTTAAAATCTCATTACACCTGTTAAGTGTTGTTCGTACCATAACGCCACAATCAGATAGAGCAGGTCGGGTGCTATATATCAGAATTATCCAACCCCCCTCCCAAAACCCTCTCCCAGGTGTGCCATGTGTTAATCCGTTTGTAAGTTGGATAAGCCTCGCAAACTTTGACTATGACTTAGTAAACCATGAGTTGACTTTGCCCTCACAAAGGGCAATAACGATGTCGAGAGTTTATTATAATATAGCCTACGTTTCAGTCTAATTATTTTTCAATGAATTATCCAAAATTGTCGATTTATGCATCTCATTTTATACATAATATTCTACCGCTCCCATTGAGCAGAACGTTGTTACCACAAACTGTTAGACCGTACAAATCGCAAATAAAAATGTTTGGAATTGGTAGATATTTATTTCTGTTCTTTGAAATGAGTCAACGATTTTGGATAACCTGTCAATAATCAACGTTAACATTGGTGTCATGGAAGAAGAAGATATAGAAATGGGAATTATTTTGGGACTTGAATCTACCCTCTTTCATTTTACACGCCCTGACCATAAAAAATAATTAATTTCACCCTACTTGCTGGGGTTATCGGGGTTTAAAGTTTTCGGTTTTACAACCTTTCTTTACAACGTTGGTAATTTTATGACTCCGCTTTTGCAAGAAGGCTTTTGGCCGAAAGCCATTAAAGTGTTCCTTGTGCTTCAAGTAATCATACAAAAACAGTTCACAGTTTACTGCTCAGTCACATTTGTGTGTCATGCTATAAGAGTTATTTTATATAATTTCAAGACTGAATATGCACTTACAGTTAAAGCGTGCAAGACACTGATTAGTTAGTAACGTAAAACCTGCAAAGCGAAATATAACGTGGCGTAAACTATGTAGTGTATGTAAACACAAGGGAAACAATTATATTGTATTCTTTTTAAAGTATTTACGAATAAAAGTTATGAAAATTTACTAATATTACGGTTGTGTCTGAGTGGAAGATGGGTTCGTCCGGGAATAACAATTCGTAAAAGTAGTTCGTACAAACGGGTGTAAAAAGGAACTTTGTCTAAATAAAGTTTTTCTTATAGAAAAACAACTCTGAAGGTCACGTTACCTTTAATACTCAAGTTTTATCAATAAAGTGAATCTCGTACAAATAAACTCAGCAAAATCACCAGTCTTTCGTCCCAAGTAGCATTTTAAGATAAAAACGAACTAAGTTTTTGATAGGGTTTTTTCATAAAGACAGTCATCACAAAATGGGAAGATAGAGTTAGTCCTACCTGGTCACAATATCCCCCATCAAATTAAATATAAATTATATTCATAATCACTTTTCACAACCCCCATTGGTTAAATAACCTTCCTTTGTCTCTTTTAGCCTAAAGTCCCTGTTATCATGGAGCAAACTGGTAAATAATCGTTGATAGTGAAACTCTGATATAATAAAACTACACAGATGTGAAAAAAGAGAAGTATATAAAACGACATTACAACTCAAAATTATGAGTCCAAAGTATCTGTTCTTTTAAAATAAATTGGTAAATATTCTTTGATAGCAAAATTCTTGTATAATAAAACTAAAAATAATTGAAAAAACATAATGAAGTATTTGAGGCCGAACGACATCAAAATTCAAAGTTGTTAGCCTAAAGTCCTTGTTCTCAAAGAACAAATTGGTAAGTAATCTTTTATAGCTAAATTCTGATCTTATAAAATAACAAATAAAAAACAAAACAAAGAGAAGTATTTAAGTTAAAATGGCTTTACAGTTCACAATTATTCTTATTTATTCTTCAGAAATTTGAAAAATTCCATCTTTATTATGAAATTGATTCAACGCCGGTCTCTTGGCTCAAGGTCCGTTTCCTGGGACTGCATTATAGAAACATAGGGTTAGCTCGTTTTCTATGCATAGTTTTATTTAAATACCAACCAGATGGTTGAGTTTGTGGTACACGTAATTCTCCCAGCGTCGTTGCTTCTTGGTAAGGATTTTATATCGCTTTTGAGGAGATTAATTAAAATCTAGTATTAATAGTTAGTTATACCGTGAACCGTGAAAGTGTCTAAAAATAAAACTTCAGTGATTTAATTACTGTTCATTTGCATCACATCATTTAGAATCTTGTAATCTTCACATTCATTTTGAGAATAAATTGGTAAAGTACTCCAAGGTGAACTTCAGTTTAATTTTGATAAAACAATATCCATAAATAAACAACTCTCCATTTTATCGCAAGTCCCATTTGTAAAAAAATACTCTTCAAAACACACTGTTTTCATGTTCCGCGATTAATTAAATGTTACTATGCGCTATAACCAATAAATTACAGTTGAAGTTCGTCAACATTTACAGAATACTAGTAGCCTGTCGCGGCTTCGCTCGCGATCACAACGTAATACCTATATATTTATTTCCGTAAGCGAATTGGTCCCCACGAAATATCTCGAGCTAGGAAGAAGTTAAGTTAGGTTATGACGATTCATTTTAAAGCTTGAGTGCCAAGGGCGGTGCAAAAAATATCAGAAATGTCAAAAATTACCAGGGTTACGCCCCACTGGACTTCAAAGATCCAATGATTTTCTTATGGAAATATCACTACAGTGTTTTTATTAATAATCAAAGTGAACTAATGATCAGCTGTGATTATCAACTCACACAAAAAAATATGTTAGGGGCTTTAGCCCCTGTAAGCCATTAGTTATATTATATTTAGTACCTGGGGGCCGAGCTTTGCTCGAGGGAAGGCCAGTCAGGTTGTTTAGATCACTCGGAGTAATATTTCACCACTTCTCCCTACTGATAATCAGATTTGTTTAACTCATTTGTCTCTTTTCTACATTTTTAAGGTCTCTCCAGTTTTTATTTATAGCTCGATGCCCCTTTGATTTATTTTACTACTCTATATATGTAATCTTCACTCAAATCTGTTAATCTCTGCTCTCAGGAAACCACAAGTTAATAATCATAAACAACATGAGTATTACTGTGACAGTTTCCTGGTTAATTATAAACAGCGGTTACAATTCTTTTGTTTTGATTTGAAACTCCAAAGCCCAATGTTATTTTTTTACTTTTCATTTTAGTTTTTTTTACATTATTTGATTTTCCTGGGGATAAGACCTGTCTAGAACTTATTTTTATCCCAGAAATTAGTTATTTTGAACATTTGAAGGAAATCGTTGGAGCCGTTTTTGAGATCAGTGTCGCAAGCAAGCAAGCAAGCAAGCAAACCTTACTCATATTAGAGTATAGGATGTAAACTCTTCTGTTATCATGATTTTTACTATCAACATCTGTTTTAGTATGCAATTAATACAAATTATTCGTCTGTTTAAGTAAACAATATATTTTCTTCATAAGGAATACACTATAACTTTGAAGGCCTGTGGTGCAAAGCCCGAGGACTTTTATTACAGGAATTGGTGAAAGGGGGCGTCTACATAAAATAAACGGTATCAGGAAACTGACACATACTTTCTCCCTTTTAGCCCAACTTTAACGAATAAATTGCTTTTTATTTACTAAATATAGAATACAAAGCACGGTCGAATGTACAGAAAATCTTGTAAACAAGTTGTTTTAAAAAACATCCACCCAAATCCCTGCTTTGGAGGCACTACAGAATCCATTGATACACTCGTGGTTTTAAGAGGGGAAATGCCCCCTATTCCCCCCCCAGGGTTATTAAGGGACAACATATTTCGAATTTCCTCTGTTGGTCAATGCTAAATTGACAAGCATATCAAGTTTGAATGAAATTTATCAGTAAATAAGAGAGAAATAATAATTTTTGTATTCCCCATAAGAATAACATTGGACAACGTACTGCGTTTACCGCAAAATGAAAATTCCAATTTTCTCCGAAACCAGCAATCGTAGAATAGTAATTCAAAATACTAAATTATTTAGTTTTTAGAGCTCTTTTTAGTGGTGAATAGTAATATTTTTTTATATTTATGTCTTTTTATGAAAAATCCAAAAAACTGAATTTTTGATGTTTTAAGTCTTGTAATTTCTGAACCCGCATGTTTACATAAATGCGGGTGGTGTCATTTTGTTGGAGGACTAAAGTTCTACAAACGACTAAAGTTTAATTAAAATCGTTAGAGCCGTTTTTGAGAAATTTTGATTTTTCATGTTTTTTGGCGGTTTTTGGGGGATAATTACCCTTAAAAATCAAAAATTCCAAAAAATGAAAAAACACCTGGATATATCGTGGATTAGTACCTACATACCAAATTTCATAAAAATCGGCCTATTGGTTAGGGCTCTAGCTCTGTACACATCCACACAGACACACACACACACACACACGGACACACACACACACACACACACACACACACACACACACACACACACACACACACACAGACAGACATCACGGAAAGACCACTTTTTTGGGTTCAGGGAGCACCAAAACGAATATTTCCACTAACAACTCAAATTCGAAAATTTTTACGAAAACAATACTTTCTCCATATACTATGTATAGGGGGAGAAAGTAAAAAACACTTAATTTTGACACATCGTTTGTAAAAATCTGTCCATTATTAACGGAGGAGTAGTGTTTCGTAGAAATCGCCTTCACGTATTATATATAAGGACTTGTGGCTTGAAGGGTCGACAATCCCTAACCTTTCTTTAAGTAGGAACACATTTCAGTTCGTAAACAAAGTAGACACTTAATCACATGTTTTAATGTAAACAAAACAGACCTTGTTTTAATTCCCATGCTTTTATTATGGGGATGATACAGTAAACGTTATTTATCGTTTTCTGGTAGCTTTTAAAAAATAGGCTACTGCTATTTTTCCCGAGTCCCTGGAATCAAGACCTTCAATTCGAGCCTTCTCCCATAATCTTGCAATCTGTCAAACTCCCTCAATTTTGGCTTAAAGATTCTCCTTATAGAATTATATATAAAGATGTGTTGTAAGCAAAACACAAAAAATATTAGTTTTTATAAAACATATAAGTTTCTTCTTATATTTGGAGCGTATTGTATTGAAGAACCTCTTCCCAACTTATCGTCTCCCTTTCGGGAAATCCAGGTTTTTGTACCAAGAGCGCATGCAAGTACTTCCTGTCAAAGGGAACGATCTAAAAACAAATCAAATTGTAAATATGCAACACAAGAAAAAACAACTTTAAAATGCACTTTCATGTAAAACAAATAATCGATCATATGTTTGCTGGGAACCATTGATCTCTGTGTTTTTTACAAAAATATCCTCCAGTGAGGCTGAAATTTGTTCCCCAGACGAGACCTCTAGATGTATTAAGCTCGTTGGTTCACAATTTTTCGTTGAGCGCCCACAGCATGTCGCATCACGAGTGTGAGAAGCATAAGGAAGTCTTCGTATGGGAGTAAATTCAACGAATAATCAATTTAAGTATAACATTACAGCTACTGCCCCTTCTCTCGTTAGACGAGGCAACGATACAATGAACAATCGCTCGTTATCGTTATCGTTGGCACGGATGGGAGCGTCTCGCAACACTGTACGTCGCAATTGTAAACGGCTCACTGGCTTCCAATCTTCCAATAGTTGATGCCAATGACTCTATCGTACGATGCAGTTATTTAAATATTCAACTTATATTTTACGAATGTTTGACTCCAGGTTACAGATGACGCAACATATACCGTGTGAATTGCCATAGAAAATAATTGCTACAAATGTTTTATTCTTTGTTTAAAATGTATTTTTGGTGATGGCGAGTTTGTTATTTAATAAATTATTGCGGACATTTTCCACCACTGATTCGGAAAACAACGTTTTACGACGTTTCGGGATCTGGAATCTGATCCATATAGTTTTATTTTTTGACTGCTTTTACAATTTTCTGTTTTCGCTTTCCTGTGATTTTTTCCAGCTATGCCTGAATTGTGCCACTAATTTTGTTATGTTCTAGGTATTATTTTCACCAGAAGGCGGGATAAGATCCCGAGACGTCGTGAAAATTTGTTTTACTTATCAGTGATGGAAAATGTCCGCAATAATGTCTTAAACAAATGTTTTATGGTTCAATACTTAAACGGGGTTTGTAATTGAGATATTAATTAACTAAGCTTTCTATGAGGTCGAACTTATATTGTAACAAGGTGAGGGTTCAGACCGTTCCTAAAATACGTTAAATGCCAATGACAGTAGTGTGGGTTTGCGGGTTTTGCGCCGGAAGTGACGTCATCCGGTCACGTGACCGGAAGTGCTGAGTCATGAAAGATGTTATCTGGGGCTGAGCCAGTGACGTAGGCGGTTTTGTGACGAAATGAGTAAAAGTTCAAAGTTCAAGGTCACGGGGAGGTAATTTTAAAAAAGTACTACCTCGCACGCGTAAAATCCGATTGTGATTCGATAGTTTTAATTCGATAAAATATCGAATGAAAATTATCGAATGAAGCAATCGAATGATACGAGTGCGAGGTAGAACAATTACAAATATTACTTTATTTTATTTACAATAATTCATATTACAAATATTACTTTATTTACAATAATTCATGTTTACAATAGTTCCCCGTTGTTGGTTGTCATCGATGTTGTTGATCCGGACGAGTTGCGGCCATCACTTCGCTTTCTGAAGAAAGACGGTATATACTTCGATTCCTGCGCAGAGTCCATGTTGTTTTTTGATGCGTAAAGTTCCAAAGATAAATCGTAACCGGACGCAATGAGAAGTCTTAACTCTTCATTAAAAACCTCGAGGTCTTGGAAAGTCGCCAGATGAATAGAGTCATAATGAATACACCTAATTTTAATGGACATTTTAATACAATGTTTTACGTTTGTGAAGAGCACTCGATGTTCACCAGTCGAGAGCCGGAGGTGTACTGACTATTCGCTAGCTAGCGTTCTGGTATCAAACAAAATGGTGGGGCGGAGAAGATGGCGGACAGCAGATGGCAGGCGGCAGGTGGCAGCTGGTTGCTACTACATTCGCCGCCACAGTAATGCAATCCTTCGGCGTAATTCTTGTAGTTTATCTTGTCGGTTCATTTGATACGTTTTACATCTACATATGCAATAGCTGAAACACTTGCACTTACGACAAGCTTTCCCGTCAACTTGATCGCCTGGTATTTTAAAACATTGTAACTCGCAACAATATGTCTTCAAATTGTTATCGAAAAATAAATTTTTCATAGGTGACACCGACATGTTAGCTGCAGCGTGTGTTAGACAAGACTGAGACTAACTTCACTGCTCCCTCTCTTTTATACCTCTTCATAAGTTAACCCTGAATGAAAGTTCAAGGTCATCCATTTGAATTTTAAAAAAAGCAACACAGCAGTATATAAAATAATATACTGCTGTGTTGCTGTTTTTATTTTTTTTTTTATTTTATTTATTTATTTTTTTTTTTATTTTCTTTATTAAACAAACATTTTACAATACAATAAACTTAAGTTTAACATTGATAACTAGAAATACAAACAATAAAATACAAACAGAGACATTATGTACAAGGATGCGTGATGTGCAGAGTGAGTTCCGTCGAGTTGTTGCCGCTTACACCGTGTGATACCAAATACAACGTCCCCGGTTGAATATCTCGCAAATCTTCATTTTGTAGCAGTTGAACAAATCGTTTTGGAAGAAATACTTGAAACTTCGGCTCATCTCCTGGAGAGAAAGGTCCTTCGCTCAATGAAACTAGAATTGCTTCTCCATGTGTGGTTTCCACTTTCTTGATGTTATGAATAATGTAGTGTTTTTGTTCTTTTAGTTCTGAACACTTTTTAGTTAGCAGAAGGTCGGATTTTGAATGAGTGTTGAATTGATCAACCAGTGTTTGTAGAAACTGTTGTGATGTCATCTTCGTCAGTGGTGTCTTCTGTGATGTTGCCTCTTCGGAGTCTCGAATAATACTCGTGCTGGAGCGGTGCTGTCTCCTCGTATTTATAGGCCCCGCTACCCCCACCACATTTCTGTTCTCCGCTACCCCCACCACAT
Organism: Allygus modestus; assembly: GCA_963675035.1. Taxonomy (NCBI): domain Eukaryota; kingdom Metazoa; phylum Arthropoda; class Insecta; order Hemiptera; family Cicadellidae; genus Allygus; species Allygus modestus. Next base: position 75,356,934 of record OY776112.1, on the reverse strand, counting down.
TCCTGCGTTTGTTTCAAGTAAGCAGCCAAACGATACGCGTTGTACAATGCACAGTTTGTTTGGCCGTGTTTAAGATCTTTTGCAGCGACACAAATATTACCGAGATTAATGTTAAAGTCCTTACTGATAGTTATATCGAAAACATCACCGTGCGTGTACTTTTGTATCCAGTTCTTTTTTTCTAATCCTCTTGTGTATATATGTGAATATTGTTTGCAAAAGTTAAACATAATACTGTGCAGATTACTGTAGCTTATAAATCCTTCATACCAATGTATGTGATGAAAGTAGTTTGTTATCCATTTGTTTGTACTTTTTGCTTTGGTGTTAAGTTTGTTAAAAGAAAAAGGAGCATCAAACGTGAATGGGTAGGCTACAAATGTAAGCAAGTCTAAAATTACTAATTCCTTGATAATAAACCTATCATCATTATTTCGAAATGCTTGAAATTCTATTACACAAGGCTTTACACTCACTTCTTCATCCCCTCCGCTCATCATGGCACCTAGCGATCAACTAAACTGTTTTCCACACCACGGTAGGTTAAATACCAGGCCGTACAGTTGCAGGCGCGTTGGTGTATATTTAACGTGGGCACCGTCCCCAATAGGCCTACCCCACGTGTGTTCTTCTTTACTAAGTCAAACTTTAGTCTTTTTTAACTTCTTCTTCTTGTGTTTCGTTTTCTTCTTCTTCTTGTTTCTCCGTTTCTTCTTCCTGTGTTGTTTCTTCTGTAGCTTCTGTAGCGATTTCTACAAGTGGTTCAAAATCCTTTAACTTTCTCCACATGCAAACTTCATGAGGTATTCTATTAAAAATAGATGTATCCACAGGTCCGTACACGATGGTGCTATCAGGTTGTTTTTCCAAGGTATCGACCAAATATTCTTTAATAATAGCGCTTGCAAATACCAACTGTCTCATGTACCTTGTAATAGGTTCTGTTGCGTAGTTTAAAACGTAGAATTCTTCATGTGACAGTAGAATCTTATTTTCATGTTGAGTCAAGTCTCTAATTCGCACTTGTAGTTGTCCACGATGTTTAACAATATCGATTTCATTGTCACAATCCAAAAGTCGAATATGTGTTTTCCTTCCACACAAACTGTTAGTTAAATAACATTCTATTAAATGTACATGTTTCAAAAATGACTCCCAAGCATTTTGCGAAAATAAAACCTTTTTTGTTCCATGGTGTAGTATTACTGTAGGGGAATAATCCAATGACTTCATCAATCCAACTGATACACTTTTACTGATGCATGCTGAGATGGGGTAAAAGATTCGCAAAAAAACTTCAGTTAAAATGTGAGGAGGAATATTTTCTTCAACTTTCTTCTTCCTCTTTGGTACTACCTTTGATGGGTCTGCATTACTTTCCTCCTCTCTATCTCTTTTACCAAACTTTAAAAATGCAGTTATTTCCTTGATGATTTTTTCTTTACTAGTATTATCACGTTCCAATAACGGTGCTACCTCTGCATCACCTTGTACAACAGATGGAGAACTCATTTTGTAGAAGATGTTGCCCATGCGATGATAGACGATCAACTGAAGACCTGCATTGTTGCTCCGCTATTTATAGGTTAGCGACAGTGGCGGTGCCGGTGGTGGTACAACGTTTTACAATACCGTCTTTACGATACCAGTCAACGGTGTGTATGTAACAATTTTATCGTGCAAAATTAAACAATACGCAGATGTATTTGCAGGTACGTTTTCTTGAAATTCCATTTCTATTTTTATATCAACACTAGACGATTTTACAGATTCGTTTTGTTTGGAGCAATCAATTACAACAATCGGAGATTTCGATTCAAACTGTACGGGAGATAGTAGAGGTGTGTTTGTTTTGCCGTAATATGAATTTTGGAACCTAGCGTACATATCGTATAAAACACTGTACCTTTTTTTATCAAAAGAGATATTAAAGTTGTCGTAGGGAAAGAATTGTGAATTCAGGAACACTTTACAGTTTGTTAATTTACAATGGTCAAATTCACCAGCATTTTCAGTTAATATACTTTTTTTCTTTGTTTGTAATCCAAAGATTACATATCTCGCTTTTTCCAAATGAGTAGAAGTTTTTACAGTCCATGTATGCCGTTGTGTTGAAGGTAAAACGGGGTATTCATGAAACTCCCAGCTTCTGAATGGCATTACAATGTCTCGATCTGATTTTAACTTTCTTAATAATGTAATCCTGTGTTCATCATTTAGTCGCACATGTGGTACTCTCCAAACAATCTTGTCTAATGTTAGTTTCCAGTCTAAATTGGCTTCAGTTGTTCCAGCAGATGCTTTAATAATATCATTATCGTTTGATGACCTTAATAAAACTAGTTCTTGTTTTACATTTATTATTATTCTTCTGTAATCTTCAGCAAATCCTAAAAGTAATCTTAAAGGTACGTAAAAATCAAAGTTTCCCGAAGCGTCAGGAGTAATTATACTTTTGTCTGGTGCAACCCATCCTGCAACAGCTAACAGATTCTTCTCATTTGGTGTTAAAGACGCTAATCCTTTTAAGGTACTGGAAATTCCAACCTTTTTTGTTGAATCGACTGTAACTCCTGAAATTTCATATCTAATCTCGTCAAACAAAAATGCCATAGGATTATTTATGAACGGAACAGTGGTTCCAACAGTACCGTCAGCTTTTGTTACTTTTCCTTCAATATATAAATAACTTTCGCATGGAAGAGTATAAATGTCTTGTTGTTGTATAGGAATCCTAATTTCATCGTTATTGTTTAATTTGGACGAAGCGTAAGGGTTGTGCGTGTGATATTCCTTTTCCCATAAGGTCTCGTCGAATGTTGGGCCCTGCGCTATATCCAGTATATCCATTGTTAATGACCTTTAATCCAATTTCTTCTAGAAAACGAATGTTGTCACTTGTTAATCCTTCTACAGCTGATGAGCTACTGACCTCTTTGCTGGTTGGCTCTCTCTTTTTAAATGATAACCCCATTATCTAAGCGGATGATTTTATATGTATTCTTACAGTAATAGCTTCTCCTCGAAAGTCAATAAGGTTTCCGTCTTGATCCACTATGTTCAGCACGATGTCTGAAATGAAACTGGTGTTTAACGGTAGGTACACAAGGTTTTGAGGCTTTTCTACTATCTTGAAACCCGGTGCGACTGATGGGTAGAATGTGTGTAATATATGCCGATTTTCTCCATCTCTGTAGGATCCTTGTATAATGTTACATGTAATGTCTATGCTGTTTACTTTGATGATCGTCACAGTTCTATTCCCAGAATGAGTTGTATTAGGTTCTAATACCTTTGTTTCCTTAGAAAACCCTAATAAACTACCAATTGAACGTTCTTGGCCAAAATCAATATAATACTTAGAAGTAATTTCGGCTTTCATTGTATTGTTATTGCCTTTTATCGTTATATTTTCTTTTCCCATATGTTTTTGTATAACTTCATTTATATTATCAATTTCATAAGCTCCTGTTGGTAAACTGAATTCTTCCAAAGCTGAATATTTTCCTTTATTATCTTTTGTCTTGTAATAATGTATTTTGTTATTAATTCCTTCACTAACGTTTGGAATAGAGTTATATGTTGTTAAATCCAATAATGCGGCTTCCCATAGTCTTCCTTTTTGCAAACGTAGCGCTGGAAACAGAATACTGCGCAAAGTACATGAGTTACCGGTTAATGACACTGTATACGAAGACATCTTAAAGTTGACTAACACTTTTAGCTAAAAAGTCTAAACATAAATGACCGCAAATGGATGTATCATCAGGTTGTTTTCTTGTATAATTGTAAAAAACATTTTCTGCCGCACGAAAGTATTGTTGAAGTTCTTTCGGTGGTGGAAGGTTTCCAAAACTGTCGAAATAATAAATCGTTTCACCAAGTTTCTTGTAACACACCCAATGAGTGCCTAATCCTTCACTATTATCCAAATTTACTATACCAGTCTCATTTTTCCACATTTTAACCGGTAATTCATCTTTCATAAATACTCCTCTAAAAAATGGGATTTTCAAACAAGAAGCATATGTAATCAGTTCTTCATTGGTTAATTCTTTGTTTTTAATTATTAATTGCTCTTTCTTATTTAATACACACGATACGGTCTTAGGTATAGTCCTCCTCCCTTTTTTATCATTGACCATATTGTTGGTTTCTTTTTACCTTTACCACTAGTAGATCGACGTTTTCTTCTGATATTACCTCCTTGTTTCTTAGCGGGTCTTTTCCCACGCCTTCTTCTCTTTCCTCCTCCTCCAAACGTAGTTTTTGCTTTCATTGCTGCTGTTACTGCTAAAGACGCTGCTTTTTCACCAATACTCGCGTCACTAGATTTTACTCTTTGCCAAGCTTTCTCAGAAAGTGCTCTATCTGCTATTGATCTATTTTTTGTATCACCAAATTTGGAATACGCTATATCGTGCTGTTTACAAGCCTGATCAAGCTTATTTATTCCAGGATCTCCTCTAGCAAGCCGTTTCTCTAATTTGGTTCCAGGACCACAATATTGATATCCTCCAGGTAAATGTAATTCCACAGGTAATAAATCAATCGCCTTGTTAACTATAGCTCCAACCGGTTTACTTAATAGAGAAAATGCTGTTGATGCTATTCCCCTTCCTCTCTGTAATCTCTCTCGATTATGACTGATGCGTTTAGCCCTCGGCATGACTATTTATAGCCAAACTTACAATCAGTAGGTGCACTCTATAAATGTTTTACAATGAATGTAATATTAGTCTTGGCTTCTTGTATTATATATATACTGTTTAAAATCCATTTATTATATAGAAATGGATTAATTAATTAAATGTAGATGCTTTATCCCTTATCATGGGTATTTAAATTCTTTTTTCTCTTATATAATCTTCATCGTTTTCTGTTGGTTCATTAATCACATTCACTTTATCCCCCTTTCCTAATGTCTTGACTTTAGAAGGCTCAGACGGTTTATCTAATTGATTAGGTTTTTCTGGATTGTGTATCTTTTTCCAGTCTAAATAATTGTGGCTGTCAACATCTGAAGCTACAGCTCTTCCTGAAGCCCGATGGATATAATTAAATAAAGCTGCACCAAACCTTTCCATATGTTTTTCATATTCTGTAGTCCATTTCTTGTGTACTATATCAAATATTTTCTTATTTACAGCGTCTCCATCCTGCTCACAATCACCTACATTTGACAATTTTAATTTTTTTACATCATAGCTTGTATCAGTTTCATTCTTTTTGTAAATCGTTAACAATTTTAAAGTCGCTAAATTTACTGCTTCACCATCATAAATGGGATGTTTTATATTGCTTAACCTTTTACCGGAAAATCCCCAATGGTCTTCGTGTACAATCGGGGTTCTTTTATCCATGTATTGTACCGTAACCGCATCAGAAGACAAAAGCGGATCACCAACATTTTGAATTACTTTTCCTTCAAAATTATAATTACCATCAGGTGTTAACGGAAACCCAGCTCTTTTTTCACTATATCCAGATTTTACTCCAAACTCGGAATACCGTCCAAACTTGTCCACACTCATGATGTAACTGAATCGCTATCGTTTAGGTTCTTACTATATATATATATATATATATACGTCTACTGAACAATTATTTCTCGTTTTCGCAGTTCATCAACCAAAGCTACCCATTCGTTTTCTAAACCAGTGTGCCCGGCTTCCATAGCTTCATGTAATAACCTCATTCGATCAACTAACTTATTTATATCGTTGTAATATATTATATTGGTTTTATACAAATTTTTTAATAATCCCCTTCCAGATGTAGTAGGATCAGTTGTTTTTCTTTTTTTATGCAAAACATTTAATTCAGCAGAAGATAAAGCTCTTCTTTTAATTGGAGCTTTATTTGATTTCGAGGGGAAAAGACTAGATATAATGTTTGTGTATTTTATTGACCTGTTTCTATGAATAGGTAGTTCTTTGGAATATTTTTTTCTATGTGCATTTGTATACTCTAGTATATTTTTAAACAATTGTAAATCCTTTTTAGTAAATTTACCAGGATTATTTTTAAAGATGAGTTCAAACAAACCTGTTGTGCCTTTATATTTCTTATCACCAATAACTATATCATCATTTTCGTTTATATCTAACTTTCTATCTCCAATCATTAATCCTTTATCCTCTATTCTAGCTCCATATGTATGATAATTTCGATTAGCATGTGTGCCATGTAACATTTTTAATGTATATTTTCTTCCAAGTGTTCCTTTAAACATAATATCTGTGCCTAATTTGCTTAAGTTGGATGGGTTGATATCCTCTTCTTCTGCTCTTGTATCTTCCGCACTTGTATCTTCTGTACTTGTATCTCCTGCAATGTTCTTTTCCCTTAAATCTCCTATATCTCCGCTTTCTTCATACTCGTCGCTTTCTTCAGATGTTTGTGACTGGTCAGAACTTTCATCATTCTGAAATTCTTCTTCATATTTGGAAATTGGTAGCATTTTGTCTCCTTCGAAGCGAAATGAAGGTCTTTCCATATTTTGTGCTAATCGCTTTAAAGGTTCAGTAACAGGTTTGAATGTTGTTTCTAAAAATTGCTCTCTTTCATTTATACCTGATTTTAAAGCTCGGTTTTTTTGTCTAATAGAATCACTAAGTGATTTTATTTCCTTTAATAGCTTTTCCTGGTTAACCATCTTCACACCTTGACGACTTGTACAGTAATACCGCTAATCAGTGTATTAAAACGAATTTATCAAAACCTATTCTATAACGACCATCTTTTATAGCTTGATCTTTCATAATAACCAAAAATCCATACTTTTCCGCCCATGCTTTTCCGCAAAGCTCTTTAAACTTTTCAAATGGCATATCCGCATTCACATGATCGTTATATATATGTTTTAGGTTAGTATCATCTTGTTTGAATACAATTAGAATATTTGCATTATCTCTGATAAGTTGTTTTGGGATTTTGCTATAAGTTTGTCCTATATATATGCTGTCGATGTTATTATGTCTTCCCATGGCAAAGTAGTTTCTAATAGTATCCTGATTTTCACAAGATACATCGTCAAATATAAATACAGAATACGGTTTCGCTTCGTTTGGTTGCATAATGCTATCACTAGCGTTAAATTTGTAAAAATTAACATCAGACACATCAGATAGGATTTTATCCAGCAATTGATACTTTGGTTGATGTAGAGACTTTGAAAAAATATATAGGTTACTAAACCTTAATCCCTGCGGATTAGTGATCAAATTAAAGACAACATTGGTCTTTCCACAGTTTGAGGGGCCACTTACTATACATCGAACAGTGTTTGGAAGTAAACTACCGTGTTTACCATTGTTGATTTTAACGTTATCCACAGTTAAATCATCTATGTTATTAATATTGAATCGATCTTTATGGTGAATAATCTCCATCCTGCTCAAAGGTTAACGATGAAATGAGTTGCTTGTATTAAACCAAGTCCTTTATAGGTATCCATGAATCCTCAGTTTTGTTAAACCCTAACCACCGCACTTTAACTGCGTCCTTTTTTCTTTGTAACACTTTTTCAACAAGATATACATCACCTACTGTTGACTTTAACATTTCATGTCCATAAAATGCACCTTGCAACAAATCTCCTTTGTTATCTTTTAGGATATACGTTTCAGGTACAGTCGGTTGCACTTTATACACTGTAAAAACTTCATTCGTCCAATTGGGAAGGTATTTTTTGGTAAACACTCCCTTATATTTACTAATCCGTACTTTATCACTTACATTAAATTTTCTTGGCTGCATTTTTTCTACTTTAGGCTTTGTATTTTTCTTTATGCGTTTTAATACATCTTTTGCATTTCTTATATTTACTTTGTTAGGTTTCATACCAATAGTTCTATGAAACCTGTTGTTATAATCATTTATTAATTGTGGTAAAACATCATACCATACGTAAGAACCTCTTTTTGAAAATTGTTTATACAGTGCTCCTTTTAAGGTTCTATTAAATCTTTCTACAATAGCAGCTTTTTTCTCTGAATTTGTAGAATAATGATTTATTTTATATTTATTCATTAACTGTGCAAAGTTTGTATTAAAGTATTCTGTTCCATCATCAGTTTGTAAATGTTTAATTTTGTTTTTATCTCTTTTTATGGCTATTTCCATGGCTTCTGTTACGCTTTTACCAGTCTTGTCCTTTAGAGGCAAAGCGTCTGCAACTTTTGTAAAACAATTAATAATTGTGAGTATATATTTAAATCCTTTGTTTATTCTGCTATGCGGTCGCATTTCAATTAAATCCGCTTGATATAGATCATTTATCCCTTTTATAACAGTATTTCTTCTTGGAAACTTTATTCTTGCAGGTTTGTGTAGTTCATTAATAATCTTCTCCTTCAGGTCTGACATGATGGTTTCACGAAGGCAGCTGATATGGTATTAAATATTCTTTTGTATAAATCTGCTTATATATATATATATATATATATATACATATAGTTCAAGGTCATTCAAAACTTGTGTAAAAAAAGGGGAAACACAGCTTAACATTGCTGTGTTTCCCCTTTTTTTACGGAAAGGAAAAGGATAGAGGATCTAGGACGATGAAAGGGTTATTAGTCAATAGGGTTGAGGGAATAGTGACCGAATGGTAAAGTGTGGATGTTGTCTGGAAGGGTTTGTCTTTTGTCGTCATTACAGGATAGCGCCTTTTTAACTTCAGTCACGCTGTACAGCTGATGGTTAAAACTTCTGATGGTGTTGAATTTAGCTGTAATGATGTTATCCTCAAATAAGCATTGCTTGTAGTGTTCAAAATGCACTTTCTTCTTTAAATATAAACTCTTTACACCTTTAGCTTTCTTAATATAGCTATTCTTCTTTTCTTCTTCTTCTTTTTCATTATAGAGTTTCAAAGAATATAGTTTAGACATCAGTGCAACAATCTCTTCAAGCAGAACACCATTAGCCTCATCCTTGAATTTGCCTAGTACTTTTTTGTGTCTGTCATTGTCGTAGTTTGGATGATCTTTTGGATAATCGGAGAAATCAAAGTCGTTCTTGTAAATAAATGTACGTAAATCTTTATACATGTCCAATGTTACTATGCGATATATAAAAGCGTCAGTGTCCATATATGTAATAGATATATTTTCTCTTCCGTAGAACGCCACCATTTTGTTGTAGTGAAAATCGTACATGTGTGTTTTTGAGATGTCCAAGATTGACATGCCTATATACAAAGGACGATCCATCTTCACACTCGTCTTCTTCATGGACACTGCTACAAGTTTTTCATTAATAATTATAGATGTTCTAAAATTTGGCTGCTGTACTAGTTTCTGTAATTTTTTTGCGTCGGTAACAAGTTTAACATTTTTGTGTCTTCTTTTGTTTTCCAATGTTTTTCCAAATATCGCATTATTCATTAATTTAAAGAAATCTTTTTGAAAGTCTGATGTAGCTGCTGCTCTTCTGATGGTATTTGAATCAATGTAGGGTTTCAACCAGCATGATTGAGAAAATTCCAAAACTCTATTAATTTTTGTTAGACGTAGTCCTAATTCGATAGCTTGTTGAACCACCCAAAAGTGAGCCACGTAGCGTTGTTTATTATTTAATGTCATCATTAATTTGGGGTGTTTTCCAATTGGTGAAATTTCTGTTTTAGCAAGAAGTGGAAGGTCATAATGAAGATCATGTAAATTTTCTGGGTATTCAAAATCGCAATCCAAAATATATCCAGTGTCACCATGTTTCGGAATTTGTAAAATATCGCCAATAGAGTCGGGATTAATCCATTTAAAGTTATCAAAAGGAAGTGGGTTTGACATTGCCCATCCGTACAGGTTATTTGCATCGAAATATCCTAAATAGGTTGACGGTTTGGTTTCATCGTAATCGGGTAGGTATTTGTTGTTGGCTTTGACATGTCTGGTAACACTTTGGGTCAATCCGCCTCTTACTCCAGCTTCAACCATTAAAACCATGTCAATGTCTGTTAAAAGTTGGAGTTTGCATTTTGTTTCTTTTAACATGGCTTGCCAAGCTAATCCTGGTGAAGTATACGAATGTAGAGGGTCCAAACCGTATGCAGCAAAACAGGTGTTTCGGAATTCTTCCATTACATCACAAAGAAGAGTTACATCTAGTTTGACATAAAAGTCCGAGTAATCTCCTAAGGTCTTCATATCTAACTCGTTCCATACTCGACGTGCGTGTTGATAGTCCTCAAGTGATATTTCCGAATCATTAAGTTTGTTTTTGAAGTGTTCTGGTGAAGGTAGTGATGTTTCATCAAATCTATGCAGTCCATCGATGTAATCATAGGGGAAGACTCCTTTTCGAAGAACCAAATCCATTTTACTATTGGGTACAATTTTGCTCGTTTCTATCAAATCTGTTCTTCTTAGATTTTCAGATAATTTCATGAGGCTTGAAGGCATAAATCTAAATGAATCAACAAACCTTAATTTAATTTTACCCACCTTTTTTGAAAAGCTTATAAATTTTTCCATTGTAGTAGCCAAAACGTCTATTGCTCCATTATCTCTTCCTAGTTCGGGGATTATGAAGTGCGAATCATAACCACTCAGATTGTGCAGAACTACGGGGATAAAATATGGTAGTTTGTAGTTCAAGTTGCAAGCGTTACAGGCTGCACCTCTGTACGCTCCCGTAAGATGATCGTGGTCACGAACTTTAACGTTATCCAGTGTAAAGGTGTTATTACACAAATAACACGTTGTTGTTGAATCATAATGTTGAAGTTCTTCTTCTTCCATAGGTGACATGGGTACCTTTGTTTTATACAGTTCTTCTACCTTTGCAGCTATGTCATACAAATCATCGACAAAGTATTTGGCTGCTTCTTCACCGCGATAAATCTTTGGAGAAGATGATAGTCCATATTTTTGAAGATGGTCTTCAGTCAACGTGGATTTAATTAGTATGCAATAACTGTTTGGTGAATGAAGTTGGTATTTGCTTCTTCTTGTAACGTCCTCTTCTTGTTGTTCAATCGGATGTAAAGAAGACTCGAAATCAGCGTAAACAACAACAGGTACACGGTATTGTTGTATTACTTTGTCAAATTTTATCTGCGCTCTGCTAGGATGCGGCAATTTAATTCTTACTTCATAGTTTCCATTACATAACCGCTGGTGTTCTACTAACCAATCAGACCCTCCCCTTCTTAGTTCTTTGTTCACGTGACAAAAACATCTTTTGCAAATTGTCATCTTTCTTTTATGCTTAGATAATTGATTAGAAACAAGACTTTCAAATTTTTTGATATACACAAAGTGTGAAATATCACCTTTAGTAATTAATAACAAATCGGTATGATCTCTGCGCTCATTTGGTGTTATACGCAAGGGGTACAAATTGTTTGTCGAATCCAATCCGAAGAGGTTGACAGAAGCTGAAGGATTTTGTTTTTCAAATTTTGAAACGTCTGTTATAGCAACAGGGTAAGTCATCCCTTGGAAATTATATCTATGTTGTACTTCTTCATAATAGTGACTTGGTCTTTCCGGATGAATTGTTACATATTTGGCCAACATAGCATATTTAAAACACTCAGTATCTTGATTTTGTACGTTGACGCAGGATAAGGTATTTCTAATCTTTGTTGGTAGAGGAATGTAGCTACTTCCTCGAATTCCATAGCCGTGTTTGTGTACTCTTAAGTCTAGCCCTGTGATGCTTAACAAATTCCATCCAGAGCCTCTTCCTTCATGTTCTTGTATTTTAGTCATTAGCTCTTCAAAACATTCAGATACGATTGAATCAATATCTGACGAAAACATAATAGTCCGGTTTTTTGTTAAAAACCCTCTCGGTGAAGTTTCATTTTGAATGTTTGTAAATAAAGCATCCATTAATAGTCCAAATTTAATAAAATTTAATCTTTTTAATTCATTTTGCAAAGTGTTGCTTACCAATCCTTTTGCGTTATTTAAAAACTCTTTGAGTTGTAATTTTGCATTGTCAATTTTGAAGTGGGTTACTACATTACCCGGAAGTGCTCGGGCATGTAGTTCTACATTTACTGCTGTTGATGCTGAAGGACGGTGAAGTGTAGACAGAGCATGCGTAGAAGTCGATGCAGCTGATGATGTTGAAGGATGATGAAGTGTAGACAGAACAGGCGTAGAAGTCGATGCAGATGATGATGATGATGTTGATGGTGCATATTGAATAACACTAGGTCTGGAATTTTGGTGTTGAGCTAACATTTGATCTATTTCTTTCAATTCTTCTTCTTCATATTCTTCATTTTGGTTTTTGTTATGTTTCAGTTCTTTATGTATCATTAAAATAAATTCATCCTTAAATGAAGACTTGCAAATATCGCAGCGATGCATAATGTAGGTGCGATCTCCACAAGGGTCTAGGCAATAATGAACAACACTGCAAATACCCCTCTATTTATACCCTAGCAAAAGTAATGGGGGTACGTATTACGTTAAGTTTACTATTTTTTTTTTTGCATTTTATATTTACTATTGTAGCTGGAGGCTACAAATTTCTGTATTTAGGTCAAGGTCATTGAACAAATTTGCCAAAACGGGGAATAGATCAGTAAATGATTTCATATTAAACCATAAACTGATCTATTCCCCGCTCTGTATTTAACTAAGACAATTTTCTCCAACAGAAACATTTGATAAATTTTAAACTCGGATGTGAAGTTGGATTGTACACATTGCATCTTGATCAACTAAAAATTTCATAAAACAATAGGGATCTTCAGTTGTAGATTCATCTTTAACATATTCAATAGTCAACATTGCCGAACGAAGATCTTGTGGAATTACGTCGACTTTTATGAGTCGCCTTTCGAGTTCGAACCGTTTTGTTATTATGAGGGGAAAGCTGTAGCAAACGGAGTTTCCTGGTGGGTTCATTATGCCTATATGATAAATATACACTGTTGCATCGTCTTTAAATAGACGTTCCCCCACCATTAAATGTATAAGTTACCCCACTTTTTTAATCATGTAAATGGGTCAAGGTCATACAACGATATTACCAAAACGGGGAATAGAGCAGTAAGTGATTCTCACTATAACCACAAACTGATCTATTCCCCGCTTTGTATTTAAAGTAAACTATTTGAAGACAACAAAAACTTATTCAGATTCTTCCGATGATGATGATGATGAGCTCGTATCACTAAATAAGCGACGACGAACACAAAAGTTCCCTGTGACTGGATCTAGAACTACATCATCGATATTAATACTGCTTGGAGGGGTTTCACTATCAACAAGGTCCATTTCCTCCAAGCAAAGCAACTGATGATGAAATTCCGGTTCATTATTATCGACATCGTCGTCGTCAGTCAACAGCTCCAACAGCTCCATCTCTCCAAGATATGGTTCACTGCTAGCATACTCACTCAGTAGTTCAAGATCACTAAATAGTTCAAGATCACTAAATAGTTCACCTTCCATCTCTGAATCGTCTTCGTCTTCATCTTCGTTTAAATTTAATGGAATATTTTTAATCAATTCTAGTATAGTCTTCTTAGAAGGGAAAATGTTATCTCTGGGCGACATGATTCCAAGTAGCAGACTGATTTACCACTAATACTAAACCACCTTTTATACATGATTTCGGTGGTGGTGGGGGTAAGTGTTGAAAGTGCAAGTGGTAGGGAAAAGTGATAGGGAAGAGGTATTATTGTAACACAAATGATTAAGTCCTGTAAGTGGGTCAAGGTCACCTTATCCTATTACCAGAACGGGGAATAGAGCAGTAAGAGATTCTTATTCAAACCTCAAACTGATCTATTCCCCGTTCTGTATTTCCCCCCCCCCTTTGGCGTTTTATTTAGTTTATGAGGTTGTGTAATAAAGGCACAGTGTGTAGCCTTCTTGTAATAATTGGTCAATTTTTTTCTTCAAAGGGATTGGTTTTACATCTATTTTTACTTCTTCTGTTCCACGAATACCCAATCCTTTGACCTGAACATAATGGTACTCCGTTAACAGTTGGTAAACACGCTGGATAAAAGTATCCGCTTTAGCAGTAGAGTCAATATAGTGGAGGTATACCATGGTAGGTGCTCTCTTGACGCAATTCAGAACCAAAGTGATAATTGTCTCTGTAACATCGGGCTTATATACCCATCGTTTTTTTTTTTTTTTTTTTTTTTGCTTTAATTACAGGTTTGGAACAATATAAAATGTTATATTAATGTTCCATCCATTATTGACTAACCTTACCATATTACCAAAGATTTTATATAACTTTCTACTGTAGTTTATTTCAAATGCTTCATTTTCACTACTATAAACTTCACCTGTTGGTCTCCACATGCACAATTGACAACTAACCTCTATATCAAGATACCGTAGCAGTAATCTCCTTACAGCAAGCAACTGATCAATGTTTTCGACCCGTCTGCTAACTATTATAGTTGCTGCAGAGATAGAAGTAGTGGATGCATTCATTTTCAGCAGAGTACTAATTTTTACCAGCGATGGAGAACCTCCTTTATACTTAGTTTAAGTAGTGGTGGGGGTTAGGAAAAGATATTGTTGTTGTGAGAAATAAGAAGATCTTTCATTATTTTTTATCAAACGAATATTTTCTAAGTCCCAAGGTCATTTACACCAGTTGCCAAAACGGGGAATAGAGCAATAAGAGGTTCTCACTTTGACCTCAAACTGATCTATTCCCCGCTTTGTATTTCAAAGGACTTTAGTTTTTTAAGATAGTTACTCGTCCTGATCTTCATCCATGAGGAAGATTTGTTTGTAAGCTGAAGGTTCTTCAGCGAAGAAATGTTGGTCCGCTAACTCATCCTCTTTAAGAAAAACAGCTTCAAAAGGTGGAGGGTTGTGTAAATCTTCTTTGTGAATTAAGGACGGTTCTTGAAGCTGCGACTGAAGGTTTGAAATGTATTTTATTGACTTTTGTATAGTGGTTAATTTAGAATCATACGGATTGGAGGATGGTAATATGCGTCTTAATACTTTATAACAATCAGCGATCCTTGTTCTCATTTTTCTAGAACTAGCATTGTTTCTCTCGGTTTTGAGAGATCTCGAGTTTAAGTTTGGCGAAGTATTACTAGTCTCTGGAAAAATGTTGGATAGAATCATAGCCTGGACAAGTATCGATGGGGCAGCAGAAGATGAAACAGTACAAGAAGAGGCGTCAGAAGTTGGTTTTCTGATGTGCTCCATGGTGTCTGAGGTGGGCGAATACAAGCAGCAGACTAATTTTACCATCGATAAGGTGTCTCTTTTATACCCAATGGAAGTGGTGGGAGTGCAAGTTTTAGGGAGGGGATGTTTTTGTAAGAAATATATATTTCAATATTTTTTTTTTTTTTTTTTTTACCAAACAAAATTTTCTAAGTCCCAAGGTCATCTGAACAAATTGCCAAAACGGGGAATAGAGCAGTAAGTGGTTCTCACTTGGACCTCAAACTGATCTATTCCCCGCTCTGTATTTCTTAAAGTAAACAATAAATCTTCACACTATTGAGCAGCCTTTGCTCTTTGAAGCTCAAGTTCTAAGTCTGCAACCAGGCGAAAGTCTGCATCGTGCTCCTCCCATTGTTCAGGAGAACGCGGTTGTCCACACCACTTTGTAAAGGCGTACCTCATTGCCTCATTATACTCCTCCAGGATAACATGATAGGGTCTTGGTTGCTGCGTTGTAGACCGCATCGATGATGTAGTTTGTTGCGGTTGTGACTGGGCATCATTCTCCGCAACCTTATCAATCTTAGAAACCTCGGTAATTTCAGCAGCCTCAGCAATCGCGTACAACTCCTCTTCGCTAATTTCCTTTCCCCATGTGTTGCTGTTGACGCTCATGATGATACAACTAATAATTATATTCCGAATCGCTTGCTTAAATACCCGCTTACCCCCTCCCTTCTTCACTGTTGAATAATATCTTTAGTATAATATTTCTCCTTTTTCCTTTTACGTTTATCTTTGTCTTAGTGTAAAATATCTAAGTCCGTTATCTAGGTCAAGGTCGTTGTAACATTGTAAAAAAAAAAAGTGTGGACAACCTATTTACACTCTGCAGCATATGCTACAATTTGTAAATAGGTTGTCCACACTTTTTTTTTTTTTAATTTGGAAAAACTTTATTTAATTTGGAAAGAATGTTTTTTTTTTTTTTTTTTTTTTTTTTTTTTTTTTTTTTTTACAATTTATTCCACACAGTGGTTCCTGAATCGGCTCGGATTAGATAGTGCTTTTTTGTAGGGTTTTTGGGATGACGCATGCCTTTAGGTAATCTTAAAATGTAAAGGCGGTCTTCACATTTTAACATGACCTTCAGGAATCCCATTATTTTTACAAAGACGTATTGTTTGTTTTTAGCTAGCCTATTAATCCGAGTCTTAGCCGGTTTCACTGTTGGATGTGGTGAAGAAGGAGAAGCGGTATTTTTTAAATGAAGATTGCACAGTTCTTCATTTAAAGTACACTGTTTTGCACAGCGTTCGCCTTTCTTTGCACCTTTTTTGAAGATATAATTACATAGTTGTGCAGGACGTATGCACCTTCTATGCAATGACTTTAATTGATTAAATTTCTCTGAAGGAGATTGAATATTTGTGCAAATTACTGAAGGTCTGGTTGAACTAGTGGAAGGTGAAATTTCAATTGGGGGTCTTGTAGATATTTTAGAGCTTGATCTCGAGGTGGAGCTTGATCTTGAGGTGGATGATGAGGAGCTCGAAGAAGACCTTGATCTCGAGGTAGATGATGAGGAGGAGGAGCTCGACGAAAACCTTGATCTCGAGGATGATGGTGAAGGAGAAGTTGGTCGATCCATAATGGGTGGTGAAGTTGTCTTCTCAGGGATGATAAGAGACATTAAAAGAGCCTGACGAAGAATTGAACCAGCAGCCGAAGTCAAGGGTGATGCAGAAGTCGAGGGTGATGCAGAAGTCGAGGGTGATGCAGAAGTCGAGGGTGATGTAGAAGTAGAGGGTGATGCAGAAGTCGGTAGTGATATCGGGTGTGACTCCATAGTTCTGAGTTGAGCAAGCACAAGCAGCAGAATGATCTTACCAGTAATGGGAAGCCTCTTTTATACCCAATATAAGTGGAAGGAGAAAGGGGAAAGGGGAAGGGGGATAGGCTATGGTTTAAAATATTAATTTTCCTATATGTAACCAGACAGAGGTTTTATAAGTCCTGTCAGTGGGTCAAGGTCATCTGAACTTGTTGCCAAAGCGGGGAATAGAGCACAAATTGGTGCTCTATTCCCCGCTCTGTATTAGGGGACAGGGAATTACAAGCAATGATTTTAATAACAAAAAATAAAGAAAAAAAACCCCCCAAAAAAAAGGAAAATCACAACAGTTTCTCAGGCTAAGAAAGGTAATGTCAACCGGTTTACATGGCCGTATTGACAAGTCCGGTAGAGCACAAATTGGTGCTTTATTCCCCGCTCTGTATTAGGGGACAGGGAATTACAAGCAATGATTTTAATAACAAAAAATAAAGAAAAAAACCCTCCAAAAAAAAAGGAAAATCACAACAGTTTCTCAGGCTAAGAAAGGTAATGTCAACCGGTTTACATGGCCGTATTGACAAGTCCGGTTTTCAGGGCCGAAACTTATTGTCAGGGGGTTAGGAAAGGGATGAGAAACAAATTACATTACTTTGAAACAAACTGGTCAGTTAGAGTTAACGTTAATTTTACAAAGAACAATCAGTATCACTGAAACCCGGACGGACGTAGATCACGAACGGGCGTCAGGATACTGCGGTCAGTTTAACAAGGTCACAACAGCAACACTGAAACCCGGACGGACGTAGATCAACGAACGGGTGTCAGGCTACTGCGAACCAATGTTTTGACCAAGGTAGTTTACAAAGACCGGCATTTAAATTACTTTGATAACAAACCCCACGGATATAAAGACTTTACCCAAGGATAAGGATCTGTAAGAAAGGTACATATTTCATCATTAAATATTTACAAAGACCGGCATTTAAATTACTTTGATAACAAACCCCACGGATATAAAGACTTTACCCAGGGATAAGGATCTGTAAGAAAGGTACATATTTCATCATTAAATAAAACACTCAAAACCAACACCAACATTCATTAAACTAACTACATTAATTAGCAGCAATCTACAAGCAATAATCTAACAAACAAACTACCATGCTTAACAAACTACCATGCACATGCAAAGGCGCGGATCTCTTAATTGCGCGTCGGGCCCAACGCACACTTAAAAGACCTACGCTGCAGCAGAATGCAACCCGGACGGACGTAGATCACGAACGGGCGGCAGCCTACTGCGAAGAGACTGCGGACTGCTCCCGCTTATAAAGGCGGCGGTCAGTGGTGGGAGGTGACTCCGCCCCGTGACGTCGGGGGGGGGGGCATGACCCAAATGGGGGGGGGGGGGCATGACCCAAATGGGGGGGGGGCATGACCCAAATGGGGGGGGGGGCATGACCCAAATGGGGGGGGGGGCATGACCCAAATGGGGGGGGGGACATGACCCAAATGGGGGGGGGGGGGACATGACCCAAATGGGGGGGGGGGACATGATCCAAATGAGGGGGGGGGGGTGTCATGAAGGGAAGGGGAACCGGTTCTTAGCTTTCTACCCGTATATGGAAGTGTCAAGGTTACACTTGGCAAGCCGCCAAAAACCTAATCAACGAGATAAACCGTCTGACCCTTCAAAAGTCAAGACATTAGGACTCATTCCAGCTTTGTCTCTCGAACTAAAACTACGTGCCGATCAGCAGCGCTACGATGACTTCCCCTGTGAACCTTGAGAAACTGCGACGTCTGAAGGAATCCTTGAAGGAGACGGTTGAGAGAAGAAGTGGTTTTAAGAGACCAACTTCTTTCAAGGCCACAATAAGAAGAAATTTTAAGAACCATCCGCTCTACTTCAACCAACATCCGTCATCTGAGCATCGACCTTCGACTTCGACTACAAGTCAGCCTCGACCTTCAACTCCACCTCTCACCGTGGATGAGGTGATGGAGCGGACGAGGGTGTTGAAGGAAGAAGAATTAGTCACTCCTCTAAACTTCAAATCACTTAAATTTAGAAAACTAAAAACAAATATCAAATACAAGTTTGTGGCAAGGCTCAGCGGAAACAGCTATATTTTACAACATGAAGATTTTCACTTCAAGGTCCAACTGCCTCATTCCCTGCCGCAACCGCCTAGAATCCCATCCAAAAAGGAACTGTTTTTCGTCAGACAAGAGGGCAAGGCGCATTGGTTAATTAAATAAATTGTCACAGCCCTTGTCCATTTCCTCCACCTCGACTAACCGCAACTCCTTCAGGACTCCTCTTCATGGCATCAAAAACGGTCCTTTTCAGGACCACCCTAAGCATTTCAAGTTAGGGACTTGGCCTGTACATAGGCAGGAGACTGTTAGTCTTATGTTTGTGTGCAGCCCACTTTGTAAAAATTTCGAAGTCCCAAGGTCCTTGACCTTGACCATGACCATGACCCAAGGGGGGGGGGGGGTATAAAGTTTGTGCAAAGTATGTCATGTGGGTACTCAAATTACGCGGATTGATCGGACGAACAAGTTGGTGCAAACAGAATTTAGATCCGACAAAGGGTATAGAAGCAACAGCGAAAAAACTACTATTTTCAAGGATAAACCTAAATAACTTCTTTATTTACGGTTTAAAGTATATTAAGTGGGTACTCAAATTACGCGGATTGATCAGACGAACAAGTTGGTGCAAACAGAATTCAGATCCGACAACGGGTATAGCAGCAACAGCGAAAAAACACCTATTTTCAAGGACAAACCTAAATAACTTCTTTGTTTTTGGTTCAAAGTATAACATGTGGATACTTCAATTACGCGGCTTGCCAAGACAAACAAGAAGGTGCAATTTAAATTTAAATCTAACCAACAGTATAGCATCTGTAGCGTAAAAAAGATGGTTTGAAGGACAAGGTAACGTTGTGGTGGGGGTTAGGTGCCTATCATACATGATAACGCTCCATCATTATTCTTCCAGCTCTTGACGGATGAACATCTACCTAGAGGGTCTGAAAAATGTCGCAGTTTTACAGGAACATGAGAAAGGTGACCTTCAGTAGTCCCCTTGACACTACTTTCTACTTCCCTGACAATGAAGACAGAAGGTCTACACTTTTAGTGGACAATGAGCGGTTTCGTCGAAGAATAATCGAGGTTGAAACACTTTTAGCTAGTTGTTTGCTTCGCAAAAAGAACCATATGAATACATGCACCGGTTTAGATCATAGTAGCTGTTATACTTATACAGAGTTGAAGCGCAAACATTATTGAAGTTTTTAGTTACGGAGCTAAGGTCTTGACAGTCTAAGAGCTAAACCCTAACTAACACATGTAAACTAGTTATTGTGCGATGTAAAACTCGGTGGGGGGACTGGTGTAGTGGGGGACTGGTGTAGTGGGGGGACTACCATCTGCCGCACACTTGCCACCTGCCGCCTGCCGCCTGCCACCAGCCATCTGCTTCGTTCTACTACACTTTTACCCCCACCATTTTGTTTGATACCAGAACGCTAGCTAGCGAATAGTCAGTACACCTCCGGCTCTCGACCGGTGAACATCGAGCTCTCCGAGACGCTCTTCACAAAATAACAATATCATTTCACTCAAGGTCTGATAGATGTTTCTATTTCATTGCCGTCACGTATTATTTCCTCCTGACAGCAATGAAATGCAAACACCTAACAGAACAGATAGGTGTCAAAAACACAACATGGACTCTGCGCAGGAATCGAAGTATATACCGTCTTTCTTCAGAAAGCGAAGTGATGGCCGCAACTCGTCCGGATCAACAACATCGATGACAACCAACAACGGGGAACTATTGTAAACATGAATTATTGTAAATAAAGTAATATTTGTAATATGAATTATTGTAAATAAAATAAAGTAATATTTGTAATTGTTCTACCTCGCACTCGTATCATTCGATTGCTTCATTCGATAATTTTCATTCGATATTTTATCGAATTAAAACTATCAAATCACAATCGGATTTTACGCGTGCGAGGTAGTACTTTTTTAAAATTACCTCCCCGTGACCTTGAACTTTGAACTTTTACTCATTTCGTCACAAAACCGCCTACGTCACTGGCTCAGCCCCAGATAACATCTTTCATGACTCAGCACTTCCGGTCACGTGACCGGATGACGTCACTTCCGGCGCAAAACCCGCAAACCCACACTACTAATGACTTAGATGTGAAAACAAAACTGGTGACCTGGCGAGTGTTTTCTACTGATTAGCAAATTATTTTATATTTCTTCGTCAAAATATAAACGATTATTCCTAACAACTGAAACAATTAAAAATAATTAACCGTTTCAGTTCATTAGGAAGTTACAATACAATTTAACTTGCTAATGGAGTGTTACGAATAAAATTACAAATTAAAATTATTCTCAACAAAAAAATCGTGAACGTTTCTAATAGCCTTTGTATTACTGGGTTTTAAGTGAAAGAGCTTCAGTTTTTTGAATTCGGACACCTCAACGTTATGAGGAGATATGTTTTTGAGGAGAAGATTTGCGTAAAGGGTTTAAACATGTAGGTCAGTGTGGCTAATTGAATGTCCTTTATTTTGCTTCAAAACTTACATCAGCGTTGATTTAGTGCTTAATTGTTGAATATACCAAAATCTACACTTACGATAGTAGGCTTTAGCAGACAATGACATAATCTGAATTGTACAGTACGTTGCACGAATGAAAACCCAGGCCATCCATCAGCCCAATGTTGAAATTAGAACTAGTCTTATGGACGGCCTGGTTTTTCACTCGTGCAACGTACAGTTGTGCCCAAAGCAGTTAACAATTTCCAATGTTCCGCGCCGTGTAGAGTCCCCAATGCGTCGCGTAGCATTGTCTGGGTGTTCTGCACACTCAGCTGTTCAACAGCTGTTTGTTTGTAAACATATGACCTAATCTTACAGCTGACAATAACCGGACTTGTCTGCCTCTGTTATCATTGACACCTGTTGATAGGATACCATTGAACACATTGACGATTTAATGGACTAAAATAATTGTTACTCCATTAAGCATCCAATAATTATGATACCTTTTTATTATTAATGTAATTAAGAGGCTCTATTACATATTTTGCTCTTAAATTAATTCATATAATTTGGGAAAGTGATAATTAAAAAGAATTAGTGAAAATGTGAAAAATATTCTTTAATAAAAATGAATCACTTTTTTATTTTTCATGCTGCTCCTTTATAATTGGGTGAGCTCACAAAATGAGTGAGACTAACTTCAATGCTTGTTCTGCCAACGAAAGTGATCTAACTGGAATGTCTACGCACTATAGTTTGAAAGCGCCTCTACAGATATACTTCACTTTTTTCAGATAAATTCTTTAGAACAAATTCTTTTCCGAGTTAGTGGAATTATTTTATCCAGTATTAATAAAGTTTTCTTGAAAACCAATCAATTTTGTTTCTCATAAACATTGGGAGCCATTTTAGTATTTAGTGAGACTCAAGACTTTATTTAGCCGACATTTACATTTCAACAACAGAGTAACATAAGCATTGCACTTAATCATATTCGTGTTAGGTCTGCGCAACAATCAGTTTTCATAACTTTAATGCATAAAGTAAGATTCAAATCTTATTCGTTTTTAAATAGTGTGTGTATTTTTATTTTATCATCATGGTGAGTTAATTTATTATGATCACCATTTACATATTTTTGTTCATAATGATAACTACTTTTGGTCGTTAGCTTATACCCTTACGCGATAACAGAGCGTACTCCTAGATTACACATCTAGATACATATTCTGTAAGACGCAACGGCCCTAAATTGACACATACCTTCAGTTCGTTAACCTTGTTGTGTTTGTGTTTATATGGTGATAACGGGTGCACACGGTGCACTATCATCCTCCCCCTACCTTAACACCTCAGTGGGTGGTTATATAGTGGTGGGGGGGGAGTTGGAGGGGGAGGGGGAGGGGGCGGGCCGCCAGTCACCGTTTGCCCGGCTGTGCGCGCGGTCTTCGTACATAAAGCCCTTGTTCAAGAAGATAAAGTGATAAGGATGTGTTATTAAGTGTTAATTCCCATAAAGTGATAACCCTTAGTCAAGTAATAGGAAATGATTTGTATTATAAAATCAGTGGAGTGAGTTTGTTATCATAAAAAAACTTAGCATTTCTATCCAATCTCAGTTTTACATCAGCAACTTATTAAACACTAGTGTTATATATTTTGTTGTTGTATAGTATATGAATATTATTATACGTATGAATAATATGAATATTATTGGCCACATAAATATTTTCAGGCGACATGAAATTAATGTAAAACTATCAACAAAAGTAATGCAGTTAAGTAAATTTAAGGAATCAATTGACAATTAATTTAATACTGAGGTAGTGTTATTCAAAATAAAATTCGTGAGATGGAAAAAAGAAAAAAAATACATAACAAAATTTAAAATCCAAATTAAATTAATACATGTTTATAACTGTCATAAATTTTCGTCTTGGTTTTAATAGTGACAAACTTGCAGAGCATAATTCAACGAAGTACTTGAATTTATCTAGGCCACCTTTAGTAATCTAAGCAAAAGACAATCCAATTGCAATATTCTTTTTGCAAATAGTAAAGTAATTTCAGCCTCGCAAATGATAAGTGCTATTCTAATGAGAACACCAAATCCGTGTTTTAAATGAGATGACCCAGTTAACGAAGGGCTGTGACAGTGAATTAAGTAGCACTTCCCTGCGGTAATAGTGGGGAATGCTATCTGCAGTTGCATTGAAATCATTTGGCGTGATAATGGCGTATGAAAGATAAAACTATGTTACTGTGAGAAAGATTTAGCTGTACAAATGCCTAGAACTTGAATGCACGGGTTTCATGAAATGTAGTAAAGTAAATAATATAAAACAATCATATATTCTGTTTGCTTTTCTGCGAAAAGAGTAAAGATTATTATCCTATAGCATTTTCGTATGTTGAATTAAATAACTTTTTAAAGTATTGGTTATATAATATACAAATTACATAGATCGTTTTTATTTTTATTTTTATAACAATTTCAAACCTTTTGAAAATTTCAAAATAAAAATACAACAGATGTTATCCCTCAACGTCAGTTGCATTCAAAAACAAAATAATTTCTTTAAATTATTGTTAAAGTGGATCCCACAAGTTAAACAACTTTAATATGCGTACAAGATATCTGCTGATTAAATCAAATACCGATCCTTTTAATTCGGTAACTACAGGAGTAACAGTTTAAATTACTAGTAGAACTAGTTTTGAAGACTGATATGTATCGTAAGGGTAAGTGGTAGCATGGACAAATGGAAGTAGTTTTGGATAGGATAGAATGACGGTGCCGGCGGCACGAAGTTCCACTGTAAACGGTATTTACATGAAAAACATCCGGGTTCCATCTCGCAGCGGAGTGGACTGAACTGAAGTTGTAGGTGGGGAGTGGTTTCGTTCCTTATAAAATTATGGTTCTTGAAGTCGGTGGATGGAGCGGTAGTCATTTCATTATTTTCAAAAGGGTAAGGAAAACATATTTTAACCAACGTAAAGTCACATCATATACTTTTATTTGTAGAAATTAGAAACCTCAAGGACCGGTACGTACACTTGCTTTCGTCGGTTGGCTTGAGTATGAGTAAAATAAACATTGGGCCTCCAAGCTTTAATTGCTCGAGTAGTTTAAAATAAACAAATTGCAAATGTCTGAAATTAACGTTTACTTAATACTTACCAGTAATTAAAACTAAATAATCAACTTTGAAAGCTTTTCTCCGCGTTAAGTTTTGTGATTATATCCATATAATTCAAAATAGATTTGATCGTACTTAATAGAATCATTGGTGAGTTCCAAGAATACTCGGTGTTTTAATAGTATCAAAACAGTATCAAACTTTAAAAGTGACCAACCTCCGATTGATATTTGATAGTATGGTTGTAAACGTCTGATGAAATTCGTAGGATAAAACAAATTAATATAAATATAAACTGATTCGTGTTAGGCACTTTGACGTGATCCTTTGTAAATTGCTTCTTAAAGATAAAACTATAATGTGCCACTTTTTCTACCGTACCAACAAAGAATTTGTATATAAATTGCTCCAGACAATTATTTTAAAACAAATGCAGAATGAGTGTTAAATACAAATCAATTTTGCCAACAGGATTAACTAACAATGAGCTTGGGTTTCGACCTTGAAAGTGACAGTGGTAGCCGTAGTGGTTAGTGATATTGACGTCTCATTAACTAGTGACAGTGACGTCATAGTAGGTGACTGCAAACATGGGGAAGAGCAGCAGCAAACTTAAAAAGAAGGATCGAACCCAAAGTAAGTATTCAATGTTGTTAGTTTTACATTAATTTTATGATAATTACAAAATATGATATTTTAGGGGAAATGGGTGGCTGGTCAATTTTATTAGGTTTCTGGCATCCTAAAAAACAATTAAACAGTTTCCTTAGTGTAACTTGATCTAAAAGTAAAAGATTAATGGAATACACACAGGTTAAAAGTTCTGGCTGATTTCCCAAAATGAAAGTATGAAAATAAGCAATCTAAATATGTTTGTTGGGATGTTTCCCTTATTATCAAGTTGGCTTAGAAATTATTTTTAATTAATTAAGGGTATTATTATTATAATTATAGTGAACTCTGCGAGGCAGACGTTTGTGTATAGTTGCGTATGTCTGTCCACATAATAATGCTTTATCCTCTGGTGTTATTCCCCGTTCTTCACGGTTCGTCCAACCTTCTCTGAAACTGTCATTGGATGTCATATTTTTGGTTGGTCTACTAAATGACACACACCATTTGTGAGACTACCCCTTGTGAACTTCTTGTTCTACAACGTTTTACGTTTTATTGAGTGCAGGCCGTGTTCTACAGAATACACAAAACATTTAGGGACTGTTGAACTGGTAAAGCAACAATTTTAGTGATTGATCAAAGAAACTATGTTTAAAAAATGTGTTACAAACAAAGCTAGGAGCATACGGAATAAGTGCACGAACAGATTTGTACTAGTTTGCTATTTTGTTTAGGCCTATAACATTTAAAATAATGTATACCAATCTCCACTGCTTGCTTCTCAAATTTTACCCCTATTAGCTATTGGTTTCTGTGTACAAACTTAATCTTGTAAGTTTTTGTACAAAATGAGTCTTTCAACATCAAGGAGTCCTCCGTGAGCGTTGTTGTGTAGCGTTCAACGTGCAATGACACGAGTAGTTTTAAGACTCACATCTTCACAATTTTGTTCACAATGGTACAGAATCAATCATTGACTGGTAGAGAATTTTGCTTGACTTATATGTAACACATAATCATAATAGTGACATTCTTTCTTCTTTTAACAATAAATATGAGCCAGGTATTCCTGACTGGGGTTCCAAAATGACGAATCCAAGCACTTTATATCGCGAACATGTTTTGAACAATATTTTAACAATTTTAAAGTCTAGTTTAAATTAAACTATAACATCAAAGATGCAAAAAACTTTGAGTTCGCATTAGTAGCCTACTCGTATGTAAGATATTTCTTTGTCAAATAAAAACTACATTTTAGCGAATTTCCCCTATAGGGAAATTACCGTAGTCAGCATGGTAAGACCTAGGCCCGGGACCATGATAACTTTTCGTTTTGAGGTCCCCAGACCCCAAAAACAACATTCGTTCGATACTGTATATATATATTATTCAAAATGAAGTTCACAAATTAGGGCTACTTTTATTATAAAAATGGAATAAAAACAATAACCAGAGTACCCTCTTTTTTGAAACATTTATTATTACTGACACGTGTTTCAACACTTAGGTCATGATCACAGTGTAAAGTAAAATAACCTCTTATTTTACTTTACACTGTAA
The DNA here is from genome assembly GCA_963675035.1 of Allygus modestus. Lineage (NCBI taxonomy): Eukaryota > Metazoa > Arthropoda > Insecta > Hemiptera > Cicadellidae > Allygus > Allygus modestus. Next base: position 75,330,065 of record OY776112.1, on the reverse strand, counting down.
TCATGACCTAAGTGTTGAAAAACGTGTCAGTAATAATAAATGTTTCAAAAAATAGGGTACTCTGGTTATTGTTTTTATTCCATTTATATATATATATATATATATATATAAATACAATATATATATATATGTCCGTGAGCACGATAACTCTCGTAAAAATTATCCAATTTTGATGAAATTCGGTATAAACGTGTAAAGCAACATTTATGACTTTAAGTTCGAAAACCAGCCAGATCGCTCTACCCGAAAAGGTATTTTGGGGGGGTTTTGTACCCCAAAAATGTTTTTTTTTGAATTTTTCACATATAATTTTTGAAATATTCAAATTTTAGGTTTCAACATTGGATTCAGCTTAAAAAAACACACAATTTGGTATTTTTATCATTTATCTACGTCAATTGGTTACCGATATATTGAAAGTGCTAAACACAGTACGTTGTCTAATGTTATTCTTATGGAGGAAAAGAAACATTTTATATCTCGCTTATTTATGAACGTATACTGACGAAACTTGGTACATGGCTTCATCTGGTTGTGGTCTATTGATATTGGCTCAAAAAATTTTTTTTGCCAAAGGATCCCATAGCAGCAAACCTGCGTTCTCATCCCCATGTTATTCTTATGGATAATAATTAAATGATATGTCTCCCTTAATTGTGAACATAAATTAATAAAAACTGGTATATGACTTCACCTACTTCAGTTATATTGATATTAGATAAAAACCCATTTTTTTGTGTTCCTTGTAGCAGCAAACATGCTTACTCAGCCCCAATGTTATTCTTACGGAGAATAATTAAAATTGTATATATCGCTTATTTGTGAATATATTTTTATGAAAATTGTTAAGTGGCTTGATGTAGTATTAAGAAATTTATATCTCCATTGGAAATTCGCTGAGTATGCAGGTTTGCTGCGAAGGGGGTATTCTTAATTACTATCCACAGGCAACGTTAAAGTGAATAGCGCCAGTGACGTTTTCTTTATGAAGGGTAGACAAAATTAAAAACATTTGAAAGCCTTTCGTTAGTCGTATGACACTTTGTATGATTCCCTTTTATGATTCTTTAAAAAGTAGTAAAGGATCTGTAACCTCGATCCTGTTGGAATGTATTTTGTTTTTCACAAGAAAACAAAATGTTTCGCCTTTCGTAAAAATATTCATTGTGTGACCTGATTCAGAAGGGACACAGTTTGCTTGTATTTCAAGTGAAGGGGAATTTACAAAATATACTTCAAGGGTGAACTAGGTGCATGAGGTTAAAGAGAATAATAAATACCCCCGTAGCAGCAAACCTGCATACTCAGCGAATTTACAATGCATATTAATTTATCTTAATACACCATAAAGCAACATACCAAGTTTCATCAATATACATTCATAATTAAACGATTTATGACATTTTAATTATTCTCCATAAGAATAACATGGCGGATGAGTATGCAGGTTTGCTGAAATAAGGAACACTAAAAATGGGCTTTTATAAAAATATCAATATAACTCAACTAGGTAAAGCCAAATACCAAGTTCTATTAATTTATGTTCATAATTAAAGGAGATAACACGTTAATTATTCTCCATAAGAATAACATGGGGCTGAGTATGCAGGTTTGCTGCTACGGGGACTATCGGCCAAAAAATGGGTTTTTGTGCAAATATAAATATTCCACAATGAAATGAAGCAATATACCAAGTTTCGTCAGGATAAGTTGATAAATAAGCGAGATATACAATTTTTCTTATCCTCCATAAGAATAACATTGGACAACGTACTGTGTTTAGCACTTTCAATATCTCAGTAACCAATTGACGTAGAGCAATGATTAAAGCATAAAATTGTGCGTGTTTTTAAGCTGATTCCAATGGGGAAAAATAAAATTTTACTTTTTCAAAAATTGTATGTAAAAAACAAAAAAAATCCTTTTTTGGGGTACAAAACCCCCCCAAAATTCCCCTTCGGATAGAGCGATCTGGCTGGTTTTCGAACTTAAAGTCATAAATGCTGCTTTACACTTTTGTACCAAATTTCATCAAAATCGGAATTTTTTTACGAGAGTTATCGCACCCACGGACACACACACACACACACACACACACACACATATATATATATATATATATACAGTTTCGAACGAATGGTATTTTTGGGGTCTGGGGACCTCTAAACGAAAAGTTATCATGGTGCCGGGCCTAGGTCTTACCATGCCGACTACGGTAATAGCTTCTTCCCTATAGGGGAAATTCGCTAAAATCACAAACTGTACAGTAAAATTGGTTTATATGAAGAGGTTTTGCGATTACATGTAACATATTTGTACTGGAGTTTAGGTTTTACCGAAATTTAAAAACAAATTCGAAATATTAATTAGTTATAAACCTTTAGTTAATATTTTCTGAGAAACCTTTATAAGGAGTAGAACGTGATTTAATGTTATGTAAAATTATATTTAATTTAATCCATTGAAAGTATAGCAATTTAGAAGAATAACATTCACACCGTAGCACTTGTTACTTTACTTGTTACAGTACAGATATATGAACATAAACGTTTTGAAAATTGTTTAAGTCGTTTGGATGAAACTATCAACGTGCAAATTAGGATAGACTTAACGAAACACTACACTACACATTTCTCTTCCTACATATGCAAATCACCATTTTCATTGGTCGAGAGGAAGAAAGATTATCACCAAGCAATAAAGGTTTGAATACTAGCTTAGATCAAAGTGGATAATGGATGAGGTAACGGAAAGCTTTTAACGGGGTAACGGCGCGGCGCGACGGACGTCCAGATTTGGAGAGTTCGGTACTGTATAACCATTCATAAAAGTGACAACACATAAACGAGCATGCCCAATCATTTGTATGTTTGATACAAAACTATATAAAAAAAATTGTAATCGAACTCTTAATTTAATCAAAAACGTTACGTTATAGTGTAAAAACATTAACAAACGAGACATTAGTTGATAAATCCATTCTTTTTGCACAGAAAACTTGTTGTTTTAAAACATGAAGTAAGCTGATAATGTAATACGAAACCTGAAAACTAAGATAATCTAAAATCATTGTACATTATGAAAGCCTCCTTTACCAGTAGTTTTTTAATGCTGTTATTAAGTCTCTAGAACATAATCACACCCAACAAATGTTTTGTATAAAATATGTTATTAATTAACTTTGAAATAGCAACAATCTGTACGAAGGAGACAGACAAACTTAACATGCATGTGTATCTTGGTAATAGTTAAACGTGGCAAGGAAGAAAGGTTTTTGAAGGGTTTTAGCCCGGAGGTAGGTTCTAAGGAAATCGTTCCGCTAAGGGCGTAACAAAGTTGGGCTTCATCCGCCCCTGGAGATGTCATATTATGAATAATTTTCCACCCCTCAGTTGAAAGAGCTTGCATAAATATGTTGCATGAAATTGAAAAAGCTTGTTTTAGCGAATTTCCCCTATAGAGAAGAAGCTATTACCGTAGTCGGCATGGTAAGACCTAGGCCCGGGACCATGATAACTTTTCGTTTTGAGGTCCCCAGACCCCAAAAACACCATTCGTTCGAAACTGTATATATATATATATATGTGTGTGTCCGTGAGCACGATAACTCTCGTAAAAATTATCCGATTTTGATGAAATTTGGTATAAACGTGTAAAGCAGCATTTATGACTTTAAGTTCGAAAACCAGCCAGATTGCTCTACCCGAAGGGGTATTTTGGGGGGTTTTGTATCCCAAAAATGGGTTTTTTGAATTTTTCACATATAATTTTTGAAATATTCAAATTTTAGTTTTCATCATTGCATTTAGCTTAAAAAAACACACAATTTGGTATTTTGATCATTTCTCTACGTCAATTGGTTACCGAGATATTGAAAGTGCTAAACACAGTACGTTGTCTAATGTTATTCTTATGGAGGAAAAGAAAAAAATTATATCTCGCTTATTTATGAACGTATAATGACGAAACTTGGTATATGGCTTCATATGGTTATGGTCTATTGATATTTGCTCAAAAAAATAATTTTTTGCCAAAGGACCCCGTAGCAGCAAACCTGTGTACTCATTCCCATGTTATTCTTATGGATAATAATTAAATGCTATGTCTCCCTTAATTATGAACATAAATTAATAAAAACTGGTATATGACTTCACCTACTTCAGTTAAATTGATATCAGCATAAAAACCCATTTTTTGTGTTCCTTGTTGCAGCAAACCTGCGTACTCAGCCCCAATGTTATTCTTATAGAGAATAATTAAAATTGTATATATCACTTACTTGTGAATATATTTTTATGAAACTTGATAAGTGGCTTGATGTAGTATTAAGACATTTATATCTCCATTGGAAATTCGCTGAGTATGCAGGTTTGCTGCGACGGGGGTATTTTTATATTCCAACGTCTGACTTAGATATGAAATAGCTCCCCTTTCGTTACGCTCCCATAAAGGGGACAAGCTTGAAGGCAATTATTCAGTAAATTCCCTAATCCATTTGAAAATAGGTTTACATTTTATCTTCGATAGATCCTTTTTTGGGGTACAAAACCCCCCCAAAATTCCCCTTCGGATAGAGCGATCTGGCTGGTTTTCGAACTTAAAGTCATAAATGCTGCTTTACACTTTTGTACCAAATTTCATCAAAATCGGAATTTTTTTACGAGAGTTATCGCACCCACGGACACACACACACACACACACACACACACACATATATATATATATATATATACAGTTTCGAACGAATGGTATTTTTGGGGTCTGGGGACCTCTAAACGAAAAGTTATCATGGTGCCGGGCCTAGGTCTTACCATGCCGACTACGGTAATAGCTTCTTCCCTATAGGGGAAATTCGCTAAAATCACAAACTGTACAGTAAAATTGGTTTATATGAAGAGGTTTTGCGATTACATGTAACATATTTGTACTGGAGTTTAGGTTTTACCGAAATTTAAAAACAAATTCGAAATATTAATTAGTTATAAACCTTTAGTTAATATTTTCTGAGAAACCTTTATAAGGAGTAGAACGTGATTTAATGTTATGTAAAATTATATTTAATTTAATCCATTGAAAGTATAGCAATTTAGAAGAATAACATTCACACCGTAGCACTTGTTACTTTACTTGTTACAGTACAGATATATGAACATAAACGTTTTGAAAATTGTTTAAGTCGTTTGGATGAAACTATCAACGTGCAAATTAGGATAGACTTAACGAAACACTACACTACACATTTCTCTTCCTACATATGCAAATCACCATTTTCATTGGTCGAGAGGAAGAAAGATTATCACCAAGCAATAAAGGTTTGAATACTAGCTTAGATCAAAGTGGATAATGGATGAGGTAACGGAAAGCTTTTAACGGGGTAACGGCGCGGCGCGACGGACGTCCAGATTTGGAGAGTTCGGTACTGTATAACCATTCATAAAAGTGACAACACATAAACGAGCATGCCCAATCATTTGTATGTTTGATACAAAACTATATAAAAAAAATTGTAATCGAACTCTTAATTTAATCAAAAACGTTACGTTATAGTGTAAAAACATTAACAAACGAGACATTAGTTGATAAATCCATTCTTTTTGCACAGAAAACTTGTTGTTTTAAAACATGAAGTAAGCTGATAATGTAATACGAAACCTGAAAACTAAGATAATCTAAAATCATTGTACATTATGAAAGCCTCCTTTACCAGTAGTTTTTTAATGCTGTTATTAAGTCTCTAGAACATAATCACACCCAACAAATGTTTTGTATAAAATATGTTATTAATTAACTTTGAAATAGCAACAATCTGTACGAAGGAGACAGACAAACTTAACATGCATGTGTATCTTGGTAATAGTTAAACGTGGCAAGGAAGAAAGGTTTTTGAAGGGTTTTAGCCCGGAGGTAGGTTCTAAGGAAATCGTTCCGCTAAGGGCGTAACAAAGTTGGGCTTCATCCGCCCCTGGAGATGTCATATTATGAATAATTTTCCACCCCTCAGTTGAAAGAGCTTGCATAAATATGTTGCATGAAATTGAAAAAGCTTGTTTTAGCGAATTTCCCCTATAGAGAAGAAGCTATTACCGTAGTCGGCATGGTAAGACCTAGGCCCGGGACCATGATAACTTTTCGTTTTGAGGTCCCCAGACCCCAAAAACACCATTCGTTCGAAACTGTATATATATATATATGTGTGTGTCCGTGAGCACGATAACTCTCGTAAAAATTATCCGATTTTGATGAAATTTGGTATAAACGTGTAAAGCAGCATTTATGACTTTAAGTTCGAAAACCAGCCAGATTGCTCTACCCGAAGGGGTATTTTGGGGGGTTTTGTATCCCAAAAATGGGTTTTTTGAATTTTTCACATATAATTTTTGAAATATTCAAATTTTAGTTTTCATCATTGCATTTAGCTTAAAAAAACACACAATTTGGTATTTTGATCATTTCTCTACGTCAATTGGTTACCGAGATATTGAAAGTGCTAAACACAGTACGTTGTCTAATGTTATTCTTATGGAGGAAAAGAAAAAAATTATATCTCGCTTATTTATGAACGTATAATGACGAAACTTGGTATATGGCTTCATATGGTTATGGTCTATTGATATTTGCTCAAAAAAATAATTTTTTGCCAAAGGACCCCGTAGCAGCAAACCTGTGTACTCATTCCCATGTTATTCTTATGGATAATAATTAAATGCTATGTCTCCCTTAATTATGAACATAAATTAATAAAAACTGGTATATGACTTCACCTACTTCAGTTAAATTGATATCAGCATAAAAACCCATTTTTTGTGTTCCTTGTTGCAGCAAACCTGCGTACTCAGCCCCAATGTTATTCTTATAGAGAATAATTAAAATTGTATATATCACTTACTTGTGAATATATTTTTATGAAACTTGATAAGTGGCTTGATGTAGTATTAAGACATTTATATCTCCATTGGAAATTCGCTGAGTATGCAGGTTTGCTGCGACGGGGGTATTTTTATATTCCAACGTCTGACTTAGATATGAAATAGCTCCCCTTTCGTTACGCTCCCATAAAGGGGACAAGCTTGAAGGCAATTATTCAGTAAATTCCCTAATCCATTTGAAAATAGGTTTACATTTTATCTTCGATAGCTCATCTTATTGAGTTAGAATTTAAAATTAAAAACATTCATCAATAAATAAATTAAATTTGATTTTGAACATAGCTTTTCAGTTAAAATAATAACCGTCTTCAGGTTCCAACAACTAAGTTTAAGGTTAACGTTAATTTAGAGAAAATTAGCTGGATTATGAAAATTACAATTAAAATGTTACATTTAGCTTATGGAAGTTATTTTAAAAGAAAACCATTTAATAAACAATTTAAAATCTGCCGGTGCAATGAAAAGTAATTGTTAAGTCGTACGAACAAATACTCGTTTTTGTTTAATTTTTGGGTTATTTTCTCTGCAGGAATTTCTTGACGTTTTAAAAGGGAACGGTCCAAACCCTGGTATTGATACCATGTTAATTAATATTAAAATTTCCAACATATATATACTTAATAACAAACTTAAGGAAAAAAAACTGAAGACCTAAATTTAAAAATAGTTTGAAACAAGAATAATGACAACAAACAAAATTATAAAGTTTCCAAAACTGCGAAATATAACTAATAATGAATTTTTGAACAAACTCGGTATGTCGTTTATGAGCTGAGCATTGAAAACGACATAACAAATTCACAAGAGGAGCTTCTAGCTTAGGGAGCAAGCGTTCTTCTTAAAAGACTGCTAAAAAGCATTTTCTCTCTCCTATTCACCTCTTGAAGATAATTTGACATTTGAGTTTACGTAAAGGGATCATCCAAGTAGGCGAGAATGCTCCTTTCTAGAGAGGTTGCAGTGCATCATATAACCCCCCCCCCCACCCCCTCGCTTGCCGTAGCAAACCTTATAAACTTATTTGTATGCAAACTATTGTCCATAAAATAACACCGAGATGTTTGACAATTTTTGAATAGTTTACACCAACAATTGGGGTAGCGAGGAGCCGCGAACTAAATGACATTTTTCATACAAATTTTCTTCTTACCTTATTATTTATTTTTTTAATACGTTCAGATATATTTTGTTTGACAAACTGGAGAAGTCTTGGTGTAGAAAAAGGGTTAGGGTCTTAAGGAGTTTTAGGGGAGTGTTAGGGTCGGATTATGTCAATAAGCAAATAGATAAACCTTTCACATGGGAAAAATGTGTGTGATGGTAAGAATTCAATAAATCAAACTTTTGGTTAAAATTTTAAAATGATGTCTACAATGATCAATGCTGTTATGAAACTAACAAAGCTATATAATTAAATGTTACAATTCAAGTTAAACATACAAGAATGTTGAATTAGATTTTATATTGGGCTTAATAGTGCAACGCTGTTTTTTATATGAGAAACTATTTGTATGGACTTTATATATTTACAAGTCAAATAATTTTCTTTGCTATTTTGAGTTTATTAATTAACTTTCCACATGCTATATTAATTTCAAACACACAACGCCTTAGAAAAGTTCAGTTATTGATTTTGGTTCCGCTTTCGCACCCTCTCACAAGTATCTTTTGTGCAAACCCCTCACTTGAACCGGCGCGTCCGTACCTTCTCCCCTCCTCCGTAACTGATAACAATTTGTTCCTGAGACAGTAGAGTGCTGCTGTTCGATATCTACAAATCTTGTCTTTCTTGTTTCCTTTGACTTACGAAAACATGTGGTGACTATTCTCCGGTTTGCAAGAGTGTGTAAATAAGAACACACGTTTTGATTTATGCACAGATTAACTTACTCTAATTTACATTGTCCTCATATAAACTACTGTTCTGTTTCATAACTAAGACGTCCCAGGATGTTTAAAACCCCCAAGTCTTACCGTATTAACCACATACTTCAATGAAAGGTCTCGAAGGTACCAAATTGGGGAAAACAAATACTATTCTAATAAAACCTTACCCAATGGGTATGGCTCAGGTTAATAATTCAAAAATAGTGGAAGTTGATCAGGTTAGCTATACTGCAGTCAGCTGAGCGAAATGATCTTATAGAGGCACACCAACTAGTTTTATCTACTTACATATCTGATTACGTAAGCCCAAATTTGACAATGAAATTGTGGGTGAACGGGAGATCATAGATAGCTGGGAGAGGTCTCATTTTAAAGGTCTGGGCTTTAAATATTGGGGAAAATTATTAGTTTTTCTTAATTATGAACCGAAAAAGTTTTACGGAGTAAAATAATTCCTATTTTAATAGGATGGGGATTTTATAACGTCTTAGTTGTTTCCATTAAAAAAGTGTTTAAGTGTCTTATTTGTATGTGAACTGCATGTGTTCCTAATTATATTGTTTTAATTTCCTCAGCAAGTAACGAACATCAGAGCAGACAGAGTATTGGAACGAGGTTAGGGGTCATGGTCCCTTCAAGCTACTAGTACTCACGAAATACTGGAGATCTTCATTTTATAATCTTACTATAAAGGGATCACTTGAAGTTTAAATAATTTTTAATGAAAAATTAAAAGAATATTCAGGCCGTTTTGAGTCGGAAATTTATGAAAATGGACCCCAAACACCTCCTAAAGGGATTTTCTCCCTCTTAAAAAGATCTTGGAAATGTCTTGAGGGGGAATGCGAGGGGGAAGAAGTGCAAACTGATTAGATTCACCCCTAAAGGAAATATGGTTTCGTAAAAGTTCAAGTTGTCAAGCTTCTTACGTACGTTCAGGCAGGGAAACTACAAACTTAGTTAAAAATATAGCGTGTCCTTGAATTTCCTCATCCTTTATAAATATGTCGCTATTTCTCTTACCTTCTCGTATTCCGCAGTTATCCAATACAATATTACATTGTGGGACGGTAACATTTAGTTATCTTATTGTATAATCACCAGTATTTTTTTTGTCCGAGTTCCGGATGAAAATATCTCAGTGCCCCGATTACAAGATTTTAAACAGAGTTTAGAGTTTGTAGGTCGTAGGGATGCAGGAATATATTTTAAAGTTCATTATCTAAGGCCCCGTACGGTTAAATATTAATTAAAGTATGAAATTTCGCCATTAAAAATAACAAGAAACATATGTTTTTAATGCCACATTCGTTAGTTGTAATAAAGAAATACGTTTATCTATTTACGAATATATTTTTCGTTTAAGAGAAACAGCTGATTTGTGTAATGAAAAACTCAAAGCAGTAGTATTTTTTCCAAAACAGGTCATATTCAGTTTTTAGTGGCCAGTATATAATTCCAATTTTGTCATATATTATGGTCTATGATAATTATGTTGTGTGTAATTAGCTAAATCACAACACATCTTTGTAATTCGAAGTTTAATTCTTAATATATAGCCACCAATTAAAAAAAAAACCTGATGTCCCGATGAAAATTTCTTAGAAGCCAGAATTGCCTCAATTACAATATAACCTAAATAGTTTTTAGGTCGCAGATATGCAGGCATATATTCTCAAGTTCAAAATCAAGGCCTGACACAATAACTAATTGATTTAAGTTACGAGTTTCGCCTTTTAAAATGTTTTGTAATACCTCTGTGTACAACACTTCTCTATATTTAAGAAAATATTTGTAGTTTTGAAGAGGACAGCTGACTCGGGCAATTCAAATTTTAATACTGTATTTAATATATTTCAACTATGTGATTTTCTGTTATTAATGACAAGTAGCAAAATACGATATGCTTATGATTTATGATTAATGTGTCTATTTTATCATCAAACTGGTTAATTTACTCATTCAGTTTAACACTTACTTCGGTGTAATATTTTAAGCGTTGTTGGATAGGGCACAAACACTGAGCTCTAACTAAATATTGGAGGCAACACATATCAAGGAGACTGCGTGCCGGTCCTTTTCGTCAGTATTTTGCCATTTTATGGCAATAATAAATACACAAACACAACAAGTAAAATATGTTAGTTACAATTTGAGTTCGTTTAAAGTTGCACGGATACTTCATCACTGTAAAAGAAAGAAAGAGAAATAATCATCACTGGAATAATCAGCGGCCCGACATTACAACGTAAACTATTCTGAAGTTTTACCGTTTTGCCATCAGTATTTCTAATTGGACTTCAGAGGTTGCAAAGAAATAACTATGACGTATACAAATGATTTTTTTATAGAATGGATCAGCTGATTGGACAATAATAGGGAAATAATCAACCATGGTTTTAGTATTTTATTGAGATTTTTCTCTGTATTTTAGTATTTTTGCGAAAGAACTAAGTGACCGTGGTGTTTAAATCACCATAACTATCGGTAGCGGTAGATAATCATAATAATTACCGTTGATTTTTCAACGGGTGTTACGCTAGTGAATACATATGGTACCCCGTTAAAGGCCATGGTAAGACCATTCTAAAACTAAAGTTAATTGCACGTCATATTCGAATAATTTGGATGAGTTCACATGTATTTATAAATTTACAGTGTATGATCGGGGATGCATCTGGGGTGAAGAATATTTCCAAACGCTACGATTTCAAGCGCTGTAAAATCGAGGGCTCTTTTGGTTGTATTAACCCATTTTTAAAACTTGAATTAGGATTTTAAATTTGAGAAAGGACATAATTATAGTTACAATATGTTATTTGTTATTTACGGTTTGTTGTTTTCTAATTAAAAAAAAATCCTCCCTTCAAAACTTGAATGTATGATTCTTATAGAAGGCGGAGACAATATAGATCTTCCTTAAGGATTATTGAGACAACCGTGATTATTTTTCCGGAACTAAATTATTTAATCGTTGTGGATGTATTGATAATGTATAATCTATTTATTGAAAATGATAATAATTGCCGTTGATCATTTATCAACGGGTGTTACACTAGTTGTAAATAAAAGTTCAATTCTGAATAGATTAATAATTAGTTATCCATACAAAACCGGTAAGCTGTAAATAGATGCTGCTAAAATTGATTAAGCACATTTTTCACGTGGAAGAAACCTGCTCAGTGAACTCTTATCAAAAGTTTTGCAAAGGAAATTGTACAGAAGTGAGAGAGAAATATCGCTCTCTAGTTTGCTTCAATACACAAATTGTTATTTAGTTGATCAAGAAAGCGGTTTCACGTGTTGTTTTAAGTTAGTAAAAAGATCGATGACATATTAAGGTTTTAACACAATTTGAGTAATGTATCACCTTTTTGGACATATTACTAATTATTTTGTGGCAAAACGTTGTCGTGTGTTAGATGGACCATTAGCGAGACAAAGTAGTATTTTAGTGAGGAATTCAATCTTCAGAAAATAAATGCAATGTTTTGGGCCAGTAATAAAATCTCTAAATATTTGAAAATGTTTTATCGACTTGTAATTGTGAAATTAGTTTGTACTTCCCACTAAAATACTATTTGTTTCTCATTTATAAATGACATTGGCTCAGTTTGTGGGGAGTTAACAGTTTGTGTTGAGTTATCAGGAGTATTGAGATTCAATGAATAGAATCTCAGCCAGACAACAATGTTTTTTACATACATTTTGAAAAATTCAGTCATAAAACAGTTACAAAATTAAAGCTTTAGCAACAATTAATCGATAGAACCGACGGCGGGAATTGGGGACCAATCTGATGAAACATAACAAGTGGGGTTCAGAGTTCCCTCGGAACTCCATTTCAAGTTTGAAATTGGAAGAAGCTTACGAAACAGGAGGAGAAGAAATCTAGACTGACTAAAGTTAAATCTAGACTTTACCGAGAAAGGACTTAGAGAAGGAGACATGCTACGTAAAAATATCGGCAGGGATGATAAAAACCCGGTACAAAAAATGTGTTGCTAACAATAACACTAAAAATTACAAGTACAAGACAAAGAAAATCGAAAGGATTTAGTTTTTAGTTTTCAGCAATTGTTTGGATTTTAATTTACGGATGCAAAACCATTGGCCACTGCTTTTCTTTTTGAGATATAACACCTATGTCAAGTGATTCTTATCACTATGATAGTAATGTTGGATTGAGTGAATGCACCTCTGTTGTCGAAGTCTCAAAATATGTCAAATATATTAAGGGTAATTATTTCTTAGCTAATTTATTTCCACATAAGATTATTAATGCTCAACAAAAGATATTGTTTGTAAATAAACAGAAAAAGTATAAGTAGAAAATATGTTTTCATTGTTCAAATATTGGTTCAATTTATTAATGATCAATTAAATCGGTTTATTTTAAATATTTTAATTATAAAATTCTCTCCTCAGCAATGACAAGAATCTTTTGCAAGCTTCCATCTTTGGACACTTGGTATAGCACAGACAGCTCCTTAAGTATTAAACTTAAGAAACGAGAAACAAATTTATCTTCGTAATTGTAACAGAATATTATAGTTGTAATGGGAACAGTTTTAACCAAGCAGAAAAAAAGCATGCTTTTGTAATTATTACAAGTACTGTCAAAAGATTTGATTTGAATGTTCTACTATTGCTTGGAAAATTAACAAATGCTTAAAGAACTCTTTCGATCATCGACGAATTAATTGGTTTTGAAGTTTAACATATCGGAAATATGTTATGTATACAGAATGTTGCTATTACGAGCTCTGAGTTTAAATTGCCTGGTAAGTTTCAGTTTGCACCTTGCAAACTACACTAATACCATAGAAAAATAAACCAGGTATGCTAATACGCAATTACACTAATACAAGTAAAATCAAATCAACTTTATCTATGTAATTTGTAAGAATTTGTTTTGGTTGGGTTTTAAAATATTTAAAACTTGAACTCTGTTTTATTCAATATCTTCCATGTTTAGCTAAAGGTTTGTTGGAAAATTCACAGACTTTAGTCATAACAGTCAAGAATTTGTGAAACCCCGTAAATTCCAACGTTACGACAATTTCGCTAGAGTTCTGTCAGAAAATCAGCATAAACCACACTTTTAAGTGGCAGTAAATAATGAAAACGGGGACATTTTATTTCTTTTAAACGAGGTTTTGCATTATTTGTGCTGAATAGGCATTTCTGGGGCATATAAATTGTAAACGAAGAGTACACAAAACTTTTTTAAATTTTTAATGCGTGTGTATTCCTCTATAGTTTGTTCTTGATTTAAATGGCAAAGTACTCATTCTCAATGCGGCCAGTATAAATCTATGATGTTCCGTTTCTATGTATATTTAATACAGTTTGTGCAGATTACGAGTGTAAATATACCTTGCGATGTCGTACGACGTGTTTGTATTATTTCATATGCATCTGTAGTAATTTGTATGGTGGAAAAATAAAAAAATTGCTTATAGTTTGCTTACATAAAGAGACATTTACAAAATACATGTTCTACATCTGACAGTTATTGCTAGTGTCCGCTGGTTAAAATTATCTTTCCCTTATTCCCTCTTAATGAATGCCTGGGAAATTCGTCGTGATATATGTTTACGAATTTTATTGGGCAAAGTATTATTAGTCGGTCACGGTCACTTATATTTCTCCTGTTTATCCGGTCATGTCGTCACAAACTTAAGGTCAGTAAAGTCAAACTGTATTTGCAAAACTTTACTTTTAAGATTCCTAATTGATTTTTCTGTAAACTACATACTTGCAAATTACTCGTTTATAATATTGAGCAGATATAAAGTTCTTAATGCTAACCTTGCCCTTAAATAACTCAGCGCTATTGATATTTATTCAGTTTATACTAAATACGAATAGACTCTATTTGAGAAAGCAACATTTCGGATGTTTAGTCAACGCAGTTGTCACATCAAACAATTGGCTAGTAGGTGAGAAAATATTTATTAGGTGATTTAACTGATGTGACAGCGAACATGACTGAGGGTCCAGGATAATGAAGACAACAAAGGACAAACGGACCGACTGAATAGCATTACATGGTGCCGCGCTGGTCCCACTTGCATGCGAATCGTGAGGTACGGGATACGGTCAATGTTGCTTGTAGGCGGACAGATGTTAGGACGATGATTTAAGATGTTTTAATCTTCCCACCTTTTGTACAAGGACTCAAGGCGAATAATATTTTCTAGACGACTGCAGTAAAACACGTTAGCGCAACATAGTGAAATGCTGTATTTTAATTAATTCTTCAGAGATTATCTGCTATCGCATTAGTCTGGAAGTTCGAGGTTTCACGAGGATAACCTCGTTCGAGGTTTGAGGTTATACGTTGAGTTAGTATAAAACCAGCAATACATCGCTCCAGTATTAACGGATTCAGTAGTCGGTCGCCTGTTCGTAGTCTTGCGGTTATACGTTGAGTTAGTATAAAACCAGCAATACATCGCTCCAGTATTAACGGATTCAGTAGTCGGTCGCCTGTTCGTAGTCTTGCGGTTATACGTTGAGTTAGTATAAAACCAGCAATACATCGCTCCAGTATTAACGGATTCAGTAGTCGGTCGCCTGTTCGTAGTCTTGCGGTTATACGTTGAGTTAGTATAAAACCAGCAATACATCGCTTCAGTATTAACGGATTCAGTAGTCGGTCGCCTGTTCGTAGTCTTGCGGTTATACGTTGAGTTAGTATAAAACCAGCAATACATCGCTCCAGTATTAACGGATTCAGTAGTCGGTCGCCTGTTCGTAGTCTTGCGGTTATACGTTGAGTTAGTATAAAACCAGCAATACATCGCTCCAGTATTAACGGATTCAGTAGTCGGTCGCCTGTTCGTAGTCTTGCGGTTATACGTTGAGTTAGTATAAAACCAGCAATACATCGCTCCAGTATTAACGGATTCGTTAGTCGGTCGCCTGTTCGTAGTCTTGCGGTTATACGTTGAGTTAGTATAAAACCAGCAATACATCGCTCCAGTATTAACGGATTCAGTAGTCGGTCGCCTGTTCGTAGTCTTGCGGTTATACGTTGAGTTAGTATAAAACCAGCAATACATCGCTCCAGTATTAACGGATTCAGTAGTCGGTCGCCTGTTCGTAGTCTTGCGGTTATACGTTGAGTTAGTATAAAACCAGCAATACATCGCTCCAGTATTAACGGATTCAGTAGTCGGTCGCCTGTTCGTAGTCTTGCGGTTATACGTTGAGTTAGTATAAAACCAGCAATACATCGCTCCAGTATTAACGGATTCAGTAGTCGGTCGCCTGTTCGTAGTCTTGCGGTTATACGTTGAGTTAGTATAAAACCAGCAATACATCGCTCCAGTATTAACGGATTCAGTAGTCGGTCGCCTGTTCGTAGTCTTGCTCTTGCTCCATATGTTTATCTGTGTCATTCGTAATTTTGTTGTTTGATGTAAATTTGTAAATTCTGACCGACACACTGGAATCTTTTGTAACGTTCGTCGTGCAAATCTAAAACGAGTTCGCACGCAGCACGCTGACGTGAGGGAAGTGAATTTCCACATAAAAACTATTAAAACTCAAAATCAGTGTAAAAACATACATTTGTCCAATTTTTATTGAAATCTGAAAACATTGATTTTTTGGCTGTTCTGATACTCCTGGTTTCATTTACTTGCAAAGCTGAGAATACAATTTTGCGCATTATAAGATTAGGAGAAGGCCCATACAGGCTTGAAAGTAGGCGTGAGGTTGCTGGGAATAATAAAAGTACTTTAACAAAGGAATAACAGGCTTTTCTAGTGTAAAACCCCCATAAGACAACGTACTGTGTTTAGCCGATACACATTTTCTTTAATAACTCGGTAAATATTTATGCTAGAATGACGAGAGAGGGCTTAAAACTTTTGCCTCTCTAATTCCCATCTTTTTACATGCATTAACTTTACATCTGGGGCTTTTCTGATCCTTTTTGGGCCCAAAAACTCAAAATTTGAAAGATTAATCCCCAAAAAATGGGTTTAGAGTTTTCCGATTGTTTTGCCCAACGAACTTGTCCAACAGATTATAGAAAGGAACGTCCCTACCAAATTTGAAGTAAATCGGGCAAAAAATGCGACCGCTAGAGTGCATACACATATAATATATATATATATATATATATATATATATATATATATTATATGTGTCTATATATATATATAAAATTTTGAAGGACTCCCCAAAACGTGTTCAGGGGGTCACGTTAGGAACTTCTTTTGCGCATTATAAGATTAGGAGAAGGTCCATACAGGCTTGAAAGTAGGCGTGAGGTTGCTGGGAATAATAAAAGTACTTTAACAAAGGAATAACAGGCTTTTCTAGTGTAAAACCCCCATAAGACAACGTACTGTGTTTAGCCGATACACATTTTCTTTAATAACTCGGTAAATATTTATGCTAGAATGACGAGAGGTTTAAGGTTTAGAAAGTCCCGGGCTTAAGTTTCACCGTGCGGGTCATGCTAATAGTTCACTTTTCATAGGAAATTCACTAATAAGTTTACTACTGTGCAACCCATACCGTTGATGTCACCACCAAAACGGCCACAGCATGGAATTAAAATTTTTAATTGCGTTCTGACATAAATGGACGGGGGATTAAGCCACGACACTTTTCGCGTTTTTACCTGCTTCCCTATAATGGCCAATGTTATCTCACAAAGCCCGTCCCTCCTCAACGGATTATCCGATATCGTTCATTTATTTTGATGGGAAAATTAAATTTATTTTGCTCATTTTTAACAGCAACAAAAATACCTAGCGATTTGAGAGAGCAAAATATTGGTATCACAAATAATAAAGTCTAAACAAAAACAAAAATATTCTAAATTAAAATTTTTTAATGGGAAACCTATTTGTCATTAAGAAATCATACTCAGTGAAATCACTATATAGGTATTACTTTGGTCTTTAAAGAGAACCATAAATCATCGAATTATCGATAATCCGTTGAGGAGGGACGGGCTTTGAAAGTTACCATTGGTCTTACGGGAGGAGCTGGTAGACGCAGAGGACTGGAGCCCCCTCTTAAGCAGGATAGTTACATCCCATTAAAATGCGCTACAAAAATGTGCTTAAACTTTCACACGACAACTTCTGGAACACAAATATCCAAACTTGAGTTTACGCTTCACCCAAACAACCAGTTTGATGAACTGAAACCCAACACCACTCATGTGGTAGGGCTACAACTCCGAGAGTTCAAAACTCGAGACTTGTTGGGTTTAACTTCCCCCAGTCATCTTTTATCCGTATACTTTTCTTACTTAATCCATTAAATTCGAAACCAAGAAGTTTATATACGTTTTGCCTAACTTTGAAAGTTATCTAAAAGTGTTTATAAACAATTGTGCTAAATTTGTGATAGATTGTAAAACTGGACATAATAAACTAACATCGATCAGACAGCTTGAGAAGCTTGTTGTCATCAGTTATAATAGTAAATGACACAGCACAGCGTCATTGCTTTGTGGAATTTTGCCTATTGTTCTTATTTCATAATATTTGTAGTTATTGATTTCTCTTGTTTTTATACTACACATAGTTTCCGGTTTGTTAGACTTTCTTCATAACGACAAAAAAGTTTGTTTGTTTTGGGGTAATGTATTTTTAGATGGTTTTGAAGACATTTGTGATGACAATAATGCAGTTGTGTGTTATTAATGCAGTAATAGTAGAGTGAGAAAACTGAATGATTAATAATGCTAATGGAATGGCATTTATGAGGGATAAGCGATAAGCCAATGGAATTAGTAGCGGAAGTAGTCATTGTTTCATAATTTAATTGTGGTGACAGATCGATCCGAAGATTAATCACACATCAGCTCACACAGCAAATCTATTCCTTCGAAAAGCCAGGTATTAGGGTATTGGCTGTAGCAATAGTCTTGCAAATGTCAGAATACAGCGCTGAACAAAATTGTCTCACTGTATGCATTACTTAACGAGGTTAATATATTATTTAGAGCTCTCGTCTGGGTTAAAAAAAGTGTAGCCTACATGGTCGCCATTTTGTCCCTCTGCTCCTCTGATCCAATTTAATCATTTCATTAATAGATGTTGAAACTACATTTGGGCAGCTGAATAAGTGACCTTCCTAAAAAATTGGGTGAGATGTATTAAAAAAAATTGCGAAAGTAAGACTATTCCTATTAGTTTTGATCCAAGTGGCATACTACAAGGCTTAACTCACCTTGTTTGTTTTACATATCTTGCAAAAGTACTTTCAGATGGTCGCTTATTCAGCGGCCCATAAGTTGGAAAAGTTACCTGCCTAAAAAGTCAAAGTACCGGCATGCTACTTAGGTTTAATCCAAAACATGACTGATAGAGAAATGTACATACTTTATCGAGAATTAGAATAGGTACACGATTAATAGTGATGATAATTTCAATTCTAATCCTAAATTTCTTAGTGAGCGAAAGGAAACATACACCACATCCATGTTATCCACACACCATATCATCCATTTTCAGCAGACTCTGTAGGCACTGTGGTTAGGTCTGTGGGGGGAGAGGGGTGGGAGGGGGCGTCGTGAGGACAACGTTATAGATGTTACAGGGGAGATGTTATCACACCTAGATATCGCGCCGCTCCGCCGACAGTTGTCACGACTCGGCCTAACCGCTTCTGGCCCTATATACGGATACGGAACATCTGTCATTATTCCCTTTATTGCTGTTGCTTCCGATAGCACAACATTTACTTTTTATCGCAATAAACATGTTGGAATGGATTTAGGATTTGGTCTTAGCGATTTATTTTCCTTTCAGACCCGGGAGAAGAACTATCATTCAAGTGCCGTCAGTTCTGGGTATTTATTTTAATATACAGCCAACAAGTTCCAAAAGTCACTGTATAGGTATACAAGTGTATAAGTTGGTTTCGCTAATTTCTTTACTTCATTCTCCATCACTTTTTCATAGTCGCAATGTTGTGTGCTTGATCAAAATTATTTATGCAAAATAAATATGTTTAGTGTAAACAAAAGTTGTTAACGTTTATGTTGATAGACTTTATCACCTAAACTGTTGATTTAAGATTGGTTAAATTCGGTTGCGAAGTTTTTAAAATATATACTTTAAAGTAAAAAGACATACAGATAGACAAACGGAAAACTAGGCAGGGGAGACCCATGCTCATATGATAAAACGTGTTAGTCTTGACCTAAGGAATAGTGTACCTTTGTGCAGAGGGTTACGGGACACTCTTTATAAACAGTTACATAACTACATTGTTTTATTCCGGTGTAAATACATACGCCCGTGGCACTTTTAACGATTTTAAAGGGAACCATCCAAACCCAGTTATTTTTTGGTGTTCCAACAGCAACAGCATTTTTTATAAGAGTACATTACAAACGATTTTAAGGGAAAGCGGTCCAAACCCCTCAAATATTTGTCTTGTTACTATCTAAGACTGACTTTTCCTTAAAAAGCATGATTCATTAATTAATAGCCCAATGACAAAGTACAGCTGGGTATAGTTATAAACACAGTAAACACGTTAAATCCTGTTTATGTTATACCGTACAAAATCACAGTTGCTAGAGCAGTTCATGCGCCATATTTCAGAATTACCTCACCCCCACCCCAGCAGAATCCCGGGCTCCCGTGTGTTAATCCGTTTTGTAAGGTAGATGAACCCCGCAAACTTTGGTTATGACTTGGTAAACCATAAGTTGACATTTATTACCCTCCTCGAAACTGGCGATGCCATGTGAAGGATAACCGAATATTGAGTGGAATAATGTTGACTGAAGTTTTCACATACTTCTTGAAAGTCTTTGGAACAAATACAATAAAATCTAATAACCACTAAACAAAAAGTTGTTTATGAATACATATATAATAAAAGTGAATGAACCATTAGATACCAAGATAAATCATTAAAACGCGAATATAATACGTGCTAAATATTCTTTTTTTGGATATAACGTCACTCATGGGTAATTCTTCATCGTCTACCCATAACTATTATATGTTATGAGTAGCCTACTCGCCCTTTCTTATATATTGAACAATTTCCTTTTCAAATTACAGCTTTTCTTGTAATAAATTAATGAACGTTACCGATAACGGGGAACTAATAGTTTACAGTTTAAAATAAAACTAAATACCAAATAAAGGTTTGTATATTTGTTACATGTTGATCTATTTTAAATCAAAAGAGTGGTGCGTACAGCCTGATATCGTTTGTACGTAATTAAATGTTATATATTTAAAATACCATCGCCCGAAACGGTTTATGAAATAATAAATCTTAGTTTCCTTCAGATTAAAGGAGGGGAGGTTTTAAGACTAACGATACGTTATTTACAATGTTGGTAACGTTGAGGCATTGGCTGAATTGGAGAATACTAGTGCTGTTCCTTAACCTCTCTTACTTGAGGAAGCAGTTTGGGAAAGTAGTATTATCTCATTATACTAAATTTATTATAACTAGCCAAAAAGTGTGCTACATAAAAATATTCCAGAACCTTTTAGAAAGTTTAATATTTTGAAATGCAAAGAGTTTTAATTGGCAATATCATTGACTATATATACTGAAGAATTTATAGTCAATGGTAATATTAAAGGAGTTACTGAATCGACATTTATTCTTGAGATGTCGATTGAAACAAGTCGAAGCATATATTTGCCAAACATATATTTTATTTAGTCCATTCACAAGGTTTTGCCTCACATTCAATTTCATGCTTAAGAAGGATAACAATCAACCGCATTGAAATTGAAAACGTCAAATCAGTGATATAATTAATTTCAAATCAAGAAATAAGCTGCACTGTATTGTTAACAGTTCTATTTTAGATTAAGTATAACTAAGATTAGCATAATGTAAATACGGTAATGACACCATATGTTAAGATATCGCAATTGATAATGGAAATTCAGTCCTTTAAGCTCTGAGTTCCTTTGCTCGAATTCGGGCAAATTATCCCATTCGGATAGTTTAAACAGTGGAGCACATTTGGGGTTATTATTTTAATTCAACGTTAGACATTTACATTAATAACTTTCAGTGCCATACTTTCCGTATCGTACAAAAAAATAAACCGATAATTATCTCTATTCATAACTTAACGAAAACTTAGTTTATTTATTATCTCGAATAATATGATATCCACAGTAAAGACATTGTTGCAATCCAACTTATCATATCGTTATAACCCCATTGCGCTTCATATCAATAAAAGCTGATAAGATTCTTATTGATCGTTGCCTAACAATGACTCATATGAACTTATCAAAGCACTCCACCATCAGTGTAGAGATAAATAACGGTTTTTTGTTAAAAACGCAAATTATACATATTATACAAATTATACAAATTATGTATATTGAGCTGTTGTTACTAGGAAAGCTATATCCACGGACTTTATATAGCAATATATATCAATGATGTCAAAATATGTCGGCCTTAGCACATTGATGCTGTTGATTACGACATTACCGTGACTTGTAACTTAGAAAATGTCTATTAATATGCGTTATTATTTAAAGCTAATGGAGGGGGAGGTTGGTACACTAATAGAATTTTGAGTGAATTTTTAAAGAGTCTTATATATTGCTTTGCCAGTTTACTAAGTTTGACATACAAATTTAAATTTTCTAAACAAACATGTTCTTTGTACACATGTTTTTTTAATGTATTGTGAGTTGAATATAGTGCCTGTGGCAGCCAATATTTGTACACAATTTCGTGCATATAAAATCTGTTATAAAAAATTAACTCTTTGTTTAAGCGTTCTAGTACGATGTAAATAAAATAAATAGTAACTTTTTTAAGAATTAAAAGTTTAACTAAATGATTTGTGTGGATAAAAATCCATACAAACTATAAATATCCTATGAGTTATTGTGTGTTAAAACGTTACATGCTGGGAAAACATACTTTATAAAGAGAAATTTGAGGAAAATTAATAGTATTGAAATAATTGTGTTTACTAATGGGTCCGCACCTTTGAGTATGTCTTATCCGGTCTTACCATTAAAAAGGTGACACTCGTTGCATAAGACGAGTGCATTCGGTTTGAATAACTTATGATTAAAAATAACACTGGTTACACGGATAGTAATTCGCGTAGTATGTCTTACCATTAAAAAGATAACACTGGTCATTCGAGTCTTAAGTGTTATCATTAAAGATAACACTTTTTCACGAGAAAGCCATTTTCAAAAGTCTTAGCTAGTAATTGATAGAAAATTAAAAGTGTAAGGGAGGGGTAGTTAATGAGTGACGGAAGGATTAAGGATTAAACAACATTTTCCCACTTAAGGTAGAATACAGGAGTGGTTCGGCACGGTTGCCATGTCAACCAGAGGTATTCCCGTATGGGATACGTGTAGGGTGACTGCAGGGCCGATGATCATCAAGGGGATTTACAGTTATACATGTTAAGAAATGCCAAGTTTGGAAGCCAAATTTTACTTAAAGCCATTTGAAAAAGAAAAACTAACAAGTTGACTTCCTAATTACTTTAAAATTTCGAAATTGTAATTTTTGTTCCGTTGGTCCGTTTGATTTAGGTCACTGTTTTGTTTTCGTTTTAGCTCCAAAGTAATTTGTTTACAGAGCATATTACAAAATATTTTTAAGTACAGCGGCCCAAACCCAGCAAATTTTAATGGAAACCCTGGTATTTGAACCCGTAACCATTAAACCGAAGTCCAAAGCGCTATTTTTGCTAGCGAGATGCCCAAAGTAAAAAATGAAAAACATATATAGCTACCTGCACCTGCACCTGGACTAACTTTTTAAAGAAACAGACTGGTAAAGAATAAACATTATCCTAATTAAAATGGTTTAATACTAATATAAGGTAGAAATAAACTCAAATCGCAGCACAAGCATGAATAATGAGTTGGTCATGATTTTAACTAGATTATTCTTCGTTTTTATCTAGATTTTAAGTTAGTCGGAACCTTGAACAAATCCGCCACTCATTCAAACTATTGGCTCCGATGTAAGAATTTGTATTTTGTAGGTGTAGGAACTAAAATCATCCTACCCTACGTTCCACGACACATCCATACGACAAAACTAGTAGTGATGGGAATAATCCGAATAGACAACCACCACAAAATATTTACGATCATACAACAACTATAAGGTATTTTAAATGTTTGTTAAACATAAACCCAAGCCTTCATGCGTTTTGTTATATTTAACTGCCTGCTTCCCAAGGTTATATCAAGTTTTGTAATACTGAACTATGCAGTTTAGAGTTACTTTTAAGTTAATGTTTTGATACATAATTTTAAAATCAACTTCTGGAAGACTACAAGTATGTAAATTCCTTTGGAATTCATCATGGCAGTATACCAAATTTGCAAAATAATAATGATTTCGTTCATTACATGTTTGAAAAATCGCAAAAAATACAAGCAGATGCATATTCCGAAATGTTTGCTGCAAATGTCAATCATCTGGAAACTGCTCGTGGGATGGACAAGGAACAAGCAACTGGAATGGCGGACCTTGGTCCGCACAAAGGAACGGAGGAACGGTCCAAATCAGATAACCTATCTGAGGATCTGCCGCGGGCGTGTGGTCGTGGGCCATTAAAACGTAGACCTATGGCTCAATTAAAGTCTGCGTTATACTTGGTCATTGATAACCCGAGTTTTCTGTTTAGATAACTTTGCTTACGCAATATCTTTTTGTTAAATTGGTTGTGACTTAATTTGTTATTTATACTACTGATTGTGAAGTGGTCATTGGTTAGAACGAGGGGTTTGTTCTCAAGGTCTCGGGTTATATCCCTACCAAATCACCAAGGAGTTATGTGATACCTCGGCCTGGTGGTTCGGAACTCCCCTTCAACTATAGCCATCTATCTATAAAACAGAAATGGATAGATAGGGCTAGAAGAAGAAGAAGAAGAAGAAAAACGTTCTTTATTTGAAAACATAAAAACGTTGTACACTTTGTAGCTGAATCTTTGCAAATGAATAAAGAATAGTTTTTGTATAACCGGCTATTAAAGTTAGCTAGAATAATGCAAAATTATACAATTGAACGATTTTACACACAAAGTCTATCACCCTAAACTTTTACATTGCATAGCTGAAAACTAAACACAAAAATAAATACAAATTTGAAAACAATCATTTCTCAATTGTTTTCCTTACAAACATTTACCGAAACGTACAATAAATAGGCCAATAGGAAGGCCGTTTATAATAGCAGTTTCCATCAAACGTCCTTTTGATGATGAATACCAATTTTATTTGGATAATTTGTCTAAATTAGGTAAAAGATATAGAAATAAATGTATAACATATATATAATTTGTATACGGGTAGTTCTTCTCACCTTGTATTTATTACTAGCTGGTGCCCGCAACTTCGTTCGCGTGGTTTTTTGTTATCCCCGTTGCTATCTGTTGTCCCTATTGACTCCTGTTAGTTCCTGATGTTAAAATATTGTTATTATAATGTCATTGAAGAATATGAATATGAGCTGTTACTAATACTGTAGTGTCTTTTGTTAGTGTTTAAATCTGTTGAAATATTAAATTTAATCAATTTCTATTCAAGTGAAAGTCTATTATATTACATTTCTGTAGTGAAAAAGTTTCGTTGCAATCGGTTAATTAGTTTTCCCGTGAAAAGCGGACAAACTTAGTCGAAATCAAATAACATTAGTTTTTTAAGTATTATATTGAAACAATGCATTTGGCGTAGAAAGGTTCAAACATACATTAAAATTGACAATTAATATTTAAAAAATCAAGTCATATATTAATAAATTGAAGTCACTTGAGATAAGTTTGAAATGGACATATTAAAAACAATTGCAAAACATGACACATACATAATCGCGAGACACAAAAATGACACACAGAAATGACAAACAATAAAAAATATTGAAGAAGCATTAAATTTGAAATAATGTTTGCGTAGTGTTAATTTAAAACCGTTATAATGCAAGTTGGTCAGCACTGGACCTTTGAAAACGCCCTCTAGAAATAAATCAAAGGCTAGGGGGGCGAAGATTTTAATTATCATTCAACCAGTGCGCTAGATCATAAGTTTTAAATGACACCTCAGTCGTAAAAATCGGTTAAGTAGGACAGGTAAAAAAGGGATGTAACAGAGAAACCCCTTATTGTATTAAGTATATATTAAGTGTATTAAGTATATATTGCAAGGTTTTCGTGTAATAAACTAATGCAAAAAAATTTGTAGTTGCTCCGTAGAGTTTAAAACCTAGTAATTGAAGAACCATTAAAGCTTTCCACTGACCGCAGAACTGCTGCTTCAGATAATTATTTCATACAGAACAAACTTTTTAAGGTCTTAAAATTGTGCCATCCTATAGTAATACATATTTCTAATCACAGTTGTTACCAAAAAAACCTCAATTTGCACACGTGCCAAAACAAACTTTTTCTCCCATTATAATAACATGGTAATTCAAATCCCCCAAAGGGCAAAGCCCCAGGATGAAATTCACCAATTGAAGTAGCCTAAAACCTTCCATCATATTCATAGAATACAATGAAAAAGTTTCGTCGCAATCGGTTAATTAGTTTTCCCGTGAAAAGCGGACAAACTTAGTTGAAATAAAATAAAATAGTTTTTTAAGAGCTCGCTGTTAAATTTCAAAAAGACTTATGCTAGTTTTAATCCTTCTAAAACCTTCTTATATGTGCTCAAAATACAGAAAATAAGTTTCAGCCATAACAGTACTCTAGTTTTTGCGTTAAAAGCGGACAAAGGTGTGATGCAGAGCGTTACCAACCAACCAACCAACCAACTAACCAACCAACCAACCAACCAACCAACCAACCAACCAACCAACCAACCAACTAACCAACAAACAGACAGAAATTGAGATAAGGCTTGATTCGGATTCTCTGACCTATGAAACTCAAAAATAACCAAGAACTTAATTATTCTAAGCAATATACAGACAAAACTCTGATTTTATTTATATAGATATAAGGCGAGAAGAGCTATATCTCTATAGCAGAGATATCTCTCCGCTAAAAGCCACATGATAAATAAATAATATCAGTTTTAAATGTTGAGCTAACAGTTTGTGAATCCTTTTCCCGCTGTGGTGTGTATGAGCTTGGGATTTTAAATTGTAACAAGTAATGCCAGAGCCGGCCTGGGTTGTATAATATTATATTTTGATTAAATTAGTGGATTCAGGTTTTATCAGATTATTTGTATACGCTTTTAAAACTACGTACAATTAAATTACTTTCATACACCAAAAATGAATTAAATTTAGCGGCATTTGAAATGCTTTTAATTAGAAGCACTCTAATCACAGTCGTACTTAAAATTTTCTTTAAATAACTGTTTTTTAGTAGTTAAATTATTAGCTATCACCCAGACTTAAAGTCAAAACTAAGCAAACATCTTTAGCAATTTAAAAAATTTAAATCTTGTTGAATATCTTTATTTGTTTTAAATTGTCCTTGGGCCCTATCACTCATTAAATATTTGATGGCTCGAGAAATATTTGCGCCTGGTAATAATAAATAATGAAACCACATCCTTCATACACATAATCAGAGTTACATTTCTTAAGTCAAACAATCCCCGAGGTCTATCAAATAAGTCTATCGTTACCATCATCGTTTTTCGCTCTGATTCGGAATAACAATAACGAGTCCACTATTCATTATATCGTCAACGTTAGAAGTAATACGTATGAAGAATAACCGGTTTTGCGGTTATTTCATCTTATTCCCACCAATGGACTTTCAATAGCTCGATTAACACATTCACAATACAGTACTAAATTAAAGGAAAACAAATACTTTTTATTCTAAACTATGTATAAATTGCATAGTTGTTTATGTCACCATAGTGATATGTTTTATCAGTTCATTATTTGAGCTTCATATATTTTTAAACCGCCCAAGTTCTTTACAGTAAATAATATCATCCCCAAAAACACAAAGTGTTGACGGGTTGCCAAGTCCTAAAATTATATGATATCAAAATGTATTCCAAGTCAAAGATAGCACCTTTGATCTGACATTGTTTATCATCACAAATTACTTAAATATGTTAAAATAAAAATGTTCAAAAAATTTTTGGTTATTTTCTATCTGTTCTTGGCCAGCAGATAATAAATTTGTATAATATTCAATTATAATTTTTAACTATACTTTATTTCGATTTTTAAATTTCAAAATAAAGATTTTGCATCAGTGAAGCTGCTGGCCAAGAAAAGATAGAAAATAACCAACAATTTTTTGAACATTGTTATTTTAACATATTTAAGTAATTTGTGATGATAAACAATGTCAGATCAAAGGTGCTATCTTTGACTTGGAATACATTTTTATATCATATAATTTTAGGACTTGGCAACCCGTCAACACTTTGTGTTTTTGGGTATGATATCATTTGTTTTTTATATAATTGTTTATTTAAATTGTTTTAAATGAGATTTCAAGTTGAAATAAAAACAAAATATATATATCAAGGATAAAATATTATAATATATTGAACATTAATTAAGATTAATTTACCTTAATTTTACCTACATAGTTTTTAAAATTTTCTGGCAGTTTTTTAAACATTATAATATTCTTTTTTTACACCATGTGGGCATTTCTTGACGTACACTTTCTCATCACCTGAATCTATCCACTTATTTTTGTTTTGAATGTAAGCCATGTAATGCCCTGATGCTGAACTGTTTCCTAAATGGAACACCGCATTTTTTATTTCTATAGAACTCCATTAATTTTGATTTTTGCAATTTGTAGACTGGGTATTATTAGACTTGAAATTTTGTTATCATGTGTTTGCCAAAGTTGTAGTTAAAAAATTAAGAAGTTACTTGTAACTGAGATAGATGTTTTTGATTAGTACCTGGGGCCGAGCTTTGCTCGGGGAAGGGCAGTCGGATTGTTTAGATGACTTGGAATAATATTTCACCACTATCCCCTAGTGATAATCGGATGTTTTTAACTAATTTGCCTCTTTTCTACATTTTTTAGATCCCTCCAGTTGTTATTTATAGCTCAATGTCCCTTTTTTTTTCATTTTAATACTCTATATATGTAATCTTCACTCAACAGTTTTAATCACTGCTCTCAGGAAACTACATGTTAATAATCATAAACAACGTAAGTATTACTTTGACAGTTCATTGATTGATTCTAAACAGCTGTTAGGCCCTACAGTTCTTTTGTTTTGATTTTAAACTCCATAAGCCCAATGTTAATTTTTTTAAATTTCCATTTTTGTTTAGTAAATTTACCCTATAGGGAAGAAAGCTATTACCGTAGGTGGCATGGTAAGACTTAAGCCCAAGACCATGACAGCTTTTCATTTAGAGGTCCCCAGATGCAAAAAACACCATTCGGTAAAATTTGTATGTGTGTGTGTGTGTTTGTGTGTGTGTGTGTGTGTGTGTGTGTGTGTGTGTGTGTGTGTGTGTGTGTGTGTGTGTGTGTGTGTGTGTGTGTGTGTGTGTGTCCGTAAGCACGATACAGTAACTCGTAAAAAAGGTCTGATCTTAATGAAATTTGGCACAAATGTGTGAAGTAGGCCTACCATTTATTTGAATAAGTTTGAAAACCAGACGAATCGCACCATCCAAAGGGGGGGTTTTGGGGTTTTCACATTTAATTTTCATTTTAATCAAATTTTAATTTTTACTATTGGATCCAGCTTAAAAAAACATACAATTTGGTATTTTGATTATTTCTCTACGTCAATTGGTTACCGAAATATTGTGTCCAATGTTAATCTTATGGAGGATAAGCAAAATTTTATATATCGCTTATTAATGAGCATATATTATATATCGCTTATTAATGAGCATATATTAATGAAACGAAGTGACTACGTACACGTCCAATGTAAGGGCAAATTCCCTTCGCTACCGCTTAGGTTAGGTTAGGTTACGTTACAATAGGTTAGGTTAGGAGGTTTTCTAGCTCTCAATTTGTTTTAAAAATCACAGGTAAAGTAACGTACGGTGCATAATTTGGAACGGACGTGAACAGTAGCAGCTCACGTCGGACGTGTACGTAGCCTGTGCCTTAATGAAACTCGGTATGTGGCTTCATTTGATTGGGATTTACTGATATTTGCACACAAAACCCATTTTTTTGTCTCCATGGAAGCAAACTTGCATACTCAGCAGCTATAATGTTATTCTTATGGAGAATAAGAAACATGTGATATCTTGCTTGTTTATGAATATATATAATAAATTGGTAAAACTTGGTATGTTACTTCATCTAGTGGTGATCCATTGGTATTTGTATAAAAACCAGATTTTCTTGGTCCTTGATGCAGCAAACCTGCATACTCAGCCCAAATTGTTTTCTTATGGAGAATAAATACAATGTCATACCTCGCTTATTTATGAATACGCTTTGATGAAAGTTGGTAAGTGGCTTCATGACTTAGTGAAGTACCATTTTAAATTTGCTGAGTATGCAGGTTTGCTGCAACGGGTGTATTTATACATTATTTGACTTTTCCTGGAGATGAGACCTGTCTATAACTTATTTTTATCCCAGAAATTAGTTATTTCCAACATTTGAAGGAAATCTTTGGTGCCATTATTGAGATCAGTGGCGCAAGCAAACACGGACGCATGCACGCCAACCTTACTCATATTAGAGTGTAGGATAGTGATCATTTTCACAAGTTGTGCATATAGAGTCAGCAAGAGGGAACCAGGCGATAAATTGACCATGAAGTAATTAATCGAAATTGGCTTTTCTTTTAAGGTGATTAGGATGAAAATTTTGAATATAAATTTACTGTCGTAGCTGGTTGTGCTGTGGTTACAGTTTGAACATTTGTGGTTAATTTTATTGAGTGCCTGAATTGATATTACAGGGGTTGATGATTCGAAATAAGGCAAGTTAAAAATTACGCAGAGTCTTGTTGTTCAATTGTATTAAATGGTGGTCCCAGTTTATAATATCTATATCATTTAAAATCTGGTAATTTCTTCGGTAGGATATTACCATTTTTTTAGTGGAGCATTGGTGTCGTAATTGTTTGTTAACGTCACGATTGGTGGGCAGTTGAAAATACATTGTAAAACTAAATTTGCATAGCATGACACGCCTTAAACCTTTTTGAAACCGAGATTTCCCAGTTCGTCTATATTGTTAGTAATGTCTTGAATGGCTCCTAATTTAGTATTATGAATTTGCCAGATTTGACCAGGGATTTTTTCTTGAGATTTTATTCCAATTTTTAATTGTTTTAATTCTGGTCGGTACTCACTCCTTAGCCTATTATTTTTCACTCAAAGTTTAGAATTAATAGACCAGAGAGTGAAGTCACGCGAGATAAATGCTACATATGTTTGGCCACATGAAAATACTGCATAACCAGCATCAACAATACAAATGTTAAGCGTTAATCCCTGACTTTTGTAAATTTTAATTGCATATTATGGTACTGCAATAGGAAACTGCTTTCGGAAAACGAATGCTCCAAGAATTACTTCAAATTTTGTGGACGATCTTTGAATTTCAATATCTCTGTCTTTAAAAGTTATAATAATGTTTTCGATTGCATCGTGAGCATCTTTAGTAAAGCCAACAACAACAACAACAACACCCACTGAACCAATAACAAGACCCTGACTTATTTATAAAAAATAAGCCAATTTTGGTGACAAGTCTATTTAGGCGAAACTATTATGTATTATATTATCGTTTGTGTGTTATTTGAAAACCCTTAACGACTAGATGTGACTTTTGTGGTTTTTGAAAACGTCCTCCTTC
This sequence comes from Allygus modestus, assembly GCA_963675035.1. Lineage (NCBI taxonomy): Eukaryota > Metazoa > Arthropoda > Insecta > Hemiptera > Cicadellidae > Allygus > Allygus modestus. The sequence goes on along the minus strand of OY776112.1, from coordinate 75,298,496 downwards.
AGGTCTTAGCCTCCTAAGCTCTCAAAGTTACAATGTTAAAATTATGGCAAAATTAAAATAAATTTAAATTGAACATATAACAGCTGTTAATACTGACAAAACACAGTAAATAAGCAAGAACACCGTTTTAAAGCTAACCTCTAGAACGGACTTTTAAATCATTGCAAATGTGCTTATTGAGTAAGTTTATTTAGTGAGAATATGCTCATTCATTTTGAAGATGAGCTCGTTCGCTTGGCTCACTCGCCTCCAGGTTGAGCTCGTTCGCTAAACTCACTTGCCTGTTTATATATTTATATATAGAACTAACTTCGGCATCGACAAAATAACTTGTGATGCCATTCAAGTAGATTTTGTATTTCCATAATGAACATATGTTTATGCCTTTTAAGTATGTTTAGATATAATCTATATAACAGCTGTTTGGTGTAACTAACTTATATAACTAAATAACATACTAACCCTACTTTGTTTTTAGATTTCATATTATGTTTATTGCATATTATGTTATGTTCGATGTATTATAGTATGTATAGCTTAAACGAATTAAAATATTTTCATTACCTCTATACCCTTTTGTTTGGTTAAATTCACTCAATGATTTAATTTGAATTTGCAAGCCAGCTGATCAGATTTGTTTTGGAACACATGCGATACTTGGATTTTTGTTTACGTAGTAGATGTAAACAAAGCAGACATAAAATTCAGTAACAATTTTGAAAGTGGAATTTAATATCATTTGTTTTAAAATATTGCTTTTGCAAACTTACAATTTAGTGTCAAAAGTGAAATATGTGAGTAAAAACAGAAGTCTGTGCGAAATTTCGTTCAAGTTTGATGAGAAATAAAGTTCTTAGGCTTAATGAACAAAATGAGGTGGACAATTTGTGAAAAGTGCCAAAACTACAAGATTTACGCTACTTTTATACATTAATTTCTCGCTTCTCAGACCTTTCTTAAACCAACTGTTGTGATTTTTCGTGTTTAGTGAAAGGGTTTAGCATATAAATGCACTGCCAGATTCACTTAAGGCTGTAATACGCTAATTTGAGAAGTGAAAAATCGTCTCATCTGCTTCGTGTTAGTATAGCACGGGTCGTGTGGTGGACTTGGCGACGTGACACGACCGTGCCACTAGATTTTAATCAAAATTTGAAAATTTGCTTTCTAACAATTTCATTTAGAAAATAGCTTCATTATGTGTTTCACAGTTGTGAAAGATATCTGTGTAAAAGATGAATTCAAAACCCTCAGTTGCAAAATAATATGTGATAACATGATGTCTGAATGTGCAAATTTGTTGGTTCTCACACTGTGTTCGGAAATTAACTCTGCCAAAAGTATAGATGTTTCATGAAATAATATTTTTAATATTGTTGTAGTAAAGTATTAGCCATTTTTATAAATATTCCGTTGTTTGTTGTAATTTATTGTTCCCAACATTTAAATTGTATTTTGTTAGCATGTATTTTGGGAAAAAAAAATAAATAGGATATAATTAATTTAATAATGTTCATTTACAACATAATTACTCTATTGTTAATTTGTACATTGTTTAAAAGTAATTGTTGCAGTATTAAAAGTTCAATTTCACCATTAAAAAGAAATTTCCACCTTTGGGTTCAAAGAATTGATATTACAAACTACAGTTTTCAAAGTAAAAAATTAAAGAACAACGAGTCAGAGGATTGTTTTGCGTAATATAAAACACAAAACAGCCCTACGCTCTGTCTCGCCGACGAGATCTGCCAGTCAGCTGTTTAGCAGCTGTTTGTTTATATAAACACATGACGTCATATCACAGCTGACAAATTGTCGAGTTCCTTTTCAGCAGATCGACGCTGTGCAAAACAAATATTTCAAGGGATTTATGAGTTAGAATCGACGAGGTAAATATATCTAAAGGTCTCGTCTGGGGTAAAAAAGTGAAGCCTACATGCAGACCTCCATTTTCCACAGTTAACCAATTTAATCCTCTCTTCTTAAGTTATACATTTTTACCTGATCTCAGGGCTCCGCTCTACTGGATTTTTCTATCACTTCCCTTCGTCAGATTTTGACGTATGATTTGTTTCAAAAATCCGCTTCTCTTGCTAAACGCGCCCCTACGTTGGATACGTCCACTACCCTTACGGCTCCACCCCGCTGGCAAAGTTGCCATGTTATTAATATGGAGAAAATATGTTTCTTGAAGCTACAATAGGCGCTTGGTCTAGATTGTAATATAATAAAGGGAATTAGCTTATGGGTGTCGTCATCTATAACGAAAAACCCATTGAAATGACTGACCTGAAATTTTGTATGAAAGTAGCTATGTACTTAATCCCTTCTGTATTATTAACTAAATTCATTACATACACAGTTTTTGAGGAGATAAGATTCTACTTTTGAAACAAAAAGTATAAAACTCATAATGTTACTATTCAAAAAACGCTCAAAACATCGGAGCTTAGAGATAGCACAAAAATATCACTTGTTAATAATTTTAAAACTACAGCAGCTGTTTGTAAATATCCTGAGAGATCAAGATGATACATTTAGTCAGTCAACGAAATAATTAACAATTATTCCTATAAAGATGAATTTTTAGCAGATGTTAAAACACCTTCAGACACGGATTTTTAAAATTTATGGTGACTAGATAGTGGCATGAGCCAGACAGTAGCGTTGCATCTGGGTCATTGGATGCAGTTTGCGTCTGACACTTGGCTAATAAGCGCTGTCATACTGTCCAGGTTGTCATAAAGTTCTGTTGTTTACTGCATTTTATTTAAGCTCCTCTCTAAATACGTATTTAATTTTGTGTGACAAATTTAGTTTTGAGTGGGTTTTATCACATATTTATACGTCTGTAACTACATTAAAACACCAATTTTGTTTCACATGTTGCTCAAAACAAATAAATATTAACAAGATGTTTAGGTATTTCAATGTACTCTTTTCATCCATTAAATTTGACCAAGAAAAAATCAGTTACATGATACCGTAGTTTTACATCATAGTTATTAAAGTAGGGTTAACCCTTACTATTCATAATATCCTAGTAATATTATTATAGTATTATAAAGGATGGAAAGGTTTAAATGTATAAATGTGTTAGCGAGAGAGAAAAACGAAGAACAGACAGACAATTTCTTAAGTTCATAGGAGAAAATAGTTCGCTACAGAACCGCCATGACTTCTAGACACGATCTAAAGGAGTTATTACTTGTTGGTAAAACCAAAGCCTGAAAATACTAATGATTTTGAATCTGAAACGGTTAAGGAAGGTTCCACCGCAAGGCAGAGTGCTTCTGTCGCGCCGTTTCAACACTCAACACAGGTTTATTACCAGGATCGAAGCGTTGGAACAAGTTCATACAATGATACGGTTTACGTTCACACAATTGCCTTACAACTCCTATAATTTAAATATTGTTTTGCGTTCAAGTTATTAATCAAGTGGGACTTATATAGTAATCTTTTTCAAATGTAACGACAGTAAAAGATATAAGCGTAACAATATTTGTCATATTTATACGTTTTTTTAACCTTGGTAAGCCATTGGTACATGTAAAAGCCACTTTTTACAGGGACATTTGAAATTAAAAACCTATTACATTATTCTAACTGTTCGCGCGCAAAGGGATTGTTTTGGTGTCATCCCCACCCTTTATGCCTAAAGGGTGGAGGGGGTCTAAAAAGAACGCTCCGTTTGCGGGTAGTCTCGATTTCACATTTGAACGAGTCACACCCTCAAGCATCTTAAGCAATACACTATACATTCTTAAACATTTAAACAGTTTATAAATGTTCACTTTCATTATTCATTCATCATTAAACAGTATTTGTGTAACATTTAAGCCACATTCAATAAACTCAGTGTTAGTTTTCAACTCCTTCATTTAGACAAATTCATTAAATCAAATCGCATCACAATAAACACTCTGTGCACCCCGGGACCACCGGGCGTGTACACTAACTAAACACGCAATCTAACTGCACATTATCCGCAACAAGAGATACATAGAACAAAGAAGAATGCCACTACAGGCAACACATTTACAAAATAGTATATCAGAAAGCGTAGAATTAAGAGGGGGCTCCAATCTGCTGCGTCTCGTCTACCTGCTCCACCCATAAAACCAATTTTAACTTTCCGAGCCCGCCCCTCCTTAACGGACTATCCGAAATTGATGGTTCGAAATAGCCAAGCATATTATAATAGCGGCCAAATAAATTGCCAGTTGAGGGCGTGGTTTACCGGCTATCAACCGAGATCAGCCAATAGTAGACGTGCTGCATTGCCAAATCTCCACACCATCTGATCGGAATAACATTCGAGTGATATTTTTCCATGGAAAAATGGCAACAGTGACAGCGTACAGCCATTCTATTGGCTACAGCCCAACTGTCAATATATTTGGCCGCTATTATAAGTGATTTCAGAGAGCAGAATTTTGATACCACAAATAGTTTACCATAACAAATCATAAATATTACGATTATTTTTGCGATCTCGACAATTTTGCACACTGAATTCGCTAGGTATTTTTTGATCTTTAAAATGAGTCATAAATCAACGATATTGGATAATAATTTAAAATGGACTGACTTTAAAAGTCAACATTGGTCTTACTATTCCAGTCAAAATAAACACCCGTGCGTGCAAAAGGTCATGTAGTTTTAATTTTGTAGTATGTTGTTAGGACCTATACCACAAGTAAGAAACCAAGTTTGCGTGCTTCGGAAGACCTGTGCTACTGGCGTAAGAGCCAAAAAACAGTCCAAATTTTGCACTTTTTCAGTTTTAGCGAATTTACCCTATAGGGAAGGAGCTATTACCGTAGGTGGCATGGTAAGACTTAAGCCCGAGACCATGATAACTTTTCGTTTTTAGGTCCCCAGATGCCAAAAACACTATTCGTTCAAATTTATATATATGTATATATATATAAATAAATATATGTATATATGTATATATATATTATATATATGTATATATATATATGTATATATATATGTATATATATATATATATATATATATATATGTCCGTTACCGCGATAACTTTTGAAAGAAACACCCGATTTTGATGAAATTTGGCACAAATGTGGAAAGTAGCATTTATGACTTTAAGTTCGAAAACCAGATCGATCGCACTATGGGAAGGGGGTTTTATGGGGGTCTACAATTTTACAAAAATCAGTTTTTTGCAAATTTGACCCCAAAATGTTAAAAACACTCAATTTTGGTTATAACCAGTTTATAGAGCTTAAAAAACAAAATAATTTATTATTTTGAATCATTAACCTAGGTTAAGTGGTTGCGGAGAAAATCCAAAAAAACGTGTCCCATGTTAATCTTAAGGGAAAAAGGTTTTTAGATTTTTCTCAGATAATTTTACTAAAAACTTCACATTTCTGTTTATTAATGTGTTTAGCTCAACAAAACAAACATTTTGGTGTTTTAATCGTTGTTCTACGTCTAACCGTTGCAGAGATATTCAAAGTGCTAAACACAGTACGTTGTCCAAGTTATCCTTATGGAGAATAAATAAAATTCTATATCTCCATTATTGTTGAATGTATATTGATAAAACTTGGTATGTGGCTTCAACTAGTTGTGGTATATTGATATTAGCACAAAAAACATGTTTTTTGTTGATAGTCCCCGGAGCAGCAAACCTGCATACTCGGCCCCCATGTTATTCATATGGAGAATAAGTAAAGTTGTATATCTCCCTTAATTATGAACCTAAATTAATAAAACTTGGTATATAGCTTCACCTGGTTCAGTTATATTGATAATTGAAAAAAACATATTACTTATCTTCCTCGTTGCAGCAAACCTGCGTCCTCAACCTTAATGTTATTCTTATGGAGAATAAATAAAATGCTATGTATCACTTATTTATGGATGTATTTTTATGAAACTTGGTAAGTAGCTCTATCTAGTAGTGAGTTACATATATATGCATTGGACATTCGCTGAGTACGCAGGTTTGCTGCGACGGGGGTATTTGCTAAATATCTTTGAAAGTATACTTCTGACACGATATGTTGTCCAATCCTTTCCTAAACTAGATACAATTTGCTAAAGTTTGAGATAATAACGACTTCAATACGTCCATTACTTACTAAGATACAATACTTTAAACAACTCAAACCTCATTAATTATTCTTCATAAGAATAACATTGGGGCTGAGTACGCAGATTTGCTGCAACCAGCAATACAAAAAATATTATTATTCTATAAATATATACTTTATGCAAATATTAATAGAACTCAACTAGGTAAAGCCATATACCAAGTTTTATTATTTTTTTCATAATTAAGGGAGATATAACATTGTAAATATTATTCATAAGAATAACATGGGCGTTGAGTGCCAAGGTTTGCTGCAACGAGAACCATCTACAAAAAATCGGTGTTATAAGCAAAAAACTATAAACTAGAACCAGATGAAGTCATATCCCAAGTTACGTCAGTATATATCTATAAATAAGCGAGATATATCATTTTTTTACAATAGGGGCCTACGTCACAAATAAAATAGACCATAACGAAAATGTTAAATTTTGTTGGAATATTTTCAAGTTTTAAAGTATTGTATCTTAGTTAATAATGGACGTACTTAAGTCGTTATGGTATCAAACTTCAGAAAATTTTATCCAGTTCAAGAAAAGATCGGACAACATATTCTCTCAGAGGCATACGTTCGAAGAAATTTAGCAAAAACTTAAAAAAGTGCAAAAATTTGACTCTTTTTTTTACTACTACACCAGTAGCACAGGTCTTTCTAAGCTGCAAACTTGGTTTCTTACTTGTGGTATAGGTCCTAACAACATACTAACAAATTATAACTACATTACCTTTTGCATGCAAGGACCCTTTTTAATGCCTAACTTGACTGGGCTATACGGATGAAGCTGAAACGCCAAAAGCGTCGTGACTAGAGTCCCCTCTTAAACCAAATCAACACAACTTCCCGGTCGATCACACCAAACATCCTCTGTAAGCTGCTATCCACACCTACAGCCCAGGGCCCAGTGCCGTGTGTTGGTTTAGTGATAAGAGGCAGGAGCACTATCACTCCCCCCACCACTCCTACCAGGCGGGGGGTGGCAGAAGACAGACGGACCGCAGTCAGTCGCCGTGTGGCCGCCACTTCAGTCGCGCGGTACAGTAGTCGTCCGTTGTGGTTTGTGTGTGTGATTAGTGTGTCAGTGTGATATCTAGGGCTTTAAAACTGGTAATCATTTGTACAGATTTGTTTGTGTTATTTTGCATACAAAATTGAATCCTACCTATACAAATATTACATATGCAAATAAATTGGAATGATTTAAAAATATATATTTGTTAACATAAGAAATAATATACAGTTATTCATGGATAATATTAGGATAGCATAACACATAATGTGGGGAACCATACTTTTTAGTTTAATTTGAGTAAAGTCCTTTCGCAAAATATAATTTACCATAAATCACTAAGTAAATTGGAAATATTCCAAATTAATATGTCGTTGTAAAACATTATACTATATGAGTATTTAATACGTAATAAAATCTTTCTGTATCATTTCAGGTTTTTGTTCAACGTTTAAAATGTTTAACATTTCGGTAAAATTTCTTTAAAAAAACACTACTAAGATCATTAAAGGCCCAATATAACCTTCAACCTCAAATTAGTTAAATATCATTCACCTAATATACCAGTTATTAGTTGATTTTGCGCTGCATCAACCTTAGATTTGATTTAACCAAGTATTTTAACTAAAAACCCTGACACAAGGAGTTGTTTATATTTTTAACTCGTATTAGCACCATTTTTAACTGCAATAACAATGCAAACTATTACAAAAATTTAATGTGTAACAAAATTTAAACAGGTTTTATAATTACATATAACCGTGCGTAATTGCTTATTTTTTAATATATTAAAATAGAAAAACCTTAGTTTATGCAATATAATCAAAAATGCCATTACAATAATTTGTAGCCTATGTTCGTTCTTATAATAGTGGCTTACCTAGTGGCTTGAAGAGGCCATAGCCCCTAACTTTGCTCCGCCGTCTGATTGGTTTACTCATTAGCCTACATGCTAACGGAAACAAAACAATACAAGTACAATAAGGAGATGGCTTGATGGCCAAATAGCAAACGAAGGGTTGGGGGAGAAGTTCCCCCCTCCACTGTTCATACACTGTTCAGCCTCTTGACAAAGCCAACCAAACACTATCAATGTAATTTAATGAGGTTTACAATTGAGCTGTGATAAAACCTTGCAATAAAAACCAAATCAAATCACTTGTCCAGCTTCATAAGGGAGAAAGGATTGTGGTGGGAGTTACTCCCCCTCGCTACTTTGTTTACTAGATGGCCGTGGGAGTTACTCCCCCTCACTACTTTGTTTATTAGATGGCCGTGGGAGTAACTTCCCCTCACTACTTTGTTTATTAGATGGCCGTGGGAGTAACTTCCCCTCACTACTTTGTTTATTAGATGGCCGTGGGAGTAACTTTCCCTCACTACTTTGTTTACTAGATGGCCGTGGGAGTAACTTCCCCTCACTACTTTGTTTACTAGATGGCCGTGGGAGTAACTTCCCCTCACTACTTTGTTTACTAGATGGCCGTGGGAGTAACTTCCCCTCACTACTTTGTTTACTAGATGGCCGTGGGAGTAACTTCCCCTCACTACTTTGTTTACTAGATGGCCGTGGGAGTAACTTCCCCTCACTACTTTGTTTACTAGATGACCGTGGGAGTAACTTCCCCCCACTACTTTGTTTACTAGATGGCCGTGGGAGTAACTTACCCTCACTACTTTGTTTATTAGATGGCCGTGGGAGTAACTTCCCCTCACTAATTTGTTTACTAGATGGTCGTGGGAGTAACTTCCCCTCACTACTTTGTTTACTAGATGGCCGTGGGAGTAACTTCCCCTCACTACTTTGTTTACTAGATGGCCGTGGGAGTAACTTCCCCTCACTACTTTGTTTACTGTTTACTAGATGGCCGTGGGAGTAACTTCCCCTCACTACTTTGTTTACTAGATGGCCGTGGGAGTAACTTCCCCTCACTACTTTGTTTACTAGATGGCCGTGGGAGTTACTTCCCCTCACTACTTTGTTTACTAGATGGCCGTCAAGTCACCTACAGAAACAGCAATGTTAACTCGTTAACAAAGTATACACTTAATCACATTTGGATATGTAAACAAAACAGACGTTTTACAGTATTGCTTTTCTCACAGGCACAATTTGTCGTTTTTAATGGCTGACATTGAATTTGTCTTTACAACCACAATGTTCCCGAGACCCTTGGGTCAATACCTTGAATTTGAGTCATTTCTCATTCTGCAATTTACCTCCTCTTTTAAAATTTCCCTTACAGAATTCATAGTAGGCTATAGATAAATAATACTTAATAATATTAGCCTACATTCATAGTAAACCTTCCGAAAGACTTGACAAGGTATAGCTTTTCTCCGGGGAAGAGGGTTGTCGCAATTATTAAATACCGGGCACAATTACCAGAAGTATTCCAGCCGCGCAAATGAGCCACGCTTTTAGCCAATTACGAAACTAAAAGCGTGTTTCAGTGAGGTAACCCAGTTAGCAAACTGGCTGTGAGTCTGGGAAATGTCGGGTTGACGGTAATGCATTCCAATTATGTGAAATAAGCGCGAATACTGTAAAATTATATGTAAATTGGCGTTTTACTGTTGGAATGTATAAACTATTAGGCCTTGATATCAAATAATAAATTCGGATTAGACTTGAGACTTATGACTTACCAGACGAGACAACTTGGTAGACAAATCTAAAACCGTGCTAACATTTTATTTTTGGATTGCAAAGCTAAGCCTTAATCTTTCAATGTAATTAAACGCTCCAGAGGTTGTTCTATAATACTTTTGCCACTTTAGGTTACGTCGATAACCGCTTTACTCTTTCTAATCTAAAAACGTTTTAAGTCTTTAACTGTCAGTCCATCATAAATTGTAAATACGTTGCTTTATCCTTTACTGGGATTATGTTTTTGTCCAATTTATTATACGAGAGAAATACCGTCACTAAAATTACTCATTCGTACAGAAATAATTTGATATCCTTTAAAACTCAGTGAGTACAAAACTTGTTTCCAGAATATCTTTGTGTAAATTAGTGAGAAGAGGATGATTTTAATGCCGCGCTATTTCTTTGTTTAGTAGGCGGGCTAGGCGCAGGTTTGTCGCTGTATCGCGTACGTATTGTTATCGGCACAGTAGTTCGTTATCACAATGGCGGTGAGTCATACTCTAGTGTACGGTGTCGGCGTGTCGTGGTCGTACGATAGCCAAAATGTAGGCCAGTAGGCTAGGTCACACATGCATACCCCCGAGGATTTTCAAAACACCAAACGTTTGTTTTAGGACTACCCTTCCATTCTTAAAACACTCACAACGTGAAGCTATAGCATGCCATTTAAGATATTCCAACAATGTATGAAATATGGTAATCACACTTTTATTTGTAATAGTAATGGAATAATATGTAGCCAATACAAACAATTACAAAAAAACCAGATACAAAATTGATTAATTAATACAATTTATACAATTAACTGATTTGACAGTTAAGTTTCAAAATTAAAATTTACTTATGAAAATTAAATTCCATTTATGTACAGGTTAATTGTCCTTGTAAATGCACAAAGTTGTAAACAGAAAACATAATGAGTTTGTTTCTGTTTAATGAAAACACATGTTGTAAAATTAATTGTTAATAAAATTATGCAATGTAAACCGTCTAAATTATATAAAGTAAATTTATTATTAAATCAAAAATCGTAGTGTTTTTATAATGAGTCGGAATAACTCGACCGGCATGCTGTTGCACGAAAGGCCCGTGACTCCAAGCGAGTGTTGCGTGACGAGGGCTGCGACTAACCAAAGGGTTACTTTTTAGACCCTCCACTTGTCAATCAAGAGGTGGTGGGAAAGGAAGAACTGTGAAGGCCGATATGACGCCTTTAGTCTTTAGTACAAAATAATATTCATTGCTAGCGATACCTTCCCTGTGTATCAAATGTTTTCGTTGTATCTAATCTAAAAACAAACATTCTCTGTATTCAATGCAAACTCTCGCCTAACAATAACAAACCATTTAAACAATAGCACTATAAATACACCATCACCCGTGTAGTACTATTGGAACCCCGTTCCTTATCAGATAAATGTACACATTAAGTAATAACATTAGATAATGACGGTAGTTTCTCGTCGGGCCGCTCCCAGACAGGCTAGAATGACAGGGCGGCGCGAAGTTCCATCGTAAACGGTAATTTACATGTAAAACATCCGAGTCCGATCTCGTGCCAGAGTGGACTGAACTGGGCGGTAGGCTGAGGGCGGGGCGCGTTCCTACATTCCTACGGAAAACGAGCAAATATGGATGTGCATGTATATGTAATTAGATATAGATATACATATATGTATATCTATATACATATGTATATAGATATATGTATAATAGCATACATATGTAATTAGTAATTAGATTATTTTTGAATCAAACTCCAAAACAAATGTATTAATATTCAAAGGCTCAAAGAATTCTTTGTTTAAAATTCATTGTTGACGATGATGAGTTTATGTCATTAAGAGATTATTGCGTATATTTGCCAACATCGAATGAGAAAAAAGGTTTAACGACGTTTCGGGATCTGGAATCTAATCCCGATCTAATTCAGATGAGAAAATACCTAGAACATAAAAAAGTACACCAAATATCATAGGCACCATATCGGCAAAGATGAAAAAATAAAATAAAACCAAACACAAAAGCCAGACGAGGTCAGATTCTAGGTCCCGAAACGTCGTGAAACCTGTTTTATTATTCAGTGATGGCAAATGTCACAATAATTGCATAGAAGTTTCCTATGCAGAAAAATAAGTCGCAGCAAAAGATTAGTTGGGGAGATGGATGAATCAGAAATTCTGCCTGATCATAAGCTTATGTGTGATAAGGAAATGTAAAACCTAATCTTGCTGATGTCAGTATTATCTTTTCCCACGCTGTGACTGGATGGTGCCAGCTAATTGTATCTGACGTCAGCAACAGAATAAATACAAAATTATACTATAATAGTCATTATTGCAACGCATGTTGTCGGTGCGATGGGCGGATTTGTAACCGGTTTATCATCATAGACACAGCACAATAATTCAGGATTACAATTTTGAAATTTTAAATTAATTGCCTTATTGTTAATACATGATTTAAATCAAGTCACTAAATAAATTCTTGACTCTTCATTTAGCAAAGTAAAAATTACACTTAAACGTTAATAAACTGATTTTTAAAGTTTTAACTGCCTATATTCCACGTTGTGGAAGCCTCGAGATTGCGAGAGAGGTGCAATACAGTTTACTTAAAGAATTGAGTGAAGTGAGTGTGGAATACCAATCAGTTGTGCCTACAGTGAGAGCAGCAATGACCTTGAGGTTCGACCTTGAAGGTGACATTGGCAACAGAGGTGGCTAGTGATAGTGACGTCATCGGTGGTTGTGACGTAGTCGCGCGTGACTGCAGCCATGGGGAAGAGCAGCAGCAAACTCAAAAAGAAGGACCGGACTCAAAGTAAGTATTCATTTCTATTTTATTTGTTTTAAAGAGGTCCATCCATGCGCAACGGCCTGTTTGTACGTTTACCAAGGTTAGGTTCCATTATAATGTGATAATCTTATCTTTCCATTATGTAAACATGAGACGATTACCTTTAACATCAATCCAGCAACAATACATCTCGATACCTTCTGATTTCTGAAAGGTTTTGCAGGGGTAACGTTCCAAATTATATGTTTCTTTGATCATTCTTCTAGCCTAGTTCTCAAGTTTAGAAATAATCCTCATAATGTTGGATGATTGTGATAGTTTAGTAAACAAAAGTTATTATCTCCCATTCAAAACCAATGCATTGATGTTTTTCAAATGTTTACCTGACAAAGCTAAAGGGAGGTTCGCTAAGTCCAACGACATATCCTACTCCGCCTTTCACCAGTTTTGGCGCAGCTCTAAGCCAACGTGGGCGGTGGGCATGATAGCATCAGAGGGGGCCAATCTGCTGAACAAGAGTGTAGGAGTCGTGGGGTTGGGCTCCTGTCGCCATTAGGCTGGACAAGACTTCATTTCCAACCTCCGGAAGATCAAGTCCGCCCACCGCAAGAGCCAAGTTTGCAGCTCGTTCTAATTTTGTTATGTTCCTGCAGTCGAGAATAAACTGCATTTCCTCAGTATAACGATGAAATTGTAGACTGGGAAATTCTATTGTTTTCCATTTGTCTGCTATATACGTTTGATCTCTTGTTTTAAATAGTTAATCGTTGAAATATAACTAGGCCTCAGTTACACGAGGAAAATATAAATAAACATAAGTTAAGTCCTGGCCAGATAAAAAAGGGGTCTGCTATCGGGAAACATTAAAACTGTTAAGGCCAATGAAGTGAACTTTAAGGGATTTTCCAAATGTTTATGAATGCGTAAAATAGTCATCATTACAGACCGTATTATTATACTACACGAGTGGGGTTTTAATACCATTAAAATTTGTTACGGTTATTTCACAACTGATCTTTTCAAGATTGTATTTATTTTTGTTTGTAATGTATGTTGATTGAAAACTAGATGGTCAAATTAAGATTTCGGTAATTTCAAACTAGCGTTAGAATGAATTTAAGTAAATCCACTTTAGCAAGTTCTGTATTTAGACACCCACATCCACTCAAGCGAACCTAAATTACCAGGTTAATTTATCTTATTACAGAATTTAACTTTAGAATGAGAATACTAGGAAGATTGCCTTTTACCTCTTCGATTAAACCAGAGTAATGGTGTAGGACCATTTGCAATTTCAATTCAATTTGTTGATAAAGGCAAAGCTCTTCTGATTTATTAGTTATTATAAGCTCCACAAATGGTTATACATTTTTCTTAGAATTTTTTGTTTTTTCCCGCAAAGAGTGATACGAAAATCAGAAATTAGAGCATACTTTAAACAATATATTAGTTTGAAGGTCACAGTGCAGACCACAGTGCCGCAAACTCGACCTCAAACGAACAACAGAATCAGAAGCGCTTCAGACTTTAAAAGCGAGTATATCCGTTACCATTGTCCCATCCCAACCGGGGTTAGGCATTTGGTATAATGATATATTAGAGACTTTTAAAATGACGTATGTTACGACATATGCCTCCCTTAAGACATACGAGACTCCTCTAATGGGCGACTCTTAATGGGGGTCATCTATTAATATCGTTCCATTAAAGAGACGAGTTCGAATGTTGCAATAAGTAAACTTACATTGTAATGGTAATTTGTAGTTTTCAGTCATTTATTATTCAGGGTGTTACAAAAAGGGTGCACTGGCTACATATTTTCGGATTCTACACCCAATAATAAGCAAAAAATGTAGAGTGACAATTTTTTTAATTCCGTTCCGCTTAGCGTCAGTCTGTCTGTATGTGTTTTTTAATAAATTTAGTATCTTTTGAACCGTTAAAGGTACTGTTTTGAAACTTATTATAATTCATCCTTATACTTAATGGTGTTTTGGTATTGAATTTCAAGTTTCTATCTTTCACCGTTTCAAAATGGCGGTAATGTTTGTTTTTCCAAGCTAAATATCCTTAATAATTAGTAAAACCTGTAAGAATCCTGTATTAGTTAAACCAGAAACCCTGTATCCTGTATTTAAGTCCAGAAATGGCAAAAAAGCATGTTTTAACTTACAAAAATCACAATGTCTCAGTTATTTATAATCCTATTGTTACAATTTTTATACCATTTGTTTGGGACAAAAATACAAATTTTTGGATTCTTACAGGTTTTTGCTAATTATTAAGGTTTTCAAGATACTCAGCTTTGAAAAACAAAAATGGCCGCCATTTTTAAACGGTGAAAAAAAACTTGAAATTCAATACCAAAACGCCATTAAGTACAGGCAAAAAGTATGCCAAGTTTCAAAACAGTACTTTTAACGGATCAAAATATGTACTAAATTTAGTACAAAACACAAACAGACCGACTGACGCTAAACAGAACAGAATAAAAAAACGTCACTACATTTGTTGCTTATTTTTGGCTGCAGAATCCGAAAATGCCAAGTTTCAAAACAGTACTTTTAACGGATCAAAATATGTACTAAATTTAGTACAAAACACAAACAGACCGACTGACGCTAAACAGAACAGAATAAAAAAACGTCACTACATTTGTTGCTTATTTTTGGCTGCAGAATCCGAAAATATATAACCATTGTACCTCTTTTGTAACACCTTGTATTTTATGATTTTAAAATCAATTATACAAACTAAATACCATTCATAGTTTGATTAAAGAACGTCTTAAACAAATAAATCGTAGACATCATCCGAGTAATCAGATTTTGAAGTACTTTTAGAAGTTTTTTAAAATCATCCTCTTTCCTGTCTAAATTTAATCGTACATTTCTTGTAAAACCTTTTTTAATTTGCCCTTTAATCTTATAAAATAAAAATACAATAATTAAATCGAATAAGGTTTGGATCGACACACATAAAGACTACCATTAGGAATTTACTAGCAGTAAAGCGAATTGAAAGGCAAGGCAAAAGGAGAATTCCTACTCGTACTGACTGTCTGACGTAAAGAACCGCGAGAATACATTTAATGGGATTAGCAAAAACTATATCTGATCGCTAGTATGTTTTGCTCATTACCGTAGCAAGGAAATATAATGAGGTTTGGGTTGAGAGAGTGAACGGTGAGTGTGCGTGTGCGTGTGCGTTTGTTTGTGAGCTGCACCTGGTTCGATCCCCTTCCTCACGGTTCATTCAACCTGTTCTATACCATTCATTACCACGTCAAGTCGTTGTTTGGTTTACTAATTGACACACATCATTTGCTAGCTCACCACCCGCGTTGACCAACATTCGTTTTCATATTCTTTCTTCCTTTTTCTTCATTAATTTCTTTATTTTTTTGGAGCTTCAATTATTAGAGAGTATAGTAGAATGTGTTCACGGATATTTTTTGGGCAGGACGTAAGATGTGGAATTACAAGAGTCACACTCTAAATACTAAATCAAGAGTTTTTGTCAATTTGCTATTTTCATTCAAAACGTTTGAGTGTTTTACTGATTTATGAATGAATTTTTTGCTTATATATATATTTTGATTTCCTTCATTAGGTATGAGCTTTAATAGTTTTATTCATACAAATATATTTATATGTTTGTAAGATGTTTTGTTTTGTCAGTAAAGTCAGTCATTGATGAATCAGCTGTTTAACACGAATCAAAAAGGAGAACAAATTCCGCCACTGAGGTGTAAGTGTAAGCATCCACTCAAGCAGAGCCTAATGGAGAGTGGTCAGAGACAAAGGCCTTCCATATGGTAGAGAAATGAATCTCTTTTGACACCTAGCAGCTTCGGTCCTCCCACTGCTGCCGGTCAGAGCGGTGGTATATATACTACGCGAAATGCGTCCGCACCTGCGAGAACCAAACGTTTTTTTCTTATAAATATATAAAGATGGTAACTGTGGAGTTGGGTTATTTGTTGTTTTCTCTCACAATTCTTGTTTTTAGCAAATAGTGGCATCGGTTAAGTACTATCCTTTTTCAAAATATTTTCATATATTATGTAATGTTAAAATATCAGTTTAAACAACTAGCCCAGTAACTTTAGATCAAAAAGACAAAGACAGCGAACCTAGACATGAAACATGTAAAGCTGAGTTTTGGCATGGTGATAGTGTATGACAAAACGGGAGTTTTCTGAAACTTACCCGAATTTCTCAATTGTGTTTTTTGCAGTTTAAACTTTGTGTGGGTTGCTAAAAAATATTAATCGAACTTGTATAGTTATAAGTGTCATAATTTTGACAGGAATCGTTTATTTTTTGTCTCTTTAAGAAGTTTTTATGTTTGTTATATGTAATAGTATTTTAATGAATTTTCAAATTAGACTCAATTCAACCGTCAATGAACTATTTTTCAAATACTGTATGTAAAATTGGTGCATCAATACCTCGTAGCAATATTTGTTGGTCTACGTGAACTAAAAGGGGATTTCACATTCGACAGACGGGCTAGAAAGAGTTTTTTGATGTCTTATAAGATATTTATGCAAGCTCTTTCATCTACGGGGTGGAAAATTATTCATAATACGACATCCCCTGTGGCGGATGAGGCAACTTTGTTACGCCCTTAGCGGAACGATTTCCTCTGAACCACCCTCGGGGATTCAAACCTTCACGAAATGTTCTTCCATCTCACTTTACCTTTTAGCTATATGGGCGCAAACAATTCTGCATAATATTCAGTTGGACTCACCCCGAATGCGTACGATATAACGTAGTTATTTTTTTCTTTTCGTAATGTTTGGTGTTTATTTTTAAAGTTTATACATATGTTCCAAAACTGGAAAAACATGATTATTCATTTAATTTAATGAACTGAGTCTGGGTTAGTCATTTTGTACATTTTAATATATTATATCTACATCTGAAAATTGAACGATTAACACTGATCAGCGGCCAGTATCGGTGAAGCGCATTCTCCCCTAGAGGCCATAGTCAATTACAGTTTGATACGTTATTGTGATTGTGTTTCCTGTATTTTATTGATTTTATATTTATATTTTTAAACTCATTCGTGATTACAATCCAGCGTTGCCTGGTTTGTTAGCATAAATGTTTTGTTAAGGCAGAGGTATTCTTAGCACCAAAAGACAGGATTAGATTTGAGACCCCTAAACGTTGTGGAACTTGAGCTTTTTAATCGGCAATAAAAAACACTATTTTCTTATTATATATTATTCATATAAATAATACTTTGTTTTATACATTTAATTATTACATCTACGTTAGCTCTTACAAATTTTAGTTCCGATAATCACCACTTTACAAGACACTTAATAACGTGAATAGTCAATCAGTTAATCTTCAAAATACAGATAATCACTCTGCATACAGTCAATCTGCATGATTCACCACTCAGGGTGTTTTGAGAACTGACATTACCCTGAACAATCAGGAATCAATTATCTGTCCTCCCACCCAGGCTCCTTGTCATTACTGTCCTGATTGATAAGGCATTGCTCAACAGAATCTTCAACTGTTGCGCAATTCTTGTTAATTAACGTCGTCACTTCACATAATTAAGAGCATGATTTAATATTTTTAAATTCGTCATTGAAGGCAAAATTCCTTATTTGTTTTACTGTTGTTATACGTTTAGCGTGGAATAATTTAGTTGTATTTGTAGATTGGTTGCTGATACTTGTTTTCACACATTTGTTTATAAACGCTGTCCCTTTTATTTCTACTAGCTATTTTAGCTTTTCTGGTGTTTATAATAAATAACTTTATTCACCATATTAATATATCTGTAACTTTTTCTAAATTCGGTTTGGGTGTTTTGACCTTAAAACGATTTATGATTAAGTTTACATCTTGATATCACTTAAAGCGAGTACCATATAAAATAATTATGGATCTAAACTGGCAAAAAGTAAAGACGTGCAAAGATCAAATCCTTAGGTGCGTTTTATTGGGTGGTTCAAAATCAATTAGGCTAAAATATGGCTCCTTTAGGGGTGATCTAACATTACACTAAATAACATGAGAGAAACTGATGAAGGTAATTAAAAAGGAAGTGTTGTAACTACTTTAAGATAGTGGTTGTAGAAGAAAAGTAATTTTCAATTTTAAATTACACCTAAACTAGGTGGATCCTAAGGGCATTTGAGGGTATAAGCCCTTTCGTCAAAGGGGTGGAGTGAGTGTTATAGAAACGACAACCCCGGATGACGGACAACTTAGTTACGACCTTTACCGGGTGGTACATCCCTCTACTGTTGCAGGGCAAAAAACCTTTATCAAATACCTCAATTTATGATCTCCGAAGCCACGAGGAAAGACACGATTTCAACATAAAGAAAAACTACAAAAACTTCCACACAGAGGCCCCACCCCTCTCGTTACAGTTGGTGTCTTGCTAAGGGAATTGTGTAAGTATATTTAGACAAGAACCATTATGTACCATTACGTTAAAATCGGATTTTAAACTATAGTTGTTCCCTTACTTTTGTACCCCAAAAATGGTTTTTTGGGTTTTCACATGTAATTTTTACTTAAATCAAATTTTAATTCATACCATTGAATTCAGTTTAAAAAATTGGTATTTTGATCATTGCTCTACGACAATTGGTTATTGAGATATTGCAAGTTCAAAATACAGTACGTTGTCTAATGCTATTCTTATGGAGGAAAAGAAAAATGTTATATCTTGCTTATTTATTAATATAAACTGACAAAACTTGGTATATGACTTCATCTGGTTGTGTTTTGTCGTTGTTTGCACAAAAAACAAAATTTTCCCGTATGGTTCCTGTAGCAGCAAACCTAGGTATTCGGTCCCCATGTTATTCTTATGGAGAATAATTAAAATGTTATATATTGCTTAATTATAAATGTATATGAATGAAACTTGGTATGTTACTTTACTTAGATGAGTTCCATTGATATTTGCATAAAAACCCATTACTTTGGGATCCTTGTTGCAGAAAACCTGCGTTCTCATCCCCAATGTTATTCTTATTGAGAATAATTAAAATTGTATTTATATTTGTGCTTATATTATATTATATTTATATTTGCTTATTTGTGAATATATTTTTATGAAACTTGGTATGCGGCTTTATGTAGTATTAAGACATTGGAAATTCGCTGAGTACGCAGGTTTGCTGCAACAGGGGTATTTTTTACTATGAACAAACTATCATTTACCTACTATAATGAAAAGTATACGTTTGAAAAGTTAAAGTCATGTGTTAAACTGTCGGATGTGCAATCGGAGGGGATCGGAAACCACTGTGGAAACTGGTAACAGTGAGTAAGACGCTCACCGACGTAAAGGGATTTTCTTTTCATTTAAAGTTTTATATTGGAAAAGTCTTGCCTTCGACGAAGGGCGGAAATTCGCACAGAATAACCTTTTAGTAAGGTACGGGGTTTAGTTTAAAACCTTGTCTACTATTGAGCTTCGTGTGAATCGATGATCTTCATCACTTGATTTTGCGTGCAATCTTTTGTAATCTGTACATAAAGCCAACCCGTCCCAGGAACCTTTGTGAAAATCGTAAGTCTGACATCAATAAACCGTATACTGTACTTGGTGGACAAATATTAGTTGTTGGTACAACCCTTTTTAAATCATAAGAAGGGTTGTACCATCAACTAATATTTGTCCCAATTAAATGATTAAAACAAAAAAGATTTTTAAATGGGCATATTAGAATTTGATTAGCTGTGCATGTCATTTGATTATGACTACAAAATTGAAATCAGTTGAACAGTTGAAGCTGTTGAGGAAAGCTAGTGACCTGATATAACATGGAACTAATCATATTTTATAATACACAACACACTACACATGTTTACATTGTGTATACGTAGAAACGTTCTTCAACAGTGATAGACACATCTACTGGAAGACCTACTTACTTCATCGAACGTTCCAATAAAATACGTTACAATTAAGGTAGAAATTAATTCGCAACACACCCAAAGTCATTGTTTTACCAAACGTAATATATATAGTAATGGTGTTAGCTACCATTTTGAACCGGAGACTATGCTAAATTTCTAAAAGAATTGGTTTTTATAGATCTACATACTAAGCTTTGTGAAAAATCATGATAATCGATCAAGTTTATTCTGACGATATCAGTAAAAACATAATTTTTAAAACGGCAATTATAAACCCTAACTTTGAATTTGGGAGAGTTGGATGTCGTTCCCAAATAAAAATCCGTCCAATTGGTAAAACCGTTTGACTTTATTATGTAAAGGCGATAGGCATACAAAATGTCTACCTGCAAAGTAAGCCTGCATGCTACTCTTTATGGTCAGTACCGTTCGGCAATGTTTTAAAAGAGCCATGAATTAGAAATATGTTTATACTGCTACCTGAGGGGATGCAGTGTCCTGGGGTGGATGTGTTGGGCTTCTCTTTGATTGGTTCATCGCTGTTTGCTGATGGAACCCTTCCCCCTAGTGCTTTGAACACAACCGTAAAACCACTTTTTGCCTTTGGTAAAAAATAATCTCCACAGGTTTAATGAAAAAGGGATGGGGTGGAATGTGAATGTTAGTAAACGCAGTTCAAAATTTAACATCGGTTCTGAATGATGATTTTATAAATCTAATGTATAAATCTAAGATAAATATTTTACTTGTACATTACATTTGTCAACACTGATGTACCTAAAGATTTAATAGAATACTCATTTGTTGGTATGAATCAATTAACTATGTCGTTGATTGAGAGAGTTTGTATTTTTCACACAGTGAAAATGTGCAAAGGGGCGAATTTATTTCGTTTATCACATTAGAAAGAAAACTTCAAATGGTTGAATTCACAGTCGAAATTAAAGGCTGGTGTATGAAAGGGAACGAGAGAGTGTGAAAGGGAGGGGAGTTTCTCCGATAAAGAAGCTTAAGAATTCCGTGAGAACTTGGAGGTAATAAAAGTTGCAAATTACGTAAAAGCTAAGGAAGAAAACGAGGTAAGTTCCCACGTGAGGTTTCTTTGTCAAAGTTTATTTCTATAATTCTTACTGCTTTAAAAATATGAGATATCACCAGGAAATACATGCAATGTTTTTGTACACTTGTTTATTTATAGGTTTTCCAACTGTAATATGATACCAAATATGATTACAAATACATGTAGGGTCAAAAAAGATACTTTTTATTCCCTTCCCTACATTTTGCCCACCACCTTCACGAATCAAAATGTGCAATAGAAATGAAAAACAGTATCAATGTTGTAAAGGCGATAGGCATACAAAATGTCTACCTGCAAAGTAAGCCTGTTTCTCATAATCCTGTATATATTGATAGTACTCACCTTGAAAGTGATGCAAACTATGGATACAAGTAGTGATGATTTGACATCGTCAACACAGGTTGTAGTTTACCTCGATTGATATCGGATGTGCTAATGTTTGAGTGATTAACTAAAGTCGAAAGTTGTAAATGCCAAAGTTTCATTTTCAAAGTTCTAGTAGCGATGTATCAAATGACGAAGTAGGCTAACATCTACTCCAAGTACATCTATCATGGTACATTTTATGTCAACTGTATCACTGTCAAACTACGTTTATGAAATTCATCATGGTAACTGATGTATTCATCATGTTGTTTTGTATTATTTCTGTAGCGTTGATTTATACCAAAAGCATTTATGATTTTTATTAAATTATAAAAGGGTTATGTTATATTTGAAATATTATTTCAAAGATTATTATTTAATTTGTTTTGGTATATTCCAAACTTACCCTTTGATTTTTATCAAGAGGTTTATTTTAGTAAGTTTCAAAATAAGACTGTGTATCATAAAACCACTCGCAACGTACACTGGGGCTGACAAAACATTCATTGATATACAAACCAATCACCTCGAGGTATTCTTAACTGCCAAGTGAACTTATTATACTTTTTAATTAGTATACGTTACTAATTAGTTAATTATTTTAGATACTTGATTCAGTCCAAAGAAGGAGTACAGGGATCAGTTGTTTCTCTCTGAAATACAGTAGCCTCAAATGATTTCAGAATGTAGTTTTTATATCTATAACAATTCTACGCATCGTCATCCTATTAATGTTTAAAGCTTAATATGTGTTTTTTGTTCCACCATACACAAGTTACTGGCCAAATGTGAATAGTAAAATAACAAATGCACTTAAATATAATAGTTTTAAATTTTTTTATTCTCAAAGGTCCTTTTTTAACTTAAAATTGTCTTTAATCTTATGGGATATTAATTATTACAGTCGTTTTAAACAATGTCAACTGGTTAATTACATTATAATGTTGTCAACATAATTTTACATTTTAAAATCTTGAGCTTTTTACACCTACGAGATCTTTGTGCTGGTGTTACAGATAGTATTACAGAACTTAAAAAACTGTTCACATTATTTACAGTGTCATTTGACTGCCTTGCCTACTTTATAGAGTATGACGAAAGCTGCGTGGCACAGACTACTTGGACAGCATGATTAACTAAACAAAAAATAGATCTTACGTTGGTCATAATTTAAAAAATCTTTCCAGTTTTCAAAATATCTCAAAATTAGATTGGGCCGAAGTTCAACAAACCGGTTAAGTCATGACAAAAGGTATACATTTGGAAGTTACGACCAGTTTCGCCAGAATTCGGTCAAAAAGTCGACATAAACCTCACTTTAAATTGGCTATAAATTTTAAAACAGACTTGTTTTTATTGTAAATGAAATCTCGTTGTGTGGGCTTTTAAGGTTCGGAGAAAAAGCAGTGAAACTTGTGTCACAGTCAATAGGGAACTCCACCCATAAAAAGAAAAACCCCAAAAAACATTATATTTGATTTTTTATCTAAATTTGTTCTATATTTCTTTCTGGACATTTTAATATGTGACACTTAAAGTAAATATAATTTTATATAGTAGTGTTTTACCAATATAGTAAGTACTTTATAACAGCAAGGGCTGGAACATAAGGAGTGGCCATTGTATTTACCAAAAGTTGTAGTTTTCAGTGTTTCATTTACTAGGAACAGTGATACCTCAAGTTGAGTTAGGGACTAATTATTTTTATTTGAAAGAATATAAATTTATCTACAAACTGTAGCATGGGATTTAAAATGTTATTTCTAAAAGTATTTTAAAAAAATAAAAAACTTAAAAAAGTAAATTTTTTAAAAACAATTTTTTAAATGAACAGTATTTTTTCATAAGCCATAATCATAATGGTTTTTAAACGTAATGAAAGTAAACATCCCGACGTGTACTTCTCCAGTTTCTGGATCAGTGTTCTATGTTTTTTCATAACCTCACACAATGTACCTAGATCACAACATAAACGTGTCTTACAAAAACAATATTCCTCTTATTTACACTTTACTTGCATGAAGTATGTATTTAAAATACCCCCGTAGCAGCAAACCTGCGTCCTCAGCGAATTTTCAATGCATGTATATGTTTCTCACTACCACATAAAGCCACTCACCAAGTTTCATAAAAATACACGAATAAATAAGTGATATATAGCATTTTATTTATTCTCCATAAGAATAACAAAGAGTACGCAGGTTTTCTGCAGCAAGGAACACAAAATATGCGTTTTTATGCAATTATCAATATAACTTATAAGTCGAAGATGCATACCAGGTTTTATTAATTTATGTTCATAATTGAGGGAGACATTACATTTTACTTATTCCCCATAAGAATAACATGGGGGCTGAGTATGCAGATTCGCTGCTGCGGGGAAAATCGGCAAAAATTATATTTTTGTGCAAATATCAACATACCAGTGCTAGTTGAAGCCACATGAAAAGTTTCATCATCATACATTCATAAATAATCGAGATATAAAATTGTTGTTATTTTCCATAAGGATAACATTTGAAAACGTACTGTTTTTAGCACTGTGAATAGCTCTGCAATGTTTGGACGTAGAATCACAATTTAAACACCAAAATTATTCTTTTGTAGTGCTGAACTGATTGGTAAAGTAAATGTGAGATTTACATTAACATTAACTGGGGAAAAGAAAAAAACCTTTTCCCATAAGATTAACATGGGAGATTTTATGAGCACGTTTTTTTTTGTTTTTTCCGCAACCACTTAACCTAGGTTAATGATTCAAATACTATATTATTTGTTTTTTAAGCTATATAAAATGGTTTAAATCAAAATTAAGTGTTTTACAAATTTTAGGGTAAAAAATGCAAATAACTATTTTTTTGGAAAATTTAAAACCTCCATAAAACCCCCTTTCCATTGTCCGATTTTTCTGGTTTTCGAATTTAAAGTCGTGAATGTCACTTTACATATTTGAGCCAAATTTCATCAAAATCAGACAATTTTTACTCAAGTTAACGTGTTAACGGACACACACATACACACACATACACACACACACACACACACACACACACACACACACACACACACACACACACACACACACACACACACACACACACACACACACACACACACACACACACACACACACACACACACACACACACATATATGTCGAATATATATATATATATATATATATGTATATATATATATGTGTATATACAAATTTGAACAAATAGTGTTTTTGACATCTGGGGACCTCAAAATAAAAAGTTAACATGGTCTCTGGCTTAAATCTTACCATGCCACGGTACCATGCTATGGTAATAACTTCTTCCCTATAGGGTAAATTCGTTAAAAAAACATGTATTAAGTATGTAAATATGTATTTAAAATAAATATTAATTGGTTGGACTTGAATGTGACCAGTGTGACCGGTTGAAATAAATTCACCGTAAACTTTTACCGTAATATATGTAACTCGAGTAAGTAATACAAATACATTAGGTAGTTGATAGAGTGTATATTCTTTTCTGTATATTGATTGAGTGTATATTCTGTACTACTCTGCATATATTCTTTTATCACTTGAGGCACCGACGCAACTATAGGGCGTATTATAATGCGAAAAAATGAATGATGAGTGTAAAATAAGTGAGATACCTTGTGTAGCCTTGTTACTGACTAAGATCGACTGATTCTTAAGTCAAGATCATAAATTAATAAATTTATAGCCCAATGACCAATGGAAGTTGGATCCAGAATCGAAACTTCACAAAATCTTCCCACGATATAGCTCAGGACCGATCTCGTGAACTTCAGATTATAAAGCAAGCACCCTGATTGCTTCAAAGACTTCTATGACTCTGAACTCTGGACCTTAGAAATATTATTTTATTCTACTATCGCGTCAATATTTACGTGTTTAAGTACCCCAGTAATAAAAAAGAACAACTCACACGTCAAGAGTTTCGGAGCGAATTTTCGTTCTCTTAGTTAACGCAGTTGGCCCTTAGAATCTCGACTACGGAGAGAATATATTTATGAGGTGGTTTAACTGATGAGACAGAGAACATGACTTAGAGCTGAGTATAATGAAGACAACAAAGGACAAACGGACCGACTGAATAAAACGAAGGGAAACCGGTCTCACCTCCACGAGCAAACTTGCGCTTTTAGGCGACTGAAAACTGAATTTTGTTGCTAAATCCTGCTCATTTAAAAATCGTTGCTCAGTTTTTGTATTTCATTTGTTGCATCTAATGTTTGTCCATGTATGACGGAAAAATACAGAATACTTTTTCTCTAAAGCCAACACGAACAAAGCTCCACACTCCACACAACTATTCTGAAAGGAAATCAATGTCATAAACTGTTTTAAAATGAAGTTATTTATATAAAGTTATTTATAAAATAATAATTTTTAACAACTGAAACGTACTGAAACAGATAAATAACGTATTTATACAATCTAACAGATTATACATATTATTACATACATTTAAAACGATCGTTTAATACAATTTAGTTAAAATATCAATACATAGCACACGTTTTTACGACTATTACAATACCAATGTTAATTTGTCACGACATTTACTCTGTATTTACAAAATACATATTCATTAATTGGGTCTAAAATAACACTGTGGTAAATTTAACCAGATAACACACATTCGACTCAAAGCTGTTCGAGATGTGCTTTATAATTTATTAATTTACAAAGAAACAAATTCTATCGAAAGAAAACTAATTTTTAAAGATTATAGTGCTAGTTACTCAAAGTAACAGTTACTAATTTTCGCTCTTCAAGTTGTTACTGTAAATATTCCAAAACTTGAGGTTGTAAAGTTAAGGTGGATCATATCTCTCAATTCCCAAAATGTGCCTTGTTTCGTTTCTGTTTGAAGTTGGTTGCAACTTGACGAGTTTGTTTGCCTTGTTATGTTACGTGTTTGTGTTGTTTAAGTTGGTCCAAAAGTTTGGCGAATGTAATTTGAAAACTCGAGATGGTACTGGATAATCATCTGGTTGCTGAAAACAGTTATTTTGCCAACATTAAGTTGTATTCTATGTTTGTATGTGTTTTACTAACTAAACTGTAGCTTTTAAAAAGGAAAGGGTTTCATGATTATTACTAAACTTCTACTTTCTTGTCCTCATACATAAATATTAATTATCTATGTATATGTTTAATATGACAAATACATTTTGACTGACATGTATTTAAAAAATTTAAACTACTAAACAAATATCAACAGCACAGAAAAGTTTTAAAATTTAAAACAAATCGTTCATAAATAGAAAATCTAGCTATGTATTTTGTATTCTGTTATACACAATATGGGATGGCTTCGATAAATATCAGTTAAATTATGTAAGTTAAACAATTACACAAATCACTTAACAAATGATAACAGATTAAATGATTTGCGTTTAAACTTATTACCTTTAAATATGGTAATGGGGTGACCATATTCCCCAAAGGCCTAGTGATGACCGATGGGCCTAGTTGTATTCTGTGCCATATTTTATGTTAATTTTTCATATTTTTAAGGTCTATTTGATGCAACATCACATCTAATTTATTGTTTTAAACACTTACTAAAATGTTTACGTCAAACATTTTACTGTCACTCCAAGTGATATACAAATGTAAATTACAGGTTCCATATTATAGGGAAATAAGTTATAAGCTGGTATCAATAGCATAACACTGGGAAACAGGACAGACAGTATGCAAACAGGGATTCTGCGGACTTCCGCAATGCTCTTTTTCCCTATCTTAACACTGTATTTTCACACGGAGGCACTGATTTTCCAGAGCCGGTGACTAGGAGATGGCACAGTTACGGCCGGCTGACGGATAAATGAGTCAGTGAGGAAATCGGAATAAGATGTTTCATTTTGGTTTGGATTCAGGAAGCGGATTACAGATGAATAATAAACCATAGTCTGTTATCATACTTAAAATGTTTCATTTGTTTACATGTGATAATAATGCGGAAGCGGATTGCAGACGATAATATGAATCATATTATCATACTTTATCCCTTTTATCATATTATCTTATCTTTACTTTCTCCCCTCGCATGTATAGACATAGTGTAATACGAAAAAAGAGTCCCTGGACTAAAAATACTAAATAATTTTGTCTGGTCAAAAGAATGTTTTTTCGTTCACAAAACCTTACAAGTGACGATCGAAAGGGGCGCCAAAATCTGATGGGGGCACATCATATTTTCCCCCTTATTACATATAATAGCAATATAAAACCCAAGTCATTACAACTTAAATTAAAGATGAAATCCCGGTTCAATACTCTCCAATCCCCAAACCATATTTTTCCTCATCTAGGAAGTACTTTAAAATAATCGAAGAGAGCGGATTAAAACAATTAGTTGCATCATTTAACTTGATATTTTAACATTGTAATTTTCTTTCAAAGTATTGCAAGTTTTATCCAGCACACTATCAATACGGTACCAATCAGATTACCCTGTTGATACCCTGAAAATTTGGAATTGAGGGGAGCGGAGGATATGTTATCTGATATGTAAATTTAGTGTTTAAGTATAATGAAGGTGCAACATGGTGAATACACAACTTTCTTCCCAATAATGCCTTTCAACAGCTTAAAATATTAATATACAAAAAATTAACAAAATCAGCCGGCACCCCCCCTCCCAAAAAAAGTGCCGCGCCGTGCTGGAGCACGGCTCGCACTGCCCTAGAGCCCGTAGTGGAAATAACGAAGGAGTTCTCCTAACAAAAATCGCCTTGGCGTATTAATATATAAGTTCCTGGAAATGACAGGATTCGTGGTTTGAAATTGTCGTATTTTGGGAGTATACGACAATTCTGATGCTAATGTCAGTTGGCAAAACTGCTGTTGTTATGTATGGAGTGGGAACGAGGGCGTGACTCCCTGGTGTAGTACTCGCGGCTGCGGGGTAGGGGGACAGCGTCAGTTCCCCGCCAAACATTTTTACTGCGCGAGGACGGCGCTGCGGGAGGTCCTGACTGTTCCAATTCTGCGCTCCCCAGAAGAATAGCAGTCATGAAAGAAAAAATCGCTTATTTTTTCTGATGTTGAAGTGACGTTCTTCAATTTCTCGTGAACAAATTATTGAGGCCTAATATAGGTTTCTTGTTGAAATATAATTTGAACATATATCCAGCATGTTTCCTGTTTCGTCCAGTAACACATTTATTATTTTAAAATCTCAATAAAAGAATCATAAATCCTAATTCAGAAATCTTCACTTCGCATACAATAAAATATTAACCAAAATTTGTTATGTCGTGTTAGTCTGTGGCATTGAATGTTCATTAGTACTTTAACTTATCTAAATATTGTTTATGAATCATAACAAATTATCACCAATTTGTTATGGTAGATTTACAAACTGTCCATTAATACTATAATTGAAAAATCCCGGTGCAGATTGTTATTTTTGATCAAGTTTTGGATGTATTTCTTTAGTGCCCTATTGTCTCGTCGTTTTAATGAGTTACAATCTCCTTAACGAATTTGCTAATTAGATAAAAACGTTGTACGTAATCAGAGTTCATCATCAAGATAGAGCCTAATTAAAGCTTCATTCTAACTTTAAGAAGCCTTTTACGTAACCTAATCTCAATGTCAATTTATTTTTCTCTTTTTAAGATAAATGTTTTTAAAATACTGTTTTAAAAGGTTTTTAATGAGGGCCTTTTAACGCAGATACAATGTTGTATCTGTTGTTCTAATACATTTTGACATTATTATTTCTACCGGTTTACAAAATACTTAAAATACATCTATGTCATATTACTACGAATAGTAAGTAATTAGCAAGCAGAGACACCTGTGTTACCTTTATTATCTTACGTTATACTGCAGCTGATTTAAGTTTCAATAAGTAAAAACACCAACTATACTTTGTTTATATTATAAAATTGTGATATTTTAATGTTACAAGAGAGTTTTTGAGGCACAAAATCTCCTATAAAAAAAATCTCACACACTGAATTTTCCTACTTACAAAAAAATAAAAAAGAGTTAAAATTAGTATCGGAATAACTAATGGTAACAAATAGAGCTTTAAGTAAATATAACGATTTGGATCAAGTAGGTTGGAAGTATCGTAAAATAATGAAAGTATGTTTAAATTTAACAGTACTAACTCTTTTGCTCTAGCATTCAAAATCACCCTGACACTAAAGAAAATTTAAATAAAATGTTATGGTTCATTCCTTGTATTGAACTATAAATTTGCAGAATCTCGTATTTTAGATTCAAAATTCTACCACAATACACGGGCCAGGGTTTTCCACATCCTATATTTTAATGGACATAAAATACCTCTTTCATTCCAAAAACGAATAACTTATTAGATTTAGCATTATAAACACTAAAAGTTACCGTTAATAACTAAACAGAATTCGTTTGGAATTTACCTCTTTATTCCCTGTGCCCTTCATGTAATATCCCTTTCTAATATCCTCTTAGGTTTAGTTGCATTAAACTAATAACATCAACTAATAACTTACCTACTTGTTTTTATAGTTGTTGAAACCATAACTAAAATACGGTAAAATATTAATATGAAACTCAAATATCACCTCATATCGTCAGAATACTTTTTTATACTACGATTAGTGGTAGCCCAATTCTAACTGCTCTCAGACGCCATTAGCCGATTTGCCCGGTGATGAATGGAGCAAGTTGGGGACAGTTTCTGTTGATGGGAATGTTTTACCCTGAGGACATTCGTCCTTTGTGTAAGTTAAACCCTTACAACCCTTGTCATTACCAACATTAATTTGCAAACAGCAGGTTTAACGATAACGCGGTTAAAAAAAGTCCTTTTACGTTGCGAAATAAATGAGAAAAAATATTTGTGACGAGGCTCAACAACTATTTAAAAACAACTTCCAACCTAAGAAATAACTACATCCAAATACCACCCTGTACGTTTGATACAGGAGAAAATTAATAATAGTGTTTTGCAAGTTTATCGCGCAACACTGGCAACACTGTATACTATATGTCATTTGCATATATAACTATGTAAAATTGATACGATAAAATTTCTCCATGTCCAAAGCAATTTTTAAATAACTTTGCTATAGCTTTGCATTGATAATTTTAAAATGTATTTTAACCAGAATTTTTTGGGCAGAGATTTTTAGATTCACAAAACTTGTATAATTTAGTTCCAACGTTCCAACTCTGTTATCTACTCAAAGCAACATTATCTAGACGACCTGTGGTTTGAGAGTCGTACATTAGTATTTAGAACGTGTAAAATCAAGTTTTTAAGAGTTTTAAACTACTGGAAATATCTTTATTTGAGTCCTTCTTACTGTTTAAATTCATAAATGTTATCTATTGTCATAGGCCTATTGAATAATTTAATCAGTTTTATATAAGGTTTACAAGATTAAGAGTTTAATTTTGCTATAAACCCCCATAAATACCTTAAATTAAATCAACATAAATGGGTAGTTTTTAACATTTAAAGTTACTTTATTCTTTTTTGTTATTAGTTGTGTATTTACGTATTTGAACATTTTAATCGAAACCCAAAACGGGGTTTATAGCCACGGGTAGTGTAGTAGACATTTCAATTAGATTACAACATACCAATCGGCCAACTAGTTAGCATTTGCCTATCCATCAGTTAATTAATTCCTGCATTGTGTTTAAAGAAATTTACTGACAGCGGCGGTACAGTGGCCTTGGTGTTATCAGTGTCCAGTCGGTAGCTGTGATAACAGGCAGGTGTTGCACATCCGCTGCCGACACATATGTTGTTAACATTGCGAAAAAACGTTCTCTTTCTCTCTCTTAAAACGGCGTATGGAAAGACCGAATTATTAAATACTTTACCGGAAAAATTTACTGGAAATGGTATTGACTATTATACAAAATGTTCCAAGTATAATTAGTATCGATTAAAAATAATTATTCATTTTAAGAATTGCGTCATTTCTTGCTTAGCATCGAGTTAAAACACCCAAACTAATACTGTGTGTTTCTACAAATTGTCATTAAATTTTCATGATTTTGTTAACAAATTTTCAATAAAATTTTCTACTAAAATAACTTTAGGCAAAAGCTCCAACTACATAACTAAATTGGTACCTATGGTTAATAGGATAAAGCCATAAACAAGTTGGTCTTTAAAGTTGGGAATACAAGTTAAGTTTATTTTTTGTTTGTTTGAACAAGATAAGGTTCTGAATATCACTTAATTGGCAGTTATTACACAAAGCAAAATCCTTTACGTAATTTTATCGTTTAACGCAAAAAAATGGTACCAAACTGAATAAAAATTAAACATTTAGTATGAAAACAGTTTGACATTGTACAAACGTAAGGCTACACTCTTCTGACTTTTCATTATGGTTTTCTTTTGTGGTTTTAAAAACTTTCATTCTGCCATATATCTTGGCCAAAGCCAACAAAATCACATTTGCCCTTCATCTTACATCTCCATCGTCTATCCCAATTGTCTGCCTCTATGATTGTTTTTTCTTAATCCAGTACCTTCTCCGTACGTTTCTCTGCCTGATTGACCAACTTGTTTTTGCTGACAGCCTGTTTATGCTGCTCGGTCATCAAATACCAGTTTGACACAATTACATCCACATCTGTCTGTTTAAACTGTTGATTTTGTTCCAACGTATTTTAGTGGTCACAATGTATCTATACATATATTCTCTCTATCACCTTTCCAATCACTGAACGACCTCCCCACCAAATGTGCGAGGTCAGTGTGGGAGTGGGAGCGAAGACGTAGGCAGATCTCGCGCCTCTATACTGCAACTGCCGAATAAACACCGTATATTTACGGTCCGACCCTTTGTTCTCGCGTGTACATACATAAAACATTACAACAAGAATTCACTTATCAAAACCCCACCATTAGCTCGATATTTATTGTCGTGCTTGTGATATACGTTGTCGGTGTTAATTTGGGCTCTACGTCTACACGTTCCAATGTATATTTTATATTCAATCTATACGTATTATTTATTTTAAGTATTTTTTCGTTAGTTACATCCAAGAAGTTTGGATATATTGTATGGTTTATTAGAGAACGTGTTTTGCAACTTAATAGAGTTTGAGAAATTTGTTCTCAAGGATATTTGGAACTTGCCATCACTGAATCATTCTACATACAGTTAAAGTTAACGTGCACATATAACTTATACAGATAACGTACACTCATAACATACACGGATAACGTGTACATAACTGCCGTTTACAATTTATTTAGCTAAGTGTTATATGTAAAAAAATCTCAAACAATTGAACAGTTTTTCAGGCTGTGTTGTGTGGGGGACGTCTGTTTCGCACGACCTGCGCCGTTTTACGCCCCGTCAATTTCTACTTTGTGTACAGAGCCCGCAGCGCCCACCCTCATGCCGGGTCTAAAGTCAAACACACCTTTGATCCTTTAACACAAATAAGACATTTTTGGGCAGTGAAAAAGATTGCATTAAGTCACATCCTGCTTGAGTTCTGACATAACTTGTAATTTGTAAATTTTGTTGAGTAACTAATTGCTGTATAATGTAAATAGTAATGTAAAACATAAAATTAAATCGTTGAATCGATTTACGCAAAAATATAATAGAGTTTAAAATAGTTGTAATTTGAATTTCCACTTATTTATTCTCATGCTACAAAGCAATCATAGTCCAATTACACGGTAGCAGAATATTTGTACACTAAATAAATACAAATTGTCTTGCAAATAATTCGTTGACTTTTACCAGTCTTCAGAGTAATTACATTTTTCCTAAGTAAAATTTTAAAATAATACATAAATAAAAGGAGGGCACGAATTATTCAGTTTTCAGCAAACGCTCCAATTTGAGAGCGTTCTTAGCTAATTATTAAGTGTTGGCCAATCCTCTTTCAAGAATACGGAGAGTCACCGTATTAGGGATGGAAACAAACTTTACTAATTTTGATATTTACAAATGCCAGATGTTTAATCAACACTAGGATGGTTTTAATTTCTAAACATAACAAGAAATAAGATTGTGATCACAAGTAAAACCAACAAATATGAGTTATTACGATTCCATAATACGTTAATAATATTTATTTTGTCAAATGCGTATCGAGGGTTACCAGTAATGATTAAGTAATGAAGTAGTGTAATTGTCAGATAATACTATTTAAGAGTTTGAATACAATACAAAACCATTTGTACTAGGCCTGATTTTAAATTCATAATCGAATATAAAAATTAACATCATATTGCGTGGTTCATCTTCTATAATAGTTATTATTGATTGTAAATTGATCATATTCGAATAACAATTAAATTTATTGATTGACGAATTTATTAGTTAAAAACATATTAAGTGGTATTAAGAAGTCACTGTGTAAACTGCATTATTAAATGTCACCTTTGGTAATGATTTGTATTCTTTGTATACATTTGTTTTTGTGTTTGTTGTATCCAACCATACGAAACTAATTCCCCTAATATAAAAATACCCCCGTCCCAGCAAACCTGCGTACTCAGCAAATTTCTAATGCATGTATATTTTTCTCCCTACCACATAAAGCCACTTACCAAGTTTCATAAAAATACATTTATAAATAAGTGATATATAACATTTAATTTATTCTCCATATTAATAACGTAAGGGCTGAGTACGCAGGTTTGCTGCAAAAATAAAGAAAATAAATGTGTTTTTAAGTAATTATCAACTCAACCAGGTGAAGCTACATACCAAGTTTTAATAATTTATGTTTATAATTAAGGGAAATATAAAACTTTACTTATTCTCCATAAGAATAACATTATGGCTGAGTATGCAAGTTTGCTTTCACGGGGATATTAAAAAAAATCAATTTTTTGTGCAAATATCAATATACCAGCATCAGGTGAAGCCATATACCAAGTTTCATCAATATAAATTCATAAATAATCGAGATATCAAATTTTATTTATTCTCCATAATGATAACATAGGAAAACGTACTGTGTTTAGCACTTTGAATATCTCTGCAACGGTTGGACGTAGAATCACAAATTAAACACCAAATCGATTTTTTTGTGGAGCTGAATTGATTGGTAAAAGCAAATGTAACGTTTACAGTAAAATTAACTGAGGAAAAGCTAAAAACCTTTTACCCATAAGATTAACATGGGGGATTTTATGAACACGGTTTTTGGATTTTCTCCGGAACTACTTAACCTAGGCCAAAATACTGTATTATTTATTTTTTTAAGATATATAAAATGGTCAAAAAATTGAGTGTTTTTAAAATTTTAGAGTAAAAATGCAAAAAACAGATTTTTGGAAAATTTTGAAACCCCATCCTTCCTATGATCCGATTTTTCTGGTTTTCGAACTTAGTCATGAATGTCACTTTACACATTTGAGCCAAATTTCATCAATATTTGATGTTTTTTACTCAATTTATCGCATTAAAGGGGACACACACACACACACACACACACACACACACACACACACACACACACACACACACACACACACACACACACACACACACACACACACACACACACACACACACACACTCACAACCAAATATATATATATATATATACAAACTTACTACATTGTTATATTTCAGTTTAAGCTTCTTCAGACAACATACAAACAACTTTTTATAACCTAACACTTATGAAAATTAAAATTTGATAAATAATGTAGTAAAACAATTTATAAAGACAATTTAGAAGGTGATATGATGACAGCTGATTTGATAAGAAACACTTTAGTAAAGACTTTGAGCAGAAGTAGAAGATTTTATCTGAAACTATCTCAAATTAAGACCTTGTGGATATTTCGATTTTGTTAATATCTGGTAGGCTTGTTCCATATCTCTTAGTTTTGTAACGTTTGATTTAGTTTGTATCTGTCTTATCGGTTTTACTTTCTACAGCTTTTCAAAGTTTTCATTGTGTTCAATGGCATGCCTGACTAGTAGTTTTGTTATATCCTTGTGTTTAAAGTCATAGCGATGACCTGTTAATCTTATCCTTAAGTTATTGGTTGTCGAACCAATGACGTCTTTAGGACATTTTTTACAATTGATTTGATACTCAACATTCTTCGTGTCACAAGATAAATTACCTTTTATCGGTTATGTTTTTGTCATCTTACTACTTTTGATATATTTACTCTCCTCTAACTGGTTAAATACCGTGCATCGTGATTTCTTGCATGGGTGAGCACCGGTAAATCTTTCTATAACTAATATTTTGGGGAGCTTAGGCTTTGAAATAATATCCTTAAGTGTCGGTGGTCTTTTGAAAACCACTCGAGGAATGGTTCTTATTACGCTGTCAGAAATAGGAGAGTTTTGGAGCAGTCTGAAAGCTGTTCTGATTACGTTATTTATTTTATGTAGCCCAGGATGGTATTGGATGTCTAGCTTTGGACAGTGATTGTTAAATTTGTCTTGTGCATTTTGATGGGTCCTGTTATTTACTTTTAGCTTTTCTGACAATAGTATTTTTGTATAACCTCTTTTCAGGAAAGCTTGGAACAAGTTGTTTGTGTATTATTTTAGGTACTCACTTTCACTACAAAGTTTTGAAGCTCGTGTAATTAGGCTTTTTGGAATCGATTTCTTTACATATACTGGATGGAAACTTGTATAAAGGAGGTATTGAAACGTATTCGTAGGCTTCCATTAATTTTGTGTTGAAAACATCCATTTTTTAGATGCATATGTATATCTAAGAAGGTGACGAAGTTGTTTGATCCATGTAAATTTTAGAGTTTCATTAAAGCTGTTTAGTGAATTTAAAAATCTTTCAAGATTGTCTTTGCCATGTGTCCAGATCATAAATATATCGTCGATATATCAAATCCATAAAAGAGGTACTTAAGTTATTTTGGGTATCTAAGAATATTTTTTTCAAACTTGGCCATAACAAAGGTTGGCATATGAGGGGGCCAACTGTGTTCCCATCGCTGTCCCTCTTTTTTGTAAATGAAAGTTGTCAATGAACCTGAAACAATTGCAAGTAAGGATGAAATTTATCATCGTCATTAAAAATGTTGTACTTGGTATTGATGGTTGAGGCCTGCTCTCAAGAAGCTCTCAAGGAACTCTTTGACTGCTTCCATTCCTTGGTGGTATTCAAGATTAGTGCTCAGGGACTGAGCGTCAATGGTTACTAATAATGTGTCAATAATGTGTCACTAAGTAAAGGTTGGGGAACATTGTTCAACTTGTTTATAACATCTGACGGTAGTACTGTGACAAAGCTTTGTAATTGACAGTCAACGAAGGCAGATATTCTTTCTGTTGGGGACGATATTGAAGCAACAATAGGCCTCCCTGGTGGAGGAAACCTCCTTTATGGACTTTTGGAAGTAGGTAAAATATTGGGGTTTCTGGACTTGGATTAATTAAAGTCCATATTTTTTATTTATCAGCATTCCTTTTCAAAACATTTGTTATGTTTTCATTAAATTCATGATGTCATTTTCAAGCAAACTGTATGTATTAAGATCTTCTAATTGTTTCAATGTTTCCGAAGTATAGTCTGTTTTGTTCATTACTACAGTTAAATATCCTTTATCGGTTGGTAAAAAAATTATATCATTGTTAATTTTCAAAGACGTGATTGCCTGAAACTCTTCTTTATATAAATTGTTTTTGTTGGTAAGTTATCAGGAAAGTCTGGACTTGCAAGATTTGATAAGAGAACATTTATGAACTGTTCAATTGGGTGATCAGGGTTCAGAGAGGGAAGGGTCAGTTCAGCCTTTTCTTTAAATTTACTATATAACCTCTCAACTGGCAGTTTATCTTCGGTTTGGAATATTTATATTTTATTAGTCTCAAAGAAGTAGTTTGCACGTAATTTATTAGCAAAGTCAAGGGTGTCACTTATCATTTGTGCATAATCAAACTTCGGAGTTGGTGATAAATATATATAAAGTTGAACGAATAGTGTTTTTGGCATCTGGTGACTTAAAAGCAAAAAGTTATCATGGTCTCGGGCTTAACTCTTACCATGAGACCTACGTTTATAGCTTCTTCCCTATAGTGAAAATTCGCTAAAAGAAAACCAGAACTATTTATACATTTGTATTTGTCTTTTCCAAATGAATAATATAGACTTTTAAGAATTTGCTCCTACTTGAGAGAAATATGTTCGGCAGTTTTGTTTCACGATGTCGTTTTGTCGCCGTCAACATGACTGCTGTTCATATTTATATAAATAATGATCGTCCATTCTTTCTCTCAGTTTCTCTCTTAGATTTGTTATTTTCTTCCTTACAAAGTGACTTTATTCATAGGAAATCGTCGTTAGTCTAAAGAGATTTTCGTTTAAAGCTATTAACATAAACAACGTATTTTTGTACACATGATGGTATCCAGTATTTGTTTCCAAAACATCCGAAATGTTTTAAAATTTAATTTATAACCGTACTTTAATCCTTAAAATAATCTATAATCATCCGTGGGAAAAGTAACAGAAGTTATTACATATTTCAACACCAGTGTTTAGTGATACAACAATCTTATAGCTAGTTTGAAATTATCTAGACGCTTTATAATGTATTAAATTGAAATACAAACTATTGATAACCCAGTGTAATTTCGCTCATACATCCGACAAATGAGCGAATTTTTATATTTGATAATTTTTAACGCCTAAATCTATTAAAAAATAGAGTAATACAATATTTAGTGTCGTAATTTTGTATAAACTCAATTTTGTTTATAATGATTCGAAATACTACGTTAATCGAGATGTATAAAATGGGTAAATATACAGGGTGTTGAAAAAAAAAACCTTCAGGACTTCGGGATATGATTACTTACATAAAAACTAAGGAAAAATTTCCTATTAACACATGTCCTAAAATGCTCGGTTTTCCGTATATCCGTCTGTATGTGTTTTTTACATGACCAAATATATCTCACGAACCACTAAACGTATAAACTTCAAACTTGGTAAAACTTCAAACTTGGTACGTGGATGACTATTAACAAACCTATTTAGGTATGTAGTATCAAGTTTCTACTTTGTACCATTTCAAAATGGCGGCCATTTTTAGATTTTAAAGCTTAATATCTTAAAAACCGTAAATTTTACAAAAACCTTTACAAGAGACAACAAGTTTTACAATTTTATCCTTTAAACAATGGTATGAAGATTATTAAGATCGGGCCATAAATAACTGATTTATTCCAATTGTTTTAATAGAATACATGTTTATTTTGTAGTAATTATAGCAAATAAGCATGTATTCTATTAAAAAATTGCAATAAATCAGTTATTTATGACCCGATCTTAATAATTTTCATACCATTTTTTATAAGATAGAATTTCACAACTTTTTTGTGTCCTGTAAATGTTTTCGTAAAATTTACGGTTTTTAAGATATTAAGCTTTAAAATCTAAAAATAGCCGCCATTTTGAAATGGTACAAAGCAGAAACTTGATACTACATACCTAAATAGGTCTTGTTAATAGTCATCCACGTATCAAGTTTGAAGTTTATAAGTTTAGTGGTTCGTGAGATATAATTGGTCATGTAAAAAACACATGCAGACGGATATACGGAAAACCGAGCATTTTAGGACATGTGCTAATAGGAACTTTTTTCTTAGTTTTTATGTAAGTGATCATATCCCGAAGTCCTGAAGGGTTTTTTCAACACCCTGTATAAATCAATAAATGGTACGCCAGTGCCAATTGAAAAAAGTGAAAGCAATTTGGATACGTATTCGTATATCGTAAAGTGAAGGCAATTTAGTAGACAAATGTATCCGGAGTTTGATTTATAATTGGATTAATTTCCAATTCAACTGACAGTTATTAATGCAAATTGAACGGTTTTAACTAACGGTCTTTTGAATATGCAGACATTTTATTTAACAATCAAACTTATTAGTGTGAATCAAAGCCGTGGGTTAGTTTATTCAATTTTTGTAATGTTCGGTTGTAAAACAATTTATTTTAAATTTTGGTTATAAGGGGGAGGTTATGTTAGTATGTCACTTTTTGAGTGATAGTTTAAGAAAAATATAATTTATACAAGTGCATCGAAACAAAGTATTGACTAATATTTTTAACTAAAGTAAAACTATTTTTTTCAGGTAAGTTTTGGGGAACCATCTAGCTTCTAGTAACATCATGTAAGTGAATTAATAATTATATTTCTAGAGGAAATAAACTTTAACATTTAAGTATATAAATTTACAACATTGTTTGAATAATTGTAGCTACTTGTAACCGCACAGAAGTAATATACTTCTCAGTAGAAGTAATATATATTACTTCTCTGTGTTGTAACTAAAATTAAACTGCTATTTCAGTTATTTGATAACCAAATGGATTATTGCAAATATTGAATACAAAATAAAATTGTATATCTCAATATTTTTGTAATCTTTGATTACACAAACATAGGTGTTTATCGTGTTCGTTTAAACCCCTTTTATAATTATTATTCTCTTTATACGATTTTGGGTTTAGGTTATTATTATTCTAACATAAATTTAGTACCTTTAAAATTTAAGCTCCCTTTAGCAATTCGCTGTAATTTTCCAGCATTTAAGCTCTTTAAAATGTGTTATATTTTTAATAGTGAACAATATTTAAAAGCAAACCCTGTACATTCATCATTTTTTAATAAATTTATGATGTTTTTCCACTTTGTTTCCTATACAAGAATGGCGTGTTCTTTATAATCCGAGACAATGGTTATCCGAATTGTGTAGACAGTAGTCACTAAAAGCTAAATAAAAGTCTTAATTCATGCTATTACCCGATGATTAAGCCAATTTAAAATTGTATACAAATCGCTAAGCCTTGTCCACACCAACCGAATGTTTGAAAAACATGTTTGCTCAAACAGTGTTTAACAAACATTGTGATGTGTGTAAAACAGTGTTTGATGTTTTTTCTAGAAGTAGGTTGTTGTCAGAACACGATTATTTTGTTTGTGAAACAATACTGTACAAACGTTTAACAATTTTTGTTCTGTTTTATTCTCAACAAACACGTTTGCTCGGTGTAGACAAGGCTTTATCTCATATAATAAGCTAAAGTGCATAGATTTACGAACAAATACAAATACTTTAGAACGGTTAAAAAGTAATGTAGGCATGCACAAGTTTGGGTTTGGTATTTGCTTGAGTTCTTATACTTCGTAGTTAAGCTATAGTATCCCAGCAGTCCCAGCAGTCCCATAAAACGCAAGGGTTCAAGGCCCTTGTACTTGGCGTCTTTTGAAGATGGAGTGCTCGAAATTTGTCTAAAAAATATGTGTGACTCTTTGAGGATACATAATACGACAATTTTGGTAGAATTAATTTATAAAAACTTTCAACTTTTAAAATATAAGAGTACTTTTTTTAAGAAACGTTTAAGGGGATAGATTAATCCTTGTACTGGACTAGCCATGCCCTTGTTTGTTACGCGATGAAAATTCACTTTTAATCATTAAATATAAAAGTAGGCTATACTGTTAATTTACCTTACAAATTTTATCCGAGTTAACGTCAACCACATATTGTGTTTTGGTGTATTATTCCTTTCGTCGAGTACGGTATGGAGGTCATCACTTAACAAATTAAAATTATATAACTGTAACTTGCTAATTATTACGAAGATAAGTTAACTTAGAATTACACCACTTGTATATCAGGCGCCATGCTTTTGTGGGGTCTTGGGCGATTTAAGATATCTAAACTTTCGTAAACCGCAGTGCGCTTCGTGCCTTGATATTGCTTGTCGAACCGTTTTAAATAACAGTGACGGTCTTACCTCATTTCGGCCCACCTCCGCGGCCTTGCGTCTTTTCACAACAGTTACGTCAGTTTACGCCAAGAGCTTTCGTGATTACGTAATCATACTACTTCTGATCATAATGAGTTTATGATGTCGCGAGGTAGTACTGCTTTATACTTCTAAACTCTGTAAAATACTTGGAGTATCAAATAATCCTAAAACTTCAATAAACGAAGAAAACTCTGGAGAAAGGTTTTTGTAAGGAAACCCTAAAATAACCTTAGTTTTATCTCTAATTATAATTATTGGTATAAAATAGATAGATAAACTAAAATTATAATATATAATTGAGATAAAAGGGTAGTAGAAACTAATAAGCATATTTGTTTTAGTTTTAGCTTTAGTTTTAGTTTTTTAGTTTTAGTCAGCATCACGAAAATGTAATGAAATGTTGCATTTAGATATAAATATCTGCGTTTAATTATTAACGTAAATAAACTATGTATAAACAATATTATCGAAAATTCTGCGTTAACTGTTTTAGTTCAAGCAAATATTTCAAGGGAATAACCAATTTCTTTCGTAACTCTATTTTGTAAGATTAGTTTTAACGGCCTCTAACATTTCCTATCCACCAAAATGACACAATTTCACTGCTGTCGTGGTTTTATTATAATAAAGGTATGATCCTGCAGTGATGTTGCTTGGCTTGGACCGCTATTGGCTGAACTGCATGTTGATGCACGTTGCCAGTTTCTGTTGAGATAAAGTTTGAATCTCATTATTTTGTATAAATTAAACACTTACCCAAAGTCCTGTAGCAATTTTAAGCTAGAGTCATCTTGATTTAATATTATCATTGTTATATTGAAAAATACTACCAAACGTGTTTACAATGGTGTCACAATAACAAACGTAACTCGCCGACTGTGAGCAATAACCCTACTTATCATGCTCAACTGTTTTTCTGGCAATAAGGTTTTTTCAAAATCTATTACTATGTAAATTGAGAGTAGTTTTACATTTTGAAAAGTAAGTTAGTTTTGCAATTTAGTATAGCCTAATTTGTTGTTTCACTTAAGAATGTATCCTTTAAATATATTTTCAAATTAAAAATGTCTTTCTTTTTGCAGAGATTACTTGCTTATTAGACAGTATTTAAAATCTTGAATGAGATTTAGAGCTATAGTTTTTACCTTAAAATAAAATTCATAGATAGAAGCTCTAAACACTGGACCTTATGAGGTTTTCACTTTATTCAACTGACACTAGCAGAACAATAACGTTATGGTACAAATATTCTCAAGTTTTCCTTTGTGCGCCAGCTAATAAATAATTTAGCTAGATAGTGCGGCAGGCTGACAGGCACAAAGTTATAGTTATTCGACTATATTATTATCAGGCGGCAGTTCTGACAGGAGAAGAGGCGATTGTTGCACATCCGTGTGTTGCAACTACTGACGACAGTCTTCTGCGAAACTACCGTGTTGCTCCCTACTGTCGAAAGAGCTGCCAGGAAGTGGAAGGAAGTGGAAACGAATAAAAGCACTTTGTTACTCTACCTTAGATGACACGTGGATTCGATATATTGGCTTCATATAATATTGAAACATTAAAAATCAATACAAATTATTAGTTATTGTTATTTTTAATTAATTAATTACAATTTTAGTTATTATTGATTTTAATAGAAGAATTATAATTACTATTTATTATTATTTTGAATTTATAAATTGCAATTAATAAATATTTATTTTGTTTATTTTTTTACTACGTGATATTTCTGCAGTATACATTATTACGCCACGTGATTAAATGTCTTTCGTATATATGGATTTTTGTGTTCATCCACTAAATTACATAATTTTGTTCCGATCTTCCGACCCGTATTAAGTCTTTACGCCTTGGAAGTATTAACATAAAGGTTGTTCCTC
This sequence comes from Allygus modestus, assembly GCA_963675035.1. Taxonomy (NCBI): domain Eukaryota; kingdom Metazoa; phylum Arthropoda; class Insecta; order Hemiptera; family Cicadellidae; genus Allygus; species Allygus modestus. The sequence goes on along the minus strand of OY776112.1, from coordinate 75,254,875 downwards.
ATTATGCTCACTGCCAAGAAGGACAGTGTTCGTAACTATTGGGAAAACAATACCAATTATACTTTTATCAAGTACTTAAAAAACAACCAAGGTGAATTGTATTACTGAGCTAACCTTTCTTCAGTAGTGTTGAGTGTCCAGTATAAACCCAGTGGTGTCTTGTCCGAGGGAGTTGCCATGGCGTTATATCCTGCTCGTTGGGATTCCCCTCACAACGGACAATTTCATTCATTAGTTTTCCTTTCATGTAAAACTCAGCAGCGCTTTGTCCTCTGACAATTTTGCCTCTCTATTCACTGGCAACAAATATTCTTATTTTGTTTGATCAAATTAAGAAAAAACCTTTTGGGATCACCTACAGAAATTAGTAAACACTAGAGCTTCATAAACTTATCACTATACGGTATGCTTGTTTAATCGGAAGTATAAGTATTGAACGTAAACTCACAGGAATTGTAGGTTCTCCATTAGAGTAACATTGAATTTGTTTAATTTAATAAATAACAAACAATCAATGGTAGGCTGGGACCAAATACATCAACACAACTAATTTAAGAAGGAAATAGTTGAAACATATTTTATTCTTATATGATTTCCTTATGTTTGAAGCTCTGTGGATTTTTTTGGTCACAATACACCTACTAACCTCTAAGATATTATTTGAAAAAAAAGCTATGATATACTTATGTGAATGTTAGAACAATAGTTTAATTTCAATATTTAAATACTGTATGTAAATGTTATTAAAATTTTACTTTTGTTGCAAATTATATCGCTATTTATTCTTGGAAATTGTATTTTATTTTATTTGTTTGGCACTTATTGGTGTTAGTATTTAAGTTATAATTTCTTGTATTTAAATCTTACATACAACTTTACATTGTGTTTTTTTCAGATTTTCGAAACAAACTTTTGCCCTGGGTTATTAATTTTGCCTTCACTATGATACACGGTACATCAATCAAAATCTTTTGGTATTAGCTTTACTTAAATTAAATACACTCTACAGGTTGTGGCAATTTAACGTGTAACGTGTTTAACGTGTTGTGGCAATTTATGAACAACCCACCCCCTCTAGTTTCCCGTCCAGCCCAAGAATACATGTACTGGCATTGTAACAGACAAATTATTGTAGGCCCAGCTATTAAATATTTATTTGTTTATATTGGTTCCTAACGTTTTAATTGTGCAACTAGTTCTCACATTATTGTTCCATGATATGGTAATGTTCATAACACATCTCTTTCCCAGTATCATTACGTTTGTTTACAGACTTAGGTCCCATTTGAGTAGGTTGCGCTTGTATGCGTGGTTGCATCAATGACGTGACTCCTGCCGAGGCGTTCGTCGCCGATATCACCTTAATGGGTTTGCAGACAACCTCGGGAATAACTGGATGAACTGGCAAAAAACTTTTCCCTTTGTTCTTTTAGGATTTTTCAATTCTAAACTGCTGGACATTGTATTTGGTATACTATAACTTTATGCGTAGGAGACCAATTTTAAAATTTCAAACATGTAAATATTTAACGATATTTTCTAAAGTATATCGAAAGGTCTTAGTTATTAAAACTCACTCACTTCCCTGACTTGACTAAGTCAAGGTTTTTAAATTTCCACATACGTAATTTTTTATTTCAAGTTATTACTTCATTTTGTATTTGCTACCTCACTGAGAAGTCCATTTTAATGTATACTGCTGCTTTGAAAAGTCATTTTCGAATTTTCGTTCTAATAAAATAGGATGACTATTGATACCGTTATGAATTTTCTAAATAATATTTTAAACTTGTTCGTCGTGAAATATATGTTAGCATTTACATAACATTGCCTTTGAGGCAGCAAACATAAAGAATGGGCATGGTCCTATTTGTGAGGGATGGGTTTTCACACGACTTGCTATGCTATTTGTGAGGGATGTCGGTTTCCACACGACTTGCTATGTTTTCTGGTCTGTCGATTTCCTCTTTGTGTTTACGTACCCTAAAGGAAGAGCAAGGGTTGATCCCCCTTTCCTTTGGCGGAACCTTTGATTATAAAAGTGACATCAAATTGTTTTGGGTAGTTACATATCACATCAATAAGATAATTTATAAAAGCGACATTTTAAACCATCTGTACAAATTATCTGCAATATTATACACAATTTCGTTTTTGCGTCATAAATTTTAAATTGAGGAAGTTGTTAAATATTTTAAGCGATTGCTGCTGATAAAAAAGTTTTATTTAACTTCTGATAGGCGTAAGTTAACACATCACTAAAATACTGGAATGATTACTAAACATAACCAGTAAAATAAAAACCTATGACCAAAAGCAACCTTTTCTTACGGGCTGTATAAAAAGTTCCTATCTAAATTGCCATATTACACATGTGCTACAACAAAAGAAGTAATGCATTCAGCAGTTTTATTCCTCGAGGACCGCTCTGTTTCCGTCAGCATTGTTCCTCATACTTTATAAATAATGATCATCTCTTTATTTTTGTCCACCTCCTTTTACATTTTTGTACTAATATTTGTCATCCGTTACATGTGTACGTGATAAACATCCTATTTAACTGCCTGGTGTACACACATCAATGCAAGGTAAGCTTTTAGTTTTCGTGTTTATATACGCCGATGGCATTTTTTAAAGTTTGATAGGGAATGATCCAAACCCTGGTCTTTCATGCTATAAGTCATGCTATATATAGACGACCTTTTGTTAGAAAGCATTTAATAGCCCGGTAATAAAAGGCAGGTGGTTCCAGCATTGAACTAGTGATGTGAAGAGTCGAGTATTTAGTTTACTCGAGTAAGTCGTACTCGATACCGTGACGACTCGAGGCAGTACTCGGACTCGGGACGGGCAGACGGGCGGACTCGGATAGACATGGGACACGGCACAGTCGACTCGGATCTCTGAACTAAAACAATGTACTAAGTTACTAACATAACCTCAATCGAGTTTTTTTAGCAAATTTGGATTCTTACCGTATTCTTAATCTGGGGTGTTTTTGTTCTGTTTATAAATATAGTTAACAATTAAATAAATAAATATAACAATTAAATGGATAAAATATTAAATAGCCGTATGTCTGCAACGCCGATGTTATCCGAAGAGAACCGACTCGCTCCGATTATTCCGAGTCTGACTATTCAACAATCTATGATTCAACTCTGTCGACTCGGTTTTTAAAACTACATCTCGAGTATTTTACTCGATTCTAATGCACGTCTAGCGCTGTTGACTCGTAGTGGCGATTCTAAAATCTATTTCCCGGGTACTTGGCATAAACACGATATTAGCACCAATAATCGCCTAGCGAAAAAAATAGTGAACTAACAACCGAATCCAGTACTCGAGTAATGTAGGATGAGAATCGAGTCGACTCAATACTTAACGAACGATTAAAGTACTCGAATCGTCACATCACTATATTGAACATTCACAACATTTTCAGATTTTGTTCGGGATCGATTTTGCGAACCTCGTATATTCTTATGTACATATTTGTTTATAGTCGTTGCATGAAAATAATGTCAATACGAATCGGTAGTTGTTTTTAATACTACACAAAAGAAATATTTTTGATCATATAATGTTTTAGCGAATTTTCCCTATAGGGAAGAAGCTATTACCGTAGTCGGCATGGTAAGACCTAGGCCCGGGACCATGATAACTTTTCGCTTTGAGGTCCCCAGACCCCAAAAACACCATTCGTTCGAAACTGTGTGTGTGTGTGTGTGTGTGTGTGGGTCCGTGGGTGCGATAACTCTCGTAAAAAAGATCCGATTTTGATAAAATTTGATACAAAAGTGTAAAGCAACATTCATGACTTTAAGTTCGAAAACCAGACAGATCTACCCATCCGAAGTTTTATTTTGGGGGGGTTTTGTGTCCCAAAAATGGGTTTTTTGAAGTTTTTACATGTAATATTTAAAAACGTCAAATTTCACCATTGGATTCAGCTTTAAAAACACACAATTTGGTGTTTTGTTCATTTCTCTACGTCAATTGGTTACAGAGATATTGAAAGTGCTAAACACAGTACGTTGTCCAATGCTATTCTTTTGAAGAATAAGAAATATTTTATATCTCACTTATTTACGAACGTATACCAAGTTTCAACCGGCTTCATCTGGTTGTGGTCTGTTGTTAACTGCCCAAACAAATTTTTACCGATGATTCTGTGTAGCAGCAAACCTGCGTACTCAGCCCCCATGTTATTCTTATGGAGAATAAGTAAAATGTAATGTCTCCCTTAATTATGAGCATAAATTAATAAAACTTCGTATGTGGCTTCAACTTGTTGAGTTATATTGATATTTGCATAAAAACCCATTTTTTGTGTTCCTTGTTGTAGCAAACCTCCGTACTCTTCCCCCATGTTATTCTTATGGAGAAAAATCAAAATGGTATATACCGCTTATTTATGAATGTTAATTGTTGAAACTTGGTATGTGGCTTCACCTAGTTGAGTAGCCTAATATTGATATTTAAATTAAAACCCATATTTTTCGTTCCTCGTTGCAGCAAACCTGCGTACTCATCCCCAATATTATTCTTATGGAGAATAATTCAAATTGTATATATCGCTTATTTGTGAATATATTTTGATGCAACTTGGAATGCGGCTTTATGTGGTATTAAGACATATATTATGCATCGTAAATTCGCAGAGTACGCAGGTTTGCTGCGACGGGGGTATTCGTATATTATATTTATTCTCTGTACACAACATAATCTTGTTTATAAAAATCGTTTAACAAATCTTAAAAAAGATTATTCTAACTTGAAGATCCGGACTTCTTTAGTGGTTTCTGCACTTTTATTCTAACAATGTAACAACTGTGAAGTACTTTAAAACATCAGTTATAATTTTGCCCAGAGATACAGAAAATACTTAATATTAATAAGACAGTTTGTTGTACGTTTTTAAAAAACAAAAATAGCATTTTAGCAAATGTTTAGCAGCATAACAATAAATTATCTCTCTTTATTTGTGTCTTCGTTAGATTAAGTTAAAGACGCATGGCTGATGAATTTTACTCAAATACGACCATAACGATCGTGCTATGACGTCAGAGAGTGTGAAATGCCAACCGGGGGCATGTGCTGGGACTGATAAGACTTCACTTTAATTAAGGGTTCTCCCACGAGAGCGAAAGTCTTTACGTAATTGAAGTGACTTTGTTCAGATTAAGGAAATTAGCCGTCTAATTAAGACCAGGATTATACTTTATAAAATAGTGATAGCAAAGCGGGAGCACCGATGGAGGCCAGGTCAGTCCCCTCGCACGCACGCACCCTCACGCTCACGTTCGCAAGGGATTAGGACCGCCCTTCTTTTCAACCCTATGAGTCACCTAGTGTACTTCAGTCCGGCTGATATCCAATTGCACCGGCGGTCAAAGGAATTTGCAAGAGTCAAAATATTCTTCCGTCCGAAAAGTGTCTAATTGCACCGGTGGTCAAAATCTACCCACTCCACTTATCCCCGCTGCAAATTCCTTCGACCGCAGGAGCCGGTGCAATTGGAAGGCTTTCTCCCTTCCCCACCCCACTACATTTATCTTCAAACATAGTGGCATGCTTTCTTATGTATTTGTAACTAGGTTTATAAGTGTTTAACAATTTCGTAATGGAATATTTTATCAAACACTTGCCGATGGTTCCTTGCCACATACTAATGGTAGACCACAGCAAGTTCTAGCTAATAAATATGGTAACTATGTAATTAATGTTTAATTTTGTGTTTGTCCGTGGCAACACTAACATCTTTACATTGCAAAATAAATTTTACCAGGAATGAGGCTATACCTTTACTCTAACCTAACCTAACCTAACCTAACCTAACCTAACCTACTGTACTGGGCATCCGGTCTGGTTGGCACTTTCTTTTACGTAATAGTTATTTCTACAACCTCTATATTTTAACCTTTAGTCTTATACTTAGTTGAATAAAAAAAAATCGTCTTAATTTAGATTGACAGCCGGTGCAATTGGAACACCCCACAAAAGGCGCTCCGATGCAACTGGACACATCAGTTTTGGGCTGATCCCTGACCACCGGTGCAATTGGACATCTCCCCTTCAGTCCATCGAACATTAATTTGTTATATACTTGATTATATTTAAAAATTAATATAAAAATTAATTCTACGGAAAATTTCATGAAAAATGATACCAAACTTAATATGAATATTTTCACTAGCAGAGCTCAGAACACAACAAAATGTTAACAAAGTACTGGCTAATATTATTCATAAGTGTGAGTCATACGTTGTTTGGGATTATTTTTCTTGTTATTATGTGACGAGTTCAAAAATACTAAACAAGTCAAAATAAAATTATAAATACAAAAAATTATATTTTGAGTGGTCAAGTATAGTAGAAATCCTAATGAAGCGGAAATACGGCCGGTCCTAATCCCCTGCGCTTGTGTGTGTGCGGGCTGCGTGTGTGTGAGTGGCCTGGCCTCCATCGGTCCTCCCGCTTGTTATTACTATAGTTTATACTGTAATTCAGTAAAACTCTGCTTACATTTAGAGCAGTTTTAATTATATGAGTTCTCTACATACGTTTATTGATAGTTATCGTTGACATATCTTAGGTTGAATTTGTTATACATGTTTGGTATTTTTTTTTGTAAATTACGTTTTTGGGTATTTTGCTCTTTTTGGATTAACTAATTGCATAGTTGAGTTTATGTATGTATATTATGTGTATTATGGTTATTATATTTGTATTTATTATGATGGTGTGTGATATAAATATATTATTATAACTAACACAAGTTACTTTATTGATCTAGTAATCATATTATGTCATATTGTATTAATTGTGTTGTGTAATGGCTAAGCCGTTAGGGGGGAAAACTAAGCATGTAGTACTTGATTTAATTTTTAAAGATTCATTATTAGGTACGGTGGAAAAATCAATATTGACCCAATTCTGTTTCATTTGAGGCCAGATAGTTATTAAATGCTTTGATGGTTGAGTATTTATGCAGGCAGTTGAATGGTAATGATCCCTTTAAGGTTTTGGTAAGAAAGTGATTAGTCAAGGTCGTGATGGCGACTACAAAGACCCTACGGCTGGAGTGCTTCTTTATCCCTGGATTTTCTTTGAAGTTCAAGTGACCAAAATTCATCTCATGAAAATAATGATCAACATTTTCTAGAATACTTCCTCGGGTTATTTTCATTATATTACTGTACACACGTTTAGTTTCCTGTTAACTTATATTTAAGTTATATTAGTAGTGGTTTTCTTTACACGCTCCAGACATCCTAATTTCCTACACCAAACATCGTTTTTGTGAGGAGACGTGTCATTACACTAGCTAAGTGGATAAGCGGGAATTGAAGAACGGCTTTGTGAAACGGGGTTGGAGTGTTGCTTGTTTAATGAGGGTGTATTGGGTTTCAACCTTCGCTTTACAAAGCTTTTAAGTCAATTCTTCCAAGTTCTTTCAATTCTTTTAAGTTCAATATTTTAAGTAATTCTTGGGTTAGCGAATTGTTGTTTTTAGTAGATTTGGGAACTCGGAAAGTGCGAAATTAGGTTCTTGCTACGAATGAAAAAGACGGTTTTTTTAGTTGATTATTTAAGGTTTATAAACTTTATACTCAACGTTATTTTACAAGTTACTACTACGTGGCTGGAATTTTGAATAGAAATATTATTGCTTAAATCTTAGGCGTTAATAGAAATTTAGCACTTTTCCATTATTTTGCTTTGATTTATCGAACAAATTTATATTCAAAAAATGCTGAACTAAAAATAATTACGTTTTTTGATAGCTAAAGGTATCAGCTATCTAGAACAGCTATCTTGACTAACATTAAATTATAAATCATATTTTATAAACCAGGATATTCGTCATTATTAAGCTGCCTCATAAAATAAGGAATATTTTATACAACAATATTTTTGAAAGAAAACTAGGACTACTTAAATAATTATCTGAAAATACATTATTTTTTTAAATGATCTTCTTGGTAACAGATAGTGAAATAAGCAACTGTTAATATTATAATTATTCCACTATAAGGTGGGCATGTATTTATGTAGTTTAGATGTAGCATGCTGACTTGCTCACCTTCCCTTATTTCTCCAAGGTCCAATATTTATATACAGTATTATTTCTGACAGAATGATTACATCACATATACATAAAGTGTATTATCAAATACACCTAATAAAGTAAGCGGTCGTTGGCAAAATAAACTAGATTAGAGTAGCGCAATTATTTGTTTACCCCTGTGTCTCTGTTTTTCTTTGCTATTTTTTCTCAGTACAACGTCAAATTTGATTTAGAGGAATATTTCACAATTTATTCGTCGATTTTCCCTATTTCACCCGTGCAGGAAAATGCCTATTTACATCCATAACAACGAGTTTTCCAGGTAAAATACATATATATATATCACATAACGCTCTACGGGTTAATATAATTTCGTCGTGAAGTGCAACCTATTTTTTGTTATTTATTTCACACAAATTCATTTGTGGAACTCCAATTTAATATTGTATCCATAACTTTCGATTTAACTTATAGCTGATTGGCTTTGAATCAAAACACCATTTATGCTTTTCCACCACAAAACAACTATCGTAGTCGAAAGTTCATTCGATAAAACGAACGAGGAACCGGTTGGTAAAATGTTTCGATATCGAACTGTTATGGACCGTCAGGGCAGGCGAAAATGGTGCTCACATTGCAGTTTATTGTTGAAGCTAATTCAACCTAACAATATAGTTAACTTAGTTTCAAATATAGATTTTCAAATTCGATTTTCTTTCTGCTTTTCGACTTTCTATGTATTTCATGTCCCAGAAATCAGTAAATTTGAGACAAATACATTGAAAATGTGTTGGCTGGTTGTCTTTTTCTGATAATAAAGATAATTCATGGTTTAAAATACAAGGTACGTTAAAACTAAAATAACCATCACTGGTTAATGAAATATCTTTGAATTGCCCTCAATGTCTTACTGTCTCTGCACCAAGTTTTGATCAGTTTATTCACATTATTGTACAATTAATATACCCCCGTAGCATCAAACTTGCATACTCAGCGAATTTCCAATGCATATTAATTTTTCTTAATACCAAATAAAGCCACATACCAAGTTTCATCAATATACATTCATAAATAAACGATTTATGACATTTTAATTATTCTCCATAAGAATAACATGGCGGCTGAGTATGCAGGTTTGCTGAAATAAGGAACACTAAAAATGGGCTTTTATACAAATAGCAATATAACTCAACTAGGTAAAGCCACATACCAAGTTCTATTAATGTATGTTCATAATTAAAGGAGATAACACGTTAATTATTCTCCATAAGAATAACATGGGGCTGAGTATGCAGGTTTGCTGCTACGGGAACTATCGGGCAAAAAATGGGTTTTTGTGCAAATATCAATAGACCACAATGAAATGAAGCAATATACCAAGTTTCGTCAGGATAAGTTGATAAATAAGCGAGGTATACAATTTTTCTTATCCTCCATAAGAATAACATTGGACAACGTACTGTGTTTAGCACTTTCAATATCTCAGTAACCAATTGACGTAGAGCAATGATTAAAACATAAAATTGTGCGTCTTTTTAAGCTGATTCCAATGGGAAAAAGTAAAATTTTACTTTTTCAAAAATTGTATGTAAAAAACTCAAAAAACCCATTTTTGAGGTACGAAACCCCCCCCAAAATACCCCTTCGGATAGGTCGATCCATCTGGTTTTCGAACTTAAAGTCATAAATGCTGCTTTACACGTTTGTACCAAATTTCATCAAAATCTGACCTTTTTTACGAGAGTTATCGCACCCACGGACACACACACACATATATATATATATATATATATATATATATATATATATATATACAGTTTCGAATGAATGGTGTTTTTGGGGTCTGGGGACCTCAAAACGAAAAGTTATCATGGTCCCGGGCCTAGGTCTTACCATGCCGACTACAATAATAGCTTCTTCCCTATAGGGGAAATTCGCTACAACAATTCATATACAACAAAATGTTGTCATGAACCATTTTCTAACAATCAGGCATATCGGTTTTATGACTAAATAAACGGTATCAGGAAACTGACACATACTTTCTCCCTTTTAGCCAAACTTTAATGACAAAAATATTTGTTATTTACTAAATATAGAATATGAAGTATAGATAAATGTACAGAAAATTGTCTAAAATAGTTGTTTTCAGAAATATCCACCCAAATCCCTTTTTGGAAGGCACTATAGAGTCCGTTGCTACACACAGTGGTTTTGAGAGGGGAAATGCCCCCTTGCCCCCCCATGGTTAAATAGCAACACATTTTGAACATCATCTGTTGGTCAATGCTAACTTGACCTGCATATCAAATTTTAATGAAATTGATCAGTAAATAAGAGAGAAATAGTTATTTTTGTATTCCCCATAAGAATAACATTGGACAACGTACTGTGTTTACCGCTAAATGAAAATTTCAATTTTCTCCGCAACTAGCAATCGTAGAATAGTAATTTAAAATACTAATTTATTTAGTTTTTTGAGCTCTTTTTAATGGTGAATAGTAATATTTTTTAACATTTATGATTTTTTATGAAAAATCCAAAAAACTGAATTTTTGATTTTTTAAGTCCTGTAATTTCTGAACCCACATTTTTGCAGAAATGCGGGTAGTGTCATTTTGTTGGAAACCTAAAGTTCTACAAACCACGAAAGTTTAATCAAAATCGTTAGAGCCGTTTTTGAGAAATTTGGATTTTTCATGTTTTTTGGCGGTTTTTGGGGGATAATTACCCTTGAAAATCAAAAATTCAAAAAAATGAAAAAAACGCCTGGAGATATCGTGGATTAGTACCTACATACCAAATTTCATAAAAATCGGCCCATAGGTTAGGGCTCTAGCTCTGTACACATCCACACAGACACACACACACACACACACACACACACACACACACACACACACACACACACACACACACACACGGACACACACACACACACACACACACACACACACAGACAGACATCACGTAAAAACCACTTTTTTGGGTTCAGGGAGCACCAAAACGAATATTTCCACTAACAACTCAAATTCGAAAATTTTTACGAAAACAATACTTTCTCCATATACTATGTATAGGGGGAGAAAGTAAAAAAGATATGACAATTTAAACGGGCGCGGGCGATTTGTTTTATTGTACGAATCGTTTTGTTGATTACTACATTTAAATTTTGATTGGTTCATTAGTTTTCAACCCCACTTGTCACCCCTAGCTATTCACTGTATTTGCATATAGATGCACCCCCCTCTCAGCCCCCTTCAAAGGTATTCAAGGGGTTAGTTTTAACGTGTGGATGCACGTGTCATAATATCTTCCCCCGCTTTGTTAGAGAATTGTTTTAACAATTTTAGCATTCCGGCGCGGAGTTTTGAATAACCATGCTTTAACTCATTTCCCCCCCCTTCCTGGTCCATAATTAATTGTAATTGTAAAAGGCTATTTCACCATAACCGCATTCAGTTTATTCTTTGTAATATTTACTTTAGGTAGTTCGTTATTTTAATTTCAAAAACAGGGAAAACAAATTACGTTGATTATTTGTTTAGCAGTATCCTATAGCAATACCCAATTCGTGACAAGTTTTACCAATTTATTATTGATCACGCTGACCCTCAATATTGAAATAAAACCATTTACTGTTTTAAATCTCGATTAATACAAAATGTTAAGTTAGAAACTTGTGAGTTTAAAAAACCTTTTCCCTTTAAACTTGTCTTTTAGTTTTTTAAATAGATTTTTAAAGTTTGTAAGGAAATGTAAATCACCAATAATCAAAGTAAATATGTCATTATCGATTTGAATGGTACTTAGTGAACGTTGTGTATTGTCCCATCCAACGAGTTAATAATATATAATCTCAGTAAGCCAACCAACTATATGGTTTAGGTAGTGTTTGTTTACAACAAAGAGCCTTATTAATCCCTCAAATTAAACGTACTTTAACTTCATAATAAAACAAGTCTTCGATGTTTGACAGTAAACTTTTATAAAATGATTTAGTAAACACAATACGAAATTAATAAGAAATAATTAATGGAATTTTATCTTGTTTAATTCGTTTATTGTTTGTTGGATTTTCTTTTAGTCTTGTGGTTTTGAGTAAAAAGTTTAAATTTGAGTTTTTAAAACTCACTCAGAGTATTCAAGTTTTTCCCTCTCCAAATTGGTTCTGCTTCACCTTTGTTCCTGTAGGTCTGAATGATTTCTGCGAGGTAATAAAGTGTCAAAAGTTATAAACTCGCCATCACTAACAATGCATTTTATTTAAAGAGCTATAAAGAACTCTTGCATTAAAGTCTCATGCAAATTATTACCATAATTTTCTGTCCCTCTTCAAATCGTAAACTTTTACACAAACTATTATACAAAATAATGTTTACTTGATCAAAGATTCGTTAAAACTTATGTAACAAAATTAGTAAATCATAGTTTTACTGAGCTCAGAGTGATTAACTTTGTATACGTCATGTGGTTATTACTCCTTGTAAGTATCCGTCGAAAGTATGCTCCTCGATGCTATGTTTCTGGTCATGGTGTGCGATTATATGCACGACACGTCGTCAGGGAAGGGGTTTCTATTATAAATTACGAATGGGCAACTATAATAATATCTTCCTCTTTTCCAAGTTTCTCTTCATTAAACTGACTCGATTTGTCTTATTTTTTATCCAAACCCAGTAAACTTTTCCCTTTTGACCCATTATTACCTTTGTAGAGGGTGAACCCTTAATGCAACTACCATTATTTTCATCCCCAAAAATGTTCACAAAGTTGACCATCCAAATATAACCTTTTAAAACATAAACAAAACAAAATTAACCTTTTTAAGTAGTAGCAAGTTTAAGAATATTGTTTTATAGTAGGATTATTTGGTTTCTGATATATTTATTTCTCAGAAAGTGATGCATGTGTGGGGACCCCCTCTGTCTGTATCCCGACTCCTAGCATTAGCATACAGAGAGGCGGGTCCGCGTTCAATACCAACCCCTACAGTTGCTGGGTTTTATTTTATTTTGCAATGCAGGCTTGACTCTTTTTAAATTATTCATCTTAGTTCGGCCTCAAATTTTATTTGAAACATAGTTTTATTTTTGTCAAATAAAGTAAAAGATCAATACTGCAAAATCATTATACTTGTAATAATGTTCGTCATATCTCATGCAGTATCTTATACAGCTTAATACAACACTACTATGCTGTTGTTGGGATTTGGGGATGGGAGTTATGGTGCTTTGCAGCAACTTATTTGAAAGTCCTTAAGATGTTAACGATGCACGCGATATCTGTAAGCAGATATTTTCAAAACAGATTAGTAAGATTTTTTATTCGAAACGTGTGTATAAAAAATAAATATAATAGTGTGTTGTTGTTGTATGAAAAAAATCAATGACCATAGAAAATGAAGTAGAGAATTAATCTTACCTAACAGATTATACAATCGTTGGTAACCAAATTTTTATATTTTTACTTTTTACGTAGTTTTTGGACCGCGTATTAAGAAACATCCGTTACACTCTTCATGGACATTTCGGAAGGTCTCCTTATAAAGTAAACACTCCAACAAGCCAAAAATGAAAGCCGTTGTGAAACCGCTGTGAATTACTGTGTTTATTTCGATCCCTGTTCGACGCTGTGGCTGCCTCCATAATCGGACGTTTGATTATGTACCGATCTCTTTTGAGGGAAAGTGAAAATCCACATTGCATAGATGGATCCCTAAAAATAGGTTTGAGAGGAATAGTTTATTTATTTTACGTACCAACGGATAACCTTCACTTTTAATGTGATTACAACTCAAGATACAAGATGGCTGACACAGTATATAGAGCAATGAGTCGTAAATACTGAAAATAAAAATACATGACAAAACAACATCACCCAACAAAATGATATTTCAATACAAATGATTCACACAGAAATAATAGATATAAAAAATAGGCTGCAAATAACAACACAACAAAACAGAGGTAGAAACATGATGAATTCAATACTAAAATAAAATAACATTTCACATCAAGACAGTCAGTTCAAAATGTGTGTTTGTGTGAAATGATTATATGTGCGGGAGACGGTGCAAAAGTTAGGCTGGAGGAAACTTACTTCCGAGATGTCATATACTGTCTAAGAAGAAGTCTGCAGTTTCAGCTATCAACAGTTTCAGTCGTTCATTACCTCACTTAATTATTGTAAACTAGATTTTTCTTCATCTCCATTCTCCATGCCGGCCGGGACTATTTAAAAAAATATATCATCGTACATTTGATTAAGGTCCGTTTCCACATAAATAATTCCCGCGAGACTTGTCAACACAGATCTAAAAAAAACATTAAAACTAAATCTAGCTAACACATACCAAAGTAAGAAATAATTCAACTGTAGCCCATAGTGATGTGTGACCTCAACTTGCGCAGATATTACGATGAAGTTTTGGCTATTTTTTTTATAAGATATGTTCAGATAATATCATTACAGTACAAATATTATATTGTTGGAGAAATTCTTAATACATTGATATGATTTACTACTGTCTTCAAAGGGCATGATGTGGTACACTTCAACTGAAATGTTTTAATAGATATTAATGTTTGGAGGATGTACGTATGTGTTTGGTTTTATGGAAGTGTTATTTTACTACTAGTAAACTAACTTTACTCGTTACACTTGTCTTAACTTTTAACCATTTAACATGCAATTTAGCAGGTTATAAAAAGGAAAATTAATTTATCGATCACTGAAGGATATGAACAAAAAAAACTGCAGGCAGTCTCAATGAAAATCGATTTGTTTCGGGAGAAGAAATTGTTAGACCGATGTTTGGATTTTATTCTTGACCTTAGATGAAAAGTTGCTCCAATAGCGATCTCAGCTCTCAACTCAACGACCTCAAGGGCCGTTCTTCTATGGATTTCCTTTAAATTTCCAGGGACTTATGACGACAAAAATATCGCCACGCATTTCAAAGCTTCTGCTAAAGAAGACCTGCGTGGCTTTTAAGCGATAAGTTGGAAAATTGGTTTCTGAATCTTCTTAACCCCATATACCCATACACCCATATACTTGTTTCAATACATTATATGCACATGTAAAACCAGCTAACGATTTATGTTCGTGTGTTGTAGGTAGCACATCACTGTTCGACATAATTACTACAGAATACAACCGAATCTAAAAAAAACATGTAACAAAATACATAAATGAAACTATGCTACTTTAATTATTTTATTAAATGATATTCAAAAGTATAGGTAAATAACTTTCAATTGCACAATTAATTTCATTTACTTTAAATTACTCAGTTATTTACATTTACATGTACTTTCTCCCTCCTTACATTTCTTCTAATCCGTGAATGTGTTACGTATCCTTCCTTCCATTCAGGGAGGGTGAATTCCCGACGTGTTGCAAGCCTATACCTTATCAATTTAATTGGCATTGCAGAAAATGAGTACTAAACAAATAATTATATTCTATCATAGGAACATTTTAAGAATAATCAAACCATCAAGAGGCTTGGAACTAACATTAATCAGAACGAATTCAGAATTAAAACAGTGATTAAAAATATAAATTAACGAAGTAACAAAACCAGAATATGCATTCGTATATCTTCGAATAATCTTAATATATTTCCCTTTAAGGCTCACAATCGTTTGACACAAGATCTTGAAACGATCAGCTAAACTCAAGGGCTGAAGTGCTGCTTTATGTCTGGCTCCCTTTGAAGTTTAAAGAGGCAAGAACTTATCTCACGAGTAAAATCTTTTACGCTTTCAGAAAACTTTGGAGTAAAGGTATATAGCTTTGAAAATGCTTTTTCACATTTGCTCCTAAGAATATTGCATGTGTGGACTGTGGGAAATATGGGAAATAGGAATTGGTTAAATAAGAATCTTTTATCTTTTTTTTACATAACACCTATACTTTACTATACTATACTATACTATACTTTTTTATAACCTATACTTTTGTATATTTATTTAGAGGCACAAGCAAATCCAGTTGTTCAAATTATAGTCAATATTTTTCTTTTAGGAGCATCACCAAGCTCATTTACGGCCTTTAGTTTACATTGTGATGTTATTCCAGAAAATAGCTTAAGACAGCTGTTCCGTTATCTGTGATATATTTTATAAGTATTAACAGCTGTTGAATGTTCAGTTAAATTTATTTATAATCTCCTATAAGATTCAAAATGAAAATCTGAAAGCCCAGAGGGTGGAGTCCTGAAGGTGAATATTTTCCAAATCCTCAAAAGGCACATCGAGACGTTAAGGGCTTTCAAGTAATAAAACATTTAGGAGGAAACTTTGTCACAAAGTTCGCCTTATTCTATTAACAAATATATATCAGACACCCTTTACTCATGTTTCGAGATATATTTGCCATTAGTTTAATGGGTGGGATGAGTGATGAACGAGTTTACGAGGTGGGAGTGAGCGGGAGAGGGTTTCTGGTAATGAGAGAGTCAGGGGTTCAACCCTTACAGTAATGTAGCGTCTCTCTATCTCTCTCTCTCTCCCTCCCTCGTGCGAACATAATGTATGGCAGTAAATACCGTAGGGGATGCATTGATGATAAGTAATGGTTGTGCAAGTGTTGGAGTTGCCACATTCTAAATAGCCTATATATTTGTGAGGCACACACACACAGAATTCGTATATGTATAGTAAATAATCTTTCAACTGTAAATATTTGTTGTGGTCAATATTGTTCACAAGAGCCCGGGTAAGCTGTCACATCTTGCAATTTAATGAAATGAGACCCTTAGACTATACACATTGAGTTGTAATTTCAGTAATTTTCGTATATATATTCAGATCATAAAATATGATAAAGCCGAATATCGGCATTTAATCTGATATCAGGTGTTTTTGGAATTTAATTAAGTTAAAATTTATGTCCGTGTTATCTTTATGAGTAAAATGAGAAACTTTAAGAGTATTCCAAGTACCGGTACTTCAAAATGAAAGTATCAACAAGTAAAACCAGGCTTTGTACAAACACGGATCGAGGTCACTTTATTGATACCTCAATTGGCGAGATAGATTCAGAAATAACGGGTAAAATCTGTTAAAAAAATCGCCTAAACTGATACATAAATAATGTTCAAAAATAATTAATTTAGTTGACTCAGTTCGAGTAGGAATAATTTGATTACTTCATTATTGAAAAATTAACTTACTCCAATATTTCTGCTTTACTTATCATTACTGATTAAATTCTGATAAAATTACACCTTTGTTCGCAATATATTTTGGTCATCGTGAATGATCAGTTTTGGATCCCGTATAAAGACAGTATCAAATGTTAATCCTAAAAATGCGCAGCTTTCGTAAAGAATTCCTAACTATTGTAATGATTGTTGATATAGGTGTGGTTGTTGTTTTTGACGTGACGTGGATTTTAGGAGTCATCTTTTGTCATTCCTGTATGAAACAATGGCTTGGATGATTAGGGGAATCAATACCAGTCTCATTGTTGTACGTCAACGTATATGATCCAATGCAAATTTTAAGCTTACCTAGATAAACTATAATCACAAAAGTTTGATGGTTTTAAAATCAATTTATAACTAACACATTATATTGATGTTGACAACATTTGTATAGATATTACAATTACTTCGAATAATGCAGTAGTGATACCCATTATCCCCGAAAAAATAAGGCATATTTACTTTTATTTCCTGCTTTCAATTTTAGGTGGGCATAAAAGTTAAGTATATAGTCGTAAAAATATCAGTCAGAGAAGTGCAATTCATCATGAAACAAACTTGTTATTTAGTGTTTTCGATAGGTAAAGTTTTAGCCTTCAAGAAATAAGATAAACTACTCAAATATTTTAGACTACGCTAAGCGACCTTGGCCGCCATTGTTATCGGAGGTGATAAGAGTCAGGTGTGCACCGTAATTATCACCAGCTGTGCTAATATCTACTGCGTCTCTTCTACTGTGCTGCCAACGTCTTTGCTCCATCAGACTTCTGGTACAGTAATACGTTTTGGTATTTGGTGGTATTTGGTTGGCTTAATTTGTTATCATTATTCCTTTTATGAATTTTGGTACGGTATTTATTCAAGTTAATTTCGTTGCAACGTCAATAAAACAACAGCTTTAGAATCTTGCTTAAAACGTTTTAGTTGTGACAAGGTTAACGCGTTGGGTAGTTGTAAGTTATTACACCTACGCTTCAGTTCTTCATAGGGCATTGTTTGAAAGATGTGTATCGCATATTTGATAAATTGATTTTACAAATTAAAGCCTATGCTTCACCGCTACTGAAATGTTTAGAAAATGTATTAAGCTCGGGAAATAGACATAATTAACTAGTAAGTTTTGTTTTTACAGTAAACTTACACATTATACTACTCTACATAATACTAATGCTAACTTCAGTTTCGTTTGCTCTTTTTTCTGCTATTTTTGTGGATGTTTTATCTTATTTTTTATATTTACGTCAAGCCAGAGTTGTACTACAGTCTGTGGCAGTAAACTATATGGGGGAAATATATTTCCAAATTAGAAGAATCACAAGGTATATGTCTTTTTTAAACAAAACTTTATTTTTCCGTGACCCAAATACGAACGCTTTTGTAGTTATATCGTTTTTTTTTACTTATTTGTATATATATTTACTTTGATTGCGGGGATGGTAGGGATACAATATTGTTCACAGCTTACAAACCTTTACAAAAAACTCGGAAGCAGTTTTTGTTTTATCATATTTATTTTATTGTTTCCTTTTCTCGGTCTGCAATGCAATTTTTGTGTATAAAGTTCGCAAATAATATCAGAAAAATGATTGAGCATTTAAACATTTAAATAACCCAGTATTTTCCAAAATACCAGATTATCTCAGGTGTCAAAGCTTATGTATGTAGTAAATAACCCAGTAATCCCCGATTTAATTTTGCCTGTTGTGCTCATGTTATTGTTTCGCTCCTCGACTAGAAGGCTGAGTGGGAAGTGTTGACTTTCAAATCCTCTCGCAGATTGTCTGACCTCCACCTTCACGGGTCTCCGCTGCGGCTGGACCGTTGTAAATAAGAGTGACAGGATTACCTCATTTCGGCCGTAGCGCGCCCACCGCTTACGTCACTTACGCCCAGACCTTTCGTGATTACGTACTGCAGAATGGATTGTCGTTTATTCATTAAGGTTTTAAAATGAGTATTGGAAAATGGAGGAATTTTACAACTTCAGGGTGGTGAGAACTATATTTTATTGGGCGTCAACTGAGTTACTCCGTTAGTAGAACGCTTTTCATAAAGCTCTGGGATAGTTTAGGTAATTTTACAATCGTGGTATAAGATAGTAACGAATTCCCAGGGGCTGGCCTGGAGTTGAAATGACGCCTGCATTTCGTATTTTAAGTAGAACATTATTACTTGGTAGCGCATTTAACTCATAAAGTGAAATGTTTGTAATTTATTACTGTTGCTATCTACTAATGTTTAGCTTTTTATTAAACCCTTTTTACTAAGACAATCCCCTATATTTTTGTGTGAATGTTATACAAGTAATTAAAAGCATTCCAATAATATTACCCTATATACACAATGGATATTAATGGCAAGCTTACTTTTATAAAGTTATGTCAATAGTTTTGTTCTGTCAAGTTCATGTTAGTTAGGTGGGCCTGGTAACCTGTGGAAAATGGTGAATGCTAATACCCAAGAACCCTGAAGAGACCTATTGATAAATAACCGCCAATTTAATTTAAATAAAAGTATTACAACTCTCTTAAACTCACACATTTCATTCTGGAATGTAATCCCACACATTATAAATTCTTTTTTTTGGAAAGAGATTCATAAAACATAAATGTATGCTGCAAAGTATTCTGTATTTCAGAATCTATTGCCTCAGGCTCAAAGTAAAGTGGGAAGTGGAAAAAAGTTCAACATTTCCCGCCATAAAACTTCATTAGTCTGTGAATTTTACAATTCTGTGTTTTTTCTTATGTCCTTCCCGACAAAATCAGAATAGAATAAATTAATAATAAATAAAAAAAGCATATACTGCATGAGCCATTGATTGTAATTATATTGGATGGAAATATGGAATTATTCGATTTGCTTGGTTTGATAGCCGTCGGACTAGGCCTCAACGTTTCTAGAACAGTATAGCTTTAAATATTGAAGATACATTTTATTATAGTTGCTTTTGAAACTGTTGTTGTGCAAGGAAAGACAATGTTCAAGGGTAGTTTTGAACGTTGAATATTTTCCTAATCACCACGTGACTAGGTTTGGGGTAGTGTTGGGAAAACCTTTCACCTTTGTCACTCCATCAATTTCTCTCCCTTCATTGGTGACTCCTCTCTCAGGCAACGGTCAATTTGATTAATTTTCCCCCTCTTTATTCCGAACTAAATAACACTTTCACCTTGAACCATTCGTATCCTTTGTGCAGGACCGTGAGTGAACGCGAATATAACCTCCATGCAAAACGCATTAGTTTGTGTGCACTGAGGCACTCTAGAGTTGTATTTAAATACAAATCCAAAATAATACAAATACAAATCTACCCCATAGTTTACTACGTACATTTGCTCGTAAATTTAAAAAGTCGTAAATTAAAATATGTTTATTGTTATAGTTTTATGTTTGTTTTCCTGCATTGTGCATTTTCTTATAGTAGTTATAGTTTTTACAGTTCGGTATAGTAGCTAATTAACGTTTTAATACCGTGCATAAAGTGTACTTGCAATACATTCACAAGCCTATTTTGTAACACTTTCCTTGTAATATTTCACAAATATTTCGTTAATGAAACCTATTTTGGATTATTTATGAGGTGACATTCGGTTATAGATTTTCGTATATCACCACCAATTGTGTGTCCCATCAATTTAACGTTGTTTTTTCACTGTCCTCCCATAACTGTATATGATTTAAATTACACCTGTTCCTTGTTCTTGGCCCAAAATAATTCACAGACTTATTAGACAAACTTGTAGTTATGAATTTAATAAGTTTTCGTTGTGATGGTATGTTTCACATGTTTTCTATGTTATCAGTGACTGTTAATTATATCTCGGTGTTTATATCAAACATCTGTGGCCAGAGACGTTTTAAAAGTAGAGCGTAAATGGCCCATCATACTAGTTAAGTCTTAATTTAAATATATTGTAAAGCCGCTGAAAAAAGTTATTCATCGTAAAATTGAATATGTTATATTTAACTTGTATATTAGTATATTCAATTGTATATTAGTAAACATGTATATAACCTTAAAATATATGTCAATAATCGGCAGTTATCAGTTTGGAACTTGTACATGTTTGGAACTGTTAAAAAATATTCTAGTCTGATTTCGACACCTCTAGTTATAGTGAACTCGTTTTGGCAAACGCAGAGGCAATCATGGTCATTGGCTGTGTGATCGCCTTCAGAACTCTAGCGCAGTACTCGATCCCGGTCAGTGTGATCGCCTACAGAACTCTAGCGCAATACTCGATCCCGGTCAGTGTGATCGCCTACAGAACTCTAGCGCAATACTCGATCCCGGTCAGTGTGATCGCCTTCAGAACTCTAGCGCAATACTCGATCCCGGTCAGTGTGATCGCCTACAGAACTCTAGCGCAATACTCGATCCCGGTCAGTGTGATCGCCTACAGAACTCTAGCGCAATATTCGATCCCGGTCAGTGTGATGGCCTTCAGAACTCTAGCGCAATACTCGATCCCGGTCAGTGTGATGGCCTTCAGAACTCTAGCGCAATACTCGATCCCGGTCAGTGTGATCGCCTGCAGAACTCTAGCGCAATACTCGATCCCGGTCAGTGTGATGGCCTTCAGAACTCTATCGCAATACTCGATCCCCTGCGTAGTATGTTACAGTCCTGTGGTCGGTAGAAACTGATTTTGTTTTAACATATTCATCTCAGAATTTAATATAATTCATCTCCGAATGCGAATATTATTTTTTAGAATACCTGTTTTGTGATTAAACTCGTTATAAACTATTAACAGCATTGAGTTTGTTAACTCCATTGAAAGGTAATTAATATAATTTGTATTATATTTTAATTGTTTTGTTTTTTCTCTAGGTAAGTTATGGCCGCTGTCTACATTTTATATTTCGTGAGTATGTTTTTGTTTTTACTTAGTGAAAACATATCCTAACATGTTTTACTGTTTGAAAGATAAATTTAATATAAATACTAGCTCAGCCTTTTATTTAACAGATGTTAACTATTTCAATATATAACGAGCTATTCTGTGTCACATTATTTCCACGGGGATCTAGCAAAGATAGAGTAACACAGTGATAGTTTAAATATTTCTTATAAGTGCTTCTTACTATTTAGGCGAAATTAATTAAAATTAAAACACACATGGCGTAAACCTAATCAAATCTTTCTTTCATAAAAATAAAATAGAATCTTTTAGGACAAGTGGGGCGGAGCCTTGATGTCCATTGGAAAGAATCAATTGATTTTTAATTGATTAAAAGACAATCTTTTAACGTAATACCTCTACAGTCTTAAAATAAAAACATAGTTGACCGGGAAAAATATTTCTTAGGGAAATAAGTAAGTAAACGCTTCTTAAATGTTTAAATAAACTAATAAACTAATGCCAAAAACATTTGTTACACACTTTGCCAGTTTTATCTTAAACTGGTTGATAATCCAATGCAAACGTTCAATTCTTAAATTTATTCTGTCCTCATCACGTTCATCCCATAATGTAATCAGGCAGTGGGAAGAATTTGACTTTTTACGATGATCAGTACCCACTAACGATGACCACTCGTCAAACCAGTCACAGCAGAAGGTCACAAGGTCACATCATCGCTCCAACTGGACCTTTAAATAGAGGTGACTATAAGTTTAAAGGTCCAACTTTCCACTTTGGGATGACCTTTAACGTTTCATATACTGCGTCATATATGTTAAACAATTTCCACAAGTATTTAAATATTCAGTTGTTTTTGAAGTTCCGCAGGTTAAACATGTTAACATAGAAGAACAACGAGGTTTAGTAAGAGAAAAATAATAAGAATAAGAATAATAAATATTTTTCGAACACATTTCACATTAAATGAAACTAAATACAAACTGTTTCAAGAGATAAATATAATACACATTTGAACGGTACTTGCTTCTTCTCTTCGTCTTGATCCTAAGTAACCAGGATTCCATTAATTAAACTTATATCAACTAAATGCATACTAAATCAATAATCTATATTAAAATTATGGAATACAGATGAATGGAAAAACAAAACACTTGATTTTATAAATAAAAATCACCGTTGTTATTGGAAGTTTCACATTTTAAAAACATTACAATTAACAATAAAATTAATAGAAATACAGTTAAATGGAACGAAGATAATAACAGTGATGTTTGGAAAAATTTAGAGTCTCAGAGACAAAGCTTGTCAGAGGTTCCCTATCATTTTCTCCTGAGGTAAAAGTATCTGGACAGTTTTCTTTTACTAATTACAGGGGAATTCCATTAGAAATATTAGTCTAGATGCTCTACAATAAATAAGCAAAACATACCCGTTAAGGTCTTCTGTATAATGTATGATTTTATGGATAGAGTTACCGAAGGTAATGCGGCTTAATGAATTATATTCAATTCTCATTCATAATTCAATATGTTAACAAAACATCAATATTTTCTAACTTTACATGTAGTATATAAACTATTTACTTTCATGTAACGATTTGTATGTTCACTTATTTGGCTTACTGCTATTATTATTAAAATTAAAATTTAAAACAAATTCTTCTCGTTAAATTTTGTATTCTACAAAAATGTTTCTTAAACTTAGTGCATAATCACAGTTACTATTTTTTTATACCACATTGAATATTGTACACAAATATAATTTAAAATAATATTTTCATAAATTATAATATATTTGGACTATTTGATCAAGATATGTGTCTAAATAGTAATTTTTGCATCCCTACAGTATACAAAGACCACAAATTGTTGGTCTACAAAGTCAACTCATTCGTTTTGATAGACTGTAACTGTCAGACAGGCAGTTAACAGAACCATAAACTAATTGATCAGCAGCTATTTGAACGTTAGTTCATCGCTTTCGACTGCCGCAGTGCCGCGTCGGAAAAATTAAATTTAGTTTAATTTTAAATGTAGCCGTAAGTGGATTTCCTCCGAAGCTTTATTTGATTTACAAACGCTACACTGGCACGAATTCTTTCTAAACAAATTATATCATATTATTCATTTCATAATCAGGTTAATTCAGCAATAAATTCTTAAATTAATAATTTCAGTGATTGGGATTTTATCATCCAACCCACAATTTAGAGTGTCAAACTATAATGTACAGCTTCGTAATTTTAAGAGTTGTTGGTATTATAATTCAGTGATTTTGTTTTTTCCTCAAACGAATGTAAAGGATTTGACAACTATACATCTGAGTGTATTTAGTTAGCTATTAATTAATGAAAAATAAAAACATAAATTTGTTTTAAACTAGTCAGATTTTGAAAAAATAGAATCATTAAGGATTCTAGTTTGTTGTCCTTGTATTATATACCTTAATACAGTTTTGCCACTTGCGTTCATTATTTTTCTGCAGTTTAGATTATTTGCGTTGGTACACCTTTTCGAAATTGTGTAAACTTCCTATTCGTGGAAACATCTGCAAATTAAGAGTTGCAGTTAAATCGACGCTTAAAAATACTACAGTATTTATAGAGAATTATATAACCTAAATCCACTGCAATTAAATCTGTAAGTTTTTATTCTCTACTAGTTCTCTACCAAAGTAAATATATTTTTATCAGTTATACACCAACAAATCAGACTATTGTTAAAGTAGAACAATAAAACTGAATTGTCCTCTACATCGATTATGGAAATACGTCAGATATTTTCCTGAGATTCAGCTCGTTCTACAGTTTAACACTTTTTGAGAATGCAGCGTGTAGACCCGACGTAACAAACACTTTGTGAGAATGCGGCGTGTGGACCCGACGTAACAAACACTTTGTGAGAATGCAGCGTGTAGACCCGACGTAACAAACACTTTGTGAGAATGCAGCGTGTAGACCCGACGTAACAAACACTTTGTGAGAATGCGGCATGTAGACCCGACGTAACAAGGACATAGGCCTGCATGTATTAGTCTCTTAGCATAACAACTAAGCAGGTAGGCAATGCCGTTACATTTACATGTTGAAACTTTTCCACCAGTAGCTTGTCTTTTCGCTAAACATACTCAAGCATTTCTTTGTGTTAAGTCTCTCTTTAAGTGTCAGCATTGTTAGAGTTCTAAAGCTTGGGGCAATTACCCCAATTTCGCAGTTTCTTCAACTTTCTGTTATATTGTAAATCCTTTTTCTCTTGTGGTTTCAACGCGTTTTATAGAGTCATGTACTTATATTTTGTAAAGGGTGTCATTTTTAACATAAACCAGCTCTTGGGAGTAGAAACCACAAATACTTGACGTGCCAAAAGTAGGATTCATTGGTTTTGGGGATTTGCATTTGGTTAAAAAAATATTTTGTTATTATTTAGACTAGGTGCTTAATCAGACCACCATATGTAACCAATGTATGCAACAATACACACCCTTCCACAACATATACGCTGCAATACGTAATACGTCTGCAGTGACTTAAAAACATATCGATATTGCGACTGTAACCATAATATAATAGAAAATTAAGTAATCATCTTTGAAACGATGCAAACTATCAGCTGATAGAGAATAAATTAAATTAAACGAGTTCGCACGCAGCACGCTGTCGTGAGGGAAGTGAATTTCCACATAACAAACTTTTAAAACTGAAAATGTGTAAAACATACATTTATTCCAATTTTTATCGAAATCTGAAAACATTGATTTTTCTCTGTTCTGATGCTCCTGGTTGCATTTAACTGCAATGCTGTGAATACAATTTTGCGCATTATAAGTTTAAGAGAAGGTCCAGTCAGGCTTGAAAGTAGACGTGAGGTTGCTGAGGATGATAAAATTACACCATCTAATGAATAACAGGCTTTTCTAATGTAAAACCCCCATAAGACAACGTACTGTGTTTAGTCGATACACATTTTCTTTAATATCTCAGTAAATATGTATGCTAGAATGACGAGAGAGGGCTTAAAACTTTCGCCTCAATAAATCCCATCTTTTTGCATGCATAAATGTTACATCCGGAGCTTTTCTGACCGTTTTTAGGCCCAAACACTTGAAATTTGACAAATTATCCCCAAATGAATAACAGGCTTTTCTAATGTAAAACCCCCAAAAGACAACGTACTGAGTTTGGTCAGTACACATTTTATTCAATAACTTGGTAAATAATTATGTTATAATGACGGGAGGGGGCTTTAAGGTTTCGCCTCCCTAATTCTCATCTTTGTGCATGCATTAATTTTACATCCGGGACCTTTCTGACCCTTTTAGGGCCCAAAATCTAAAAATTTGAAAGATTAATCCCCAAAAAAGGGGTTTAGAGTTTTCCGATACTCACTTTCCAACTCATACTCACTTCTCCCCGTAAACAACTTATCACGGTAGCTCAGTGTGTATCGCAATGGTTCTCGGAGCAAAAGGTCGCAGGTTCGGATCCTGTCGCAATCCTAACCTTTTATCCGGAGAAAAATATTCATACATTTATCACTGGTTTTAATCAAAGTAAATGTTGTATAAATCCATAAATTTATTTATTTTTAAAATAAATTGTAGGTTTCAGGAATGATTTATTGTTAGGATTGGCATGGGTGCATTATCGTAGCACAAACAGAGTATTTTGGGCCAGGCAGTGATTTTAGCAGCGTGATTAATTTAACTTTTAAGATAACAGCGAGTTTCCTAAATGAACTAATGTTACAATTTCTATAGGCCTAGTCAAAATATCCTTAAGGATTAACAATAAGTCGCCAGGTCTAGTTATTTAGATGACAAAATGAGATTTCAATATATTGTTTCAAAAGCCTAGGCTATCATGAAATTAAATTCTATAAACATGGGTTGGTCCAAGACCGTACATGAAACTTCTAAAATGGCAAGCAGCCTAAGTGTATAGGCCTACATTTCATAGCCATAGGTCCAAGTTTATGATGAAAACAGCTCACTGTAATCCAAACCTAGGATATGTCAAATAATTTCAGATAACCTGTAAAGAAGGCTTAGTTTGGTTAGAAAAGTTTAAAGCTTTTGTTTTGGTTCGCTACAACATTTCTGATAATGTGTTTAAAGTATTTTACAACAGTTGTATTAACAGTTTAATGTCAGTTCACTCTTAATGTAATCCAATCCTAGGCTATGTCAAATCATTCAAGATAACCTTCCGAAAAATGCTGTTTGGTTAGAATAGTGTATAGCTTTTATTGTGGTTAGCTTCAACATTACTGGTAATGTATTTTGGTAATGTAGAAATTTGTTATTATTAATTTAGTGAAAATATAACCATGATATAACCTAGCAAATAATTGTGCTACAAAAGGTTGGTCACTTACTGTGATTAACTTTATCAAAGCTTTCTAGACTAATTGAGAAATCGTCTAGAACTTTTTTACACGTGACAATCACAATATTACCAATTGTCTAACACAATGTAATAAAACAAACTATTTTCTAAGTTAATATCTCAGTATCTACAGTCATCTATTTTGAAAAGTTATTTTGAGTTTTTCGATTTGCCACACGCGTCGTCTGCCACTGTTACTCGTCGCCTCCGAGACTGACGATATTTACACAGAGTAGGCATACTAAGGGAATATTAACTGTATGGATATTTTTTTAATAACGTACACTTAATAATTGTATAAAATAAGAAATATGCTCACAACTTAAAAATATACTTCGATTTATCTCTCTTAGTGTTTTTTTTGTGAAACCCCTTTTGTTATCCAGCATAACAAAGTATACTCTAGTAAACTAACTATTGTTACTCTGTTGTTGAAACATAGGCGTCGGCTAAATTTTAATGATTCAAATACCACTAAAATGGCTTCCAATGTTATTCTTATGGAGAAAAAAATAAATTTGGTTTTAAGATAATTTTATTAATACTGAACGAATTTATCTAAATACCGAACTCGACCGAGATTTTGTACTGTTAATTTGATCTGGAAAATTGAAGTTTAACTGTGGAGGCGTTCTCGAGTTATTTTGAACACAGACACGCCAGTTGAGTTGATTCTCTTACCGGTCTAAGCAGTAAAGTTATGTATATGGATAAACTTCACTTCGTTCGATTATCCAATTATATATTAATATAAAATTTGAAGCTAAAATTTGAGGCTTGATTAAATATCAGCTATAAATAAATCAGGCTAGTATTTTATTAATAATATTTTATCAAACCGCTGATTGGTGGAAAAGTCAATCTGCTATATTACACCAGTTACGCCAGAAACCTATTTGTGTATCCTTTAAAATTTGTTATGTTTAGTTTCCGGTTGAAATAAATATTGATCTAATTTTAATACAAACTAATTCCGCCATCATTAGTCCTAGTAATAAAAGCAATAAATAGGGTCCATCAAAAACTATTGAATAACATATATCAATACTGGGTGTCGTATTAATATTTAATAATCGCGCCAGGAATTTGCTTCTTCCAATGTACGAAAATAAAAATAAATGCATATACTTATGTTTTTCAATGTTATTTACGTACTCAGGTTCAACATAGGAGTTATTGGTTACTTACAGCTCAAGTATCAATCAACTTCTATATTCCCCCGTTCTTCCGAAGCAAGATAACGCTGACTTATGTATCATTATCTGAAATGTATAGCAATTAATCAGTAGACCCTAATATTAGCCACATTTTCATTTATAAATTGAGAAAGGAGTTACTGTACAACGTAGTTCTTGTATAATTAAACGGTATTATCACCACCTAGGTCGTTTTACATAAAATTGTATCCCAAATCTAATGTGCCCGGCATAATCAGGATAAGGCACATAAAGTTGGTTAAAACAACAGTAGGGGGCATTGGATGGTTCAAAACCAGCAAAGGCGTGCGAGGAGGAATGAGGAATCGCCCCCCCCCCCCCCGACCCCCCCCCCCCCCCCGGTGACGTCAGCCCCCCCCCCCGGTGACGACAGCCCAGCCCCCCCCCCCGACCCCCCCCCCCTCGACCCCCCCCCCCGAACCCCCCCCCCCCGAACCCCCCCCCCCGGTCACGTGACCTGGCGGAAACCTAACATAGGCTTCTTCCACCAGTTTTATTATATATTTGTTTTGTTTTTGTTTTTTTTTTTGTTTGTTTTTGTTTTTTTTTTTTTGTTTATTGTATTTTTTCTTTTATTTAATATTATATAAAAAGGGAAAAGGACATGGGGTAAAGTCTTTTATTTCTAGTTCCACCCGTCGTCGTCGTCCGAGAGCAGCTGGACGTCGGAGCCGGAGTCGTCGGAGGCGGCCTCCTCGGCATGGCGCCGCCGCTGTGCCTCCTCCTCCAGCTCCCGCAGGAGGCGTTGGCGGGCCTCTTCCAGCTCCCGCCTTCTGGCCTCCCGCTGCTGCCTGTCCCGCTGCTGCTGCCGCACCTCGTCCTGGAGCCAATTCTGGTTCTGGTGAACCTGAGGGCGGACAGCGCCTGTAAAGGAGAAGTCAGTAATTAGTAATACTGTCTAGAGCGCGAACCATCAAGGCCCTAACCCGTCCCTAACCCATCCCTACGATACTTACATACGGGACGCTCGACGACTGACGTCTGGGTGGAACGTTCAGACGTTTCCACCCCGACCTGAATGGCCACCGAAACATTTTCGGTGGCGGTCTGGGTCGAGGTGGTGGCGGAGGTTGGTGGTTGCAGGGCGGATGAGGAGCATGGTGTGGAGGCGTCAAAGGTAGTCTGTGGAGCGGAGGAGGTGGAGGCATGAGTGAGGAGGTGAATCCTCAACTTGTCCCCCCTGCGGAACTCCTTTCCGCAGACGGGACAGTAATAGGATTCACCTCCTTCACCATGTATGGAGTGGAGGTGACGGATGAGATGGTCCTTGCGGGAGAAGGTGGAGGTGCAGTGAGGGCAAGGGAACATGCTGGTGGTGGTTTGGCGGTCAGGGAAGGAATGATGGTCCGACCCAGAGGTGTAAACAACAGTAGGTGAAAGCGGTAGACTCCAGAGTAGTCAACAACGTAGAACGTTCCTCAGAGGTGTAAACAACAGGTGCCCCCCCCCCGACCCCCCCCCCCCCGACCCCCCCCCCCCCCGGTGCTAAGGACTACGTGACTGTCCCAGCCTGTTTACTCATCAGCGGTTCCGGGAACTGTTTACCGCTTACATTCCACGGCGAAGCTCCTATGGGTGAAAGCGGTGTTCGAGTCAGTCTTGATCAGAGCCGCTTTCATAATGGACGTTCTTACTATAGAAATTTTTATCAACGTTCCCAACATCAGCCGCTACCTCTTGCTCGGACCGGAGTACCTCACCCCTACAAGGACTCGGGTTGAGGAGGCGATGAGGAGAGGCGGTCACGTCTTCCTCAGACCGGGGCGGTGGAGTCCGCCCAATCCCGTGATGTCCTCTCGTCGTTACGACCCGGGAGACCCAGCGCAGTGGAACGAGGTTCTGCAAGTGTTGCAGTTAACCTTGAACCAAGGCAGCATGGCGGTGTTGGACGTCCAGGAAAATTATAGAAGGCCTGGACAGTAATCGGTTAAACCCTAAACCGGTTACTTTTACCCCAACCTAAGACCCTCTGTCCTACCTCAACCCAAGACCCTCTGTCCTATCCCAACCCATAATCCTATTCCCATCCCACCCTAATAAAACTAGCAACGGTGGAGTGAGGACCCACCGGAACATCATGCAGGTGAGGAGCGTCACGTTTCTGGAAGCTTCTAGAAGGTTCGCTGGAGCGCACGACTCGGCTATAAAACCGAGGCAGAGCCGCGCGCGCGCGACCTCAGTGTTGTTCGAGACGTCACCATGAACGGAAGCGGAGTCAGCGCAGCCGAAGTGGACCAAACGATCCGCTCCTTCCTAGAGGAGCTGAACGCAATGAACGATGAGAACGCCAACGCACCGCCAGTTCAGCAGGGATGTGCGTCAAAGAAGAAAAAGCTCGATGGGTGGACTGTAAAGAGGAAGGAAGTGCCTATCGATTCCCCGGCACTGTGCTGGTCCGCTGGCGGATATCAGTACACTGTGAAGAACCCTACTAACAGCGGTAACGTACTGTTGAAGATGAATGTGTTCAAAGGAGGTCGCCCCACGTTCAGCTGCGGCTTGTACTTGGACGAGGAGCGAAACGATGAAATCTGCATATGTCTAGAGGACCTGCTATCCAGATTGCAAAACCTATGGCTGGCAAATAGCGAGACGGGAGAGTCAAGATACGACGGGATCACTAGGACCGCTACTCCTCTACCCACTTGGCGAAAGACCGATTGCATCATCTCAGGGAAAACCAAGAGGAGCGCACACTCCAAGCGCGCTACCCAGTAAACGAGAGAGCGTGGAAAATTCCACTAAGCAGTTAATAACCGAGATGCTTCTAGAACAATCCACTTGTTTACGCAGTAAAGCTTTCCATTACGTCAGCCTTCCTGGAATTGAGCGTGGAAACTTCCACTAAGCAGTTGATAACCGAGACGCTTCTAGAACAATCCACTTGTTTACGCAGTAAAGCTTTCCATTACATCACCCTTCCTGGAATTGAGCGAGTAACTATGTCATCATGTTGTTGATACGCGTGAGTCGGCACGTAGACACCGCCAATAAAAGGCGACTCGGTGGCGAGAGCCAGTCATTCTGCATCCAGCCGCTGCGCCATGCTCAACACGGACCAGAAGATGGACCTCAGGACAGCCCTCAACAGCTGCAAGGCCGCGGGTTACACTCGCATCGCGGATCTGCGGGACAACGCGGTGTACCCGATTCGCTCATTCGAGCGGGTAGATACACCGTACGGCGAGGCGGTGATGGCCACCTTGGAGGGTCTCGTCGGCGACGACCCGATCCGGATCTACATGCCTAGACGGTTCCTCACGGTCCTGGATGACAACGCCATCTCCCAGTACAACGTTGGCGTGGGGCCGAGGACGAGCCTTGTAAAGAGGAGCGGCCCTCCTGGCAGCAAATCTCCTTTCCTGGAATTTGTATAAAATAAACGGTATTTCCTATTCCCTAATTTCCTTCCAAAATTGAAAAAATAAAATCAAATAAAAAAGAGCAAGAAAAGAACCTTTAGTTACAAGAGCCGAGGTGGCGGTGCACGGCGGTCAGTAGACGCCATGGACTTGAGGTGGAAACACCCGTTCACCGCCATCGTGGCCGGGCCTTCGGGCAGCGGCAAGTCGCACTTCGTGGCTCGCTTCATAGAGCACGCCGACCGCATGTGCGATACGCGGTTCGCCCGTATCACTTGGCACTATGGCAGTGGCGGTAGCAAGAGCCGTGCGGACTCTGCCGTGCGCTACGTAGCCGGCCTGCCAGACCTGGACGACTATGACGGTAGCGAGCCCGCCCTGGTCATCGTCGATGACATGATGCGTGAGGCTGGCTCCGGCGTGGCGGACCTGTTCACCAAGGGCTCGCACCACCGCAACATGAGCGTGTTCTTCATCACGCAAAACCTGTTTCACCAGGGCAGGGGCCAGCGCGACATATCGCTGAACGCCCACTACATAGTGTGCTTCAAGAATCCCAGGGACCGCGCTCAGATCAAACACCTGGCCCGTCAAGTATACCCGGAGAACCCCAAATTCGTGGAGGAGGCTTACGCGGACGCCACGCGTGATCCGCACGCCTACCTGCTCATAGACTTGAAACAGTCCACGCCTGAAGAGATGCGCGTACGTTCAACCATTTTCCCAGACGATCCGGTGAACTACGTGTACCTGCCCAAGAAGAAGTGATAAATAGGCCGAGCGCGCGCCAGCCTCAGTCATCATGTCACACCGTGTGAAGAAGGACGCGGCGCTGCTGAGGGCCCTAATACACGCTACGCCCAAAGAACGCAAGGCCCTGTTAAAAGTGTGCGACAAGAGTCGCATCAAGTCGTTGTGCGAGTGCGCGTATAATGTGCTACGCGGAAACGTACCGCTTTCTCCCTGCCTCAAACGCAAATTGAGCAAACACAAACAGGCGCTCAGACGGCTGGTGAAACGCGGCGAGGGTTGGACCAAGAAGCGACACTACCTCGTCCAACGGGGCGGAGGGATCCTCCTACCTCTGCTGTTGAACGCTGTTCTGCCCGTTCTAGCGCAGAAGCTAATCGGACATGGAGTACGCTAGGAAAATGGTGGTTGTACCGCAGGAGCTCATCGAGAGATTGCGAGAAGGACCGGGACCAGGGCCGGAGCCAAGAGGAGGAGCAGGTAGCGCCAATAAGCCAGCCAGCCTGGACGCTGAGATGCATCGCATATTGAGCGACAAGCGGCTGGACGATACGGAGAAATGGAAACAATATCAGCAGGTGTTACAGCGGTTCCTGCACTTTTCCGCGGCTAAACGTCAACCCATAGGTCTGTCAATCATCGAGGGTGAGCAGAGGGAGGAGGAGGAAGCGGCGGGAGGTCCGAGTCAGATGAAGCACGAGTCTAGCGCCTCGGCGGAGGAGGACATTGTGGAATCGTTCTCAAAAATCTACAGGTCGGTGGCGCGCAACTTGTTGCGATTCATGACCCGTCAAGGCAGCCCCATCTCCTGGGACGCCAGTGGGGCGGTGTACGTGGACAAGGTGAAGATCCCCGATTCCAATATAGTGGACATCGCGCACAGCATAGTGAGAGCGCGAAGGGCGGACCGATTGCCTACCGGCTGGCATCAAGTGATGGCCGCCTTGAAGGACATGAACGTGCCCAAAGAATACGTGAGCAATCCCACGGCGTTGCGTTACCTAGGCGTGGGACTGGACTCGGCATCGAGCCCCTGGGGAGACACGACGACAGCCTCGTCGACACCCCTCTCACCGAGGTTGACACCGATACTGGATCGCCTGAGACCGCGACCCCCAGCGGCCAGGAGAAGGATAATAACCGAGGAACCCGACCGGGAATCGTCATTGGACAACTGGGAGCCGTTCACACCGTAATGGAGAAGCTGTACTACGACCCGAGCCAGCCCGGTTCCCTCGGCGGGGTGGCCGCCCTGGCCAGAGCCGCGCGCCTACCGAAACGTCGGGTAGCCGACTGGCTGCGCGCCCAGGACACCTACACGCTGCACAAGCCTGCGCGCAAGCGGTTTCCCCGCAACCGCTACGCCGTGTTCGGGCCCCGGGAGCTGTGGCAGGCGGACCTGAACGACATGCGCGGCCTGAGCCGGTACAACGACGGAGTCAACTACCTGCTGACTGTGATAGACGTATTCAGTAAGCGGCTGTTCGCGGTACCACTGAAGAGGAAAAGCGGGCCTGAGGTGGCTGCTGCGTTCGAGAGGATATTCGCTGAGGCGACTCCTCGCTGCCTACAGACCGACAAGGGGACGGAGTTCACCGGGGCCGCGACCAAGCGAGTGTTCAAGAGTCACGGTGTAAACTACTTCACCACGCAGAACCCCGACGTGAAGGCGGCGGTGGTGGAGCGAGTCAACCGCACGCTCAAGACCCGCATGTGGCGCTACCTGACCTACAAGAACACGTATCGCTACGTGGACGTGTTGGACAGGCTTGTGGACGCCTACAACCGCAGCCCGCACAAGAGCCTGGGTGGTGGCCTACGACCCGTGGACGCGGACAGCGGCGATGGTCAAACGGTGTACAAGGTGTGGCGTCACATGTATGGAAAGGCGATCCGGCGACACAAGCCCAGGTTCGAGCCGGGCGACACGGTGCGCATAGCCAAGGAGAAGGGTACGTTCGCCAAAGGTTACGAGACCAATTGGAGTAAGGAGCTGTTTGTGGTGGATCACGTATACGGGTCGCATCCTCTACCATTGTACGTGCTGCGAGACCTGAACGGGACGCCGCTGGAAGGGCGCTTCTACGAGCATGAGATGCAAAAGGTAACGATGGCCCCGGATCGCCTGTATCAAATAGATAAAATACTGGACACTAAAGGGCGAGGCTCCAGTAAGCGCTACCTAGTCAAGTGGGCCGGTTACGGAGAGGACTTCAATTCGTGGGTACCCGCAGCGGACGTGCAACAGCTGCGATGACGAGGCACGACCAGTTTTACCTGACGTTGCCCAGTAACAGTTCAATGAATTACTATCCCAACAACATGGTGACAAACTACACGACCCATCTACCCTCGACCGTTGATCTGTCAGACGGCGAGTGGGAGGTCGCTCTGGCGGAGGCGCACTACCCCTTCTCTTTTCTGACCGTCGGTGAGGGAACCTACATCAAACTAGTGCTGGGAATGAGGGACTCGAAAGGCGGGTTGGCCGTGGTGGATAAGTTGTTAATCAAAGTGGAGCCGGGCAATTACAGTAGTACCGAGGAACTCGTGCACGCAATCAACAACCACCCTCAAATGAAGAGTAACCTGTGCGCCTTCTCGTATGACGAGAGGTCCTCCAAGGTGGAATTGATGTCGACGTCTTCAGCCGTTCAGAGCCTCAAACTGAGCCCCGGTTTGGCGCTACAGTTTGGCTACGAGGTGGATACGGATATCGTCAAGCGTCACAGGTCCGTGAGGCCGGCTAACCTCTTCGCCGGTCTGCCATCACACATGTACGTGTATTGCGACCTGGTGGAACCCCAACTGGTGGGCGACGCTGTGGCGCCACTACTGAAGATCCTCAACATCGACATCAGGAATTACACGTACGGTGCCAACACGACAGTGTATATAATAGACCCGCACTACGTGCCGGTGATTAAAACCTCATTCGAGAGCGTGGAAATCGATTTAAGGGACAACCAAGGGCGACACTTGCCATTCCACTTCGGGACTACGTGCATGAAGCTTCATTTCAGGAAAGAGAGGCAGCGGCAATGAATCCGAACGATCCCTATCTGGCGTATTACCGCCACCAGCAGGCGGGCCATGGCGTATCCTCCGTATTCAGAGGAGCCGCTTTCCAACGCGGACACGGCATCGGCAGTTTCCTAGGCGGGCTGATGCGGACAGTGGTCCCGTTGATCAGATCCGGCGCATCGGCGCTGGGCAAGGAGGCGCTGAGGTCCGGTGTGGGCTTCTTGGGCGACGTGGCGGCGGGCACAGCCGACCCCCGAGTCGCGGCCAACGCCCGGCTCAGACAGTTTACCGGGTCGCTGAAACGCAGGGCTGATGAAAAACTGGATCGCGTGCTGAGCGGTGGTGGCGCCTATAAGAGGAGGCGTGTACAGCAGGTTACTCCTCAGTCTCTGGCGAAACTCCTCGGAGCGAGGAAGAAGAGCGCTGCCCCCAAGAGGAAGCCCGCAAAACGTGTCGCTAAGAAGAGGAGAAGCAAGAAGAGCAAGAGTACCGTGAAGGACATTTTTGGATAATGGCGTTTCTACATCAGAAGTCGTGCGAGTGTGTCAAGACCGAGTTGGACCTGTTCTCGCTACCGCCCACGCAGACCAGTATAGAGAGCGGTAAATGGGTACAGTACAAGCCCATCTCCTCCCTGACAGACGACTCGCCCGTGGAGTTCATAGTTCCGGGTCACGGGGACGAGTACACGGATCTGTCACAGACGCTACTGCATGTGAAGGCTACCATTAGAACGGCTAGCGGAGGCGCTGTAACGGGTGATCAAGCGATAAAAGAGGTGGGTCCGATTAACAACTGGCTGCACTCGCTGTTCAGTCAAGTGGACCTGTACCTGAACAACAAACTGGTGTCTCCTCAGAACAACACGTACGCCTATCGCGCCTACCTGGAGAACCTGTTGTCCTATGGCGGTGATGCCAAGACATCGCACCTCACCGCGGAGTTGTTCTACGAGGACTATGCCGGGTACATGGACAATACTGAGGAGGATAATGCCGGGCTCAAGAACCGGAGGGAGTTTGTCAAGGCCAGCCGGTACGCGGACATGGTCGGACATCTGCACGTCGACCTGTGCAACCAGGAGAAGTTCATGTTAAACGGCGTGGAGATGCGCTTTCGCCTGATCAGGTCAAAGAACTCATTCTCCATCATGTCCAAAACCGTGACAGACTACAAAGTGGACATCGCCGAAGTCAACCTGTTCATGCGCCGCTGTAAGATCAACCCGAGCGTGCTGTTGGCTCACAGCAGGACGCTGGAGTCGGGTACAGCCAAATATCCCATTACGCGCGTGGAAGTCAAATCCTTCACGCTACCCTCCGGTATCAGCAGCAAGACTCTGGACAGTGTGTTTCTGGGACAACTGCCGAAACGCGTTATAGTTGGCCTGGTCAGCAATCAAGCGTTCAACGGGGACTACAAGAAGAACCCGTTCAACTTCACCCACAGCCACGTGAACTTCTTCGCGCTGTACATAGACGGTGAGCAAGTGCCATGTAAGCCGCTTCAACCGGATTACACGTTCGGTAAGGAGTTGTGCGTGCTCGCCTACCACACGTTGTACACCGGCACCGGCATCAATTTCTCAGACTGCGGTAACGAAGTCAGTCGCAACGAGTACCCCTACGGATACTGCCTGATGGCGTTTGATCTGACGCCCGATATGGCGGCCTCTCAATCCAGCCACTGGAACCTGGTGCGCAACGGTAACCTGCGCATAGAGATTGGGTTCTCCGAAGCCTTGGCGGAGGCGTTCAACTGCATAGTGTACGCCGAGTTGGACAACGTCGTGGAGGTGGACCGTCATCGCAACGTCACAGTCGACTTTGGCGGGTAAACGAGTTGCCGCGCGCTCAAGGTCACCGCGCGCGCGCACCGTTAGGTTTTGGCGGGTAAACGAGTTGTCGCGCGCTCAAGGTCACCGCGGACCGTTAGGTGATGGCGGCGCGCGCACCCAAGGTTAACCCGCTAGGCGCGCTCCCGCCAGCGCTCAGTCGAGTTCAGTCAGCCGTACGGGATGGACGTGCCGCCACCGATCTACATCGAGCCGCCGCCAGCGCGCTGTCATCACGGAAGCGTGGTGATGGATATGCAGTGTTTTAAAGACAGTGATAATGACTTTCTACTGAAAGAGGTTTGCGTGGTGGACGTGACTACCGGCACGCTGCTCCTACATCACATCGCCCGCCCGCCCTTCAGTAAGGACCTCCTGACTTCCGAGAAACAGCGCGAGAGCGTCTGGGTCACTCGCCACTGCCACGGCTTGGAGTGGGACCAGGGGGACATCGCGTATGTCGCCCTGCTGGACAAGCTGCGCTCCTGCCTCATCCACCGCCCCCTGGTTTACGTCAAAGGATCGCAGAAGAGGGACTTTGTACAACGCCACCTCATAACCGAGCCCGCCGCCACCACCGCTCAGGACATGGAGGATCTGGGCTGCGGGTCGCTCAACGGTCCGCCCACCTACCGGACCCTGCGCTGTCGCCACCATAAGAGCTCCCACAACCGTTGCGCCCTTCATAACTGCATAGTATTGCGGGACTGGCACGTGGCTAACGACACACTGGACTCGTCCACCTCGAGCTGCCTGTGCTGCTTCCGCCCACGATGAATACCGTCCAGATCAGAGAATGCCTGGCGAAGATCCCCGGACTGAGGAACGTTGCGGTCTACGCCTCTGACCAACTACCGGACGTGCCGGTCAAGCCTCTCACCGCCATCGTGTCCAACACGGTAGCACACACCGAGGGAGGCGAACACTGGGTGGCGTTTTACTGCTCGGAAGAGGACAGACTCGAGTACCTGGACAGCTACGGGAGGCCGCCATACCAGGCCGACTTTCAAATGTTCCTGAGGCGCAATCCTCATCACCGCCACTACGTCTACAACAGGTATCGGCTCCAGGGCTACGATACTTCTGTTTGCGGCTACTACTGCCTCACTTACCTGTACTGCCGGGCTGTTCTCCGCACGTCACTCAGCGACTACGTCCAGCTCTTCGACCCTGCCGCTCCCGCCGCCAACGACGCTCTCGTCCGCAGACTCTTCCACTCCATATTCGCTTAAAACTAATTTGTAAGGTTTTTGTAGTACGTGTATGTAACCTTATTACTGTACAATACATGCCTCATAATGATAAAGCTTGTGTTTTCATTTCTCCTTTCTCCTTACTAAATTAAAAAAATTAGCAAAACTGAGCCAGCGGGGCTGGACCTCAGGTTTATATACCAGCGGCGCGTGTCACTGGCTGAGCCCCCGCCAAGCGGCAGTGAAGGTCGCCAAAGAGGGCGCGTCACGAGACCCCTCGGACATCAGCAAACCGCTGAGCAATTCGAGGGTGCAACCTTGAGCGTCAGCAGACCGCTGAGTAATTCCTTCCTGGGCAACTCCTTCAGGACCGTCCCCCGACACGCGCCGCCAATCGCTCCCGGTTGGCGGGGGCTTTTTAAGCTGCACGGCTCGGGCCAAACGGCCCATAACGCCTTTCTCACACACTTTAAGCCTAACGGCTTTTGAGTGAGCAAAGGGGAGGAAATAAACAACTCGGGTTCATGCTGTACATAAAGCTATTATATTTTCTTACAAATACTATTTACAAATTTTCTTAAAATTAATATTAAATCTAAACAGGGAATTCCTCTTCCTCGTCTTCGTCCTGGCGCTCCTCCTCCTCCTCACCGTCCACCTCCATCCGCTGAGGTCGATCTCCTCCTCTCCTGGCTGGCGGTAGTGGCGGGACGTCCTTGTGTCCCCACGGCAGAGTGTGGATGCCGTCGGGGAGGACGCACCGCTTGTCGTCAGTCGGGCTGAGGCTCAGCTTGTCCACTTCCACGGTGTAGACCCGGTGCAAGTGAGACTGGAAGCGGACGTTGGTGGTGCGCTTTTGAACCCCGTCAAACAGGCACTCTCTGTAGTCGTCGGGGGTGAGGACGTTCTTGACAACGCCCTTCGCCACCCCCTTGGCCCGCTTGAGAGCCTTGCTGCCGCCTGTCGCTGCGTCCTCGATGTCCATAAAGTACAGCTTGGACCGCAGGCCGAGGTACTCGAATAAGGACAGGCCGTTGCACTCGTCCTTAAACTTTCCAATGACCTTAGCGTTGACGGGGCTGTAGCAGAGGTGGGACCTCGGATATCCGCTGGTGTCGAAATCGTCCAGGTGTTCCTTCATCTCTGCGTAGACGTCCTGGGACACGATGTCAAAGACGAAGCTGTCCGTGTCCATGTAGTCCACGGTGAGGCGGTCACCGTAGCGCTCCTTCATCTTGCGCAGGAACTCGTACATGAGCCACTTGCTCAGCTCCAGGACTGTCATGCCTACGTAGACGGGCTTGTCCAACACGATGTTGACCTTGGACAGATGCACCAGGGCCACGTCCTCCGTGTAGTACGTCCGGTCCAGGAAGTTGGATCTGGCGACGTACTTGGAAAACTTCTCCGGGGTGCACACCAGCTTCACGTTGAGGCGCTTCCGTACATTCTCGATGGTCTTGCCGAAGACCGCGTTGTTCATGAGCTTGAAGAAGTCCTGTTCGAACTTCGTCCTGGCCCTCTTCCGCAGCTCCGTGTTCATCAGGATGTACGGTTCCAACCACCGCGACTGGCGAAAGGAGATCGCCCGATGCACCGCGACCAGCTCCAATCCGTTTTGCAGCGCCTGCTGCAAGACCCTGTAGTGACAGATGTAGTGCGTCTTGTCGTCCAGGGTCGTCAACAGTTTGGGGAACTTCCCTGTCGGCGAGCGCTTCGTCTCGCAGCAGTAGGGAAGGTCCTTGTGCAGGTCGTGTAGGCGCGCGGGGTAGTGGAGGTCCACCTCCAAGATGTAGCCTCGATCGGCCTCCGCGTCCAGCGCCGCGACGTCCAACGCCTGGATTTCCTCTCGGCTGAGCCACTCGAAGTCTCCGGTCGGCAGGCGCTGGGACATGGCCCAACCGTAGAGGTTGTTGGCGTCCAGGTACAGGAGGAAGCGCGTGGGCTCGTCCGGGCGGTAGTCCGGGCACCTGTCGTGGTTGGCCTTGGCGTAGCGGGTGATGGCCTGTGAGATGCCTCCTCGGATCCCCTGCTCCACGAACAGGTACATGTCAAAGTCCTGCAGCGTGTCCAGCTCCACACCGCAGGTCTTGAGCATCACGTCCCACGCGTAGGACGGCAGGGTGTAGTAGTGGGCGGGGTCCAGCCCGTACTCTGCCAGCGAGGTGTCGCGGAACTGCTCAAAGACATCGGTGAGCAGGGCGATGTCGCATCGCAGATACTTGTCCGCGTAGTCCTTGAGGTTGTGACACTCGAAGGCTCGCCACACGTTGAGGGCGTGCTCGTACTCCTCGTCCTTGATGTCCTCCAGGGTCATGGAGTTCCTGAACGCCTCCTTGGGCGGCAACTCCCTGGTCCTGTACAGCGTGTCGTAGGACGTCACGAAGTCGTAGGGGAACACGCCCTTCCTGCGCACCAGGTCGAACAGCCGGTCGTCGGGGAAGCGCTTCCTCGTCTCGTGCATCCTGTCCGTGGGGAGTCCCGCCGCCAGGTTGGCCAGGCTCATGGACAGGAACCTGTAGGTGTCCAGGAAGCGCACCGCGAAACTGCTCTGACGTTGGTTGTCCCCGGGCTGACCAAAGTGGAATCGCTTGGTAAAAGCGATGTACCGCTCCTCCGTGTGGGCCAACACGTCCACGTCGCCGGGGTCGATGGCCAGCTCGCGCACTACGAAGTGGGCGTCGTAGTTGGACAGGTTGTGGAAGTAGCAGTTGATGTGTCGCTGCTCCCGGTACCTGAGGTTGCACGAGCGATGAGCGGCTCCTCGGAACTCGTAGGGCGGGGCGTGGTTGTGGTCCCGCACCTTGACGTCCTGGTCCGTGAACTCCTTCCCGCAGAGGTAGCAGTGAGTCGCTGCCAGGTACTCGTCCATCTCCTGCCGGGTCAGAGAAGGGTGCAGAGCTCTCATGCTGAATAGGAACTCCCACAGCGCCAGCACGTCCGTCTTGAGCCTCTCCATGAAGACCTTGGACGCGTCTGCCCCGAAGTAGACGCGGGGCTCGAACTCCTCCAGGCCGAGCGAGTCCACGATCTGGTAAGCGAAGGCGTACGGGACGTGCAGTTGCAGGGGCCTCGTGCCAGGCGGCGCTTCCGCAGGGTCAGCGGCGACGGGCTGCAGAGCACACTCAAAGTCGGCGTAGACGCAAAAGCGCTCGCGCCGAGTGTACTCGGGGTGGGCGAAGCGGATCTGCTGCTTCTTCGGTAAGTCCAAGCGGAGGGGAGCCTTGGCGGTGCAGTATCGCATGTGCTCCTCCAGACGCTCGGCACCGGACAGTTGCAGCTTGTTGGGCCGGTTGTCGAAGTAAGCGAAGCATCGCTTACACACGTGGATGGCGTTGACGTGGGACGTCAGCTGGTGTCGCACTAGCCTACTCATGTTTGTGATATAGGCGTAGTGACTGTCCCCGCCGGTGGTCACGTACAGCAAGTCCCGGTGATCCTCCAACTCCCGCTTGCAGATCTTCAGCGGGAACACGCGGTCCTGGAACTTTGGCGATCCGTCGGGGCGTCTCCCCACCAAGGCGCGCTCGATCCCGTACACATTGACGCTGATGGCGTTCCTCCTCTCAAAGACCTTGATGTCCTTCACGGCCACGGGGAAGCGTAGGCCGACCCAGTCGTAGCGTGCCATGACGTCCGGTGTGTACGATGCGGGCCTCTCCGGGTGTTGCGCGACGAACTTGGCCAGGATGGCGTACGCGAAGCACATGTCATCGACGTTTTGCACGTTGATAACGGCACGCGTCTCGCAGATGGTCCTGGGAAGCTGGACGAACCTGGCTCCGCGTTCTCCCAACGGGGTGTAGAGGTTGACGCGGATCTCCAGGTCGCGTATCCGGAGATAGCTCCACCCGCTACCCACTAGCAGGCACTGCTCCTTCTCTTCCTCCAGCTTGTGGAAGGACGCTGACAGGAAGTCCTCCAAGTTGGACGCGGCGGTGAGAGGCACGTTCTTCGTCTTGAAGGCCCGCAGACAGGTGGCTCCGTGAACGTTGGCGAATTCACATTCCAGGAACATGTTGACCTTGATGTTAGGGTGTCGAGTCCTGACGTCAGCCAACAGTTCCAGGACGCTGTCGAACAGCAGCACCAACGCGTCCTCCACGGCCAAGAAGTCCTCCATGGGCCGGGACAGGCCGAAGGTCAGGAGGCGTCCGCGGAACGCCCGTTGGATGGGGCGAAACGTGGGTAGTCCACCACCACCCACCATCCCGTCGGGTGCCGTGCTGGGACCGGGCTGGGGCTCGCGGCTGGGTCCGGGCTGGGGCTCGCGGCTGGGTCCGGGCTGGGGCTCGCGGCTGGGCCGGGGCTCGGGTGACAGAACGGGCAGGCGCGGCATCTCGTCCACAACGAGGTTCCTCACGACGGGGCAGTTGTGGACCTCGTGCCGGTCCCGGTTGTAGCGCCGGGTGAAGCCTCGGTCGCAGTAGGCGCACGCAAACCTCATGCCGCGGTGGGCACTCTCCATGTGCCGCTGGAGGTACGCGGCCCTGTGGAAAAGGGCACCGCAATCGGGACAGCGGACCTCGTTGGCGTGCACCAGCTGCACGTGACGCCGGAGCAGGTCCCCGCGGGAGAATCGCCGCCCGCACGCGTCGCACTCGGGCCGTGGGTCTCTGAAGGGTGGCGTTGCGGAGGAGGAGGAGGAGGTCGAAGCTGACGGGCTCGCACCGTGGACCGCTTCCATATGGTGGCGAAGATCCTCGGGACCCGCCAGGGCGACGGAGCACAACGGGCACGGATGGCCTGCGAACAGGAAAACAAGTCCTATTAGTGACCCCGATAAACACGAGGGTGAGGAACTGACAACCTCTTCCTCATCTCAATCGCCAGTTTGAGCCCGGTAAATACAAGGGTGAGGAATTGTATAGAGGCTTGGCGACCTCTTCCTCATCTCGAGCGCCAGTTTACCCGGGCCCGGTAATACAAGAGTGAGGAATCGCACAGAGGCTGGCAGCCCCTTGTTTACTACTTGAATCTGTTTACTCGACTAAAGCCGTTTACTCTCTCGAAAACAAGTCATTAGTACTGGCGGTTTCTTGTTTAACATAAAAACCATGCCTGACGCTTGATCGTGAGGATGAGTGAGGAACTGTATAGAGAACTAACGACCTCTTCCTCATCACAATCGCCAGTTTACCTAGGTCCAGTAAATACAAGGGTGAGGAATTACATAGAGGCTAGCATTCCACCTAATCTTGTATAACATAAAAACCGTACCTGGCGCTTGGTCGTGAGGAGTGAGAAGATGAACTGTGGCGAGGTGGCGTCGCAGGTTATCGCTTCGCCCGAAGCGTCTACCGCAGACGTCGCAGTTGAGATGGCGGTCGCTGTGAGCGGCTCTCGTGTGGCGAGTCAAGTTTCCGGCGTTTGCGAACACGCGGCCGCAGACCACACACATGCAGGGACCAGCCATCTACAAAAACATCGGGTATCTGTATTCCCCGTCCGCTACAAAGGCACAATTGTCGCAGCAAAAACACTTTGGTAGCGATACCCCTGGGAACGAGGCGAGTCTAACCCTTTTAATAATGTTAGATAGAAATAGATGGCATGAATCGCTCGTATGACATTCCCAACACTGGTACACGTCTTTGTCTTTGTTACGCTCACACATAGCGATTTCGCCCTCGTCTGTAATTCCACTAGGCACTTGAAAGTTCGATTTAAAAGCGAAACCA
This sequence comes from Allygus modestus, assembly GCA_963675035.1. Classification (NCBI taxonomy): domain Eukaryota; kingdom Metazoa; phylum Arthropoda; class Insecta; order Hemiptera; family Cicadellidae; genus Allygus; species Allygus modestus. The sequence goes on along the minus strand of OY776112.1, from coordinate 75,210,269 downwards.
AATTTTATTTCACTCAAAACCTTTTTAAAAAGGAGTGGAAGCGAGTCTATTTTACTTTTTAAATTTGATTCGTTAACTTTAATCGTTAGAAAACACAACTGTTCCAAGGTCATTACGGTTTCACTCATCTCCATCTGAAAAGAGACAAGGACAAGACTCAGTGTACCGAGATATTCAAAACATTAAATATTAATTTTAGCTAATAAGATTTTAGAGCATTGGTAAACTTTCTGATGAAAAAGTAAATTACATGTTACTTACATTAACTGTTACGGGAATCCAAAGGCAATGAACAGCAAGTTGTGTAGGTATACCACAGAGACAGCACTACTTCGTCCGCACAGTAAGAGCTCCAAACACAAACTGGTGAAACCTCTGAAGACGCGCTCATAAATAGCACTCCGGTCGGGAGGAGAAATCGGTCGTGGAAGTTTCCACTGAAACCGCTAATGGGTAAACCGACTGTGGCGGTCACGTAGGCGGAGGATGACGTCATGGCAGTTTCGGAGAAATCGGTCGTGGGACTTTCCACTGGAACCACTAATGGGTAAACCGACTGTGGCGGTCACGTAGGTGGAAGATGACGTCATGGCAGTTTCCTCCGAGTTGTCCTCCGAGTTGTTTACACCTTCAGTCTTACTCGTTAGTCTCCTTCTAACAGTATTGACAAGCGGTGCACCATGTTTCATTTATTCTCAATGGTTTCGGAGCCGGTAGGGACCTATCCAGCGACAATGCCTTTCCATATACATTCCACGATATCAGAGGTGGATTCAATAGACGCGGAGGTATTTCTACAAACGGTGTACTACTATACGAGATGCTTCCCCGGAAAATTACATGTTGAATTTTGGCTAGAAAGACCGTTGACCCCACATAAATGTCGGCAACTCAGGGCTAACCTAGGAGACTTTAATGTGATACCGACACACGTCTTATGCCGCAACGCCATACTTTGGCTCCTTCGGGAGATTAATCCTCCGATATATGTGAGAGTTGTAGTAAACGGAGGGTAGGTTAGGGTATTGCTTTTTCTGAATAAAATAAAGGATATTGGAGGAAACGCTCAATACGGTTATAGCTTGTTTACTTCAAAAGGGTTTTTCCAACGGAGCGGTAAAAGGCTTCTGGAACGTTCCACTTGTTTACGACGTGGTAATGGCTTGTTTGTTAGCCGAACCCTCATTCTTCAGTTGATGATCAACGGAACACCATGTCGGACACCATGTACGTCTTGTGCTGCCCCTGCACTGTGGCCACTACATTTCAAAAAATAGAGGAAGAAATGTTTCATGGATTAATAATCCTCCACCTCGGCTGGGTAGAAGAAGACGGAAGAGTACACTTCTTCCCCCGTTGGTTCACTGCCAATGTGCCGGTGGAGCTGAGCCTAGTAAAAGAGAGGGTTAACGGCTTCCTCTCCAATGGTTTCACAGCTGTCATAAGCTATCGAAGGGTTCAACTTCAATAATCTATTATATTCCTATTTGTACTTTTATATTCGTATTTTATAATATTATATTAAATTATTAAACTAAACAAAACAAAAAAAAAAAAACAACAACAAAAACAAACAAAACAAATTTATAATACAACTGGTGGACAAAGCCTATGTTAGGTTTATGTCGGGTCACGTGACGGGGGGGGGGGGCTGACGTCACCGGGGGGGGGGGGCTGGGCTGTCGTCACCGGGGGGGGGGGGGGCTGACGTCACCGGGGGGGGGGGGGGGGTCGGGGGGGGGGGGCGATTCCTCATTCCTCCTCGCACGCCTTTGCTGGTTTTGAACCATCCAATGCCCCCTACTAACAACTAACTATAGGAACATTTGCCACGTACTCTTTTAAAATAGTTCAACAAATAATAAAGTCTAAATGTAAATAAAGTGAAAAAGAAACAAGGCGGAAACAGCAGTCCGGTCTGAAGGTAAATAGAAAATGAGGGGAGGGGGTGTTTCAATTTGTAGGTGTAATTCTTTTGGTCTCCTTTGTTCAAATTAAGGGCGGCCAGAATGGGTCATGAATAAGATGAAATGTTAATTATGTTAAGATATTTATAAATTGTTAATTTATGCCCTCATTACAATTTTGTTTACTATTTAAAACTATTAAAATGCCAATTGAATAACTATGGGAAATATACTAAATAAATGTAAAAGAGAAACTTTAGAGGTATACAAACATTTGTTATATTTCTGATAATGTTTTTAAGGAATTTTACAACAGTTGTATTAACAGTTTAATGTCGGCTTACTCTTACTGTGATCCAATCCTAGGTTAAATAACATTTTATTTCTAAGGGGAGAGCCGTCACTTACATTTTAAATTTTTGTGAATAACTTTAGAAAGAGGACTGATGTTGATGTTTTATTAGTGAATTTCCCCTATAGGGAAGAAGCTATTACCGTAGTCGGCATGGTAAGACCTAGGCCCGGGACCATGATAACTTTTCGTTTTGAGGTCCCCAGACCCGAAAAACACCATTCGTTCGAAACTGTATATATATATATATATATATATATATATATATATATATATATATATGCGTGTCCGTGAGCACGATAACTCTCGTAAAAATAATCCGATTTTGATGAAATTTGGTATAAACGTGTAAAGCAACATTTATGACTAAGTTCTAAAACCAGCCAGATCGCTCCATCCGAAGGGGTATTTTGGGGAGGTTTTGTACCCAAAAAATGGGGTTTTTGAATTTTTACATGTAATTTTGAAAAAAAAAATCAAATTTTAGTTTTTATCATTGGGTTCAGATTAAAAAAACACACAATTTGGTATTTTCATCATTTCTCTACGTCAATTGGTTACCGAGATATTGAAAGTGCTAAACACAGTACGTTATGCACGTCTAATGTTATTCTTATGGAGGAAAAGAAAAATTTTATATCTCGCTTATTTATGAACGTATACTGACGAAACTTGGTATATGGCTTCATCTGGTTGTGGTCTATTGATATTTGCTCAAAAAAAGTTATTTTTTGCCAAAGGCACCCGTAGCAGCAAACCTGCGTACTCAGCCCCATGTTATTCTTATGGATAATAATTAAATGCTATGTCTCCCTTAATTATGATCATAAATTAATAAATTCTGGTATATGACTTCACCTAGTTGAGTTATATTGATATTAGCATAAAAACCCATTTTTTGTGTTCCTTGTTGCAGCAAACCTTGCGTACTCAGCCCCAATGTTATTCTTATGGAGAATAATTAAAATTGTATATATCGCTTATTTGTGAATATATTTTTATGAAACTTGGTAAGTGGCTTTATGTAGTATTAAGACATTTATATATCTATTGGAAATTCGCTGAGTACGCAGGTTTGCTGCTACGGGGGTATTTTGTTATGTGTAAACTGATATTTACTTTTAAACGGTAGATTAAAAAGGATATTGTTTACATTTGCTTTACGTTGTATGGATTTTATTTATATAAACATTAGCAAACGCAACATGGTTAATGAAGGAGTTTAATCGCTTCAGACAATAATAACCCTCTTTTTGTTGTAGCATTGACTATACATAGTCACTGGTTGGAGCTTGTGTGTACAGTACTTACTGGGCTTAACGAGCTTACACAACTTTTTTAAATCTGTTGATTTAAAACAACAGTAACCAACACTTTATCATGTTGTATGTTAAAGAGCAATAACCGAATAAACTGTTTTTAAGTGATATTGGATTAGTCATAAGTGGATGTTTTTATTAGATTTTATCATCGTCCATGGTGGAAGTAAACGTTTGTTGTTATTCGAATGTTTGTTGCCCCTCAACCGCAACCACCAATTGTTTACGTTGTGCTGCGTCAAATAACTCATCGGTCGATAAAATAGCTGATCAATATATTACGTCAGATGGACTGGACAGGAAATGTAAAATGCAATTTAGATATTGTAGCCTATATTGTGACCGAGCCTTTTAATGTAAAGCTATAGCTATATATGATCTCGACACTAAAACAATATCAAAGTAGTCTATAAGATGTTTGCAGTTTTAACCATCCAATTAATTTTACACGCATATTTAAAATATGAAAGCTCAAATTAAACAGTGCAATCGACAAATTTCCATGAAAACAAATATTATTTTTAACATGTAGAGTCTGACTACCTCATTTGCATGCCGATACCCGATGGAAAGAGTTACAAAGACAAAATCTAGCTGGTAAAAACAAATTTAACCACTACCAAAAAACACGACTTCTGTGAAGTCCGTTACGTTATGATGCCGACGACTGAAGTTGCGACACGTTAGAGTGATAAGGACCAGGTGTGCCTGATATCAATGGCATACTCGGTGTACTTGCGCTGACGTATTTTCCCGCGAAAACAACGTCATTCGTTCACATTACTCTAAAACAACTAGGCACTGGAAATTTGATAGAGTGGTGTAAAACAATGTTACAACACAATGTGAAACTTTGAAAATTTAGCAAATGAGAATTGTATTTTCCAATACAAAGAAGTGTAAATAATGTAATTGAGATGTGTCGTATGGGTTTTTATTTTATTTATTTCACTACCTTTGCTCTTCAAACCGTTATGAATGTACTCTCTGAAACGGAATTTCATTTCATTTCATATCAAATTTCCCAAAAGTAATAAAAATGTTGTGTTAAGAGGGAACGGTGCAATTATAAAGTATACAGTTAGCATTAAGCTTGCAAGGCAACTGCCATTGTACCACCTTAAGGGATGTCACGGGACCTCGCCGTTTCTACTTTAAGCCTTTTCGCAATTAATTGGAAGTCGAATGGTGCTCACGTGAAGCTGTTTTTAACGTAAGCTTAAAATAGGTGAAAATCATTAGGTTTCTTTTGAATGAATTTGAATACAAATTTAATTCAAAATAAAAGTAGCTTATTCAAACTTGTAATATATGTAAATCACGTAAGTTAGTAGAGGTAATATCAGAGTAGTCGTAGTAGTACCTAGTATTACCAAGTACACTAATATTCTGATTATTTGAGGTAAAGTTAATCCCAGAGTGAATATAAAACGTCACTGTTTTCAGATGTGTTATAGCAGCTGATCATCAGAGAAATGGAAGGTTTTCGTGGGAATGCGATATAAGTGATGAGCGCCATTCTTTCACAAGGTTTAGTCATTCGTAATTTTACGCGGGTATCACACTCTTTAGGTACTTTATACTGACTTTATTTCAGTTATGCGAAGAGTAAAATACACTACGATCACCTTAAGTATATTTCTATCTTTTGGGTACATGCAGATTCACCTGAAAACTCAACATTTCTTCAAATATGTTATGGAAATGCCACGAAACAGCATAGATTCACAGTAGTTGTAACTGTAACCACGGTAAATCTTAGGTTGTTGGCATGTTATGTTCAATATCCGAGTTTGTAACGTGATAAAACTGGGGCATTACAACTCCGCTCGACTTGGTGAAATCATTTTACCTTAGCTCGCTGTTATGAAGCGAGTTAATCTTTTATGTCTGGTTGTACCAAGTTTAACCTTCCTTTATTTTCACACGTTAAAAAAATTTGAATAAGCTAAGTTTGTTTTTCTAACTACCTAATGTGTTTAACAATAAGTGAAGCAAATGTATGCTGAGCATGTTAGTTTTATCTATTTATTTTGAGAGGGATTAACAAAAATAGATTGAATAAGAATGCATGTGAGTCAAATATCTGTGGGTCACAAACCCATGTTCAAGATTTGTCGTGACAAGGTATTTTAAGAGGCAATGTCAATTTTTGAGTACACTATTTATTTCGTCCAAGCTATTTGCTTTCGGTGGAAAAGTGAACCAAATAATATAGACAAACTCAAGTCCCAAGTACATATTTGGCCGAATCAGATTTTGTCCTTAAAGTTTTGAATTCTTATCTGAGTTATTTTGAGGTGCTTTTAGATTTAGTTGGTTTTAAAAATTAAAAAAAATCTTCATTACGTCCATTTATTTATCAAATGTACAACCTTTTTGTCCAGTAAAGTAGTGAAGCTAGTAAAATTTAGTATTTTGTCCCTAAAGTTGTTTCTTCTTATTTATGTCCTGATAAGGTACTTTTTGATTTAGTTAGGATTACAAAACGTAGAATTCTTCTTTCAATCCACTTATCAGATCTATATCATTTTGTTCAGTAAAGTAGTGAAGTTAGTATCATGGTAATACACAGTATCAGATCTATGATCCGTTTTAGTTATCATTGTATTTTGTTTACTGTCTAATAATGAGGTCCCATATCGAGGTACTTCAGAACCAGCATAATATATATGGATTTTTAGGAATAAAATATAAACTAATTTCTTACTTCTTTCGAATTGTCATCGAGTTTCTTGTTTAATATTTCATTTTCACCCTCTATTTTCTTTACTTAAAGCAATAATACAAATTCCCATTGCACGGTTGTTGCATATACCTGCATGTTTATTGAAGGGGAGCGCACCGTGCCTCTAACGATCATAGAGGGTGAGCGTCTGTCCCCATGGCAACGGTCGGGCGCCGGGACCCGCCACTGTGTGAATACAAGCTTAAGTTTAAGCACAATAAGCTTAATGGACAACAGTATGGGGAATCGTCCATTCGTGGAGACTGAAAAAGGAATAAAGAAAAATATAATTTTTAACATATCACTTAGTTCTATGATTAAAAGTTGTAACCAACCTAAACCATTGGCCTAAACATTTTATCTATTAAAAAACAAATATTTAACTTTTAGAAAATTTTTTATTGAAAAATACTTGCTGCCATGGGGTATAACTACCCATTCGTTGAAGAAGACTTGCGGCCATGGGGTATAACTACCCATTCGTTGAAGAAGATTTGCGGCCATGGGGTATAACTACCCATTCGTTGAAGAAGACTTGCGGCCATGGGGTATAACTACCCATTCGTTGAAGAAGACTTGCGGCCATGGGGTATATCTACCCATTCATTGAAGAAGACTTGCTGCCATGGGGTATAACTACCCATTCGTTGAAGAAGACTTGCGGCCATGGGGTATATCTACCCATTCATTGAAGAAGACTTGCTGCCATGGGGTATAACTACCCATTCGTTGAAGAAGACTTGCTGCCATGGGGTATAACTACCCATTCATTGAAGAAGACTTGCTGCCATGGGGTATAACTACCCATTCGTTGAAGAAGACTTGCGGCCATGGGGTATATCTACCCATTCATTGAAGAAGACTTGCTGCCATGGGGTATAACTACCCATTCGTTGAAGAAGACTTGCGGCCATGGGGTATATCTACCCATTCATTGAAGAAGACTTGCGGCCATGGGGTATAACTACCCTTTTATTGGAGAAGACTTGCGGCCATGTGGATGAATTAAACTTTACCGTAGTTCGTTGAAAAAGGCATGGAATATAATTTTCCATTACTAAGTTTGTTGAAGGAGATTAGCTAGCACTGGGTTTAATTATCCATTGTCACAGTTCACTGAATAAAACTTGCTGCCATGGGGTACCTATAGGCTGCTTTAGGGGTCCTAAAGGTATTGACAACTCATTTTGCTGCCTTAATGCTCTTTAATTACGTAATTTCCATATAAAACTATAAACTCATTGTGATCTCTGACTAAAAACAAGTTGTCCGTATAATAAAAACCGGTCGATGGTATGTATGTGGTGAGTAAGGTCGCCTAACACGTTCATTGCCAAGGTTGCAAGAGCCCGGTTATATGTGTAAAACAGAAACATAACCTGACACTGTAACAATTTACATGTTTAACATTTCGGCCACTTCCCTATCCACGTTTTAACGGGATATGGAATTATTACTGGCATCCTTTTTCAACTAATATGTATTAATTACTAATATTTGAGAATAACTGGAAATTCGGAAATAGCCATGAAGAAATTTAGTAAATACTGAAAAAGGTTAAACAGTGTAATATCAAAAATAGAATAAGAAGCTTAATAAAACGTTTGAATCGGGGTACGTTGTTGATAAATATCCCAACACATGACAGCAGTGACCTACAAACGCCCATGCAAAACTGCGTTAGGCCTAGAGACCTTATTGTTGTGGGCTTTAGTCAATAAGTAGCGATTGTTAAGTTCAACCCGTGCCAAAATATGTTGTTCTATAAATGGGTGGTGTCACGCAAACACATTTAGACTAAAGAAATTTAGTATTGACATTCAGAGTAGCAAAGTTTTTGAAAACATATACATTTTTCTAGGAAAGATCCAATTTTAGGTGCTCAGGATAAAGAATATTACAATTTGAGTACATCGCGTTTAGTTCTGGTTATGTTTTATTAATTTAAAAGACGCGCGACGGTGATTTATTATTTGTTTACGTTGCCCTCCAATTAAATATTTATATTTCAAATGTCTTTGCTCATGTGCCTTTTTCTGTATTCAACAAAATCTATCTCTACTACTACTAAGGTTGGACGCGTCTATATACAACACTTTTTACATACCCTATAGGTTTATCATACATTTGGATATTCCCGTGCTGGTACAGTTAGAATATTATACTTATGTACATAACAACAGTGCTTACAATAACACACATACACACACCCACATACACATAACACACATACACACACCCACATACGATAACAGAACGATATAGACATAGACATGGGTTAGTTTCTGTAAAAAAAATGTAATTCTTATTAAGCATGAAAGCAAGAATTGAACTATTTTAATTTCAGTTAAACTCTTTAAATTAGTTTAAAATCAAAAACAATAGTCCCATAATAAGAACAGTTTTTTATCGCTAGTTTTAACTTTACATAAAATGTATACAATCAGGGCTAGTTTAAAGGACCTATTCTAGTACTAAATGCAGTAGGTACCCATTTGTTCTCTGCCTTAATACCGTAAGCTTACTTAACAAGCCTAATTGTGTTGAGTACATGTATTTGCATGTATAATACCTATTATGGTAATTTGTTAAGTGGTTCCAAGGTAACAAGCGCACGTCTCATAGAGAGTTCACAACGGTTATGTGCTCTTGAACTGATTAGTTTACACATTGAGTAACAGCATCCTAAACCTTATGTATTGCGTAATGCGTTCTGCTAATTTAGCAAGTTATTGCAAACTAAATGAGATTTTTAAACCGAAGAATACGAATTTTAATTTTATAGGTTTCCACGACTTCAACGTACAGTACTCATAAAATGAACCCTTGTAATGAAATATTAACAATTGTCAACCGATAAAGGCATTCCCTCTCTGGCATCGGTTTTCCCGGGTTTGGTCAATCTTTTTTTACAAATGAGATCCAACAGCCACAACGCCTTTCTGACAACAGTTGAGCAGTTTTTACAAAAAATACTGAGACTTTACAAATTGAGAGCGAATTAATTGACCTCATTCAATATTCAGTAAGCTGTCTGTTGAGGCGTTGAGGCTGCAGAGATGTCAAAGCTTAGAGGTGGGTACTGTTTCAACAAGCAGGCTGCTTATATTTCTCTGTCCTTTTACATAGCAAACCACAGAACTGACTCACCCTTGCTTAGCGGCTTCCTCTTACAACTTTAGAACTGTGGAGGATCCATTAAAAGGTTTGAATATTAGAAATATCTTCTACGGTAAATGTTAAGTCGTTTTATGTATTTTCTTTTTACGTACTTGGTAGATATTTCCCAAAAATGAAAAAGTTATAATCGTAGTTTGATAAGTCTCAACCAAACAGCAAAAGATCTACTTAGGTATTTTTGTCAGGAACCACAAAACACTTTTGATGCCCCTATAAATATTGGGGTTTAATATCGGTAATAATCTTCATCAGGCTCGAAAAATAATAATATATGTAAAAACTAATGTAACATATCTAATTACTAGATGTTATCCGCAGGCATCACCCCGCAAATGATTTAAAAAGCTATGACAGTTGTGTGTGCTGCATTCTGTAGTCAGTCCGTGGAACTAAGAATCAAGATTGGCTTATTTGTTTTTGCATCAGCTCAAACAAAAATTAATGACCATAAGGAATATATGGGAATTGTGATCCACCGTGGGGCAAAGCCCTCTAGGATTTTTGCAACTTTAATATTCCTATATAATACTCCAAACTATCAAGTACCTCTCTGCCAAATTTCAGCTCAATCAGTCCAGTGGTTAGAGCGTGATTGAGCCACAAATATCTAAACAAACATAAAAACAAACTTACAAACTTTCACATTTATAGAATTAGTAGGATTTGTATGTGATTGTGATAACGTTTGAATTACACGATTGATTTTCTATGACATTTGGAATTAAAGTGTATGACTGGGTTATGCATTCATTTTCATGAGTTAGCACATATCAGATCGGAAATTTAGTGCAAATTAATCCTAATCCTAGTTAAATAAATCCTAATGAGAGACTTTTTAATTTTTCAAGCAGGTAGAATGGTTTAAACATATTTTACGCGAATACATGTATTAAACTAAATTATATTTGCATAAAGTTTACATTTTAGCGAATTTCCCCTATAGGGAAAAAGCTATTACCGTAGTCGGCATGGTAAGACCTAGGCCCGGGACCATGATAACTTTTCGTTTAGAGGTCCCCAGACCCCAAAAACACCATTCGTTCGAAACTGTATATATATATATATATATATATATATATATATATATATATATGTGTGTCCGTGGGTGCGATAACTCTCGTAAAAAAGGTCCGATTTTGATGAAATTTGGTACAAACGTGTAAAGCAGCATTTATGACTTTAAGTTCGAAAACCAGACGGATCGACTTATCCGAAGGGGTATTTTGGGGGGGTTTTGTACCCCAAAAATGGGTTTTTTGAGTTTTTTACATACAATTTTGAAAAAGTAAAATTTTATTTGTTTCCATTGGAATCAGCTTAAAAATACGCATAATTTGATGTTTTAATCATTGCTCTACGTCAATTCGTTACTGAGATATTGAAAGTGCTAAACACAGTACGTTGTCCAATGTTATTCTTATGGAGGATACGAAAAATTGTATATCTCGCTTATTTATCAACTTATCCTGACGAAACTTGGTATATTGCTTCATTTCACTGTGGTCTATTGATATTTGCACAAAAACCCATTTTTTTCACGATAGTTCTCGTAGAAGCAAACCTGCATACTCAGCCCCATGTTATTCTTATGGAGAATAATTAACGTGTTATCTCCTCTAATTATGAACATAAATTAATAGAACTTGGTATGTGGCTTTACCTAGTTGAGTTATATTGATATTTGTATAAAAGCCCATTTTTAGTGTTCCTTATTTCAGCAAACCTGCATACTCAGCCGCCATGTTATTCTTATGGAGAATAATTAAAATGTCATAAATCGTTTATTTATGAATGTATATTGATGAAACTTGCTGTGTGGCTTTATGTGGTATCAAGATAAATTAATATGCATTGGAAATTCGCTGAGTATGCAGGTTTGCTGCTACTGGGTATTTACTTTACGCATGTATATTTACGAGAGGGAATTAGTTCAAGTTAAAAAAACGAGAAAGTTAATAGTATTTGTTGTTTATGCACTATTTGCTTCCTTTGTTGAATCAATTTTGCCAAACTTTTGCCGGCCTAACCGAGTTGCAAACTTGTATTACCATTCCCACTGTCTGTGGGGAGACGGCCATGCGCTCAATAGCATCAGACGTCTGGTTAATCTCCTCCGATGTAGTTCAACTAGTCTAATGGATTCACGCAACCCTACCCTACTTCGATAACAGATTTTACCTTTCCTCCAAAATAGAATTGATCATTAATTCGCCTTCTTATAAAGTCATCTTAATTTGTCATCCTCGTTTAATGCTTGTGCGGTAATTAAAAACTAATTAATAGTTTTGAAACATCTATTACCAAAATAGTGAATACACTCTAATATTCGCTGTGTATTCGTGTAACTTCGTATGAGGATTTTACCGTTTGTTTTTTAACAGCTAGTAAATTAAATGTGTTCTTGCCATGAAAATTACCCGCATCTTTCAATCAGTTGCAAGAATGTATGAGGTTTAAAAAACGATATGGATTTCTGTTTGGCTCTTAGGTATATAGTTAACCAAACAATAAGCAGTGTCTTTAAATACTGATAAATTCTACTCAAATTTAATCCTTAAGATTAATCTTAACATTGTTTTGTTCGCTGTCAGGAAACAAGTTCAACATTTATTTAGAGATTATTAAAAAACTATTGGTAGTCGCATCGTGATAAATATTAACATATTATTTTGGATATGGTTTTTATCCAATAATAAATTAAATCAATAATCAATTAAATCAATAATCAATAATACTTCAAACCCACTATAGTATATAAAGCAATCAAGAAACACTATATAAAGAAAGCTAATGTCAATTCAATCCCAATGCCGAGGTATTACGAGGAGCTTCAGATATTAATTACACTACCGACTAAGGTCCGACTAATGAAGACGGATATCCGAGATAATTGCGGATCCCTTTTGGGCTAAATGTAACCCCTCTGTTACGTTTGAAAGGGAAATAGGAGGGTTGAATGATTAATTGCTATACGTCAAAGGGACAAACTCCCTGGAAACTGTCCTGCCTGCTGTGGCCTATCGTATAATATATCTAAACCGTAGGAGTTCTACTCCTTTTTTATTTAAAAACAACCCATTCAGGTACTTGTAGAGAATAATTCTTTGACTAAATCAGCTGGTCAATTTGATATAAATCGAAACAAAGTAGACCTGAAGGTTATGTTTATATTTTACATTTATGAAGATGTAACTTCATAGTACTCCATAAACATAAGAGTTAGTGCTCTGTAAGTGGGCTTTAAAAGGTCTCTATAATTTTATTTGGGGACACTACCTAAAGATTCAACTTAGTCACACCCTTTACTTACAAACTTGTTCTTCTATGTAATAGAAAGGATTTGTTGATGTTATGCGTAATCGTGGCATAGTGCCGGTTCCATTTACGGACTACCGTTAAAATCATTTTAAACACATTCGTTTTTTTATTCAATATTTGGTTAAGGCGACATCTTAAAATTGTCCTAGAATAATCACAAATGTTGATATCTGCTCTTGCAAAGATTTTACAGTAATAAACATCAGCACTTAGGATGCACCATGAGGTTGGTATAGATATTATTAATTTAGTAGACTGTTTTTTGAATGTTGATAAATAACGGGCACAGAAAGATATTGTTGGTGTACAAGATAACGCGGTCGAGGCTAGATCTCTTGTTGTAATTCTGCTCTGTTCTAAGCCTGTTGTCACAGCAGGAGCAGTTTGGCGTGGGTCGCAGCCCAAAACTGGGACGACTGTGGTTTATGTTGTGGCTTGTCAAAAATGTGCGTGGGGCAATGCTTCAAAAGTTACCGTGAGTTTGCATGTCAGATATTTTTAGCGGTGTGTGAGCGTAATATTTTAAAAACGACTATAAATATTCTTCCGTAATGCAAGTTAATCTGTGAATGATGTATTATTTATGGTATGCAAAAAGGTTTAACTATGCAATCTATATTTTTTGCTGACTGTGAAGTTGAAATGTGGCATACAAAGGAAGTGCCTCATCAAAAATCTGGAAAATACGAGTTTTAAATTCGTAGTTCGTTTTGGAATATTGCATTCAACTAATTTAGTACATACGAATTTAAAGTAACTTAAACAAACATAACCAAGCAAGAACCCAAAATGTGCAAAAGAGCTGTAAACAGAGGGAATGAGTGCTTCGAGAGCTGATTAAAATATTGAATATGACTTGAGGAGAGGTCCGCTATGTTGATGTTGTGATTGCGTGAACTGTTGCCCTATCACGAGTGGTAGATAACAGACCAGCGTGCCGCTCTTATCTCAACCGCCTGATGTACATGTGGTGACGTATCTTACCTTAAAAACTTGTAACCTTTACGTTAATGTTAAATTACTTAATGATATTCACCACAAAACGTTGAACAATCTCAGTGCCCTACAAAGATGTGGTTTTACTATAGCTGCATACAAAATGTACACAAAACCGAGATAGTAATATAGGAAAGTTTGTTGTAAACCTGAATCGCAAAATATTTCGAAATGTTTTACATAAATGTAGTCAAATAAGGGAGCTGTTTCCAATATGTAATCATCATTTAAACTAGGAAAGGCACGACCAATTACCATAAGAACATACTTTCACAGTCTAGAGTTGTAATGAAAACATTATTATGTGCAGTTGTGTCCCTTAAAATATTTAGCAAATAACGTTTAGGTGTGTGTCCACTTCAAGAGGGCGTTCCTGTCACGAAACTTGTTGCATTTCTACCTGCTTCCCCCATAACGCCAATGGCTTTTAAAGCCTGTCCCTCCTCAACGGATTATCCGATATCGTTGAGTTATGGCTCATTTCAAAGAGAAAATTCCTTGCGATTTCAGTGAGCAAATTGTCGATATTACGAATAATAATCATTCAAAAATTTCCAATTTATTAAATATTTATGATTGTTTTATGGGTTAATTATTTTTGATATAAAAGTTTTGCTCACTGAAATTAGTTAGTTATTATGTTATATGTTAGTATTATTATTAGTTAGTATTATTAGTTAGTAGTTATATGAAGTTAGTTATTTGTTTTTGCTATTAAATTTAACTGTAAATCATTGATTTCCTGTAATCCGTTGAGTAGGATGGTCTTTGAAAGTTAACTTTGCTCTTATATGAGACGCAGGTAGACGCAGCGGACTGGAGCGCCCTCTGAAGCCGCAGTCATTTCCTGACTGTGTACATCCGTCATGTAAAGTGTATTTAAATCCAGCCTCCGTAGACATATAATAACTACACTGTTTCGAAAAAAACATAAAATATCATTCAAACACATCAATGAGATGGCCTGTAGTCGCACTGGATACCTGCTTTGATGTCGACGTTGGTTGCAGCAACTAGCAGCATGACGATATCATAGCATGTGGGTAGTCCTTAGGCTCTCCAGTATGTCAAGCTTACTGTTCACTCTGGTTCCTACATGTCTGCTTGGTCAGCAGCAAATGCCCAGAGGTCCCCAACCGATGGTCATATAGATAGATACGTTATCAATAAAGGGATGATTAACAAGTGTCATATGAGTCAAAGGGGTTTGCCTACTGGAGGGCTATTTGGCTCTACCTTCCCGTCCCACATTTTCCATCCCTGAAAGTGTCTTTCTTCTGGTGATCAGCACAAATTTATTTTTGTAGAAGCCTTGCCTACATGCTGCCTGGGGTTTTATATCTAATAGTTACATTAGGCAGCATATTTTTACAAGATTAAAATGTATTAATACCTTAATAAACATATTTTAAAAGCGATCAAGCGATTATTTTGTTCCTGTTAAATAACTTAAAAAGATTCAAAACCGAATAGGCTCTAGTAGACAAATGAATCTGACAGCTTCAGTGCCAAAGCCCATTAAAATGTTGTGAGCCGTGAAATGAACCCATTATAAAGCTCAAGAGTCGGTGAGAAACGCACAACACGTCTGACGTGGAATAATGAACCAGTTACGTCATTCCTATCTCAGATCATTCATTGGCAAAAAACCCATACTTACATAATGATCAGTTTATTTAAAACGACTCACTATATTTTATTATTTATTTTGTGTTACAATTTTAAGCTGTGAATTTCACGCTGGAATTAACCTTTCCTAGTAACTTCCATCTATATTAATTCTATTTACTTAATCCACTAGTGTTTTGGATGTGCATACTAACATTAATCTCCTAATCTTCAGCATCTTTAAAACATAACTCCTAGAAAATAAAGGCAGCATGCAAATATGAAAATTATTTCTATGTATAGGTATAGAATTTAATTATTGCTTTTTCAGGAAGATAGGACTTTTATTATTATAAGTGTTATCATATAAATATAAATATACATTTATAATATTCCGTAAATATCGTGATATGAACAAATTAATTTGATTTATAAATAATTAATGCTTCTAACCCAAATGTAAATCAACGGATAACATATAGTATGGTGCTTCATAGAGCAATATACCATAGTGTAACTCTTGAATGTACATTGAGTGAATGTGTACGGATATCTTATCTAACGCATACTTGATCAGCCCGCAAGTGCATATCCAAGGCATGGGGGCCGTGACATTATCCAAGGCCGTCTGCTAACCACGCCTATAGATTTAAGCTGGGTATTTATAGATCGGTAGATTTGCATAAAGTTATAATATCCGAATATTTGTGACCAATAATCTAGTTTGTAATTTTTGGCTGATATTAAACTTAACAATCTACTAGGCCTTTGAAGGAACTATAACCTGAGAATATTTTGTGGGACGTAGTAAGTGTTTTTTTCCTCATTCAACTGTATCAGAGATATACTGTAGTTGTATTAAAGTCATGTTCGCTTGCTTGGTTGCAACTCTGATCTCAAAAACAGCTTCAACGATTTTCTTCAAAAGTAGCAAATAACTATTTTTAATTGAAGCAGGTGTCATCCCCCCAAAAATCTAATTAAATAACGAATTTGAAAATATAAAAAAATAGCATTGGGCTTATGACGTTCGAAATCAGAACAAAACAGTGATAACAACTGTTCACAGTAACTGTCAAAATATCATTCAAGTTGTGAGTAATCAACATGTGGTTTCCTGAGAATAGTGACTAAAATCATTGAGTGAAGATTGCATATAGAGTGGTCTTATCCAAAATGAATGAAATGTGAATAGCATCTCCCGGTTCTACCACAAAATTACCATAGTTTTATATAATTTTTTATAATTATTTTACGAACTTCAAATAGGTGTTTCTTATAGATGTATTAGGGTAGTCGACCCCCACCGCTCTGTTTCTATGACAACCGTCGTATCGGACGCCGGGGCCGGGGACCCGCCACTGTGTGAACATAAGCTTAAGCTTATACTTATGTGTATGCTTCAGCTTACTATTGCCCAATAAGCTTAAGCTTATTGCGCAACAATATGTCCAAAAAGTTGCCGAAACAGAAATTTGGAACTGTTTCAGTAATAAAGCACTGCATATTGTTATAATGTACAGTATTTCAAGTTTCAAAGAACTTTAAAATCGTCAGCTGCAAAAAATTCGAAAGTAGTGGAGTGAGGGTGGTTTGTAAACCTAAGGATATAAAGTAATCATTGCGTGTTAATCCTTTATTTTAGTTTATGCGGGCAATGCTGCGACAAGCAGCTAGTTAACTTAAATAATCGAGTGACAGACAAGGTCTATAAAAGTATGTAATCATATTTTTTATTTGAAAAAAATAAAAGGTATTTTTATTTTGAATGAAAGTTGTAAAGGTGTCGGTACAAAATAACCGGTTTAACCATCGCACCTTATGCAGTGTCGCCACGCCATTGTCAAGGCTATTCGAGTCCCGCTGTGTAAGGCGGTCCTGTCAGAGTGGCAGGTTATTGCCACCCAATTCAACCTGTCTGCATTCTGGGAGAAGATGTTACATTCGACTTGATTTGATTTGAACTTTAAAATTCATAGTTTATCTATGAGTTCTTTTTATCTTAAAAACAACTATTCATTTAATTGTTTCCATAGTTGACACTATCAGTAAAACCTCGTTGTTTATTGTGCAAAACAATCATTGCTGTTAACTCTTTATGCTATAATAGGCCCGCTCCATCAATAGCCCTTTCACTCTCTTCTCAAATCGCCCAGCGTCAGGCTCTGACTTGATGGATTCTGGAAGCGCATTGTGCAGTTGAATGCCATTGTACATTAAGTGCCTTTCAAAGAAGCTGGTTTTATGTTTTGGTGGTATTATGTTGTTTGAAAACCTAAGATTGTACTTAGATGACTGGTATGACGCTTGAAAAAGATGAATACTATGAACATAAACTAAACAACTGAGAATATATATAGATTAAAAAGTTAGAATTTTTTTCTTTGAAAAGTAACTTGCAAGATGTGGGGCGAAACCTTTGAAAAATAGCTCTCAGCGCTCTCTTCTGAAGATGGAAGACGATCCCTGTCCGAATGCTCTCACAACCCCAGACTGAGTCCCAGGACTACCTTAAAACTGGTCTATACCAGTTTTGAGGCTGACATTGGGGACAGAAAATGAAGTTTTCATTACATATGGTAAGTCTTTTGGCTATCCATTATGACAAACTTCCCTTTCACCTTTGGTCCCTCCATTTTCAGCGGCTGGGGATGGAAACTCCGGGTTTGGTCCCCAACCTGAAAATGTATGGTCCCTGGCTGTTGTACATGGATACCCAGTTCATGTTGAATTGGCCAGTTGAGTTGGCCAGTTGGAGGGCAGAATGCGGGTCATCTGTTTGAGCCTCATCCCAGCTGTCACAGGGGCACGGGAGTTGGCCCTCCGAAGGGTCAATTTGGCTGCCGTCCCATCCCACCCTTTCCTTTCTTGCTATATCCGATCCTTCCGGTAACCTGCGCAAAATTCCCGCTTGTGGAAGACTGCCTAGCAGCTATGCTCGAGTGTCCTAATTCAGTAACAACGATTAACTCTTTGTGCAGGCCGATTTCGACCTCCCAATTCTCTTGTGATTACTGGCCAAATCAGTTTCTTTTTAAAGGTAATACTTAACAACGATTGTTTTAGCTATTATTGTTTTTCTGAATTATTATGTTATCTATGATCGTCCACATCAAAACATCTTATTAGGCACGTTTTATTTCATTATTTGTTGATTTTTTATTTTTTTAATATTAGTATCTTATTTGCTGTAAAAATTGGAATCGTTGGTAATTCAGAATACAAGTTTTGTTTGGATTGTAGTTTTCGAAGTGTAAAAAGAGGATCGTTATTTATATTATCATCTTGTTACATGTGCAAATATCACTTAACAATATAATTATTTACAGTCGACTAGTTAGCGATATAAAACCATATATACTCCATATTTTACATTATAGAGTGGTTTTACTCGTTTTGACAATTTTATAATTTAAATACATTTTTATCTTTACGAATTTTTATTTTGTTATGTTTACAAACTAAACTTTTATAATTGATTTGATCTGGGGGCCACAGCCGTTCCCTCATGGGTTGTGGGGTTTGTGGGTTGTGGGGGTCTCCGAGCAGACTGTACTTCTATCTTTGCGCACGACAAACCACAGAGTTGGCTCTCCTTTGCAGCGGTTTAGCAGTGAATTTTAGCTCTTACTTTGCAGGCCCTCGATCATAAAGTTTGTAAATGTTATTTTTTAAATTTGTGCGTACATTTTTCACCCCCCACTGATAAGTTAAAACAAACAAAAAGTGGTAAGCGTAAACAATAATTTCTTAAATAACGTAAGCATCACCAACAATAAATTATAAACAAAGAGTTTGTAAGGCTTGCTTTACTTATGCAGTGTAGAGATGGTCAACTATAAGACGAATTGATAGTTTTTAATGACTTATTTTAGTAATTTTATCGGGATTTTAACTAAATTGTTAATAGTGTATAGATTTTGATTGAATAATGAGATTAAAGCTTTACATTTCTAAGTACCTTTTAGAACAGAGATCAAGTTAAGGAGACTTCAACCATTGAGTATACACTAATACTCAATGCATAAACCAAGCCTTCTGAGTTCAGTTTAATGGAATGGAATAACATTTTAGCACGTTTTCAAAAATAATTGAAAAAATAATAATACATTTAAAGTTGTTTTAAAAACTATCCTAAAAGTTCGTAAAATTCTACAATAATAATCCATTGTCACTGACACACCGAATAACAACATTTTAATATTAATGTAATAAGCAAATGTTTATTATAATTCTTAATCGAAGCAAAAGTATGTTAACACAGTTATTAGTTTGGATTTTAAAAACATATTCTCATTTAAGTCATTCGTTTTAGATCTAAAGACTTTCAAGAATGTATTCACACGTATCCTGTCTCATTTAGCAAAACCTAATCTAATTTAATTTACGATAAGAATTTGAAAGTATTTTAAGTAAATGTTTTAGAGGAAGGATTCATAAATAAATATCAAAGAATCATCATAGCATCAGCAAGATCCCTAGGGATGGCCGGGGAACGTGCGAGATATGGACAGCTCTTCCTGGTTCCTGTCAGTCCTGATCAGGGGGTTGAGAGTGACGCATTCCCGCGGGATCTCAAGCCAAACTGTAGAGTAGAACAATTCAGAATTGGGGGAAAGAAGTATCGCTGAAGTGCCATTGAGCGGCGCACTCAATCAGCTCCTTAAACTTTGTAACACAAAATAAATCAAACTAAAACAACATCTTAGGTTGAAAAAGAAACCCTAAGCATGTTTCAAACAAAAAAATCTTTACCTTAGATTTGGTTATACAATCTGTGATGATTATACAAAGCAATATACAGGAATATGTACACTAACCATAGATTGGTATTATTCCCCTTTTAAAAGTTATGTCAATATAATACAGTAGCAATATTGAATTAAATTCTTACTTGTTATGTTTGTTAGTAATAATTTGATTAGGGAGTTGCGTTTCAAACTTTGGGGCAACCCCGAACAACTTGCAATTTTGGGGTAAAAACAATTTCCACCAACAAGTTTTTTCTGTTTGTAATTATGTGCAATTATGTGTGCAATTATGTGTTGCATATTTGGCATAGTTTTGTCCAAATATTAAAATAGTTATAACAGAGTGACCTTTAAATATTTGGACTCTTCATTACCCCCTCCCAAAAAAAAAATAAATAAACACTGAGGTGGTTTACTTAGACTCCGGCCACGGCTTTAGTGCCGAAACAGTCTCTCAGTAAAGGAAATTTAAGTGGAAAATTTTAATTTTTGATAACTCTGTTAGTATTAAATTATCTTAGTAGCCCTGAACTGTGAAAATAGCTATTAATTTGTTCCACTGTATTTTAAAAGTTATTTAAAAGGTCCGGAAGCTATTCACATTGAAAATAAAATGTCGTTTATAGTTTTTTAACAGCCACCACAACTATATTTACCTAATAGGATTGCACTGTTGTGTTTTAATTCTCAAGTCTATTATAATGGGACAACATTTAGTTTATAATAATTTTAGTTGATCTATAAAATTATGTGTCAGGTTATAGTTAGGAAAAAAATACTGATAAAAGATTCATTTCAATATCCGGTAAAGCGGTGTTAAGTTTGATTTTCATAGTATGACCCGAAAAATACTCTTTAAAATCAATAAGTTGAAGTTAAAAATACCAGCAATTGCTATTTTTCTTCATTTGCCATGGTCATGGTCATGAATAATACGAGGATAAAATATCCGGTCTAATTGTTTACATTTTACAGTTTATATTTTTAATTGCTGATACTTTACAGTTCCTATTTTTACCCCTTTCACATTTGCATTTAGATGCAAAGGGGTTGAAGTGGTTTAATCTAGTTAGTCAAACAATATTTCAACCCTTTTTGTAGAGGAAGAATTTTTGCTATGTCAGCTTCATAAACCTGCGATATTTTAATTATTAAACTCCTTTAACTTGACCTTTTTCAATGTGTGAATACATAATTTGCTTCTGGAAGCTTTTTTGAGTTAGTTTCAAGTTAAGGTCTCAGATTCTATCGGTCTTCATAATTATGCTCTAGCAAAAGATCTACTTTTGTTTTTACATTTTTAGCCTCTGGTTTGAGAAAGTTTACTCGGATTATATAAACACTGACTTGTTAGAATGTCTACAAACAATTCAGTAAAAGTTTGATCTCTGTTTTATAACACTGAGTGTTGTAGTATAAGATTTGGCCACTGTAATATCCTTAATATGCAATTGATTCACTTAACTTATAATAATGAATTATTTTTAAGATATACTGTATTCTAAAAAATTTGCTCTTTGAAGAAACTGTGCCAAAAATAATTAAGAAGAAAATGTTGCATTTATAATTGCATAAAATCAACTTTTATATGTCAAATTCAAATAATTTATTTGTTCAACCTTAAATATTTGATTAAGATATATTATCAATATTCTTAGGTTTTATGTATTTTTTTAACAAGGGAAATGTGAGGAATTAACAATTAATTTTAAAAAATATCTCACATTTCCCTTGTTAAACAAAACATATTATTTAAAATATAATTTAATAATACACAAACCCACTAAATTTGACTTTTAACTGTGAGAGATAATTTTTTTACGTAACTGTCTAAATGGTAGTTTAGACTCGAGACTCTTGTACAATAATGTCCTGTAAAATATTCATTTGTTTTCTTAGTAATAAACTAATACAATAAGTAACATAATTAATAACAAAGCACGATAAGTATCAATATAAATTAACTATTGCAAATAATGAAAGACATAATAAAAAAACGACCTAAATATTGGGCATAGGGTCTTGAATGAATCGTGTGGTTTTAAAAAAGGGTGCTATAAAAGTATTGTGCAACCGATTTATTGCTTAGTAGGTTTTTGTTTTCTAATTACAATATTTATTCTTATAGCATGTTGTCAAATGCTTCTGGAGAGTGACAGTTTGTTGAATCTTAAAGTTTTTGATCGTAAAAGCACTGGAACAGAATTTTAAAGCAAATACATTTTCCATGTTTAAATTAATATATGAACGAAATACTGCAGCGAAAACCTCAACTATGTAAAATGCAGAAACATTCAACTTCAACGATCATGAATTTGGAGGTACAAAATTGTTTAAGTCGTATTCCAACTAAAATCCTGTAGGCGTCAAAGAATGTTCTGTCCGTTACCAGAAAGTGATTGTGGAAGTTGGCTTTTGCCAAAATGTCATGTACTACAAATGAGCGTACGCAAAAAGAAATACTATCTCCAAATCGGCTGTGCAGGGTAGGTTTTATTACCTTCATTACATGGTGAAAAACGAGTAAGCGATATTTAACAAATCCGTTAAAAAATTATTATTTTTCATTGTTATCTTTTATTTGAGTACAAGATGTTCCTGAGCGTACTAATTACAATCTCTATAAAAAAGTCACCTCATCAAGATCCGTATCACACCTTTTCACCTTGTCCTTAACAATCCATAACAAATTATAGGTATGGATAGAATTTCTTATCTAATAAAATATTAATTTACAGAATTTTATTTTCCGTTGAAATTGAATCACGTCATTAAAAAAACTAAAATCGATAGAAGTTATCAACGTTTATTTTTGATTGGTTAAAAATTGCGATTATTTAATGCTCCTAATTTATCACCAAAATTTTACTCATAAGACTAGTATTTTCGGAACAACGACTTGATCATTATAATCTTCGACAATAGGAGGTGGCTTTCAGTGTGTACGTAAACACCGGGAATAGCAATGACTATCGCCTCATTATATGCATGTCATGTTCCAACGCTTAAATCACACCTACTCCTCAGCTTTCTATACATACATATTTTACCGATATGATGATACAAACTTATAGTAATCACAATACTAATAATGATATAAATGATAGTAATTACAATACTTGTTTGTAAACATTATAGTTGAGTTAACAATGATTTATTTTATCTATTTATTTTGTTATGGTACAGTTTTTGTTATTTAATTTGTTTTATCCCTAAAAAGTAGAGTTATTGAGTAAAAAGGGGAAATACAATATACGCCATATTGATACTGACTTTCAGTTTTTAAACTTCTAAAACGGTAATGACCCATTTCTTGATTTTAATCTACTTATTTTATGAGGCACCGCATTAATAACATATTTGAATAACCCAATTTATTTACTTATACTGAACTAAGTAATTAACCCCAATTATTATAGTGTTTATCAATATTAATTTTGTTGAATTAAGATAAATTAGAATTAAAACCAATAAAGGTAGAACAAATTCAAATGATATATATATATATATATATATATATATATATATATATAAAGTTTAATGAACCAAAAATAACGTAACGTCGTGTCGTAATTGTGTGGTGCTATTTTAAATATGTAATGTTACATAAAATAAACATCACATACCATTATTTTATTTATGTGATAAAACATTTAATTTATTTATTCGCGTAAATTTCAGGTACTTTGCTCGCCAAACATTGTTACATTTGTCATTGCAGAATCCGTTTGCATATTTCACCATCCTGTCATATTGGTGGTGTAACAAAACTTGCCTGTAACCTTGTAAACTTTGACGTGACGACTATGTTACATCAACTCAGGTAAACAAGTCTATCAAGTTTGAAAGCTTTCGCCTCGCTGGAGATAACCGCAAAGTGATCAAACTAAACTAGCTTTAAAACTATCATTCGTAGGTGTAATCCTGAACCGACCCATGACGTAATGTGACACAGTTTAGCTTAATAGACTTCTTCAAATTTGTGTGAAACACCTAAGTAAAAATCCCTTGAAAATATTAATGTTATCAGTTCGATTTCCCAAGACATTATTACTGTGGAAATTAAACGTTTGGAAATAAAAATAAGAAAATACGTAATGACTGATAACCCACAAAGTATTTTGTTTCATATTAATGATAATATAATTTTGATTTCAAACGAATTTTGTTTTAGTACTGAGGTCTGCATGGCTTAAAATTTGTGTTAACTTCTGATAAAAGAACACATGAAAAAATAATTTAATCCGTCCAGAATGGCTCCTACATAATTTTTATATCATTAACTTTATTTCACAAACAATTTAAATCAGAACTTATAAATATTTGTTTGTACGCAAGAGGCATATATTGTAGGATGGTACATACATTTGCTTATCAGAAAAAATGGTCCAAACCTATGTATTAATTGACCTCTCGGAATTCGAACTCGTGACCCTTGAATCAAAGTCTAAGACGCTAATTGTTGGATTAAGCGTCGTTAGATGCGTACGGTTCATTTATTAGGTATCCATTGTATAAAAATAATGTATCGATATTTGCTTGGAAATTGAACTATTATTTTGTATACATATTTCGTATTAGTCAAAAGCTTTAAAGTCAAAAGACGTGCCTTTCGGGGTTTAGAAAAACATCCAACTCTTGGGCTTAAACTATTATTAAACATTATTCTTATGGTTAACAATCAACTGAATTGACAATTAATAAACAGTATAACTAATGCGAGTAACTGGACTCCTCACCAATTACAACCTCAATCTTAGCGCCTAAAACTCTCTGGTCCCATTAAACTATTGAAAAAGATAATTAAATTTCCTGATTTTCAGGTCGTTGCCCAAAGTAAGCATGACTTCACATCTTAATTGAAATATCCCCTCTGTAATCCACTTACTGTTTGGACGAATCCTTCCCCACCCGTTCTACCACTCCCCCTCCACTACCGTGTTTATTAGCTAGCTTACGTCACCCTTCCTGTATTCCTTTCTATTTGCATTTAGATGTAATGTTCATGACAAAGGCCAAATCCTAATCTTGCTGTGTGCTGGCCCAGTTTGTTAGGATTACAGAGATTTGCGGAGGTTATTTGTGGTTGGATGATTTAGAATTACTTTGCAGACGCTCTTTGTTAGTATTGTTTTACTGGTGTAAATTTGAAGCATAAGATTGATTTGGATGTAAAGTAACTCAGGTTAAACATTTTAATTGATTTTTTAATTCTCAGTGGCGTTTAAACAGATAAAAACTGTATATACAGGTTGAGTTTTAAATGAGTCCCCCCTACTTTTCTCTACATTTCTTAAGATATCGACTCCGGACCAAAACCGATCATTTTTGACCAACTTATACTTCATTTTGACTTAGTTAATATTTTTGGCCGCCATCTTGGATCCGCAATATTGGTTATAACTATTTATTTTTAAATGTAAAGATGGGGTTGTGATATCATATCCCATCTATTTATTTATTTATTCACCAACGTTACACACCATTTTACATTATTTCAGAATACAGAGATGGCCAACAAAATTTGACAAGTAAATACATAATCACAAAATGTTGAAAAAGAAACGAGCAATAACAACAAATAATATGTGAGCAAACAACAAGAAATAAATATATTAACAAATATTAACAATATAATAGAACAATGAATAGAATGAATTATTGAAGGACATGGAAGAAACTTCAGGAAACAGGCCTCTATCAGCTTCAGCACGCCGAACCGTTCCCAAGGTGGCAGTGAAGAGGTCGACTGAAGTGTCAATCTCGTTCCCGGAGCGCATAGGTCGAGCAAAGGCACTGGATCTTAAGAGTCTTCATCACCGGAAGTTTCCGGACGCCATCTTGGGGTTTTGTTCCATAAGGCCAATTTTAACTTTGTGCCTCCGTTACTCCTCACCTGATCGTCACAAACAATTAATTTTGGTGTCAAATTAAAGGTTTCGTCGTCCTCTAGGGAAATACAATAGTCGAATTTGGATTTTGTTACAAATTAATGAGATCATGTACAGTGTTTCAGTTCAAAATTAAACTATTTTTCATGCAACGATGGTACCCAAGTTAAAAAATTCAACATATTTCCCTAGAGGACTGCAAAACCTTTAATTTGACTCCAAAATGAATTGATTGTGACAATCAGGTGAGGACTAATGGAGGCATAAAGTTAACATTGGCCTTATGGAGCAAAACTGCAAGATGGCGTTTAGCAACTTCCGGTGATGAAGACTCTTAAGTAGTTGGTCCCATGGTCGAGCTCGAAGAGGCGCTGATGTCTGGTGGTTCTGGTAGGAACGTGGAAGTTAATTCTTTCCAGTAAGAAGAGGAAGTTGATTTGGTGACTGAGAATTTGTTACAACCACTCGTCTCCGGCATCATATAGAAGTCAAATAAAAACAATCTCTTTATTGGCCCACAGAAAAGATCCGTACAATAGTGTCAAAATTGTGATACTTAAGTGAGAACAATAATGGTCAACACTAACATAACAAAATTAAATTAATTTAATAAACTAAAACATGTCCTTTTTAGTTAGTCTGACAAACTACATAGTCCCTGACGTTATGAGGCCCGCTCCATCAATAGCCCTTTCAATCTCTTCCCAAATCGCCCAGCGTCACGCTCTGGCTTGATGGATTCTGGAAGCGCACTGTGCAGTTGAATGCCATTGTACATTAAGTGCCTTTCAAAGAAGCTGTTTTTACGTTTTGGTGGTTTTATGTTAATTGAAAACCTAATATTGTACTTAGATTGCTGGTATGACGCTTGAAAAGATTAATATTACTGTGAACATAAACAAAACAATTGAGAATATATATAGATGGAAAAGTTAGAATTTTTTTTCTTTGAAGAGTAACTTGCAAGATGTGTAGCGAGACCTTTTAAAAAAAGCTCTCAGCGCTCTCTTCTGAAGACGGAAGACAAACCCTGTCCGAATGCTCTCACAACCCCAGACTGAGTCCCAGCAGGACTTCCTTAAAACTGGTCTATACCAGTTATTGGGTACAGCAAATGAAGTTGTCATTACATATGGTAAGTCTTTTGGGTATACATTATGACAAACTTCTCTTTCACCTTTGGTCCCTCCATTTGCAGCGGCTGGGGATGGAAACTCCGGGTTTGGTCCCCAACCTGAGAATGTATGGTCCCTGGCTGTTGTACATGGATACCCTGACAGTTGAGTTGGCCAGTTGGAGGGCAGAATGCGGATCCTCTGTTTGAGCCTCATCCCAGCTGTCACAGAGGCACGGGAGTGGGGCCTCTGAAGGGTGGATTTGGCTGCCATCCCAACCCATCTTTTCCTTTACTGCTATGTCCTATCTTTCCGGTAACCTGCGCAATATTCCCGTTTGTGGAAGATGTGACTAGCAGCTATGCTGTTGGGTTTCCTAATCCGCAAAAATGATGATGATGATGGTGATGATGATGATGAATAACCCCAGACTGCCACTAAATACGATAAATAAAGATAAATTAAACCATAATATGCAGCCAGTGTTACACGGGAATAAGAAAATTTAGAGAGACTTCTTTTAACAAATATTCCTGAACTCAGCTTTTTGCAAACGTGATCTAAATGATTGTGAAATTTAAGTTGGCTGTCCGAAACCAGACAGTCATTTTGAAGTGTCACAGGAAGAAAGCGGGATCACTTTAGAGCGGTTAATATTTTTGTAATACTCTCCAGTTGAATAATAGGCTACGTACATTTATATTATTACATTGATCTCTTTGTTTACTTTTCAAAGAGTGATTTTCTTTACTGAGGCACCCCTTCTTTAATTGAGTTATAATTTGGTATAAATGTTTCAAAACCTACTTAGTGAGTTCTCACATAGTAAATAACAATATATTAGTTGAAAGGAGGCCTATAACATGAGAATGCCGCTAATGACTATAGAAGGGCCGCACGACTGTATCTATGGCGACAGACTAGCGCTGGTGTGCCTCGGCTAGTGCGAATCTTTGGCCTGAGAATTATTACGTTCAAGATTTAATCCGACTATGTTAGCTGGTAACCTGTTTTCAGGAGTATTATTATATGTGAGGAGGACTTGCACCTCTCTTGTCTTTTCCCCTTTTGTACACTTTCCACGTGTTGATCTCACAGTCCCACAGTCCTCCCCCCACTCAACGACACCTTCCCCCCTCCGGGTGACACTCACGCCGCCATTGTGCCCCCGGGACAAATGTTTCCACTTGAGGGATTTTCATCCCTTTCTAGGGATTTGTTAACGTTCCGTGGGATAAAATAGGATTGTAGGATACCTTAAGTCACCTTATTTACATACTTACAAAAAATCTGTATTAAAGTCCTTTGATATTACAAATTAAATGGTCTAAAAAATTACTAAAGAGTCTAAATCAATAAATAACTACCAGTCTTTTCACATTTTGTCGCTGGAAACAATGTGTGTCTTAGCCCTCATGTCAGTCTAGTCGTTATTTTGATAAAACTGTAATTTTTATTTACGAATTTTAGACTTTTTCGTGATTTGCCAAAAACCCGTCTTTATGTCACAATTTACGTTGCAAAAAACTTGAGGCATGAAGGACGTAAGGTTAATCTACTTCTTTATTTCATACTACTGGGTATCAAAAAATGACATTAATTTAAATATTATTAACTCTGTAAAGGGCGTGACAAGATCCAAGGACGTCTGCAAGCCACGCCTTTAGATTAGCGAACAACACAAATTAATTAAGGGTTTCTTGTTGCGCGTCAGTCTGCAATAGATTAACGTAACGGGTGCTAATTTGTTTGGTAGGTTGCCAAATGAATATATATCTTGGTTAAGCATGCACTTCAAACTTATGTAATATAATTTAATTTTGTTGCAAATGTGAGCGGTTTTATTCACTTTTCAGTTAGTTATCAAGTTGAGCACAGATGTTTAAGTATCAAATCGCATTGATTTTTTTTGTGTGCAATAAAACAAAATGATATAGACATTTAAATGGTTAACTTTTTGAAATGAAAATAATACATATCTTTACAACCATTAAATTACAATAGTTTGACAGCAGTATTAGTTGTGATGTAATAGTGTTTGGGACTTGGATTTTTATGAAGCAGAGGTGGGACTTTCCTATCTCACCCCCTCAACCTGGGGATGGGCCTTTAGGGAATCATTCTGGCTTTTGCCTCGTGACTGTACAACCGTACAAAGTTGTTTTAAAGTGAGCTGTCTGATTTAAGAGTATACTTTGGTCTAATACTTTTTTGTGAAACATTATTGTTTGTATTTTATTTTGAATTAATTATAAACCAAATTTAAAATGGCACGTCATAATTTGCAAAAAGTAATATTAATGAAATTTAATAGCAATAGATAATCATTACTTTACAATTCTCAATGATCGAATGTTTCCAGCTTGACAGATTGCTAATTATTCAAGACATGCTTTATGTTGATAACGTAAGAATTAAATATTTTGTTAATACTAACATTTACAATTGAATAATAGTCTACGTACATCTACATTAATACATTGATCTCTTTGTTTACTTTTCAAAGAGTGTTTTTCTTTAATGAGGTACCCCTACTTAAAACCTACTTAGTGAGTTCTCACATAGTAAATAACAATATATTTCTTGAAAGGAGGCCTATAACATGAGAATGCCGCTAATGACTATAGAAGGGCCGCGCGACTGTTTCTTTGGCGACAGACTAGCGCTGGTGTGCCTCGGCTAGTGCGAATCTTTGGCCTGAGAATTATTACGTTCAAGATTTAATCCGACCATGTTAAGCTGTTAAATTGTTTTCAGGAGTATTGTTATATGTGTGGAGGACTTGCACCTCCCCTAGTCTTTTCCCCCTTTGTACACTTTCTCGTATTGCTTTTAGAGGAAAGAAATTGTTTATTCAGAGACAGTGTCAGAAACTTTCACTGTCTCAGAGTTGGATCATTTTTCTAGGTTGATAGACTTATAGCTTTAGGTGTGTCCGAATCAGCAAAATTGGATAATCCATTGATAATGGACGACATTTGAAAGTTAACATTGGTCTCATGAGAGAAAGAGGTAGAAGGTGATGACTCGGGTCCCCTCTTAACTATTACAACAGCCCGGGGTTGAACACTAATAAAAGACGTTTGAAAAATGTTTAGGTTACCATAAGTGTGAAAATTATTTACAAAAATAAATTCATCATTATAGAAACACCCACATAAAGCAAATAACACGTATCTATCCACAGTTAGCTCAGCTATAAGTTTCCGAATGTTAATACGGTGTTTTGAACTTTATTTCTTCCGCTCCAATCCCGACACCTGTGTTTCAAGTTTCAAGTCTCCACCATAAATATATAGTGAGAGATCACATCGAGATGCATGTACATAAAGGTGGGTCACGCAATAAGCCCACGTATTGTTCTCACAGTCCCACAGTCCTCCCCCCCTCCACGACACCTTCCCCCCTCTCCGGGCGACACTCACGCCGCCACCATGCCTCCGGGATCAGGACCAGTGTTTCCACTTGAGGGTGTTAACGTCCCGTGGGTTAAAATGAGATTGTAGGATACTTTGAAAAACCTTAATTTTTACGTATTTTCGTTTTTGATTAAAATTCTTAGGACATTTTGCCAGGAATAAAAACCGTTAAATTTGTATAACCTCCAATATACATTTATGATGGGTTGTCAACCATAAAATGAAACTTTGATCACGTACCTTTTAGAAAGAAGAATAGGGGGGGACGGGTTTGCAAAGTTTTAATTTTGTGTTTAACACATTTTATTTGATCCAGGAGAAAAGTATAATTCAATAAAAACGTGACAGGTATATTCCCATAAAAATAAATTTTCAATATAATCTATTTGGTTGCTAAAGGATGAAGGCGACTCACCTTGATTATAAACCAACTAAGTAAGTAACTAAGTACAAAATACGTTTAAAAACTCGAAGGTATATTAGGGATATTTTTGGAGAAAATTCATGTTAGATTGAGGGATAAAGCGGGGACTGAGTAAAGTAGTATGTGGGATATTTTTACCGCTTTAAGTGACACTTTAAGGACACCGGGACTGGGGACACCAGTTGTAACTGCGTGGTAACTACGAACCCGCCCTAACATTGCCTCAAGGTTCGGTACATAAACAATATTTGACTATTGCATTGTTCTTTCTATTGTTTTGTATTGTACACAAACGATTATCATCTAAATGATGTTAATCAACTCAATTACGTTAACTTTTTATTTTTATTCTATTCAAATATACGGTCGTTAATTAATTTTTATAGCAACTCAGTGGACGTACAGACAGTAATTGACTATGTATATGCTGTTTCCTAGGACCAATATTATTTTAGTAACTACAACTAAACATTTGTTTATTCAATACTAGCTGCTATGCTCGTGCTTTGCAACGGGGGAAAATTCAGAGTAGAAAAATTGTAAACGAAACAATGCAAGTCCTTAGATGACATTCTTATAACAGTTGTTTATTTAAATGAATTGAATTAAGAAAATCACATGTGACATAAACCAAATAAAACTCAACTCCATCTGAATAACTTGGGGAAGACATGGGAAGTCCCGCGGGGCAGAACCCTGAGGACTTTATAAATTACAATAGGCCTATGGAACTTCTGGTTACATAGACTGTATTTGTGAAAAATTTCAGCAGTATTGGTCTAGTGGTTTTGGAGCGATGGAACAATAGTCAGACAGACAGACACCACCTCATTTTTATAATAGTCGTGATGAGAACCTTAATCTACTTTATATCTCCTATTGCATATGTTGTAATGTAGTTTTATTCATTTAATATTTTCCATTCATTCGTTCATAAGCATTTTCCCAAAATCACCCTAAGAGAAAATTGTATAAATTGTATACCCTCAACGCTTAGCTATAAAATCCCCAATCACTTACTTTTTTAAACGCCTTGACATAGTCGTAAAAATACCGTTGAACGGTTAGTGACTTGCAGTGTGGTCATTGCATTGTGCTGACGCAAAAATCACAGACGACGGAAACGTAAATAATGATTGGTTAGGCAGCAACAGCAACCTTTCAGCATTGGCGGGGTTTGACCGTCGCTAACATAATTGCCACTTGGGATCCTCCTTTCACCGCAGCAGTAAGGTCGCTGCACGCAGTCACACTGAACCACCACCTTGGTCAGCGACCTGAGGGAATAGACTAATTCAAGCCCAAATACTAAATATGTTTTTAAAATACAGACAAAAGCTATACGAACTATTTGTCTTTGTCAAGTCGAAGAACATCATGCAAACCACTATTAAAAAATTAAATATTTTAACATTTTGGTCAATTGTTTATTTTGCAAGCAGCAAGTGTTGTACATTTGAACTTTGACAAATTTTCATTCAGACGACAAATGCATAATTATAACACGAGAATTATCTACCTTAAGGATTTGCCATATAAAAATTAAAAATTCCAACAGCCTTGCCCAGACTACATATCAATCAAAATTTACAATACAATTATTTTTAAAATAAACTCTACGAATAACATAATACAATTAAAAAAGAAGTTAAAGTAATACCTCTTCAAGAAACGTCCGTACACAATTGAATGAAAGCAGCACCGAATATATAACATAAAATATATAACTTACTTCTAAAATCAGAAGTTCGTAGTTTCAAGATTGGATCAAAATTATATTAAGTTAAGTACCTGGGGGCCGAGCTTTGCTCGGGGAAGGCCAGTCAGTTTGTTTAGATGTCTGGGAGTAATATTTCACCACTTCCCCCAACTGATTACCATATTTTTATAGCTCATTTTCCTCTTTCCTGCATTTTTAAGGGCACTCCAGTTGTTATTTATAAGTCAATGTCTGTTTGATTTATTTTACTACTCGTATAAATGTAATCTTCACTCAAATCTTTTAATCTCTGCTCTCAGTAAACCACATGTTAATAATCATAAACAACATGAGTCCCTTTGAAAGTTCCCTGGTTGATTATGAACAGCTGTTACAATTCTTTTGTTTTGATTTGAAACTCCATAAGCCCAATGTTAATCTTGTTAACTTTTAATTTTAGTTTTTTTAGATTATTTGATTTTTCCTGGGGATGAGGCCTATCTGGAACTTATTTTTATCCCAGAAATGAGTTATTTCGAACATTTGAAGGAAATCGTTGGAGCCGTTTTTGAGATCCGTGTCGCAAGCAAGCAAGCAAGCAAACCTTACTCATATTAGAGTATAGGATTCCAAATTGTTTGTTTTTTAAGCTGAAATCAATGGTATAAATTACAATTTGATTTAAATAAAAATTAAATTAATTCATTTAATTGAATTAAATACAGCTTAAAAAAAACAATTTGGTGTTTTGATCATTAATTTGGTGCTCTACGTTAATTGTTTACCGAGATAGTACCTGGGGGCCGAGCTTTGCTGGGGGAAGGCCAGCCAGTTTGTTTAGATGACTTGGAGTAATGTTTCACTACTTCCCCCTACTGGTAATCAGATTTGTATAACTCATTTGCCTCTTTTCTACATTTTAAGCTCACTCCAGTTGTTATTTATAGCTCAATGTCCCTTTGGTTTATTTTACTACTCTATTTATGTAATCTTCCCTCAAATCTTTTAATCTCTGCTCTCAGGAAACCACATGTTATAATCATGTACAACATGAGTATTACTTTGGCAGTTCCCTGGTTGATTATGAACAGCTGTTACAATTCTTTTGTTTTGATTTGAAACTCCATAAGCCCAATGTTAATTTTTTTAACTTTTCATTTTAGTTTTTTTTTACATTATTTGATTTTTCCTGGGGATGAGGCCTGTCTAGAACTTGTTTTTATCGCAGAAATTAGTTATTTCGAACATTAGAAGGAAATCGTTGGAGCCGTTTTTGAGATCCGTGTCGCAAGCAAGCAAGCAAACCTTACTCATATTAGAGTATAGGATACTGTATTTATACTAACTTGTTTAATAGTGTATGTTAAGCATATTAGACTAAAGTTGAGTTTATTACGAGGAAGAAATTTGAATCGGAAAAAATATATGTTTAGTGGTTTAGAATAATCCGATTATTCTGTAAATGTTAGTACAATATATTTCAACGAAACTGCCGCTATTTTGAAACAGATAAGGATATGAGTTCTTTTTACACCAAAATGTTTCTGTGTACAATACGACACGTTTAATTTTGGATATTTTGAGATTCCCGCTAGTGACCCTCATTTTTGTCAGACACCATGCGTTATCAAAAAGTTTGTTCTCAAAACTATTTATATCTATCCTAAATATTCATCATGGTGGTCGATTTACTGGGGAAGAACTTTTTTTCATTCTTGTAGGTGAAATTGTTCATCTGAAATCTGTCTGAGCCACCCTTTACGAATAAAAATTGCAATACTCCAAAAATGGACTAGGGATGACACTCTTATTTTATCACCAATTTTTTAAACATACTAGTTTTTAATCTAAGTTACTATTATGACGCCTTTACAGGTTGCGCTCTGGCCTTGTACGGTACCATAACCAGCCTCTGGGCAGGTGTGCGGTCGGTGTAAGGCACGGCCACCTCCGTAATAACATGGCCCCCGGCCAGGGCGCGATACCTGCCCGCCGATCGTTACTGAAAGATTTATGGAGCCAGATAACTGTGGGCATGAGATATTCATATTTTGAAGGGCAGTAAATGCTCTCTGGCTGATCCGTGTACTTCAATTTCTCGAAATAAATATATTAGCATGGTAGTCGTTTTCGAGAAGTATCTTTTTTGAAGCATTCCCCACTATTTTGTTTGTGTATTATTCACCAAACACCAACTATGTTTTAAGATTTTATATTTTTATGGGAAGAATATTAACCGTAAAATACTTCACTGGAAAGAGCATCAACTTACCTGTTGCAGGATTGGGAAGAAAATGCACCTTTGTACTGATAATCTGTTTGTTTCAACAGACAATAGTGATTTCCGGTCTTGCCCTTGTTGGCTCCAAATTCAAATTACTGCTACTGTAATTGATCTCGCAATTCAATGTTTGTAATAGTTAGGTTTCATATTAGTAATCCACTAACTTTTAGTATGTTATGCATTGCCGTTGATAAATAAATTAAAATATAGCTTTTTTATATTTTAAGTTTGATATAATCTGTTTATGGTAATATACTACTTTAGAGACTCTGATCTTTTCTTATAAGATTAATTTTGTTGAAACAATATTTTTGTGTAAATTTGTTGATATGCTTGGAACAGAGTACACTACCCTTTTTACTTTAATTTAATAAGATCGTTCTATAAGGAAAATGTATGATTTATCTATCATTCCAATGTAAATTAATTCACTCTAAAATTTACCTTTACACTCATTATCCACATGCTCATTCGTTGCAGGGATCGCAAGAATCAGTATGCAAAACATTCAGCAGAACAAAACGATAGGAAACATTATCCAGTGATTCTTGGTAAAATATTAAATTATATAAAATTGAGCAATTGCACTGAGAACAGGTATCAGATCGGATAATAAGAACTGTCGGGCCAACCCTGCAGAAACCTCATAAGTCAACAAACCTAACTGCATTAGCGGATAATGATCCTGGTTAAACGATATCTTACATCAAAGGCTTCTCGCGGGGTAGTGATTACCAACGGTTACTTAATAGAGGGTTTTATTATCTTGGGATAACCTTGACTAAACAGTTAAATCATAGGTATTTTAAGAAAGCGATAACCTCTATAGGATTATTCACTTTCCTTGATTTTCTCATTTGTATCCACTTATATTATTCTACT
Organism: Allygus modestus; assembly: GCA_963675035.1. NCBI lineage: Eukaryota > Metazoa > Arthropoda > Insecta > Hemiptera > Cicadellidae > Allygus > Allygus modestus. Next base: position 75,174,396 of record OY776112.1, on the reverse strand, counting down.
GTAATTTACATATACCTCTGGCTCGTTCAATGCTTCAAGCAGTGTAATAAATATAGAAAATTTACATTAGCATTTATGTTTTATAGAGGAGTAAAGGTACATTTACAGTGGACTGGTTACTGAACTGCAATTTTGTATTCTTTCCTTGTACGGTTTAAAGCAGTTACTCTCCCATCGACGCTTCCTCTTGGGAACAGCTGGTTAGAGAGATAACACGTGTTTTTAAGGCTGAATCAGCTGATATTTAGTAATTTGTACGAGGTAGCCATTACAGCCTCTTGTTCTGAAGTCCTAATCGTTTTAACCTCAGTTGATGTTAAATGCCTGTATGATAGCATCTACACTGCAGACTGAAGTAAATTATATAGCTGTGGTCGCGTAAAAATGGTTTTACTAAATAAATAATTTTGTTTACGTTTTTCATCAGGATGCCGGAATTTACTAACCTAACATAACAAGTATTTCAGAAGGCTATTAGGATTATTAATTATCAAGCCCTAATGTTATTCTTAAGGAGAATAAATACTGCTATATATCGCTTATTTATTAGTGTATATATCTCAACGACAGCGAATAATTCAGACTCAATACACTGGGTGATAAACAAATAAAACATATGCCTCTTGTTATTGTATAAATATATTGTAGCAAATAGCACCATTTAATAAACACCTCTCATAAATAGGGTGGTAATATATATTGAGCTTTGTCAGATATTTATAATAATAGTACCTGCATTAAAACAAGTATCTCTAGAGTCGACTACTGAAATATATCCATTAATACGCGTACGACAATCGTGGGAAATGTTATACTAAAACCCATGATCCGTGGGAGGTGGTTTTTTATGACGGTACCACTGTTGGTAATTTTAAGTAAACTAAAACCGGGGAACCAATTTCACTCTTGTTTTGGCAAAGAGGAAAAGAAACATTGCCAGGTCTCCACTTTCTCTTCCTACATACCAGGAGGGCATACATCGTCAGGCAACAGTGCTATAACTCTCATTCTTGTGTTTTACACGCTGAGATTCATTAAAATCTCTCTTCAAGGGTTTGAAGTGTTTTTCTTTTCAAAACAATCATTAACATTTGTCGTAAAAAATTCTATCTAGCGCAATTAGCTTAAAATGTAATTTATTACGTTTGTGTAGAAATTAAAAATAAAGTTGTTCAATATTTTTTACCATTTTAAATATTTTCCAGAGAAATCAATATAACATATAATCTTTGGTTGAAATTCATTGTTGGTGACTGTGAGTTTATGTTATCTAAGAAATTATTGGTTACATTTGACATCACTGAATTTCTTAAACGTCACTGAACACAGAAAAACAAACTTCCCGTTACGTTTCAGGGCCTGGAACCTGACCTGATGTATTATTTGATGTACCGGTATGTTAAATTTCTAATATGACACAAAGCATATAATTTTTCTATAGCTTCAAATAGTATTGTACCTATATTAAATTTACCGTTTAGTTAATTGTGTTCAAACGGGAGATATCCGAGGAATCTTACTATTTTACTAAAATAGGGTATACTATTGAAGTTATAGAATCATTTCTAAATTGTAAAATGATGTATACCATAATGGTTTTATTTTATCAACTAGAGGGCTAATCTTCTTGCTCGCTCTATTCACCAACCCCGACAATGTCCCACAGGATTCGCAGTTCAGACAAAACCTACAGATTTAGAGGTGCTACATTTAAAAAAATCATCTAATAACGTTTAATACTAGATATATATACAGGGTGCCTCAAAAGTCGACGACCATACTTCACAGGATTGTTATATGGACTATTTCCAACAAAAAATGACATTTACTTTTGTATCATATTATTCATAATTTACGAGATATTGATGTTTTAAATATGTTTTAAATCTGTGTATTACAATCTCATAAATCATTTTTAGGCAAGAGAATATGCATATAAGACAATGAAACTTGTACAACTTATAAAAATAAACAGTAATTATAAACAATGCAGCTTTTAGGAGTTTAATTAAATTAAACAAAACAAATTAACCGAATTTTTATTTGTATTAATATTTTTTTACTATAAATTAATGGCTAATTTGAGGAAAAGAGTATTTATTTAAAAGAAATACGCTCTTACTGAAATTAGGGAAATAAATCTTTTAATATCTTAATAATTTATTTTCTGCAATAAAGCGGAAAGCTTTTAAGATATATGATCACTCTCTAAGACAGAAAATGTAAATGGCAACACCGTTTGAAAGTAAAAAGTTTGTTTAAATTGTAAAATTTAAATTTAAATTGCGTTAATTTGGGGTTTTTAATTTTATTATACTCCTAAAAACTAATTTTGTATAAATACCGTTCATTTTTATACAGTGTACAAGTGTTATGGTCCTACGTGTATATTTTCTTGCCTACAAATTCATGAAATTGTAATACACAGATTTAAAAAATATTAAAAACATCAAGAGCACGTGAATTATGAGAAAAATAATATAAAATTAATGAACATTTTTGTTGGAAATAGTCCATGTAAAAAAAACTGCGAGGTTTGGTTTCGAATTTTGAGACACCCTGTATATGTAAATTTTATGATTGGAAATATTTTCATGATATTGAAGAAGAATAATTTGGCGTGTGCAAGTCGATGGTAAAGGAGCAAACCATATACATTTGCAAATTCCAAACCAAATTGTACTACATTTTAATTTGTCATTAAAGAATACTCAAATTTGCTCTTAGTATAAAAATTGCAGTGAAAGTCGAAAAGTATGCTACCTCAGGAAATTAAGTATTTATGTAATACAAGATTACATCATAGCGTTAATTACATTTACAGCTGTTTAGAAATTATTGTCACCTAATACCAACACTTGTTTAAAGGTGAATAATATCATTGTAATAATTCTGTCCCTCCGACTAATTTCGTCACTTTGTATAACTGTTGTATTTGTGAACACTTAAATGATAAAGGCAATTTTAATTGTTTATTGATTTGATTCAAGGTTTTTTAAATTTAGAAAAATATTCGTAGGAGTGTATAAAAAGCGGGTTATTTTATAGATAACTTCTTAGTTTTTTTTAGTACACTATGTTTTTTGTAAAGTAAGCAGTTTATAAAACTGGAAAAGGTGTATAAAACTATTATTCCCTAATACCATCACATTTTAGCGAATTTCCCCTATAGGAAGAAGCTATTACCGTAGGTCTCATGGTAAGACTTAAGCCCGAGACCATGATAACTTTTTGTTTTGAGATCCCCAGATGCCAAAAACACTATTCATTCAAATTTATGTATATATGTGTGTGTCCGTTACAGCGATATTTTTTGAAAGAAGCGCCCGATTTTTATGAAATTTGGCTCAAATGTGGAGAGTAACATTTATGACTTTAAGTTCGAAAACCAAATCGATCGGTCTATGGGAAGGGGGTTTTATGGGGGTTTAAAATTTTCCAAAAATCAGTTTTTTGAACTTTTTACTCTAAAATTTTAAACACACTAGATTTTTATTATAGCCATTTTATAGAGCTTTAAAAAAAATTTAGTATTTTGAATCATTAAGCTAGGTTTAGTGGTTGTGGAGAAAAGTCGAAAAATGTATTCATAAAATTTCCCATGTTAATCTTATGGGAATACGGTTTTTAGATTTTCCTCAGATAATTTCACTAAAAACTCCACATTTCTTTCTACCAATCACTTTAGCTCTACAAAACAATCATTTTGGCGTTTTATTTGTTGTTTTACGTCCAACCGTTGCTGTGATATTAAAAGTGCTAAACACAGTACGTTGTCCAATGTTATCCTTATGTAGAATGAATAAAATGTTATATTTTGATTATTTATGTATGTATATTGATGAAACTTGGTATGTGGCTTCAACTAGTTGTGGTATATTGATATTAGTACAAAAAAATGGTTTTTGTTGATTTTTCCCGGTAGCAGCAAACCTACATACTCGGCCCCATGTTATTCATATGGAGAATAAGTAAAGTTTTATATCTCCCTTAGTTATGAACCTAAATTAATAAAACTTGGTATAGGAAACCAACGACGCAAACCACGCAACTTGGTATTTCTTCACCTGGTTGAGTTATATTGATAATTGCAAAAAAACACATATCTTATCTTCCTTGTTGCAGCAAACCTGCGTACTCATTTATAATGTTATTCTTATAGAGAATAAATCAAATGCTATATATCACTTATTAATGAATGTATTTTTGTGAAACTTGGTAAGTGGCTCTAGGTGGTAGTGATACCCTTATATTTGCATTGGAAATTCGCTGAGTACGCAGGTTTGCTGCGACGGGGGTATTTAATGAATAATATTTTTGTAATATTTCTGGCCCTCCGACTAATGTCTTGAATATAGTTACTCTGTATAACTGTTGTATTTGTGAACAATTAAATGATAAAGGCAATTTTAATTGTTTATTGATTTGATTCAAGGTTTTTTAAATACAGAAAAATATTCTTAGGAGTGTATAAAAAGCGGGTTATTTTATAGATAACTTCTTAGTTATTTTTTTAGTACACTATGTTTTTTGTAAAGTAAGTAGTTTATAAAACTGGAAAAGGTGTATAAAATTGTTGTTACCTAATACCATCACATTTTTAATGAATAATATTATTGTAATATTTCTGGCTCTCCGACTAAAAATGTCTTAAATATAGTTAGTAACTCTGTATAACTGTTGAATTTGTGTGAACACTTGAAGGATAAAGGCAATTTTAATCGTTTACTGATTCGATATTGTTTTTGTAAATCAAAATTATTTTTCCCCCTTTTTTTCTAATTTGATTCAAACATTTTTTTGTTTTGAAATTTACAAAAATATTCGTAGGAGTATATAAAAAGTGGGTTATTTTATAGATAACTTTTTAGTTATTTTTTTAGTACACATGTTTTTGTAAAGTAAGCACTTAATGAAATCGGAAAACATGTACAAAATGTCTGTATTCATTCTTCCTTCACTTAATTTTTTATTTAAAAGTCAAATTACAGTTACAATTATTTTAATGAAACCAACTAATAGCCCACCACTACTCCAACACCACATCAGTATCCTTGATTGATCATCTCTTGGCACTCTTGGTCGAATCGCGCATTCTCATGGTCATACTGTTGGTGTAGTTTGTGCATTTCCTGTTGGTGTCTCTCATTTTCTAGTATCATCTGATTGTTAAGGTCCTGAATCACTTGCATATACCTACTGTTTTCCGCAGATCCCTTTGCTCGAATATCGTTTTCTACTTGTTGCGCTCTGATTTCCATTTCGTTTTCAGCATTCTGCAGATCGTTGTTCCATCCATGAGCCAATAACATCGTATTAATTCTGGCTTGCTCTTGACGTTGTTCCTGAAGTTCCTTATATCTCTGCCTTTGTAGTTCCTGTAGATTTTGTTGATAGCTCCGAGCTGCTGCATTCATCAAATTAGCGATCCTACGTGATTCGTCGCTGGTCCTTCGTCCCTCTTTCATCTGCTCCTCAGCGATGTTCTTTACGTTACTGATAAACTTGTCAGTCACTTCTTTCCATTTATTTATTCCTTCCGTTACTTTCGTGATTTCAGTCGATTCCATTTCCACTTCATTTATTTTATTGCCGTTAATGTTACCTTTTTTCCATTTTCCGTTTTCTTTATAGAAGTATTCATTTACTCTGCTACTAAAAGCACAAAAATCCTCATTGGGGCTCCCGATTATCAATACAGCCTTTCCACAATATACGTTTCTGAAGTAACCAGTTTTTAAACACTTTGGTTTAAATGTCTTTCCTACTTTTTCCCTGTTCCAAACCAATTTGATTTCTTCTATGCAACTCCGATTATCCATCAACCGACGACGGTTCAGTAGATACTCATCTCCGCTGCACCCGTCAAACTGATCTAGAAAAAATAGATACTTGTAAAAGCAGGTTTCAATATATTTATGGTAATAGTAAACATTCCTGATTCATCGTTTCTTAAAATAGGGAATTAAAATACCACCCGTCGCAGCAAACATGCCTAAACAAATAATTACCAATGCAAACCTCACCAATATACCTCACCAATTCATTAACCAAATTGCATAGTTTCAGAGTGATAAATTCGTAAAATATAACATTTTATCTATACTCCATAAGAATAATCCCAAACCTTGAACTCCAAAAAAATTATGATTGCTAGAAGTTGTTTATCACACTTACCTATAAATCTGGTAAAATGTCCCACCCACTGGCGTCAGTTTTGGGAGGGGAAAAGGAAAAATACCCCCGTCACAGCAAACCTGCGTACTCAGCGAATTTTTAATGTATAATATATGTCTTAATACCTCATAAAGCCGCATACCAAGTTTCATAAAATTATTTCACAAATACGCGATGTACACAATTTGAATTACTCTCCATAAGAATAACATTGGGGATGAGTACGCAGGTTTGATGCAACAAGGAACAAAAAATATGGATTTTCATATAAATATCAATATTACCCAACTAGGTAAAGCCACATACAAAGTTTCATCAATATACATTCATAAATAAGCTATATATACCATTTTGATTTTTCTCCCTAACAATAACATGGGGAATAGGTAGGCAGTTTTTGCTGCAAAAAGGAACACACAAAAATGGGTTTTTATGCAAATATCAATTTTCAACAATATAACCCAACAAGGTGAAGCCTCAAACCAAGTTTTATTAATTTATGTTCATAATTAAGAGTGTGATTACATTTGACTTATTCTCCATAAGAATAACATGGGGGTGGAGTACGCAGGTTTGCTGCTACGGGAATTATCGGTAAAAATAGCTTTTTTTGTGTAGCAATAGACCACAACCAGATGAAGCCGTATACCAAGTTTTGTTAGTATACGTTCATAAATAAGCAAGATATAATTTTTTTCTTATTCTCCATAAGAAAAGCATTGGACAACGTACTGTGTTTAGCACTTTCAATATATCTGTAACCAATTGACGTAGAGAAATTACCAAAACACCAAATAGTGTGTTTTTTTAAGCTGAATCAGATGGTTAAAACTAAAATTTGACTTTTTAAAATATCTTACGTGTAATAACTTCAAAAAACCCATTTTTGGGGTACAAAACCCCCCAAAATACCACTTCGGATGGGTCGATCAGTCTGGTTTTCAAACTTAAAGTCATAAATGTTTGTAGCAAATTTCATCAAAATAGGAACTTTTTACGAGAGTTATCGCACCCACGGACACACACACACACACACACACACACACACACACGCGCGCGCGCACGCACGCACGCACGCACGCACGCACGCACGCACGCACACCCACGCACGCACGCACACACACCCACGCACGCACGCACACGCGCACGCGCACACGCACCCGCACCCGCACACGCACACGCACACGCACGCGCACACCCACGCGCACACACGGCGCGCGCGCGCACCCACACCCACACACACGCACGCACGCACGCACGCACGCACGCACGCACGCACGCACGCACGCACGCACACACGCACGCACACACACTCACACACACACACACACACACACACACACTCACACAGTTTCGAATGAATTGTGTTTTTGGGGCCTGGGGACCTCAAAACGAAAAGTTATCACGGTCCTGGGCCTAGATCTTACCATGCCGACTACGGTAATAGCTTTTTTCCTATAGGGGAAATTCGCTAAAAGGGTAAAATGAGTGTAATTTCTACTGTTTTTGTAATTATCTCCAAACCCATCCATTTTAGAGCTTTTAATGTGGTACACAAGATTAAAGTGCATTACATCTTCAACAAGATTGGTTACAGTATACGTTTCTTTGTTACGATCAATAAATTTGGAGCTGTGAAGGTGGGAAATGTAAGTTAATTTACAAAATATCTAAAAAAAGCCATTTAAAACAATCATACACCCGTCGCAGCAAACCTGCGTACTCAGCAAGTTTCCGATACATAATATATGTGTTAGTACCACATAAAGCTGTACCACATAAAGCTGCATACCAATTTTCATAAAAATATATTCACAAATAAACAATATATACAATTTTAATTATTCTCCATAAGAATAACATTGGGGATGAGTACATAGGTTTGCTTAAAGGAGCATAACAATTGGTTTCTATGCAAATATCAATATATTCAACTGTGTGAAGCCACATACCTAGTTTCATCAATATGCATTCATAAATAATCGATATATCCCATTTTGATTAATCTCTATAAGAATAACATGGGGGATGAGTATGCAGGTTTGCTGCAACAAGGAACTAAAAAATGGGTGTTTAGGCAAATATCAATATAATTCAACTAGGTGAAGTCATATACAAGGTTTTATTAATTTATGTTCACAATTAAGAGAGACATAGCATTTTAATTTTTCTCCATAAGAATAACATAGAGGCTGAGTACGCAGGTTCGCTGCTACGGGAACCTTAAGCAAAAAAATTGGTTTTTGAGCAAATATCAATAGACGATAACCAGGTAAAGCCGTATACCAAGTTTCGTCAGTATACGTTCATAAAGAAGCGAGATATAATTTGTTCCTTATTCTCCATAAGAATAACATTAGACAACGTAATATGTTTAGCTCTTTCAATATCTCGGTAACCTATTGACGTAGAGGAATGATCAAAATACCAAATCGTGTGTTTTTTTAAGCTGAATCCAATGGTAAAAAATAAAATTTGACTATTTCAAAAATTATATGTAAAAAGCTCAAAAAACAATTTTTGGGTTACAAAACCCACCCAAAATACCCCTTTAGATATGGTGATATGGCTGGTTTTCGAACTTTAAGTCATAAATGTTGATTTATACGTTTATAACAAATATCATCAAAATCGGACCTTTTTTATGAGAGTTATCGCACCCACGGACACATATGTAAACAGTTTCGAACGAATGGTGTTTTTGGGGTCTGGGGACCTCAAAATGAAAAGTTATCATGGCCCCGGGCCTAGGTCTTACCATGCCGACTACGGTAATAGCTTCATCCCAATAGGAGAAATTCGCAAAAAATTATCGATTTTGTTCAATAAAAAGTAATAACTATCTGAAAATGATATGTACTTAACAACTTAGAAGATATCCTAACAATTTTTACTTTCTCCCCTTATACATAGTATATGGAGAAAGTATTGTTTTCGTAAAAATTTTCGAATTTGAGTTGTTAGTGGAAATATTCGTTTTGGTGCTCCCTGAACCCAAAAAAGTGGTTTTTACGTGATGTCTGTCACGCGCGCGTTGTACCCATGTTATTCTTATGGGGAACAACAAAATTACTATTTCTCTTTTATTTACTGATCAATTTCATTGAAACTTGATATGCTTGTCAAGTTAGTATTGACCAACAGAGGAAATTCGAAATATGTTGCCCCTTAATAACCCTGGAGGGGAATAGGGGGCATTTCCCCTCCCCTCTTAAAACCACGAGTGCAGCAATGGATTCTGTAGTGCCTCCAAAGCAGGGATTTGGGTGTATGTTTTTAAAACAACTTGTTTACAAGATTTTCTGTACATTCGACCGTGCTTTGTATTCTATATTTAGTTAATAAAAAGTAATTTATTCATTAAACTTGGGCTAAAAGGGAGAAAGTATGTGTCAGTTTCCTGATACCGTTTATTCGTTCTAGTAAGACTATGGAAATTGCCACTTATGAATATAAAACTATACGCCATACACAAATATCCTGTTAATACCTGAGTATCGTGCTTTAATGACCTTCCTTCCCTCACGTTGCGTATAATTACTACAAGAATATAGTATTGAATTATTATCAACCAAGTCATAATAATTATTTTATAAGAAATACATTTTATTGTTGATACTTATTTTACTTATTTTAAAACGATCATGATACCTAACTAAATATAAATATATGACAGCAAAAACTTATACAGAAAATACCATTTTCATTGTAAGTACCTTATCTTCACTTTGTTAATCCATTTTTATGGAAACAGAAGCCTTTACAGCCTGTAAAGGCATAAACACACTGAAAAACGTCCTTCATTGTTAAGTACATCATCATTTGCAGATAATTTTTAGTTATTAAGATAAAAATCAATAATTTTAGGATTTAATGTTTTTTTTTATATTTTACAAATTAAATTTTATTTCCCACCTTTACAGCTCCAAATCTATCGATCGTAGCAAAGAAACCTATATAACCAATCTTGTTGCGAATTTTATGTACTTTAATTTAGTATATCACATTAAAAGCTCTAAAATGAATGGTTTTGGAGATAATTGCAAAAATACTATAAATTTCACTAACTTTACACTTGTTATCCCATACCCTCCAAACCCAACGCTATTTTGGAGAAGATATATTTAAAGGTAAGAGAAGTTAAGGGTCATAAACAACTTCTAGCAGTCAGACCTTTTTTGGAGTTCAAGGTCTAATGCTAACTTTACTGTACTAATACCGTGTTTAACCAAATTATGTTCATACACAAGTTCGCACGCAGCACGCTGACATGAGGGAAGTGAATTTCCGCATTAAAACCTTTACAAAATCAAATAAACAAACTCTAGTAACATTTATTTCATAATGGAAATATTATATTTTTTTCTGTTCTGATGCTCCTTGTTCTATTAGAGATCACAATGAGGATGGCAAATGTTGTACATTATAAGGTTAGGAGGAGGTCTCGTCAGGATCAAAAGTTGGTTTAGGGGTATTGGAAGCGACAAAACTACATCAAGATATGAAAAACAGCTTTTTCCAATGTAAAATCCTCAAAAGACGACGTACTGTGTTTAGTCAACCAACATTTTCTTTTATAAATCAGTAAATACTTGAGCTAGAATGATGAGAGAGGGCTTTCACGTACAATAATTTTGTATGGAATTTTTTTTTAAAGCAGGGCTTTTTTTACCCTTTTTGGGCCCAAAAACTCAAGATTTGAAAAAATAAAATCCCTAAAAGAAGGCGGTTGGTTAGATTGTTTTGCCAAACAAACTTGCCCAACTGTTTACAAAAGGAGAGGTCCCTACCAACATTTTTGTTGTAAGTAAATCGGACAAAAATTGAAACCGCTAGAATGTAAACAAACACACACTAATATATAAGTTGTTAGAGAACCCTCAAAACGTGGTTAGGGGGTCACGTTGGGAACTTCTATGGTGACCCCTGGATTGTTTCACCGTAGATGTTAATAGATCCAATCTAGATGAAGCTATGTACCAGTTTGCATCAATTTATGTTCACAAATAAGCAAGATATAAAATGTTACTTATTATCCTTAAGAATAGACATTAGACAACTTACTGTGTTTAGCACTTTCAATATCTCGGTCTCTAATTGACCTAGAGTGATGACCAAAACACCAAATCGTTGTTTGTTTTTCTTCAAGCGGAATCCAACTAAGCAAATTACAATTTTTTTCAATACAAATTATATGAACAAATCTTTAAAATATACAAAACACCTCCAAAATCCCTTTCATTTGGTGCGATAAGTCTGGCTTTCGAACTTGTTCAAATAAGTGTCAGGCCCTACTTTACGAAATATTATTAAAATCGGTCCTTTTTATGAGAGTTATTGTGCTTACGACCACATATACATTTATAATAATTTAAACAAATGGGGATTCTGGCATCTGGGGATCTCAAAACTAAAAGTTATCATAGTCTTTAGCTTAAGTCTTACCATGCCATCTCCGATAATAGCTTCTTCCCTATAAGGGAAATTTGCTAAAAGAAACAATCTTTAACAAATAAAATTCTGCTAACTAATTTATTTTATAAATAGGGGTTATTTGAACAATCCCATACTAATACGTACCAATAATATTAATTATGCATCAGTTAAACTATGCGCAGTTACCTACAAATGTTCTTTAGATGAAGATGAATACGAGTAAGGTAAAACTTTGTTTTTTGTAAACAAAGCAGACAACTATTCTTATTTAAAATTAGGTTTTTTGATTAAATTTGGAAGTAATAAGCATCATCAATTGTATGCGGGTAGGAATTGAGTTTATAATGCTGTAAACAAATGTCTGAGAAAGTAATCAGTAGTTAAAATTCAGATTTATGTATTATTCATTCCCTGTTTATATTTAAAGGTTTTTATCGTTTACTCTTGAAGTAGTAATTGGGTATTATTACTGATAATGAAGCCAGAAGTAGACGTTTCTCCTTTGTTAAATACTGGGTGCCGGAAGTTATTACGACAGGGTGGCATTATAGCAGTTCACAGCTAGAATTGTAGTTTTTATATGTGTGAAATATAGGCAGTTTTAGCGAATTTCCCCTGTAGGGAAGAAGCTATTACCGTAGTCGGTGTGGTAAGACCTAAGCCCGGGACCATGATAACTTTTCGTTTTGAGGTCCCCAGATGCCAAAAACACCATTCGTTCAAATTTATATATATATATATACATATATATATATATTATATATATACAAGGTGTACATAAAGTCCCGCACGGGTTTAATATTTTTTGAATGATAAGAGATAAATCAATAAGATTTGGTATATCAACACTACACCTAAAATTCTACTTTTTGAAGGAACTATCAGTTTTCTGTCATATCATGGGGACGTCCCGCAAGTAGTCAGAAGGAAATTTTAAATAGGAGCATAGGTCAATATGCACATCACTTTAAAGGGCTTATCTAGCAGAGTTTAATGCCGCAAACCACACTAAAAAAGGTTGATCCAGTAAAAAATGGCGGCTGTTCAAAGGTTTTATTAAAAAAAAGATAAGATCTTTCTAATTGTTACTGCTACCAGTTTTTCCCCATTATCAATAGATTAGGACCAAATTTGTAACCCTTGAGGATAACTAACGTCATAATTCACTTCTGTATTGACAGGCATAATGTAGTATTTAGCTGCAGTATTCATTTAGTTGCAGTTTTGCTTTAATGGGGTTGTGGCTACTAATAAAATGTAACCAAGTAAAACCTTTGAACAGCCGACAATTTTTACTGGATCAACCTTTTTTAGTGCGGTTTGCGGCATTAAACTCTGCTAGATAAGCCCTTTAAAGTGATGTGCATATTGACCTATGCTCCTTTTTAAAATTTCCTTCTGACTCCTTGCGGGACGTCCCCATGATATGACAGAAAACTGATAGTTCCTTCAAAAAGGAGATTTTTAGGTGTAGTGTTGTACCAAATCTTATTGATTTATCTCTTATCATTCAAAAAATATTAAACCCGTGCGGGACTTTATGTACACCTTGTATATATATATATATATATATATATATATATATATACATACATATGTCTGTTCTTAATGAAATTTGGAACAAATGTGTAAAGTACCATTTATTTGAACGAGTTAGAAATCTAGACGAATCGTACCCCGGATTTTGGGGGGTTTTGCACCCCAAAAATGTTTTATGGGGTTTTCACATGTAATTTTTATTTTAATCTGATTTTAATTTTTACAATTGAATTCAGCTTCAAAACAAACAATTTGGTATTTTGATCATTGCTCTACGTCAATTGGTTACCGAGATATTGGAAGTGCTAAACACAGTACGTTGTCCAGTGTTATTCTTATGGAGAAAAAGGACAATTTTATATCTCGCTTATTTACCCCAATCATAAACTGAGAAAACTTGGTATATGGCTTCATCTGGTTGTGGTTTATTGTTTTTTGCACAAAACTTTTTCGCCTATGGTGCCCGCAGCAGCAAACCGAGGTACTCGGTCCCCATATAATTCTTATGGAGGGTAATACAAATGTTATATATTGCTTGTTTATCTAATATATAAAAATCAATGTTTGTACGTCTGTCCGTATTTTATGCGCTGTCATACCGTTCATCCGATTGCTTTGAAATTTTGCATAATAACACAGGTTAACCCTGGGAAGGTTATAGGCCATTAACCGAAGTCCTAGGACATTAGGGCTGTGCCCCACTGGACTTCAAAGTTTCAACGTTAATCTTATGGAAGAAATATTTCTTTTGATTTTATCAGATGATATCTATAACTTAAAATATTGTAAACAGCTGTTTATCATTATGGTAATAAAAAACCTACTTGAATGGTAACTCTCATAATGGAATTTAAAAAACTACTTGAATGGAAACTCAAACTCTTTTTTCGATAGTCGAGTGAGCGAAGCGAACGAGCTCATATTGAAAATGAACGAGTATTAGACATGAAACAAATTTAATGCCTCTTCTGCGGCAGCAACGCGCTGGGTACCAGCTAGTGAATGTATATGGATAAAAATTGGTATGTGACTTCACTTAGATAAGCTTTATTGATATTTGCATAAAAAGCCATTATTTTGTGTGCCTTGTGACAGCAAACCTGCATACTCATAGTGACACAGGTTAACCTTAGGAAGGTTATGGGCCATTAACCGAAGTTCTAGGACATTTAATTAATATTTTAAATATCACTTATTTCTGAATATATTTCTTATGGATCCTGGTAAGGGGATTAATGTGTTACTAAGACATAAAAATTCATTGAAAATTTGCTTAGTACGCAGGTTTGCTGCAATGGGGGTATTTATAGTTTTGTATAACATGTAATCTATAGCGTTTGCCTACAAAGGCTTAAGGTAAAGATGAATATGACGTCCTAGCGCTGAAAGCAGATCATTAAGTACCCCAATAATAAACTAAGCTAATTGTGTCTAACGTCCCACTAATCGTAGCCAACTTCTCTGGTTTAATTCATGTGTACTGTGGTAGTATCTGTACAATCATTTAAGCATGTATATGTTCCATAACTACACCATAGGTTAGCATAAACCCCATTAAATTTGGGATTCTTACCAAATCCTCCAGTGTTTATCTGCGTTCCAGTGAAATCCACATTTCCGTCTCCATCGTGATTGAAACTGTTAATAGTTCCCCCGTTGTTTACTGAAAAAATACACAAATATATAGATGACACAAAATAAAATCACTTTTAAATCAAACAATTGTATTTTTTTTAACTTTTTGTGGTCACGAATACGCCCGAATCATGAACTCACCCTCTCATCCCGAACTCTTGAAAGATGTTTCCATTTTACTATACATTTTACGATAACGTCTTCTTCCATTTAGAAAATGATTCTATAATTTATAATCATCTTCTCTTGGTTGCTCAAACAATATTTTGCATTATCACTATATATTAACATTCAATTATAATAGAATTTTAAAACTACTTTTAACAATCACTTTAAAATCTTGCTTATTTTGCTGTAAAGATTTGTTTTTAAAAACTCGAAAGCTGTTTAGTAAATCAAGATATTCAAAGTTTATAAATAAACCCGATGATGAAGTAAATTGTCAAAATATTCGTATGAAATCACGAATCATAATGTTATTTTAACACAGTGTGTTTTTTATCGAACGTTTGATCTCATACTGTATATTAGTTTTTTTTTAATGTTTAGCTTTCAAACAAAAGGGAGTTATTTACAATGTTGTATTATATAACAATAAGGGCATACATATCTCTAACCAAAGCTCGTTGTTACATCATGCACATAATGCTATGTCAGAAAAGTCTTTTGACCACATGAGAAGTAAAACGTAGACCATGTCTGACTCGTACAACCTGTGCCAAATATTTTGTTCATAATTTTATGGTGTGAAGTAAATGTTACTTTATTTATAAAAATGCTTAGTTGAAGAAAAATGTTTAGTTTTGGTTTAAATTGTATGGGGTTTTCCTATATAAAAGTGGCTATGGTTTAAAATGTTTTAAAAATAATCCGGTAAAAAAATTGAATTAAATCTCTGACCTATGCTGTATTTTGAGTGTTTTTATTTTGGTATAATAATTGTAAAGTACAAGTAGCATTTCCTTCAGACATAATTAAGTGGTTTATCAGTACATTTAAGAAATGTATACTTGTTATTGACATTCTATGAATCAATTGAAACTTTACCTTATCCAATTAAAAGTACGTTTTAACATACATGAAAATATTAAATATTAAGTACTAAATAGCTTCAATCGGTAGGGCCTACAGTTCTCTGTATTTATATTTGTCAATTTCAACATTTCTTTAACGAACGTAACATTTAAAATGAGAATGCCGTTTAATGTAATGCACAAACAAAATATCTTTAAATCCATTATTCTTTTGAGGAACCAGAAACCTTCTAATATAGGTTGTATAAGTATAAGTTGTATTCCTATAGTCCAGTCAAATTGTACATTTCCCAGGGAAAAAAATCCAAAAGTTTTTCCTCACCGATCCTGTATATTTTTTGAGGTGTTTAATTCGAATTTTATGTTTGCCACCTCGTGCAAGTTTGGCTTCACTGAGAAAATCACAAAACCTTAAATATTCTGCAGCTTGTTTTATTGTTTTGACATATACCTTGAAAACTATGCGTTTTATCGTAATAACTGCTGGGTCCAAGATTAAAGGAGACAAACTTCTCTTCAGTATTCATATTTTAACTGTATTTGTATGTCAAAGAATATAGTAGAGAGCGCGCTGAATGAAGGACACCTTTAATTCTGAACCCGGCTGTTTTTCCGATAAAACGGAGTCGCCGGAATACTGTCCCCAGAAAATTACCCCAAGAAAAAACTAATACCATTTTGACGTCACGAAGAACGGGGCCAAAAGTTGCATGAAAGTTGGCCCGTGACTGGAATTCTACCCGCAACACATTATCATCTTATCAAATTGCAATCACATTAACACTTAAATAATGAACTCAACGGTTCGGCCCCCGGAAATCTACCCCCAGAAAACTATCCCTAGAGTACTGCCCCGAATGAACTAATTCCGGAAATCTAACCCCTGAAATCTAACCCCAGAAATCTGTCCCCAGAAATCTCTCACCAAAAAACTCTCTCCAAAGAGCTTAAACCGGAAATCTTCCCCCAGAAAACTAGCCCCTCAAATCAAACTCCCGACTGTAGGTAAAAGGTAATGTAGGTAACGTCTCTCTACCACTAAATAGGATCATCACACCTACAACAAATGAAGGTAGAACTGAGCTGTTACGTGTACATATTAGTGTACAGTTTTAGATTGACAGCTAAGTGACTCTTTTGTCTTAAACATTTTCGCCGTCCTCAGGTATGCCGTATGAGCTAAGTAAATGAATGAATTCGCCTGTCCATTGTATACGACGAGCATAATTATTAGAGACGTGATTGATCGCAATTAATTTATCCTTTTCTATAAATTTATATTTTTTCTAATGAGGTGCAAATCACAGGAATGGAACGTAGTACATTTTTATTTCGTTATTCCGCAATTAAAACAAGCTGTGGCCCAGAGTATCAATAACACAGCATGGTTTAGGCTAATAAAATACAGACTACTAAATAACCGATAAAATGATGTTCCTGTTTAGTGGTAGAGAAATGCTACATCAACTTTTACCTACAGCGGGGAGTTTCATTTGAGGAGGTGGCTTTCTGGGCGTAGTAATCCAGTAGTCATACTCTGCAGATTAGTTCTCTGGGGGGTAGTTTCTGGGGTTAGATTTCTGGGGCTAGTTTTCTGGGGGTAGTATTCCGTTAGTCGTACTTTGCTAATTAGTTCTCTGGGGGGTAGTTTTTGGGGTTATATTTCTGGGATAGTTTTCTGGGGGTAGTTTTCCGTTAGTCGTACTTTGCTAATTAGTTCTCTGGGGTGTAGTTTTTGGGGTTAGATTTCTGGGATAGTTTTCTGGGGGGTAGTTTTCCATTAGTCGTACTCTGCTAATTAGTTCTCTGGGGGGTAGTTTTCTGGGAGTAGATATCTGGGCTAGTTTTCTGGGGGTAGTATTCCGTTAGTCGTACTCTGCTAATTAGTTCTCTGGGGGGTAGTTTCTGGGGTTAGATTTTGGGGCTAGTTTTCTGGGGGTAGTTTTCCGTTAGTCGTACTCTACTAATTAGTTCTCTGGGGGGGTAGTTTTTGGGATTAGATTTCTGGGCTAGTTTTCTGGGGGTAGTATTCCGTTAGTCGTATTCTGCTAATTAGTTCTCTGCGGGGTAGCTTTTGGGGTTAGATTTCTGGGCTAGTTTTCTGGGGGTAGTTTTCTGGGGGTAGTATTCCGTTAGTCGTACTCTGCTAATTAGTTCTCTGGGGGGTAGTTTCTGGGGTTAGATTTCTGGGGCTAGTTTTCTGGGGGTAGTATTCCGTTAGTCGTACTCTGCTAATTAGTTCTCTGGGGGGTAGTTTCTGGGGTTAGATTTCTGGGGCTAGTTTTCTGGGGGTAGTATTCCGTTAGTCGTACTCTGCTAATTAGTTCTCTGGGCGTAGTTTTCTGGGAGTAGATATCTGGGCTAGTTTTCTGGGGGTAGTATTCCGTTAGTCGTACTCTGCTAATAAGTTATCTGGGGGGTAGTTTCTGGGGTTAGATTTCTGGGGCTAGTTTTCTGGGGGAAGTATTCCGTTAGTCGTACTCTGCTAATTAGTTCTCTGGGGGGTAGTTTTTGGGGTTAGATTTCTGGGCTAGTTTTCTGGGGGTAGTATTCCGTTAGTCGTACTCTGCTAATTAGTTCTCTGGGGGGTAGTTTCTGGGATTAGATTTCTGAGGCTAGTTTTCTGGGGGTAGTATTCCGTTAGTCGTACTCTGCTAATTAGTTCTCTGGGCGTAGTTTTCTGGGAGTAGATATCTGGGCTAGTTTTCTGGGGGTAGTATTCCGTTAGTCGTACTCTGCTAATTAGTTATCTGGGGGGTAGTTTCTGGGGTTAGATTTCTGGGGCTAGTTTTCTGGAGGAAGTATTCCGTTAGTCGTACTCTGCTAATTAGTTCTCTGGGGGTAGTTTTCCGGTGTTAGCTTTACTGATATTGTTATTAAATTACCACCACATAATTCAACTTTTTCAACCGTGAAATTTAGATCTAGTAAAATATATAATAACTTATCTGATCTTAAATTTCGTGGCCGCAAAACTACCCCCAAAACCTCTGACATCAAAATGACGTAGGAGTTTTTTCATGGGGATTCTTTTCTGGGGGTTCTTTTCCGCCACCCCATAAAACGCATAGTTTTCATGAAATGCGTAAAAAATTAATAAAAGGTGCAGACTATTTAAGGTTTGTGATTTTCTCTGTGAAACCTACCTTTCTCGAGGTGGCAAACATAACATTCGAATTCAGCACCTCAAAAAACACACAGAACCGGTAAAAAAATAGGATTTTTCCTGGATTAGATGACTATGGAAATAACGAATATCCGCACTTAGAATTACATTACAGTGTGTATTGGTATCACAACTTACTCTTCCCCGGCCATGGAGCAGTAGGCCTACCAAAAGTCTTCTCCCACGACCAACTAGAAAAGCCCGCCTCTGATGGGGCAAACAACGTCAAGCTAGTGGTCAACTAAAATCAAACAAATTCATTGACTTTTAATTACAAAAGAGGCCTTGTCATTGAATACCCTAATGTTAGGGAATTTCCCCTATAGGGAAGAAGTTATTACTGTAGTCGGCATGGTAAGACCTATTCTATCTTATCCAAACCTATAGTTTTGAGGTCCCCAGATGCCAAAAACACCATTCGTTCAAAACTGTAATAAGAATAATTTTATATATCACTTATTTATGAACGTATACCGACCAAACTTAGTATATGGCTTCTTCTGGTTATGGTCTATTGTTATTTTCACAAAAAAATTTTACCGATAATTCCTGTAGCAGCAAACCTGCGTACTCAGCCCCCATGTTATTTTTATGGAGAAAAAGTAAAATATGATGTCTCCCTTAACTATGTACATAAATTAATACAACTTAGAATGTGAGTTCACCCAGTAACCTGCGTACTCAGCTCCCATGTTATTCTTATGGAGAATCATTAAAATGTCATATACCGCTTATTTATGAATGTATATTGATGAAACTTGGTGTGTGGCTTCACCTAGTTGAGTTATATTCATGTTTGCATTAAAACCCATATTTTCCCTCCTTTGTTGCGGCAAACCTACGTACTCAGCTCCCATGTTATTCTTATGAGAATAATTAATATGATATACATCGCTTATTTTGTGAATGCATGTTAAG
This sequence comes from Allygus modestus, assembly GCA_963675035.1. Taxonomy (NCBI): domain Eukaryota; kingdom Metazoa; phylum Arthropoda; class Insecta; order Hemiptera; family Cicadellidae; genus Allygus; species Allygus modestus. Next base: position 75,154,491 of record OY776112.1, on the reverse strand, counting down.
AAACCTGGTAAGCGGCTTTATGCGGAATTAAGACATATATATATATATATATATATGTGCATTGGAAATTCGCTGAGTACGCAGGTTTGTTGTGACGGGGGTATTTAAAACTCAATAATGTTTCATACATATAAAAAATGTTGATAAAATTCCCACATAACATACAGTTAAAATGTCCTACATCTTGAGATTTAAATTTGTTTGAAACTTTGAAGGAGATGGCAACACGTTTTTTGACTTAATATTTTCTTTGAGTAATTAGATGAATGTTTATAATTATTATTACAAAATTAATCACTGAATGTGCCACAATTTTTAGATGCTATCTCTAATTATTACGCTGAAAGTGTAATCAATAACTATATTTCTTCGATTATAATTTCTTAAACATTCATATTTTTTGTATTTATATAGATTGTTGGTTTTACTGAAGGAACTATCCATAGTGAAAAACTAATTACATGTAAAATTAAACATGAAATCCACTTACTAGTAAAACAATGATTCTGCGATGAGCTTGCATTGTATTCGTATAGCTAAATAGATTCAAAAGAGGCAGATAAACTGAACAAAAACTAAACAAGTGTTCATGTACGTCAATACAGTTATTAAGCAATGACACATAATTTACCACGGCACGTAGCATCGGTTTTGTCGATGCAAGATTATATTGTACTCGTAAATATATGTAGAGAGAGATGTTGTACATGTATACATAAAATGGTATTTTATCTTCTTGTATCTTCCTGCAGTCATAAATATTAATTAGTGAAAGTATAACAAGCAACCGTTTTAGACCAATTTCAGTGTCAATAAATGACATAATGATTATAAATATATACGTGACTATATAGTGGCTATTCACCAACTCATATAAATTGATCATAATAAATGTAAACTTTAATACTTTTTTCGTTAGTTCCGTCATTAATAAAGAAACCCGTTTTGGACAAATGTCCTTCTTAGAAATCCGAAAACCCACGTGTCGAAACCTCCCTGTAAGAGAAAGGTTTGCGAAAGGGATGTCGGGACAAGTATTGTTGTGCTCCCCTATCGGGGGCGCGATGAAATGTGTTTAATTCCAGGATAAAGTGATGTGAGGGATTGAGCTGATGGAAAAGTTAGGGAGAAGGGGGGGGATAAATATGTTCAACGTTATCTTTTTTAGGATTATTTTACAGTTGTGACAAATCGCAAATTGAAAAAATGGACCAGTTGTCGAGCAAGCATTGGCTTCAGCTGTAGAATGTTTACACTATATCGAACGATGTGAGATTATAATAGTATAATAATTTCATCACTAGGACCAAAAGTGACACTTTTCGACCCGAACTCGAATTTAACGGCCAAAGCGAAGCCGAAGTCGGAAAGTAAGCGACGATCGAAAATCAACTTTTGGTGCTAGTGAAAAACTATATTTTTTCCATACCGCAAACAATATTAAAAAAGCAACTTCACAAAAGTTAAATTTTGTTTACTTTTTTATCATTAAGTTTTCATTGTTTACAAGTTGAATAATTAGTTCAATATATATTCAATAGCCGATGACTTCGACAAAAAAATGTCATCAAATGATTTTTTTGTTCAAGGACGAAAAGATCATCAAAATAATATTTTTATCCACGGAATAAAAATAACAACTTATGTCAATTCATGTCTTGAAAACAGCTGTTTGTGAAGCTGTATGACGAAAATATATAATATCCAACTATACATATATATTTTATCCAACTTGAATATGAAGTGTATACATTTTAATGTGGGATAAATATATTTTAGTATTAATAGGATGCAGAAAACCTTTATACTCAATCCTAATGTTGTTCTTATAGAGAATAAATCAAATATCATACATTTCTTATTTGAATAATTCTTATGGAACTCGGTAAGTGGCTCCTTGTGGTACGCATAATTGCATTGGAAATTCGCTAAGTACGCAGGTTTACTGCAACGGTTTTTTTACCAAATCGTCGATGGTAGTGTTCTATACTCTTTGATGTGGTGCCCAAGAAGCTGTGTATACTGTGTTATTTTATGACCAAGAAATTATTAAACTCTTCATCTATATATAGCTAAGACAAGAAGCTATAAAACCCCGAGATTATGTTTTTACTCTACGTAGCTGACTGATAAAATATTTAAACCATACTCTGCTGTTGACTCTTACTATATATATTAACCAATAGTATTCTTACTCCATATGATAAGGAGCTCTATAACTCCATGATTATGTTTTTACCCTATACCATCTTTTAATACGTGCTCACTATGTAACTCTTACTTTGTCTTGTTGGTTAAATTCAAGTTTTTCAGAGTTGTGGCTAATTTTCGTAATACCAATGCATACATACATGAATAATTTGGGTTTGACACAGCTCATAATGTCATAAATACCCCCGTCACAGCAAACCTGTGTACTCAGCGAATTTCCAACGAATATGTCTTAATAACACATTAAGCCACTTACCTGGATTCATAAGAAATATATTCACAAATAAGCGGTACTAGTCGACCCGTATTGAATTCCGCACTGCGAACCAAATCTTTTCAGCTGATCAGATGTTCTTTTGTTTACATTTTTGCTCCTGTCAAAACAAACTATTCTCTTAATTTATCTTTCATATTATTCAAATTTCCGAGAAGCGGTACATTTTTAGACTGTGGGTCTATTTTTCGTCAATAGCCGGCAAGATAAGCTTTAAAATGAGGGTTAAATCATGGAATTTTATAAAAGGAATAAGGAAGATCTCGCAGACTGACAGAAAAACAGGCTAGAAAAATAATTTATAAGATTTAAAATATGAATTATCTTCCATAAGAATAACATTGGGGATGAGTACACAGGTTTTACTGAAAAAAAGGAACACAGAATAGTGGGTTTTTATGTAAATATCAATGGAACTCATCCAAGTGAAGTCACAAACTAAGGTTCATCCTTATACATTCATAATTAAGCGACATATATAACATTTTAATTATTCTCCATAAAAATATAGCATGGGGACCAGGTGTCTAGTTTGCTGCTACGGGAACCATAGGTGACAATTTTTTGGTTTAAACAACAATAAACCACAACCACATGAAACCATATACCAATTTTTTCAGTGTATGTTCATAAGTGAGATATAACATTTTTCTTTTTCTCCATAAGAATAACATTAGACACCATACTGTGTTTAGAACTTTCAATATCTCAGTAATTAATTGACGTAGAGCAATGATCAAAACATCAAATTGTGTTTTTTAAGCTGAATTTAATGGTAAAAACTAAAATTCGATTTAAATAAAAATTACATGTGAAAACCCCCCAAAAAACATTTCACAACACGCCTGTGAAAACTCTCCCGTTCGAATGTTGCAAATTCATCTGGTTTTCGAACTCGTTCAAGGTAATGGTACATTACACATTTTTACCAAGTTTCATTAAGACCGGACCTTTTTTACGAGAGTTATCTTGCTTACGGACACATACATAACAGTAGGGGTGTATAAAAAAATTCTAGAATAGCTCCTTTGCTGCCAGGGGTCGTCGGCGACAAGCTGAAGGGAGCACCCCTACTCATAACAATTTGAAAGAATGGTGTGTTTGGCATCTGGGGACCTCAAAATGTGAAAAGTTATCATGGTCCCGGGCTTAAGTCTTACCATGAGACCAACGGTAATAGCTTTTTCCCTATTCGGAAATTCGCTAAAATAAGTACCAGCAAGTTGATACCACACTTATACCTTTGCCTCGGAGCGGTAACCTTCAACGGTCTTGCTTCAACATTGGAGAGCCAATCTTTCAACGACGCGACGTTTGAAAGCCATACTTCCTCCAGATGAGGCAGACTTTGTAAATGACCTACCTTAGTAAACTTTACCATACATGTCATGTTAAACATTTGAATTGTTCCCGAGCTAATTCCTTGTATGTTACCGGGTGCCTCTGAACAGAGCGAACCCAATACTATTATTTTTCCTATTGTTATTTTCTTCTCCGTGTAATGTAAGCATATTCTACATTGAACAGAAATAAATTTTGCTAAACAAAGTTTTGTTAATCATAGAACCCTATTATGGTAACCTTAAAATTTTTACTCTGTGTTCCAGGTATCGCATGGAGTTTCCGGTTCCCTTCGCTGATCTCGCTGTCGCGCCGCAAGATGCCGGTGACCGGGCCGCACCTGGACATCGCCCAGTGGTTGACCATCCTCGACCTCAGTCAGTACAGTCACCTCTTCGAGCGGTTCACCGGCGTCGAGGTAAGAGAGGCTTTGAAATACCTACCAAGATGCTACCATAAGTTGACATATCACTTAATCATTGAATAAGACGCCGATGAAACTAGGGCGTATTTAAAGACGAATATAAATGAACTCATAATACCATGGGTGAAATGCCTTGTGTAGCCTGGCTACTGACTAAGACCGACTGATTCTCTAGCCAGGTCATTAGTTAATATTCCAATGAATAATGGCACCTGGATCCAGTTTTGAACCTTCACAGAATTTCGCTTGCAACCGATATGGTGAACTTCAGATTATGACACTTATTTATAATGATAATTCTATCTATCTAAGTTACAGTAGGCTAAGCTTCAACGGTGCTAGGGGTTCGATCAAGTTCAACCACCCTGAACGAACATAAATTATCCTATTCCGCTTGTTTGAGCTGCTTACCCTTACATCACTGCTTTGGATGAGGCATGCGGAGATCAAGGGAGTTAGGAGGTGGGATGAGGTTCTTGAAGATCTAGACGTTCTAGAAGGTCTAGAAGGTCTGGTAGATCTAGAAGGTTTAGAGGGTCTAGAAGGTCTGAAAGATCTGAAGGGTCCAGGTTTATAGATGATGTCACTCAGTTAAGAACACTTACATAACATACATAGTTACATACATACATACATAGTTACATAGATAACCACATAACTTACACCGGATTAACTTACTTACATAGTTTGGGGGTTTTAACCAGCGTGTCGAGAAATAGTTATATTGATACATACATTGTTATATTGATAATTGTCAAAAAGGGTAAATAAAATGGTGAAGAGAATTACATATTAACAAAAGTGAACTGGGAGTGATTATTTGCTGGTACCGAATAGGTGGTGAAAAGTTTGTCATGTTCTTATCATACAATATTTAACAATGAAAATGTAAACAAAACACATCAGAATGTATTCAAAATCAATGATAAAAGTATAGGAAAAGAGAAATACTTAAATTCAAATTGAAATAAAAACATATGATCTTAATTGGTGGGCTAAAAATGTGATAAACCAGGCTCTTGTTAAGTAGTTGGGAATTCATTATTTTCAACAACTTTTGATATAAACCCAGAACATATATAAATCCTGATCACCGCGATAAACCTATGGTTAATAGGGGGCACCAGTCATGCAACATTCGCATCTCTACTTGCTTCTCCCTTTAATTCAAAGCCCGTCCCTCCTCATAGATTGTCCGTAATCGTTGTTTTATGGATAATTTTATAGAGGAAACAACTAACGATTTCAGTGAGCAGAGTTTCGATAGAACAAATAGTTCATTCATAAACAAAATGATAAATATTAAATAATTTTTAACTTTATTGAACGAATATTATTTGTGATATTGAAATGTTGCTAACTGAAATAACTAGGTATTGTTTTGCTCTCTAAAATGCTACACATCACATAGTATCGGATGATTCATTGGGGACGGGTGGGCTTTGAAGTGAACATTGGCCTTTTGGGGGAAGCAGGTGGAAACGCCAAATGTTTCGTAACTCCAACACGCTCTTAAAGGTAAAAATTGAATTTGTAATAAAGCCATCCTAAATTGTATGTAGCTGTGACTGACGTATGGAAAACATAATAGTGAAGATGAAAGGATGAGAGAAGATAGGGAAGGATAGAGTAGCTCCGATCTTTTAACAATGGAATCGGTTACGACGCAATAGAAAACTTTAGGAGTAATTTTAAATAATAAATTTAAATACTTAATTGTTGGTACTTTATAAGTATTCTCGCTAACAAAAGCGTATAAAGTAACTTATTACTCACGTAATACGTCTTTAGGTATTAATTTTCATTTATGTCTGCTGTGTCTGTTTGGAGGGAATTACATTTGATCTTCAGCGGGAAACACCTAGTATTTGAAACAAAGCTCACATTTCTGTGAATTTCGCACACATAAAGTACAGGGTTACAGAAAAAATAATTTTATCACTACAGAAAAAAGATTTTTAAAACTATTCGAACATATATATTATGAAAAATATTCGGCAGACTTAAATTAAAATCGATACCTAAAGGCAAATCACGTGAGTAATACATTATAGAAATGGTGTCAAGGCTGTGAGGAAATCAAACAAAGTAAGTTTATCGCAGGTAAAAAGTGTTAAAAAGTATCACACATTGCCGATAGCAAAATTACATATTTATTTCGGATATAATACACTACTTAAACACTATAACATAATCAAAAATTAAAGCAGATCGAAGTAAATAGTTTTATTTTTCGTTGTTATTTTTAACAAGGGGTGCATATTTTAAACCCTATTTCAAGAACGCATACGTTGGTACAAGAATGGATGCTGGATGTGGTCAATAAATTCCTGACACAGCCCAGAAATGGTGGCGACAACAGATACTAATTAATTTAAAAATCCCCTAATTTATAAAGTTACAAAAGAGTTTAAAATCAAAACAAAAGAATCATAACAGCTGTTTATAATCAATCAGTGAACTATTAAAGTATCTAGTTTAATTTTGAACATGTGGTTTCTTAAGAACTGTGACCAAACCCATTGAATGAATATTACATATAGAGTGGTCATATCAAAAATAAATCAAAGGGAAATTGAGCTATAATAAGGACCTTAAACATGCATAAAAGAGGCAAATAAGCTAAGCAAATGTTCTCATCAGTTGGGGGGATGTGGTGAAAAATTATTCCGAGTCATCTAAACAAACTGATTAGCCTTTCCAAAACAAAGCTCGGCCCCCCAGGCTGCCCAGGTACTAAATTTAAATAACAGTAAGAAACCTCTTAATTGCGAATGCGCCCTATAGGAAAGGGCTACTAAGTATTTCATAGAAGGTATTCTAGAGAGTATTTCATAGACGGCCCTCTCAAGCTGCGATGCGATGGTTGGCATTCCATCCACCTTCTCCTGCAGCATACACTTTGTGTCGCCTACGTGACCATCAACTTTCTTTTTAGCACGTTCCTCCCTCCTACTGTTCTTTCGGAAAAAAATTTGTTTATTTTATATTCTTAAGCAAACCTAGGTAACTTTAGGTCGTAATATTGGCCTTTATTACGTAGTATCCCGTAAAAATATCAACATTTATATCCTCCTTATTTAAACATATCAATGGGGAAAATGCACCGTTATTTTGATCTTATGTTTTTATGGTTTTGCTTTTTAGAATTTTTACTTTTTACTATAAAGAATCTAGGGTATTCAATAAACATTTAACTAGAATGAAACAATTTACTTCGCGTATAACAAATTTAATAAATATTTTATTAAACGGTTGATTAGTCAAAATGTCAACCTGTATTCATCATCCTAATTAATCGACCTGGTTGTTTAATAACAAGACATTCAGCAATTTTCAGCAATTAGTGAGCATTAAACGTGAACCTTTTCCACTTGGAGCAACAATTGTGGAATAAATCCGGATTAAAGATTCAGAAATGTATTCAAAATAAATCCAAGTTATTTCTGGACAAGGGATTCAGACTTCACTAACAAGGAGATTAAAGTTGTAAAGTGCATTTCACATGACCTAATTACGTTAAAAACTATGTAAAGTCTATCTCAATAATTGTGAACTTGGAAATTTCTTTCATAATCATACTTAGCTGATTGATTTGGATAATTGATCAAAAATACAGCTGCTGTAATACCAGACAACTAATTGGGAAAAACTGGAGCTGTAGTTAGATTACCAAACAAACCACATTCACAACCAGGAATATTTTATTTTCATATAAAAATGATTTGCTTTTTCTTTATTTAAATTTATTTTTGTAGTCTGATCACATGAATCCCCTACACCGCTTCGTCTACGCCTCCACCCTCTTAAAGCCTATATTGAAAGGCGATGATTTGGATTCTATCCACCCTCCTTTTCACTTATCAGTTTGTGTGGCGCGTGACCATCAGATAGAATTGCCTGTACCAACTTTCATCACATCATGTTTTTCTTTCTACCCTCAGGATATTTGTAAATCGTTTGTGGGTCGAAAGGTGTATGAACTTACAGAAAATGTCTCAACTGACATTTTTTTATTTCAAACTAATATTCAACTTTAAACCAAATATAATAGGAATCCGAACCCAGAGAAATGTTAATTTTACCTCAAGCTTTTTTGATATAATTTTGTAAACAAGCAAGTCCTTAAGGATGCACATTGCTCATACTCGAGTAATGTGTGTAATGAGACATGAGTTCTAATCGACCTCCAGTCATTAACGAATTATATACTTGAATTTACCCATATCCTGATCGTTCCAAATTAATATAAAAATCTGAAGAAATCTACACCAACTAGAAATTAAAATCCTCCATAATTGTCCGTGACAGACTCAGGTTGTATCGAAAAAGAAAGTGCATAGCAATCATTATTGGTGGCTAGGCAACAAAAAAGTATTTATGTTACAATATCGTCACTTATTCACATTTAATATACTTGTATTGATTTGGTGTTCATTTTATTTCGGTTACCATTAGAATCTCAGAAGACTTACAGGAAACTTTAAATGGGAGAATGGGGATTTCCGCTATAATAAAATTTGTGTCTATTATAAATATTAATTCTGCATTTATAATTTAATGGACATTTCTAACACAAACATCCACTTTTTTAGTCGTAATTTTAAGACACTTATAATCTTTGGTTTTTTCCTAAACTTAACAGGAAAGGAGAGAAATGTGGTATAACCTAAATGTGCTTACATATATTGAAATTCTTGGGCATTGTAACTATGTCAGAATTTTTCCTAAAACAGTTTGGCGAAATAAAAAACGACAACGCAAAAACTATCTCGACATTACATTTTATTTGTCTATCATTCAAGAAAGTTTGGTGTCCTTTTACGTTTTTCATGTTCCGGAATTCTTTCTTAATACTAATCACATTTTTTATACTTGTGCATTTTTTAATGAATATTATTTAAATAAACTATAGTTACGAAACATTTTTGTTTTTCACTGTTTTTTTTAATCCAACGGTTTTCGAAATAAATGCTGTCATAGTCTTTCTATTTATTTATTATTGTAAAATTTTGGACTTACAAATGCCACCTTCATATTCTTAAGTGTGAAAATACACCAATAAAAACGGTGTATGAAATTTTTAAGCGAAACATTTTCATATAGGAAAATGATGGCTGAATTTTGAAATTCTAAATTAATATTTTTAATACTAAAATTAGGAGAGGTTAAATTTTCCAGTAAATCTTGTGGTTTCTGAAATCTAATATATAAAAATCAAAGTTTGTACGTCTATTCGTCTGTTCGTTTGTCCGTTCGTATTTTATGCGCTACCATACCGTTCATCCGATTGCTTTGAAATTTTTCACAGTAACACAGGTTAACCCTGGGAAAGTTATAGACCATTAACCGAAGTCCTAGGACATTAGGGCTGTACCCCACTGGACTTTAAAGTTTCAACGTTAATCTTATGGAAGAAAGATTTCTTTTGATTTTATCAGATTATATCTATAACTTAAAATATTGTAAAAAGCTGTTTATTATGGAAATAAAAAACCTACTTGAATGGCAACTCCAACTATTTTTTCGACAGGCGAGTGAGCGAAGCGAACGAGCTCATATTGCAAATGAACGAGTATTTGACATAAAACAAATTCACTGCCTCTTCTGCGGCAGCAACGCGCCGGGCACCAACTAGTACCAAATAAAATGAACATCCTTTATATTTCTAGTCTTAAAATGTCTTTACCTAGGAGACAATGAAAAACATTTCTAACATTTTTATTTCACACCAAATATGTCCTTTAGATTTTTTAAAATAAAAAACTAGTACTAACAAACAGTACTAGCCTGTATATTCAATGGTACTAGTAACGGCTTGATACAAAATTAATATGATTAATATTTATCTATCTATACTTTACTGTCCCGTTTCCTTGGTGATCGGAGCGGACATTGATCTTTAAGATATCAAATTAATCACAAGACATCCTGCAATCAAAGTCCAATAAACGTGCTCCAAGAAATCTTAGAACAAAGCTGGGTTTAATTATTGCTGGAATTTGAAGATGTCTGCAGACTTGCTGAAATATTCACTCATTAACTGGGACAAAGTGAGATATTTGCGCTGCGCTCCATCAGCCATTCTGTTAAACTTAAATCAACTATTACAGATATTATGTAAAGTATAACTACTTTTTAAATCATCTCTTTCTTTCATCTATAAAAAGGTTTGTAATGCCTAAATTATTACTGGCTGCTGGCATAAAAAACACTCAATGTGTATCTATACATTTGAAAATAAACAGTAACCAAATTAAAGCACATCTGAATTGGGGTAGGGTTTAACGATAATAGTTATTAGGTTTATTGTTATGGTCCCTTTTTATTATGACGACACAGAAGAATCAAAATTTTTTATTATTTGCCCTGTGTAATATAATTAAGAATGCTGTTTATAGTCTATTTATATTTTTGATCATTCATTTTCTAACTTCAGCGACTATTATATAACTTACCCCTTCATTATAATTATCTTTATTTATAATATTTTTAGATGTATGTGTAGATTTCAAAAATTTTGTTAATACTGCTATATTTTTCACGTTTTCTATTCAAAGTTATGTATTTGTATCTACATTAAGAGTTTTAAAGGTGAAAAAGTTATACCTCTGTTTAAATTTTGTGTCATAATTTCAAAAGGTCACTAAACCAATCATCTTTTTTTCTTTCCAATCAAGTAGTAGGTCAATTTGAAAAGTATAACGTATAAATTCATACCCTCAACCATTCTCCACATGTTAAACAATACACTGTATACAACTGTTACATAAGTTTAAAATTAGTCACAGTCACATTGTTCTTTCTTAGCCATCTAAAACCTATATCTGTATGTAAATTGGTGTTGGAATGTAAAAAAATGAATAGATAGAGAAAAGTTCTAGAAACATTTAAATTAGTGCTAGCACAGTAGAACACAACTGTTACCTTCTTCGAGCAAAGCTTAGTCCCTGGAGCACACACTGCATACCGAGCAAGTAGTCGTTGTAGGACGACATTCTTGCAAACATTTCACGGTTTTGTTCCGCGATCGTGACCGGCAACGAAGGTTGCGATTAGTGGTAAAGCGTAATTACATCTCTAACGATCTTGCTTTGTATTACCTAACAGTTTTGTATATTTTTATTTTGTTATAATTTTGTGTGTACAGAACCGTGGAGGCAGAGCCATATTTAAGTAGTTTCGTGGGTGAAACATATGGCTACATGAAATCACTTTACCATGTGTAAGTTTTTGACAGTTCCCTGGTCCACAGCTGTTGTCCTTCTTATTTATTTGAAACTCCATAAGCATTATGTTTAAATCTCTAACTTTCAAATGAGCTTTTAAACAAAATATGAATTTTCCAGGGGTTGAGGTTTTTACCAATCGGCTTTTTACAAGCAAAATCATTTCGCTGAATTCCAAGATACATTTTTCAAACAAACAAACAAACGAACAAACAGACAGACTATTGCTTGTATTAGAGTTTAGGATAAATCGTTAAGTACAGTCGCGTCACTTATTGATTTAGTTACAACACCGATGATTCTTCAACATTTAAAGGTCTCCATTATTATTTCGCATTTGCATTTTTATTTCATAAAACTTGTAATAATTTTGAATAATTGTTTATGGATTTTATTCGTGTTAATATCATAAAGTAAAAATATTAAATATTTATTATAAAAAGTAGTTTTATTTGAAGGTATTGATTGATAATATTACTCACTATACACTCTATTTCTCTCAGTTTTACTTGTTATTACTATTTTCAAAAGTACTTTACAATGAAAAAACACAAAACACAATAAGTTGGTACTACAAGTTAATGGTATTAACATAGGCCTAAGTACGAGCTGCTCCCCTGCAAAAATTTGCGGATATAATCCTTATAACAGCGATATAATCCTTATATTGAACTAAGAAAAAACACATGTGACATAAACCAAATAAAACTCTCTTCCATATGAATAACATGGGAACTTTGAAGTTCCATGGGGCAGAGCCCTGGGGCCTGAATCGAAAAACTGGCTTCTCAGTGACTTAGAACTTGAAATTACCTTTTAGATAAAAAAGAATCATCAAAATCAGTTAAGTTTTAACTTCAGAAAGTGAGTGTACAAAAATCAGGATTTTTTAAAATGTGTAGATTACAGGTAGGCCTACAGGCATTACATAAGTGTTTCTGAGTCGATAAATAATATGTTTAAATATTCATATTCTATCGATTTCAGTTACCATAAGCACTTGTACTACCCAATTGGTTAGACATACAGAAAACAAAAATCGATGGAAGGTTTCCCACGTGAGAACGTTACGTGTTAGAGCTAGACACAACTGAAGTAATACAGGGGTGACATGGTGACCTCGCCTGCTCTGCCCTCCACTAGACACCCACCCTGCGCAACACGAATGTCCCTTCTAATACCTTTTTATTTTCATTAAGATCAGAAATATTCGTCTAGACAAATCGACCCACTGGAATGGGGTTTAGGGGAGGCTTTGAACCACAAAAATGAGTATTTTAATTGTTTATATTTATTTTATTTGTAAACCCAATATTTGGTTTCCACCATTCGATTCTGCTTAAAAAATGTCAAATCAATAATTTGAATTATTTCTCTTCGTCAATCGGTTACTAAGCTATTAAAAGTGCTAAACATAGTACGTTGTCGAATACTTATAGATAATAAGTACAGTTGTATATCTCGGTTGATAATGAACATATATTTATGAAACTTTGTAGGTTGCTTTATATGGTTAAGGTCTACTGATGATTCTGCACAAAACACAATGTTGTGGTCCCCGTGACAGCAAATACTCCGCAGCACTAAAGTTATTCTTATGGAGACTGAGAATAGTGTTATATCTCGCTTGTTTGTAAAAATATATTGATAAAAATTTGTTTTTGCTTCACCAGTTTGTGGATAATTGATATTTGCATAAAATCCCAATTTTAGTGGTCCCTGGTGCAGCAAACGTGCGTACTCAGCCCTAATCTTTTCCTTATGGAGAAAAATGAACTCCATATCTCACTTATTTATAAATATGTTTTGACGAAACTTGGAGAGTAGCTTCATGCAGTAGAAATACACCATTTGCAGTTCACCGATTACGTAGGTTTGCTGCGACGGGGAGAGTAACCTTTATTTCTTGGGAATCTAATAAATTTAACACCCAACCCTTTATGAAATAACATTTTACACTCCAAATTAATTCCAATATAACTGTTGTTGTCCAGGAGCTGCTGCGGTTTTCCGAGGCCGACATCAAGGACCTGGGTGTCAAGAACTCGTCGCACCGCGCCCGGATGGTGTCTAGCCTGGTGGCGCTGCGAACCAAGTATGAGAGAGGTCAGTCTGTGGATTGATTTAAATTTAAGCGAATTTCCTATGGAAAAGTGAGCTATAAGCATGAGCCGCACGGTGAAGCTTAAGCCCGGGACCACCATAGAAGTTACATACATGTTAAGTTCAACTTGACCCCCTGAACATTTTAGGGAATCAATCGGATTTAGCCGATTTACTCTAAATTCGGTAGGGAAATTCCTTTTTATAATCAGTTGAACAAGTTCGTTGGACAAAGCAATCGGAAAAATCTAACCGCCTTTATTGGGGATTTCAATTATTCAAATTGTGAGTTTTTGGGCATAAAAACGGTCAGAAAAGCCCTGAATGTATAATTAATGCATATTACATTATAGGACGCAGAAAGCCAAACCTAGCACAACTATTTCCGACTTATTAAAGAAAATGCAAATTGACTAAATTCAGTACGTTGGGGATTTAACATCGGAGAAGACACTTTTGATGTAGTTTTATCCTCTAATCCCCCACCAACTTTTACCCCAGATAGGACCTCCTCCTAACCTTATATATACAACATTACCATCCCAATATTGTATGTAAATAGAGCCAGGTGCAGCCCAAAAATCCTATCTTTCCATTTTTTTCAAACATGGTACAAGTGTTTGTTTAAACCCGTTAAATGATATGTTTAAGATTGTAATACGGGAATTCGCTTCCTTATCAATTCAGCGGTGCTGCGGGCGAACTCGTTTATAATTTTATAGGATGGTCTACTTCAGCGAGGAATTAAGATCAAAGAGTAACAGCTACGAATGCAACAATTTTGTGATGAAATGTTTACTTTTTCCCGAGTAATTTCTTGGGTACGATATTCGCTGTTGCAATTAAACAGGATAAAATAAACAACTACTTACAACACTTCAAATTAAATATACACTTATACTGTGATTGCGGACAAGACGGTAAATACATAAATGATGGTACGCTTATACGCTTAAATATGGGTTTCAACAAGTGTTTCTCTTTTTAAGGTAGGTACAACTTAATTTCGGGCAGGTATAGTTTTAATCCAGGCAACAAATTACGCGGCACGTTACCGAGCACTAGGAATAAAGCCTATTTATTTTGTATATGGATTTATCCATGTAGGTAGTAGTGAAGTACATTTTTACCTCTGTGGGCATAAATCAGGGTGGGTGGGCAGATTGCGTTTTGCAAAGATTTATTCGCGCACGCAGTGGTATCAAGGGCCAAATAAAGATACACGGTGAAATCGGACACGCACACGCACACTCGCAAACGCACACACGCACACGATCTGGATCGCACCAGCGGAGTGGGAGAGATCCCTATGCTATTACGCCAACACTTGTCCACCCATCCGCGGGTTTGTTTATGGCGGTTTGGGCGTTCGATTCAATCGGACCTACGCTTTATGATAATAGCCGCCGCCCGCTCCCAAACAGACCGCGATAGCGCACGTCCTCTGGTATCATTTAGAGCTGAGTCCCCTCAGGCCTGGCTGGGTGGTGGTCAGCCGGGGTTTTAATGAGTTGGAATTTAAAAATCAGCTAAAATGGATTTGCGATAAATAATACAAATTTTTCTAATTTCAGATCGATAACATTTTCAATAGTTAAATGTTATAACCATCAGCAACAATCCTGTAATAGCAATTATGAATTTTTTTAAATATAATTAATATCTAGCATTACCGTCAGTTTAGCAATCCAATCATCGATAAGCCTAGATATTAATTATATTAGTCTTGGTTTGTCACGAAAATTTTAAAATTTACATTTATTTTTCAATTTTGTAGATGCAATATTATGCTCAGTATTGGGTCAACAATTGGTTTTCAGCAGTAATTTATGAGGACTGTCAAAATTCTATTCTATTCTAATTCTATTCATTATCTAAACCTTTAAATAGCTTTGAAAATAGTAGCAATAAAATATCTGTCAAAATAAAAACCATAAGTATGATACTTAAAATATTAAGTTAACTTAACCTAAATTAGGTTAACATAAGTAACCTAATGTAATTAAAACTGTATATCATTAATAATTTGTATCTCATAAGATATCTCACAATTTTTCCAACACCAACTAAATTGATCTTTGATACAATATCATTTTAGTAGTTCCTTACTGATAAGTCCTCCCAATGACTTTAAAATAAACAAAGCCCATAAACGAATCAAATAAGTCATCTGAATTATTGTTTGTTGTGACATATGGAATGTTCAAAATTAACATATTATTTGTTTACTATACGATTTTACTTATTATGTTTACTTGAGAAATAAATATCAAAAGGATTTACATGCTTTATAATATTACCCTTTTTTCACAATTAATAATATTTAGTCGACATTGTAAAATAGTTTTATAAAAAAAGGATTTGGAAATGAAACACTGTAAATTGGTTATATAATTTACCTCGTGTACATTCAGAAAACTTGCTGTGGGTCTACCTCAGGATTTAGAACGCTTATATTTTAAAACAAAGCTAAGTCAACTCGTGTGCCTTTGAGACGTTTGCTCATTAGACGAAGCTCTCATCTGGCATTAACGAACCTTCTGCAGCTTGTAGCTTACCTACGCGGTTTGGGCCGGACCTTGTATTTGAGCTTGGCACAGATTTTGAATATTTAATCTTTTAAAGCTGATCGTTTCGTAGCATTTATTATTTGTTTATATTTTAAAACGTGTGTATTACATTGTTTTGTATTCTCCTCAAGGTGACAAAACAAAAACTCCGGCCTTTGTATTTTCAATAACAGTTAGTTGTAAGCACCTCACAGCACGAGTTTTATAGTTGCGGATAGCAATAAATTTATTTAAATAAACGAAATCAACTTAAAAAGATAAATTGCTGGTCACATATTAAAAATTATATTCACCTTGTTTTCAATTCTCATAATCTTTTCAACAGCAAGAGTTTTGGTTAAACGTAAATAACATAATTGTTTGTGATATGGTTTTTGATCTGGGAAATGCCAATCCTTAAACAAGGTAGTTTAGGTCAGCCTCCTAATGATCCGTAACTGACCTTTCATAATCAACCTTTCATAATTTTTCGTAGTTGATTAAATTACGAAAAATACTTGGTCTTTGATGGAAATACTCCGACACAGCAAATATGCGTAGAGTAAATTTCGGCAAATTTATTTTATAGTAATTAATTAACGAAACGATTAAATTTACCGAAACATAGTTTAGTTATTCATTTTATCGCAGTAAAAGTGTTTCACTTTTTTTATATATTTC
The DNA here is from genome assembly GCA_963675035.1 of Allygus modestus. Classification (NCBI taxonomy): domain Eukaryota; kingdom Metazoa; phylum Arthropoda; class Insecta; order Hemiptera; family Cicadellidae; genus Allygus; species Allygus modestus. Next base: position 75,137,679 of record OY776112.1, on the reverse strand, counting down.
TTTTAAAAATAGGAGTGGGTTCTGATTTATTTCGAAATAAAAAATGCAATAAAATGTTTGCCATTGTTTATCAAAGTACTCTTATAAATAACAAAAATTAACAATTATTTACCCTCCAGAAGAATTACTTTATGCAGACTGACACAGGTTTGTTGCAGCAAGGACCACAGAAATAGAATATCTATTTACACTACACAAAGTCTTGAGTTAACGCATTCAGTATATCTGCAACGACTTAAAGGAACTTCTAAATACTTACATGTACTTTAAAGAGCTGTTTTCTCTTTGTATAACCCTCAAGCGTCTACAAATCGTAAAGATATTCATACTTAAAGAAATAATAGGAATGATTGAAAAAACGAATGTTTGTTGGGAATTTTCTTTATAAAACCGAGCATATTACAGTGCGTTGCACGAGTAACCCAGGCCCATAATCCCAATGTTAAAATTAACATTAGTCTTATGGACGGCCTGTTTTTCACTCGTGCAACGCACTGCCCATGTGAATTACTATAAAACTGACATACAGTAATATAAGCTACATTCCAGTGTCTCTTTCATCTCGGCTACTTCACTAAACTATTCCACAGTCTTCCATCGTACTTGGAAGGTCAACAGCTGATGTGTAGCGAGACTTGTTAAGATGCATTATGGGAGTCACACAATGTAGGTGTGCCGGCGGGACGATGCCAGGAGTTCAATAATGCATACAATTTGGCAAGTGCACCGGTGCATTGTTGCGTTGTTGCACATGTCCACAAACAAACGACATACACATGCACTCATAAAAACCACAGGCTGATTAATGTTATCCTCCACACTCGCTGTTAAGAACCCGGGCTACGTGAATGTTTATAGCTCGCTCGTTAATGTATTTTAACTACCGGTATACGTGAAAAGATGTCTATATGAACCACAAATTTTGTTATGCATGGAATCAAATTCTAAATCCGCCATGCCAAATTTGAAGGTGTTATTGCGACAAACCCCTGGCGTTTTGGGTATCAAAAGGATCCCTAGAGGGTTCCTGCATGAGTCAAAATTCAAAAAATGTCCAAAATTATCTCTGGGTTTTGTCTGATAAACCTTAAAAGGTTAAGTGTATCTATGACTGACGGTTTTATTTGGCCAGGTGGAACATGTGTACCGTATCAAAAATACTTGTTAATCGGAAAATGTATCAGTTTCTCTACAGAATAAAGCCCAAACAAATGTTTTTCGGATTTCGTGAACACGAATCTTCCTGATGTACCGAAATTGTGAGACCTCGTTATGTATTGGTATCCGTTTTGAGAGATATTTTATTGGTTATTATTTCCGATGAGTTGTTTTTGGTTAGTGACATAATATAGCTTAAATAACCCCGTAGCAGCAAACCTGCGTACTCAGCGAATTTCCAATGCACATATGTATCTTAATACCACATCAAACCAAATACCAAGTTTCATTAATATGCATTCATAAATAAACGATATATGACATTTTAATTATTCTCCATAATAATAACATGGCGGCTGAGTATGCAGGTTTGCTGAAGGAAGGAACACGAAAAATGGGGTTTTATACAAATATCATAGATTTAAATAACTCAAGTAGTTAAAGCCACATATCAAATTGTATTAATTTATGTTCATAATTAAGGGAGATAACAAGTTACTTATTCTCCACAAGAATAACATCGGGGCTGAGTACGCAGGTTTGCTGCTACGGGAACTATAGGCAAAAAAAGTTTTTTAGTGCAAATATCAATAAACCCCAACGATATCAAGCAATATACCAAGTTTTATCAGGATAAGTTGAGAAATAAGCGAGATATACAATTTTTCTTATTCTCCATAAGAATAACATTGGACAACGTACTTTGTTTAGCACTTTCAACATCTCGGTAACCAATTGTCATAGAACAATGATCAAAACACCAATTTTTTAAAGCTGAATTTAATGGTTAAAAATAAAATTTGACTTTTTAAAATATTACATGTAAAAACTTCAAAAAACCCATTTTTGGGGTACAAAATACCACCAAAATACCCCTTTGGATAGAGCGATCTGGTTGGTTTTCTAACTTAAAGTCATAAATGATGCTTTACATGTTTGTACCAAATTTCATCAAAATCTGAACATTTTTACGAGAGTTATCGCACCCACAGACACATATATTAAACAATATATGTGAACAACATATTAAACACACACATATATATATATATATATATATATATATATATATATATATATACAGTTTTGAACGAATGGTGTTTTTGGCATCTGGGGACCTCAAAACGAAAAGTTATCATGGCCCCGGGCCTAGGTCTTACCATGCCGACTACGGTAATAGCTTCTTCCCTATAGGGGAAATTCGCTAAAAGTGGTACTTTACTGTTGGTTTCTCAATTTCCACATATCATTAGCTATTTTATTTTTTTTAAATAAACAGTCGGTTAAGTCAGTAAAAAGTCTAAAATCCATCTCACTCGGCCAGCACTCATAACCTCATAACTCATTCACATTCCCTTAAACCACGCTCAGTGTATGTCGGCTAGAGACATTCATGAGTGACAGTTTCGCTTAGAAACACAGTTACAGTCATTGAAAACAGTTATATTTTGAAGAAATTATTTTTCAAACATGTGAATTTTAGTTTTTGACACAGTTTTACTGATACTAAAACTTTTGCAACAAGTGTCCCGTTAAATATATCATGATCTGTATATAAATCAAAGTATACTTTAAACATTTTCAACTAAAGGATGACTATTTGTCTTTCGGTTTACTGACATCAGTTTGCTGATTGATAGCTGACTACAAGTAACAGTTGAAGGGACATAACGTAATGAGAAATAGGAGATTTAACAATGGTGTTAATTGTAAAAGTTATATATATATATTCATTATTGATGCTACAAATATTGTTTCATACTTCTAATTCTATATTACGAATCGTAAAAATAGAATGCCCCATACTCATATCTGATATTAGAAATTAAACGGCCCGAAGTAGGTTACGACATAAAACCTACAAATTAACAGATATACACCACCGCGAAACCCTACCAATATTACAAAGCTGAAAGTTTATGGGTTTGTTTGTGAATTCATCAAGCAGCAAACTGATGAACGGTTTAACTCAAAATTGTGTGGTGGTATATCTAGTAGTTTTCGAACTAAATAATAATGGCTTGTACAGTTTTCCTATAGTAAATTTATGTTTGTAGAAAGAAATTGTATAAAACATATTTAAACAAAATGTAGAAATACTTACGCGAGCGGGTAGTACATTGAAACTGAATACAATTCCTCTATTTAACTTAAATAAAAGTTTTAATATCTGAGGAATGAAAGAATATGATGTAAACAATGATCCTGCTAGAAAATCAATAGCCAAGTCACCATCCGACGTTTGGCGCCGTCTGAAATTCCCTGAGTGGGTTTCCCCTCCTCCCCCGGCCACAGAAACCACCCCTCATCCCTAACCCAGCAAACTCATCCATGCGAAAATTTTTCAATAAAGTTGACCCAACCAGGAAGTGAATAATAAATTAATTACAGAGAAAGAACGTGTCGCTCGCACAAACTGCGATCAACAAAGTTGGCGCGTTCAAAATCACGAAGTTGTAAGACTGAAATTATGTCTCTTTTTGGGTCTAAAAAGCCCTTTTCAGTGTAATTATAATGTTATCGACCTAAAGTTCTGCAATTAATTTTGTATTTACAATTTTCTTGTAAATATTCGTTCAAATTCATTGTAATCTTACTGAAAACTTGATTTGTTAAACAATTGGTGATTTGTATCCAAGGAATTACCCGATTGGAAACATTAATTTATTTATTTCAATATTGCAAACATCAATAAATTATTAATAATTATATTTATTTTTACTTCGTAATTTTAACAGTATTGTGCCTTGGACATTTATACCTGAGACATTTACTTCAATTAGTTAAATGCGGCAAAAGCTGTTTTAAAATGTATTATTTTGTAATTCAGGGTGTTCTCGTGGAACGCCTTTTGTATTTAATCTTTTTTACCGAGAAAATTAATAAACGGTATTACTAAATTATATTGTGATTCTATTGATAAATAACGTTTGAACTGTGTAACTACAATGTAAACAGCGTCAAAATAACTATGCAACCAATAAAGTCGTATTGAGAAAAACAATATTCAAGTCAATACTTACAACCTAAAAGAAAATTACAGTAGTTTAATTTGATAATGTAAGTGGGTTTTCAATAAACTAAAGAAACGAAAACATTTCAGATAAGAATCTACATCGCGTTTTCGAGGGTGGAATCAAAGTTAGCCACAACAGAAATATAAATAACACTCTAAACTCACAATGAAATACGCCTGCAAATAACAAACGTTACAATAATATTGTTTTTTGTGGAGCTTTCATCTAGTTGAAGGTGTTGGAAAAGTTTAATATTTTCGGTCTTTGATTTTTAAACAAATATTGTTAGACTTTAATACTTTAAAAATATTATTAGTGAATTTCCTTTGGAAAGTGAACTATTAGCATGACCCGCACGGTGAAACTTAAGCCCAGGACCACCATAGAAGTTCCTAACGTGACCCCCTGAACACGTTTTGAGGGATCGTTCGAAATGTTATATATATGTATATATATATATATATATATAATAATAATATATATAAATATATATAATATATATAATAATAATATATAATAATAATATATAATAATATATATATGTGTGTGTGTTTGCACTCAAGCTGTCGAATTTTTGTCTGATTTACTTCAAATTTGGTAAGGACATCCCTTTCCGTAATCAGTTGGACAAGTTCGTTGGGCAAAACAATCGGAAAACTCTAAACCCCTATTTTGGGGATTAATCTTTCAAATTTTGAGTTCTTGGGCCCAAAAAGGGTCAAAAATGCCCCGTATGTAAGATTAATGCATGTAAAAAGATGGAAATTAGTGAGACAAAATTTTTAAGCCCTCTCTCGTCATTCTAGCATACATATTTACCGAGTTATTAAAGAAAATGTGTATCGACTAAACACAGTACGTTGTCTTATGGGGATTTTACACTAGAAAAGCCTGTTACTCCTTTGTTGGAGTACTTTTATCATCCCCAGCAACCTCACGCCTACTTTCAAGCCTGTCTGGACCTTCTCCTAATATTATAATGCACAAAATTGTATTCCCAGCTTTACAGGTAAATAAAACCAGGAGCATCAGAACAGCCAAAAATCACTGTTTTCAGATTTCAATAAAAATTGGAATAAATGTATGTTATTACACTGATTTTTGAGATTTAAAATTTTTACGTGGAAATTCACTTCCCTCATGTCAGCGTGCTGCGTGCAAACTCGTTTTAATATTTTAGCACTAAAAAAACTTTCTTAATTACATTAATTTACCTATATCAAACTATGCTTTCATAATCTAGTACCAGTGTGGTACGAGTGCAATACAGAATAGAATTAATTATGAATTTACCTTCCCGTTGGCAAGTGTAGCCGAATACATTGTTTCAAGTCCTACGCCCGTCCTCCTAGGTCCTACGTTGTCACCAACAGCGCCAAGGCCACAGAACACTGGGCCAAGGTCAGCTACAAATGATGTCATTGATTATCATACTTTCGAAATTTGTGAGAGAAAAATGTATAGTCTATTGGCATTTAAAAGTATATTTACTGTTACACAATCATAGGATAGTAATGTGTTTAGGACGTTCAGTTGGGTTATAGGATGGTAATGTGTTTAGGACGTTCAATTGGGTTTAAAGTGAGTGTGAGTGTTTTAACATAATAGTTGGAAGTTTTAACGTAATTGCATTAAAATAGGATGTGTCGGATACACCACAGGTGAATGAGTAGGAAATATTGTATATACAGTAATACTGATTTTTCTCTTTCTGTTGACAAAATTCTTGCGTGGTATTTTAATCCCTTTTTGCGCGAACTAAATATAAATTAAACTAAAAAATTGCATTAATCTTCGAGTATTAAATCTACATTGAAAATAAACACACTTAATTTCCCACTTAATATTGTAATCTATGTTTTAATAAACTTTGGCGTTTATTTCCTCGAGAAAAACTAAGTCAGCGCTGCTGTGCGGTATATGAGTGAACTATTGAACTTCCTTACCGACTGTGATTATTAGGCACAGTGTCCAGAAAATAACATGACAATAGAGCTTATACAGAGTGATCGGGAAAACCCGTTAAATGATGTATAGTCCAATCAAACTTCGACAAAAAAACCGTCAACCTCAGCAGATTGCTTCAGAAGCGTTTATGATGGAACTTTGAAAAACAAAAAATTGTGTATTTTAACATATCCAAAATCCGACCATGGGAAAACTCCTAAATCTTGGATTGAAAATGGTGGCTCTTTCCTATACAATATGTATAAAAAGTCGACAATTAAGTCGCTCTGTAGTTTTATATATATTACTGGCATACACTAAATACCCCCGTCACAGCAAACCTGCGGACTCAGCGAATTTCCAATGCATAATATTTGTCTGAATTCCACATAAAGCCGCAAACCAAGTTTCATAAAAATATATTCACATATAAGCGATTTTAATTATTCTCCATAAGAATAACATTAGTAATGAGTATGTAGGTTTGCTGAAACAAGGAACAGAAACAATTGGTTTTAATGCAAATATAAATAGAGTTTAACTAGGCGAAGCCACATATTAGTTTTATCGATATTCAATCATAAATAAGCGATATATGACATTTTAGTTATTCTCCTTAAGAATAACATGGGGCTGAGAAAGCAGGTTTGCTGCAACAAGGAACAGAAAAGATGGGTTTTTAAATAATTATCACTATAACTCAACCAAGTGAAGCTACATACCAAGTTTTATTAATTTATGTTCATAATTAAAGGAGTCATTACGTTTTACTTATTCTCCATAAGAATAACATGGGGGCTGAGTACGCAGGTTTGCTGCTACGGGAATAATCAACAAAAAATCAATTTTTTGTGCAAATATCAATATACCAGTACTACTTGAAGCCACATACCAAGTTTCATCAACATACATTAATAAATAATCAAGATATCAAATTTTATTTATTCTCCATAAGGTTAACATTGGACAACGTACTGTGTTTAGGACTTCGAATATCTCTGCAACGGTTGGGCGTAGAATCACAATTTAAACACCAAAATGATTGTTTTGTGGAACTGAACAGATTGGTAAAAGCAAATGTGAAGTTTACATTAAAATAACTGAGGAAAAGCCAAAAACCTTTTTCCCATAAGATTAACATGAGAGATTTTATGAGCAGGTTTTTTTGGATTTTCTCCGCAACCACTTTACCTAGGTTAATAATTCAAAATACTAAATTATTTGTTTTTTTAAGCTCTATAACATGGTCAAAACCAAAATTAAGTTTTTTAAAAGTTTTAGGGTGAAAAATGCAAAAAACTGATTTTTGGAAAATTTAAAACCCCCATAAACCCCCCTTCCCATGGTCCGATTTTTTTGGTTTTCGAACTTAAGTCATGAATGTCATTTTACACATTTGAGCCAAATTTCATCAAAATCGGACGTTTTTTACTCAAGTTATCGTGTTAACGGACACACACATACATATATATATATATATATATATATATATATATATATATATATATATATATACATATATATAAATTTGAACGAATAGTGTTTTTGGCATCTGGGGACCTCAAAACAAAAAGTTATCATGGTCTCGGGCTTAAGTCTTACCATGAGACCTACGGTAATAGCTTCTTCCCTATAGGGGAAATTCGCTAAAACTTAGTAGACCTTAATCAAATTTGAATAACTATATTTTACTACAGGTTTTAGCCATTTTACTATTTTTCAGGGACGTCCCCCATAGGAAGTTGCGAAAGGTTTAGTGTAAGCGTAGGCCATTATATAGCTCATTTTAAACGTCTTGGTTAGGAGAACTCATTGCCACAAACAAACAACCCGATCTTAAACGGACAATCCAGCCAAAAATTGCAACCCGTCGAAGTTTTGATTGAAATGTCTTAAGAGAATTTGTAATAAATCAAATTACATCATTGATGAAATTAATCAGTATTAACCGTACCAACTCTCAGTTAAGTGTTTGGAGGTCGAAAAAACTTAACTGTATGCTACAGAACGGCATTGGTTCATTGATGATAATTCATATTACCCCACAATGTCCAATATGCCACTAGCGCCAGAATGGCTGTAGAAAACGAAGTCGAAATGCGCAACAAAGTGATGCGGATGTAAAAAAAAATGGCTTGTCGTTTGCAGCATTTTGTGGGGAGTGTTAGATCAGCGGGTGTACGACAACTTATCAGTTATTTAAGACATTTACTATGATG